>CM017778.1:3500668-5900668 GCA_008121275.1 Drosophila lowei
ATGCACTGGATCTACATCTCGGTGGTGCGACCAACTCTGCTGTATGGAGCCTTGGTGGTGGCAGGCTACTGAAAAGAATACCATAAGCTTATGGACAAGACTCAGCGACAGGCTCTGCTCTGTATTACAGGGGCGCTGAGGTCAACCCCAACAAAGCCCTCGAAACTGTACCGGAATCGACCCCTGGACATTAACGCTCGCCTGATTGCGGGAAAGGCAGCACAACGCCTCATAGCACCAGGAAATCTATCGCCACAAGGATACGGGCATAGTTCAATCGGCAGGGAAATGACCAGATCAACTGATTACATGACCCCCAAACTTGCCTTGACGTCAAAACAACCACATCTTTGGGACCTGAAGACTGGAAAATTGGAAGGGACCAAACTGAGCACCTCAATATATACACAGACAGCTCCAAGATGGACGGAGGAGTAGGAGCGGGCCTATACTGTACAGACCCTGAGATAAGGCTGTCGTATAAGCTACCGGACCAATGCAGCATATTCCAGGCAGGTTTTGCCATCGAAAGCAGCGAGGTCGCTCTCCTCACAGAACAACGAAAATGATGCGGTCAAATCTTTATTCGTCGACTGCCAAGCGGCGATAAGATTCATGCAGTCGTCCGCGGGTCAGTTCCAGAAGTGTCTTTGGCGAGCAGGGAGGTATTGTGACATCCTAAGCACGACAAAAGACAGTGCGATCTATTGGGTTCCCAGCCACCAGGGCATCGAAGGAAATGAAGCGGCGGACGTAATTAGCTAAGGGAAGGCGGCCGGGCTGGAGAGAATAGGAGAATAACGCCTGTCTCTTAGAACGCCAGTGCGATCTAGAGAAGCAGGCGAACACAGACTGATAGCAGGTGGAGGAGTACCACCACCCGCAGAACCTCGAAGATAATGTGCAAGGAACGCAACGAGAAATTTAGCCAATACCTACTGCACCTACCACGAAAGGACTGTAGATTGCTAGTGGGAATACTTTACAGGTCACTGTCTGGCTGCACATGCAGCAAAGCTTGTAGGCATCACCAACAGAGACAGTTGTAGGAAATGTGATGAACCTGGGGCTATCGAAACCCCGGGAACATCTCATCTGCAACTGTCCGGCTCTCAAGGGCAAGGAGGAAATATCTAAGTGCTTCCAGTGCTGGCATCACTGGAAGATGCCTCCAAAAGGACGCCACAGGAACTGCTGGCCTATGCTAAAACACCTCGATTCTCGGGACTTTAAAACCACATAAACACTCCCGCGACGGTTCATACACCCCCTATCCGATAACTAAGGGCCAGATTGGCTCATGCGTGGCCCCGCTGAGGGGTCCGGGTTAATCCTAACCCAACTTATTCTCAGTTCAGAATTTATTGATTGATATTTTCCACTTAGAAATTCGAGCCGATCGGATCAATAAATCATAATGATTCTATACGAACTAAAATGTTAAATGTAAGGACTACAAATTTTTTCATTATAATAATCCATCCTAACGTAACATTTGCAAACAATACGTTTTTCAATAAATCTTAAAGAAGATGTCCGACGATTATGTCAAATGGATGTTGGTGGAACAATTTTTATACCCGGTACTCGAGAGCTTAGGGATACACCTAATTCTGCTTTACACGGTAGATTGTCCGTGTAAAAAAGAAACAAATATGTACATATTCCCTTTATGCTCTTCTTGTTTTCGTTTGGTTTCTATCTGTTTGTGAGCTGTGTGTATTTTTATATATTTTTGTTGTTATTTTAAACTGTGTTAAATGAAATAAAACCTTTGTAAAAATTTCGCCATTAAAAAAATTGATTTTCAAACCGTGTTATTTCAAAAACCGTGTAAACAAAAGACCGTGTAAAACAGAATTATTAGGTGTATATTAGCTTTGTGGTGGTATATAAAGTAAACATGTATATTCTTGATCAGCATCAATAGTCGAGTCAATATGGCTATGTCTGTCTGACCGTCCGAGCTTAGAGCAACAAATTTGTGTATCTAGACTCCGTGATATCACACTGTTACATATGTATTTCAAGATGTCAGTCTTAGCTCAGACTTGTTCAGAAAATTATTAATGACTCGCAATAAAAACTTCTTTTAGGTAGCAACAGAAAAGGACTGAGAAGACGGCGTTCGAATGTGACCGAGGAAGAACGGGAATCCATACGCGAGAGAAGCAGACTTAACACACAGAGATTTAGCAGGATCCACCAGATTTGAAGGGAATTCGGCAACGGAATATTGTGGGTTTCCAAATCGGCAAATCAAAAATATTGTATACCCACAAGTATTGCATTTGAAAGGTTTACTTTGTTTTTCATTTCATATCCGTGCTAACACAATGTGCGCCACAACGCAACGTGGCAGGGCCCGCTAGTATATAATATTTTAAATTATATATTTTTTTTTTATTATTAATATTAATTAATTAATAATAAATTTTGACTTTATTTTGTTTCGCCCTCTTTTTCATCTCTGTCAGCAACTGTTCATTTCACATGAATAAAATCATACGAATTGAATCTAGCTTATTAAACAACTGTACAAACTGATCGGAAAGAACACATTCATGAAACGCACAGTTTTAGTGATTTAAAATCAACAACGAACAAACATACATGTGTATGTATGTACATATCTTCCGATTGAACGTCAACGGTAGTTATTCAAGTATTGTTCATGTATGAAAGTTTGTGCAATCACCCATGTCGTTCTCCGATTTGCATAGAAACGAATAATCGCATTTAGGAATTCTCAACTATAGTGTTACTGTTGAGAACTATGGAACAATGTTTTATGTATATGCCTGATGAATTGCATAATTTATTGATTATGTAAAAATGGAACTCTATACTATTTCTTGTAAATATGCATACATTTTAGATAAAAAGAAACTAGAGACAATAAATGGACACAAGTTACTTACATAAAAATTTTAAAAGCTGCGCAGAATACTTAGAAAAATACTTGAGGACTTCACTTAGGCATAGTTAGTTGTACAAATAAAAGTGGTACACGTAAGTAAAACAAATACTTAACATAATAATTAAATTAAAATCCTGGCTTAAATATTTATGACGCGACTAAATGAATGAGGACTCGCATTTTGCATTTTTCGGAAACTATGAGCATTTGCATTATTCCATTCATGTTTGGAATTTGTAATTATTGTTGTTTATTTGTTCTTGTGAAATTCTTCCATGCAAAGCTTGCAGCTCCAAGATCCTTCTGGTGGAGTAACGAGAGGTGGTGATAGGCAATACATGTGGTATCCGCGATCACAATCGTCGCAGAATAAAAGCTGATCGTCATTATCAGATGTCCCACAAATAGAGCAGTATTTGCATTCTATGCATTGCCAGCGATACCGTTTAACTGATATTATCATATTTGCTGTGAACTGTAGGCACGATGGATGACCAGAACGACCACAGTCGGAACAGGAAACAAGCTCCTCCGGCATATTAGTTTTTTTGTTTTCGCGCTGATCGCCTAAGCAAAAGTCACAGTATGGAGATGGTTGCGCCACTTCTCGTTCAACACGTTGTTTGAGTTTTTTAGGACTAGCGACAGACGCCACCACTGGCGCTGGTACTGTTGGGTTAACCGCGGCATATATAGGAGGTCCAGCAGAAACGTTGGATGTTGCGGCTATGCCCATCCCTGCGATTCCAGCCATGGTTGCCAAAGGAATCGAGTCATTGGAAGCTCCTGCATCACTTAAAGTCTTGTCGTAGGATGAAGCAATGTTGGTCGGCATTACCAGAGCCGATTGGGAGGTTTCATCGTTAGTGGGAATGGGCGATGCTGAGTTTGAATGCGATGTATAGAGTCCTGTGGCTGCAGCAGCTGCCGTGTTAGCTGCGTGGGCAACTGCTGCTGCAGCAGCCGCTGCAGCTGCAGATGTGTTTCCGCTATTTCCACCGCCTCGACGTCTCCGATCGGTTTCCCCATCAGCAGTGTTTTTGCGACGATTGCCTGCAACAATAAGCATATTCAGAGATCGTAAAGTCCAAGCTCATGAAATTAGTTACTTACCACCGCCTTTGCGACCACGCTTAGGTGTACCTTCTACATTTGCATTGGACCGTCGTGGCCGTGAGCTCCGTTTGCGTTTTCCCCTATTACTGTAAGACTCATCGAAATCGTTGTCAGAATCAAAGTCATCTTCATAGTCGTCGCCGCCATGATGATAGTGGAAGAGTCTATTTCGTCGTGGAACCACCTTTTCGGCATTTGCATGTGAATCTTTACTATCATTGTCTCCCGAAGCGCCCATAGAATTTCCATCCGTAGCAGCAATAGCTGAAAGCAAAAATAAATATAACAATCGAGTGTAGTTTTAAATCATACCCACACAAAGTGCATTATTTATTAATTCACTTTAACCTGTGAAACCGCCATATGCTAAAATATATAGCATTTGGATTTGTATATTACAAATTTCACCAAACTAAAGTGACCTTCGTAATGATATTTACAACTTGAACAACCAAATTTGTATTGATTTTTGAAACGACTTAAGATAGTCCCTTACCAGCACTTTCTGTCTGATGATGGTCACGTACACTGACTGTACATGTTGGTACATGGTGATGGTGATGTTGTTGATGCTGTTGGTGGTGGGAGTGGGAAAGATGGTGCTCGCGGTACTGATAGGCACGGTAGCTATGATTTGGGTTTAGTAAATACTGTCGCTTCGGCTTACGCCAACGAGTTGATGGGTACGTATAAATCTGTCCATGGCGGAATCCTGGCATACGCTGTTTCTTTTCATGAAGAGGGCACAATGTGTCTGTGCAACACCGGTCTGGGGGTCAAGAAATGGCATTCGAAGACGTCTTTCGATACAAAGTCGCGTGTTGAAGTTCTCGCTATTTTCTAGTATCTCCTTATACCTTTCCTTGTCGTTCAGAAAGTTTTGGATTCTCTCAAAGTTCCCAATGTTTACGACCAATGTTTTTTCAATTTCGGAAGCGGAAGCCATATTGATGCGGTTGATGTCGGCGTGCGAACGTTCGACCAGTAGAAAGAAACTAAGTATCGCGAATTAAATGAAATAATTTATCTCAAACTTTCGGCAATCATTGAAAAAATTGATTTGATTTAAATGCAATAACCACGTATTTTTCCCAATTGTATTCGTATGTGCAAACAACTTTTTAAAGTACAAAACAAAGGGTCGGGACGCAGAACGAACACACACAAACAAATTAATATTTTCCCGAAGTGGCAACAATACGTTTTTGGTATTCGGATTTCTTAAAAATTTGGTATTTAAACGAAAAAATACCGCAACTTCAAGTAACAACAATAATAGGGGGAGGCCCGTAATATACTTAAAAATCACGTTCGTCAGCAGTTTATTTAGTTTAATAAGATTTTGAAATTAATCGCGGTGCGCCATCTTTTAGTGCGTTATGTAAACTTTTCGAATAACTTTGACATTTGTGAACCGATTGACATGAGTGGACCACTTTGGAAACGTCAATTCAGTAAAATTTAAGCCATTGATCGCTTTTTGTACCTTAATAGCATTTTACATTTAAATGCATAGATTACTTTTGATAACATTAAACATTTGTTAGATTTTTTTTTGTATAGATTTAATTTGGGAGATCATTAAAAATGTTCTATTTATATGCATAGACATTAAATATTATTTTTAAATAGTCTTTGAGCAAGAATATTCTCTTTAAAAATGCAGAGCTGACAGTTGGAAATAGGTATAGATATATATGTATTTTATATGGGCTAAGGAATCAGGCAAATGGAGATCATAATGTCATATTTTATGCTACTTAGTTTACTTTCAATTAATTGTTATTTTCTCTTTACATTGCCCTTTTGGCATATCACTTAACTAATTTTTCGCAAGCATACAAGCCAAATAATAATTTAACTGAACGAATATCTTTATGGACTATACATATATGCATATAGTATGACTATCTACAGTTTAAGCGTAGCAGGTTGTCTTGGTTGGTGTTTTCAAGAGGAGTTTTAAGAGGAGTGTCTTTGGGTTTTCCCTCGACGTCTGGTATCAAAAAATGGAAATATTGATTGGCCACCCAGATCTCCAGATTTAACGCCTCCGGAAGTATTTTTGTGGGGTTATTTGAAAAGCAAAGTTTTCGCCAGCAAGCCTCATGCCATTGACGCGCTCAAGGCAAATATTCGTGCCAAAATCATCGCTATACCGCGATCAAAAATTCAAAAATTGATCTTAATAAATTCTAAGGGAGAAATTTTATTCGATGTTTTCAAAGCGCACTAAAAGATGGCGCATCCTGTATATATTGTCAAAAGATTTCACGACTCTATGAATGATATTAATATTATTGATCCGAAAAAGTTTCTGAGTATCAAACGATTAGCTGGGTCGCACCTGAAGTTTTTGGGAAATTAAATGCTCATAAATTTTAGACAGTATGTATAAAAAAATACTGTTAAGATTTGATAAGCGGTATTTTTTGGAACGGTTACACTAAAGGGCGTGTGTTGTTTATATGACGCAAAGGTTTCTTGGGTGTTTTCGTTTGTATAGTCAAAAATACCCCGCGTTCCAAAATGGGGCGTCAAACCGTAGTACGCAAGTGGCTCTTTGCATTTCCGCGATTTCATTTCTACTTTTATTATTGCGTTTTCAACACCATATTGGTTGGTTACAGATGGGCGTTTAGAAAAGCCACGCTTTAACAATCTAGGGCTATGGGAAGTGTGCTTCAACGATTTTCAGGATATTCACCGTTTCTACGACAACCCTTTCAATGGATGCATGTGGGTCTTTGAAGAGGAATACTACATCATTCATGATTTTCTACTACCGGGGTTCTATATAGCGGTGCAGCTATTTGCAACGCTGTGCTTCGTCATGTGCCTTATTGGCCTTCCCCTTACACTGGCCTTCTTACGGACTTCTCGCGACGATGACAGATATGTTGTGCTGCTACTGACCATTGGGACTTGCCAAGTGTTGGGCTCAATTTTCGGATTTATTGCCGTGGTCATTTTCGGTGCCAAGGGAGACTCTCGTGACTGGATGCCTGGATGGCAGAACAATGACATGGGCTGGTCTTTGCGTTGGGCGTGGTTGGCGCTGTGTTGTTGCTACCTGGAGGAATACTTTACATGATTGAAGCTCGTCGCGAGCGCTACAAGCGCCTCAACGAAATAAGTAACCGAGAAGTTAGCGAATACGGAGATGACTACTATCAGCACCAGGCAAACGTCGCGACGACCCCCACTGCTCCATCACCGTCTCAATCTTACTTTGCACCAGAGCCAAGCCGCCCACGTCGTCCTCAGCCAGGACGTACACCAAACACCCAGCCACAGGGAGGAATCCAAACAGATATTTAACTGTTAAAGACGACTCAACTAATCTAAACATATCAATACATTTTTAGTACCGTGTCTCGATTAATAATATTAGCTCGATTCATTCCAGCAATTAAATTGTCGCTAGATGTAATCACACATAATTGAAACTTATCCGTCCATTAATGCTTATTCTTTCAAATTTTACTACAAATATTTTAAGATCACAACTTGAAATAAATTATACAAATATTTCAAACTTAAAGTTTTATTTCGAGTTCATTACCATTTTTCATAATTGATCATAACATTCAGTGTATCAAGATAGAGAAATATGAATCTCAAATAATATGATGCGGTTTGGAAAAACTTACGGAGATGTTTATTACATAGATTAATTTATACTACAGTACTATTGTATCCTGTCCAATCCTAACAACAACTTAATCTTTTTACAATTTAAACACGACGCATTATGTGGAGCTGCCTAAGTTCACTTCGTCGACTAGAAAACTTAGATGTAAAAGATCATGTTGAGTCTGTTGTTTTATTTATGTCGTGCGATTCTTCCATCCATCGCTGTGGTAATTCATTACAGTCGCTGCGATAACTTACAAGAAAAAGTTCACGCTGCTGTTCCTTTTCCTTAAGCTGTTCCCGCAAAAAATGGAGCACGTCGGATTCAGTGCCCAACAATTCAGGCTGTCGAAGTTTGGAATCCAGATTATAGTAGTGCTGACCTATGCGACGTACAGCTATCCAGTGTCTCTTTCGCAATGGTAATGTTATTGCGCCGATTTTGTAATCTGATGGAATGTTAAGTATGAAACCCACAATTTTATCCAAGTCAATGCAAGACGGGTCTTTTCGTTTATCAAACCAAAAGGCTTCGCAATGTCTTATCTCTAAGGCAGTCATAATAACATTGATATCATAATTTCCGAGTCCCAGAAGAGATCGATGAGGATTTATCCACACGTTCGGACTTAAGTTACTGCAGATATTATCCAGTTCTGCCTTTTGGTAAATGTTTTCTGGCAATAAAATTACATGTATCAGAATTCCTTTAAAAGCGTAATACAGTAAAAGGTAACTATCATACCTTGGAAAAGATTGTTAAGAGCGTGGAGGGCACATAACTGCCTTGTTTGCTTCTCATGATAAATCTTCAAAGTTGTTGGCATGGTTGTCCTAGTGCTGAAAACTGTTTACGTTTGATAAGAATAAATAATAAAATATATACACATGTACTATGGTCGCTCAGTTCAGTTCGCTCAGTAAACAGTACATAAACTACAAATATCGATACACCACAAAATGGATGAAATATACCATTAATACCAATATGTTATTAATCTTCCCTTACATTTCCACCTTCAAAATATACTAAAAGTATATAATATACCGTAACGGTCCACCTGTTCTGAACGAACAGGGCAGTAATCAACATGTTTCATCTCCATATTTTATAAAATCGGTATTTAATCGACTTCCTGAATTATTTATGTAATATGTAATTAATTAATGTAATATTTATCTGTACATATACGTATATCGGCAAAGGCTGTACTTTTCCTACTTTTCCTTATACAATATATGTATTTTATATGTAATTTGTTACCAATATTCACAAAAATACAAATAAATATTAAAAAAAAAAAATTGGTCGAACCGCTTGCGATATTTTTTAAGATTTGATAAGCGGTATTTTTTTGGAACGGTTACACTAAAGGGCGTGTGTTGTTTATATGACGCAAAGGTTTCTTGGGTGTTTTTCGTTTGTATAGTCAAAAATACCCCGCGTTCCAAAAATGGGGCGTCAAACCGTAGTACGCAAGTGGCTCTTTGCATTTCCGCGATTTCATTTCTACTTTTTTATTATTGCGTTTTCAACACCATATTGGTTGGTTACAGATGGGCGTTTAGAAAAGCCACGCTTTTAACAATCTAGGGCTATGGGAAGTGTGCTTCAACGATTTTCAGGATATTCACCGTTTCTACGACAACCCTTTCAATGGATGCATGTGGGTCTTTGAAGAGGAATACTACATCATTCATGATTTTCTACTACCGGGGTTCTATATAGCGGTGCAGCTATTTGCAACGCTGTGCTTCGTCATGTGCCTTATTGGCCTTCCCCTTACACTGGCCTTCTTACGGACTTCTCGCGACGATGACAGATATGTTGTGCTGCTACTGACCATTGGGACTTGCCAAGTGTTGGGCTCAATTTTCGGATTTATTGCCGTGGTCATTTTTCGGTGCCAAGGGAGACTCTCGTGACTGGATGCCTGGATGGCAGAACAATGACATGGGCTGGTCTTTGCGTTGGGCGTGGTTGGCGCTGTGTTGTTGCTACCTGGAGGAATACTTTACATGATTGAAGCTCGTCGCGAGCGCTACAAGCGCCTCAACGAAATAAGTAACCGAGAAGTTAGCGAATACGGAGATGACTACTATCAGCACCAGGCAAACGTCGCGACGACCCCCACTGCTCCATCACCGTCTCAATCTTACTTTGCACCAGAGCCAAGCCGCCCACGTCGTCCTCAGCCAGGACGTACACCAAACACCCAGCCACAGGGAGGAATCCAAACAGATATTTAACTGTTAAAGACGACTCAACTAATCTAAACATATCAATACATTTTTAGTACCGTGTCTCGATTAATAATATTAGCTCGATTCATTCCAGCAATTAAATTGTCGCTAGATGTAATCACACATAATTGAAACTTATCCGTCCATTAATGCTTATTCTTTCAAATTTTACTACAAATATTTTAAGATCACAACTTGAAATAAATTATACAAATATTTCAAACTTAAAGTTTTATTTCGAGTTCATTACCATTTTTCATAATTGATCATAACATTCAGTGTATCAAGATAGAGAAATATGAATCTCAAATAATATGATGCGGTTTGGAAAAACTTACGGAGATGTTTATTACATAGATTAATTTATACTACAGTACTATTGTATCCTGTCCAATCCTAACAACAACTTAATCTTTTTACAATTTAAACACGACGCATTATGTGGAGCTGCCTAAGTTCACTTCGTCGACTAGAAAACTTAGATGTAAAAGATCATGTTGAGTCTGTTGTTTTATTTATGTCGTGCGATTCTTCCATCCATCGCTGTGGTAATTCATTACAGTCGCTGCGATAACTTACAAGAAAAAGTTCACGCTGCTGTTCCTTTTCCTTAAGCTGTTCCCGCAAAAAATGGAGCACGTCGGATTCAGTGCCCAACAATTCAGGCTGTCGAAGTTTGGAATCCAGATTATAGTAGTGCTGACCTATGCGACGTACAGCTATCCAGTGTCTCTTTCGCAATGGTAATGTTATTGCGCCGATTTTGTAATCTGATGGAATGTTAAGTATGAAACCCACAATTTTATCCAAGTCAATGCAAGACGGGTCTTTTCGTTTATCAAACCAAAAGGCTTCGCAATGTCTTATCTCTAAGGCAGTCATAATAACATTGATATCATAATTTCCGAGTCCCAGAAGAGATCGATGAGGATTTATCCACACGTTCGGACTTAAGTTACTGCAGATATTATCCAGTTCTGCCTTTTGGTAAATGTTTTCTGGCAATAAAATTACATGTATCAGAATTCCTTTAAAAGCGTAATACAGTAAAAGGTAACTATCATACCTTGGAAAAGATTGTTAAGAGCGTGGAGGGCACATAACTGCCTTGTTTGCTTCTCATGATAAATCTTCAAAGTTGTTGGCATGGTTGTCCTAGTGCTGAAAACTGTTTACGTTTGATAAGAATAAATAATAAAAATATATACACATGTACTATGGTCGCTCAGTTCAGTTCGCTCAGTAAACAGTACATAAACTACAAATATCGATACACCACAAAATGGATGAAATATACCATTAATACCAATATGTTATTAATCTTCCCTTACATTTCCACCTTCAAAATATACTAAAAAGTATATAATATACCGTAAACGGTCCACCTGTTCTGAACGAACAGGGCAGTAATCAACATGTTTCATCTCCATATTTTATAAAATCGGTATTTAATCGACTTCCTGAATTATTTATGTAATATGTAATTAATTAATGTAATATTTATCTGTACATATACGTATATCGGCAAAGGCTGTACTTTTCCTACTTTTCCTTATACAATATATGTATTTTATATGTAATTTGTTACCAATATTCACAAAAAATACAAATAAATATTAAAAAAAAAAAAAAAAAAAAAAAAAAATTGGTCGAACCGCTTGCGATATTTTTATTCGGGTATACTCAAAGAGTATAGGGGATAAAATATTAGAGAAGCAAGCGTTTACGACCGCATAAAATATTTATATTCTTGATCAGCATCAATAGTTTCAAAAATTCCGTATACGGGCTTTCACATATTTCCACATTCAACAAATTTTTAAGCACCCAAAATATCGAATCAAAATATATTCCTTGCAAATCCAGCCTACGTATATTAGTATTTTGTCTTTCGAACTATTTACCTTCATATTGTCTGTTGTAGCTATATTGTTTCAGGCTCCAATAGACTAGATACTGTACAAAACTAATTTACACCCTTTGTCTAGACGGCGTCAGATAATATTTTGGAACCGTACAGACGCATGGATCCCAGACTCTATGGAGTCAAAGAGTCGAATTAACGATTCGATATTGTCATGTAATACGTTCTTTTGGCTGTGTCTACTTGTTACTGTGAAAATTCCCAACATTTTGACTTCAATAGCGCTAAGAAACTTTTAGTTGTAGTTTTAACTAATTCACGAGTCCTAATGTATGCTGATGATGTCAAGCTATGTTTTACCTACAGCGATCCGGTGTCCCCGTTATATCTTCAATCGGATCTCGACGCTCTCAACAATCTTCCTCTTAACATTTCCAAATGTAACGTCATGACCTTCCATCGCAACAAGCCTTACCTTTTTGACTTCACAATTAATAACATTTCCTTGGAACGCCTGTACAAAGTTAATGACTTAAGCATTATCTTCGTTCCGAACTTATGTTTTAATTCTCATATATCCGCTATTTCGAATAAAGCCAAAGGAGTCCTTGGCTTTATCAAAAGATGGTCGAAGGAATTTTCTGACCCCTATACCACTAAACTAATCTACGTTTCTCTTGTACGGCCTATCTTGGAATATGGTTCCTGTATCTGGTTTCCCCATTACCAAAAATATCAAGATATGCTTGAGTCTGTTCAAAAACAATTCCTTATCTTTGCCCTGCGCTGACTTAATTGGGACCCCTCTCGTCATCTTCCTTCTTATGAGAGTCGGCTGCGTCTCATTAACTTGCACTCTCTTGAAAGCCGTAGAACTTGTCATGGAATTCTCTTTCTCCACAAACTTCTCCTAGGCGAGGTTGAATCCTCGGCCCTCATTAGCCTTATCAGTATTGCTGTCCCATCTGGTCTGATGAGCTCGTGAGGTAGCTCAATGGGGGCCTAGCTGAGGCCACCGGACGGGTCGCGGGTTGCGGATAGCGAACGGCCTACCTCGGTAGGTCAGCTGCGAATAAGCGGGCATCCCTCACGGGAGAGTACCGAAATAAGCAGTCCCGGACAGCCAGCGGGTGTTAGCTAGGTAGCAGCACTGACGATGCGCTTGTGGTGCCGCCTCAATAAGTAGCTCACACACTCCCATCCATACACAATACCTACCCACATCCCAACCCCCACACCCACCTCACACCGGGCCGGACTAAGTGTGTTACTCGACCCGTGCCGAGAGTCAGCCTGGCTGGGGGCCCGGTATAAAAACTAGCCCAGTCGCTAACGGAGGGCTCAGGGACTTGGCAGACCCCTGTTCTAATGATGCCTTACCCGGGCAACGTGGATCTCTGCGCGGGCTGACCTTTCCCTTTCTCTGCATCTCGTGGGAACAAGATGTACAATAACAAAAACAAAAACCAAAAAACTAACAAAAAAACAAATGAGTGCGGCGCTCCCCAAATGCCAACTGGGAGCAATCCCAAGCTCGGAAAGGCAGCGGCCCAAAGGCCTGGCCCAACCGGCTCTATAGCAGGGAATACCTGCAAGGTGGAAGGTGCCTGTGCGAACCCGAGGGGGTCCCATCCCGAATCCGGTGTGGGTGGCAAAATAACTCCCGAAGCTGACACCTTGGAAGGAAAGCTAAGCAATATTGCGGCTGCCCGACCTTCTGGTAAAGCGGAGGGGGTTGACTTGCCGTCGACAAGCGCCCAAGCCAGACGCTACACATATGCCGAAAAGAGGAGTGCAGGGCACATACTCCGTCGGCAACACGCTAGCAGTGAAGCCAGCCCATCAGCCGACTGGCTGAAGAAGGTGGAATGGGCTTCGGCCGTGCTCCCGGAGTTCACCTTAGAACAGAAAAAGGTGGCTCCCCAAGCCAAGAGGCAGCGCTCGCAGGAGACACCGGGACCGGTAGCAAAGCGCTCCAGAGTGCTGCCAAATGTCTCCTTTGCGCAGATTGCCAAGGAGAGGACGCGGCGGCCGCGGCGCTTCCTGTCGTCAACCCAGACGTGCAGGATGTCGCTGCGGAGATCGAAGCGCCTGACGACGAGCTGGAGCCAGACCAGGAAGGCTTCTCCTCAGAGACAGAGCTGATGCTCGACTTTGAGTCAATGTGCCGAGAGAGAGTCTCAGATGACTCGGACGCAGACATCATGGTGGTGGAGAATCTTGAAGATGGTCCTAAGGATCCTTCAAATAAATCTCCACCACTGTAAAGCAGCATCGGCTGCTCTCATACTCCGCCTAGACGCAAGCGGAGCCGACGTAGTCCTGATCCAGGAGCCTTGGGTGGTAGGAGGCAAGGTCTGTGGATTGGGGACGAGGGAATACAAGATCATTGTATCCCAAAATGAAGGTAAAATCCGTACCTGCATACTTGCTAGAAAGCACCTAAATATCTTTCTGCTCCATAATTATAGCGATGGCGATAACACGGCGGCAAGCCTAGAACTAAAAAGGGAATCATCTCAGGCTGGTGGCGTCCTATATGGCCCACGAGGAGGATGATCCTCCGAACGACCTTGTTCGCAAAATAGCCAGCGACAGCGAAAGGACGGACAAAGACCTACTTATAGGTTGCGATGCCAACGCCCACCACACCCAATGGGGGAGCACGGACACGAATGTAAGGGGTGAGTCACTGTTCAGCTTCATCCTGAACTCAAATTTATTCATATGCAATCGGGGTAACGACCCCACATTTATAATTAAAATCGGCAGGAGGTCATTGACCTCACGCTAGTGTCAAGCAAACTGCTGGACACAATCAAGAGCTGGAGAGTCCTAGGAGACCACTCCTTCTCGGACCACAGGTATATCGAGACGATATTATCCTTCGATATTCCCAAACCAACCGACTATATCAACCCCAGAAAAGCCAACTGGGAAAAATATAACACAACCCTGGAGGAGCTACTCCCTCCTAACGCCCCTAATTGCCCGAACACTGAAGACAACCTAAACCGTCTTGTGAACAGGTTTACGGATGCGTGCAACAAAGCCTTCAAGGCAGCATGCCCTTCTACCAGACCAAGGGGAAAAGAAACCCCCTGGTGGTCTAAGCAACTAGATACCCTTCGTAGAACTTGTAGGACTCTATTCAATAGAGCCACAAGAACTAAGGAGGATACTCACTGGGCAGACTATAAAACCAGTCTAGCACTATACAAAGGAAACGAGGAAGGCTAAAAAGAGCCTCCTGGCAAAAATTTTGCTCCGAAATCGAGGAAACTTCGGAGGCCGCAAGACTCCGGAAAGTTCTCTCAAAAACTACCCCCTCGGTAGGTTACCTCAAAAAGAATGATGGCACGTGGACCAACTCTAGTGAGGAGTCCCTACACATTCTGCTCGACACGCATTTCCCCGGATGCACATCCACCGAGCCGACACACCTCCCAGGAGAGGGATCGGTAGAATCGATGGACCATATCCTTACAAAACGGAACATAAGTTGGGCAGTAAACAGCTTCAACCCGTTTAAATCGCCAGGCCCGGACCAGGTAATCCCGGCCCAACTTCAGAAGGCCGGGGAGACGGCCATCAACTGGCTACATAGTATCTTCAGGAAGATACTGGCGGTATGTACAATACCGCAAGCATGGCATAAGGCTAGGATAGTTTTCATCCCTAAAGCAGGCAAAGCCTCTCACTCAACCCCGAAAGACTTTAGACCAATCAGTTTATCGTCTTTCCTACTCAAAACCTTTGAGAGACTTATCGGGTTACAATTACGGACTACCATAAGTCCCCAGCTGTACTCAAGTGCGCAGCATGCCTACCGGAAAGGAAAATCCACGGAAACGGCACTTCACGAAGTGATCTCGAGTGTAGAAAAATCCCTGCATCTCAAAGAATACTCACTAATAGCTTTTCTCGATATCGAGGGAGCCTTCAACAACGTCACACCGGGCGCCATTACAGAAGCCCTGACTGACCTGGGGGTGGACCGTCACTTGGTGATGCTCATTGATCAATTGCTCATACGCAGGACGGTGACATCATCGATGGGATCGTCCACCCAGTCAAGGTATGTCAACAGAGGAACCCCGCAAGGGGGAGTTCTGTCTCCTCTTCTATGGAACATTGCAGTCAATAAGATTCTATGCGACCTGGAAGAGGGGGGCTGTAAAGTAGTGGCATACGCGGATGACGTTGCAATTATCTTTGCGGGGAAATACCCCCAAACACTATGCGACCTAATGACCGCAAAGCTTGCTCGATTGTCCGAATGGACAGAATCGCGCGGATTGGGACTAAATCCCTCGAAAACGGAACTCGTGTTATTCACAAAAAAATACAAGGTCCCGCCCCTCAACCCCCCAATACTAAACGGATACAGGCTCTCCTTCAGCGACAGTGCCAGTTACTTAGGGTTGGTAATTGACAAAAAGCTTAGCTGGAACCTGAATGTCAAGGATAGAGTGAGGAAGGCAACGACAGCACTCTATACTTGCAAAAAAGCTATCGGCCTAAAGTGGGGCATGAACCCAAGCATAGTCCGATGGATATATCTGGCAATAGTCAGACCTATAATACTCTACGGAGTTACTGTCTGGTGGCCTGCCCTAACAAAAAGGACAATCACCAATCCGCTGGGCAAGGTTCAGCGAACAGCCGCCCTCTGCATCAGTGGAGCTCTTCGAACTACACCAAATGATGCGCTAAACGCCATGTTATGCCTTCAGAGCCTTGACTTTGCAGGAAAGGAGCGGGCAGAAATGGCAGCAATACGTCTTAGGGACTCTGAACAATGGGTACCCCAGAACATAGGTCACTCATCTATACTAAATAAAAACAACATGGTCCCAGCAAGAACGGACTATCAAGTTCCAATGGAGCACACGGAGACTCCATTCAGCATAATCATCCCTCATAGAGACGATTGGCTCGAGGGACTCCCCGGCCCAGACGTGGCCATAAGCATCTTCACGGATGGCTCAAAACTGGACGGCAGGGTTGGAGGAGGAATCTACTCTGAACAACTTAACATAAGGCAATCTTTCAGGCTTCCGGATCACTGTAGCGTCTTCCAAGCGGAAGTTACAGCAATCAGGGAGGCTCTGTACTGCCTTCACACGGTTACCACCACGGCAACCAATCTAAACATCTACAGCGACAGCCAAGCTGCGATCAGATCACTTAACGCGATCTCCTCGAACTCGGCTACTGTGGCGAAGTGCCGCAGATCTCTTCGCGAGATGGCTCAGCAATTTGCTATCAGCCTTATATGGGTCCCGGGCCACCGGGATATCGAGGGCAACTGCATAGCGGACGAGCTGGCCAGATCTGGCACTACAACCCCCCTTCTCCAAGATAAGGAGGATATTTGTATGCCTATGGCCACCTGCAAGCTCATCATAAAAGAGCAGTACACGCGACTGATAGACAACAAGTGGCAAATAGGGCCACGTTGTCGCACAGCTCGGCAAACATGGCCGACCATAGATAAGAAGCGCACCTCAGAGCTCTGCAAACTAGGCAGGGAAAGGTGCAGCGCAGTCATACGTTCCCTCACAGGACACTGGCTAGTAGGCACCCACGCAAACAGGCTGGGTGCCCCATACAATGATTTCTGCCGCAGCTGCAGGAGACGAGGACGAGGAGGAAACAGTGGAACACCTGTTCTGTTCCTGTCCAGCTCTCAGCAGAAGGAGGCTGCATCACTTGGGCTCTGCCTTTCTGAACGACATCTCGGAGATTTCCACGCTATGTCCCAGAAAGATCGTCAACTTTATAAGGGCATCTGGATGGGACAACTGTTGACATGAAGTCTCATCTGCAGGGAAGGAATGATCCCAAGCGGTATCACAACGGGCCGAAACCGGCCTAAGTGTGCTGGGCTCCGAGCGAGCTTGGCGGCCGTCTCTACCTAACCTAACCTAACCATTGCTGTCCCATCCCGCCCGACTAGGCATTACTTTCCTCTCCGTCTTCCTCTCTGTCCTTCAAACTACTCTGACCATGAATCTTTGCCGCGATTATAATAAATTGTTCCATCTTTTTTCCTTTGATACTTGCGCTTCCAAAGTAAAATCTTCTTTAATTTATAATTTAAGTTAACTTTCTTCTGCCTTGTATTGTGTTACCGTACTTTCCAGTAGCAGATAATTTTAAGATTTGTACATTCCTATTTTTACACAGTTTAACTGTCTATAGTTGAACTCTAAAAATTAAACATTAAAAATTCAAACTGTAGCGTGATAATTATCTTTTTCTGCATATTCTTGAGTTTGCTGGCAACTTTTTGTGATATCTATATTTAAGGTGGAATTGAAAACTCCAGACGTTTTATGATCTTTGACCCCTGGAAATGACCTGGAAATAAACTGACTCCGTATAAAATATACCAAAACTATAACCAGCAGTATTTTACATTTTTCTATGTACGGTAACACTGAAATTAGGTCACATGATATTCACCTGACGAGTTTTTCTGTTTGATGAGAATTTTCTAAGCTTTGCCAAAAATTTACATACAACTAAACCAAAAGTCGGCAAAATGAAAATCTGTGGTCCAAAATTATCCCTTTGTGGTTTGATTATCTCCGTTTGGGGAATTGTTCAACTGGTGAGTACGTTGGTTCTTTCAGCTGAATATCTGTTTGTGGTCACACTTGAAAGTCACAAGGTTTCACTTTATAGTCATGAGTTAATGTAAAAATTTAAATTACCTTTGTTTTAGGTGCTGATGGGGCTCTTTTTCTACATTAATAGTGTGGCCCTTATTGAGGATTTGCCCCTAGATGAGGAGTACCATTCTCTGGAAGATTTTTATGCAGCTGCGAATAGAGCGTACAATCAGGTTAGTTCATATCACGGGATAAATCGGAGTGCTTGACATTTACATACATGACCAGAGCGTTATATACACCCATACATATGTATGTACATGGAATTGAACGATTTTGTTGAGTATCATGTCTATGTACATAACGCATAGAATATTTGCGTTGAACCAGTAATGTTTTGTTTAGTAACAGTTATTGGTTTTTTTCAGAACGCCTACAACTGCTGGATCGCAGCATGCATTTATGTTTTGACATTGTTGCTCTCTGCACAACAATTCTACATGAACAGCAGAGTAACTGCCAATTAAATATTTCAATTTTAGATTTCCAACTGCTTCTCGTAGTCAGTTGTCGATATATAATGTACTGGTGTATTCATAAAAGCTTGCACTAAAAGAATAGTATTGAAACGTTCAGTTGAAGATATTTGTTAAACCCTTTATATTAATTGTATAATATTCCCTTACGTGATTTCATTGAAGAATAATTTGAATCATATGTTGTAATCTTTCCACAAAACAACCTAGTATGCGCATGTAATATATTTGTTTTTGTTCATAAAATACATTCCGTCTTGGTTTAATTACTTCCAAATATTTGCAGTAAAGTTGGCTTACAATGGGGACAAATGATTATATTTTTAAATTTTCTTGGATTCAATGCAATGTTTATGACAAAGATTTGGTAGATGTTCTATGACATCCTTTATAGTTAAAATGTCTATGCAAGAATAAATATAAATTAACTTTAATTCGTATCCTGTTTTGATATCTGGATGGGAAAAATATCTTTTGTTTGTTCTACGGAAAGCTTTTTTATGAGTAATTCCTGATTGAAATGGAGAAAAAAAAATGATCTCACCGTCTTGCATATGTATATGTATACATTATGCACCAATAAAAGAGGATATGAGTATCGGGCTTAGAATGCGAAAGGGAGGTTACATACTAGAGCTCTGCATGAACAGGCAACCGAATCGAATTGTTGGGATTCGGTTTTCGCTTCGTTCGGTCAGTTAGAATCAGCGTCTCGGCTTTCTCATTACATCGAATCGCTCGCCCAAAACGCACTGAACGGAGCAGATATCGGTATTTTTACTGTATCAGATCCAAACTTTTGGCTGACTCATACTTCGAACTGTCCCACAATTCTCGTTTCCCAGTTTGTGCAAAACTCGAAGAACCTTACTATCAGAGACATAATGGATGGAACCGAGTTGGTAATGACTTTGGACGGAGGTGTGATAAAGGAAATGGGGAACCTTTAAGTGGGATACGACTGCGAACGGATGCAGGTGAAGACGCGCCTCTAAAAGGCTTGATTAAAAAAGATCACGGAATTGCAAATGATTTGCGATGAAATCATCGTTTCTGATTTCGAAGACGATATTATTATTGCAGAAGATTTCATGATCCGTTATGGCTTTACACTGGATTTACAAAAGAAAATTCTGAGATATGGAAATGTAGAATTGCCTATAAGTGCAAGTAGAGACGACGGCTAGGAATATTTACGCATGTGTGGATAAAGTTGTGTAGGATGGAGATGAAAAGTTATTTGTTGTCGAGTCCGTTGGAAAGAAATCTAAAAACGTTTTGTTGGGAAAGGTCTTGTAAAGGCTACTGAAGATGGACAGATACCAGTAATGCTCTTCAACCGAACTTTAACGAATCAAATTATCCAGAAGGGAGAACTAATTGGACAGTTGTAAGAGGCTACGATGGTTGTAAACGAATTAAATGAATCACAAATGAGTAATCAGGGTGTGGAACCTGTGCCTTTGGAAAGATAACAGTTACAAAATTACAAAAGATAAAGCTTCTTCCTTGTAGAAAAGTTTTGGCATTGGATAAAGTAACAGGAAGGACAGCTTTGGTTAGGTATAAAATTAACACAGGTCAACACGTAAGATTCCACTGTCCATGAGGGAAGAAGCAAGAAAATTGATATCGGAGACAGAACGTAGTGGAATAATAAAACCGTCCAGTCACAAAACTACTCTTATAGAGATCGAACGTGCCTACGCTAACTAAAAGCTCATCGCAAAACCTCGCACAGAGCAGAATCACCAACAACTACAAACAACTATAACAATCGCAAATATTCAATTGAGTGACAATCTAACGGAATCAAAACAAGAAGCGTTGTAATGGAGGACGTTGTAATAGGCCCAGATCGAGGGCCTAGAATCTGTCCCCAAAATGAATTCCTACTACAAACACCTGAATCAAAAGTCCTCAACATCTCGAGAACAGATCCCAACAAAGATCTCAACTTGGTATCCCCCTTTCTCATAAAAAACAAGTTTTTACAACGGAAAAATTTTGATAAAGACGAAAACAAACATACAAGCGAAAAAACTAATACACCTAAAACCTCTTGCAAGCGACATCAACGTCAACGTCACAATGCACAACTCTTAACTACTCAAAGGGCGTCGTATACTCAAACGATTTAAGAGGCATAGAAGAAGACGAAATCCAAATAGAACTTGCGCACCAACAGTTCTCCGAAGTAAAGAAAATTCTGAAAAGAGAAAACGGATCTCTTAAGGAGACTGATGTCTGCATAATAACATTCAACCTACTAACCCTACCGGAGTACATAATGATTGGATATCAAAGAGCCCAAGTCAAACAATACTTCCACTTCCAATGAAATGCAACAATTGCTTCCAGTTTGGACATCTCCAAAAATTTTGCAAAAACAAAAAACTTTGCTTTAATTGCGGAGAGGACTTCCACATTGACACGACCACACTAGAGAAATGTAACAAAACCCAGAATAGCCTCCGATAGCAGTCTATCCGTGGCCTCGGTCTTCTGTTTCGCCAATTTCTTCCTTACCCGGTTAGCCACTCTCCTGAAGACTCTGTCAACCTGCGGGTCATTGGTGCGTATGTACTCGCGCCTGAGTCGTTTCTTGAGTAGAAGAAGCCCTTCGATCTCACTTGATCTCTGTGGTTTCCAGTCTGTGAAGTTCGACTGCCTTGAGGGCCGCAGCTGGTAGCAGCTGCAGAAGCGTCACAGACTTTGGTCACAAGAGTGTCGTCGACTGCAGCATCTACATCCTGAGCGGTCCTTAAATATGTCTAAATATGTCTAGCGAGTTACCCAAAATTTCCTTGAACAGGGAAATGTTTGAGTTGGGTTTCAACAGCCTCGTCATGGCTGGGATTGTAGCAATGAGAGGCAGGTGGTTGGAGCTGAGGTCATGCTCTTCACGGATTGTAAGCTTGCTGGGGATAGATCGATATATGAAGAAGTCTAGGCAGGAGGGCATGGATCTCCGAAAAGGTGGGTAGTAGGTGGGAATTTGTGTCGAGCCATTGGTTAGGGCATCATGTAGTGCCAACCCTCTGCGGTCTCCTCTGTGATTGCCCCAAATCCTGTGCTTCGCATTAAAGTCTCCTCCAATGATAAATTTGTTACCCAGTTGGGCCAGAAGATTGTCAAAATCAGTGCTTGACCAGGGAATCGATGGGGGTAAATAGGCTGCAGCAATTAGGATCTCTCCGCGTAGTGTTGACACCATGACCGCCGCAAGCTGAATCGGCCCCAATTGCACAGCGTGATGGTGGTAGTGGGAAATATCCCTCCGAATGAGTACAGCTGCTCCTCCTCTGGCCCTGTTGGATGGGTGGTCGGCTCTGTAACACTCGTATCCGTGGAGCGAGTAGTTTTTTCCTGGGTATAAGTAGGTTTCAGCCACTAACATGATGTCAATGTTATGACGGTGTAAAAATAGAGCCAGCTCATTAGTGTTATGAGCCAGGCTACGAGCGTTCCAAAATCCGATCCTTAGGTCCGACAGCATTATGGTCTTCTGAGAGATTGCGAGGGTATGGGTGCACCTGCGTTACGCAGTTGGTCAAGGGATTGGAGGATACCTGCTACTGCCGTTGTGAGGCCCGCTACTGACCTCTGCAATTTCATAAGAACCTGAGCTATCGAGTTCGTATCCATCTGCGGTTCAGGATGAGAACCTTGGGCGTTGGTGGACCAAGTTGTTGGTCTGCGTTTTCCTTGAAGCTGAGGGAACTGGGTGTTATAGTCCTGCTGTGCCAAGTAGTGCCGGCGAGTATCAACGTAGGCCTGTTTGGGTTCGTTTGGGCGCTGTACTGCCGTTGATGGGACATTTCTCACCTTTCTAGCATCTTAGTTTTGCGGAGAGACGTTCACGGCGGATTGGCGATTTTTAAGCATCATGACGTAGATCTTGCAGGATCTATCATATGCATCATGCTTTCCGCTGCAGTTTGAGCATGTGAGTTCGTCCTCGGTCATGGCGTTGCATTCTGGGCTACCTGTCCAATGGTCCTCGGCGCATCTGCCACACACTGGTCGCTTTAGACAATAGTTTTTCGTGTGGTTGAATTCAAAGCAACGGAAGCACTGCCTCACGCTGTTGTTTTTGCAGGGCAGCTCCATTTGCACCCGTTGTCTGCCGACTCTAGCGATCTTGAGAGCTTCCTTGTTGTTAGGGGCCTGGACGAGGTCAATAAACCAGACGTTTTGGTTGGGTGGTTCCTGCCTGACTCCATCAGCGCTGATGGAAGGGCTCCTCCTGGACTTCGGGTTGTACAGGTTGACCACTCGATGTCCCAACTTCTTA
This sequence comes from Drosophila lowei, assembly GCA_008121275.1. Taxonomy (NCBI): domain Eukaryota; kingdom Metazoa; phylum Arthropoda; class Insecta; order Diptera; family Drosophilidae; genus Drosophila; species Drosophila lowei. Next base: position 3,523,902 of record CM017778.1, read on the forward strand.
AATGCCTGGTTGATGGTATCCTTGAGTGTAGATGCTGCAAGATTTTTTGCCACTACCCTAAATTTTCTGTCCTCGGAGAGGCAGAAATGTGTGTACTGCACCCGCAGTGCATTTAGGATCCTAATTATCTTTCGATGGGTGTCAGCGTCCTTTGCGTAAATACGGAGGTCCCCTGAGGGTGCCGTGCGGAACTCGTAGTCCTCCTCTGGGATCGGAGGGCTCAGGGAATCCCCAACGGCAGTAATGTCCAGCACCCCAGGGATAGTTATTGGCCTAGGCTTTCGTGGTTTTTTTGGAGTTGTTTCAGCCTGAGTTGCTTGAGCCGTAGCTCAGGTGGACGGGACATCATCAGCAGAAGGCATCTCCCTCGCCGCAGTCTGGGTAACAGTTGAGAGATCCTGTTCACGCAATGGGGCAAAACGGTTGCTTTGAAGAGGCGCAGGATGAGGGGCGGGGGCAACTTGGCGAAGTTTTCCCTTTCTGTGTGAATCGTTTAAAAGCTCAGATCCACGACGTTTCTTTTTTCCCGCTATTTGCCATGTCACAGATGATGGGTTACCCAAGGGTTTGGGAAAACTCATTTCCCTGTTCCAGGGAGGAAGTAATTGAGCCTGGCTGGACGTCTTAGTAGTTAGCATGGAGATAGAAGCAGATCTTGCCTTGGATTCAGCCATTGGTTTCAACGAAGGTGCGAGCGCTATCCTTGATGCGGTACTTGGACGACAATAAGAGGCTGATGTTGTGGTTGACGTGATAGCTGTCGTGACGGTCGAAGTGGTAGTGGTTGCTGGTCCAAACCCTTGCAATATGGTATGCATCAGACCATTATCAGAAGGAGAATGGATACGTGGAGGAGAGTCCAAAGAACTGATGTCCGAGTCGGCAACATCATCCATGTCTTCATCCATTGCAGCGAAAGAACAATAGAGGGACAACCGGCAACATCGCACGCGATGCTTTCCGAAATGCTGCCGCGATGCTGCCCGAAAATTTTGTTGGCTAGGCCCAGCCTGGCCGTACGCAAAGGTTGGAAAATTTTTATTTTTTTCCGATTTTTAGTTTTTTGTTTTTGTTTGTTTTTTTTTCCAAATTTCAACAAATTTTTGAGGTTTATTATACCCGATACTCAAAATGAGTATTGGGGTATATTAGATTTGTGGTGAAAATGGATGTGTGTAACGTCCAGAAGGAAGCGTTTCCGACCCCATAAAGTATATATATTCTTGATCAGCATCAATAGCCGAGTCGATTGAGCCATGTCTGTCTGTCCGTCCGTCCGTCCGTCCGTCCGTCCGTCCGTCCGTCCGTCCGTCCCTCTTGGCGCCTAGTGCTCAAAGACTATAAGAGCTAGAGCAACGACATTTTGTATCCAGCCTTCTGTAATATGTCACTGTTACAAGTATATTTCAAAACATCGCCCCGCCCACTTCCGCCCCCACAAAAGAACGAAAATCTGTGGCATCCACAATTTTAAAGATACGAGAAAACCAAAAACGCAGAATCGTAGAGAATGAGTTTATCTTCTAGACTGCAGAATCTGAATTGGATCGTAGCATTATTATAGCCAGAATGAAGAAAACAATTTCATTTTTTCTCGCCCTGTCTCTCTCTAACACACACGTAGCATAGCCGGCTTTGCATAGCGCAAAACATTAGCGCCTAGATCTCAGAGACTATAAAGGCTAGAGCAACCAAATTTGGTATCCACACTCCTGAAATATCGGACCTTGACGAGTTTGTTTCAAAATTTCGCCACACCCCTTCCGGCCCCGCAAAGGACGAAAATCTGGAGCATCCACAGATCTCAGAGACTATTAGACCTGACTGTCGAGCTCTCACTGTTACAAAACTATTTGTAATTTTTCACTGCAGAACTCACTGTTGATAGCTCACTGCTACAAGTGTGTTTCAAAATTTCGGCCCGCCCCCTTCCGCAGCCATAAACAACGAAAATCTGTGGCAACCACAATTTTGAAGATAGGAGAAAATTAAAACGCACAATCATAGAGAATGGCCATATCTACCAGATTGCCGAACCTTGCCGAATCCGAGTAAGATCGGATTATTATTATAGCCAAAAGTAACAAATCAATTTGCAGTGGCTACGCAGCGCCCGTCGACACGTTCTGACTGATTTCTGTCTCTCTCGCACGCACTCTTTGTCGTTTAATGTAGCCATACTGACTATGTATCGGGTATAAATGTAGAGTTGCGGTCGCAGCAGCAACTCACAACGTTCCCCTCGTTTTAATTTTATTTTTGGAGCAGTTCAAGCACGTCCGTTCATTTCGACTGATATATTGAGAGATTTGGGGCTTTACAAATTTTGTTTCAAGATTTGGTTTTTATCTAAAATTTTTTTAAAGTCTGATATTTTTTTTGTACTGTTTTCAGAGGTTGTGCTTTTTTTCACATAACTTAAGTATCTTACACTTAGTTGAATTGAAATTTTACAATTCTGAAAAGCTGATAAATGCAGCTATAAATCATGCCCAAACACTTTGTAGCTTACCGCCTGGAAAATATAAGGCTTTCAAATTCAAAATTGAAATTTGTTGCGTTATTATACCCGATACTCAAAATGAGTATTGGGGTATATTAGATTTGTGGTGAAAATGGATGTGTGTAACGTCCAGAAGGAAGCGTTTCCGACCCCATAAAGTATATATATTCTTGATCAGCATCAATAGCCGAGTCGATTGAGCCATGTCTGTCTGTCCGTCTGTCCGTCCGTCCGTCTGTCCGTCCCTATCAGCGCCTAGTGCTCAAAGACTATAAGAGCTAGAGCAGCGACATTTTGTATCCAGACTTCTGTGATATGTCACTGTTACAAGTGTATTTCAAAACTTCGCCCCGCCCACTTCCGCCCCCACAAAGACGAAAATCTGTGGCATCCACAATTTTAAAGATACAAGAAAAACCTAAAACGCAGAATCGTAGAGAATGACCATATCTTCTAGACTGCAGAATCTGAATTGGATCGTATCATTATTATAGCCAGTATGAAGAAAACAATTTCATTTTGTCTCGCCCTGTCTCTCTCTAACACACACGTATCATAGCCGGCTTTGCTTAGCGCAAAACATTAGCGCCTAGATCTCAGAGACTATAAGAGCTAGAGCAACCAAATTTGGTATCCACACTCCTGAAATATCGGACCTTGACGAGTTTGTTTCAAAATTTCGCCACACCCCCTTCCGGCCCCGCAAAGGACGAAAATCTGGAGCATCCACAGATCTCAGAGACTATTAGACCTGACTGCAGAACTCACTGTTGATAGCTCACTGCTACAAGTGTGTTTCAAAATTTCGCCCCACTCCCTTCCGCAGCCATAAACAACGAAAATCTGTGGCAACCACAATTTTGAAGATAGGAGAAAATTAAAATCGCACAATCATAGAGAATGGCCATATATCTACCAGATTGCCGAATCTTGCCGACTCCGAATAAGATCGGGTTATTATTATAGCCGAAAGTAACAAATCAATTTGCAGTGGCTACGCAGCGCCCGTCGACACGTTCTGACTGATTTTCTGTCTCTCTCGCACGCACTCTTTGTCGTTAAATGTAGCCATACTGACTATGTATCGGGTATAAATGTAGAGTTGCGGTCGCAGCAGCAACTTACAACGTTCCCCCTCGTTTTTTTTCAAAATGTTGACAAAATGATTTTTATTATACCCGATACTCAAAATGAGTATTGGGGTATATTAGATTTGTGGTGAAAATGGATGTGTGTAACGTCCAGAAGGAACCGTTTCCGACCCCATAAAGTATATATATTCTTGATCAGCATCAATAGCCGAGTCGATTGAGCCCTGTCTGTCTGTCCGTCCGTCCGTCTGTCCGTCTGTCCGTCCCTATTAGCGCCTAGTGCTCAAAGACTATAAGAGCTAGAGCAACGACATTTTGTATCCAGCCTTCTGTAATATGTCACTGTTACAAGTATATTTCAAAACATCGCCCCGCCCACTTCCGCCCCCACAAAGAACGAAAATCTGTGGCATCCACAATTTTAAAGATACGAGAAAACCAAAAACGCAGAATCGTAGAGAATGAGTTTATCTTCTAGACTGCAGAATCTGAATTGGATCGTAGCATTATTATAGCCAGAATGAAGAAAACAATTTCATTTTTTTCTCGCCCTGTCTCTCTCTAACACACACGTAGCATAGCCGGCTTTGCATAGCGCAAAACATTAGCGCCTAGATCTCAGAGACTATAAGAGCTAGAGCAACCAAATTTGGTATCCACACTCCTGAAATATCGGACCTTGACGAGTTTGTTTCAAAATTTCGCCACACCCCCTTCCGGCCCCGCAAAGGACGAAAATCTGGAGCATCCACAGATCTCAGAGACTATTAGACCTGACTGTCGAGCTCTCACTGTTACAAAACTATTTGTAATTTTTCACTGCAGAACTCACTGTTGATAGCTCACTGCTACAAGTGTGTTTCAAAATTTCGGCCCGCCCCCTTCCGCAGCCATAAACAACGAAAATCTGTGGCAACCACAATTTTGAAGATAGGAGAAAATTAAAACGCACAATCATAGAGAATGGCCATATCTACCAGATTGCCGAACCTTGCCGAATCCGAGTAAGATCGGATTATTATTATAGCCAAAAGTAACAAATCAATTTGCAGTGGCTACGCAGCGCCCGTCGACACGTTCTGACTGATTTCTGTCTCTCTCGCACGCACTCTTTGTCGTTTAATGTAGCCATACTGACTATGTATCGGGTATAAATGTAGAGTTGCGGTCGCAGCAGCAACTCACAACGTTCCCCCTCGTTTTAATTTTATTTTTGGAGCAGTTCCAAGCACGTCCGTTCATTTCGACTGATATATTGATAGATTTGGGGCTTTACAAATTTTGTTTCAAGATTTGGTTTTTTATCTAAAATTTTTTAAAGTCTGATATTTTTTTGTACTGTTTTTCAGAGGTTGTGCTTTTTTTCACATAACTTAAGTATCTTACACTTAGTTGAATTGAAATTTTACAATTCTGAAAAGCTGATAAATGCAGCTATAAATCATGCCCAAACACTTTGTAGCTTACCGCCTGGAAAATATAAGGCTTTCAAATTCAAAATTGAAATTTGTTGCGTTATTATACCCGATACTCAAAATGAGTATTGGGGTATATTAGATTTGTGGTGAAAATGGATGTGTGTAACGTCCAGAAGGAAGCGTTTCCGACCCCATAAAGTATATATATTCTTGATCAGCATCAATAGCCGAGTCGATTGAGCCATGTCTGTCTGTCCGTCTGTCCGTCCGTCCGTCTGTCCGTCCCTATCAGCGCCTAGTGCTCAAAGACTATAAGAGCTAGAGCAGCGACATTTTGTATCCAGACTTCTGTGATATGTCACTGTTACAAGTGTATTTCAAAACTTCGCCCCGCCCACTTCCGCCCCCACAAAAGACGAAAATCTGTGGCATCCACAATTTTAAAGATACAAGAAAAACCTAAAACGCAGAATCGTAGAGAATGACCATATCTTCTAGACTGCAGAATCTGAATTGGATCGTATCATTATTATAGCCAGTATGAAGAAAACAATTTCATTTTGTCTCGCCCTGTCTCTCTCTAACACACACGTATCATAGCCGGCTTTGCTTAGCGCAAAACATTAGCGCCTAGATCTCAGAGACTATAAGAGCTAGAGCAACCAAATTTGGTATCCACACTCCTGAAATATCGGACCTTGACGAGTTTGTTTCAAAATTTCGCCACACCCCCTTCCGGCCCCGCAAAGGACGAAAATCTGGAGCATCCACAGATCTCAGAGACTATTAGACCTGACTGCAGAACTCACTGTTGATAGCTCACTGCTACAAGTGTGTTTCAAAATTTCGCCCCACTCCCTTCCGCAGCCATAAACAACGAAAATCTGTGGCAACCACAATTTTGAAGATAGGAGAAAATTAAAATCGCACAATCATAGAGAATGGCCATATATCTACCAGATTGCCGAATCTTGCCGACTCCGAATAAGATCGGGTTATTATTATAGCCGAAAGTAACAAATCAATTTGCAGTGGCTACGCAGCGCCCGTCGACACGTTCTGACTGATTTTCTGTCTCTCTCGCACGCACTCTTTGTCGTTAAATGTAGCCATACTGACTATGTATCGGGTATAAATGTAGAGTTGCGGTCGCAGCAGCAACTTACAACGTTCCCCTCGTTTTTTCAAAATGTTGACAAAATGATTTTTATTATACCCGATACTCAAAATGAGTATTGGGGTATATTAGATTTGTGGTGAAAATGGATGTGTGTAACGTCCAGAAGGAACCGTTTCCGACCCCATAAAGTATATATATTCTTGATCAGCATCAATAGCCGAGTCGATTGAGCCCTGTCTGTCTGTCCGTCCGTCCGTCTGTCCGTCTGTCCGTCCCTATTAGCGCCTAGTGCTCAAAGACTATAAGAGCTAGAGCAACGACATTTTGTATCCAGCCTTCTGTAATATGTCACTGTTACAAGTATATTTCAAAACATCGCCCCGCCCACTTCCGCCTCCACAAAGGACGAAAATCTGTGGCATCCACAATTTTAAAGATACAAGAAAATTAAAAACGCAGAATCGTAGAGAATGAATTTATCTTCTAGACTGCAGAATCTGAATTGGATCGTATCATTATTATAGCCAGAATGAAGAAAACAATTTCATTTTTTCTCGCCCTGTCTCTCTCTAACACACACGTATCATAGCCGGCTTGGCATAGCGCAAAACATTAGCGCCTAGATCTCAGAGACTATAAGAGCTAGAGCAACCAAATTTTTTATCCAGATTCCTATAATATCGGACCTTGAGGAGTTTGTTTCAAAATTTCGCCCCCCCCTTCCGCCCCGCAAAGTGCGAAAATCTGTGGCATCCACAGATCTCAGAGACTATTAGACCTGACTGTAGAGCTCTCACTGCTACAAAACTATTTGTAATTTTTCACTGCAGAACTCACTGTTGATAGCTCACTGCTACAAAATTTCGCCTCACCCCCTTCCGCAGCAATAGACAACGAAAATCTGTGGCAAACACAATTTTGAAGATAGGAGAAAATTAAAAACGCACAATCATAGAGAATGGCCATATCTACCAGATTGCCGAATCTTGCCTAATCCGAATAAGATTGGATTATTATTATAGCCAAAAGTAAAAAATAAATTTGCAGTGGCTACGCAGCGCCCGTCGACACGTTAAGACACGTTTTCTGTCTCTCCCGCACGCACTCTTTGTCGCTCAATGTAGCCATACTGACTATGTATCGGGTATAAATGTAGAGTTGCGGTCGCAGCAGCAACTCACAACGTTCCCCCTCGTTTTTTATATATGTACAATGTACATATATAGATACTCGTAGACAGGTTTGGTTTCTTGCATGAATCGGTTAGGGTTTAATATTCGGACTATAATTCCCTATATCACACTATACCAGTATCGAACACTAATCTACTTCCTCTTCTTAAATTATAAATACTAATACATACCTCGTCTTCTCGGTCTGATTACCACGCTTTAAACCTTAATATTTCGAAAACTGCTAGTAAAAGTTACAAAGTGTACAGAACGTATTGATTGTAGCATTTATTAACTTTCCAGAACTAAAAGGTTGTTTGTAGCTCACCTTCGAAAAATAGTTTTACAAAGTCGATGACAAAAAGTAGCATTCATTGTAAAATTCTCACAGTACGTCTGGCAGTCAGAACAAGACATAATAATATAGTTTTATTTTTTGCATGATTCGATTTATTAACAATGACATATTATGTTAGTTTTTAGCTAAAATATAATAGAATCCATTACATAGAATATTTTTTAATTGCAATACGAATATGTTTTTATATCAACAATAATTTCAACAGTCCGCAAAGTTTATAAATTTTAATGTAGTTACTTAAGCTAGTTTTTATATTGGTTTATACTGTTTAAATAGATAAGTCTACAAACTAGAGAGCAAAAACTTATTTTATTCGAATTGGCTCAAGCAAAATCATTTTAAGCTTGTCCGCTTACCCACAGGTATTTTGAACAGATATAAATATGTATGTATATATACTCGTCCTGTTATATTTAACGATAATAATAAATAGGCGGCACCAAAAAATTGGAAGGTTCTGTTATATTGGTAAAATGAGATTAGGTGTGTTCTCGTATAACTACAAAAATTTGTTACGTGCCTCGAAAACAAAAATTCTTGCATCTATAGAACACGATGAATTTGTTTTGGCTAAAGCAAAACGACTAAAAAGCATTGTGCTAGTAGAAAGGAATAACAAATTATCTAAAATTTATTCGCTCCTGATTGCGACTCGATGAACGTGAAGATTTTCGATTGATTGGTTCCAGATACGCGGCTGGGGTCCAGCCTTCTGAATTGGCATCTGTGAATGATCCAACATGGATATTATGATTATTTCTAAATTTGCAATTAATATTTATAACAATTTTTTAAATAAGTAAATAAATTAGTTATTATGAATTTGGTTGGTACATGCATTAAATTTGAACATTTACCTAAGATTCGAACATACCACCAGCCGGCACAGCCCACCTTAAGCAGCTCGACAGTTTCACCTTCACGCATCGAAACTTCCGAGTGTCCCATAGCAGTATAGTCAGCCAGGGCAATGAATTTACTGCCCTGTATTAAAATTCACACAAAGTGTTAGTATATATAACTTATGCAAGAAATAATATGTTGAAATCGTTATTCATTTTAATAAGAAAAAGGTAAGTATTCAAGAAAATTGTAGTAGCGTTAAAACTATTTATTTGTACATTTGAAAATTTAGGTACATGGCATGGCGCTACAAATGATTCTAACAAACTAAACATTCTTCAATAAGATATGAATTATTTCCCGGGGTTCTTCATTAGTATTATCTTGAAATCTCATTTGAGACTGTACCGAGAAGTGTAATGCCAGGAAAATTGGGCGTAATGGACCTAAAAGCTTCTACGAAAAGTTGCAAAATACGCTTATTAAATGTGATATTTTTCAAGGACTATCGCAAAATCAAGCCTAAATAAAATCATGGTAATATACACAATTTTGCGTGCACATTGTAATCAACTCAGGAAATAAACTTCCTATATATATATTTTTTTAGTAATAGCGGTTAGAGCCAGTTTAAGCCAGTAATGTTAATAACCGATTTCGGTTTTGCTGTTAAAGACCTGCGCATTTGCGATGAGTTTAGGTTGCGATGAGCATTGAATAAATAATTATACAGGGTAAGTTTAGTTGTGGAATTTGGTAGAACATACTATACTACATATACTATATTTGATAAATTTAACGCTTATGGCTACGATGTAAGTTCTAGCTGTCCATTCATAAAATTTCTAGCATCTTTAACTTATCAGTTACGCATATTTGATGTCAAATTTCGATTATTATTTGGCTTTATATATAGTATAGTTACAATTTATTGATCGAATGAAACATAGAAAATTGAATTTGGTTTGCTGTTTCCTGTAACTGAGGCCCGACTTGGTGGATCATCTCTATGTTTCGTCACCCACTGTGTAAGACCCAATGAAATATTTCATATATTGCGCAGTTTACGAGCACAATTTTTGGTTTTTATTAAATGGTTTGTGGTTTGTTCATGAAAATAAAGAAACAACCCATAAATATCGAATCGAATGAAGAAAATGTAGGTCATTGTATATTGTAAGTCATATAATTAAATTTAATTTAAACAAAATGTAAACGATCTCGATGAAATTATCATTTAATTTCAATGACAAGTAGTCGAACTTATCTATAAAATTTGTATACAGCTGCAAACTCTTATAACCCACACAAGACGCATATTCAATCCCGTAAAGATTAAACATACTATGTATGTATATTTTTGATCAAAGTGACAGGCCGAGTTGATCGAATCAAACTTCATAGAATTAACGCTTGTCAATGAAACATTGTCGTCATTTCTAAGTGGGTCGATTATTTTTCGGGTTTGGTAAGTTTATATTGCAAAAATTGGCCGAATAACAAAGAGTGTTTGGATTTTCATTACCAAATATTTATTTGAATAAATATTTATAATTATTTGCGCAATTAGCGCAAAATAGAGAAAGAAATCTTTTACTGCGGGCCGAATTAGATTATCTTGATTTTTGTTTAGAATAATTTAATTATACCCGATACTCAAAATGAGTATTGGGGTATATTAGATTTGTGGTGAAAATGGATGTGTGTAACGTCCAGAAGGAACCGTTTCCGACCCCATAAAGTATTTATATTCTTGATCAGCATCAATAGCCGAGTCGATTGAGCCCTGTCTGTCTGTCCGTCCGTCCGTCCGTCCGACTATAAGAGCTAGAGCAACCAAATTTTTTATCCAGATTCCTATAATATCGGACCTTGACGAGTTTGTTTCAAAATTTCGCCCCACCCTCTCCCGCCCCCGCAAAGTGCGAAAATCTTTGGCATCCACAGATCTCAGAGACTATTAGACCTGACTGTCGAGCTCTCACTACTACAAAACTATTTGTAATTTTTCACTGCAGAACTCACTGTTGATAGCTCACTGCTACAAAATTTCGCCCCACCCCCTTCCGCAGCCATAAACAACGAAAATCTGTGGCAAACACAATTTTGAAGAAAGGAAAAAATTAAAATCGCACAATCATAGAGAATGGCCATATCTACCAGATTGCCGAATCTTGCCGAATCCGAATCAGATCGGATTATTATTATAGCCAAAAGTAAGAAATCAATTTGCACTGGCTACGCAGCGCCCGTCGACACGTTCTGGCTGATTTTCTGTCTCTCTCGCACGCACTCTTTGTCGTTTAATGCAACCATACTGACTATGTATCTGGTATAAATGTAGAGTTGCGGTCGCAGCAGCAACTCACAACGTTCCCCCTCGTTTTAGAATTGTGAGCATGTGGATTTGGGTATTTTGTGCATTGAATAACTAAAAGAATTAGGTCCACTCACCGGGGTACTATTATCTTCGACCAAAGACAATTCGTCCTCGCTATTCGAGCAGTCGGAGCTCCATCCACAAACTTCCTGCTGCTCCTTGTCCGCAGCGCCGCTAAGAGAGTTGACGGACGTAGCTCCAGCGTTATCGTCGCTGCTGCAGTTTGAGTTTCGGTTGGAAGACTCTGAAGTGGCGTCACAGCTTATCGTGTTCGCAAGAATAATGTTAGGGGTGTCCCAAGAAGTCGTTTGCCTGAGGCCACGGTGGTTAAGGCTGTACTGCTTAATTTTTTCGCCTTTTAATTCCTCTAGCTGATTGAGTAAAACACGCTTGATCTCTGCCACCCACTTGTTCTTTAAATCGACCGTCGGTGCCTGCAGAGTATGTACCTCCTGTCGACCCTGAAGCCAAACTTCAAAACGTTTGGTATCGCCCCGAACAGATTCAGTCAACCCGATTTGAGACATCTGAAAATGATAAGTAAGTGGGTATGTATCACATAAGATATAATTTGGTTCGCTGATTTGGCTAATTTCAATGATACTCACCTTTACGTGGTGCTTGAACTGGTAGGTACTTTTGTTATGACCAGACTTTGAGGTTTGCTTACAGAACAACATGGATTTTTGGTAAAGAAATATGTGACGCTGCTGGGGCTTAATGCGAAGACGAATGTCCTTTTTTGATTCTGTCCAAACCTGGAAAGAATCCTGAAGAAGTAGTTCGCCCTGTTGGGATAGATCGGTCTGTAAAAATTACAAAAGAGAACATTAGGGAAAGAAAATCTAATGAACGAAGTTAATTACCGGAAAACCAGTTATAGCTACTTGATGCATGGAGTCGTTGACGCACTTCAGTACGATCAACATGCAATCTAGCGCCTTCTGAAGTTCCTTGGTGCAGCTGCCACTGTCGCTGAAGCGGAGCAAGTCTTTCAGAAGAAGTTGGTACTTGGTGATCCTTTGCACTGGCTTTAGCAAATACGCAGCTAGCGGGAGCTTATGACCCAGTCGCATTTGACACTCTTGTAGGAATAGGTGCGTGTCCACAAGGGTTTCGCGCAAACGCTCTGACCTTGGGATGTTTTGACAATAAAAGGAATACAGCCGGTAAAAAGTATCGCGCTAGAGAAATTGAAGAGTAATAAAGTTTTAGGGAGATCTATATACACTCTCATTGACAACTCTTACCCGTTGAACAAAGCAAAGCGCCACAAGCTCAGTGGTTGAAATGCAGTTTTCCAGATCTTTAAGAAAGACATCGTTGTGAAAGGTATAGAGTTCGTGTAGGTTGCCAAACAAGATATCCTCCTTCCCATTTAGACTCGGGGGGGCAAGATGCAAAAGATCTTCTGATTTCATCCGATCGTAATAGCCCTGAAAAAATGCATAACAAGATACAACTAAGATAAAAAGATAAAACTAAAAACAGCGGGGCAATTCAAGTACAAATAATGAAGTGCATTACATCAAAAAATTCAATATTATTGAAAACGGAACACTCATTGCTTTCCTTGATGAACTGTCCAAACTTTTGTTCCACATACTGTGCAACGGTACCAAAGCCTTGCGCTGTCACAAAATCCTTAAGAACCCGCTCATACTTAGCTGGCTTATATTGAGAATGGCGTATCTTGGGAAGTGTGCAAGCATCGTTTTTCAAGAAGTTTTCTTGAAAAAATTCATGACAAAATTTAAGTATCTCGTCGTAGTCTTTGCGTACGTTTGATTGTTTGTCGCTTCTATTTTCATCCTGTGAAATTGAGCTATTTTCCAGGGGACCAAAGTGGTTTTGTTCCAGGTTAAGTCGACATTTGTGGCATATGTGACTGTCGATCGGAGGCACGTGGTTAGGTGTTAACAGGGCCTTAGGAGTGGACAACAATTTTTCGTTGTTCAACAAGCTGAGCGAGCTCTGTGCACGTGCCACTGAAGAGGATACGGATAGAAAACTTTTCTGTTCACTATCTTCGAGATAGGCCAATATGTCAGAGTAATTTTTACGTTGAAGATACTCTCTGAACTCAGTATCGTTTTCAATTTCAGAATAAGTGTTTGACTCTAAATAGTCCTTGATCAGTCGGTATTCCAGCGATTCGTCACAACTGGACAGCTCAATTAGCTCTTTGAAAACGGTGCGACGTTCGTCCTTTAAACGTTGAAGGCTATTGCTTGGTGTTAGTCCACAAGGATCAGGACCCACTTCCTTATCTCTGTCGGAAAATGGCATGTCCTCGCATTTTTGTAGTTTGTTAAAGATGCTAATAGTAGATTTTCCATTTAGTACGTTCCGAGTGGCAAAATTGCAAAAATTCATGCCGAAAACGTAGCTCCCGTCATGCCCAACAATAGTTGGGGCAAAGTGGGACCGAAAATCGCTAGGACGATAACAGACGGACCCATTCGACGGGTGAGACTCAAAAAGGGAGCCTTGAAACGAAAGAGGAGAGGCACGAGGAATTTTCGAATCTCCCATCGAAAAGCTAAGTTGCCTGCTCATGGAGTTCCCTAATTTAAAATTGAAGCGACTGACAATATTGTTTGCTGCATTTTGTACCCGTCGCAACTGAATGGAGTATTGTCCACCCGAAGACTTTGGCTTTGATGCTTTATTAAGATCGTATCCGCCATATCGCATATTTATATTTGCTTCTAGATTTGAGCAGAGCTTAGATGTCGATGAGATCTACCGTCGCGTACAAGAGCTAAACACAGAATGACTGGACTGCAGTACCGCACTGGTACGTATGCATTAGATGTTCTTGAAGATGATAAACGTTATGAACTTAATGCACTAATTACAACCACAAGCATTCATGCATGGCCCGGGCCTTATGATAGTGGGCCTTTAAACAATTCCGCTTCGGCTCCAGTTCGCTGACCACTTTTGAGCTAGAAACATCTGGAATTAAGTCTTGGCGTTTTACGGTTGGTTGCACGTGCTGCCCGCAGAGAACCGCCTCGTGCGTCTAAAATTTGTTTTAATCAAATGACTTTTAGTAGGCACACAGTATTTGCAGTTAATACCTACGAAAAATTATATGAAATTACGATATTATTGAGCTTTCCCTACCTTAAGAATCGAGCTCATTTCGGTTACGTAGATGCGTTCCGTCTCTAAAAGCTCCGTTAGAACATGACCACGTTTGAGGCGTCGGGCCTCCACGTCCTAAAATACAACAATGAAATTGAATTATGAATGTGAGCACTAAACAACACTGCTTCTTTGGTCTGTCTTGAGGCTCAATATGAGTGCATTTTCAATTTGTCTATTTTGAATTACTAACCTGTTGATTTTGTACGTGCTCGACGCTGTCTGGGTTCGAGTTGCTGGTTAACGAGATCCCCGAGTCCGTTGCACCATCGATAGATGTAGGCCTTAAATCATGGATTCCATCAGTCTGGAAATCAACAAAGAAATGCATACTAAGTGGTTCGTACATTACAGATTACTTGAAATACCTAGGAAAGGCATAATTAAAAAACACCAAACTACCATAAAATCGAACTTCAGTTAGGCCTACATTATGGGCTTTAATTGTACAACATTTGAAAGAATACTAAAACTATTTTTAAATTATCTATTATTTATTTTTTCCTGGGGAAATTATGATCTTAACCCTATGACTGGCACTTGTCACATATTCTTAACAAACAGCGCTTTCCCTTGCATTTTGAGAGCTATATTCCTGATAGACGAGGACACGGGTCTATCGACTCAGCTGTTGATGTTGATCAATGTTTCTACGATTTACAAATTTACAATTTCTACGTTACAAAAATTTGAACCTTCATACGAGTCACCGGTTGACATAAATCGCAATCGGCTACTCGATTCTCAGACCAACATAAATATAATAAGAGGGCCCGAGGCTATTGTATTCTTCACACAACAAGAGCTCTCTAATTCTGCCCATTCAACAGAAAGTAGACTTCCAAACTTCTCAAACTACAATCTCTAATTTAGATGGGAAAACGGTTCTTTGTGTTTAGCCATCTTAGCATGTCCGGAGCAACTTTCGTTTGGCTTTTGTGGCTATGTTTCATTGGCAGTCATAGTTATGCCAACAACGTCAAAGAGCGGCATCTTGAAAATAACTGTAATAGTTCTTGGCAGTGCTATGTTGTGAAGCTAGCTAATGTCTGGTGGTCTTTAGCTGAATATTAGATCGTTTTCTTTCGAGCTTACCATGATTCAATGCCGTACAATTTTTACGCTAGCAATTAAAACGACTACAATTGCAAGGCATTTCACTAGGCCAAAAAATATGTTTGTATGTAAATATGCCATAGATATTCCTATGTATTCATATCGAGATTCCAGAAAGTGGTTTTTAAGGGTATGCAAGGTTCGATGCATGTTAAAGTAATATAACGCTTTCTTTGTGCTCTGTGAGCTTAGCGCAAACTTGCTCACATTTTAAAGAAGTGTGGAATAGGGGCATGAAAACTAGAGTAAGCCTCGCTATGGCTACCCGAATATGTGTTTCTTTTGAACAACGATACGTTATACGTTATACGTGGCCACAATCGACTGACATCGCTTAGAAAGTAATATCAAATGTTTAATGACTTTATACAAGCAAGAGGAACCTCAATCAAAGTTGGTAAAATGTGTTTAATATTGAGGAGACGACTGAGTGAATAGCAGCCGAATCAGCTCGATGATTTTTGTAACTACATTTTTATAGCTGTTTAGATTCCAACCAAAGAATGGAATTGGAACCTGCTCTTTTATGCCGTGTCCCTCTATGTCTTTTAAGCTTGCGAAGGTAGATTTGTACGCTGCTTTGGGGGCTTACAAAAATAGGGTCACTGAATATAAACTAAATCTCTTTGTGGGTTCTTGAACCGTTAGCTTACAAAGAACTTGATACATAAACCTTCTGGAAATTATTTCGGATGCGATGGTTCTACCTGGGGAGTGTGAACCAAAACAACAGAGGCTCTGATCTGGCCTGAACGCACCTTGCGTTGTATTCAAGTATTGGAAATGCACAGAAAATAGAGAAAGTGAAAGGCCGAGCGGTATTTACGTGTCGGTGATGATTTGGAGAAGATTTCATGTGGCCACACACGTAACGTAACCCTAGGTATGTTGACACTAAAATAGATAGAGAGTGGCATGGACGTAACGATCCATGTCAGCATTTACCTATCAACTATGGTCCCTACTATTAGCTACAAGTTGGCTAATATATGCTATTCATTCAAAGCGAAGTTCCATATCTTGAACATTTTAGATTGGTAGGATATGCGTGAGATTGATACCGTGTGCATCACAAAGGCTCTTATTCGTATAGTCTGGAAGATCCAAACAGACAGTGACATCCACGAGTGCGAAATGGCCTTGTAATCTACGAACACTTGGCATGAATACCCCCAGTTTTCCGTTTGATTCATGGGAAAATTCAACAGGCAAGCGGAAGCCCAAATGCCCAGCGCCAGTTCCTAGTACAACTTCCGCCTTATTAGACACAATAATTATTAGGTCTGCATAGCAGTACGAGATTCGTTTCCTACCTTAAGCAGTAATTTTTTGTTTCGTATGAGCTCTTTGGCAGTGTGTGTCAGTTGGCCCCCGCGCCAAGTTTGCAAGCATGCTATGTTGTTGCTGAAATCCCCATCGTAGTAGGAGCAGTCATCTTCGTCGCAGCTGGATATGCTGCAGCAACAGCTAGCCGCAACGTCCGTCGAAGATTCGTTATATGCACTGTTCCAGAAAACACCGCCGACGGCATTGCAACAGTCTTTCGAAAGGATGTTCGCCGATTTTGAGGGGTTGCATTGACAACAATCCTGTTCCGAGTCACACTGTGAGCTAATGTCAAGATAGCATTCCTCGCCGCAGCCAGACGAAGACGTTGAGATGCTTGATGACAGGGCCACAGAATGGCTTCTGGGAGTTTCCTTAAACTTATCACCATCGCTGTTGCTGTTTACAATCGTTTTTAAGTTGTCTATTGTGTCTGGTTTGAATAATGAATGGTTTAAAAAGCCGGCAGATTTCGAAAACGTTTGAGACTCGGTTTCCATGTAGTCATCATAGGGATCTATGCTGGACTCACGGACCCAGCTGTCGTCGATAGCTACGATTGTGGACTTAGTGTCCGCTCCCTTTACATTAAGACCGTTAATGTTGCGTTGTTTTTCGATATTGCATTGCTTTGCATGAACTGTGGCAGCTTTTAGCAGCTCGTTGGTAGTGACCTTGGTGAGATTCTTCTTGGAAAAGTTTTGCACATCGTTGTGATCAGCAGCCGATTTCATCGGAGTAGGGGCAGTTGTTTCATCAAATTTCTTGATCTGGCTTTGCTTTTCAAGACCCATTTTGCAGCCCACACACTCTCCATTCTGGCGGTTGTTCGTTTGCTTACTCCGTACCTGGCTATTGTCATTAGAGAAAGATACACCAGAGTCAGAGCAGCTCTCGATAGAAAAACGCTTCTCTCCATTAACAGTTATATTATCTCGGCACCTATCATGCCGGGAGAGGGAACAGTACGCAAAGCTGCATGTTGAAAGTTCAGAATTGCTGTTCGAAACCTGTATTTTGTAGACACTCTGTGGTTTTTTAACCTCTAAGTGGTTAACAATAAGCAGTGGCTGCCGCTTCTTTCGAATGTGAACACGTTCCAACTTGACTTTTTGCTGAATGCGGTGAGACTCCTGCTCAGTCGGCAATTTTGAACTGCTCCCACTCGCGACTTCTGTTTTCTGAAACATCCATGTTGGTGCAGTCTTCTTTACATCGCAATTCGTCAACGTGTTCGGGATTCGGAGCCGCGATTGTAGACTCGTATCGCCCTCTCTGTTTTCGATGCGCGCGATACGATCTGCCCGTGATTTGATGCCTACAGCCGCGCGCTGGAAGTCACGTTTATTCCTGTGGTACTTCCAGCTCTGCGATTTCTTACAGTCATCTACACCGGTATTGGTCTCTGTTGTGTCAGAATGCGACTCATCACATGAGCAGGAAGAATTAGAGCAACACTGCGACAGAGCACATTCCAATTCATTCGGCAGAGTGGTCTGCGTATCTTTCTGAGAATGGACCCTAGGCAGAGATGCGCGCTTATGGCCTGGTTGCAAGAGCAACTGCCACGACTCTATTGTAGGTGGTGGTAAAGAAGGCTTTGGATTCGGAACAATATTGGGTGAGAAGCAGTGCTGTCGTCCTGACAGGCTCATCCCAGCTTCGCTACTTAATTGGGGCGGTTGTCTGCGGTATCCACCAAATCGGGCGGGATTGTTCAGCCTGAGAGCCTGTGGGGACTGATTCGACTTGTGCATTATAGCCCGCTTGCACTGATGCACATAATTAACTTTTAGTAGCTCCATTTTGGGTATTTCGCCGATGCCACTATTAGACATTCGTGAGTCAATCGTGCTGTCCTGCCCGCACATCTCGCCTGCAAACGGCTTTGGCGGTAGGGGAAGAGGCAATTTGCCTATGGGCATTTTTATCGAAAACTTTTAAACAATAATACTTTTAGTTTTTGCCTGCTCACAAGGGAAATTCAGCAATACTATATGTATATTGTACAATATGCACATAAATATAAGCACAGACTCCATACGGGTAAATATATTGTATCAAATTTTTCTACACACACGTCTAAAACTGTTTTGACTGTTCACTATTCATATGCTAATGTTGGTGGTTGCGTTGCTTTTATTAGGATTATCAATAGATTCACTTGTGATTATGGATTACGGACTGGGGAGGCTACAGTCGCGGTCGATCATACTGAAGCTCCCTTTAGGACTTTTGCATAAATAAAAATCATAATAAATATACATATTAAGGCCACTGTCACTTGAAAGCTGTTCTTTTCGCCGGTTCTGTGCATGTATGCATGTATTTTTTATTTTATTTTGTTTATATATTTGTACATATGTAGGTGATATTTTTCTGCGCGAATATCAATACGGATATTTTTGAGGGATATATCAACTACTTTCGTTGTCCGCGACTCGAAAAAGATTGATGCAGAAAAATCTACAGCACTTCCACTCCACTGTCTCAGCCGACAGCTACGTCATGTAGCTCACTACTTGCATGTTGCTAGTAAACCGGTTCCAGTGATCGCTTTTGTTGAATATGGACGCTTGTACTACCCTATTTGCTCTTATTAATGTTAAAAGTCTGTTTCCCAGGCTGCCTCTCAATAAATATCGTTGAAACTTATTTAATACGGCGGTGCGACTGTTTGTCACTCCACCTGAATACCCAATTCGGTTGGTTTAAAAACTAGTGTTATCACTTGAAATTTGGTTAAATAGACTCGTACAAAATGTTTCACTTATAGAACAGAGTTATCTGCAGACTTATCATCATCATAATTTAATAATGATGATGGTTCGCTTTGAATGGTGTTAAATTAAAGATAAAGATGGACATTTTTCTTAGATTTTGAATAAAAATGAAAAAATTAAAACAAAAAAACTTTAAGAAATGAAGACCAACTCAGAAAATTATTTTTCATACTAAAACTCTGTGCTACAATTCTCATTGCTGTGCGTGAACTACGAACAAGGGGCAGAAAAATGATTTGGGAAACCTCTTAAGTCAAAAACTCTAGAGTTTTCTGTGGCACCCCCCTTAATACAAATGGGCAATCTCGTTGAGACGTTAAAAAACAGGTTAGTTTCCTGTTTCTAGAAAATTAAATTTAGAAAATCGATCAATTTAATATACTGTTAATATATATAATAATACATTAATCATACTATGGATCCACGACATGACAAACATCTCACCAATATGCCTTTTGCCCAATGGTATTTACAATGTTGCCCAATCTCGTCCACATGTTGCTGGGGTATAATCTTCGGGTTTAATGAGCACTGTATCGAGTTCGATGCAACATGTTTGAGTTTGAGGCCACGCACAGTGGATAAAACAAACGGCCAATCGGCTTATAAAAATGAATGTCGTCGAAAGTTAAAAGTGTCACTTTTGTGTAAATCATAGAATTTCAATTTCATATATAACAAATATTGTTTAGAATCATATTCGGACAGACTTAAAATTTCTGAATTCTTCCCTGCATACTGGAAACAAAATTTTTTTTTTAACGCAGAATATGTCGACTGTCTAAATCACATTGGCCTACATTACAAACAGAACCGGACTTTTGGACTTTTTTACAACACAAGATACACACCACAAAAAAATACTTAAAACAAAAAATTTTGTTCTACATTGTTACTTCCGGAAAAAAACATAATAAGCTTAATAACAATAAAAACAAAATGTTTTTTATTTTACGGTACGTATTTACAAACATATTTTATTTTAGCTCTTTACATTAATATTAAATAGATTAAAAACAAAAAAAAAAAACACAAATTTCGAAATTCAAGACCCGCGGCACTACTATCTGTTGAGGTTGGGATGCTTAAAGTAGTTGGTAGGTTTTATTTATTTATTTATTTCATCATAAAATGCTTTAACTTTAAAAAAAACTATCTATCATATAGATTTAAAGCTGAGGATAAGATTGCAGAAAAATTATGATAAACAAAATTACGCAGACTATTAGGAAAATCGAATTAAAAAAGTTGGAAGTTAAAAATATTTCCTTCGAATTGTATTCTAATTCTGTTTAAACTACATTTATATTGAAACATTAAATTCCTTTCACCACTGCCATGAAAAAATGTCAAGCTCTTAGGGGTTTAAAGGGAATGCATTAATACAACACAAACGGACTACCACCAGCAGTAGCGTACACTGGAAAATGTAGTGCAAAAGAAACGAACCCAACAGAAAGTTCAATTGAAAGAGAAACTTCGTCGAAAACAATGAAACTGAAAAAATCATCTTTTCATTAATTAAATTAAACAAAAAGCGACAAGAGAAATTATCGCGTAACAAACATGCGTGTATAAAATTGTATGTGAAGCGAAGTCAGCGGTGAACTCAGCATCACTAAAATTAAGTTTTTGATTTTATCGTCGACACCAAACCAAACCTTTGCCGTAATGTGAAGTATCGGGTATAAAAAACACAAATTTCGAAATTCAAGAGTTAGAACTAAAATAAGATATATTTTTCGTTTTATCCACTGTGCCACGGCGAACCGTTTCTTGGCCGTAATCTACCTCGATTCTTGCGCTTTCTTTCTCATTTTGCCAACTGCCACCTTGGTCTGATTGACGTCTTCTTGAAATGTTTCTTATATTGACGACAATAAGATTTTGTTAGGTTTCTAAATATACAGTATTATTTCTACAGTCTATACTTAAGTAACTGCTAAATTAAGCGCCGGGCTCCCAAGACCCGCGGCACTACTATCTGTTGAGGTTGGGATGCTTAAAGTAGTTGGTAGGTTTTATTTATTTATTTATTTCATCATAAAATGCTTTAACTTTAAAAAAAACTATCTATCATATAGATTTAAAGCTGAGGATAAGATTGCAGAAAAATTATGATAAACAAAATTACGCAGACTAATAGGAAAATCGAATTAAAAAAGTTGGAAGTTAAAAATATTTCCTTCGAATTGTATTCTAATTCTGTTTAAACTACATTTATATTGAAACATTAAATTCCTTTCACCAGTGCCATGAAAAAAATGTCAAGTAGGGGTTTAAAAGGAATGCATTAATACAACACAAACGGACTACCACCAGCAGTAGCGTACACTGGAAAATGTAGTGCAAAAGAAACGAACCCAACAGAAAGTTCAATTGAAAGAGAAACTTCGTCGAAAACAATGAAACTGAAAAAATCATCTTTTCATTAATTAAATTAAACAAAAAGCGACAAGAGAAATTATCGCGTAACAAACATGCGTGTATAAAATTGTATGTGAAGCGAAGTCAGCGGTGAACTCAGCATCACTAAAATTAAGTTTTTGATTTTATCGTCGACACCAAACCAAACCTTTGCCGTAATGTGAAGTATATGGGAGTGACACTAGGTCGCGGCGAAAGGCTTAAAGCGGAAAACCTAATGCGGCGTTGCAACTGCTTCAATCCGAGAGTCTGAAGCGTAATAACCGAAACGTACGAAATACATCGGTCTCAACTGATTGTGCTTCAATTAGTACCTTTGTAGGCCTATTCCAGATCCAATTGAATGTTGGCGTAACACTTTCTCTCATCTGTGACAAATATCACAACAAATAGTACTATTAGTAGCTCAAAATATAAGAACTTTGAAAAATCCATTTGTTGTCCATTGTCTTAGATCCAGCCAAATTGTCGTACCCAGCCACTGTAATTACATTTGTTCCTTCTGGCTATAACAACGACTCATCCGATCTAGATTCGGCAATCTGCTAGATGTGCCACAGATTTTAATTTGTTGGGGGCGTGAAATTTATAAAAATAAACTTGATTCAGTGTGATATCACAGGAGTCTGCACACAAAATTGCTTGTCTGCTCTAGCTCTTATAGTCTCTAAGAATTAGACGTCAAACAAGACGGACAGACGGACAGACGGACATAGCTTTATCGACTCGGCTATTGATGCTGATCAAGAATATATATACTTTATGGGGTCGGAAACGCTTCCTTCTGAGTATTACACAGATCCACTTCCACCACAAATCTAATATACCCCTATACAGATTATATACGAGCTTAATGTAAATTAAAGATGCGGTTCAGAAGGCGGACATAAAGGTCCAAAGAAATTCTATTTACTGAAGAAAAATCATATGGCATAGCAGGAGAGATTTTTCTTAAAATACGTGCATTGACCGGCCGATAAATGCACAAATGCAATCCAACAATCCCCCTTCCGCCGCCACAAAGGAAGCAAATCTGTGGCATACACATTTTTGAAGATGAAAGAAAACTAAAAACGCATAATTATAGAGAATGAGAGAATGTTTATCAGATTGCCGAATTTAATAATAAGATTATTATTATAGCCAGAAGGAAATGAAACTGCATTGGCAACTCATTCCACCTCTTTCACCTCTCTTATCGCGCAGCCCTCTGGCGGAGGGGAGCCATACTGACTGAGTATCGAGTATAAATGTAAATTCGCGGCCGTAAATTCGCTGCGACTCACGACGTTCCCTCTCGTTTTTTTTTTAAGAATAAAATACAGAATAATGAAAAAATATATTTTTTAATGATTTTAAATATTTAATTTTCTATAGAAAGTCCATGGTTCTATTTCATTGATTGGTGGTAGTGTATGTATGTACCTTAAGGGTTTGTAGATGCTTGCATCTACTTCAATCTTGTTTTATTTAAAATCACTAAAAACTTATCTTAAAGAAGCGTTCAATTGCTATAGGACTTTTACATGATTTTTGGCCCATTCGATCGGGATATAAATGGCTGCTATTTCATAAAGTAAAGCTGAAAAGAACATTACCATTAACATCCACCTTAAAAAAATAAAAGGCAGAATATGAGCCAAGTTGATATACCCTTCGAAAACCAAATACTTCCACTTTAGCTTTAATAATTGACAATAGATAACCGTTTACATCAATTTCTTCAATTGCTTCATTTGATAAACAAACAAAACAAAATCAAAACGGTCAAAGCTATTGCAATTTCAGCTCAATTTGGTGTAAATAAATCGCTCGACTTCCAACCATCGAATGTTCAAAATGAAAATGTTGTTTGTGCAGCAGAGTTGGTCGCTTGTTCTTAATTCCATAAGTAAGTAAGTTGATCGCGAAAAGGGAAATACTTCAAGGAATCTATGTCTTACAAAGTAGGAACCTATTTGAATGGGAGTACCATATGCCTATTTTGGAATAGGAACTTTGAGTTCCAGCCACAAGCCTCTGTAGCTGATTATGCCAGCTTCGTGGGTATTAATATTAATAATCTGAAGGGAAGTTTCGATGAAGACACTGTTGATGTACGATCAATGAAAAAACAGCTACAGGAGAAAAACTTGCTGTACGATGACCTTCTGCTCAAGCTTATGATATCCATTGAGGTGACACACTGTGAGGTACGATTTGTTTTATTTGTTTTATAATCCACTATTAACATTTTGTTTTCTTAAATGCAGACGTTTATGGTATTTGGAAAGGACATAGCACGTTTTGTGGACGCTTTCACAAATGCATCCATGTATTCCATATGGCGCTCATTGCACAACAGATTCGTTTTCTCGCATGTAGCTGATGAGCTGAACGAGAATTGCTGTGACAACTTCTTCTTCGAGGGTAATATTTAAAATATCATCCACGGAAGCACTGTCAATACTCGCCTCTGAATATCCTCAGATCAGCCGAACATTCTCTTTATTGTGCAGAGCCAAGATGCATCTGAGACCGTCTTTGAAATAAAGACCAACAAATATGTGGGCACTAGGGCGGAAAAACCGGCACAATTACAACTGTTAGACCGATACTATGTCGCAGAGCAACGATTTCAGCTAAAGAATTTGTTGTTCCCAAATAAGCTTAAGGACTTGCAGGGCCGTGAGGTAATCATTGCCGGCTTTGACTATAGACCCTATACGGTTATAAAATATGTAAGCTATTTGCCAATCCTTGCAGTAAAAAACCTAAGGTATCTGTATCCATTCTACAGAACAAAGAGAATAGCAACACACGTAATATAGGTGTGACGCAAGATTCAGGCTTGAGCAATGTCTACATTGATGGCACGGAAGCACGCGTTGTTCTCAACTTTTGTGCAAAGTTCAATTGTACAGTGCAAATCGACACATGTAAGTATTCAATAAGTTTTAATTTAGGTCCTAATGTCTTCCAAGAATACTACAATTAACTATACTGAGTCGAACCCCTTCTCTTTTAACATTGACAGCTGACGCCGACGATTGGGGCACCGTTTACCAAAACATGTCTGGGGATGGCGCCATGGGCATGATTATTAATCACAAAGCAGATATTTGCATTGGCGCAATGTATTCGTGGTATGAGGGCTACACATATTTAGATCTATCAATGTATCTCGTGCGGTCCGGAATAACCTGTCTGGTCCCAGCACCTCTCCGACTAGCGAGCTGGTACCTTCCCCTTCAGCCGTTTCAAGCAAACCTCTGGGCTGCAGTCCTGGTATACCTCTGTTTGGAGACCTTGGGGTTGGTGCTGGCCTACAGGAGCGAGCAAGAGCTGTACGTCTCGGCAAGCGCCCGTGAGGGCTGGTGGTGCTGTGCAAAACTGGCCCTGGCTACGGCCTTTAAGCTTTTCATATCGCAGTCGGGAAACAGTAAAACGACATCTGTAACTGTCCGTGTGTTGCTCTTTGCATGCTTTCTCAACGACATAATCATAACCAGCATTTATGGTGGTGGTCTGGCTAGTATATTGACTATACCAAGTATGTCTGAGGCGGCGGACACAGTGGCACGGTTGCGCAATCACCGTTTGCAGTGGGCCGCTAACTCGGAGGCATGGGTTTCAGCTATCCGTGGTTCTGATGATGTAAGTTGTGTGTGATACAATTGCTATGCTACGAGCCATTTCTCTTTCGCAGCCTTTGGTGCAAGATCTTTTAAGCAATTTCCACATCTACAGCGATGAGCAGCTGCTCCGATTGGCACAGGAGACTCAAGTGCGAATGGGTTTCACTGTAGAACGTCTTCCCTTCGGTATCTTAGATATTTTGAAAATGTATATGTCATATAATGTTGATGTCCAATGTCTCCAGGTCACTTTGCAATTGGGGACTACTTATTACCAGAAGCTATCGACCAAATGGTAATCATGCAGGAGGACCTCTACTACCAATACACCGTGGCTTTCGTTCCCAGACTGTGGCCATTACTTGAGCAGTTCAATACGCTAATCTATAGTTGGCATTCATCCGGATTCGATAAATACTGGGAGTACCGTGTGGTCGCCGACAATCTCAACGTTCAGAAACAACAGCAGGTGGAGAGCACCATGACGAGGAGCCAAGAGGATATTGGTCCTGTCCGGCTTGGGATGTCGAATTTTGCAGGAATTATACTCGTCTGGGTATTGGGATCTACAGTCGCCACGCTGGTCTTTGTAGCCGAGTTGTTTGTTACCAATTTTAAAAAAACATCAACAGATACATAATTGATTTAGGAAATTAGTGCTCACCGTAACTTACCTACAGCTTCACTACACCCACAACCCTCTTAGAGGAATTTAATAGCTAATCAAACAATTTATTTTTGAAAATAATACTCTTAAAAAATATTACCCCATAAAATTGGGCATACGAGTTTAACGCACAGATGAAATAACTGCTTTGTAAAATCGAATAACAGATATTTATATTGTATCATTATTGAAAGCTTATACTCGTATAGCTGATAATTTTCATGTATGGAGATTCTGTGGAAGTTTGTATGTCGGCCCATAGACTGTCAAAATTCTATAGCAGTATTGCCATCAGTAAGACAAAAAGTTAGTTTGGGTAGTCAGTCGTCATGTCATGCTCATATTTATGCGACGTGAAAATGTCTGGGCAGCCTGGCCAAAGACACGTGACATATTTTTTTTGGTGAAAGGTTAATTGGCCCTCAACGCAGCTTTCTTTTTGTGTCCGATTTAATCGTGATTTGCTGGAACGTTTGCCATGGCAAAGCCAAATCTATTACTTGAAAAAATTACAGTATTTTGAATATTTGTAGAGTTACTCATGAAGTCAATGAGGCTCAGGACTGATTGCACTAGGCAACACCATATTTACTCTTCGAACCGACTTTTCTGATAGATTAGGGGCTTTACAATGGTTTTTTACACCCGATACACAAAATGAGTATAGGGGTATATTAGATTTGTGGTGAAAATGGATGTGTATATATATTCTTGATCAGCATCACTAGCCGAGTCGATAGAGCCATGTCTGTCTGTCTGTCCGTCTTATTTGACGCCTAATTCTCAGAGACTATAACAGCTAGAGCAACGAAATTGTGTATCCAGACTCCTGTGATATCACACTGAATCAAGTTTATTTCAAAATTTTGCCACGCCCCTTTCCGCGCTCACAAACGACGAAAATCTGTGGCATCCGCAATTTTGAAGATACGAGAAAAGAAAATCAGAATCTGCAGAATCATAGAAATTGACCATATGTTCCAGACTGCAGATCTGAATCAGATCGGATCATTATTATCGCCAGACGGAACAAATGAAATTTCAGTGGCTATGCAGCGTGTCTGTCTCCCTCTCACACAGTCTTTGTCGTGTATTATGTGACCACTCTGGCGGAGGGGAGCAGCGACTCACAACGTTCCCCCTCGCTTTAAATATAGAAAAAACCACGCAACTATCAGAAAAATCGGTTTATTTCGCAGCGTAAGTAAAAAGTTCAATGTTGTTGCCTAGTTTTGCCAAAAGGCTCTTTGTTTTATGCGTATACTAGTTATGTTTTTAAAAGAGTGTTTATAATGCTTTGACTTATTATTGATGATCACTACATACTTTTAAAACGTATTGCCACAATCATAGAAATATGGGGACGACGCATCTGTAAGGGGATTATCAAGTACGAGCATGCAATGCAAAGAGAGTGGATCTCTGTCCACCGATAGATATATGTTCTTGTATGCTCGTATCAGAGGGAAGTCACGAATAACGTACGCAGTGTGACCTCCGATTTACCCATCAGCGTTAAATAAGAGAGTTCGAATTGTGACTGTGCTGCTTTTACTGCACTTTCTCAACCTTACGTGTGCAGCTTTGACAATGTTAAAACGCCGAACATCAAATGAAAACAAACGTCAACAGCTCGGCGAGTACAGGAGACCAAACATTTTATAATAATTATTACAATAGTTTATGCATAAATATGTGAAAGTGAAAAAGTTACAACAACGAGCGGATCGTTGACAAGCCTAGAAAAACGAATTAATTATATAATTATAGATAAACTGAAAATAAATTCATTGGTAAAAATATCAGGGGAGGGGATTAACTGGTGAGGGGATTAACTTTCATCAAATAGTTAGGTTAGGGAGTGATGTGATTCCCGTATCTTGGAGGTGGTGAAAACATGCGGTACAAGGTGGTAGAAGTAAGATCCAAGCATCGTAGCTACTGGTTTCATTAATGCATTTGCTGAGTGTAATTAATATAAGCACCTGATAGTAGCATAATATAAATGACTTTCGTTTTTTTGCCTGATTAATAGGTGTATAAATTGCACTTTATGTACAATGGCTGTGTACAAGTGAAACGCTGTTCAAAGAGGACTTTTGAAATGTTGGAAATGTCTCCAGTAGAAAGCTCTAAAAACTTTACGTACAACATGTGCGAATACTGGTCAGAACGTGTCGCTTCAATGTCAACCTTTAGCTACTTTTGCGATCCACACACAATAAAAAGCGGAAATAAATCGGTCCCAGCATTAATCATCCACCCAGAAGTTCAGAAAAAGGTCTTAATGCGCCAAGTATAGTATGATGGTAGCCTCATTATTCATTTATTTCATGACAGTCGTCAACAGTACATTTTTTGCATTTTGGCGGCGACAGTGACACAGACTTAGAAAAAGAGTACAACATCTGGATGCCTTTTTATAAACGCTCCATTTAGAATTGGACAAGCAAAACGGTACATAAAAGTCTGTCTAAAGAGTATTCAGATATGTCTTTCAATAGCATGGAAGACATTGAAACTAGCGCAAATTAAATTCCGCTCTCCGGGAAGAAAACCCAACGGTTTAAACAGTTACAGCATGTAATAAAATTAGTTTAGATTGTTAATGCCGCTATCGAGTGCATATATCTGACCCTCCCTGTACAGCCACAAGCCGCGGAATAGAGCGTACGTGCTCATTCAAGAATGTACGTACGTACGTATGTATGTATGGCAAGGCACCTAAGACTAACGAACGTGTAACTCCCAACTGAGAACGACGGTTCCCGTGGGTACTCGTATACTTCTCGACTGGGTTTGGATTGGCTTATGTAAATGCAAGCCAATGACCACATCATAGACCGCCAGTGTCGGTAAGCTCTTGGGCTTCTTGTAGCTATATATGCTGGTTTAAAAGGAAATGCCTTTAAATGGTTGTTGGTGTCATTAAAACGATCGTAATGCTAAATACCAGCAGCGATTCCACGCAGCTATGATTTGTCCGCAAACAAAATGTAGCGCCGCGTCGCAGCGGGTCATTAAACAACCGTGGATTGCGGCTGGCGGTTGTAAGTATCCATCCAGACCTTAAAGCTTTTGTGGACTCGGGCTCTGGGTCGAGTCGAGTCGACCTCCGAATAGAGAAAAGTGAAATTTTTCGTAGAGGTTTCTTATCATGCAGAGCCAAGTGACTTGGCTCTGTTTCGCCCTGAGCTTTTGTTAAACCAATTTGATGCAACGAAACAATTGCTCATAGCCGCCAGGCTGAATCTTTTGTATAAGTAGATAAAAAGATCAGTGTGTGAAATTCGCACAATGAACTTGAAACATGTACAACAACTGTGCAACACAAAAGAAAATCTCTAAAGTGGTTACCCTGGAAGTTTCACTTAAATCAAAATGCAAGGTCGGCTTTTATATACCCTGTGTGCTGGTAGTACTTTCGTGGTGCTCAATTATCATTAATTATATACAAAAAATTAGCAAATAGAAGACATGTAACCAAATTTTTTTTTAAAGAATTTATATTTAAGCTATACACACACATGCTTACGTAAGTATTTATTTCAATACGAATTTCAATTCTGGTACTTACCTTATTTTGCTTACGGCGGAGTAGGTGTGGTGCCCCCGGGGGGTTGTAGAGGAACAGCCGGCTCCGGTGTAACTTGCTGCACAGGTCGCGGGGGTTTCAGTGCTAACTTTTTGAGACTGGCAATTCGCTTGTCGCACATCAAAGACACATCATCAATTCTTTGCAGCACCTGAAGAATAGAATTTATAAACTTAGATAAAATATGCTTCAAATAAATAACCATTCACGTATTCTGCACGTATTCAGATATATTCATATATAACGAGGGGGAACGTTGTGAGTCGCAGCTAGGGCTGCGACTCTACTCTTATACCCGATACTCAGTCAGTATGGCTCCCCTCTGCCAAACGGCGCACATAATGCACGACAAAGAGTGTGTGAGAGAGAGAGACAGAAAATGAGTAAGCGGCGTGGCCACGCTACGAAGCCACTGAAATTTCATTTGTTCCGTCTAGCTATAATAATGATCCTATCTGATTCAGATTGGAGTCTGCAGTCTGGAAGGCATGGTCATTCTCTATGATTCTGCTAATTCTGATTTTGTTTTCTCGTATCTTCGAAGTTGAGGATGCCACAGATTTTCTTGTGGCGGCGGAAGTGGGCGTAGCAAAATTTTAAAAACAAACTTGATTCAGTGTGATATCACAAGAGTCTGGATACAAAATTTCGTTGCTCTAGCCCTTAGAAGAAAACTATTTAAACTTGAATTAAAGTCAGGAGAGAGAGCGCGCCGACAGGAAACTTAGATTAGCCAGCCCCACCGGGTTTTTATACAATATACGTATAAGCATTTCCATGGAAAAAAATTGGAATAATTTGTGGGTAAAATCAAAACCATTTTTAAGAGACATCATTACACGGCGTTTGAATTGTAGGCAGCGAAAATCACTTCTGCTGTTATTCATTCGTTTTATTCGCTATATTTTCTTTACTTTAAATGTGTACGGCCCGCAATGGGGCTTACTTTTAAACGAATAAAGATGTTTTCATGATATGAACTGTCTTGTGTAAAATGCTTAGTTTTTGTACAAATTTGTTTTTCGATAAAGAACTTTTACTGATTATTTTCACTAAAAAAAATAATTTTTTATTTAATTTTTAACCTAATTTAATTTTACAAAAATGAGAACAAATAAAAATTTTAAAAGTAGGTCTAATTTTTTGCATTTTCTATTCTTCTTAAACCTGGAGACACTCGTGGTATTTTTTCTGAACGTTAAGTCAAAATTGGAAAATAGTAAAAAAAATAGATGGTTTGGAAAATAGATTTTTCTTTGGAACTGTCGATCAAGACTTTGAAGGCTCACATCTCCTTCATTCAACTAAAAATTCGATGTTCTCGAAGTTTTGAAAGCCCTGCTGAAATCTCTATCAAATTATACAATTAACTCTTGCCACCTGTTTTCAGATGAGGCACCACTGTGCGGCGGCTCCGTGCGACTTCATGGAAATGCTCTTATTCTAGTTGTACTCTGTATTCTGGTTACAATACTTATTCTTTGCCTGACTGCATATTATTTTCGTTTACATATGTAAATATAAAGTGAAAAGCATCAAAACGTATCAACACGCATTGCAGCTCCCACTACCTCCAATATAAAGGATAATTAAAAGTTAATGATAATGAATGAATGAGCGAACTGAGGCGCGAGATAGATGTGATCAAAACTTAAACTGAATATATACGAGTACATATAGCCTTTATACACTGGCTTCCTTTACATTTTATTGTACAATACAAGTGTCTCTCGCTTTCATGAGATCTCGCTAACCCTTGATTATTCATTGATTATACTTAAGACGCAGAATTCAGTTGAACAGCAAGTGATTTTATTTTCCATTGGTTGAGTGAAAACCTTTTTAGTGTAACGGAAAGAAAAACAGTTTTAGAAATTCACCTGCACGGCAGATGAACCATTTCTTGAGGCAGCTGAAAACAGACAATGAAACACACATGGTTTTGGATTTTCAGCGGTTCTAATGATTACGAATAATTGCCCTGTAACCAAGGCACAATCCGGCTTCTAACATAAAATCTAATATGGTCTTTCTCATAAAAAATTCATCAGATGAATTACCTTTACAAAACTCTTAACATTTTGATGATATATTTATTAGTTCTGATTTCAGATTAATGATTAGTTCACTTGCTGGTACCTTGCTAGAATCTGCATTGATATTTTTCCGGTTTCTTGTTTAATTTGTCTAGGACGTCATTATTGCACAACGCTTTTTTGAATGGGGATTGCAGTGAAGTTGCGGTGTTATGCCGTTTGACATTTTACGTAATTGCGGCAAGGCGACCCCACTTTGTCTATATCCACGTCTACTTTCGCTTTCACCTGAGCCGGGCTTTTATCAAAAATGCTTGAGCGCATCTTCAACTTGCCGAAGGCACAAGCTTCGATGTACACGATGCTGACACTGCACTGAGCTAACCAGTTTTTAACAATTTGAAATTTACCGAAAGTCCAGTCAAATAATGTAATTTAACATTTTCCTACCAAACATTTTTTTGTAGTCTTTTGAGTACATTGGTTAAGTTTAATTTATTTTGCCTGGGTTCCCATAAACTTTCTGTTATTTTGGCAGGATGGTCAACGCGTTATTGAACTTCAACAACCTCTTTGGGTTGCACAACCACCAGCTGTGAAAAAGACTTCCGTTGACCTCCTCTTATGCAAGATGCCATCGATGATCGCGCTTGTTTTAGCCATTTTTCGAATGGTTTTCAGATTAAACCAAATTTGAATGAACTTAGATGTTACAATTGGTATACAAATATATTATTGTTCCTCTCGTTGCCGATTGCTGGTGCTTAATGCTCTTACCAACTTTTTTAAATCAATCTGCATTTCCACCACATCAAGGACATCGATTCAAACTGATTAAACATGCTTAGAAAGCGGCCTAGCGAGCTTGGAAAAATGGGTCAGGTTTAATGTGCATACAGTTAAATAACTGGTAGAACCAAAACGGGTTTGCATGGCCTATTTCATGCATACTTGGACAGGCCTTTCTGGAACAAAAAAAGAGAGAACACGCGCAAGAGTGGCCTTCCCGACTCATGACTGTTCAAAAAGTTTAGAATCTGCATCTCTAAACATCTTTAGAGACTGTCCTGCCTCACAAGGATATGACCTAATACAATTATTTTTAAATGTTCTTTGTATGTAATAAAATGCGATTTAGTAATTTCTTCATATTATGCATATTGCCTTAAGCTACAAGAAACCAGTTTGAAAACTAGAGAATAAGCCTTTCAACTACAATTTAACGAAACAAGTTTGACGGCATAGCAATGCCACTTGAAAGAACGAAGAAAGAAAGAAAGAAGTTGAACTACCTGAATCTATTTATTCCATTGATTTTATTCATTGAAGACATTTTAAAGAAATAAAATAAATAAAATTCATACCTATTTCATTTTATATTTTATTCGCTGGAGAAAAGTCGGTTGCTTGCCAAACAGTCATACGGTCGACTCGGCTGCTTCCCTGATCATATGTTTCTTTTGTGCGTTTCAATTATCTGGTCAAAAAAGTAAGATACCTTCTACAAGAGTATAATAAAAGTCCAGTCCAAAATAGTCCAGTCCAGTTACTTGTGCGAATGGGCGGGTTGCGCAGGTTGAGAGCAACGAAACGTCTTTTTTTTATATGGGACAGAAGCAATTGCCTTGGGTACCCACGCTATGATTTAATCTATGTAAACCGAATAACGAATTGCAGCATCAACAGACAAATCTTAGATATGCATACTTATGCATTTCTCATGAGAATGGTAGTCAATATACGTATACATATACAGTAGCGGACAGTGAAATGTGGAGAGTAAAAACAAGTAATTGTTTTTGGTTCTACAAAGTTTTGGTGTGTTTCTTAAGAAAAAAGCTTAGTTAACTTAGTTAACAAAACATACCTAAAGTTTGAACCCAAATGTCCTTGTTTTCAAAAGAATCCTTAAATCAAAAAGTATTTACGTTGGTATTCACTTATTTAATTGAAAATTTTAATTATAAAATTTCATTCTAGGATTTTGGTCTGTGTCCCCTTTCCTCTGTGTTTTATAACTATTTTTCTACGCGAAGGCCTGGTATCTCTAGATTGCAGATTGTTTCGATGTATATCGTTATGTCACACCTATTTCTATAGTTTTTTGTTCAATTCAGATAAAGTTTTGGTCTCTGCTTTCTTAAAAAGAGGATCATGATGTGCTACAGTTTCTCCATCGGATTCAGAACAGGACCATTTTCCGGTCATTCCAACGTTCTAATTCTGTCCATTACACAGCCCCACAAAAACAAAAAAGTGGCGTGCGCGGCTGACCAGAGTATCATATCCCTATGTATTTTGGGGCCCTGAACACGAATCCAAGGTCAGATTTGCTCCATCACGTCAGGTTTTTTTTCTAACCTCAAAAAACCAATATGATCGAAACATGGTGGAAATTCATTGAAAAATTCATCGGATTTGCTTGAAACTCGTCACCCGGGGGCTTTTGGGGTCGCTGATTACGAATTTGATGTCAGTTTTCTTGTTTCGAGATGTATTGAGTTCTTTTCTCTTTAAAAGATCTATTTAAAGGGGGATATGTAGATGTAGATGTAGATGTAGCAAGGCCGGGGAGTTATTCGTGTTAAGTGAATCGGGCCTTATTGGATCCGCCATTTGGAATTTTTAAAAACTGACTTCAAATTCGTAATTATTGACCCCGAAAGCCCCCGAGTGACGAGTTTCAAGCAAATCCGATGCATTTTTCAAATGAATTTCCACTATGTTTCGATCATATTGGTTTTTTGAGGTTAGAAAAAAACCTGATGTGATGGAGCAAATCTGACCTTGGATTCGTGTTCAGGGCCCCAAAATACATAGGGATATGATACTCTGGTCAGCCGCGCACGACACTTTTTTTTTTTTGTGGGGCTGTGTTATTATACCCGATACTCAAAATGAGTATAGGGGTATATTAGATTTGTGGTGAAAATGGATGTGTGTAACGTCCAGAAGGAAGCGTGTCCGACCCCATAAAGTATATATATTCTTGATCAGCATCAATAGCCGAGTCGATTGAGCTATGTCTGTCCGTCCGTCTGTCCGTCCCTATGAGCGCCTAGTGCTCAGAGACCATAAGAACTAGAGCAACGACATTTTGTATCCAGACTTCTGTGATATGTCACTGTTACACTGTACTTCAAAACTTCGCCCCGCTCCCTTCCACCCCCACAAAGAAAGAAAATCTGTGGCATCCCCAGTTTTGAAAATACGAGAAAACTAAAAACGCAGAATCGTGGAGTGACTATATCTTCTAGACTGCAGAATCCGAACCAGATCGTATCATTATTATAGCCAGAATGATAAAAACAACGTTTCATGGTCGGCTTTGCCTATCGCAAAAAGTGAGCGCCTAGATCTTAGAGACTATAAGAGCTAGAGCAACCAAACCAAATGGTATCCACACTCCTGTGATATCGAACCTGCACAAGTGTATTTCAAAATTTCGCCACACCCCTTTCCGCCCCGCAAAGGACGAAAATCTGTTGCATCCACAAATCGCAAAGACTATTAGAGCTAGAGCAACTAAATGCTGTATCCATACTCTTGTTAGATCTCACTGTTACAAGTGTATTTCAAAATTTCGCTCCACCCTCTTCCGCCCCCACAAAGGACGAAAATCTGTGGCATCCACAGTTTTGAAGATACGAGAAAATTAAAAACGCACAATCATAGAGAATGACCATATCTACCATATTGCCGAATCTGGATCAGGTCGAATCATTATTATAACCAAAAGAAAAAACTCAATTTGCAGCGCCCTACACGTTCTGATTGATTTTCTGTCTCTTGTCAATTAATGCTAGCGCCGTCTGCCGGAGGAGACCGATACTATGTATCGGGTATAAATGTAGAGTTGCGGTCGCAGCAGCAACTCACAACGTTCCCCCTCGTTAAATATTATTTTAGCTAAAAAAACACATCATTGGAAATCAATTAAACGTTTTAAATAAATCGTAGCACAATACAATAACAAAGTTGAAAAACATATTTCTGATAAATCTTGCACGGTGGCAAGGAGCAGAATCGTCCTAGAAGATGAGGGCGTCAGAATGTGGAAAGTGCTCCCATTAGTCGGTCTGAGATTTTCCTCTGAAATTTGTTTCGACGTGACCGAGTTTACCTACCCGTCAATTATTGCCAGATACCTAACTCTATAATAAAAAAAAAAACATCCTCACCTAGATCATCCTGTTGCCTCCTTGCCACATCGTTCGTTAAAGGCACGCCGACTTTCCGGCCATCATTTGTCATTCTTTACCAAACAGGTTTATCTTAGATTCATTAAAAACATTACGTTTCTCCAGTCATTTAAAGTTCAAGTTTCGTTGTGTTCGGCACATTGTCGCCTTATCTGCAGCATTTTTAGTGCCAAAAGTGGTATTTTTGCTGGCCGACGACCGTTAGGTCCTGTCTCCTGATCATGCCACAGTGAAGTTTTGGTGCTAATATCGGTACCTACCGACTGTCTTCTAATATCTTATGCCATTTTGAACTCATTTTCGATGCTCAAGTGTTTAAGAATACGATCCTACTTGGATGGTCCATTAGGGTGGTCTTCTTCTTACTTTCTGAGGCGGATGGTCGTTTTGCCGCAACGCGTTTTTCGATATTCTTTATAAAATTGTTAAAGAAGAAAACTTACTCATCCCAGGTTTGGTGCTAATAGTGCCACGACTAATGTCATCTGACTGCAATTTTTGACAATTTAAATTTTTTGTTTTAGCTTCTTACTTTTTGATAGGACAAAAACGGTAATTAACAGCTAATGAATGTGTCTATACAATTACATTTTTCCCCGACTGACTTTTAAGATTTTGAATTCGCGCAGTTGATTTCAGATTAGTTAATATGAGTGTCTACATTAGAGTATGGACAACTACAAGATGGAAAATTATTTATAATTTTATAATATTTTCTTCAATATATCGTTCACCATATACAATAGCTTAATGATCGGCGAATTGATATACAATTCTAGAATACTCAATTTGGGACACAGATTCGTGTCTAGAAGTGTACTAAAATACGATACTCGAAAGTTTGACTTAAACTTCAAGCTCTATTTGTTCAACCTTTTTGCAATGAAAAAAATCTTTATAAATCATTTTAAAAACTTTTACCCTAAAGAATAGTGCAAAATATCGATATTAAACCAGCCCTGACGTCGAAGAGTCGCGACACTATACTACCCGGTGGTAGTCAATATGCATTTCTATGATTTATGCCACTTATACAATTTATTCCCGCACTCCGTCTATCCTCTTTCCACCTGTTAACAAATATTCGAACTGTTAAGATACCGCACCGCCCCGCAAAGGTTTCTGCCATAGACCAAAAAAAAACGAGGGCGAACGTTGTGAGTCGCTGCTACGGCCGAGACTCAACATTTATACCCGATGCTAAGTCAGTATAGCTCCCCTCCGCCAGAGGGCACACATTATGCACGACAAAGCATGTGTGAGAGGGGGGCAGAAAATAAGTAAGCATGTGGCCACGCTACGAAGCCACTGAAATTTAATTTTTTCCGTCTGGCTATAATAATGATCCAATTCAGATTCTGCCGTCTGGAGGAATCTGCGATTTTGGTTTTCTCGTTTCTTCAAAATTGTGGATGCCACAGATTTTCGTCCTTTGTGGGAGCGGAAGGGGGCGAGGCGAAGTTTTAAAATACACTTGTAACAGTGTCGTTTCTCTAGCTCTTATGGTCTTTGAGCACTAGGCGCTCATAGGGACGGACAGACGGACGGACGGACAGACAGACATGGCTCTATCGACTCGGCTATTGATGCTGATCAAAAATATATATATGGGGTCGGAAACGCTTCTGGACGTTGCACACATCCATTTTCCACACAAATCTAATATACCCTAATACCCCTATACTCATTTTGAGTATCGGGTATAAAAATGCACCTCTCGTAGTCTTTTGAATGGTACAATATGTGTATCAACGAAAACCGTAAACAATCATCGCAATACAAATTTCACGATGTAATTTAATTTTAGTCAGCATGATACAATTTTGATTTGAGGTAAGCTTTGTGCTCAAAACATTATAATCTTTTTGATGGGTGCTGATCCACTCACCTGGGATACGAGAGCTTTGGTCTCAGGAGTAGTGCTATCGAGGAAAATTTTTTTAAATTCACTTGGACTAGATAATTTAAATTCAGAAGCAGAAGCGATGAAAGCTTGTATCTCGTGTAGACTCTGCTCGGCCAAATCTGCTGATACTGAGCACTTTTCGATGCGTTGGGAAGCCAACAACTCCACACCATTGGCGCACCACTGATTAGCCTTCATAAAAGGAATGGGTAAGTCAGTAGAAAAACTTTGTAAAAGCAATGTAATAATGCTTACCTTTTCAACTCTCTCCATTAGTTCGCTATTTTTGGCCAGGATATCCAACCTTTTGGCTAGACGCATGCCAATTACGTCGCGAACGCGCTGGAGCTCATCGCATTTGGGCTGAACGACCTCCCAGGGGTAAACTCCGCGTGAGCCTATCAACTGCTGTCCGGCATGTACAACTTCTTCGATACGCTCAACGTCAGTCCTGATCATTGCTTGAAAGTCCTCGGTTTCTTGTATCAACATAGCAACACGTTCCACGCTCTCGCCAATTTCAGTCATTTCAGCTATCGCCTTAAGATGCCCATCGAATAGGTTCTATAGAAGGGGTTGAGAATACTGAGGAACAGTTTTCATAAGACTGCATCATGGCGCTGCACCATACCTGCAGATCGCGAAACCCCTGCTCGAACATCCGCAGACGCAGACACTGTTCCAGGCGATTGCGGTGCGTACGCCAGAACTCATCAAAGCGTCGCTCAGTCTCCTCCAGCTGCACGAGTAGTCTACGGTAATCGCGACAATCATCATAATGTTGGGGTTTTTTAAATGTATATTGTTGATGATAAATAATTTGCTGACGGTGCATCGGCTGCCCTGCACTGGATCTGCACGTCGGGTTGTTGGTAGGCGAACAGTGCATTGAGTTCATTTGATTTTTAAATATTATTTTGTTATGTTACAAATGTATGCACCCGTGCGCACGTTGGGAAAGACAAAAGACGACAACAACTTTGATAAGCGAGATGAGTGACACTTAAATGAGCTTTAAAACATTTGATCAGTTGTTTAAATGCACACAAATGTATATGTGTTGGTGCTGTTGGTGAATTGAGTGAATAAATGGGTGCCAATTTAAAATTCTAATGATGCTAGTGATTATGTCCAGGATGGCTGTCTGAAGGGAGATAATACTCGTATATATGTACATATTTAATTGAGACAATTATGTCGGGTTGGAAGTTGGTAAATCCACTCGAGCACTGGGATCCTAGAGACCATCTGTAGTAGAGCTAATTTGCTTAACGCTTCCTTGACCGGAATAACTACATTATTTGAATTGGACATTATGGAATTTTCATCTTGATGTCGACAATGCAAACGATACGCAACTATAGCGTACTAAGTTGTATTTATCATAAAATGTTTGTTATATCGTCTACTAAAAAAAAGCACAAACAATTATATGTACATCCATGCAATGGGAACGAGAAGCACTATTTGCACTAATTGATTACAGGAAAAAAATTCATCTAAAATCATAAATAATAACAAATGAATACATTAATGCTGCAAACCCATTTTAGAAAAGTTAGTACTCTGGCACTAAATGCTATTTTTTCATGAATGTATTTCAAATATTTGATGTATTATTGTTGACATCTTTTGAATTATTAAATGCCTAATGATTCAAACATAAAGAATATCAAATAATTGGATCTAGTTTTCAAACATGCCCCTTAAGTGAATGTCTTACTTTCTTAAATTATGAGAATACAAAACCAGTGCAGAGCTTTAAAACCGAATTTACTTGGAGTTAGTTGAAAACATTTAGTTTTAGTTGTTAAAACACAAACAAGTTTCTCAAAGTATATTAAAATCGTTAAGTCGAATTATTATTTTAGTTAGTTCATATTTTGAAATTCTGATTACAAACCTCTCTATGGCACTAACGTTACCGGTGCGCTCAGAGAATTCCTTATATTCATCAATTAACTTAATATTGTCCAGAAGGGACTCTCCATGTTTAGATGCAGAAAGTATTTCCTCCTAGGTGAATACACAAATGACAAACACATAAACAACAAAAAGGACTGAAACTGACCTTTAAGCGGGTATAGTCTGTCCCTTGAACTTCCAATAGATTTTTGGTGGCCTCTACTGAATTTGGAAACTCAGTATCGTGTATATTTGTAATAAATATATCCAATTCAGCAGAAACTTGGTGTGTTAGGCTCGAAAACTTTTCAAGCGACTGTAAAATATAACATAGTTGAAGTAAAACAAAAAAAACTATATGTACATACTGGAAATAAAATACTTACAATTCTTTGTTGTATCCACTCGTGATGTGAGTAGATCAAAACGCCTCCCATATCGGGTGTTAATTGGCTAGCATCGACAAACTCATGCAGGTCAGAAAGAGCCGAGCACACAACGAGTCGAAATCTATATTCATCTTTGGAAAATTTCGTGCTTACTTCTGATATAGCTTTTTGAAAGAGCCCCGACGGACGAAGAACATATACTACATGAATAATACCCGGAAAATAAATCTAGAAATTAATAACGATATTTTAAATTTCTGAGTCTATCTTGAGCTGGTTTAAAGCAGTCCGTGTTAGTTAATTACCGAGATTCTTTGCAAAACAGTCTTCACCGAAGTCCACCTGTCTTTTCGTCGATCCACAATTAAATGAAACCCAAGATCAGCGTCTTGCAATCTGAAATATAAAATGTAACTCTAACGACTAAATAACAGCCCAGCGTCAGCAATCATTGGTACTTACGACGGTACTGAACTGAGATACAAAATTAGCTTTTGGTAATCTGCTTCTTCTAACAAATTAAAATTATTGTTATCTGGAAAGATTATTAGCGGGCACCCCTCCTGCGAGCGTCCACCAGTGATGATAGCATGTTGTGGGTGTAACAGATCTGCCACATCGGCAATGTTCAGCACGCCCTCGCCGTTCATCGCAGCTGCCACTTGGGCTGGATTAATGTGTTCCACAAGGGAGTTTATAAGTTCCGATGGACGCTGAGCGTTCAACGCGTCTGTTGCGTAGAAAACACCTTGTGTGTTGACAGATGTGGCGGAAATGCTACTGAACGTTGACGTCGTGAAGTGCATGGGTTCTGTGGCTGCTTGATCTTGATGTGCCGGGGAATTGTTGAGCGACTGAAAAAAAGCCGTCTGTATGGATGCGCCACTGCTGATCGAAATTTGGGAGTCGATCATGTGCTGGCTAAGCTTTTGCTGCTGACGCGGCTGTGTTTGAGAAGTGCCCACCACTTTTTCCTGTGATTCAGTCGGCTGGCTTCCGACATCATTACCTGTGTTTCATTGACAAAACAGAATATAATTAGCTCATTTGTAATATCGTTTAATAAAAAAGTTCGATTTAAACTATAACTAGTCGAATATTTCTGAATAAGGATAAGGCCGATTATTATGACCTAGCTATTAAATAAACATTCTTGGTACTAACCAAGTATTTACGTTTCAAAGTATTTATAGTTTTTCTAAACTTAATGTTAAAGCTGATAGATTTAACTGCAATAATAAACATATGAATCTGCATTTGCTAGGTAGAAATGACTCATAATGTCGACTGCATAGACCTTTGTTATACAGTAAGGATCCGTACCATATAGCCATTATGATTATGATTATGATTTTTACCTGATATTTGCAACGCACAAAGGATAGGCCGAATACCATTAGGGATGCATACATATATATATGTACATATGTATATATCGTTGCTTGCCTGTCTACTTTTATGCACAAGTATCTGGTTTACCAAATGCTTCGAATTATTGTTAAAACTATTAAAACTATTATTAAACTATTATTAAACTAAATTAACCGCATCTGTATGTACACATGTACATACTACATACATACAACGTGCATATAACTGGGTAGCAAATGTAGGAATATATTACAATATAAATTTGACTCATACATAGCGGTTAAATATAACTTATACATGTAACTGTAGTCTGAAAATAGAATAAACATTATGCATAATACCGATAAGCTGTAAATCGTTTGTGATTCAATTAGCTGCAAATGTCAGCTGTGAATGACTCGCATCCCTTATTTTCATGTCGATCATATATTTATGTACATTTTACATACAAACTTTTTGTGAAAACACCGGGGATTAAATTATGTAGATGGAACTATAAATGGGGTTTTGGGGTTTGTGGTTGACCTCCAGGCACAGAATAATCGTCTACCGTTTTCTTAAGTCGCGTAAAACCTTCAGATTAATAAAACTTAAATATATTATTTTTACAATCCTAATGCGCTAGCTAGTGAACCTGTTGAACAGCTCCGTCCGCAAGATGCACGTCAGGGCCAGCGGTACCACGCGGCGTACTCCACGCTGCACATCCAAAATCCAAAATAAAATCGTCTTTGGAACGCCTCCAAACCGTTGTTTTAACGCAATGTTTCAGCTGTTTTCGTGGCCAAAGAAATTTATCCTATTTCGAAGGCAGCGAATCGATTTCTTTGAGATTTATGTTCGTTTCACAATATTTACATTAGCTCAATTTATTACATGGCAACTACACATTTGCTACATAAAGTGAGGAACAAAGAGGGTATGGACAACAGCCAACGGCCCAGAAAATGCAACGCATGCAAGGTAAAATCCACCCATTTACCGAATATACCTTGAAGACAAAGTATATTGTCCTCACACGCGCGGTGAGGTTCGTACAAACCTTGCAATTTGCCTTGGCTGTTTTTGCTGGTGTCCATACCCTAATTTGACTAATCGTTTTGGAGAGATCAGCAGTGTGACCGTTTGACCCTCAGAAATATACCGTAAATATACCGATGAAAAAATGAACTTAAAATTACCTACTAGGCTTTAAATTATATTATTTATAAATTTTGCATAACGTAATGCTTTACCAGATTTCTAGTGTGCGGTATATTAACAATATATTGGTTAGCGTAAATATGTTTATTACCTTACCATGGAGGTAGTTATGATTAAATATATAATAATTGAACAAATAACCGATGAATATGAATGAAACTGATTGTTTAAATTTCGAATGAGACTAATTTTGAACAGAGCGATTTAATCAATGGGATTTGCATAAACAAATTTATATTTTATTTAAAATACCTAGGTCAAATATAAATACTAAAACTATAGTTGACGTTCCGACCATAAAAAACCCCTCCGCCAGGAAAATTGGTCTAAAATATTGGTCTAAAAAAGAAGACTGAATTTCCCTTAGAAGTTAGCCAGTTACCTAGGTC
Source organism: Drosophila lowei (assembly GCA_008121275.1). NCBI lineage: Eukaryota > Metazoa > Arthropoda > Insecta > Diptera > Drosophilidae > Drosophila > Drosophila lowei. Next base: position 3,566,875 of record CM017778.1, read on the forward strand.
TAATTTCATACGGCTATGAAAATTAATGGAGTCGACTACTGAGAAACTGGAGAACACTACACTGCGCGTCATAGGTAAGACGCAAAAATTTTTTTTTCAATAATCTGTTTTATCCACTTTTGTGCATGTATTAGTTGTCGAAAATATTTTTCTTATCAAAGTTCAAATCTTCTTTGAAAAAAATTTGCTCATTATTCGTCGATCTGCGCTATTATAACAGTGCTTTCGAAATTTCTAGACATTGCTATGCAAACACGTGCATTTTTTGCTGGTCTCTGAAATAGACGCACTTCGCATTTAATAGTCTTGTGGTAAGAGCTGCAGTTTTTTTTTATGAAATAATAATTAAAAATTTAGAAATCAATAATTTTTAAGCAATTTCTAATGAGAAAATGGGAAAAGCAGCTACGTTGAGCTTTTTCTAGACTTTTTCCACGCACAGGGTCTATCGAATCGAAATATTGCCAATCAGCTAAAGCGCAGCTCCAGAACTGTTGATAGATATTTAAAAGATCCGAAATCATATGAAAAACATTTTAAAGGACGAAAAAAGGCACTTATTCTACGAGCTGAACGTAAAATAGTACGAATCGCTTCCAATTCGACTAAGACAGCAGCTAAAATTAAGGAATTAGCCGAAGAAAACGAAAGCCTTTCAACTGTTCAGCGTACAATCAGAAGTGCTAAATATCTTAAGCGTCTAAAAATAAAGAAAAAACAACCTCTGAATGCTATACACAAAGAAAAACGGCTTCAATATGCGAAGGAACACATGACGTGTAATGTTCAATCCGAGAAGGTGGAATCATGGTGTGGGGTGCTATCACCTTTTATGGTACAATGGATTTAATTTTTATAGATCAGAAAATGAATTGTGAGCGCTTCAAAACATTGTTGGAATCCGTATTTTCAAAGTTAAATGATCTCTTCAGGCCAATCCCATGGATTTTACAAGATAATGCCCCGATTCATAACGCTCGAGTAGTGAAGTCGTTTATTGCCAGTCAAAACGTTGATATCATGACTTGGCCACCATACTCTCCAGATCTTAACGTTATTGAAAATGTATGGGGCTGGCTTGAGCGGAAAGTATACGATGGAGGAAAGCAATAGGAAGATAAGGAAACACTAACTGCAGCAATTCAACGTGCTTGGATCGAGATTTCCCTAAGCTACGTAGACTCCCTGTATCATTCTATGAAGGACCTGATATATGAAGTTATTTCGAACAAGGGAGGCAGTACTCATTACTGAAATTATGTATTTTCTTTTTCTAATAAATCTAAGATTCACAATATCTAAATCAAATTTTAATAAAAGTTAAATTTTTTTAAAAAAATTAATTAGTTTTAGTGCGTCCATTCTAGTGACCAAAAAAAAAGTACCTTATTTAACACAGCTTTCAGAAACTGATTAAAAAACATTATTGTGCTAAATTTCTCTACTTTTTCGAATAATATACTTGAAGAATCATTAAATAACCAAGGTTTTTGCATATACACTTTTTTTTCAATTCTTTAAAAATTAAAAGTTATAAACGACTTTCCTAAGATGCTCCTCTAAAGTTCTGTTAAAACGTTCCACCATTCCATTGGATTGAGGGTAAAGTGGTGTCGTACGTGTTTTGCTACTTGCCACTTGCTAAAATAATCAATTACCACGAGCACATATTTATTTTCACTGTCACGGGCTGGAAATGGGCCTGTTATATCCATTGCAATCCTCTCAAACGGTGCTCCTGAATTATACTGCAGCATTTTTCCATGACTTTGGCCATAGCACATCGATCACATCTACGAATCCAATCAGTTACTGACTACTGGAAACCAATCCAATAGAATCGTTTTTGAATCTTCTCGATTGTTCTGTTGATGCCCAAATGTCCGCCACTACATTCATTATGGTACTCTTTAATGACTTCTCTGATTCGTTTCTTTGGTAATAACAATAAATCGTCTCTGGTTTTCCCATCCTCACTCTCCCATGCTCGGTATAGACATCCGTTTTTGAGGTGTAAGCTTTGCCATTGAGCCCTGTATGCCTTTGCGACAGGACTTTTATCTGTTATCTTTTACCGAGCTGGCCTTCTATTATGTTTTTGGCCCTCTACAAGTATTGCGAGGTCTTCATCATCTCCTTGATCTTTACAGACTTTGTCATCAGTCCACTCATCTTCCACGCTTAACAGCCTCGTAATTCAATTAATCTGCGTCGGGAATCGATTGTAGCACCTCAGCAGCAAGACCCTTCAAGGAAAGCACCAAAGCGGACGCGGTGTCAGCTTCGAAATATGTTATGAAAACGACAAATGTCGTTGTGTCAACAAAACTAGATGTAGCGAATTTCGGTTTGGCAGTTGTCATATTGTTCATAGGACCACTCAATTTAAATTGACGGAATCGGTTCTCGAGCCGATCTTCGAGACGCTTTTCTACTTGCCGGATTCCCTCATTAAGACGTGTGATCTCTTCATCTAGACGCTGGACTGCTTTTGAGTCCTTCTGGAGTTTCTTGTCAATTTTGGCCCATATTTCTTTCGTCTGTTTTCATAGCTTCTAATTTGTGTGATTGATCTTCACCTTGATCCGTCACCTGATCCTTCACTTGCAATATCATCTGTTGCTGTTGGCCACCTTGACCCTTCATCTGCAGCATCATCTGTTGCAACGTCGTCAATTGGCTCAAAATTGGCACTTCTGACACCAGTTGTTACGTTTCTACAGTTCGTATTCCGGAATGAGGGAGACTTTATTTCCAAAAGAATAGTCCAAAGTCCAAAGAATCCCGTAGTCGGCCTACTGGATTTCCCATTCGATACAATATAAAAAGTTTGCCGATTTAAAAAAAGCATTTGCTATGACTATAGTCCATGAAATTTCAACTTTTTTAGATTGGTCGAATATCGAAATCAATCAGTTATATGACAGTTATATGTATTTATGTAGAGATTTTTGGCTGAATCACAGTTTTTCACAGCTTCTCTAGCTGTTTTACTCTTGTATGTATCTTACTCTCTTACTCTTACTCTTACTACTCTTACTCTATGTATCCTAGTAAAGTTATATTATTCAGCTTATACTTGATAACTATTCTTGATAATTACAGAATGATAATTAAAATATTGCATCAGAAACAAATTCCATTTAAATTTCAATTCGGGTTCGGGCGCACGGGTGCTGTTCAATTTCTCGATTTCAATTCTCATTTCGGCTATGCTTTGCCTCTGGCTGCGGCAGTGCTGTGTTCTTTGCTTCGTTTGTTCGTCAATGCCTTGGGCAGCAGAGTCGGCTGTGTTTTGGTCCCCTGAATCTAATAACAAAATACACAGTCTTTAGAGACGCGCACCGTGGACTGCTGCACCGAGGTTCGTGACTCGGTTTGGTCACAAGAAACCAAAAACCATATTCAATGCATGACCCAGCAAATTGATGCTCAAGAACTCATGCCCATGACAATAAAATGTTTCTTGCTTTGTTTCTTGGGACCATGTCTGGTCATTTATTAAAGTATATGTGTGCTTATACATTGAATTATTGCCATTCCGCTTTGAACCATTCGCTTGTGCACTGGAATCAGACAGCAGTGTACTTGTGCGCATCATCAAAGACTATCAGCCAGGCTCCGGTTTTCACTTTCACAAAAATTTTCCGATTTACTTTTGAAATTACAAATATTGTTGCTCTCGTTTTCACAAAATGCAAGATTTCAACATTGAAATGAAAAGAAAACGTTTTTTACAACAAAACCAATCTTAATTGCAAAAGGAACAAAATAGATGACTTATTGATGCATTAACATAAATTTGACACAATTACCAGGGCAATTTAGCTTGTGCCTTCCGCATAAATATTTTGTTTTCAACCCAACCTCAAATTTGGCTCTGAAATAATTGGTCAAAGAAACAACACTTTCCGTTTTCGTGCTAACAGCTAACGCAGCCCGATTTGCTTATCGGAGCGTTGACAAAAAATAAATGTTTGCGCAATACATCACAAATGTGCGCGTAACAGCACAGACTGTTCTCGTAACATGCGCGTAACAGAACAGCGGGGTAGGACAGCTGTGTTCCGCCACATTTAATTCAAAATGTTGGTGCAACAAATTAATCTTTTGACCATTAGCAATTTAGTTTTTAAAATGAATGCTGTTACTCAAAGCTCGTTAGACATGTTCAATACTTAGGTGTTTCGATCTTCTTGAATCGCGCACTTTCTGCCGTCGTTTTGCTTCAAAACAAGCAATAGAAAAAATAAAGGAATTTTTACCACGATGTATATTTTTGATGCAACCAGGTTAGCTGTTTTTTTTGCCAGAATCGATGAGAAAATGAAACATATCGGTACCAAAAATCGGTGAAAATGGGAGCACCTTAAACCGAAACGTTTTGGCTGAAAACGTAATCCGCAAAAGTAAGTAAAAACCGGAGCCTGCCTGTATGCCTTTCTTTATTGGATTCTGCGGACGGAAACAGACCGACTTAGCTACCCAGAGACGTTAGAGCAGTCAAAGACGATGCATAGTGCATAGGAGAAAATAAAATTGAAACTCCGCGCGAAGGGAAAAACCCCGCCATAGAAAATTTTTTGGTTCCTTATGCAGCATCTTGGTAATTGTATAGCCTTTGGCTTCATTTAATTATGATAAATATTTGCCAATATAAATGCAGAAACATCTACATATTTTATTTTATTTTTTTTTTTTTTGACGTTGGACGTTGACATGCAATGACTGCATCTTTCAAGTGGCGATGCAGTTACTGCACCGTCAAGTGGCCCGTGTGAAACCAGCAGAAGGCTGTTACGCGCGGATCCCAGGCAAAACGCAGCCCTCCTCCCGCCCAACCGACCGAGGGGCGCTGCCGCATAACGCGCGGCGCGTAGCCGAGCCGAACGCGAGCATGCAGGAAAGATAGCTGTTAGACTAACATTCGAGGAAAATTAGCACTAAACTTACTAAGAAACTAAGCATGCAATCAAAATACAAATACCTCTACAATTACTAATTACTAGAAAGGTGTGTAAGGATTAGTAATTTAATAAGAGGAAGAGAATTAGTGGTAGATATAATATGGTAGAGGGAATTATAATCCGAGCATAAGACCCTAAACGGTTCATGCAAGGAATAATTCGATCTACAAAGTGGAAGGAACAACGGTATAAAATTTCTAGTCAGTCTAATAGGAATCGTGAAGTTTATGCGGCTCAACAGATCAGGGCTGTCTATGTCACCCCTGATCAAGTTGTGCATAAATATCACACCAAGCATTTTTCTACGGTTAACTAAGGATGGGAGGTTTACTAATAGAAGTCTACTAGAGTAAGATGGGAGTCTTACCCCCGCATCCCAGTTAAGGCCCCGCAGAGCAAAGAGTAAAAAGTTTTTCTGTACTGATTCTATACGGTCCTGGTGTACCTTGTACTGAGGGCACCATACACAGGAGCCGTATTCTAAAATCGGACGAACTAGCGAAGTATAGAGAGTCTTTGTTATATAGGGGTCGTCAAATTCTTTTGACCACCTCTTTATAAACCCAAGCACGCCCATGGCCTTATTTACCATGGTAGAAATGTGTTCGGAAAACTTTAACTTTGCGTCTAATAAGACACCAAGATCATTCACCAGGGTAATTCTCTCAAGAGAACCGCCACATAGAGTATAGGGAGCCAACAAGGGGCTAGAACGATGAAATGTCATTACTTTGCATTTCGCGGCATTAAATTGTAACAAGTTTGCACAACACCATGACTGAAAGTTATTGAGATCGGATTGCAAGCGAGAATGAAATGAAATGTCCTTATACTGGACACAGAGTTTAACATCATCCGCATACATAAGTACTCGAGAATATGTTAATACCGAAGGCAAGTCATTAATAAAGAGTGTAAAGAGTAAGGGGCCTAGATGGCTGCCCTGTGGTACTCCCGAAGAAACCTTTACTGGTGAAGAGAGGGAGTTTTTGAAGAGGACTCTTTGAGACCTGGAACAAAGATAGCTAGAAATCCATCTCAGGAGGTTGGGCGGAAACCCTAGAAGGTCAAGTTTATGTGCTAGAAGGGATAGAAGGGATATGTATGTATAGACATGACTATGTGCATTTTTGTTAGCTTGGTAAATGCAATATCTTTTTCCGTAAAAAAAAACAGGAAAAATCAATAATATTACATTTGTAGTGGCTTTGGTGCCCTTGAATTTGCTAATGATACCTACCACTTGATTCGGATACGGCTAAGCAGCTAGATTGACTCATAGTTTTTTTTAAGAGTTTTGCTGTTTGACGTAGCGGGCTTCCTGGTTGGCCAGATATAGACGCTGCTCCGTGCATGCCTTTTCCATTGCTACATTCGCCGCCATCAATTTCGACGGCCTTAGAAGCACTACGTTTAAAGTGCTCAAGGAAACTATCAATTTGTATTTCAATTGAATGGGACGGCGAGTTTTCCATTACAGAATCCTTCTTCTGTATTTATGTACATACATATGTATCTTTGCATAAATTTAGTTTTTTGTATTCGAAACAAATTCACAAATTGTTCAATCAACAATATTGATCAAAAAAGACAGACACTCAGTGCATTTTTAACATGTAACCGTCGTTTGAAAGGTTTTATATTTAAAAATGTATATTACTATATTTGCATGTGCATATTATTTGTTCACCATAATCTAACATTTTTAATAAATAGTTTCACCACTATTTATGCTTTTGTTCATCAAATGAGTGTCAAATGCACAAATTCTCTACCAGAGCTTTTTTTTACGGGAGTCAATACTAATAAGAAAAAGGAATTACAACTCCGAACCGGCGACTTTGATCTTAATCCACTTGTTTGTGATGCTGCTTGTCATAACGTACTTAAAAGCTGAAATCATTGGTTTGCCAATGCATTTGCTGATGATGAGCATGCGCCCAATCATTTCCTCTAAGGTCGCCGTGTATGTATGTCATAGGTACATGCATATGTATATGTATATGTACTTATACATTTTAATAATGACGGTACTCTATAAATTGCTCTTGATTAATCAGAAGACAGGAGTTCTACATTATTCATAAAAGATATCCGCTTTTGAGCTTTTAGGTGCTCCCGTTTTCAAAAAATTTTTTCATCAGCTTTTTTTCATTTTCTTATCGATTGTCCTGGTTGCTTGCATTTTTTCTTATCGATTGTCCTGGTTGCTTGCATTTTATCTTTTCAATTCCTTGTTTTGAAAAAAAACGAAGATCAAGAAATCTTTGATGCAACACCTGGGTATTTTTTTAGGGTACACCTTTTTGAAAAGTGTCGTTTCTTCGACCAATTATTTCCGAGCCATATTTGAGGTTGGGTTGCAAACAAAATATTTATAAGGAAGGCACAAGCTAAATGGCTTTGGTATCAAATTTATGTTTATGCTTCAATAAGTCATCTATTTTTTCGTTTTGCAATTAGGATTATTTTCTTGTATAAAATTCGTTTAATTTTCATTTTAACGGAGAAATCGTGCACTTTGTTCTAAAATAGTACGTCCTGATGAAACCTATTCCACACTTACCGGAATACCCTAAGGAATTCCCATATGAATCGAATATTTTTGCTATTGATATTTTTCCATCTCTACTTACTTCTTCGCTTTACGCGATTTTTAGTTGATTTTGTCTATTTTGTCAGCGCGGCGTTTGCGCAAAGTGAAATCATTAGTTTTATTGTTTTATTTAAGTAGCATTGCCAAGGTTCTGACATTTACAAAATAGAAATCCATATATATCTTCTCCGACAGAGTGAGCATGCTGAAGCTGGATGGAGGACAACGTATCTAACCAGAAAAACAAAACTTTCCACCACAAGAAGAATACATACGGCAACTAAATATTTTTTGAAGAAATATACCTAAGTCGGTGTGAATAAAAAGTAAATAGAAAATATGAACAAGGAAGAAGAATATACATCGGAAAGCGAAAACGACGAGGATTATTGCATTGAGGGTGAAAATGTTGACTCGGGAAGCGACGACGATGACGCTGAGTCCGAAGACTACGATTCTGACGATAAACCTTCCAAATCCACCAAGAATCAGAAAAAACATATTTCCTCTAATGTCTATGAATCTGAAAGTTCCGTACCTCGCAAAACAAGACAAGCAGACAGGAACAAAAATGATCGCATAAATATGGAAAAAGACGAGCTGGAATCAGATGAGGAAACAGATAAATCGCGCTCCAATGCGCTCTGGGCCGACTTTTTAAGCGACGTTGGGACTGAGAAACAAATTCAACATAAGCCGAAATCTGTGGAGACACCAATAGAATCCACCGACGACACCAAGATCGCTCCAAAGAAACTTACCCCTGCAGTTAACCATCGAGAAGACACTTCTAACTATTCAAATGCGATTTTGGATGTAGATAAAAGTAAAGACTCCACCAATGCAAAGGAAAACCACCAGCAACCTGCAGCCACCAGTTCGAAATGCTTCTCTCGTGCATCCAAAAGACCGCAAAATGTAAGTGGAGTTGGCTCTCTTCTAAATCAACTGGGGAAAAAAAAGAAACTGTCTGTGCTGGAAAAGTCGCAAATGGATTGGAAAACTTTTAAAACAGACGAAGGTATCAATGAGCAGCTGAGCACTCACAATAAAGGCAAGGATGGGTACGTACCTATGTTCTTTCACTTTCACCCTTTCATTAAATTTTTTTTTATATTTCAGTTATTTAGAACGGCAGGACTTTTTACAGAGAACCGATTTGCGACAATTTGAAATTGAGAAAAACTTACGTCAAACGCGCCGGCAAAACTAAGTCCTGTCTCAGCTATCATTAATACTCATTCCCTTTTATGGAATTTTCAAATAAAAATCCATATACCGATTACATTCTATATTTAAGTGGAATTACATTCAATTCAAATAGAACGTTTTGAGATATATTATTTAAGTCTACGTAAACTACTTTGAATTTTGCAAGCACGGTAGCCACATTAAAAAATCGGAACTCGCCAACAAAATTAAAAAAAATCGCAAACTTTGTTAAGAAATCCGAAAAATGATTATCCTTAGTAATTCATGGTTCATATATTTACATATATATTTCTCTCACTAACACTGCCTGTTTTCCCATTAGATCTCCATCTGGTCTCACTAACCTTTTAGTTAGTTACACTTAAGTCTAGTAGAACCATAGGAGTAGACCATAGGCAAAAATATCGACAATTTCAATAACAAAAAAAAAACAACATTTTAGGCGAAGAATCGCCAAGTATGCCAACCGTGATTGTAATGTATAATTTAGTCATTTTGATTGAACACAAAATCCGACAAATACTACTAACTGGATGGCCTTTTTCTTAGCCTAGTTTAAAAAAAAAATTATCCTATATTCATTATTTGAATCTACATATGTTATAAGGAACGATACGAGTATTTTATTTTTTTTTTAAATGAAAATCTTGAGAACATATGTATATGTATAATGTACATGTATGTGTATTGATTAGTAGATTTTTTGCCATTAAACTAGGTACATCCAGCAGCGCACAGATCCAAACACTTCATGTTTGACAATTAAATCCATCAGTGACTTAAGCTTTTGTCTGAAAGCACGGGATTGATTAGGAAGTATTAGCTGATTATATTATTTACCACTTTATCTTGAATGAACGTATTCGTTTGAGCGGATTAAAACCGGACAGCATTTCAAAATATAATTGTCCTCCATACTTCGAATCATTTTTCGGTATGCGTAAAAGTTCTTGAGTGCGATGACCAATTTCGTTATTCTGCTGGGCAATAATGGCATTTAGGTGTTGTTCCAAAGCTCTGAGCTAAGACTATAGTCTTAGTAGTAGGTTCGAGTTAATCTGTAATGACGTCCCAATCATCGGCATATTAATTCTGCGAAAACGAATGGTACACAGCGAAAAATAAACAAAAACCGTTCTTGAAGCGGTCGGAATATAGTGTGTTAATTTGATCTCAATCGGTGTAGAACTTTTAGAATTTATGACGTACACAACCCATCTTAACGTCTCTCGCGTCTCTGAAATTGATAAGATCTAGGAAGCATATTTGCATTTGTAAACAATATATGTATGTACATACATGCATCCAGCTGAAATTAGGTTCTTTATTTATAAGTTTCAGGCATCAAAAGGGTTCATACATTTGTAATTCCTTGTAATTCAACAAGTTGTACGAAGTTCGTTGAGGATGTTGAAGAAAACAAATTGCAGTTGGTTATCAAGAGGTAGACGTTCCATAAAAAGAAGCATTATTTCCAGGTTTTTAGACCAAGTAGAGCCCGTGTGCTGTTGAAGAAGGAATGACACTAAAAAATACCACGCAGCAAATGCAGTGCCAAAATAACTCAAACGTAACCGAAACCAATCCCAATCGTCGACTTTGCGTTATACTCGTATGCACATATTGCTGTAACACCAGTCTCTGGTCGTTACGTTAAGCAGCGCCAAAAAGCAAGCCCAACGATCAGTTTGTTTCAGTTAACCCGCCGAGAAACTTCGTAAAGGCAAGAGCTCAAGCTCCGAAGAAAAGTGAAAAGTCTTGTGGTTTTCGTTTCGTTTTTGTTCGACAAAAGTGTCAATTGGCCAATAAGTTCAATTGGTTAGCGACGACGCGTCGGTAGCCGAAGTCGTACTTACTACCCCAAAAGGGGCAAGTGTTTATTGTGGCTCCTCGTCGTTGCTCTTCTGCCCCCTTTTGGTGGCTGGCAACCACGACTTCGAAGTTCGATGTGGGGAATATGTTTCATTTGTATTATCACTGTATCAAAATCGAATATTAAATAATACGTCGGCATTGGTGAAAGTGTGTTAACAGCTTTGCATATGCGTTAAGAGTGCCGCGGACAAAGCTATCTCAGCGACAAAAAATACCAAAAAAAAGCCCGTGCCTCGGCCGGAGAAAAACACATCTCGAATCCAAGTTGATGCATATGCATGGAAGGTTAAAAGTGCAGCACAAATAAACCGAATTGAACATGCGACTGTGCAAAATCAATCTCAAGCAATTTGAATAACTCGCCCAACCAAAGCGAATCCAAGTGCTCCGATTCACAAAGCTAAGACCTCGTCGTTGCATTGGGTATGAGCCTACCTATTTGGTAATGGTACTGCAACAGTAAGTTAAGATACAAGTACATGTATCAAAAACTTTTTGCCAATTTTTTGCTGAAACAAACGAGTTTTCTGTACAAGTATATATCCGAAATATGCCCCCAATTATGAGAAACAACTTAAATACATAGATACACGCATATGTACAAATGTCTTCGACTGGAAAATTCTTGTGGGTCACTCAGGGCTCAACGCATATGAAACAAACGCAAACTTAATTGGAGTTCAGCAAGATGAACAAGTTGTGAGAATAACTGATAACCAGTTCGGTTGGATTTTAATATTTTGCCCACTATGTTGCAACCATACGCTTTTATAGGAAACCCACTCTTCGCATGAAGTTTCGTAAATCTTATTATAGAGTGTATATTTCGTTAAAAAAGTGAGGATATATAAAAGAGACTGAGACAATGCAGCTCAGGTTGTTTGCAGTAACGCAAGGTCAAACAAAAAACAACAAAAAATTCAACAAAATTACTGAAATCTTAATGATTAAAGGAGGCAAAACAGAAGACTCAAGACACGAACATGTTTCGCTCATCACTTCGTAAAATGTGGAGCGGTGTAGACTCGACTAAAAAATTAAATAAATTACATAATGTAATTAAAAATCTGTATCTATGTACACACATACATACGTACATATGTATATACTCGTATGTATAACTTTTTATGTGCTTTATAGTTGGAATGTTTTTATTTGTGTGTTTATTAATGTTAAACGTTTTGTTAAATCTGGTCAAGGCTGATCAAAGTCGTTGGGATTTATTTGGTTTTATTGCCGGAGTTGTCATTTTCTGTGTGTCATCCCAAAATTATTTGTTAAGTGATAGCTTTTGTAAAATAAAATCAAATGTCCCAGACAAACGAATCAAATAAACAAAAGAAACAAAATTGCGAGAAATTTCGAGAAACCCATGTTGTTATTAAATGGTTAAGCCCCTATGATCCCAAATTGTTTTGGCAATGGCCTCAGAAGTTTTTAGACTCAGTGACTCGTTGCAAATCTTCCAAATTGATTTTTCAGTTTTTGTAAGTCTATCAAATTAATCATTATTTTGCTGCGTATATAAAAGTGACAGTTGTATTAGCTAATTGTGCAAAGTCGTTGAGCTACTCTAAAAAAATCTCCACTGTGCGGTATGGCTGTCTAATTTTTGGCAGAAGCACTTAAGCAATTCGCTTTCCGGCGTCGGCCTGACACATGCCACCACAACAGAGCAGAGCAGCCTCAAAAGCATAAGAAACTGGGTTCCATACGACATTTGGCAAAGCTGTGAGGCAAAGGTGTAAGGCCATGCATAGGGTAATTGGCATAAAACAGGCACATAACTTAACGAAATATTTAGTGTAGCAACGCCAAAATATTTTTTCATCTTAACGGATCTTTCATCTTTAGGCTATGATGTAAAGCCGTGGTAACCAAACAATGGCCCATAGTAAATGAAAACAACTGTTCCAACAACATTGGCCATAAATAACGGTCATACCAAAATCCTAGGTAAATATTGTTTTCTTTCTTACAAGTTGCGAATGCTGGAAGCCAAGAGACTCTGAGTGCCCTTAGTACGTTTTTGATGCTTACTGGGTTGACTTTCACTGAACTGAACTCCTTCATTCTGCGCTGGGCTACTTTCCGGATTGGATCATGTTATTTGGCGAAGCACTGTATAGTGTAAACACCTTTAAAAATGCTTTGCAGGTGGAGATTTTTATATCTTTCTGAGAGGCTCTTGCCACATGCTCTTCGGCCAATTTTGGGGAAGTTGTTAAAAAAGAGCTTTGATTGTACCATATATGGCGTATGGCGTATGGCGTATGGCGACTGGTGCGCCCGTTTACTGTAGCTAAATGAGGCGTGCCACGTCTACATGTGTGTGTGCGTCGTCGTTGTGTTGTCGTCGATGGGGGATTTCTGAGCGCCGCCTGAAACGCCTGCACTTTCGTTTTCTTTGAGCGCATTCAACCTGATATTGCACTGACTGAATGATAATGACGAAACACGTAATAATGATCTTGCCACCAGTTGCCAGCCCAGCCTACAGCCGACAGCTGCAACTGGTTGCATTTGCAGTGAAACACAGCGCAAGTATGCCTCAATCGTTGTGTTCGAAAGCCAGAGCGCGCATGCACTTAAGTAGTTGTGCTCCTCCTGGACTCCACTCTTTAAAAATAAATAAAGCTTTGAAAAATACCGTTGGAATGCAATCGGCTTCTATAAGTTCGGTACAGAGGCTTACTTGACGTCGATATGCAAATACTTGTACTACCCACAGCAGAAAGTGAAAGCCGCATACCATTTAATTAATTATGATTTTTTTTTATTGATTTAACCTACAATTACATACGTACTTGTACATATGTGAGCACCGACTGACGCCTCGTCTGATACCGTAACCAATTAAAAGCAAAACTCAAAACGCTTTTATCCCTTTTGATTTCGTTACGCATTCTGCGTCTGCTAAACGGTTTTGGGTTTTTCGGCTTTCATGTGCATACGCATAAAAGAGATAACCGTGCTTATGTTACGACATCGATTTGATGACACGCACGTACTATATACATATGTGTATCCACTCTGCCCGAACCACTTGTACACTTGGCCAACTGCACTATCGCGATTTCTGGCCACAAATACGAACTATGGGATTGAACGTGTCGCGCATAAGCTGCGGATCGTAAATCTCATCGGGCGGTTACACTATGCAACAAAACTTTTTTTCAACATACGTACATGTATGTATGTACGTATATTATGTATGTTATGTATATGTATTATGTATGTATATTCTATTTGATATAGGTTCCATCAAAACAATTTTGTAGTGCGAGAAATATTTTTGTATACCAGTTACCTAACAGGAGTACAAGGGTATAGGGGTAGATTTGTGGGAAAGTGGGTGTGTGTAACACCCAGAAGAAAGCGTTTCCGACCCCATAAAGTATATATATTTGATCAGCATTAATAGACGAGTCGATATAGCCATGTCTGTCTGTCTGTCCGTCCGTCCCAATAAGCGCCTAGATCTCAGAGACTATTAGCGCTAGAGTAACCAAATTTTGTATCCAGATTCCTGTGATATGACACTGAATAAAGTCTTAAAATATTGCCGCCCCCACAAAGGAAGAAAATCCGTGGCATCCACGATTTTGAAGACACAAAAAAAAATCACAAGCGCAGAATCATAGAGAATGACCATATCTACCAGATTGCTGAATCTGGATCAGATCTGATTATTAGTATAGCCAGAATGAAAAAATTAATTTTCAGTGGCTTCGCAACGCCGTCCACACGCTTACTCGTTATCTCTCTCTCTCACACAAAATCAACATGCAGTGTGCGCCCTCTAGGGGAGTGGATCCCTACTGACTGAGTATCGGGTATAAATGTAGACTCGCGGCCGTAGCTGCGACTCACAACGTTCACGTTTGTTTTTGTTTAAAAATAGCCCAACTAAACTTTTACATTCATATTCATGTGCCTCTACATATCTTTTGTATTTATTAGCAATAACTATTTGTCACCAACTATACAGAAAACAGGGAGAATTGTAACACAAGGGGAAAAAACAATTTTGACTTCAATATTAACTATACAATTTGCATATCTTAAATCTTTATAGGGTTTTTATCACACATATGTATATATATATATATATATATATACATATGGAAATATTTATATAAAACAACTAAAGATGTCTATGTCTTTACATTTGGCTGGAATAGATTTTATGAAACATTGATATCCTTATATTTTAGAGAGAAGCATCGGGCTTAAAATTATGAATACTAGAATCACTAGAATATCAGGTGTTTAAAATCCCACATAGACGATTTAATTCTCGACGAATGTTGCTTCACCTTTCATATGTTTCATCTCCACAATTGTAACCGCGTAATTTGAGACATACCCCTAAATTCTATTCAAAACTTTAACTGCATTAGTATTATACAGGCTTTTAATTTTTCACAAACTATACAAATTCCCACCCATGTGTCCTATATTGTACGGGTAAAGAAAATATAAATCCCTATTATTGTGCCGCTAATCGTATGTCAGATGAACTTTGGGTATGGCATAATAATACTTTAGTTCTTTTGCTGAAATATTCGTAATATTGCGAATGACTTGGTATTATTGATTTATCCGCTACGTGTAATAGAATACAGATCCCGCTGAAAAAAGCCAATGTGAGGTATTTCATTTTGCAACTTGCTCAACAAGAGCAACAAATTAATTGCACGGCAGAAACATTTTTGGACTACATAGTTTCTAACACTTTTGGCAGTCCCGTCCTGCCTTGAGCTCAATGCTTACATTACATGCAAAGTTTACCATTCATTTTCAATTCGTTTACATTACGTATAAAATAAAACGAATTGTAGAGTTCAGTTTTCAAGTTGATGTTAAAGCATTCGGAGAGTACAAGGTTGGTAGTGGACCTAAAGATCTAGAGCACAATAGATTTCGATTCTTTAAAACTCTTGTCACGCCCTCTTCCAACCCCGTAAATTGAGAGAAACTCGATGTGATAATATTTAACCTGACTATGTCTTGGAACACATACAAATAAAGATTTTAAAAATCGTCGCGATCGAAAAATTATTACAGTAGCATAACAAGTTGTAATTTATACAATGGGCCTTTTGAAATAATGAAAATGAAATCTCTGAGTAGCGTTTTTTTTATTTTATGTGCTGAAATTGTATATTGTATATTGTATTTGAGCGATGGACTACGTCACATGTTTTACCTTGAATTTTAAAATCTACTTCCTCTTATTTGATTCAAAAGATAGAGAGAGGATGGTTGCTAGGCATAGAAGTTTGCTTTTTATACCCAGTACTGTTTTCGAGGAAATATATGAACACCCAGAAGGAGGCGTTCCGTCAGCAATTTGTACTAATCTACATAAATGCTTTGTCATTTGACCAATTTTTATTATTAAACTAAAAATTATTAAGTATAAAAAATAAAATAAATAATAAAATAATTAAATATGCGCATATTTTCCGCATAACCTCAAATCGATTAGGAGCGCAACTCAATTTCATAATCGAATGAAAGAATTTTTTGTTGAGTAATCAATATAAGTAATATTAATAAAAAAAATAAAATAATATATTAATTTTTTTTATTCACCTATAATCCCCTTTTTAATTCGAATTTTAGAATAATTTTTCTGGCTGTTTTTAGACTGCCCCACCGCTACATCTCTCTCTTTCTCTCTTCACACCAACGAAGTAGCATCCAGCCGTTATATCTCGCGTGTCAGGGAATATGGTCCGTGGGAAATCGTTTTCTTTATTGTGGGTATAATAATGATCTGATCATGGTCTATGATTCTGCGTATGTGGATTTCTCCTATCATCAAAATTGTGGATGCCGCAGATTTTCGCCCGTTCATAGGACATTACAGTGTAATAAGGAGGAGCTCCTAGATCTTAAAGTCTCTCAGAACTAGGCGGTAAATAAGTCGGAAAGACGGACCGACGAACAGAAAAAAATGTCTATATCGAGTTGACTATTGATGCTGATCGGAAACGTTTCCTCCTGTCCGTTACATACATCTACACGTATTTAATATACCCCTATTCTTTTTGAGTACTGGGTAAAAAAGCATGATAATGAAAACAAAATACATAAATCAGCCTAAAAAAATAAAAACCGCATTACTTATCATATAACTTCTATAGGACATATCGGTAGAAAAACAAGTTTTGAGAAACTTGCGTAAATATTTTTTTGGTTTTTGTAGACACACGAAAAGTAAGCAAACTGAAGAAGTGACTATTAACTGCAGATATTCAAAAATACAGATATGTTTAAATATGCTATGTTCGAGGGAATTAAAGGATCATGGCGGTTATCAACGCTTATGAGACATGAGGTATCTTGGGTCATTCCTTGTGTTTCTTTTTATACCCGATACTCAAAATGAGTATTGGGGTATATTAGATTTGTGGTGAAAATGGATGTGTGTAACGTCCAGAAGGAACCGTTTCCGACCCCATAAAGTATATATATTCTTGATCAGCATCAATAGCCGAGTCGATTGAGCCATGTCTGTCTGTCCGTCCGTCCGTCTGTCCGTCTGTCCGTCCCTATTAGCGCCTAGTGCTCAAAGACTATAAAGCTAGAGCAACGACATTTTGTATCCAGCCTTCTGTAATATGTCACTGTTACAAGTATATTTCAAAACATCGCCCCGCCCACTTCCGCCTCCACAAAGGACGAAAATCTGTGGCATCCACAATTTTAAAGATACAAGAAAATTAAAAACGCAGAATCGTAGAAAATGACCATATCTTCTAGACTGCAGAATCTGAATCAGATCGTATCATTATTATAGCCAGAATGAAGAAAACAATTTCATTTTTTCTCGCCCTGTCTCTCTCTAACACACACGTATCATAGCCGGCTTTGCATAGCGCAAAACATTAGCGCCTAGATCTCAGAGACTATAAGAGCTAGAGCAACCAAATTTTTTATCCAGATTCCTATAATATCGGACCTTGACGAGTTTGTTTCAAAATTTCGCCCCACCCCCTTCCGCCCCCGCAAAGTGCGAAAATCTGTGGCATCCACAGATCTCAGAGACTATTAGACCTGACTGTCGAGCTCTCACTGCTACAAAACTATTTGTAATTGTTCACTGCAGAACTTTGTGTTTCAAAATTTCGCCCCACCCCCTTCCGCAGCCTTAAACAACGAAAATCTGTGGCAACCACAATTTTGAAGATAGGAGAAAATTAAAAACGCACAATCATAGAGAATGGCCATATCTACCAGATTGCCGAACCTTGCCGAATCCGAGTAAGATCGGATTATTATTATAGCCAAAAGTAACAAATCAATTTGCAGTGGCTACGCAGCGCCCGTCGACACGTTCTGACTGATTTTCTGTCTCTCTCGCACGCACTCTTTGTCGTTTAATGTAGCCATACTGACTATGTATCGGGTATAAATGTAGAGTTGCGGTCGCAGCAGCAACTCACAACGTTCCCCCTCGTTTCAAAATCGAACGTTGAAACCAACTATATTAATACGCTTGCATCGTTGGTACTCGTACATTGGCTATATGTGTACGTATGTAAAGAGTATTCGATTTAGACCCGTCTCTCTTTAAGTCGAACCGAAGTCTGCCCTGTGTCTCCAGTTAAGTGGAATTCCAGTTTATTGCCCGTTGACTTTTTGCTGACACTGTGCGTAAGCTCATTAGTTCAAAAATTCCTTTTAGCAGTGAGAACACAACAATTATATGTACATTATAAAATTTTCGGTCGTGTACTAAACGCTCGATTAAGTGACTTAAACATCACGCGCATGAGGCTGCCTCGTATCAAATCTATAAAATCTGGGATCGTGCGTGGTTGCGTACCAAATACTAATCTGAAGTCGCGGCATACGGTTTAGAAGCTCTACGAAGATATAAGTGTGCAAAGCTGACCATATTTTTTGTTTCCCTGCAGCAACATGCATCGAACTGTCGGCTTGTTGTTGATCCTATGTACCTGCTGCACACTGGCGGCGGACATTCTAATGGCTACACAAGGTAAGAGTTTCAAATCAATGAACTGCGTATTTATACATACCTTTAAGATCATCTAAAAAATACTGAGACCATTTTGTAATTATATTTTGTCTTCTTAACAGGTAGACTAATTTTAAGATTGAAGACTCATTAATTAATGAAAATTATTACAGGTGGAACAAAATCACATAAGATACCATTTTGGGAGCTGGCCAAGGGATTAATAGCCAGGTGCGTATTCTTGGTAGATTTCACACTCGCCAAAATGCCAACGGTGCAAAAAGCGTATAGAGTTCAGGGCTAAAATTGCCAATTTCAACAGAATATTACATAAAACTAAGCTTCCAATCATGTTAACATTTTACCTCTAAGTTACATCAATCAATGAAAAACTAAGATTAATCAATATTGGTTCTGAAAGGGAAACATTTTGACAGGGCGACCGAAGCCGAATATTTGTATTGTATTATTCCCCTTTTGTTTGAGTTTCTTTCGAACGGATATTATTTATTAGGATGAGGCGAGGCACTGAATTTAAAGTAGGAAATTCGCATCAGTAAATACACCTAAATGTTGTCAGAGTCTAGAGAACTAGGTCCCGCAGTGAATTATTTTGAAGCACCGAGCTTCGAAAATTGTTTATTCGTTAGCTGTCTCACGAAACTTAATTTCATAACGCACAGAAACAACACATACGTTTTAATACAGCTTACACAGATTTGGTCAAAATTAGAAAAATGTTAGTATAGCTGCCAAACAACACAAACGGTTGAAAAACAAAATATGAGAAATAAAAACCAATTTTGTTTCCAAACATAACATAAATGATCTTTTAATTTTATGTTACCCATGAACTGGAAGGGTATATAAACTTTCTTGCTGACTATTACATTTGTTGATCGATCTGTTGTCATTTCCGGTGGTTTAGTATTTTCGGAAAAACAAAAGTAACACTAAAGTCGTTTATACGTACCGACTAAACTCATACATCTGTACGTGCTTATTCGTCTAATATACAACCTTTCTCGATTCCAGAGGACATAATATTACCTTCCTAAATGGGTTCCCGGCAGATTTTCATATCGAAGGCCTACAGGAGGTGACACCAGCTGGCCTGGTTGAATACATTCAGAACTATACGAATTGGGATCTTTTGGGTTCCCGAATGGCTGGAGAAATGCCTATAAAGCCGTGGGATGGTCTTCGATATGCTTTTGAGGTAAGCAGATTGTGAATTGTATACTCGTGCAAGGATATTTTTGGTCAGGTTGTACAACTCACAGAAGGAAGCATCATATTCTTTATACCAATAGTCTCTGTGTTTTAAACTAATCTGGGTAAAAACTTGGACAGACCTTGCTATTTGCTAAACGCGCTCGGATCGTCCAAGATTAACACCACCAGACTGATTCGTCATACAAAATTTCATGTTTCATGTCGCACAAAAAAAGTACGGTACTTTACTGATACTTGTGATACTCTTCTTAGCTACTCGGAACTTCACATGGACGTCATTTTTGTGATCATTGATCAGAAAGCAGGTTATTCTGGTAAACGTACCCAAATGCTTTCGTCTATTAATCTGATCGCAACTATTTCTGAAATATATTTGGGTAAATAGATAGATGTACCCTTCCCAAAATGGGGGAAAATATTGATTGGCTTGACCAATTATGGTGTTCATTCTGTCTGTATTAACTATTCGAAAGTTATAACTAATTAATCAAAAACGGGCTTACATACATAACAAATTCGTATAGTCCCTAAGATCTATATATGTTATCATATAATGATGTTATGCCGCTTAAGAATAAATACTCATACACTCAAATGCACATATGTACTCCGTCTATCTTGTACTCTATGAGTAACTTTCATCCATTTGACATGAATTTGATAAAATATTAGCATCAGTAGAGCGGATTAAATTTATATTCAAACTTCTGTCGACAGTCGTGTGATGCTATGCTTGGCGATGCGGAAACCAAAGATTTGGCGAACCGTAGCTTTGATCTAGCCATATTGGACGGAGCTTTTCCAGAGTGTGTGCTGGGACTGGTACATCAATACAAAATTCCCTTCATGTACATAAATACTGTAGGCTTCTACACAGGAAGTCTCTCCGTAGCGGGGAACCCCATTAGCTATGCCATAACTCCAAACTTTTACTCGCGCTTCACTGACAACATGAGTCTCTACGAGCGGGCAATCAACACGGGAATGCAGATCGGACAAAACCTAATGCACATGGTGAGTAAAGTCTTCGCACGGCTCTACAGTGTGCCTGTATTCTCATTTTTTTTTTACAGTATGTTATGCGGAGAACGCATCTTGTCCTGCGTGAACATTTCGGCTCCCAAATACCACATCCCTACGAGATGTCACGCAATGTAAGCTTTATTCTGCAAAACGGCCATGCAGTGGTGTCATATCCCAGAGCTCTCAATCCTAATGTAGCAGAGGTTGCTTGCATACATTGTAAGCCAGCTCGAAAGCTTCCCAAGGATTTGCAGGACTTCATTGGGGCTTCCGGAGCCTCTGGCTTCATTTACGTGTCGATGGGGTCTTCGGTAAAAGCTGCTAATATGCCAGAGTCGTTACGTCGTATGCTAGTCAAGACTTTTGCCCGCCTCCCCTATCATGTGCTATGGAAATACGAAGGAAGCTCCGCAGATATGCAGGACCTGACGTCAAATGTGAAACTATCACGATGGTTGCCGCAGCAGGATATTCTGGGCCATACAAAGCTGCGCGCCTTTGTCACTCATGGTGGCTTATTGAGCATGTTTGAAACAGTCTATCACGGAGTGCCCGTGGTAACCATGCCTGTCTTTTGCGATCATGATGTAAATTCCGCTAAGGCTGAGGCCGATGGCTATGCCATTAAGTTAGACCTGGAGACACTATCGACCAATCAGCTCTACAAGGCCATTATGAAAGTGATACACGATTCCCGATATAGAAGCGCTGCCAGATATCGTCAGAACCTCTTGCTTGATCAGCGCTCGACAGCCCTTGAGACTGCCATATACTGGACGGAGTACGTGATCCGCCACAAGGGCGCCTATCATCTTCAAGCTCCAGCACGCAATATGCAGTGAGTTAATAAACATACATACATATGTCTCTCCCACCCCTATTAAAAATATTAAAAACCTTTCCATTACTTTCCTCAGCTGGTCTCAATACTATCTACTAGATGTTCTTCTTGTCTATCTTCTTGCCTTGTACGGGCTCTTCTTGTTAATCAAGCGCCTCGACTTCCGCTCGGAGAAGCTGCGCAGCCTACACGTACCTTCGACTGCCGCGCCTACAGCCGGCAAAACAAAGTCGAAGAAGCTGTAACTGGATCCCACCCTTAGATAATTGATTAGGCCGTATATCAGTTTAAAAATTGAGCTTAAGTGGGTTTTGTTGTGATGTGCGTCCAAAAAGGCTCAAACTTGAAAAATTTTAGCTTTCTTTTCCTTATATTGACGATACTTGTATAGAAATTACCTTGTAAATATTTACTTTATTTATAATGACCGAAAATGACTTTTCCAATAGCCTAGAAAAAAATTTGATCATGGAAAATTGAAACCAAAGTCTACAAAACAAAATGTCGAGAAAGGTTAAAACGAAATAAAGCTTAAATCATAAGCGTTTAATTGTAAAACATCTTATTTCAGTCATTTTTCTGGTCGTTCAAGGCCTTTCAGTCGACCACATACGCTTTGCTTTGATGCTATTACGGGTATAGGGTAGAACAATATCCATCGCCATGCCAAAAGCGGCTACGACAAATTGGAGCCATCGGAAGAATTTGTTGAACTTGAAGGGGCTGAGAAAGGCACTTTAGTATTTAATTGATAATATTAATAATTGGTGACACTAAGAGATATTGTTGTAATTTTATTACCATCCATTCAACGTGATACTATGTACCAGCCGGCATCTGTTTGGTTTCTCAGAAAGTGACCGGCGGTACTTCCTAGACAAACACTTGAAATTTCACCCACCGTGCAAAACAGTGAAATCTTGTAATTTGTTCTATGCACAAGGCAGTTTTTTTCAGCTTTGGAGTCCCGCTTGGAGTGTCCGACGGATACCCAGAACTACCGCGCACTTATCCGCGCAGCTAACATTGATTCCACGAAAGAAAGCTGAACATTCCACTGCCACTTAACGTTAAGTTTGTGTTCGAGGGAATGGAGGAGAGTGGCAGCGAAGGCCTCGACGATCTGTTGATGGAACGCAAGAATGATTTCCTTGCTGATGTTGACTACGTTTGCATTTCGGACAACTACTGGTTGGGAAAGAAACGTCCCTGCCTCACCTATGGTCTCCGTGGCTTGGCATATTTCCAGTTGGAGGTAGAGTGTGCCACCAAGGATCTGCACAGTGGAGTTTTCGGTGGAACCGTTCATGAAGCAATGCCAGATCTTTGCTACCTGCTCAGCGTACTCGTCGACAAGGACACCAATATACTGATCCCAGGAGTGGATCGTGACGTGAGTGGTCATATTAATTAACAAGCGACTAGTTATTAAAGTCCTCAATACCACACCCAATAGGTGGCACCGCAGCTGAAAAACGAGAAAGAAATCTACGAGAACATCGACTTTGAAGTGTCCGAGTATAAGTAAGTTAATCTAATCTGCTCATCTACATCGTAAATCTCTGTAATCGGTGTAATCTCCTGCAGGAAAGACGTTGGCGTCGAGCAGCTTCCGCATAACGGCGACAAAACGAGACTACTTCAGGCCAGATGGCGGTTTCCCAGTCTGTCCATTCATGGAATCGAAGGTGCTTTTTATGAGCCGGGCGCAAAGACTGTTATACCCAAGAAGGTCATTGGCAAGTTCTCCATTCGTTTAGTTCCCGACCAAGACCCAAAGCACATTGAGGAGTGCGTTGTAAAGTACATCAATGATAAATGGGAATGTGGAATTAAATGTGGAACCTGACATGACTCGCGAAGGCGGCTCCATTCCTGTCACCCTCACATTGCAGGAAGCGACAGGAAAAAATGTCATCCTGGTGCCTGTGGGTGCTTGCGATGATGGTGCTCATTCTCAAAATGAAAAGATCGACTACATTGAAGGGGTAGGTTTCCAATTAACGAATAGTTTTCGCTGTGAGTAGTGATTAAAACTCTTTCATTAACCAGACCAAACTCCTCGGCGCCTATCTGCACGAGGTGGGAAAGTTGAAGGAAAGCTGTATGATGACCTACGAATATACATACTCATATACGTATTATGTTTATGAATTTATATTCCTTTTTGTACTTAGATATTAAATCACATCGTACATATGTACTTACGCACAGTCTTAAATGGCTTTTCTATTGGAAATAGCTCGAATGGAAACCGGCAGAATGTACAACTAAACGCGCAATGTTAATCAGACTCCGATCTATAATTATAATATAATTAGACTCACAAATGACGACAAGCATATTATCCTTATTTTGATGTACGTGTGATGTACACTTAAAATGTAGTCGTTTTGACGAAGGATGACGATCCAGGGTTAAAGTCATTGAAGAATCAGAGACAGTTATGCATTTTTATACCCGATACTTAAAAATAGTATAGGGGTATATTTGATTTCTGGTAGTACAATGTGTGCGCCCTCTGGCGGAGAGGAGCTATAATGACTGAGTATCGGGTATAAATGTAGAGTCGCGGCCGTAGCAGCGACTCACAACGTCCCTTCTTCTTTAAACTTTGTAAACTACATAAACATTTAAAAACTTCTGAGCGACATATAAATGAAGCTATAAAGTAGCCTGTGAAGCTTGTTAAAGTTTCGCAGATATTAAACATTAAATTATAACCACTAAGGAAGATAAGAAACTTGGGCGCACCATAATTTGTGTAACTATGACGTTATTAAACGTGCTATTAATCCAAATAATCTTAAAAACTAGCAGTTGGGATAATAGATTAACAACAATGAAAAGATACATACTTTCTAGTTATTGCGACTTGAGGGAAGTCTCGGCCATGAAATTTGAAAATTGATGATATGGAATGGTGAAATATTAGATTTAAAAAAATGGTACAATATCTTCCATTTTCATGAGGCTTGGCCAGCAGTTTTAGTTGAACATTAAAAAAAAGAATACCTATAAAATCCTTTTTATCTGCCTTATGAGACCTTAGGAACTAGAGAAACCCCATCAATTTGAGAATATTGAATTAACTGTTTAATATTCATATGTTTATTAAGTTTTGAATTTGGCATTATGTCATTTAATATGATCAATGAGCCACATAAAGATGAACTTAAACGTTACTCATTGGCTTTCACGCTGCTTAAAATTAAGTTTCGAGAATAAAGACTATGTAATTTTTAAAGATTCGGTTGACTATAACATGTACTATATGTACATATGTAGTAAGTACATATGTATAAATAAATATGTTTAATATAGTCAATCAGTCAGTCAAATCAGAAGATCATTGAATAATTCCTGAAACGCATTTGGTCTCGCGAGCACACACCCTCTAGTCAAGTTCAGCTTCCTTATAAAGCGTTTGCATTTCGCTCCCACGCATTAGAGATCCAGCCTCATGCATGTCCTCGACCTCGACCTCTTTAAAGGATGTCTGACTGGTGGCTTCTCGGATGAGCAAGACCGGATGGTGATTCTCAGATGAATGATCGGTCGTTCGTGGCAGTTGTAGTACTGTACGCGAACCCATCGATGCTGAAGTGCTGAAAGGATAATTTTGGTAATTAAATGCCCGAAATCGATTGGAAGAAATGCTAATGCTTACTTGAGGGAGTAGGTCGAACGATAAAGCGGCGGAGGAGTGTTCATTCCCAATGTAGCATAAGCTGCTGCGGCTGCTGCCGCTGTCGGTTGGGCACTGGGATGATAGATGAATGCGTACTCGTTTAGTGATGTTAGATATGAAGGCGGCGGCTGCCGATGCTGGAACTCTGGGTACAAATAGCTGCCGGGAAGAAGGCGGTTGTTGCAGTGTGGGCTGTTGCAGTTGCGACAGGTTTCCATTCGTCGAAAGCAGGGACAGTCATCGACGTCATCGGGAAGACTCAGACGCCAAATGGCGCCCGATATCACCAACAGCGAGACCCCAATGCCAATCATCAAGAGAGCCGCACTTAGATACTGTGTCGAATGCTCTATCAGGCCCGTGCTGCCAAGCACTATGCCGCCAAGGGTGCATGCCACGCCACCAAGTGCAAATATACCTATTACGAAAGGCAGCGAAGGACGTGCGAACCACTTTCGAAAACTGTAGCTCACTGTAGCCAGATTGCCCGAGGATTCAGCTGCACTAGACATGTTGATGTTTGTACTGAACAAGTTGTTGCTGGCTTCCACGGTGCTACCGGCCAGCGGTACAGCCACTTCAAACAGACTTCTGCAAAGAGCGAGGACACACATTAGTTTTGTTTCAAGGAGCTGGGAATCTACCTGATGCTTCCTAAATTTATCCAATCTCACTAGCCCTTGGCAGGTAGGTAGCTGCCGGTCCCACTCACATTACCTTATTTTCTATGTATGGATCTATGTATGTGTCTTTCATTTGTAACCTCGATTCCTATTGATAGAGTCTTTGAAACGCTACTCGCACAAAAAAAAAAAAAAAAAAAAAAAACAAAAACAAGGGGCATACATTGTGAAATCTGGCACGTTGCACCTGTCTGCTGTCTGTTCCAAAACCATCCCTAACTTTTATGTCTGCGTTTATTTTAAAACTAGCATCGAGTGTACGATTTGGTGTTTGTTATTTTTTGAAGAAGGTATTTTAAGAAGGGTTGCATTTAAAAGTAGTCTTTAGATTTTACATAAAAAATTTCATAAAATTAGATGATGATTGCGCGATTATGATTTCTCTATTTGTTGAATTTGGATCGTACTCTTATAAACTTCATAGAAATCCCACTTCAATTCAAAAAACTATTTAAACCGAGGGTGAACGTTGTGAGCCGCAGCCGTTCGGCCCGGTACTCAGTCGTATATACATACGTATATATACAAAATTTATTATTTTTCGTTTGGTATTGCGAACGGTCGAACCGTTTGAGGGATTTTTATATATTAGAGGGCGCACACTGCACGACGAAGAGAGTGTGGGAGAGGGAGAGAGAAATTGAGTGAGCACGTGGAAGGCGTTGCGTAACCACTGCAATTTCATTTGTCCTTTTTTTTCCTTTTGGCTCTAATAATGGTCCGATCTGATTCGGCAATCTGCTAGATGTGGTCATGATTCTGCGTTGTTGTTTTTGTGGATTGTGGATGCCACAGATTTTCCTCTTTTGTGGACGCGGAACTTGATTCAGTGTGATATCACAGGAGTCTGGATACAAAATGTGGTTGCTCAAGCTTTTATAGTCTCTGAGAACTAGGCGTCAAACAAGACGGACGGAGGGACAGACAGACATGGCTATCTACTCGGCTATTGATGCTGATCAAGAATATATATCATTTATAATTTACCTATTAGTGGTAACCATTATACCTTTCGAGTACCGGGTATAAACAGAAGATATCTGGTATGGTATGGTAATGCTGCCTAAGTCAATTTTACGCTGTGATGGTTCTAATAATGGTTCCAAGCTGTTATTTTCAACTTTTCGATATCATTTCGACAACACTTGACTAACTTAATGTGATTAGACTCCCACGGACTTGTGCTTTGCCCAATATTTTCTATATACATATGTATATATAACAGGTACATATATGAAATAGCGATACCGTCTGGCCGGGCATATTGTTTGCAGCTTAACTTAAGCCAACAAAAACACTCGAATTTAAGATTCCCAAAAGAAAGTTCAGATGCAGGGCTTTTAAAAGGGTTCATTTATTGAGTAACCTTTTAATACTCACGAGACGAATCCTTAATAGCCGGGTAAGAAAAAGATAGCTAGCCCTATGACTCTTTCATTAGACAGTCTACTCTACCCTGATCATTGGCGTTGGCTGAAGGAATTTTTATTTTCTTAATCGTTTGTTGTTAATGAAAGCAAGCTTCATTTAAGCGGAGCTAAATTCATTGGTGCACTACCGCAGTAGATTTATTGGGAGTTTTAACCTCATTGGCCTACATGCAACGGCTAAAAAAGCTGATACAACTGCACACGTCTTGGGCTACCAAAGGAGTCAAGGCTTTATCAGAATAATGAAGTCGACAAACACACATTTTTAAGTTTACTCCTCTCCTTCACATTAGCCAGATGGTTATATTGTCCAGTGTTGACCGACACAACCACAAATGTGAAACTCGAACTGACTATTGATGAACTTCCGTCCCTCGCTTTTGGAGGTATCAAATAACAACCACAAGAATGACATAATGTTAAATATTGGAACTGCAGTAGAAGGAACCGGTTGAATGTATTCCAGTTAAACAAAATCAAGAAGCGGCGCAGAGATCAGAGGTTTGACAGCAAGTTGAAAGAAAAAGAATAGGTCCATCTTTGCTTCGTATT
This sequence comes from Drosophila lowei, assembly GCA_008121275.1. Taxonomy (NCBI): domain Eukaryota; kingdom Metazoa; phylum Arthropoda; class Insecta; order Diptera; family Drosophilidae; genus Drosophila; species Drosophila lowei. Next base: position 3,594,974 of record CM017778.1, read on the forward strand.
CTAATTATAATTTTAATTTTAAAATATTTACGACTCATTAAGATAATTCGAATTCGTAACTTAGATACGCACATAATTAAAACCAACAGAATAAAGATTCGAATCAAGATTTGGTTGAACTTTTGTACAAGATTGGTAGATAGAAATTGTAGTAATCATTGTGACAATTGGTTGGACTATTTTCAGAAGCAGGAAAGTTTTTTCTTAAGGGCTTGTTTTTCGGACGATTTTTGGTAGCTTTATGTAGTGGAATATGTAAAAACGGAAATTCAATGTTCTCTATACACATAAATTAATTTGAATATTAGAAACAAAGTTTTTCTCACAAACTAGTTTGTGCCATCTTCTAGTATTGATTTGTGCATCAATATGAAGGGTGTATATGAATATTCAACCAGATTGATCTAAAAATAAGACCATTAGACGCACATACTCGTATGGACATAGTTGAATATAAAGTCAAGAATATATAATAAATGTATCTTATAGCATCGGATTTGGTTCGGCTTTGGTAAGACATATTCTGCAGCACTGTCATTTAAAAGATATCTAGTCAGTTTTCTGTCAGGTTGCGTTACCTTCGCGGGTGATGCAGATGATGATGCTGATGTAGATGTCCGAGTGCCACGTTGCCCATTCCCGGGCGCTGCTGACAGTATTGATGATACTCTAAATAGTTGGCCGCGTCGGATCCTGTCCCTTGCACCGGATTGCCTGTCAAAAACGGCGATGGTATGACTGAGCCCGTCAACTGTGCGTTCGCTGGGACACCACTGTTTCTATGGTGGCGGTCCAGAAAAATCGCCGTGTATTGAGGAGGATATCCTTCTGCCACAGACGTCACTGTGGGCGTGGGAGACCCAAGTGCATTGGTAGAGCACTTCGTCTTGGCCTTGGCCTTGTCAGCCTTCCGCCGCATGCGCTTGCCTTGCCTGGATTCTGAGTCGGACCGCGAACAGTCTAGAGCAAGGGTTTGAGCTGCTGCTGGAACGCACAGAGAAGTTGGGATCTGCAATTCACTGTAGGAGCTGGACTCTAGTATGTTGCTCTCTGAAGTGGTGCGATTCAATATGAATTGTTCAAATTCAGACTCTTCCTCGCGTTCTCCTTGCTCAATTTCCAGAAGCGATGTATGTTCCTCTGACGATTCGTTCTCGTTTATGGTTGGACTTACGCTGCTAAGTGCGCTGTAGCTCGATACAACACAGGGACTCCGATTGTTGTAGATACTATTGCTGCTCTGACTGTAACTAATTACTATTTCCGGTACAACAAGGTGCGACTGATTTCCCAGGAACTGGACCTTTGCATGGGAGTGCTCACAACTCATGGAGCCCAGCATTGTGCCGTTTTCGAAAACAACTGTAGTTGGTGGCGTAGATGTCGATGCCATCACACGAATTGAAGATTGTCGACTGTCGAAAATAAATCACAATCACTTGTAAAGCCTTTCGCTATCTTTCACTTTGGGCCCTATAATCCAAACTCTGAACCAACTATGGAATTCATTCTTTTCCGAAATGCAGACAAGCTCATTCAGATAGCACACACCACACCATTCACTATTGATACCCCGATTCTCTACACGGGCATATTATATTACTTCATATTATTCACCATCGAAAAGCCAGTTATTTCGAAACTACTGCCGATCACGATCACGAGCACCAGCACCGTATTTTGTATTTGAACCTCTCGGGCCCACGTACCGCCAAAAATTGATTTGTATTTTGTTTTGTGGCCTGTTGTGAGTCTACGGCTTCTCTTACTTCTGGTTTTTCAACTTTTCCTGCTTGCCGACGCCGACGCCGACGTTGCACAGTGGGTTAAACGGCTAATCTAGCTTATAAAAACTAATATCTTCGAAAGTAAAAAGATATCGTCTTCCTGTTTTTACCTATGTGTATTATGAATCATAGAATTTTATTATTCACCCTTTTTTTTAAATTATGTTTATTTTTAATGCTTTTTTTTTATAATAATAAAATAAATAAACGCATCAAATTATTTGTAAAAACTAGTAACAAATTATAAAATATTATTCAGAATCATATTCTGGTTGGATCCATATCCTAAGACAAACTTAAAATTGCTGAATTCTGGAAAAAAGTGACCGTTTTGAGGAAGATTACCAATCGATACAAGTTTTAGACTAGACAAGTCTAGATATTTGGCCGTTTCACCCACTGTGCGCTGACTTCAATGGCGTCGGTATTGTGCTTCAAATTTCCAACAACCACCACCGTCACTACCGACATCGGCTTCTGCGCTGGTGACTTGAAATGGATAATATGATGCATCTCACTGCAGCTGTAAGAGTATACACAGATACACCCTCATACTCACCCTCGCTAATGTACCCAGAGAAGGAAGATGAGTCTGCTCGCTCTTTCGCTCTTTCTCTCTCTCTCTCTTTCACTAGCCATTGCTCTCAAAAGGGCTTCCGGCGCGGATTTGGTGGTTCAGATGTTATAAGTGTCTTAAAAGTAACATTAAAATAGATACGTCTGCGTAGCAGTGCGCAGAAAATAAAGACAACGAAACAAATGTTTGGTTAAAAAAAAAGCATGCATTTTTATCATTTCTCTGCCACCTATTCCGTTGCTAAATAAAATTTGTCAATGTGCTACTTGAAGTCCAATCTAACATCCCTGTTCTGCCGAAAACTAAAGTGGGGAAACTAACAACCCCGAAGGGTTTTGTGAACCAATTTAGTACCACAGCAGAGGCGAACCCGATTTTCGCAAGATGTTTGCGACCCACATAAGGAAGGATCTCCGACACCAAAAAACATACGAGGCCACGCAGACCAGTCATTAAGAAAGAGGAGCTTGTGATAAGGCTGTGCCAGACAGTTAGATAAACGTCCAGCTTTTATCAAATCTTTTCATATCAAAATCCGTACAGTAAACAAAGTTTCACCTTTGAGCCGGAAATTAATTCTGGTGATTATTCTAACTTTAGCTCCACAGGAAATTAAAATAGTAATAACTAGTTTTCAAAAGCTGTTCTCATTATACAGAGCATCAGCTTTTCAAATTCAAATATATGCATAAGTAATAATACGAATACATTACGAAATTTTGGTTGTCTTTAGCGAAGAATTAAATCTTCTTATCACACTTCATGTTTATGTACATAGTATGTACATGTACTTATGTATGTATGTATGTACATACATATACACAGGTTTTGTTAAATTTTGTTTTTCTCATCCGAAACCGTGTCAAAACCTTGCCACTTTTACTTACTCTTTTACACTTGGTACTCAGTCAGTGAGCCTATGATTCATGGAACTAATACAATATATTTTAGTACCGCTGTTCGCGAAAGTGATTTTTTGGTTAATGCAGGGAGGAGGGATCTCTCGGCGTTGTTTTAATTTTTCTCGCACCCCTTATGAGAGAAACCACGACAGCAAGTTATGTTCTGATGTTCATTCTAGCACATCGTTTAGCCCGTATCTTCAAAATTGTGGATGCCACAGATTTTCGTCGTTTGTGGGGGGGAAGGAGTCGTCGCGAAATCTTGAAATACGCTTGCCACAGTGTAGTATCACAGAAGTCTGGATGCAAAATTTGGTTGCTCTAGCTCTTATAGTCTCTGACATCTAGGCGCTCATCAAGACGGACTGACGGACAAACAGATATAGCTTTATAAAGCGATATATCGACCCGGCTATTGATGCTAACACATCCACATCCACCCCAAAACTAATATATGTATCCCTAAACTCTTCGAGTACCTGGAATAATTAGGTATTTACTATCAATCTCAGAGTGGGAGTGGGCATTATAATATTTCTAAAATCGAAGAAGGACCTAACACAAGCAACTGAAGTTCCAGCACATGGTTTGCTTTGCCTTTAAAATCTTACAAGTATATTTCCATGATTTCAGCCCAGCGTCAATGAATCAAATTGATTTTTCATTATCTTTTTACTCGCCAACGTTTCATTTTCTCTAGACATGTATCCTGGGCTTAAGCGTATCTCTAACTTTTTAAACTGTTATATGGACTTTCGTTTGACAGAGGATTATAGATAAATCTTTGAATAAAGCTATGAATTGGTAGATCTTAATCTGTCGGAAAGAACGCACATTCTTTTGTTTTTAAAAAATGGTACCGCCTACCGTTCTTTATCGGTGTTCTGGTAAAAGTATCAGAGCTTCCGCACAAAGGATCTCTTGACATATCTATAGCCCTAACAAGAGCTAGAGCTGTATGAGTGTGTATGCACGTACATATGTATAATAATAAATATTGTCTGATAATTTTATGAACAGCCAAATGGGTGAAAGGTTCCAGGCGATGCACAAAAGACCACAGATCGCATCAGTGCTAGTCTTAGAGATCCCAAAATGGGAAAGATAAAAGCCGATTTACGAAAAAGAAACATCTGCTTCAAACCATTCTAAAAATTCTTTCCCAAAATTCAGGCGGCAGTGCAGCGGACAAACGACGCGACGCATAGAGGCGGTAAATGGATGAGGATGACGAGACGAACAGAACATAAACGAAACAATAGGTAGAAGCGAACAAATGTGTGCCACAAAATGAAGCATATAGAAATTGTATACGCCTGATTTAGCAGCCGGGCTGCTAGGCCTTTACATAGGAAGCAAAATGAGGCTGTCAGGCAGCGGATTGAACCGAGCTCATGCCGCTTTCTGCGTGTGTGGTGGTATCAAATTGTGTCTGGGTGTTTGAATCCTTGAGACACGGATCCTGGATTGTTTTGGTAACATTTGGTGTTGTGGATATTTGTGCGTATGCACTGCGAAGCAGAGTATAGAAAAGACAAACGAGTTTCCGATGCTGATGACTTCTGATCGTCTAGAGGTTCAGTCGAAGCTTTGGCGTATAGCGGGCGTCACTTTAGAGATGATTTTCACAAAGAGACAATAAAATCTTTAGATCTTGTCGACTGACAGTTTGTTCGGTAATAATGTGAACATATTATAACATCGAGATTTCCCATGTAGTTGTCGTCTCTCTACTTTCTCTACTACTGATTACAGCGCACTGAAGGAATCATCTCCGATGCCATCTTAATAGGAGGAACAAACCCAGTCTATCTGTGTAATCTGCCCGTCTGGCCGGCCAATTGTTTCCTCATTTTTTTAGCGTATGCCTTTTTGTATACCTGGCCTTTCTCAATTACTAATTTACGTGTTTTCTTTTTTCCAGGTTCTTTTCTTAAAATATTTCCCTAATGCAGCTGTGAAGTGAATTATCAATCAGACTGACGGCAGACCTAATTGACTTTTTCCACAGGAGGAAGACTTTTTTGCATATGGATATGGATGTTGCATTTTTTCCTTATTTCCTTACATAAAAGCGATGTAGATTTCGGCTGTCCCTTGTTTTTTAGGATCATTTACATAAGAATGCCCATATGTATGTACATAAGGCTATTCTGAACCATTAATAAGCAGGAAGCTGCCATTGATTGCCTTCTAAAGTGAAATCCGAAACCACAAGTCATGCCATGAGAAGGCGTTTCGCAGGATGTGTGTCCTGGCGGTCGGCGAGGAGTGTGAGGATCTGTGGAATTCTGTGGTACGACAGATGTTAAAAGTGTGCAGAGTATAAGAAAGAGAGAAGATCAATTGGCTGCCACTCTATTGCTCATCTTGGTCGTTTATTAGTGAGCGTATGGCCCAACAGCTGAAAAATGACGCCTGTAATTAATTCGACACAAAAAAAAACTCAGTCCATTTTCAGTATATATACGGTTATTTACATTAGTATAGTTAGTATATTAAACAATAACAACCGTTGTGGACCTTGAATGTATCCTGTCCGCTGTTAATCCCTGGACCTGGACGTGTGTAACACGTGTGGCAACAATGTCAGCAGGAGGAAAAGAAAACCATTCGAAACATTTGTAGTCGCAGCTCACGTGCCGCGACACTTTACTACCCGGTACTCAGTTTCTATATACATATGTACATATATACTAGCTCCAGCTCCAGTGTGGCGGACAGATAGAACCGGCTACATCGACTATTGCTGCTGATCAAGAATAATCGGAAACGATACTTTCTGCCTTTTACATACATCACATTTACACTCTTTGAGTACCTGGGTATACAAACGAAAAGAGACACACAAACACATAAGAATCTAAGCTGCATCTTCGAAACACAATATAATAGAGAATAGTACGCAGAGAAATGTTAAAACATTCTTATAACAAACACAGAACATATAGGTGGCACCAAGAAAGAACAATCTGCAAACTCAACATGAAAACGGCAGCCGATCCGGCTAAATTCAAATCTGAGAGAACAATGCTGCTCGTGTTTTGGGACCTACTTGAAAATGACTGTTCCAAAACCATGTTGCGTCGATGGTTGTCTGAATCCCGTTGCAAATACTTCGATGATCCTTATGAATCTATCTTAGCTATGACAGTCAGAGATAAACAATTGTCGATCACGTTTTCTTTCTTAACCGACCATCGATTTTTTGAGATTGCAAGCTAGCTTGGGGCAGTTAAAGTTGACTAGTTTGGCGGTAGCGTTGTTGGTGATGACAGTTGCCTTTATTAAACTCTAAGCACTATAATATTTTAACAAGTGTTATGTATTGATGGCAATGCCAATCCACCCCCAAACTTTCATCCCCACAATTTAGAGCCAAGTCTTCCTTTCCGTTCCTTATTGACATTGTCTACGCAATCAAATTCCAACCCTTGGAGGTAAGAGAAAATCGACTTTTCTTTGCTGAACGAAACCCAAATTCAATTTGACCAAAAAAAATTGAGCGGACTTTATTATTAGGCCGAAGCGGCAAATAAATTGTCATTATTTGGGAGATGTGCCCACCGTTCTGGGGATGATTATGATTGCATTGCCATCGAGATTGTCTCGGCCGTTTTATATGTATATGGTAATGCTCCCAAACATTTGATACAATGTTTATTCTATACCAAATTTTATACCTATAGATTAAAATTGAATTATTTAATTAGGCCAATGTTGGCTTACTAAGTGAAAAACGGAATGAAGTAAGCCTATAAACAACTAAAATGAAATTAGTTTTCCAAAAACCAAAAAATTAACATTAAACAATGATCTACTTACTATACCTACTATACCGTTCGGAATGAAACAGAGACATTACACTCCCGAAAGAACCCGAAAGAATGGCCAAAGTCAAGTTCGTTTGCGCGGGGGCTCATATCGCCAGACCAAACAAATGTTCCATCAAAATTAATGAATTCCTGAGTGGATGGGAAGTAGCTGTAGGGAGATATGGAGTCATTGAAGATGCATTTTAGACTATGTGGGAAGGCAGATCAGATCGATAAATATAGAGGAATGAGGGAGAAAATGCCTCCATCACGCTGCTGTTAATCTACTGAACTCTACATTTGTCACGTCTTCCATCACAACAGGGGGTAGACTCAGTTTCCCACCCTGTTTTGAGATAAGTCTCCATAGAGACTGTTGGGTTGTTTTGTGAGTAATACTGTCTGTGCTCTGTAAACCGATGCAAATGCAACTATGCATTTTATTGTGGCTACCCGCTATTATACCTATAAGCGGTAGGAGGAGTGGGAGTCGAAGTGGAGTGCAGTATTCTCTATTTTGTATATGTACTTCATTAAAATACTCTCCTACATTATACTAAATATTTTGTAATTTTATGTGCAACATATTTCGTGTCACTGGCTGCAAAATTCAAAACAATCGGGTCTGTGCAGGTCGTGAAAAATCGTACGTCTCTATCTTGGGTTGAATTCAAATTCTTCATACTAGAAATAAATTGGTTGAAGGAAAAATCAAATTGGGGTGAATCTGACTAGTCACGTACTATATTCTCGGATGAGTCGTTTCCTTGTATAATGATATGAGGATGCAATCTATATATAAAACTGAATGGCTTTTGATAGTTCAGGGTATGCTTAATGCAAAAAAGCATAAAAAGGTTATTCTCACTGACTGTGCCGTTACTGAGAGAGAACCATCTTTCAGGACGATTCTGCACCTTGTAATTGGGAGCATTCTGTAAGTGAATTTTTGGCTTTGTATTATTTTTAATAATCTCATTATTAGTTTACAGGAAACAAATTAACTTATTGGAAAAAATTTGTTTGTTTGTCAAAAACCGTTTTTCTACTTAAAATTAATTTGTTCTTCAGTTTGTTCACAATTACCGAAAAAGCATATAAGACGTGTTATTTTAATGGTTAATGTTTAATGTTTAGAGTTCAACTATGGACAGTTAAACTGTGTAAAAATAGGAATGTACAAATCATAAAACGAGGGGGAACGTTGTGAGTTGCTGCTGCGACCGCAACTCTACATTTATACCCGATACATAGTCAGTATGGCTACATTGAGCGACAAAAAGTGCGTGCGAGAGAGACAGAAAATCAGTCAGAACGTGTCGACGGGCGCTGCGTAGCCACTGAAAATTGATTTGTTACTTTTGGCTATAATAATAATCCGATCTTACTCGGATTCGACAAGGTTCGGCAATCTGGTAGATATGGCCTTTCTCTATGATTGTGCGTTTTTAATTTTCTCCTATCTTCAAAATTGTGGTTGCCACAGATTTTCGTTGTTTAAGGCTGCGGAAGGGGGTGGGGCGAAATTTTGAAACACACTTGTAGCAGTGAGCTCTCTGAGCAAAAAGAAATACACTTGTAACAGTGAGTTCTGCAGTGAAAAATTACAAATAGTTTTGTAGCAGTAAGAGCTCGACAGTCAGGTCTAATAGTCTCTGAGATCTGTGGATGCTCCAGATTTTCGTCCTTTGCGGGGGCGGAAGGGGGTGAGGCGAAATTTTAATAACAACTCGTCAAGGTCCGATATCACAGGAGTGTGGATACCAAATTTGGTTGCTCTAGCTTTTATAGTCTCTGAGATCTAGGAACTCATATTTAGCAATAGGCAAAGCCGGCTATGATACGTGTGTGTTAGAGAGAGACAGGGCGAGAAAAAATGAAATTGTTTTCTTCATACTGGCTATAATAATGCTACGATCCAATTCAGATTCTGCAGTCTAGAAGATAAACTCATTCTCTACGATTCTGCGTCTTTGGTTTTCTCGTATCTTCAACATTGTGGATGCCACAGATTTTCGTCCTTTGTGGGGGCGGAAGTGGGCGGGGCGAAGTTTTGAAATACACTTGTAACAGTGACATATTACAGAAGTCTGGATACAAAATGTCGTTGCTCTAGCTCTTATAGTCTTTGAGCACTAGGCGCTAATAGGGACGGACAGACGGACGGACGGACGGACGGACAGACAGACATGGCTCAATCGACTCGGCTATTGATGCTGATCAAGAATATATATACTTTATGGGGTCGGAAACGCTTCCTTCTGGACGTTACACACATCCATTTTCACCAAAAATCTAATATACCCCAATACTCATTTTGAGTATCGGGTATAATTATCTGCTACTGGAAAGTACGGTAACACAATACAAGGCCGAAAAAAGTTAACTTAAATTGTTCATTAAAGAAGATTTTACTTTGGAAGCGCAAGTATCAAAGGAAAAAAGATGGAAAAATGTATTGTAATCGCGGCAAAGGCTACGGAAAGATTCATGGTCAGAGTAGTTTGAAGGACAGAGAGGAAGACGGAGAGGAAAGTAATGCCTAGTCGGGCGGGATGGGACAGCAATTCTGATAAGGCTAATGAGGGCCGAAGATTCAACCTCGCCTAGGAGAAGTTTGTGGAGAAAGAGAATTCCATGACAAGTTCTACGGCTTTCAAGAGAGTGCAAGTTAATGAGGTGCAGCCGACTCTCATAAGAAGGAAGATGACGAGAGGGGTCCCAATTAAGTCCGCGCAGGGCAAAGATAAGGAATTGTTTTTGAACAGACTCAAGCATATCTTGATATTTTTGGTAATGGGGAGACCAGATACAGGAACCATATTCCAAGATAGGCCGTACAAGAGAAACGTAGAGTAGTTTAGTGGTATAGGGGTCAGAAAATTCCTTCGACCATCTTTTGATAAAGCCAAGGACTCCTTTGGCTTTATTCGAAATAGCGGATATATGAGAATTAAAACATAAGTTCGGAACGAAGATAATGCCTAAGTCATTATCTTTGTACAGGCGTTCCAAGGAAATGTTATTAATTGTAAAGTCAAAAAGGTAAGGCTTGTTGCGATGGAAGGTCATGACGTTACATTTGGAAATGTTAAGAGGAAGAGCGTTAATAGTACACCAATTGTTGAGAGCGTCGAGATCCGATTGAAGAAATAACGGGGACACCGGATCGCTGTAGGAAAAACATAGTTTGACATCGTCAGCATATATTAGGACTCGTGAATTAGTTAAAACTAGGGGAGGATCATTGATAAAGAGGTTAAATAATAAGGGCCCGAGATGGCTACCTTGCGGCACACCCGAAGAGACAAAAACTGGTTTAGAAAGAGAAGATTGGAAGCAGACACGCTGAGAACGATTGCAAAGGTACGCATTAGTCCAGTGAAGAAGTTTAGTCGGAAATCCTAGTAGAGATAGTTTGTGGATGAGGAGATTGTGATTAACTGAATCGAAAGCTTTACTAAAATCAGTATAAACTATAAAAATAATTTGTTTCCTAGTATATGTCTTAGTATAGTCTATTTTGTAGTCTGGGTGTATTTATGCCTTTCCCACATGAACATTATGTTATTATTATCATTTCGTAGTTAGGAAAAAAGTGTAATGATATTCGGACGTTGATATGCAATGACTGACATTAGTATTAGTATTAGTAATTTAAGAAGAGGGGTATTGGGGTTAGATATAATGTGGTAGAGGGAGTTATAATCTGAGCGTAAGACCATTAGCGCATTATATTAGGCATCGAATAATATCTGGATAGAAAGTCCCCTATATATTGCCCGCAATCTGAGCTGAGCTGAGCGGAATCTAAGAGGAAGAGCCACCCTTCGTCAGCGCGCGCTTGTTTTGAAATTTTTATATATTTTCAAATATTTTTTATTTTCCAGCACTGATAGAGGTTGCCAAAAGCTTTGAAAAAGCTTTTTGTTAGAGTGGCCGCCATGCATCGGCACAGTTCCCAGCCATCGCAGAGCAAGGCGGCCGATGCAAAGCTGTGGGAAGGTGGAGTAGGATATTGTTAGTTTAAGTCGGCCTCATCGTGGACATTGTCACAGTTGTCACAGGTGGTAGCATCGCAAATCAGAGCCTTGTCGCTGCCCTTGGCTGACTGTCAGCTGAACTGATCCGCCGGGCAGTTCTTTCGTCACAGTGCTAGAAGGCGGATATAAAGTCGTTGTTCATGTCACTACTTCCGCCGCTTAAAATTATCTGGCCGGATACACGCCGTAGTTCTCCTTGTCCTCTAGTAGCATCAGATGCTTGGGGCACGAGCAGACGTCGTGAGTACTGCGTGACTGCATTCGGTGTCCACACGGCCCGGATGTCGGTGAACTGCGACAGACGCTGCAGCTCTACGGAACGACGCTCTCCGTTGACAGTGATCCTCTCCAGTCCGGTCGTGTCGTCCAGCCAGTACACAAATCCCCCCTAGGCGGCAATGTTGTTCACCTTTTTCTGTAGAAAGGGAACAGGAGATTACACATGTGTCCAGAGGGTCGGGTCCCCACATTGGTTGCTTGCTTGTTCTTTCCATTGATGTCTATAACTTCGATACGCATGGTATATCGGACTGTTGGTCCAGGGCCAGCGCCGTGACTCCTTCCAGCTCCACACGCTCATTGTCATCGGCTCGGGCCCGAATGATGGCCCGATGGCTGCCGACATCTGTCGAGAAGAGCAGACGCCTCGCCTTCATGGCATGCACGGCAATGTTGCGAGGCTTCTGCGAGTTCGCCAAGAAGCTAAAAGAGGAAACGTTTTAGAACACAGCTGAATAGGAGAGAGAGCTTCACCTGTGCACGGATATTCTTGCTGGACACCGGCAGCGCCACATTCGGGCAGTCTGTCGTAGCTGGGGGATGCAGGGCACGTCCTTGGCGAGGCTGCGGCTCTGGCCCGTCTTGATCAATGTCCCCGGTTCCAGTCGCTCCAGTACACATAGTCCTAGCTGCCAGCCAGTATCCGACGCTTCTTGCCATCCAGTAGAGGCGTCTCGTCTCCTGGTCGAATATGAGCTCCCGGCCATGATTGCAGCTCGGATTCGTCCACCGTGGCGCGGCGTATGGAGTCCGAGGCGACTCTGTCCATGTACATGTACCCGCGACGCGGCTCGGAGACCAGGGAACGCGGCTTCTCCACCCCCTTCCACAAGAGCACGCGCCAACTGCTGCCATCCAGGCGGGCGACCTCGATGAGATGAGCCTCCGCATCGGACCAGTAGATTTTGCTGGTCAGTCCAGTAGATGCACCGCTCCGCCACCGACACGTTTAAGGCGTGCGCATCGGTCTTTCCATCGCACCAGACGCCAGAATCCTGAAGACGCCGGTGTCCAGATGCCGTTTTCAGACGAACAACTGTTCCACCCCCACCCCCAGTCCACGTCTGTACTTGTTCTTCCTTTTGCAATGATTTTGCTATTATTTTGCTATGGATTCGTCTTCTGGAGGCTAAGGCAGGGCGGAGTAGTGGGTGGTCCGATAGTAGCGCCGATGGTAGCGCCGATGGTCTTCAAAACGGCCGTCCACGGGAAAATAAAAGATTTTTTTTTTGGGGTTTAAGTTACCATACTACCCTTGAGTAGCGTGGGATTATTTGGCCGCCCGCCTTTTGAAGGTGGAAGTTGCCAAGTCAAAGAAATAAAAGATATAAAGATTACTTTGTTTTGTTCAGCAATTGAGATGGCACCGATTGCTGGTGGTGGCAGTTCCTCGATAGCACAATCCATATCGATGCTGTTATAGATGTATTTATTGAATTCATAATCGAATGCAAAGTATCGATGCCGATAACATTTTTGTCATTTTTCAAATATACCGAAAAATACCGAAAAATACTCGAAAATATTCTTCCTTTTTGATCTTCCGTCGAATATTACTAGCAAGATAGATCTCTCAGCCGTGCCCACATAGTTTTATCCGATTAGTGAATCAATTTTCTAATTGACTGGCTTATTCTAAATACTTGCTTTTATTGGATTTCTATATACATTTACATTTCATTTCAATTTCTAATGAAACTATCGATAAGCCCTGAAATTTTAATGAAGTAATGAAACTATTGCTAGTGGTGGAACTTCCCCGATAAGTCGATGAACTGGTATTTTTTGTTTGTTTTTCGGACGGTGACCGTTTACGGTATTTTTTGAAGTCTATCTTTTATCAATTCATCAATCTATATTTAATTTTCAAAGGTATATTCTAAGAACAAATGGTATAGAAACTTCCATACGCAGGTCTCTTGAATTTTCGCTATCAAATCGTACTTACGTGCATCATTTATTCCACTGAATTGCATTTAAATCCTTGTCGCGCATTCACTTTCAAGCAATTTCTATTTGGCGCGCACCACCCAAATCGGTTAAGGCTCTCTTTGAGCCGGTAGGCAACAGTGAGCCCCATTACATACACAAAAGCTGCGGCAGCATTAATTTGTAAACCGTGTTTTAGTCAAAATACAATACATGCGAGCACTTAAAAGTACTTTATCTTGTAGAAAATTTATTCATCAATAGGATAAAATTATGTGGGCAAAGCTGAGAGATCTAAATAGCTAGTAATATTCGACGGAATATCAAAACCGAGGAATTCGTCGCAATAACCGGCTGACAACAATGAGTCCCATTCCATGCACAAAAGTTGCGGCAACATTAATTTGTATGGGCCAGACTCATGTGCCGAGAAAACGAGAACATGGGCAACAATCAGCATACCCTAGGGAAAGGGATATTATAGAATTGGGGAAATGTTTGTCATCCCAGGCTCTAATTAATGCAGAAATGGAAATTAATGCAGAAATAAGAAATGCCAAAATGAATGGTCTCTGTTTAAAAGGTATTTCAACGATATCTTGAAGGTAGTGGTCTTCTTACAAGAACAGGTATCGGGATCAGGAAATATATACAAGACACTAATCCTATGCATGAATATGTCCGGTCGACGCTGACGCTGTGGCACCAGCATTAGCCGCAACTTTAGTCAGATCCAACAGTTGAAAGTGCTTTTGATCCCCAGGCATCCCCAGCGTCAGCCCTGGCCACAGCAGCAGGGGGAGCAGCCACCACAACCCCCGATGCTCCTGTCGGCAGTTGCTCTTCTGGGGAGGAGAACACGATCTGCTTCGAAACCTTCGGAAGTTCGGGGAAGTTTCCAAAAACCCTCACAAAAACTTACCAACAAACAACGAAGGGTTGTTTGTGACGCCATTTTCGAATTCTACAAGCTGCGAAACCAGTGACATATACAGATTGCAAAGTCCTCGAAAAGAAAATACCACAAGTATTTGTATTTCCTGCAGAATCGGTGCAGAAGTGGTGTCCCGAAAAAAAGGGTGGGCTCTTCTTAAGAAGGCCCGAGAAGACTAAGAAAGCACGGAGCGGCAGGAACCTGCGGGGGCACGGGACATATGTATGTAAGCCTGCGAGGAGTCGGATACAATATGTAAACCAAAACGTCCTTTTCAGGACGACCGAATAATGACTAAAGAATTAAGACATTTTTAATAATTTTTTATCATTCTAAAGTAAAAAATTGAACGTACGTACATACATATGTACTTCACAATATCAACTTTTATTAGTAAGATTGAAGATTTTAAAAATATGACTCTTTTTGAAAAAGTGTTGGTCGTCCTGAAAAGGACCGATTTATATTGAAACGATTGGTTCTGCGCCTATCCAAAGGAGATCAGATCAGATTCGGTTTAGGAGTTAACCGCTCTGCCACTTCCACCAGTTGTGCCATAAACCGATATTGATTTTGGTCGAACTTCTCGGCCGCATAGCTCCAGGTTGGTGCTGTTCAGCCTGTACAAGGTGGTGAATGGTGTCGCCGGGTACGAATCAACAATTCCACCTCGCGCACCTTCCTGGCAATCCGGCCCTGTACCACACATACTGGTGGATATTCGTTGTCGCCAATCGTTGGCATTAAACTCAAAAATTTTTCGTTTGGTCCAGCACTGTGTCCCTAATCCCGTGATCCGCCGCCAAAATTTGTTCCAGGTCCGTCGGAGATAATGCCCATCAATCGGCTGGCATATCCCAGTTGTCGTATGGTGTCCAGCACAATGGACACACCGTCGCGTATAGCGTCTTGTCCCAGAACTTCGGCATCTGTCAAGGCCTGTAATATATTATGTAAAATATGTGAATAAGTATGTATTATATGCATTAAATATTATAATGTAACTTACCACTGTTCTTCACAGAAGTCCCTAACAAATACTAGTTGGTATATACATAGTTAACATATGTTGGCATATTTATGTGTGGTTAGTGGCATTACCAACCTGTCCGGGAACTGATATCTGATATCAACTACTGGAAGTTTGAAGTGTATATATTCCTTTATGAATACCAGTTTGGTGTTCTGTGGGGCTTGAAGCATCTAACGAATGTTACCACAAATCTAATTTGAGGATTTGAAAGATTCAGCAAGCTCTCGCATCGGGATTGAGCATATCTGCACCACCACCGGACGATTCCAAGGTATGACGACAAAAAAGCTGATCGTATTCCAATACACTTCAGTGCCAGTTTAGTCTAAAATAAAAAGATAAATTAGTCCCCACAATGCTATCAGTCGAAGAGCTGTGGCACTGTTTGTGTCAAAACCATGTTTTCCACATAGCACAGCTTTTAAAACAACGTCAACAGTGCGTCAGTGATCGGGGAGATTTCCCCGCTCACAAAAAGTATGGTTTCCTCTCTCGCTCACTCTTCCTTATCCAGTGTGAGTCACTGGCGGAGTGAGCGAGATATAACTAGTTCATTGGTGTGAAGAAAGAGAGAGAGACAAACAGATGTAGCGGACGGTGCGGTATGGAAACAGATCAATTTTAAAATTCAATCAAATAGCGCATTAGGTGGAAAAAGTATAGACGAAGTGGAAGAATACACCTCCGAACATTGCTCCCTCTTTTTTTCTTTCTATGTTTTGGCCATCTCTCATGACAAGTGTAAGCTAAATTAAGATAAATGCGCAGAATGTTTTTGCCCGTCCCGAAATCCGTCCTCTCCGCATTAACCAACTAATAATTCTGTCCCTTCTGAGAACAGCGATACCAAAACACAGAGAGAGAGCATGCGGCAGTCATCGGACCCGATAATTCCAGCGTTTACGTATTATTACTAATAAAAAATATTGTATAGGTTACATCAATCATAAGATTACATTTATATTGGCTGAGTATTATTATTTTATCTTAACGTAGGGTTGTTGATATCAGCATGTACTTCATCAAAAATGATGTGCTGGCTTGCAAGCTTTAAGGAATTTGTAAAGGGTACAGCAAAAGGCAGCTAAAAGACTTAGACATAGCCGTCAGCACCCGAAGCTGGTACGCACCAAGGCGAGTATCAACAGCTGTTAGCCGGGCTGCAGTTGTGGAGAAACATCAATTAACATTTAAACACGGAGGTCAAATCGTGCGCTACAACAGCCATTCCCGTTGGCGGCGTCAGCTCATTACAATGGGCAAAGCAAGTGCTCCACTGCGGCAGATGAAGCCGAAATTATCATTACTCTCGTGTCAGGCGATGTGGGGACTGTGTTTGCTTCCTGCTTCTTTGCATAGACAGACCCAGACCCTCAGACTCAGACGAGCATGAGTTTCAGCCAGTTAATAAATTTTGCTAAGATTTCGTTCTTCACGCAATCGGAAGTAAGAACTATGTATGTACAGCTATAGAAATATGAGTAGTATACATACAATATATCAGACAAGGCAGAAATAACTATTTTTGGCATGCTCAATTGCTCTAGAAGCAGTTGAGCGTCCTCAACGTTGTTATTACCAATTCCAAACTGAATATGTAAGCATATAAATTACCAAACCTGTTTTTTGACCAGGTTTTTTTACCTTTGACTAATTTGCCGTTGGCGTAGTAGCCATAAATAAACCATCTGGAAGTGGTTCAGATTTTCTAATTAATTTTTCGGCAGGTCACAAGCTCTGGATTTGAATGAATATAAAATATATCCAATGGCATATTCCAGTATCCATGTACACATGTACACTGTTTCGTAAGCTCTATCATCAAAATTGTGGGTGCCTTCAATGGAGGCGGTAGGCGGCGTGGAAAATTTGGAAAAGATCCCAGGAGTCTGAAAATTTGGTTGCTCTAGCTTTTATAGCATCTCAGAACTAGGCATCGAACAAGACGGAAGGACGGACAGACGTACGGACGGACAGATATAACTATATCGACTCTGCTACTGATGCTGTTCAAGAATTTATGTACACATATATATATTTTTTGTATGCGGTCTGAAAAGCTTCGTTCTGGGTGTTACACATCGTGTATAATTATATGCCTAACACATACAAATTTCTAGTTGGATATGACCTGTAGCCTTCGCTGCTTCCAAGACAAATGCTTAATTAACTCAGAGTTCAAGCTCAGCGAAAAGTCAGGAGCTTGCAGGTGGACTACGATAAATTACAAATTAATATAAAAGGTAATTCTTTTGATATTTGATACTGATTTTAAAGAAAAATGAATTAAGCACCATTCATTTTTCATTCATTCATGCATATGTATTTGTAGACTCGAGAGACTCAACGCTGCCACTAAATAGTATTAATTGATTATTAACAACCTTAACAGTTGGGATTGCGATTTTAATATGCTTTAATAAATGCTGCATAACGCCGCAGAAGTTGAGTGATGGTACGTGCCGCAAATGTCCTTGCCATTTGATGTTGAAGTTTAGTGAGCCGAAACCAAAGCCTCTGTGAATACACTGTACATAAAAATATAATGCAAACTTGGTTGCGATGGTAGGGAGCGAGTTTGAATTACACGACTTACGAAATAGTTCGCATAATTAACAAATGATGGCTCCAATATAGAAAGGAAAACGATATCAGAACCGAAATATTGGACAAACAAGTGCAGGGCAGTGCATACAAAGCGGCTGAAACTGAGTTGAAGGTCAGTTGAAGGGGCCTCGCCCCTTCCCCAGCATTCCACTCCACAGCACTCCACTACAACTGCAACAAGAGTTGGAGATGGAGCGGTCGTGGTAGCTGGAGGCACATTTTACTTCTTCATTATGTTCGAAACAATAAAATTTAATTGAACGTTAAATTTTAAATGTAGCACGAGCGGTATGCCACTATAAAGGAGCAAATTAACTCATTGTATTGTTGCAAAAAGCTATGCAAATGGGGCGCATGGTACCGAGCAAATTAAAATGGCAGGAGATTTATGAGATTATAATAAGATATAAAAGAGAGGCATGTGGTAAAAGTGTCGAATGACACTAAATTAAATGCTCGTTAATATATGTGGGCGAATTTTATTTACTTTCGGCATCACTCGGACAATGGGAAACCTATACAACTTGAAAAAGACCGAAAATATCTGTAACGATTTGAGTCTGTCCAAAAATAAAAGTTTTCTTTGAAACAAGCTTTTTTTAACTATCTATGCTACTAATGAATATTTTACTTTGCATCACTGCCTGCTCGTGATGCGAAACCACCCAATTTCTGAAAAATTCGGTGTCATTTCCAATCCGTTACAAACGGCCTTCGAGGAAGGTACGAGTAAAATATAATTTATGGCCAACGGATCACAACTGATCTTTCCCACAAATGTTTGCACTCAGAAATCATCTTTACATTATGTGGCTTCACCTCTCAACTGTCTGCTGACAGTTAACATGGATTAATGATCTTTTATTCGAACAGAGAATTTATCTATTATTATTATTTTTATATTTTTTTTTAGTTCACATAGTCCGTTACATTTCTGCTGTGATACCCCTGTGACAACCATCAAAGGCTCATGAAATGAACGAGTATGTACGGGCTATTACCAAGTGCATCGGATCCAATAAAATACAATACGGTCTCAACATAATACAATCTAAGAACTGATGCCTTCAATCAACCACTTTAATTTTTTTGACTTTTGTGTAGGTTTTCCATATTGTTGAGTGGTGATTCAGAATGACCTTCTTCTATTGTTCCAAGTCAAAAATTTCGCGGTTGATTTGATTAGGCAATCATGAAATAAGGCCAAAGCTGGAAGCTTAAAATGTTCGAGCCCGTCACAGTCATGGGATATTTACACTTGGGCGAAACGAACGCACTACCATCTAGCAACAAGTTCTAGTATAAAGCTGTAGATCCAGCCACAGAAACAAAGGCAGAAGCAGCAACAAGTTACAGCCGAATAGTTCGCTGGTAAAATTGCTGGTAAAACCCCGAAATTCACATCCGTCTACGAAAAGTCGTCGTCGTCGCCGGACCGGGATTAGTTTCAGCTTCATTTCATGTTCATCATCTATTAGTTTGCAATATGAATTGGCTGCATCTACGAGTATAGCTGCCGGAACTTAAGTACGCTGACTAATAGTCGTTTCATTTGATGTTTTTTCTAATCAATGCCAGGTGCGCCTAATGTAGAGCATCATTTTACTGCGATAGCGCCATTTAAACCGATGGCATAGCCTCAAAGTGTGTAATGATAATTTAATTGTGTGCTGTCTGCTATCTGAACGTCGCCGTACAGGTCAGCCACTGACCATTTGCCATTAAGCATCTGAAATTGCCAAAGCGTATAGGCGAAGAATTCCATCTGAGCTGCCCGAAGCTGGTGATGCTCAACAGAAAGTGACGCGTTGACGTGCAACTATCCGACCTGTCGACCTGTGTCGGTGCTGTCAGTGGCTATCACATTGTACCTAGACGGGTTGGACCAGTCTCTTCCCACCTTTCAATTTCTGAGGCGGCTGGTAGTGGCTTTTGTTTTGGTTTTGTTCTACGAACTCTTTCATAATGCTCCATTAAATTTTATGCTTTCATAGATCAAGATGCACAAATAAATTAGAGCCTGTGTGACGAGCACACCAGCCCGTACAGTGTTGTTGTTGTTGTTTATTTCTACATTTTCAACAGTATTAATTTTTTCTCTTTTTCGAGAAGGTTTCACAGCGATTGCTGCCCAACCAGCCGTTGAAATGAACTTGAAGCAAGCACATCACATCACTATCAACAAAACCAGCAGCAGCAGCAGCAGCAGCAACACGAATTCAGTTTCGGCTGTTGGTCCATGGTTTATATGTTGCCCCAGTTCCATTGTAGATGCCCCAGCCTGGCCCAGCTAAGGTTTTAGCCATTCTGAACGGAAGCGCTTTGTTTAACGCGACGAGACTTGGCAAATTTTTCCGTGTCTGTTTGTCTGTTTGTCTGTTTTTGAGTCTTCTGCTAGGTTCATTCGCCTGGTTTATGAAAGATACTGTTCGGTTGGGCAACTGTTACAAAATAACTGAATAAATCGGCCTTATGGTAGAACGGCGTTCAAGCTGACAGTGGGACGACAAATGTATAAAAATAAGCGCCAAGCGTCTTGCTAATTGATTCAGATGACGGCTGAAGGACGGCTGAGAAATTACCAAAATGAGCTTTGGTTGTTTCAATTAGCTCATCAGCTCGGTCAAAGCCCCATAACTACTTAAAATCATTAAAATTTCATTTGCTATGATTATTTCATAAAAATCAATCCGAAACATTTTGCTAAATTATATTATATTATATTATATTATATTATATTATTATATCGTTTATCTCTGAAATATTGTACCTATTCTCCATGTGGTGCAAATGGGCACATGTGGATTTTGGAAGGAATATAAGTGATAACTGACAGCCCCAACCATTAGTTTTAGTAAATGAAATCTTATACTTACTAGTTAAACACACGTACTTATCTTTAGAATCTGCAAAGACAAGCTAATTATTAATTAAGTTTAAAACGGTTTTGGCAATTCTCGAAGCTTTTGTTTACCAGATATAAAAATAAATATGTTATTCAATGTAAAATATAGATAGAAGATATAGATAGAAACATGCAGAAAAGCTGCAAAGCCCGAACGTCCGTTACAGATAACATCCAATCCAGTATATGTATACATAACTTCATTGTCCTATATGTACATCCAGGAAAAAAAAAAGTTGTTTTAACTTCATAGAAGACGCATCGCTCCATCGAGACGCGAGGTCCGCAGCTTTGGTATCGGAGGAATACTTACAATCAGAAAAGTAAGAAATGAAATGTACAATACGTACACGGCTTTGCTCGTGTCACTTGATTTCCACTGCGATTATCTGAGTGCTACGCTTCATTCATTTACTTGAGTTTGCCCGGCATTAACCCAAAGGAGGCGTCAAGGTCAAGCGTGACATGACTTCAGCTCCAACTACGCTTCCACTCAACCTGAGCATCTACAGGCACAGACACAGACACA
Organism: Drosophila lowei; assembly: GCA_008121275.1. NCBI lineage: Eukaryota > Metazoa > Arthropoda > Insecta > Diptera > Drosophilidae > Drosophila > Drosophila lowei. The sequence continues at coordinate 3,616,314 of CM017778.1, forward strand.
GACACAGATACAGTCCACCTTTAACGTCAAACACAGATACGCTGCTTGACCAGCGAGCGACAATTGAGTTTGGATGGCGTGGACCGTGCACCAGTGTCGTCCCGCCCACGTTCATGCTGTGGTTATCACTAGCAAGAGATTGACACTCACCAAAACCAAAAAGACGTTCCATCGACATATCGCATTTGAAATCCAGGTTTCATTATCTGACCCCAAGATAATTGAAAGAATGGTACTTGCGATGATACCGGTGTAGCTATGTTATGTTGACATATTTTTAGTAGACTTGTAGAATTCTATTTGCCATGCATTTATGTATTGCTGCGGGCAAAACGATTTGAACGTGGAAAACTGGGCAAATTCGCTTATTTGTGCATTTTGAAGCTACTCTAATCACCAAATTTTCAATAGATGCAATTCTGAATCCCACTGAAGTATCAAATGCTAATGTGAATGATAAAAATGTATTAATACACGCAATTGAACTGGTTTTTAAGCAACACCCCGGCAAACCCAATTCGGTATTCCCCCTGTTAACCAAACAAGTCGGTTTCAAAGAGTCTTATTAGCGTAGCCCGTCCCGGGGCACCATGTTTTGCATTAATAGGCAATTCAATTACGCAAAGTTCAGAGGTTGAAACAGTGCCATGTATTGTACAAACTTAATTATATACACATATACATACACACATACATCGGTGTGTAGATTTACATACGATATTTCGAAGATGGCTGGGACATTGTTGAAAAGTTCTCCAGTAACTCTAGTTAACGCGGCAAAAATATATTTATGTCTTTTGAATGTGGCCAACTGAAGTACGTAGTGGACATTTCGGGGTTGACCTGGCGCCAAATGAATTTCTCAGAAATGTTTATTGGACATTCGAACATTATTGGTCTACGAACAAGCGCCTGCGTGCATAAAACAAGTTGTGCTCGCCCAAGTCTTGTCTTCGTGGCTGAGGTTTTCGGTGTGCGTGCTCAAACCAGTCCAACTATCATAAAGTGTGATTGATATGAAACTGATCTATTAGTTTTCAAGTCGCATCTATGCGAATTAGTCGAGACACGACAAAACCTTCCACGAAACTTCTGACGCCGATCCGCGCCAGGTCGCTTAGCGGAGCGTCGCGGTGTCAAAAATATTTTCAAGTCGTCTCTCCTTGACGATACTCAATTAATTAGTGGTTTCTTTTTGTCTCAACATTCTTGCAGATGACGACGTATTATTTTCTCATCTAGTAAAATGAGCGTTTTTATAATGTGGCCACCATATCCAAGTAATGGGGCGTATGAGTAATGCTCAGGCATTTTATCATGATTCTATCGGTGATTCCAATGGCGACTGGTGGTAGGTGCCGCTTTTAATTCCACTCATTATTTACGCACAGTAAACCACAGGTTGATGGCTTGGCTGTTCACTTGGATGTTGGTGGCCATTCTGAGTCTTAGGTGAAGCCACACACTTTGACTCAGCGGGAAGCCTTTTTGCATTTTCAGCATCCCACGCCCTCTTCGTGTAAATAATATTGGCATGTGACCTGGCAGCTGTGACTTATCTAATAAATTCCAAATTCCAAATTCCAAATTCCAATTCCGTTTTCTAGACGAATTTCTTTGAGGAGAATAAGTAAAGTAAAAGGTAAAAGGTACAAGAATCTTACATGGAAACTTCAAGCGGCCGTCGATTCCACCAGAATTGCGCCCATTGATGTTTCGCCGTCATTATTGATTTCAGGTCTTTCATAATCAAATGCTAATAAATGCTCCGTAAAAACTGAGCGCGAAAGAATAAAGTCAAAAAACGCCTAATGAAGTTAAAAGCGTATTGTGTCACTGTGGGGCATCACCTAAATATAAGTTATGTCTAATAATATGCAAAGAACATACTCGGTCGCAAAGGTTTTATTTTGAGGACTGGCAAGTCTCTCTATCGTATGCTAACAATAACAAATTTCAATATCGAATGTCAACCTGACTGGCCTCCTTGGCATCAGCCCAACTTGAAGCCGATCTTCCACCCACATGTAAGTGCTGGCGATCGATGTGATGTCATAATCCATTGTTTCATTTTTAATGCTCTTTAATTCACTTTCCGTTTTATACTTTCTGTTCCTCAGATTTGTTTTCAATTGCTTGTGTATTCAACGTTCGTTTCCATCAATCAAAGCCCCTGACACTGCCACTGCCACTGCCACTGCCATTGTGACTGCGATTGCGATTTATTGGAGGCTAATAAGTGCTCGAATAATGCTGCTTAAATTTATTTAAAATATACTCTCAAGCGAGGTTCCGGCCATTCTGATAACTTTTTAGATAATCCTGATGTCCCTAAAATACATCATAGCCGATTAAATTCATATAACGCTGATTTTCAAAGGGAAGACTTCTTAACAATTTATCAAATCGGCGAGCCCATTTTCATTTGTGATAGAGCTATGAATTTAAATTAATTTTTTTTGTCAACTTAAAGTTAAGCTTGTTCTCGCACCATGAAATTGTTGTCCAATGCAAACTTTCAGTTTCTTTGAAGTTCCCCAACTCTGAAATCAATTTGGCTTTTGCTTAGGTGCCGCGCCGAAGCCCGCATATTTGCATAGAAATCTCTCACACGGTACGATATACTATTTACTTATGTATACATACATGTATATATATTTTTATATTTATAATTAATAAACTTTTAGGACTCGCTTGTGTATATACACATAATCAAGCTGGGTAGCTTTTTTAATTTTATGCAAATTCCATTCATTTCGATCCGATGCTGAAATTTGTCGATTCTAGTTCTAAAGCTAAGAGACACGTACAAACGAATGACACCATTATAACAGCACATCGGGTTGAGGAAGACAAACGTATATCGATCAAGACGGACCATCGCTTCAGACCATCTCCAGCAGGCACTGGAGATCGCAGTGAACGGTCCATACTAATTCGGATAGCACAGTGCATGCCGACACGGTTAATTTATGCTGAGACTGGCTGAGCAGAAATTAATATTAATTAATTAAAAATTAATTTCATCTCTTTTGATCAACAAAGCATACCAGCAGCCCATCTATAAAATTCACATTTAGTTATAATATGAGCACTGAAAACCATGACCAAATAGATGCCGAGCTCTTGATACTCTTCCATAGGAGCTTCCCCTCACAACAGTTTTTTTTCGACCGATCGCTGCTGTATGATATTGAGCTCCGGTCTCGGCGGCTCAGAATTTTACTGCGCACATAAAAAGGTCAAATGTCAAATAGGTGGCGGCTGTTCGTGCCGATAAAGAATATGTATGCTACTTTACTTTATATACTACGCGGATGGACCCTTCTCAGCGTACCAAATAGCTTGTAAAAATGAATATACCCTCTTCGGTGGTATGAACATGACCATACAAAAGATATTGACGAGACTTTTACTTTTCTGCTAAGAATGCGGGCTACATACACTGATTTTCTATTGTCTTCTCAATGGATTCGAGCTGGTAATATCTTTATTTTAGACGTCTTTCAAACCTGATTAATTTGTGTTTTTTTTTTTAAATTCCTTACTCTATTGTGCTACGAAAAATACTTGGGAAGTTCCGATTGATGAGTTCACATTAATAGCCGCGTTTTGTTTTGACTAAATAATCTTTTGTTTTAATTAATAACGCTTTATTTGAATAAGAATTAATGACATCCTACACATCCTCCGCTGTACTGGTCGGGAATATTAAGTACTAGTAATTTTCTACATCTTTCAGTACATCTTACATACCCAATGGTATAATGTGGGGTTTGGCCCTCGGTTCTCGCATTTATTTCAGTGTTTTTCTGTTTTTGGATTGAAATTCGAAAATATTAGGGATTCTATCAATACCGAATGTAGAACCTGCAAACAGGCTCCAACTAGAGGTCAAAGAATATCCATGCTTCTGCTGTTAGGAAATGTCGATTTAAAGTTTATGGATCAGCACTAAATTTGAAATTTTGAAAAACTGTGTTTGCATGGTCGAACGGTGTGCTACAGCCCTCTCAGCGATCTTAAATTGATAAATCTTTCCCCGCAGGAAAATCAATTTCCACTTGTGCTCACGTGTGCTTAATGAGGTTAAGTCATTAATTAAGTCCTGACTAAACATGCATACGCATGCATATTCGAATTAATCAGAAGAAGCTTACACATAAAAATATATAGTACATACATATGTACGAGCATGTAAAAACTTATACTTATGTACCTTGCGTGGGAGATGGCTACAGAACGAAAACCACAATATAAAATTAATTTAGTCTGTCAATGTTTATAAATGTTAATGGCAAACGGAACCAATGCCCCTATATTGCTGTGGATTTGACTGCAATGGAATTTTTTGTTTGCTTCTGAGATTGAGATTTTGAGATTTAAATGACTCATTTAGTTAAATAATTCTAATAGTTTTCATTGAAATGTTAATCCAAAGCCATGGCACAGAATTTATGCAAAGTGCTGTGAGGAAACTGTGCAAATGTAGTGCTAAAAACATCGTAAAATATACAAGTTGTAAATGGATTTTCAAAACATGCTAAACGCCCCACCAATACAAAGACGTCGACGATATGATTGTACCCCGGGCCCACTTGGCCGGATCAAGTTTAGCTCCGCTTCATTAATCAGAGTGCTGACAAATGTCTCTTAGCTACTTCACTTAAGAATCTTAGCACCGCCGTATACTCGTATGCTTGGCTGCAGTCTGTATCTGCTCTGCTCCCTATTTCCGCTACGGAAATACATATGATTAGATATGGTAGCTACAAGTCGCGCTCCGCTTTTGTCGGCCAGTAAACTCTCGCAACTTATGTGTGACGTGCTGCTGAGCTGACATAATGGGCAACTCTGATTCTGAAATTAGCATAATTCCGGCATTTTCAACCCATCTCATCTCAAATTTGAAATAGAATACTGTGCAAGAACTACAATCTGCCCCGATACACATTGAAATGATTGCAAGTCCGCAGCTGCCTTCACATCGATAATAAAGAACCGGAACCGGTTTCCATATACATATGTACATACCTATTACCTCTTGGCTGCTCCCAGATTTGTATGCTTGGCTTTGAAGTAAGGCGATGGCAGCGTTAAAACATATTCATTTCAAAGTATAAATTATTAATGCCGTAGGGATAAAAGTACCAACAACGAGGGGGAACGTTGTGAGTTGCTGCTCCGACCGCAACTCTACATTTATACCCGATACATAGTCAGTATTGCTACATTAAACGACAAAGAGTGCGTGCGAGAGAGACAGAAAATCAGTCAGAACGTGTCGACGGGCGCTGCGTAACCACTGCAAATTGATTGTTACTTTTGGCTATAATAATAATCCGATCTTATTCGGATTCGGCAAGATTCGGCAATCTGGTAGATATGGCCATTCTCTATGATTGTGCGTTTTTAATTTTCTCCTATCTTCAAAATTGTGGTTGCCACATTTTCGTTGTTTATGGCTGCGGAAGGGGGTGGGGCGAAATTTTGAAACACACTTGTAGCAGTGAGCTCTCTGAGCAAAAAGAAATACACTTGTAACAGTGAGTTCTGCAGTGAAAAATTACAAATAGTTTTGTAGCAGTGAGAGCTCGACAGTCAGGTCTAATAGTCTCTGAGATCTGTGGATGCTCCAGATTTTCGTCCTTTGCGGGGCCGGAAGGGGGTGTGGCGAAATTTTGAAACAAACTCGTCAAGGTCCGATATTTCAGGAGTGTGGATACCAAATTTGGTTGCTCTAGCTCTTATAGTCTCTGAGATCTAGGCGCTAATGTTTTGCGCTATGCAAAGCCGGCTATGATACGTGTGTGTTAGAGAGAGACAGGGCTATACTGGCTATAATAATGCTACGATCCAATTCAGATTCTGCAGTCTAGAAGATAAACTCATTCTCTACGATTCTGCGTTTTTAATTTTCTCGTATCTTTAAAATTGTGGATGCCACAGATTTTCGTCCTTTGTGGGGGCGGAATTGGGCGGGGCGAAGTTTTGAAATACACTTGTAACAGTGACATATCACAGAAGTCTGGATACAAAATGTCGTTGCTCTAGCTCTTATAGTCTTTGAGCACTAGGCGCTAATAGGGACGGACAGACGGACGGACGGACGGACGGACAGACAGACATGGCTCAATCGACTCGGCTATTGATGCTGATCAAGAATATATATACTTTATGGGGTCGGAAACGCTTCCTTCTGGACGTTACACACATCCATTTTCACCACAAATCTAATATACCCCAATACTCATTTTGAGTATCGGGTATAAAAATACAGACGAGGGGGAACGTTGTGAGTTGCTGCTGCGACCGCAACTCTACATTTATACCCGATACATAGTCAGTATGGGTTCATTTAACAACAAAGAGTGCGTGCGAGAGAGACAGAAAATCAGTCTGAACGTGTCGACGGGCGCTGCGTAGCCACTGCAAATTGATTTGTTACTTTTGGCTATAATAATAATCCGATCTTATTCGGATTCGGCAAGGTTCGGCAATCTGGTAGATATGGCCAATCTCTATGATTGTGCGTTTTTAATTTTCTCCTATCTTCAAAATTGTGGTTGCCACATTTTCGTTGTTTATGGCTGCGGAAGGGGGTGGGGCGAAATTTTGAAACACACTTGTAGCAGTGAGCTCTCTGAGCAAAAATAAATACATTTTTAACAGTGAGTTCTGCAGTGAAAAATCACAAATAGTTTTGTAGCAGTGAGAGCTCGACAGTCAGGTCTAATAGTCTCTGAGATCTGTGGATGCTCCAGATTTTCGCACTTTACGGGGGCGGAAGGGGGTGGGGCGAAATTTTGAAATAAACTCGTCAAGGTCCGATATTATAGGAATCTGGATAAAAAATTTGGTTGCTCTATCTCTTATAGTCTCTGAGATCTAGGCGCTAATGTTTTGCGCTATGCAAAGCCGGCTATGATACGTGTGTGTTAGAGAGAGACAGGGCGAGAAAAAATAAAATTGTTTTCTCCATTCTGGCTATAATAATAATACGATCCAATTCAGATTCTGCAGTCTAGAAGATAGGGTTATTCTCTACAATTCTGCGTTTTAGGTTTTCTTGTATCTTTAAAATTGTGGATGCCACAGATTTTCGTCCTTTGTGGGGGCGGAAGTGGGCGTGGCGAAGTTTTGAAATACACTTGTAACAGTGACATATTACAGAAGTCTGGATACAAAATGTCGTTGCTCTAGCTCTTATAGTCTTTGAGCACTAGGCGCTAATAGGGACGGACGGACGGACGGACGGACGGACGGACGGACGGACGGACGGACGGACGGACAGACAGACATGGCTCAATCGACTCGGCTATTGATGCTGATCAAGAATATATATACTTTATGGGGTCGGAAACGCTTCCTTCTGGACGTTACACACATCCATTTTCACCACAAATCTAATATACCCCAATACTCATTTTGAGTATCGGGTATAAAGAGCTTACTTTGTCGAACCTCAAATTTTAACTTAAAACTAAAATTACAAAATTTGTACAATGTATCGGATCAGATATTTTATTTTAAGTTACAAGTATATAGACAACCCATTTAAAATATTTGAAATTAAAATCTCAGAGACTGGTTTGCAAAGAAAAATACGGATATACAATCGAACATGGCTGGATATATGTGTACATATGTCTGGTAAATCCTATTTATAGGTTATAGGAGATCTTCCTTCTGTACGTTACAAGTCATTATACCCTACGAGAGCATAAAACACAGGGACAGAAATAGAATAAATTCAAAAAATACTAGATCGATCCTGGAACACTCATTGGAACATGGGACTGCGGACAGCATAGTGGAATCTGGGCAGAAGGAGACATAATAAAATGACTAAGCCTAGAAATACCTGCCTCGCAGGTTAAAGCAACAGAGCGGCGGAGAAACCATTCCTTCTATTTTGCCTTGCAGCAGTTTCACTCAACCAGTAAGGTCGGTCAACAGACGACCTTGAGATCCAGAGCCAAGACACTGGGCTGGCAGTCTAGTCACGTCACAAATAATCAATCTTGGAGCTTGACCACAAAGCCACGTAACTGCAGACGATTGGGATCCGCCTGTCAAATTGGTTAAAGGAGAAGAAGCTTTTTTTCATCTGGAATGTAGAATGGCAGGGTCGATTCTTTTTGTGGATTCTTTTCTTAGAACCAAGTATCCAGCTAGGTCTGAGTTTGTAGCTGGTATTGTATTCTTCGTAAAACTGGAATTAATTAAAATCTAATTTTAACTACTGCAATTAACATCGTATTCGATATCTCGTTAAGCTGTATGCGACGGTAGGCTCCCTGATAATGAAGCTAAGAGCTCTGGCGATGTTGGCAGGCGTGGACTGGAGATGAACGCTTTGTTCGTGCCTATAGAGTCACGTAGGCCTTCCCCTAAGCGATCAAGATGAAATTCAAAAATTGCTTTGAAAATTAAAAGCTGATGGAGACATTGATTTTTATTATCAATTTGGCTTTTAAGAAAAGGTAATGATACTGTGTGCAGTACACAATGGTTAACTATGTACCCGAGATCTAAATTCTGTCTCGACAAGTAAGACGATGGGCAGTTTCAGACAGTTGCATATGCTGAAAATTTTGCGAACTCACACAAAGAGCTCTTTAATATGCAAAATCATAACAATCAATAAAATCGTATAGCAACAGCGAATAAGCACAGTAGCGTGTGAGTTTTTATCTCATATGACAATCGCATAAGCCGTCTGTTTTCCTTATGATACTTTAAACAGTTTATTCCGATACAAAACTAGAGGATGCAGCGACTCGATAGAGATTGCCCCAAATATCCGTATGAATAATTACAAAACCAAGTTTAAATACAATTACAAAATATGGATGCCCGAAGAGCACGGCTCCGATGAAAAAAAACAGCACTTACAAGGCTGCAAAGAACATCTTGGCGGCTTGTAAAAATGCCCAAGAAATATTTGATAAACACAACAAAAAATGTTAGCTGCTAAAAAATGGACAGCTGTGCATGCGTCAAAGGTGGCCACTGACTTTGCGAGGCGTTTGCTGTCATTTGCTGCATTAACAAATAACCGTAAATGTTCGCATTGCCATAGGTCAGCATGGAGTCAAAGCTCCGCCTTGGCGCTGCGGGGTCGGCTTGAATGAATAGCATTAATTTTTCAATGTGCCAGTGCGAAGCTTGCATGAAAATGCCATTAGAATGGGAATGAACCTTCTAATTATGTGGCTGCCCTCTGGCCCAGTCACAGTCCACCCGAGAGATGATAGATGCGCGAGATTTCGTTGGACCAAGCACCTCAACAGTTACACTATGCGACAAGAACCATTTTGACCTCGAAACGGAGTTGAGTCAACATGGTAAGTCCCGATTGACGCCTTGTTCTCAGAGACTATCAGAGTTAGAGCGGCCGAATTTTGTGTCCAGGCTCCTGTTATATGACGTTGAGTCAGTTTTGTTTCAAAGCATAACATTGTGACGCTGCTTTCCTGTTTCGAGGATGTTATCTTTGGATAACTGCAGACAATCGTCAGGATCTTAAGAGTATTTCCAAATATATTTACTAATAGAGAGTAGCTTGAGAGACACTTGTGTGTCGAATTGTGAAATTTTTCAAATTAAAATCACATTTGAATCGCTCTTGACTTAAATCTCAGGCAGCCAAAAGCAATAATTGTAACGGGCATTTGATTCCCGAGGCAAGCTCGTATTCCCCTGGCATAATTACACAAGATGATGGCTTTCATCATAGCTCCAATGATCCGAAGTGAACAGTTGTGGTCCAATGGTAGTATCAATGGACTCCCGACTGACCTGATGAAAAAAACCACAAGCATACAATAAGCCTGTGTATTTGGCGAATATGATTTTTAATGCAATCTCATCGGGGCATGTCACCACCATGATCGACTATGACTTGTTCAATTAGAAGTGCAGTTCCCGCATACGCAAGAAAGAGTTAACTTTTGGGTTGCTTTCGATCACGATCACCCTCACACCCCACATACCTACATACCTACATACGTACGTATACTTTATGATTACGAGTATATCAAACAACTGAATTATAGGAGATGTCATCGGTGTGCGCCTGCAAGGAGATGATTTGCAAAAGAAGAGGACTTGGAGTGACTGGGACAGTGACCTCAACCCGCTTTCAATTTGCAAGCATCGCCCGAAATCCAAAATCTGGCTGGTAAATGTCCATTAATTGTACTAACTTTTGATAAGCATAACAAATACATGTACGGACTGGGGGAATACGAAATAATGATGAAACTTATGACAGATTGGTGGCTTGGCAGTGGCCTAGGCTCCACCAATGCAAAAATAGTATCTATCGGATGTATCTCGCTACTTACATATGCACAATCCATTGAGCAAACTGGAAAATAATAATTAGCGTGCCCCTAAACTATTATATATGTATATATAAAAATACACAAAAAAAACCAGAGTGATTTATACATACATACATAGACCACACGTTGGTGTTGTCGCTGATGCTTTGATTAAATTTGTTTTGGCAAATTTCAACATTGTTTTAGTGGAACGGATTCGGATTTCTTAGCGCTCTGATTTGGATCCAATTTCTCCACGCCAAGGGAATATTGATAGCGTCCAAGACCTTATACCCCAGCCCAAGCCAGACAAATAGATATGTAAATATGTGTACTCTACGGATGTCTTCGGGCCTAATTTCGTATGAGGGTAAGGGTACACCTTGACAGATGTCGCATTTTTAGTATATGATTCAGCAGCATCCCAGCAAGGCAATTTGGTGACGATTGCCAGTGCCTAGAACTACCCGGATTTGTTTTTCCGCCATTTCATTATAGTGCCTTTAATTTACTACGAGACTCATAATAACATATAATAATATTTTAATGCCACAAAAAGTGCTCTGCGGATACCACCAATCGTAAAGTACCATACATATTGAGGCCCCACACACAGCAAACTAAATATTATTTGGACAGGGCTCAAAGAACGAAATCCATTAGTAGGAACCTAAGAGCCAGAAATACTACTAATAAAAATGTAAAGCCCACTGAAATGGCAAAGCCAAAAGCAGGCGAAAACAAATTAAATCCCTGGCCAAGCGGAAAGCTGCTGGGAATGCGCATAGTGAAATACAGTAAGTAAAGAGATGCCAACTCTCAACACGCTGCTGCGGCTTCCAGGGGCAAAGCACGAGCTCGCCCGCGCCGAGATCCAACTTTTGGAGCTTACTCTCAGAGACAACAAAACGAAAGTGAGCATGAGAGTGAGCTTCGCTGTTGGCGTTGGCGTTGGCGTTGGCGTCAGCGTTGGCGTTGGCGTTGACTCATCTGCTGGCTGAGCTGCAAGCGTATCGTTTACTCGTACTAATACACTTGTTGGGTTGGCATCTTCTGATGCCTGGTGGCTGGCTGGTGCCTCTTCTGCGCTGCTTGGGGCTGCTGCGAACGGCTGAGGCTGAGGCTGCGGCAGCGGAGCGGCGGCGACGCAAGCAGCGCCTGCTTGGTACATATAAAACAGACGATCTTGGTAAAATATTCACAATCATTTTCAAGCTGTTCGTACGCGCGCTCGAGTCGAGAGGTGTTTGGATTTTTTCAGTGTAAGCGACTGCGTCAATTGATTTAGTAAAGTTATCGGTGTGCCATATGCAAAAAGTGCTCAGAACCAAGTTCAATGAAAACTGCTCAGCCACAGCCACAGGCACAGCCACAGCCACAGCCACAGACTCTTAACGAACGGAAAAAGTGACTGGCCAATTGGTGGTGAAGTGAAAAGCCAAAGGACGTCCGAGAATAGCGAATCCCTAGTGTGCCCTGACCTCGATATAGGATCATCCACAGATGCTGCAATTTATACCGCTACTATGAGTACGCTACGAGTATAAGTTGTGCTGCAGCAGCCTTTTGTGGCTAGAAATTAAATTCATCTGCAGTTGATTGATTGATGGATAGTTTCATTGATTCAGTTGCAGTTGTCGCTTCTCTGCGGATGCCTAGTCCCGTCCCTGCCTCTGCCTCTGCCTGTCTGCATGTCCACCCATGTCTGTCCACCCCTCTCCCCATTCCGCGGTTTCTTGTCTGTCTCATGCAACCATTTCGACCGTTGCTTGGAGTGCTGGAAATTTATTTGTTGGAGATGCGATCTGAACTTTGCAGTTGGTTGTTTTGTGTTTGTTGCACTGTTGCAAAACACAGCAGCATAAAAATCTGCAGTTTTAATTTATGTGAAAAGCGGCCACAGAACAGCGGCAGTAGACACCACAGATGCTGCAACTTATACCCAGCAATGGCATGGGCATTAAATTACTAATCGTACCAGCACAAAACAAAAGACAATTTGCCTACATATGTATGTATGCATGTGTGTGCATATATGTATGTATAGTTCCTATAATACCTACATGCGTCGTACGAGTTCTTGAAGTAGGAAGAAGAGTTTTACGAACATGGGATTAGAAGGTCTGAGCTATTTGCCAATGGCGATTTGAGATTCAATTAGTTAACAGGCCCCGATTGGAGCCTCATGAAAGTTTGTCGCTTTTTCGAGTCTTTTGTTTTTCCCCTCGGTCTGGACGTCCATCAATTCCCACTGAAAGTGTGTCAATGAATCGTTTGTGGTAGCCGCGGGTAGATTTTTGACTGCGCATATGTATATGTATGCATAAGAGGAAAAAATATTATACGCAACTCTATAAATTCTAAGCTCATGAAATAGAAAGTAGAAATTCGCAGAGTTTCCAAATCCAAGGCAAAAGTTAATAGTCTGGTCAATCAAATGACTCAAAGAAACTCTGAAAATATTTTATGCAAATTTTGTTTGGTAAAAACCAGCAATTTGATTTGTTCATATTCAACTATTTTTAGGTTTGACTCACGCCGAACGCATCCCGCAATTTGGCTCAGAGATCGATTTAGCGATTGGACACGAGCTCGGCTTAGTTCTTGTTGAGATTTTGTTTATGGTCACATGCAAATTTCACCAGCTCTCGCTGGTTAAAACAATCAGGCTGACGATTTATGAGCCAAGATACCTGAGACACTGATTTAACTCGGCCTGACTCAGAATAGATTTTGGCAAATCATGCTTATCCGGATCTGATTGTGGGAAACCACCAGCAAAGCTCCTCGGCTGACCAACTCAAATTCAGTCATCACAACGCTGCCAGTACTGCCAGTCTTTCCGTATGGGAGGCAGCTCATGCTAAATAATAAAATATCGTCAATTATGAAATTGACGCTCTAAACACCAAACGACCGCCGCCCCTTTGCGTAACGTACGCTTCTTCAGATCCATCAGAGCAGACAGCCGTAGCGGGGCCACCAGAGAAGTCGTTTATCCGACTAAGAAGCTCTGACAAATTGCACACGTACTCGTGTCTACACACACGCATGTGTAGTACTATGATGCTTACATTTTGCAAAAGTGCTTAGATGCCTGAGAACCGGTGGGGAGCGGGTAGCGGGTAGCGGATAGCGGGGAGGAGCGACCGGTAATCTCACACCCAGCCGCGCCAGTACGAGTTGTCTTGAGTTAACTTAAGCTCCTCCTTTGGACAAGCTACTTCGTCTTCAGTGTTGCCCGAGCAGCAAGTGCCATTTGCCATCGAGATCGCGATCTCGGGCCCGACTGTCTGCCCCATCATCTATGGAATATCCTCCATAATATCATCCATCTCCATAGCTGACAAATACTCGGGTGGCTTCGCATATCCAGCTTTTCGACTTTTATGGGGCTTTCACGATCCCGTCGCGAAATGTTGTCATGACGCTGTTTGCATCTTGACGATGACGAAACACTGCTCAATCGATTACGCGAGTCACTCTGTATATTCTCGATTGTCACTGGCAGCTTCTTGTCCGACTCTTAGCCTTTATACTTAGGTACATACATATGCAGCTTATTGGCCGCTGTTAATCGAAACTTTGTCTTCTCCGCAGGTTTTCGTAGCAACACAGAGCAAAGTGAAAGCAAAAGCCATGTTCCGGTTTCGAGAACAGTTCGCACTCGTCCTTTCCATGGCGATGCTGGCTCTGGCTCTGGCCAGTGCCGACTACCAGGGCAACATGTTTCTCAACGGGCAGTACAAGAACGGCGCTAAGGAGCACCAGGAGACCCACTTCTCCGTGAACGCCGCATCGAACGTCTTCCTGAATCACGCCATCATCAGCCGCCAAGCCTCGCCCTTCCAGGGCCCCACCTACCTGCCGCCAAAGGAGTTCCTGAAGTGCGCCTCCGGCCAGCAGTGTGTGCGCCAGGGTCAATGTCAGAACGGATACTACACCCAGCAGCTGCCCAAGATCCAGGTAAGCCCCAATCCCACCCTAGCAACGGTCGTGCGCTGGACCACTCTCTAACCTGGGGCACTCATTCATTCGCTTTCAATTTATCCAGTTGTCTATTGCATAATGGACATTGATTTGGGTTTTGCCAGCCACGCAAAAACAACAATAAATTTAGTATGAGCATGCGCTTGACAAGCTGCCCCAGCTCCCCGACCACCGACCCCCGACAGCCGACCCCCGACCCCCACCCCGAACGGATCCAGCGTGTTCGACCGATCCGCAGCAGCCCTAAAATCAAAAAATTAAAATCCCGTCCCCACCGATAACGCGTAAAATATTGCAGTCGTAGTTGTGGCTTGATTAGCCAGCCTGATCTGCGGCTGATCGGTGGGGCCTATACGAGCTGGGCTGTTTGGCACAGTTACCGTTATTTTCCGGTTTTTCATTACCGAAATCCGAATCACATACTCGTATACGCGCATATGTACGCGCCGCTCTGTGCTCCGCTGCCCAGTCCGGGATGGGAATGTCGTAATCCCAGAAAGTAAAAAGCGAAGTTCATGTTTAATTGCCCCTCGCCAAGTTGGCTTCGCTTCCACATAAACGTATGTAAAAAAGCTGCCGCTGCTTTGCATATTTTTCAGTGGCGTCGTAGCCCTTCGCGCTCATAAATAACACAAACAAGACATTCGCAGGGCAATGCTTCTCCATTGATGCTCGGTTGTCTCGTCCACCTGTGCCCGTGTGCCTGTGTGACTGTGTGCCCGTGTGCCTGTGTGCCTGTGCGCGAACATAGTCTGCAATTGAGCTGCGGATTTCTCTTTTCTTGTGGGCTTCCTCCCCACTGCTGTTTGGAGGTGCATATGAAGCTGATGACGCCGATGATGCACAGTAGGGGAAGGACGGGAAAAGGGTCGAGTGGTCGTACCACGATGTGAAGTTATGCAAGTCATTTGGGGCATACTGACATTCTTGGGGATGCAATAGGCAACTCTTATGCTTATGGGACACGAGACCCAAGGTGAAGACTCCGGCAACAAGCTAGCCGACGCCGACGCCAACGCCGACGCCGACGGACACCTAATGAAGTATCTCGTGGCAGTTGGATATAAAATATGCATTTTATTTCTCACATACACCGCATACTGCACATTGCAAAACTTCTGAATTATGTTTTTTAATTAAAAATTATTGAAGCTAAGGAGCTGCGACGGCGACTCTTGCGGCGCTGAGTGCTCATTTGACCCAATGACCGACCTGCACAGCGGAGCGCAGTGCAGCGACAAGTTTGGCAAGTCCAATCTCGACAAGAAATGCGTTTTTATTGGCGACCAACTCAGCTGCACAGAACGCTGCATACATGCATGCTCTGGTAGGCCTCTGAAGTGGATTGCACCATCGCCATACACTCCCGACCGAATTGAATGCCAATTGGCGTTATTTACTCCTACTACAATCGCCTAATATCGCCAATATCACACCATCAAACTTTGCCACAGTGCTCACACAAATTGTGGACAAAACAGCAGGCGAAAAGACTTTGAGCCAGCAATCGTCACCCCGACCCGTGGGCGTCTCTCGCTTAGTTCCACCGAGCAAGACAAGATCAAGCACAGACCAGACCAGCTGGCAGGAGAGCGATCAGCCAGTGTCTAGCCAAACTAGGTAACTTGTTTGAACAATCCCAAGCCGTGTGCGATCTTGACATTGACTCACTGCTGATGTGCAGCAGAAGGAATTTGGGGAAGGGGAGCGAGAAATTCGCGGGAAATTCGCTGGTTTTTCGCACACCTTATCCGTATTGATGTGAAATGATGGGAAATCTGGCTAATTTTATCGGGGGCTGGCTATGCGCAATGCTTAGCATGCAAAATTATTTTGTCAATAGCCACGAATGTGAACAAATATTTGAACTCGAGTGAGCAGATGGGAATAATTATCGAAACGATTGCAAGATACGGCCACAGCACACCCAAGCAATTAAGGAACACAAATAGAAATGAAATCTCGCAGATTTCTCAGGCGATGATGTCAAAAAGTTCGCTTTGTGTGTGGGGATCTTTTCCAGTTGTTCCGTCTGTTGATGGGTTTATCAACCCTTGCGTCACACACATAATAATCTATAGTATAGATAAACGTCAGTCAGATACGTCGCCAGCTCCAGCTCTAGCTCCAGCTCCGGTCCCGTAAAACGGAAAAGCGAAGCCGCCTCAAGCAAAACTTCATCCGCTTTTTTTTGCCATAAGCCACGTGCTTTGGGGTAGATCGATTCCAAGATTTTTGTCGTAAATGTCTCTAATGATATGCCCCCCTCTGGTCTCAGCATTAACATTTCAATCCCATGCCCAATTCATCCACAAACCAGATCCAGGCACTTTCAAAAACCCGAGCTTAAACTTAAGTTATGGCTTTATACCCATTTATTACCCATTTAGCATGCTTAGCTCGAATAAAACCTCATGCTGAATCTCTTCATTACTCAAGGTCATTCTTCAGAGCAACGCACGGCTTTTTAAATGGGTTTCCGATTTTAGATTTTCTTGTTTCGGGCTATAAAGGCAGAAATAAATTAGACGTGGACAGTTTAATTTGTAACATACTCGAGCAGGGGCTGATTGATATATTGAATGGAAGCTTCAGAGCAACTGTGAACGGGTTCTTCGGACTGTTCTCTTTTTTAATCGGCTCACTGGGGAAATCTGGGGAGATACTACTCGTATTTCTAAGAGCGGACGTACACTCGGGCTACTGTTGGCCGCACACGGACACCTAAGAACGAGTACGTATGGCTATTGAACTTTGGCCGCAGCTAACAAAGTTATTAATTTGCAATTGTTCAGTTGCTAAATGCCAGTTGACGAGGAGCGAAGGCAGCGCAAGCAAAAAATTAGCAAGACATCAGCGAAGGTTCGGTAGAACGTCTCCAAGTATGCGGCGGCAAAGTTCAATGCAAATGCAACTGCAGAGCGTCAGCGCCAGCCCCAGCCACAGCCCCAGGCACCTGGCTGAACACTTCTTAACACATCATTAATGCAATTGGCTGCACTTTGGTGACCTTTTGACAAAGACGACAGCAGTCGCAGTCTCTCAATTAATGCTGCAGAGTGCAAGCGATTCATGGCTGCTGCACTGGTCAAGAACGCCCCAAGTGGCTCAATCGCATTGCCTGCTGATTGATTGTGGGTGTCTTATCTTTAAGTCAATCTGCGAGTGTCTTTACTGCTTGCGCTTTGGCACATTATTTATTGCAGTCACTCTTTGTCTTACAGAACTGCGAGCCGGACTCGAACGTTTGCTGCACCTACCGCGCACCACCCACCACCACCACCACCACCACAACGACTACCACACCTGTGCCGTTCTCGACCTGTCCACGCGACTCGGATTGTGTAGCACCAGAGGATTGCCGCAACGGGGAAATCAGCTCCATCAACTATGTGAAGAAGCAAGGGGTAAGTTTTGGCTGACGCTCAAAAATCTGGGCAACCCAGATGGAGGATCACAAGAAACACAGTACTTAATATGCAGGGTTTCCCCATGCAATCGGTTTGAGAAGTATAACAAACGGCCGGCCAGCTGAGTAAAACCGCTTTGATGTATGAAACAAAGCGATCTGAGCAGAAGCAGATGCACCTCGTTTTGGACGAATCAGAGTCGACCACACCGATCCGATCCGATCCCAGCGTATTGCACAAGCAAGCACATGGGGAAGCACCAAAGACCCAACAACCAAACAACCAAACAATCAAACAATCACA
Organism: Drosophila lowei; assembly: GCA_008121275.1. NCBI lineage: Eukaryota > Metazoa > Arthropoda > Insecta > Diptera > Drosophilidae > Drosophila > Drosophila lowei. The sequence continues at coordinate 3,634,348 of CM017778.1, forward strand.
CAAAGCCCCGACAGCTTATTAGCACACAATTAGTTTTAATCGCCTAGCGCTCTGATTTTCGTCTTGAGATTCTCCCAAACTCCACGCGCCGAGTGGTTGGTGAGTGGGTGGTTATTCTCTTGGCAATCTTAGACGGGTGACTTGATGCTGTCGTTACGATAAGTGCAAGCTATATTAGCTAGCTGTATTAGCTAAATCGTTCTCATAACGGTTGTATATACACATATGTGCGTGTGGTATACCCCATGTGGATGTACATACATACATACATAAGTACTCGTATATAGCACTGTCATTGCCACAGGGGGAAATGTTAATGCGCAGCACTCAGGCAACGAACTTGACGCCATCGGGTGCAATCAAATTGGAATGCGGTTGAACCTTACCTTCCAGTAACGCAATATACATGCATACATTCAAGCCAAAAAAGTGTTAAATTACGGCCTACCAGAGAGCCAGATACAAGTGCGTATGGCAACCAAAGAGAGGCTCTGGGAGGCCGAAACAAAGAGAGGCGAAGGGAAATCTCGATATATTCAACTGGCTATTGCAATTGCATAATTTGTTTACATGCAATGGCCAACAAAACGGGTCGGCTGCGTACGTTGTTGTTGCATGCAACGCCTGAAAAAATCAACGCGTCAAGTGAAATATGTTGCAGCCCAGACGGACATCCCTGCAGCTGCAGGTCGCACTTAAAGCAAAATCGTTTTAGTTTTTTGCTCGGTATTCAGGCACTGTACGGGTATACTATGCTTTCACTGAGTGTGACACGCTGAAGGATTAATCTCAATGGATACGGCTTAAGTATTGCCGACACTTTTTTGTCTGGGCTTCTAGCTCCAATTTTTGAGAGTGGTCAGAAAAAATCCGTTTGCGACCCTATCTAGTTATCTTTACTAAGAGAGGGCCAGCGAACATGGATTTTATATACTGTACTCGTATTAAACATACTACATACATATGTTGAACTGAAACGGTCGACGAGACTTAATGCATAGGGTAAATTAGTGTCGACGACCTCCGACCAAAATGCCTTTCTTGTTGGCCCTCGTTCAGGTGCTCTTCACAATTTACCCCCGACCGACGACTCCCCAGCGAACGCTCCACGACAATTACGCACCATAATGCCTCGAACTCGTTAAGTTATGCAGGCATTGACGCCAATTGCGTGGCATACTGCAAAATGCACGCTGGACTGGGGCCCAGTGTCATCAGTCTCCAACAGACCAACATCAACAGCTGTATTAGCAACCAGTTGCTCAGAGTCGTATTCCCGACCTACAAGAGGCAAGGAGGAGAAATGGCCTGAGTAGTTTAGCAGTTGAAAATGCGAGGAATGCACGCAAGGTCGTTTTGGGCTGGGATCTGAGGCCAAGACTGGGACGATACTGACGGGAATTGAGGCTTCCAAATAAGGCAGTACATTAAGCTTGATTCTGAAATCGGTAGGGGACAGGAATAGCGATGGCCACTCCACCGCATGGCACCGGTCCGGCACACTAGGTGGACTTGGACATTGTGGGCCAACTCAGCCTCGATTTCCACATTTGCCAGATTATGCTCATATCTGATCAATTAATGTTTACATGCTACTGAAATAGCAATCATACATACATACGTATATACGCATGTACATATGTAGTATGCAGAGCGACCTTATACCAAGCGTTTGGCAGACGCGATAACATACCCATGCCAGCATGAACATCGATTTAATGGAAGAGGATTTGGAGTTAAGTCGAGTCGATTCGATGAACGGGGAAGCACGCAAGCCTTCACTGGCTCACCAAATCACTGATAATTATGAATATTATAGGGCATACTTACACTCCGGCCATTTATCATTTCGGCCTGCCTGGTCTGGCCGACAGATCTGGCTGGCCGTGTGTGGCTTCGATTGCATGTTTTACATTTTGTGAAATCCACCATTAAAGTTACCATTTAGGGTATCGGTTCCTACGCGCAAATGCGTGTACAACGCTGCTTCTTGAGAAATCCGGTTAAAGGCTGGCTAGCTGGACCAATTTTAAGCTCTGATAAGCCTGATATACTCATTCTGGCAATCAGGTGAGCGCCTTCAAGTCTCTTCTGTGGTACTGTGGATGCATTATCATCACCCCATAACTACATAACAAATTGTAGTTCTGACCTCAGGTTTTGGGTAGACAATTTAGTCGGTTGATGCACCGCTTGAAAACTGTAGCAGTCGGAAGAAGGGGCACACATACCAAGGCTCACACAAGCACAGGCGTCGAGCCAAATGAACAGAGCAGGTCGTGATTGTCGGAGCGTCAGCCTTAAGTGGACGCAGAGCAACAACCGAGGGTGACGTAGAGCGGGAAACGAAGCGAGCGCCAGCCCAAGGTCTAGGTCGAACTCGAGTTCAGCCCCCATCGCGATGGGGACAAACCACAGGCAGAAAGTCGTTGTCAGCGCTTTTCTGTTGTCGCTGGTGCAGATCTGCCTTGTTTGTAACCCTTCGTGGCGCTTCGCTTGGTTGTTATTTTATTGTTATTTAATTTTACTATAATAATAATTAACAATATTCCTTAGTCTTATTATGATTTTATTGGTCTGCGTCTGCGGGCTTCAGATCAATAAAATGTCAATGTCGTATTGTTATACTATAACTTAATGAATGGTTTTAACGACACATATTTGAATTATACTCAAATGTTAATATATGCTGTTATGTCTTCAGAAATTATTCATTAGTATTATTGGTAAAGCTACGCCCATTTCTGAATTATATGTCATTCAGTTTGGTCGTAAATTATTGACTTACACCCGCTCCCCTGGTCTATGACTCCTATGCATAAATTGCAGTGCAGGCGCATAAACAAAAGACTTAAGCGCCAAACTTGTGTTCCAACCGACTGCTGACTTGCATGCACTCAGGGCCGAGACGATAGCGATGTCGACGCGCAGAAGCTTCTTCACCAGAGATCGAAAATTGCCTAATTTTATAGGCGCATAAATTGCGGGCAGAAAAAGCGAAGAACAAGGCTCTAGGAATTTATTGATGTGTTAGTGGCACATTAATGCGGTCGTAAAAATAATTTCGTCTTTGCTGTGAAACATTTTCGCCATAAATTTCGAAGCTGCAGATAGGCTTGGAGCTTGGCTTGTCCTTCAAGAAGCGACTGCCAAGGGGTACAGTCGCAAGAATTGACTCAGTTCATCCAACTGGATGATGGCCCATAGCCCATAGCCCATAGCCCATTTTCCTCAGATATGAACTTGGTAAAGCCATAAAAAAAATGTTCAAGCATTCGAGTATCCACGGGCATTCTGGTATATCATATGCTTATAGTAATTGCAACATTATTTAAAAATTGCGCCAGACAATCTATGAGACATAAGCACCTAAAACCAAAAATACAACGACAACGTCAACAATGGACAAGTTGTCTCGTATGACCACCAGCAACATTTATTAAAAGCATTTCAGAGTTGCTGTTGGTGGTTTCTGGCGATTACATATTTTAGCTGTCGCTGGTACACAAGTAGCTTGTGGTTTTCGTTGTCGATGTTGTTATCTCGGCGCAAAATGATTGATCATAAGCAACGCAGGGGCCGGCGACCAGAAACCAGCGGCAAGCGAGTCCAAGTAATCGGTGATCAGGTGGAGCTCGACAGTGGGACAGAGTAGATCTGGAGGCGAGGATTGGGCCTGCCATTTCCCCTCACTGGTATTGTCATTGGTCATTATTTCGATTTCTGGCTGTGGTATGGCATCCTTTGGGACAATGTGTATTTCGTGTATTACATAAAGTTTAATGCGTATGGTCCTCTTCGCTGCGATGAGTGATGTCTACATTAAGATAACATTTGATTAACTCTTAATTAATGAAAATTACGCAGACGGTCGCCAGTTGCGCCTAATGATAATGTTAAGAAATTAAGCGGGTCAGCCTTAGCAGAAGGACAGCGTATGATAATGGTGGTTTCCATTAATGATCGGAAATTGGGCCAAGCTCAGCCGGTCCGGACGGGACAGATCAGTCCAAGACTTGCCAAACGGAAGCGCATATACTTTAATAATTATTATTATTAATTTGCCTTTCAGGCAATCAGCAGTCAGAAATAAGCACGCGGCTGCTGCCTTTATCAGCTACCCACGGATCACTTTTTGTTTAATTTCAACAAATGAGCACATTACTCCTCCATTACGCTCGACGGCGGATGCTGCTCTCTGACTTACGAGTTACAAATTGCGCGAAACAATAAGCCCAAGGTCGTGTCCCGTTGACATCTCGACTTGGGGCCGAGACTGGGGCTCAAGCTGCGTGTGAAAATCCGCCTGGAGCGAGGAAAGAGAGGGAGCACTTGGGGAGCCGTTTAATTCAACTCTTTTGTGGTGGGCGCTGGTGCTGGTGCTGGTGCTGGTTCTGGTGCTGATGATTATCGCGATGATTGCGTAAGCAGGCAGCAACTCGAACCGGCCAACAGAGTTTGTAAATTTTTTGACTGCTAAAAAATATGCAAATGATCTCGCATTTGTATTGTAATTTCTAATGGTTCCGCAACTTGATACATTCTCAAAGCACACATACTGTAAGTGTGTATGTATGTATGGACGAAATATAGCCGTATTCTGAATTCTGCCAGGTGACTAATTGCCTATTTATACATCATTTAACCAGTTAACGTTAACAGGTCGATGAATATGAACATACAATACATCTCTATTAATCAGAATCAGAATCGAAATTTAACCCTTGTTTGGTCATCAGCTCCGTCCACAATAATTAGCTATGGGAGTACACCGTCAAGTAGTAGCTAGTAGCGAAGAAGGCACCACCTACACCCCCACAAAAATTTGACAACTTCAGCGAACAATAGACTCGGCCAACAAACTTGAATCAGCATCCACTCGCGTCAGCCACTGCAACCACATCTGCGTCGCGTCAAAGTCATTTCAAAGTCCCCGCCCTCGACGTGTCGCATTGCACCATGAAACCGCACAGCCATAGACAACTTACAGCCAGACGGCATAGCCGCTTTAATGACCAGGTAGCAGCCCGTTGCCAGTCAGCCAGTCAGCCAGTGAGCAGAACTTCTGCTGCTGTAATTTAATGCGCTGGTTCACGGACTCCGCAGCGCGACAACGACCATGCACGTAGCTGGATGTGCTGAGGCTCCAACTGATAGTTTATGTGGCATGGCGTGCGTTGTCACCCATCCCCCATCCCCCATCCCATCGATACACTCGAACCTACTCTAACTTTTTTATTTCACTAATTTTTCTTGCAGCCCAACCGTTGCTACGCTCCCGAGGTGTGCTGCCGGATGCCCTCTACAACGCTAACCGAAGACGGATACATATTTAACCTGCCTGACAAGACGTTCCCGCTGCCCACCAATCCCACGGTGCCCGCCGTCCGCACAACGCAGCCTGCCCTACGTCCACTGCCCACCACTCGTCCCACTAACGAGTACCTGCCACCACAGACGACTCGTCGGCCGGTGTACCAACCACCCCCCCAGACAACACGACGTCCCGTCTATCAGCCCCCACCCACTACCATCCGCCCGCAAACCCAGCCCACGCAACCTGCCTACCGACCACAACCAACACAGCCCGCCTACCGACCACAGCCGACACAGCCCCAACCTCAATCGACCCGTCGGCCCACCAACGAGTATTTGCCTCCCGTATCGGTGAATGAGATTCCTCACCGCGAGAATCCACGTTACGAGCCGGACCGTGTTCCGGAACCATCTAATGAGAAGCCCGTGTACCGCGGCGAGGATCAGCTGTCGCCTCAGATCTTCCCAACGCCACAGACCGTAAATGTACCAAAATACTTTGCCAAGTGCGCCTCTGCCTTGGTCTGTACGGACGAAAACTACTGCAATGCCATCGGTGTGCTCTCCGAAACGCCCGTCGAGCTATCTCCCATGGAAGCGGCCTTCCGAGTGCCCCTCACCGACTGCTTGCAGGCCGAGAGCGGAGCACCTGGAAAATGTTGCCGCGATCCGAACTACGTAGACCCGTGGCCAGTCAACTTGGCCGGCGTTTGCGCCACCAGAAATAAGCGGTAGGCAAAACAAATTGATTAATCTCAAAAACAGCAATATACAATACTGGTATTGTTTTCTCTTTTGAAGCACTAAGCCCACTGGCATAAAGGACCTGGATGCAAACTTTGCCGAGATCCCTTGGCAGGCAATGATTCTGCGGGAGTCTAGCAAAACGCTGCTTTGCGGCGGTGCCATCATTGGAGACGAGTTCGTCCTGACCACCGCCAGCTGCGTCAACGGGTAAGAACAAGAATGTTACATGCAATATTTCTTCAATATCAATGAGATTCGAATCACGTCTAGGCTGCCAGTTAACGACATCCGCATCAAGGCCGGAGAATGGGAGCTGGGAAGCACAAACGAGCCACTGCCCTTCCAGCTGACCGGGGCCAAATCTATTGACGTCCATCCCTCATATGCCTCCTCGAGCACTGCTAACGACCTGGCCATTATTCGGCTGGATAAACGCCTGGAGTTCGCCACCCACATCCAGCCAATCTGCATCAGCGACGCGGATCCCCAGGCCTCGGAACAGTGCGTGACCTCCGGCTGGGGCAAGCAGGCATTGTCAAGTAAGTTCGAAAATGCGTTCACACATACATATGTATCCACTCACTCTCCAAACCCTTAGTTCACGAGGAAGGTGCAATCATGCACGTTACTGACACATCGTCGCAGGGACGCAGCGAGTGCGCAGCGGACGCCACCAGCGTATGCAGCGCCACAAAGTTTGACGCATGCCAATTCGATCTGGGGAGCGCGCTCGCCTGCGGCAGCGGGTCGAATATCCGCCTTAAGGGCATTTTCAGCGCTGAGAACTCCTGCGGGGACGGACAGACGGTGCGCTTTGCCAAGCCCGATATCAAGTGGATTAACACGGCGTTTGCCGACAGGAACAAACCGCTGCTCCTGAAGCGCTTCTAAGCCGCGAAAAGACGCATAGATAACCGTTCTCCGATGAGGAGTACAGTGAAGCAGTGAGCAAAGAGGAGAATTGAATACCTACAATAGAACAGCTCCGACGGTTAATAGTCTTTTGATTTTAGTTGAACTATCTCTAATTTAGCCAACATTGCACTACTGTTGTTCTAAGTCGCAACCTGCCACGCCGACATTATAGATATTTATTCAAGCACCTAAAATAGCCCGAGTAGTACACCACAGTTCACTTTTGTTGCAATCACAACTATCCGACCATGTAGTTTCAATTCAGTTCAACAGTAGAAAAACTATTGACGAGTTGTAAAATAATTAATTTTAAGCGATAGGTTGTTCACATGAACTTTTGAATGGCCAAACTAATTACTACCAGCACAGCCAACCATGACGACCCACAAAGATTTTGAATTGAAACTTGAGATTATAAAATATACTTTCTTCAATCCATATATGTACTATGTATTGTAAGTCCTGCCCAGTGCACTCTTTCTAGACATAAGCACAACGGCACTCCTGTACACCACTCCACCACATCTCAGCTGCAGCATCTACACATATTTTTACTATTATTTAAAGCTTTTCCTATATCGTGTATCGTAAATCGTGTAGGTATATGTTAATATGTTTAAAATGTTGTATAAAGTGTCTATTCATCTAAATTTAGTTTCTAATTTAAATTTTAAATAAAGAAAAATTAGTTAGATATATCAAAAATTTTATCAGTACTCAACATCCTGTCGACACAGGTGAAAAATCGTGTATTTCTCCTGCAAGCTTGAAACTAAGTTGAAGTTTACTTGTATTACACATCGTATACAAAGGTTGTTAGCAACCTTCAAATATCACCGGTTCGGCACCGGTACCGCACTAGTTACTATTCTCACCTCGCTGGTTCCAGATCGATTACGATAATGTATTTCAGCGGAAAATACAGTGCACATTGGGCCAGACGGCCGATATTCTGGCATAAATTCAAAAATTGCATGGAAACAAAATCTTTTTTGAATGATACGATATCATAATACATACCCTGGCTAGGAAAACTGGATTTATATTTTTGATTTTAATGCAGCGCTGAAAGGTTTGCAGCCCTTCAAAGTCAGATATTCGATCTGCTACGAGTTTGTTTGTATATTTGATAGTTTGTTTTGTGTGCGTATTGATTTGGGCCTTTCAAAATTTGAGAAAACTTAACCAACTTGCCTGTCTATTGTGGTGCACAACATTGAAGCTTGCAAAAATGCTGTAGAAATATACAAAATTTAAGGAGATGCATTTTGAATGGCTATTGTTTTAAATAAGCATTAATAGAAGAAATATATATATATACTCATCAAATAATCACTTCAATAATACCGCGTTACTCAACAAAAACAACTAGTAAAAATTGCACGTTGTATGTGCGGTAGGGGTGAGCGTAGTCGGATCGGTATGATATTTCTCTCAGCTCTCATATATATTAATACAATCAACTGTACCTAGTTTCAATGTGCCTGGATCAATGTGACAATTCATACGCCGAACATGTCGCAAACGAACTTTTTGGATTAGATCCCAGGGTCTTCGACTCTGGCGTTCTGCTACCGCCGCGTCATCATGAGACAGCCAGCCCAGCAACGCGCCCGACACGTTCTGACTGATTTTCTATCTTTCCCTCTCACACACTCTTTGTCGTTCATAGAATCCGTAACGATTACACTGACTTATAGGTATTTATTTGTGCTAGAAATCTTTAAATATTTCGTTCGTTTGCGATATATTCGATGTATGAACTGACACACATCTACACTGCTCGTCAATAGGTTGGACGCACCATCCTTGCATTACAATTTGAATTACAACTTTTTATTTTTAAAGAATTGAAAAAAAGTTGATATGCAAAAACCTTGGTTATTTAATGATTCTTCAAGTATATTATTCGAAAAAGTAGAGAAATTTAGCAAAATAATGTTTTCTAAACAGTTTCTTAAAGCTATGTTCTTGGACGTTGAATAAGGTACTTTTTTTTGGTCAATGGAATAGACGCACTAAAACTAATTAATTTTTTAAAAGAAAAGTAACTTATATTAAAATTTAGTTTGTAGATATTGTGAATCTTAAATTTATTAGAAAAAGAAAAAAAAAATAATTTCAGTAATGAGTACTGCCCCCCTTGTTCGAAATAACTTCATATATCCGGTCCTTCATAGAATGATACAGGGAGTCTACGTAGCTTAGGGAAATCTCGATCCAAGCACGTTGAATAGCTGCAGTTAGTGTGTCCTTATCTTCGTATTGCTTTCCTCCTTCGTATACTTTCCGTGCAAGCCAGCCCCAATCACTTTCAATAACGTTAAGATCTGGAGAGTATGGTGGCCAAGTCATGATATCAACGTTTTAACTGGCAATAAACGACTTCACTACTCGAGCGTTATGAATCGGGGCATTATCTTGTAAAATCCATGGGATTGGCCTGAAGAGATCATTTAACTTTGGAAATACGGATTCCAACAATGTTTTGAAGCGCTCACCGTTCATTTTCTGATCTATAAAAATTAAATCCATTGTACCATAAAAAGTGATGGCACCCCACACCATGATTCCACCTTCCCGGCTGTGATGGCGGTTTAAAGACAGCTCATCTTTTCGCAAATCATGAAAATAATATTGAAAGCCATCAGGTCCGTCAAAATTGAAACGTTTTTCATCAGTAAAGACCACCGAACGCCAATCATTAAATCGAGTGTCAGATTGAACATTACACGTCATGTGTTCCTTCGCATATTGAAGCCGTTTTTCTTTGTGTATAGCATTTAGAGGTTGTTTTTTCTTTATTTTTAGACGCTTAAGATATTTAGCACTTCTGGTTGTACGCTGAACAGTTGAAAGGCTTTCGTTTTCTCCGGCTAATTCCTTCATTTTAGCTGCTGACTTAGTCGAATTGGAAGCGATTCGTACTATTTTACGTTCAGCTCGTGGAGTAAGTGCCTTTTTTCGTCCTTTAAAATGTTTTTCATATGATTTCGGATCTTTTAAATATCTATCAACAGTTCTGGAGCTGCGCTTTAGCTGATTGGCAATATTTCGATTCGATAGACCCTGTGCATGGAAAAAGTCTAGGAAAAGCTCAACGTAGCAGCTTTTCCCATTTTCTCATTAGAAATTGCTTAAAAATAATTGATTTCTAAATGTTTAGTTAGTATTTCATAAAAAAAAACTGCAGCTCTTACCACAAGACTATCAAATACGAAGTGGGTCTATTTCAGAGACCAACAAAAAATGCACGTGTTTGCATAGCAATTTCTAGAAATTTCGAAAGCACTGTTATGTTAGCGCAAATCCACGAACAATGAGCTAACCTATGACGCGCAGTGTATATACTGTAGGGTTTGTGTACCATTTTCTGTACCATTTTGATCATTGAACTAAGCTAACGTTACGTTAGCTTTGTACCTTGGCCTTTGCTCGCTCAGCATCATGCTATAATTTCATCTCTTGTTTTCTATGGCGTCGCTAAGCCGGAAGCAGCTGCGCCTGATCTAGTTAGTTACTACTTGAGAGAGTTGGAGTACAGACCTTTTTGTCCCCAATCTATTACTTTGGCTCAAGATTGGCTCGCTTAACAATTACCCACAATACAAATTATAACGTATTTTAAAATCATTAATTTGTGAAAATATTTAACAATTTAGTCAGCGAAAAGCCCGTGTCTCAACAGTATATTTTGAAAATGTAAGGGTATTTTTGGTATATTTCTGAGAGTCAGACGGTATATTTGGTTGGTAAATTCACGGTCACACTGCACAGCTGTTGTTCGAAAAACTATTTAAACGCGACGCGAACGGCGAAGTTAAAAATTAAAAAAATGTCAGCGCTTCCCAGTGAACTTCAGCAATTCTTCGCGTAAGTAAAAACAAGATTTATTGTGTGGGTGGCAGGGATAACTTACAATCCTGTTGCCTGCCGCTTCTGACGACAGACACGCTGTGCCGCAAAAATAAGAAAAAAGAGAACGCCTGATAAGGGACGATAGGAAAAAGATGGCTGAATGCTTGTTTTTCCCATTTTATTTGCACGAACATAAAGATATTCGTGCATATATGCTTCACGCTATCTTTATATGTACGAGTACATTAAGGGGTGTGGGTGATTTGCATTTTATCTCGGACGACCGATGGCTGGAATACGTTGCAAAAATTTCTTCTCTTTATCGCTTTCTTTGTTAGATGTGCGATGGGCGAGGGGTGAATAGAAGACAGAGAAAAAAACCGCAAGCACGATTATCCATATTTTTCTAGTTCATAGAACATGTGGTTTCCTATTATGAATTTCACACGCCCATATCTGTTGGCCATAAAATGATTACATTTTTTCTAGCTTCGTTGATGGCAAGAAAGGCGATTACATAGGCGCACTAAAAACCGCTGTAGGGATTCAGTCCGTTTCGGCTTGGCCTGATAAGCGCGGCGAAATCGATCGCATGGTTGACTGGACCGCAGACAAGCTAAAGGCATTGGGCGCAGAAATCGAGCTTGCAGATGTGGGTAAGCAGACCCTGCCGAGCGGCCAGATAATTCCGTTGCCAAAGGTGCTGCTGGGGACTCTTGGCAAGGACCCCACTAAGAAGACTGTCTTGGTCTATGGCCACCTTGATGTGCAGCCTGCCTTAAAGGAGGACGGCTGGGACACCGATCCGTTTGTGCTCACAGAGGTCGATGGAAAGCTGTTTGGCCGCGGGGCATCTGATGACAAGGGACCTGTCCTGTGCTGGATTCATGCGATCGAGGCATACCAGAAGCTGAACATTCCACTGCCACTTAACGTTAAGTTTGTGTTCGAGGGAATGGAGGAGAGTGGCAGCGAAGGCCTCGACGATCTGTTGATGGAACGCAAGAATGATTTCCTTGCTGATGTTGACTACGTTTGCATTTCGGACAACTACTGGTTGGGAAAGAAACGTCCCTGCCTCACCTATGGTCTCCGTGGCTTGGCATATTTCCAGTTGGAGGTAGAGTGTGCCACCAAGGATCTGCACAGTGGAGTTTTCGGTGGAACCGTTCATGAAGCAATGCCAGATCTTTGCTACCTGCTCAGCGTACTCGTCGACAAGGACACCAATATACTGATCCCAGGAGTGGATCGTGACGTGAGTGGTCATATTAATTAACAAGCGACTAGTTATTAAAGTCCTCAATACCACACCCAATAGGTGGCACCGCAGCTGAAAAACGAGAAAGAAATCTACGAGAACATCGACTTTGAAGTGTCCGAGTATAAGTAAGTTAATCTAATCTGCTCATCTACATCGTAAATCTCTGTAATCGGTGTAATCTCCTGCAGGAAAGACGTTGGTGTCGAGCAGCTGCCGCATAACGGCGACAAAACGAGACTACTTCAGGCCAGATGGCGGTTTCCCAGTCTGTCCATTCATGGAATCGAAGGTGCTTTTTATGAGCCGGGCGCAAAGACTGTTATACCCAAGAAGGTCATTGGCAAGTTCTCCATTCGTTTAGTTCCCGACCAAGACCCAAAGCACATTGAGGAGTGCGTTGTAAAGTACATCAATGATAAATGGGTGGAGCGTGGCTCACCCAACAAGATGAAGGTCTGTTTATTACATGTCCCTAAACATTGATGCAGGCTAACCAGCTTTTGATCTTACGCATGTAGGTCGTCATGCTGTCAGCTGGCAAGCCCTGGACTGAGGATCCCAACCACCCACACTACGAGGCTGCGAAGCGTGCTATCAAGCATGTGTTCAATGTGGAACCTGACATGACTCGCGAAGGTGGCTCCATTCCTGTCACCCTCACATTGCAGGAAGCGACCGGAAAAAATGTCATACTGGTGCCTGTGGGTGCTTGCGATGATGGTGCTCATTCTCAAAATGAAAAGATCGACATTTACAACTACATTGAAGGGGTAGGTTTCCAATTAACGAATAGTTTTCATTGTGAGTAGTGATTAAAACTCTTTCATTTACCAGACCAAACTCCTCGGCGCCTATCTGCACGAGGTGGGAAAGTTGTAGGAAAGTCGTATGATGACCTACGAGTTTCGACTACAACAGCGATGTAACATCACAATTGTGCACTTACAATATACATATTCATATACGTATTATCTTTATGAATTTATATTCTTTTTTGTATTTATATATTAAATCATATCGTACATACATACATACGCACCGGAATAAGCAAAAACTTCCGTTATCCACTTTTTGAAATGCCTTTTTCCCCGACATTTTTTTAACACCTGAGGTTTTAATGGCTGAATTATGATTATGATTTTTATCAGGAATTTCATGCTTATCACGAATAAGTATTTGATGTGGTCTAGGAGATGGCTTTAAATAACATTTATACGATTTTTACTTGATTGGATTAACACAACGAGGTGATTCAATAATAAATACTATAAAATACTACAAAATGCTCAAAAATATTACAAAAGCTATATGAAAAAGTGGTAGATATGGTGTCTAAACTGGCAAGCAATGACTTGTTATGTTCGGATCTTCCAAGGGGTGCGCTTCTGTCCTGCTGGGATACGATTCTGTTTGGCTGGGATAGGACTTGGTCTGTCTCGAATGCTTGGATAGGACATCGGATACGACTCGACCACCGAATCTGTATCGCTTTCACTCATCTGAAAGTAGACGCCCATTAGGAACGTTGTGATAGCCATGAAGACGCCAGAGATCAGCAGAAGAATACGGCGACCCGCCTTGTAAATGATGGCCACTGCCACCAGAGTGGTGGTCAGATGTATGACATCCCACATCCTCGAATATGGAAGTAAAGTAGAAGATCTGCAGCAGAACAGATGTTAAGACCTTAAAAGAAAAGTCTAGACATTTGCGAGTTGAGTTGTAAATTCAAACTAAATTTTATTCTTAAAATCAGAGCCTTATATGTGATTTGACAATGAGGTAGGAGGTACAATTTGGTAGTCTATAATTATCGTTAGACCTACGCAGAGGATACACTTTACTGAGGGTGTTTATTTGAGTACATGCTTACATTAGTTTTATTTTAGGACCGCATTTGTTAAGTGTTTTCTCCACTTGTGTTTTGTTGTCGTATTAATGGGTTACAGATCTCTATTTACACCAGTGCAGTCATAACTTTTCTACTTTATGTGATTTCTTTAGAGATCGGTGTTGTTACATGAGTGAATGTGTACAATAATCTATTTATGTTTAAACATTCTGCAAGGGGCCAAAAGTGGCATTGTATTGACGATAATATGTTCATGTTTGAACATTCTGCAAAGGGCCGAAAGTGGTTTTAATTTTGACGATAATATGTTCATGTTTGAACATTCTGCAAAGGGCCGAAAGTGGCATGGCTTTGTATTTGATTCTTGTGAACCTTTTTGTGTACATTTTCTTTATAGCTATAATTACAAGTACGGATTACAGTCAGTTTATATTATTATTATTATGATTCCAATAATCAAGGCCGCATGTCCGGATACATAATGGAACTTAAGTCCTTTTAACTCATGATGACCTTTTAACAATTTTAATTCGTTTCTTAGCTTATCCATTTCTTCTGTGTGGTTAATTAATGGTACTGTTAATGGATTCCAAACAATTTTTGGTATTTTACTTATAGTACTTGTATAAAAGGATGAAATTGGCTCGTAGCTTTCTGTTTGAATACTGTGATGAGGTACTAGTATTTTATCATCGGTTCGCACAGTACAACCATGTATTATTGTTAAAATTCCTTGTTGTGGAAGATCAATTAGTTCTTGATTTACTACATTGAATTCTAGCATTAGCGTTTACTGGAACTTTGAAGAGCCAACTACCCTGCCTTTCTAATTCGACCGAAAATGACCTTGTCTCTGCTAACTTTCTATAAACGCAATTTGAATGACTTTCCAACGTTTCCCTATCTTCGGCGTCCATTATCCCAAACAATATCTTTTCCCTTTTTTATCTTTTGAAAATATGGGTCGCCCATCGGGTCTAAATATATCGAAGTGGAACTGTTCATTTTTTCTATTGACCACTTCTCTTGTCCTCTGACAGCAATTTTTGCATTTGTTACTTGGCCACCTAACACAAGCAGTAATATTGTTGCCATTAGCCTTCGCTTGGATATTTGAGGTCTACTACGAGTACTTCTGGTCTCTTTTAAAGTAATTTCTGAGTCTTGCTCTTCTGATTCAATTCCAGCTAATGGACAGATTTTAGTTATAGGTCGTTTTATCAACCCGTCTTGATGTTTTATGGTTGCTACTCTGACTCTATCGTCTCCAATTACTCTTTTCAAGTGATATTTCACCGATTTTACCCCAGCTTCCCAAATACCTCCGAAGTGAGGTCCTGCCGGAGAAATTAAATGCCACTCGTTCTGTTCACTTTTTAACTTTGGTACCTCTTTTATGTTGTCCTTAAGGGCTCTTTGGTACTCTTCGTGTATATTAATTTGCCGGTACATTTTTTCTATGTCCGCAGATATTACAAATGGCATTTTACGCCCTTTCACCATAATATCGAAGATTACATTTTGGACTCTTGGTCCAACCCACATGATATCATTTAAACTTGTATTGTTTGTGGTTTTTGCTGACGCATCAAAACCCACCTTCATCTTTGTCGTTAGACTGGAATCTCTTATGACTCCTTGATGGGGCAAATAATATTTCCCATCTTCTTTGGACTCTACCATATGTCCTAAGTTTTTGTATTCATGCATACACCTTATGTCATTTTCTTTTAATTTTTTACTATTGCTGAAATTTCTTTTTAAACTGTAAAATCGCGCCATAGCTTGCGGTTTTGAAACTCCTAGATCCCTTTCTTTTTTAAATGGTATTTTAACCAAATACCTGCCATTCTCTTCTCTTCTTGTTGTTTCCAAGAAATTTTTCTCGCAAACATTTTCTTTTACGTCATTCTTACTGTTTTCTTTAGCTATAGTTTGCATCCTTATTTCCAAATTGCTCAACATGCTTTGAATATCAAATTCCAACTCGTCGATCTGGTCGTCGAAGCTGTGCTTTGTTTCGTTGCTAAGACAAAACTTCTCAATTTTTGAGCTCAGCCTTTTACTGAGGAACTCAATTTTTCCTTTTCTCATTCTACACTCTCCCAGTTTAGCCTGATCAAACCTCTGCATGGTTTGCTCTAAATACGTCTTCAGGTTTTCCACCATTTCCTCAGATACTTTTTTTATGCTATTGTCAATTTTGGGCTCTATGTCTTCCTTCAAAGTTCCAGTCTTCACTGATTGTAACTTTGTTTTTTCTACCTTCTCTTTCGTTAGGGTTTCATTATTTTTTGACTCTACATACCTTTTATGTATGTCCTCTATATTTTTAATCATTTTTTCGTACTGCTGTCTCTTATAGTAGCCATGATCGACTACTCCATATGCTAACAGTGCAGAATTATTGCCTGTAACTTTGTTTTTAAGGTCTCCTAACCTTTGGATTACATCGCTGGTCAAATGACCAGCTTCAATCTTTTTAATCTCCCTTGCTATCGCTGCTTGAGCCTCTAATAGCTTAATTATTTGTTCCGACAACATCTTAGTTTAATTTTTTTTTACTTAATTAGGCTTAAGAACAATTTGAGATATGTGACATAGCTGATAAATTCTGCTTCTGCTGTTGTTGTTACTGCTGCCGCTGAAGTCGCTGCTGCTGATACCGCTGTTGCTGCTGCTGGTGTTGCCTCTGCTTATGTCGCTGCTGCTGATATCGTTGTCGCTGCTGCTGGTGTTGCCTCTGCTTAAGTCGCTGCAGCTATTGTCACTGCTGCTGATGTCGATGCTGCTGAAGTCGCTGTCGCTGATCTTCCTGTCGCTGCAGTTATTGTTGCTGGCACAGTGGGCACACACAAACCCATTTATATATCTATTTTTTCACAGTCACAGTTATTTGCAACTTTTTTTTCAATTCTAGCCATTAAGCACTTTCGATTTTTCGGATTATTATTTTTTCTCTTTCGATGTTCCGGCCTCGAAAACGCCACCGTCGCGAAAAATTTTTATTTTTCAATTACAATAGATATACATATTTCGTTATCTATTAAAATACAGCCTGTCCAGCTCGTATTTTTCAAAATTATTAATTGAAACTTCCGTTTCATTAATTTTTATTTTTTTTTTATTCTCCGATCACAATAGATATGGTTAGGTTAACCTAACCTAACCTAACCTAACAATAGATATACCCAGTTATCTATTAAAAATACAGCCTGTTTAGCTCGTATTTTTCCAAATTATTAATTGAAACTTTCGTTTCATTAATTTATTTTATACTCTGTTCCTTCCTATAGAAGGGAAATCAGAATTTTTATACCCGATACTCAAAATGAGTATTGGGGTATATTAGATTTGTGGTAAAAGTGGATGTGTGTAACGTCCAGAAGGAAGCGTTTCCGACCCCATAAAGTATATATATTCTTGATCAGCATCAATAGCCGAGTCGATTGAGCCCTGTCTGTCTGTCCGTCCGTCCGTCTGTCCGTCTGTCCGTCCGTCCGTCCCTATTAGCGCCTATTGCTCAAAGACTATAAGAGCTAGAGCAACGACATTTTGTATCCAGCCTTCTGTGATATGTCACTGTTACAAGTATATTTCAAAACATCGCCCCGCCCACTTCCGCCCCCACAAAGGACGAAAATCTGTGGCATCCACAATTTTAAAGATACAAGAAAATTAAAAACGCAGAATCGTAGAGAATGAATTTATCTTCTAGACTGCAGAATCTGAATTGGATCGTATCATTATTATAGCCAGATTGAAGAAAACAATTTCATTTTTTCTCGCCCTGTCTCTCTCTAACACACACGTAGCATAGCCGGCTTTGCATAGCGCAAAACATTAGCGCCTAGATCTCAGAGACTATAAGAGCTAGAGCAACCAAATTTGGTATCCACACTCCTGAAATATCGGACCTTGACGAGTTTGTTTCAAAATTTCGCCACACCCCTTCCGGCCCCGCAAAGGACGAAAATCTGGAGCATCCACAGATCTCAGAGACTATTAGACCTGACTGTCGAGCTCTCACTGTTACAAAACTATTTGTAATTTTTCACTGCAGAACTCACTGTTGATAGCTCACTGCTACAAAATTTCGCCCCACCCCCTTCCGCAGCCATAAACAACGAAAATCTGTGGCAACCACAATTTTGAAGATAGGAGATAGGAGAAAATTAAAAACGCACAATCATAGAGAATGGCCATATCTACCAGATTGCCGAACCTTGCCGAATCCGAGTAAGATCGGATTATTATTATAGCCAAAAGTAACAAATCAATTTGCAGTGGCTACGCAGCGCCCGTCGACACGTTCTGGCTGATTTTCTGTCTCTCTCGCACGCACTCTTTGTCGTTTAATGTAGCCATACTGACTATGTATCGGGTATAAATGTAGAGTTGCGGTCGCAGCAGCAACTTACAACGTTCCCCCTCGTTTATTTTGCTACCTTTAGCTGTCAGCGAACTAGACACTTGTTCAGTCACAAAGGAGCTGGTTTAACTCCGTGCTCTTACCACAGGGGGGAAACAACGGAGAGTCTCGAAGGACCAAAATGATCCGGCTCGAAGGACCAAAATGATCCGGCTCGAAGGACCAAAATGTTAAGACCTTAAAAGAAAAGTCTAGACATTTGCGAGTTGAGTTGTAAATTCAAACTAAATTTTATTCTTAAAATCAGAGCCTTATATGTGATTTGACAATGAGGTAGGAGGTACAATTTGGTAGTCTATAATTATCGTTAGACCTACGCAGAGGATACACTTTACTGAGGATGTTTATTTGAGTACATGCTTACATTAGTTTTATTTTAGGACCGCATTTGTTAAGTGTTTTCTCCACTTGTGTTTTGTTGTCGTATTAATGGGTTACAAATCTCTATTTACACCAGTGCAGTCATAACTTGTCTACTTTATGTGATTTCTTTAGAGATCGGTGTTGTTACATGAGTGAATGTGTACAATAATCTATTTATGTTTAAACATTCTGCAAGGGGCCAAAAGTGGCATTGTATTGACGATAATATGTTCATGTTTGAACAACAGATGTCGTCAGACCCTTCCTGGTGACGGGAAGTTGTAGAGCAGCCAGATTATTGATCTTGGGCTGATCATTCTGTTTCTGTGACTCGTCGAGGATCTCCTTCAGTTTCTTGCTGATATCGGACTTCTTGCCGCGCAGCCATTGGAGTTCTTTAGCGGTGTCCTCGTTGCGGACCTTCATGGCCAGGTACACAAGTGACTCCGACAATCAATTAGAAATAGAAAATATTAGAATATTATTTAACATGCATGTGTAGCATATTAATATTTTGCACGTAGTGCAAAATTTGCCGCATGCTTTGCCGGATTCCGTGTCGCAGCAACTGCATTTATCCATTTTGGCAGCACAGAATTCAGAAAGCCGGTTAGGCGTCAAGACAGCAAACGATTGTAAGGGAAACAGACGGCGGTATGATGCACTTTTTGTTTTTTCTTTTATTGAAATGGTGTACATTTTTGCCATGTAACTTTTTCCAACAAACCAATCCTACTTCACCTCCTTTGGGGACAACCAGCAGCCATTGTTCTGCAGAATCAAGAGCAATGACGAAGTAATTCAGAATCTGGACCAACGCATCAGCCTCTAGCATCTACTCTAGGGCTGGAAGAAAAAAATCGATCAATTAAACAGTCAATCAATCAATCGGCCCAACCGTTTAAGAGATTTTTATATATTAGAATAATATATAATAAATTATATATAGCTTAGCTAAAATTATTTTCCCGTTAGAAAACGACACCTCGCAATTGTATGTCGCTCCGAACATTGAGTATACATATGTAGCTTGTACATTTCATTTTTCAGGTTCGGATATATTTTTTTTCATCAATGCGTACCCAAAACTTTTCTCCCAGTGTGGAATCAAATAGTTGCGCAGCGTCGACGGCTGAATAGCAACTTACGACATTTTCGTTTACGCTCTGCCAAAAAAGCGAAACAACAAGAGCCGAATTCGCATTGACGAGTCCAAACGAAATACTATAAAATACTACAAAATGCTCAAAAATATTACAAAAGTTATAAGAAAAAGTTTAAGATATGGGGTCTAAACTGGCAAGCACAATGACTTGTTATGTTCGGATCTTCCAGGGGGTGCGCTTCTGTCCTGCTGGGACAGAAGCTTGCTGCTTTTTATACCCGATACTCGAAATTAACATAGGGGTATATTAGATTTTTGGTGAAAGTGGATGTGTGTAACGTCCAGAAGGAAGCGTTTCCGACCCCATAAAGTATATATATTCTTGATCAGCATCAATAGCCGAGTCGATTGAGCCATGTCTGTCTGTCCGTCCGTCCCTATGAGCGCCTAGTGCTCAGAGACTATAAGAGCTAGAGCAACGACATTTTGTATCCAGACTTCTTTAATATATCACTGTTACAAGTGTATTTCAAAATTTCGCCCCGCCCCCTTCCGCCCCCACAAAGGATGAAAATCTGTGGCATCCACAATTTCAAAGCTACGAGAAAACGAAAAACGCAGAATAGTAGAGAATGACAATATCTTATAGACTACAGAATCTGAACCAGATCGTATCATTATTATAGCCAGAATGAAGAACAAATTTCATTCTCTCTCGCTCTTTCTCTTTCTAACACACACGTTTCATGGTCGGCTTTGCCTATTGCAAAAGTGAGCGCCTAGATCTCAGAGACTATAAGAGCTAGAGCACCCAAATTTGGTATCCACACTCCTGTGATATCGAACCTTCACAAGTGTATTTCAAATAGAGATAGAGCAACCCAATGTTGTATCCATGGTTAGGTTAGGTTGTGGCGGTAGCCTAGGGGAGCTATAAAACCCCCCAAGCTCACTTGGACCTGTAAAAAGGTCCATTGTGATGCCGCATGGGCGGGTGCCCCTTCTCAATGCCTAAAACCTCGGAAAGCAAACTGTTGCAAATTAGGGGCATTCCCATCCGGAGGCTTGGATGAATTTAGACAGGGTCCCAGGTTTGATTTCGGAAAGGTCCGAAATGTCTGTGAGGAAAGGGGCCCCGAGAAACCGAAGACGACGATTTCCAAGGGCCGGGCAATGACAGAAGAAGTGGGAGACCGATTCCTCTTTCTCGTCGCGACAACTCCTGCAGAAGTCGTTATGAGGGATTGACAGTCTAGAGGCATGAGTGCCGATCTGCCAGTGTCCCGTAATGTCTCGAGTAACTGCAGAGCACTGTGCTCTGCTGAGTTTATATAGCTCTGCTGAGCGCTTGTTCGATCGATATGGCCATATTAATCTTGAGACTTTACAGAACACGGTTTGCTGCCATCTCCTATTGGCATTTTGCTCGAACAATTCGTGCGTGAGGACCCTGCACGTAGCCAAAGCCATCGCTACTTGCTCCCTCTCCGATAGGAGAGGAATCGTAGTACCCTGCCTGGCTAGCTCGTCGGCGGCGTCGTTCGCCTCGATTTCCCTGTGGCCGGGGACCCATATAAGGAAGAGATCTAACTGCTCTGCGATCTCGTGCAGAGACCTGCGGCAGTCATTTACAGTCGCTGAGTTCGACGATATTGAATTGGCTGTCCGAGAAGACGCTCACTAAGTGCGTGTGTAGAAGTAGTTTGGTAGTTTCCGCTTGGAACACACTACAGTGATCCGGGAGCCTGAAGCAATGACTGATGTTCAGCTCGCTGCAGTAGACTCCGCCTCCCACGCGGCCGTCTAACTTTGAGCCATCAGTGTAGAAGTGAACCGCATTTGCAGGTCCTGGTTCGCCCATCTCCCAGTCCTCCCTAGGTGGGATTGATACCTGGAAAGGCGACGAGAGGTAATTGGTAATTGCGGTAGTCTTGTCAGGATTCCCGAGTGCCCAAACGCGGATGCTTTCCATAGTTTGGCCTCCCTCATTCTGAGGGCGGAAAGTGTTGCAACCTTTCCCATGAGATCTACGGGAAGGAGGTCGAGCATGGTATCGAGGGCTTCACTTGGGGTAGTGCGTAGCCCGCCGGTTATGCATAGCTCTGCCATGCGTTGAACTCTGCTGAGTTTGTTGAGACATGTTCTTTTTTCTAAGGCTGGCCACCATACCACCACTCCATAGAGCATGATTGGTCGTATGATGGCGGTGCACCGCGGTGTAAAGCCACCGAACTATATAGGGCGTCATTCCCCATTTTAGTCCGATGGTTTTTCTGCAAGTATAGAGGGCCACTGTGGCCTTCTTTACTCTGTCCTCTATGCTCAATTTTGTAGTGGCGCCTGTCCAACAAAAATATCGCACAACCGTACCACGGTTTCCCCTTCCCTTAGTCATGCACCTTGCACTTTTAGAGCAGTTACGCGCAAGCAAAAAAATGACATAAGCTAACAGCGGCAACTGTCAATGTGTGGTGAGAAAAGGGGAATGAGAGAACCAAGGGCTCAAGCGGAAGGAGAGTGGCTTGTGCCTCTCTTTTCAATTGTACTCGCGATCCCAGACGGACGTCTGAAGAAACTACTCAAGTCAGTGCAGTGAAAGGAACAATTCTAACCTCGACCGTAATTACCGCGTGTCCATCGTGGCTAAGATCTATTCAAAAGATCAGCCGACCATTCCTACGTTTATTAAGCAAAGGCCGAACCCATCGGGTGAGTGAAATTGTACCCCAACTGCCGGCCAACAGAAAATTAAAGTTAGTTTTTTTCTTAAAACCTAACCATAGGTTTGGCCGTACGTACTACCGTACGAAACGCCGGTCGTAGTGCCGTAAGCCGTACCTACCCCAGTCTCGTCACCTTGCCAGACATATAAGTACAAATCGTACCGATCGACTACTGTATGTGTTAGCCGTCTTCGACACCAAATCTTCTTTCGGCTTGGCGTCTGCATACATGTGACCATCACTGTATTTACCGCAGGGTGTACCGGCGTGGGTCCACACACATACAAGCCTTGCTTGGCCTACTCCAGTGAAAAACGGTCGATGGGCTTATATCTTCACGTGCAGTGACATACATATGTATGTGTGAAGTTTACGATTCCCTCTTCAGAGACTTTCGTCATTGCTACGCCGCTTACGCCGCCCGCATACGAACAGTAACGCTAAAGGAGAAGACAATTAACGGTGCCGTAATACAGTTTGCGTTGCTGAAGAAGTCATTCGGTGTCTCGATCATGATGGCTATGCCCATGCATTTCTTCATATTGGAATAATACTTTGGAACCCCACTATTGTACTGACCCTAGGATTACCATTAAAAAGTTAAATTCTTGTGATTCGGTTTGTTTGGATTATCATAAAGAAATGTGCAGCTAGAAGGAAAGGAACTAAAACTAATACTCGCGCATATCGCCTATTTAATCTGACACACTGATATTTACAAGTTTTCAGCCACCCTCATCGACCACATGGAAGCGCTTTCATCGTTGGATTTGATCGTAATGTGAGTGATAACCTGTGAACGTCTGCTATATGTGAATTCAAAATTTTACGCGAGTCGAAGCGACATTAAAGGTTCCATGCCTCGACCGTAAACTTCCCAGCAGTACTGTAACGCTGACCAAGCCAAGTGTTCGCGTGTTGGTTTTGTTCTGCTCTTTCGCAAGCAATGTAACTTTCTGCAATTCTGAATCTATCGACAACCGAACTTATGATTGGGATTACCCCACAAGCAATTGCTGTGCACTTTAAAGATGCATCCATCCATCCATTTAATGAATAAACTGCTTATAATGAATTCCCGTTAATTGTTGCCGTTATTAAGGATCATGTGGCGCCGAGATGACGTAACCTAGCAGAAGTAGAGCATTTATTTTAGGGATCGTTACCAATTACTCAGCCTATTTGGACCGGTGCGATCAAGGAAGGGTGGGCATACCGAGTTGCAATGACACCGCAAGCAACTCCCGCTCGAATTCGTTCCGCTGACTCATCTCCCTACACTGTCACTTCTCTGTAAATTTCTTCCGTCTGAACGCACGCGAAACTTATTTTTATTGTCTTTGCTCCTAATGCTCGAGCCACCCCCACTCTACCCGACTAACCATGAGACCGGCAGCAACGCGTGCATGGATCTCGATCATACCCTCCATCTGCTCGTCTACCGTTTCAGATCCTAGCCTCTTGCTTCATTATCTGTTACAATTTCCAGTCGAGCTTTCTATCGAGGATTAGGCCAAGATACTTGGCGTTGTTGCTAAAGACTAGCGCTTCCCCACATTGTTTTGGGGGAGTCAGTGCCGGAACTTTGTACTTCCTAATAAAAAGCACCAGTTCCGTTTTAGACGGATTAACACCTAGTTCGCATTTGTCTGCCCATTTTGACATCTTCATGAGTGTGCTTTTCAAGCACTCACACAGCGTCTGCGGAAATTTACCAGAGAATGCTATGGCAACATCGACCGTTTCGGTGGATCTTCCCTTCCGATAGGCATGATTGGAGTCTGAGATTAGACTAGGCGGAATACTCGCCGTGAGATGCATCCCCAGAAGCAGTTCCATCGTCTTCAGAAGGAAAGACGATAGACTTATGGGTCTGAAATCTTTGGGGGCAGTATGCGAGGGCTTGCCTGCCTTGGGAATGAAGACCACTTTGGTATGAAGCCAGGTTTCCGGGATGTATCCATGGGAAAAGATTCCCTCGTATATCCTTTTGAGCCAATTAGTGGCTTTTTGACCAGCGTGAATCAGTTGGGCAGGGATAATGCCATCTG
The DNA here is from genome assembly GCA_008121275.1 of Drosophila lowei. Taxonomy (NCBI): domain Eukaryota; kingdom Metazoa; phylum Arthropoda; class Insecta; order Diptera; family Drosophilidae; genus Drosophila; species Drosophila lowei. The sequence goes on from CM017778.1 coordinate 3,658,974, forward strand.
GCCCCGCAGACTTGCATGGTTTAAAGCTTTTGATTGCCCAGGAAATGTTCTCCTGGCTTAGCAGGTTCGTGATATCACTTGAGGCAACGGAAGGAATGGCAAGCGGGGAAGTGGGTGTTGAGGAGAAGATGTAGCGACTCATTGCTGGACGATGTCCAAAATTGGTCGGGACTCTTCAGGTAGCCCAAACTCTGCGCAGGCGCGACGCTTCTGAGTTATTTTCGATTTCGCTACAGAACTTACGCCATGAGGCTCGTTTGGCTTTCCTAAGTTCTTTATTATAAGTTGACAGACTGACCTTGTATTCGGCCCAGTTCCGCTCACCATTCTCTGCCTTAGCTTTGTTAAAGAGTCTCCGGGAGGCTTTCCGGAGTTCCCCCAGTTTAGAAGTCCACCATTCAGGTTTCTTCCGGCCTCTGCTCTTGCCAGAGGGGCAGGATTTATCGAGCGCCTGATTGAAGGCGTCGGTAAATGTTTTAACGAGATGAGTCGTGGCCTCCCTGGAAATCTCCTCCTCAGGTGGAGTCTCAGGAAGAACACGACAGAGGTGGTCTGAGTACCGAGTCCAGTTTGTCCGCCTGAGATTCCGGAATTGAACTGGTCTCGGTAGTGAGAGAATACAGTTTCCACTTAGCTGTGGTCCGAGAAGAAGTGCTCTTCCAGGACCCTCCAGGATACGATGTTCCCCTGTATCTCATGAGAGGCAAGTGTGAGGTCCAGGACCTCTTTGCGGTTTTTAATAATAAAGGTGGGATCACTCCCCCGATTTAATAGGACCATCTGAGTGGTCAGTAAATAATTGAAAAGGTTCTCACCCCTTTCGTTAGTGTCAGTGCTTCCTCACTGGCAGTGATGTGCGTTGGCGTCGCTCGCTACGATTAGGCCGGTGTCCTTGGCCTCGCAGTCTGCGATTAGCGCCCGGAGCGCATGTGGAGGGGGGTAATCACCCATGTACGTGGAGCAGATCCTCAGTGAGCGCCCCTGGCCCTCGAGGCCCACTGCTGTTTGGTCTTCATTGCTGAAATTTGGGAGCAAAAATAAGTGCAAATCTCTTTTTTTTTTTTTTTGCAATGATGCAGGTGGTGGAGGTTTATCTGCAGGAGTATCAGCGACATTCCTGAGGTTCACCTCCACCATTGTTTTATCGTGGTCGCTGTCCGAAGAGACCAGCTCCTCCCTGACCCCGATGTGCTCGAGACCCCTAGTAAGGTTGCTCACGTCGGACACATAGCCATCCACGATGTCATCCGACACCACTGATGCTACGTCCGACACCGCAGGCTTGATCTCCATGCTCGGGATCTCCGGGGCCTCCAGGTCTGACTCGACCTCCGGTTGCATGACCTTAGAGTCGGACTATGGGACTATGACTACCTTTTTGTAGCCGTAGTCCACATTACCCTCCGTGTCATGGAGAAGTCTTACCGACTCCTCGTTCAGGACGAGGATGACTTGGCGCCTCTGTCCATTGCTCTCCTCTACCTTGGCCACCTTCCAATCGGCTGTAGGAAGGTGGGGCTTGCAGACCTGCATTATCCGGAGAATCTTTTCCGGCTCTGCAGGCTTCGCCGAGACCCATGCTCTGGCCCTTAGTTTGCTGGGGATGTCCTCCCATTTTACGGCCTCCAGCTTGGCTCCTGGGTAGACCTCTTCGAACGATGCGACCGCCTTCATGTAGAGGGCCGCCGAGCGAACATCTTGGCAGGCGATGGCTTTCACTCTGGCTTGGTGCCACCCGGCGTCCTCACGCTTGGGCGGTGGTCCTCCATTTTCCTCCAACTCCTGAAGGAAGCGGTCTGGAGCTCGTTTTCTACGAGGTGCCACTTGTCCCGAGGAATCTGCCCGTCTTTGGAGCCCCTGTCTAGGACTCCAATTAAGGTTTTTTCCTCTCGCCACCTTGGCAAACGAGCGGTTGCTCAGGGTTTTCGTCTTCTTGGCCTGTTGGACTTGCGTGGTGGTGTCTTCCGCCGAGCGTTGCCGCTTGCTTGGGGCCTTGGCTGCGCCCTTGCCAGCTTTGGCTGTCGGGCAGGACCGTCTTGGCCCATCGCCGCGATTCGATTCCTTGGGCAGACGCCAGGAACACCGAGTCGTCGTTGCCCTGGATGAAGGCCGCACGTCTCTTATCCTGGAACTTGGGTCTATCTTTCGAGGCAGAAACGCCAGCTGCCGGGGTTGTCAAGGGGTCCCCGGCCCCAAGGGGTCTGCCAGCCGCGATATCGCTCTGCATGGCAGTCACCCCGGTAGCCGGGTCGCCCTTGGCGCCCCCCGACGTGGATTGGATTGGCCCGATTGGCTTTCAGACCCCTCCTCGCAGCGCTTGCTGCCTCGAGACGGTGGACCGACTTAGTCTCCTTCCTCGTCGTTTTGGGCACTGGTTTCCCAGATGCGGTTGAAGAGGGATTGTCTTTTCCCTCCGGCACTTTAAGAGGAGTACCGAGCTCCTTTGCGGGGTTTTTTATATTTATATTTAAATTTGAGTTTGGCATTGTTGGTCCCAGGAGTAGGCGGGAAGTAAGTCACCCGAGGCATAGCCCGCGTGCCCCGTGAAGCCTTATTTAAACTGAAGGTCGGCAGGTATACAGAGTCCGCATATTAGCGACCGAGCACCCCCTCGTCCATGCATCCCTCGGCATATGACACCTTGGATTGGCGTGAAGCACAATCGCCTCGGATTCAGGGCAAGCCACGAACCCTGTGCCCCGTTCAGAATTTACAGTTGTGACAAGCCGACTCGTCATCCGTTTATCCCCCTGTAGCACCCGATTTTTTTGTTTTATTTTAATTTTTAATAATACATATTGTTGTTTTCTATTAATTTTGGAGCAACTTATACAACAGTCAACAGTCAAGAAAAATAATGTTTTAAAAAAATAAAAAATAAAATAAAAAAAAAAATGTGTGTTATTAAGGTTGAAGAATTTGGAGGGGGATATTATTTGGTTCAATTATCCTTTCAGGTTTCTAGGGTAGAGGTCCTCTTAGATCATCCTGTTGGGCAGGTCGACTGGGTGTATTCTGGCCAGCCTACGCCGGTATCTTGTTCTTGCAAGACGTCTCGCCAGTATATTATGATGGCTTCCGAGCTTACACATATGGTTCTTCGCTTGATTGTTGATAACATCACCAACAAGTGGTACGTTAAGGTCCTTGGCAATGTCCCGGTTACGGATATACCACTCAGCTCCGGAGATCCTACGCAGGAACTTACTCTGGAACGTCATGATCCAGCAAGGTTAGTTTTGGCGGCAATGCCAAACACCTGAATGCCGTACTTCCAGGCAGGTGCTAGTATGGCTTTGTATATCATAACTTTGTTTTTTAAACTGAGCTTGTTGCTTTGTTTAAGTAGCCAGAACATTTTCTGGGCCCACCAACTTGCTCCTCACGCTACGGATGTGACTGTCGAAAGTTAAACGTGCATCCAGTGTAACTCCGAGGTATGTGTGATTCCTACGCTGCTCCACGAGCTTCCAAAGCAGGAAGACACCAGGCCTAGAGCGACTATCATAATCTCAATTCTCAACCCACCACGGCTGTGTAATGGCACACGATTAGTCATTGAAAAACTAATGAGAAACGTTATTTTGTTCGAACAGTCGAACAAATCACAAAAAAAAAAAATATTCAGTAAAATTTCAGAAATCAAAAAACCAAACCAAATTTCAATTTGATATTGTTGTCAAGTGCGGTAATAACCAAGTGCTAAAGAATTGAATATTTGACAAGACGAACTCAAAAGTGAAAAAATAATTTTGTCTCATTGTTTTTTCTTAACCTTATATTTGAGTAACTGCTGCTATGGCAGAACTCGTGAACCGAAGGGGTAAATCTCGAAAACCAACTTTATCAACTGACGATGAACTGTGTGGAGTCCCAACACGAGAGCGAGAGCGTGATACTCCCACAGCACAAGCAGCCCCTCAGGTACCACCTGCTGTCGAATCCCGACCCGCCAAACCGCCGCCGATAGTCCTTCCTAAAGTGAGCAACATTGCTGCCACTTTAAGGGAAATATCCCAGCTGATTCCCGTGGAGAAATTCTACACGAAGACAACTCCTGCAGGGGGACTCCGCATAATGTGCATTGATGTGAACTCCTCCTCCTACACCACCCCATCGTATACGTATCAACTCCAAACGGAGAGAGGGTACAGAATCATAATCAGGGATCTCCACCACACCACGGAGAAAGATTATATCATTGAAATGCTGGCCAGCTATGGACACGAGGCCACATTCGTTCGCTGCATGACACGCCGCGGAACCCAAGAACCCTTCAACATGTTCAATGTGCAGTTGAAACCTAAGCCAAACAACACAGAAGTGCTCGCCATAACGAATTTGGGTGGGCAAAGAGTTAAAATTGAAATCCAACAAAGCTCTGGCCCCGTCGTCCAGTGTCATCGATGCCAAAAAATTGGCCACACGCACAACTATTGCCAAAGCGACTTCGTCTGCGTAAAATGTGCTGGCAGGCACCCCTCAACAGCATGCCAAAAAACCTTACAGCAGCCGGCTAAATGCGCGAACTGTAACGGCCCTCACCCAGCCAGCTATAGGGGCTGCACCGCTTTTAAAAATGCAGAGCAACGCAAAAAGCCGAGCGAACTGGCCCAAGCCAATAAGATGCTGAAGGATCTTGGCATGCCGGCCCTTCCCTTGCCTAAAAACCGAAGCCTAAGCCGACGTCGACAACCAAGCAAACCTCGTAATCCACAACTGAACGCTCAAAGCTCCAGTACGCACGAAGAAGCACCCTCCACTTCAAACCAGGCCCTGAGCTACGCTGCAGTCGCCAGAGTGAACCTTCCAGCGCAGAAACAACAACAGCAAGAACGAAGATCAAGATCGAAGACGAAGCTAACGCATAGTGCACGCTTGCAGGAGCAACTCATAAAGCATCTCAGCCGAATTCGATCCAAAAGCACAAACCACTTTATGAACACAAATCACCCACAAACCAGCAACAACAACAACAACAACGTTGATCTCAACAGCCTTAATGAGAAGCTAGACAAGCTTATATCTCTCCTACTAGCGCAGTCGGAACGGAACAACGAGATAACAATTAACAAGACACAGCCCATTCAGAGCCTTGAAAATAGGATGTCTATACTTGAGAGGACACTTGACCGAATCATAATACGACTCTCACCACCTACAAAAGTCAATGAATCCTCAAATGCCTAATAATTCCAGGATAACCAAAATCGCCTTCTGGAACGCTGCTGGGCTCTCAAACAAACTCCCTGAACTCAACGCTTATTTGACAGACAACAATATAGACATCCTTCTGATATCTGAATCGCACCTAAAAGACGACACAGACCTCGTGATAGACGGATATCACATCTATCTTGCAAACCACCCATCAACCCGGAGCAGAGGCGGATCTGCTGTGATTATAAAACACAGCATCCCACACATTTCCCTGACTCCAACTAGAAAGAACTCCATACAAATGTCTACTGTAGCTGTAACTATGAAAAACGGCGTTTGAATGGACTGACACTCAGTTTAAGCAACTCTTCGACTGCTTGGGTACCAGATACAGATACAGCATGCAAAAGCTGTGGCGGCTCACAAATTCCATCAAGAGGCAGCCAATCCCAAATCCTCCAGTTCGAAAGCATGTGGCTGATGGACAGCAAACTCCTGCTGATCCATGGTGCAAAACCACAGAAGAAAAAGCTGAAGCCGTTGCACAACATCTCGAACTACGGTTCACTCCTAGAATCACGGCAGATCTAGAAGACAGGGAGGAAATCGAATCAGTGCTGCAACGTAACAATCCTCCAGACGAACAACAAATCAGACCAGTTACCTTCAATGAATTAAAATCTGAAATCAAAAAACTCAAGTCAAAAAAGTCACCTGGATTTGATAATATTGATAACCGTGTCATAAAAGCCTTACCGTTATCTGCCGTATCCTACCTTATGCTGATATTCAACGCTGCCCTGCAGATTGGGTATTTCCTAAAGGCTTGGAAATGTGCCAAAATAACAATGATACAGAAGCCAGGAGAACCGCCGGATAAACTTGAATCTTACAGGCCTATCAGTCTTCTATCAGGATTCTCAAAAATATTCGAGCGCCTCATTCAAACACGTCTCTTTGATAAAGAACATTTTGCCATGGCCATACCAAATCATCAATTCAGTTTCAGAAGTCAGCACTCCGCTGAGCAACAAGTCGGACCAGTCACTCAATTTATCCTCAGGTCATATGAACAACAACGACATTGCTGTGCTGTCTACATGGACATTCAGGAAGCTTTCGATAGAGTCTGGCATCAGGGCCTACTCTGCAAACTCAAAACCATAATACCGGACAAATTATTCATTCTACTCACCAACTATCTTATGGACAGAACCTTCAAAGTCGTCTGTTGTGGTAATACCATCTCAAGCCAAAAGCATCTAGCTGCAGGAGTCCCGCAAGGCAGTGTCCTTGGCCCAGTGCTATACAATGTATACACTGCCGACATGCCACAGCCACAAAGAAGCAATACTCAAACGCAACTCCTAGCAACTTATGCAGACGACGCGGTCTACCTGGTGTCTGCTTCTAACCCACGACAAGGCAACGAATCCATGTAGAGGCTTCTAGCTGACGCTCACTCCTGGTCAAAAAAATGGGGAATTACCATTAGTCTCACAAAAACTGCACATGTCTTGCATTCACTCTCACCTGCGCAACAACAGACTCCAGCACCTAGTCTAGCTGGGCAACACCTACCCAAACAAGCGGTCCTACCATACCTTGGCGTGCAGATGGACGAGAAGCTCAACTTCAACAAACATGTAACTGCTGTAGTCACCAAAACAAGGGCCCGGCTAAAAAAGTTTGACTGGCTAATCGGCAGAAGAAGCAAACTTACCCTGCACCTGAAAGTCCTTCTCTTCAAGCAACTGGTTGCCTCAATATGGCAGTATGCCATGCCAGTCTGGGGACCCCTAACATCAAGCACGCAAATGGACTAACAGCAAACATTACACAACAAAGAAGTCTGAATGCCATCCAGATGACAGTACTCCAGGCTAGACGCGAGAACTGGCGAAGAAATCTCACCAGAAATCGCACCAAATACACATGTAAATTAAAACAATGTAAACAACAATACACAAATTACATGTGTATTTGGTGCGTTGGTGTTACTGCGGCTGATTTCCATATTATCCCTGCAGTACCAGCAGTGAGCGATGACGAATGTCATCTACATGTCATCTAGGCGTTGACGCCAGCCAAATCGAACCCTTTGTTTTTTCTTTTGTTTCTTTCTTTTCCGCGCGTGCCAAACGTAATTCGGTTCTGCCGACCGTGCGCAGTAGCAGAGAACTTCGTTTTATCTATTGTTTCTTTCTTTTCCGAGCGTGCCAAACGTAATTCGGTTCTGCCGACCGTGCGCAGTAGCAGAGAGCTTCGTTTTATCTTTTCGTCTCCTTTGCGCCTGCGTCGGCAGAACTCTTTTTCTTTCTTCGCTTTGCATTTGCTATTTGCAATCGACTAATTGTGCGCAAACGAAGTAAAATAAAGTGCTGTGATTATTATTATTATCAGGTAAGTGCAGTGTTTAAATAATTAATAATATTTGTTGTGCGCGTGGTAAATAAAGAAAATATCAATTGTATAAAAGTCAAATCTGTGAAAAAAACTGTGTTCAAATTATATTAATGTTTCGCTGCATTCACATTATATTTCTTTATTCTTCTCTTATGCTCGGGAATAAAAGAAGAATAAAGAAATAGAATGTAAATCCATATTAGCGAATTAAATTGTTATAATCTGCGGTGGGCACGAAATTGCAATTTGTGAGCAGTCCAGCAGCAAAACAAACAACAAAAGAAAAGCAACAAAAAGTAACCCTTATTTGTGCGGCTTGGCTCGAGCAGGTACATTTTTTTGCGCTTGTTTTGTTTTTGTTGTTGGAGGAAATGAACAGCCCACCGCTGACCTACAGTGAACATTGTTGTTTTTCTTGAACCAAATAACCGTTTTAAAAATCGAACAAATTCTTTCTTTTTATGCAATTATACCAAATTAATAGTAATTGTACATATGTATATACAGTAGCGTACAACTAAATGTGGACAGTGAAAAAAAAGATGATTTCGTTTGTAAACTTTTAATAGCACGGTTTTATTATATGTTCTTCCTTCTTGATCGTCGTATTCGAATGAATGTGTGTTGGCATATCGATACCTTGTCGAGGACAAGTATCGATATATCGAAATACATTGATATTTCTTATAATACTATCGATGAGTAAATCTTAAACTAATATTCAAATCTTACAAACTAATATTCATATCTTACATTCGGGCAACCTGACTACAGATCGCCCACGATCTACACACTAAGGCATACAATTGGTTAAACATTTCTTATTCGGTATTGTCTTACTTAACATACTATTTCATCGATTAACAACATGAGACCATGGTTTTATCCTTACACTCTACCCAGGGTTTAAGCCTTGCTGGTTCTAGTATACTTCGGAATGGCATTTGCGTCAACTGACAGTCCTCAATGTCGACAACCTCATAACGATCATTATCTACGGCCAGATGTCCTAGTTTTTCGTGTGACCGCCTTATCAACTGCTCTTCCATACACATTGGTACATAGAAACATAGTTTGTTTTCACAACTCCTCTTGTAAACAATACCATCTACCATTTTAAAATCTACTTCAATTCCATCCTCTAGCATTTTTCGAATCCTAACTACTTCCTTGTCTCGCATCTGTTCTGTTTGCAATATCAAATCAACATCTTCTGGCGTTGCACCTACTACCCCAACTATCAATGATTTTAGTAATCTTTCCTCCTGAAACTCTAACTTGTCCCTCTCTACTGTATCCTCAACACATTTTTTTCTCTTTATCTGAATTCCTACTACTAATGTACTTTCTCCCCCAGCACATCGTTAACGCTTCCTCTACATTGGCTCAAATCTCTAATTTCAATCTTCGATCCATCCTCTTCCCTATATTCACTATTCTCTATGTTATCTCTACAATCACTACCAAGGTTCTCTCTATCATCAGACTTCCACCTATTTCCCAATCTACTTCCTACTGCACTTGATTCTCCACACTCAATCGCAGGGTTCTGTACGGTACTACTACGCTCTCTACTGATATTTAATTCTCTACACTTAATCACAGGGTTCTCTACGGTACCTTTATGCTCACTAGCAGGGTTGTCTCTACTTACACTATTCCTTGTATATTGCTTGGTACTCTCATCTTTTTCTAAATTAGACTTTACTAAACCGTATTTGACTCTATAACCATCCTCTAACATATTCGTCACTTGATCTTGTCTGCTCAGCGCATCAACGTGCGCCATACTGGCCCCAGGTCTGTGCATAATGGAGTAATCATAGTTCTCTAACTCTAGGGACCACCGTGCTATCTTAGGACTAATTGACTTTCTGGTTAACGTCTGTACTAACGAATTACAATCCGTGATTATTTTGATAGGTCCTTCAAATATGCTCTAAAACGCCTCAATGCATAAATTATAGCCAATGTCTCTAGTTCGAAACTATGATAACGTGATTCTGTTTCTGTTGTTTTGCCGGAATAATAGGACACAGGGTGCATCTTCCATCATCTTGCCTTTGCATCAGTATTGCGCCATAACCGTATGAACTTGCGTCTGTATGTAATTCCGTTTCTCTATTTGGGCTAAAATGGCTAATACCGGAGGATTTGCCAACGCATTCTGGAAGAGTTTCAAACGTCTTCACCTGTTCTCTATTCATGGGAAACGGACCACCTTCTTTTAACAACTGCACCAAGGGCTTAGCTGTCGTCGCAAATGACAACATGAAACGTCGAAAATACGAAAAAGAATCCCAAGCATGAGTGCAGTGCTTTTACATTTTGGGGACTGGGTATTTTTTCAAGGCCTCAATATGGGAATCACTAGGAACTATTCCGTTTTGATTAACTTTATACCCCAGGAAATCGATGTTTCGATTGACAAACCTACACTTTTTTTAGATTTATCTCTAAATTTTGCTCGCTAAACCGAATGCATAGTCTTTTTTAATATATCCATGTGTTCTTCAACTGTTTTGTCGCTACTAATATATCATCCATGTACACTACAATGCTTTTGTTCCTAATAAAGTCTCTCAAGAGCTCGAAATAAATCTCTGAAAAAATAGCGGATCCATTTTTAACCCAAAGGGCATTCTCAAGTACTCATACTGTCCTTGCGGTGTCACAAACGATGTATACGGAACTGATTTTCTTCTACGCCTATTTGATGATACCCACTTTTCAAATCTATAATGGAAAAACAGCCTTGTTTTCTAAAAACTCAAGACAGTCCTCAATAAGGGGCAATTGGAAATTATCTTTAACAATTCGTTTGTTCAGACCACGGTAATCGACACACATTCGAAGTTCTCCTGATTTTTTTTTACTAGGACCAACGGGGAAGCATAAGGAGACTCACTATGACGGATTACTTTCTTTTTCTAACAGATCATCTACTATTTCAGCTACTTTCTCTCTCTCATGGTAGGATAAACGACGTTGAGTACAATGAAATGGTGTTGTTTCTGTTACACGAATCTGCATCTGATACTTTGGTGGTGCTTTAAAGTCAAATTCTTTGTGTAAATGGTATGTCTTAATAACTGGCCTACACTTTTCTGCAAGAGTGGGGCCAAATTCGAAACCTACGTTAATATGTTCCTCTTCATCAATCTCTACCGACGCACAAAGTTTACTGGTTGTCGTCGCCTTGATTCATATTCTCGATGGCCATTTTGTCATTCCTTGAGTTTTTCTTCAGTCTGATTTTTAAATGGATTAGAACGTTTGATTAGCTCGCTTCTTTCTGATTGATTACCATCTAACTTATCATATAGTCTTATGTTAATATTATTTTTACGTTCGGTGAATAAAGACGCGCAGGTTAAACTAATATCTTTTTGCTTTAATGAACTTAATGGTGTGTGTTGCTTCGCATTGATATTTTTCTTATGAACTAATTTTGCTAATAACTTTAAGGGCATCGCGTCCCAACAATACCGGCAAAGGCAGCATGTTATCATCTACGATGTTTAATAAAACGATATATTTCTTTGTGCAAAATTCAATATGGTAAATTTTCCCCATATGGGGAATTGGTTGTCCTCCTAGTCCATAGTATTTCCTGACTTCATTATAGGCTTCAACTATAGACGACTTCGGTATCAAAGACTTATGAATAAAACTTACAGGGCTACCTGTATCAAATAGACTAAAATACTGACGCCTCTTTGTTCACCAAACGGAAGTCATAAAGTGATTAACTGGACAGCCGCTAAATCGTCGTTGTTTTTTTCCTGGTCGCTCCTCATCTTGAACTGGCCCCTAGTGGCCATCTTTCGTTGTTGGCACTGCGAATATAGGTGGCTGGTACTCAACAGTTAAAACATGCCCCATCCGGTCTCTTTGGCTGAGTGCATTTCCTTCATAACGTGCCCAAATTGCCGACAGTTGTAGCAACGCATTGCGCCACCACCTTTGCTGCCCTGTTGCCATACTTACATTTAGTTTTCCCTTTGTCATACCTTCGCTACGAATTTCTACGACGCCAGGAGCTCTTCTGACTCATCATTGGTGACCATCTTGTCACGCAACTCGTTGAGTGTGCTGCAATATAGCATGGATGCTGCCATGCCCGTCTTGATGCAATCCCTCTACGATGAATTTGCCGTCATCGCTGGTGGCCATGTCTGCTTGCGACGCTATGAGCACATTGCGACGAAATATTCTCATTGCGCTTTCATTATTTGCAATTTTCCGTGCCTCCAGTCGTTTTCCAATGTCCCACGCTGTCACTTTCTGCTCAAAGACGTTGAGCAATTCTGCTCGCATCAATTGCCAAACAAGTGGCGACATGGTCGATTTACGCCTTCGCCGATCCGCCTAGCAGCCGCTTCAATAATATCCAGCACTTGGACTCGGATACACCATGGAAATTCATAATGTCCTCATTTTTAAGTTACTTATCCAACTGTTTACAGCCTGGTCGTCATCTCCAGAAAATGGACGCATCAACGCCTCACTGTGTGTCAAGTCGATGCAATCTCTCGGCGTTTCCAACTCCATAGCCTCTTTCTCCGTTTTTAATATGCTTAATTCAAAGATCAGCTAAGCGCTTGCGAGAAACGTACAATTGTTCCAACTGCTGCAAACGGCGCGATTCTTCTTCGTATTCATCTGATCGCATGGTCAATTTCGAACAAGCGTTGTCTTGTCGCGGCATGAATCATTCTATAGCCTTCTGCACATTTTCACCATATTCTTCTGGCGCCGCCTCTACTGCGTGTATTGCACTACGGTTGTCTCTCTCTATCTCGCGCTCAACCGGGACTGCAAAATGTCTGCCTGCATAGTCTCGTCTGCGCTTGGCGCCGTATTTCCTAGCTCATGCGTGTCTTCCATGATTTTTTCACTGCTGTACGTAATTGGTGTATGTTGGCATCTTGATCAAAATATACGTTTTGCCTACGCAATATGTCGCTAAGTTCACTTTTGGTTTCGCTCTTATGTCTGCATAGTTCATCGCAGAGTTTTTTTTTTGGCAAACCAGACACCTGATATGTAAACTTTTAATAGCACGGTTTTTATTATATGTTCTTCCTTCTTGATCGTCGTATTCGAATGAATGTGTGTTGGCATATCGAGCCTTGTCGAGGACAAGTATCGATATATCGAGTACATTGATATTTCTTATAATACTATCGATGAGTAAATCTTAAACTAATATTCAAATCTTACAAACTAATATTCATATCTTACGTTGCTTTAAAAAAGTCGTATTTCTCACAAATAATTTTGCGCTGGCATTGAACGAAAAGAATGCGTGCGAGAGACAGAAAATATGTCTGAACGTGTCGTCGGGCGCAGCGGAACCACTGCAAATTGATTTGTTCCTTTTGGTTTTTTAGTATCGGGTATAAAAATACATTAAATTAAATACATACATTGATCTATTAGGAAACGTAACAATAACTAACTTAAACCTTAGTCGTACACTTTAATTTTTCTTGCAAAAGCCTTGTGTTCATCACTGTTTTCCTTCTGGTTAATGTAACAATAAATTCTCTAAGCATTTCATTATGTATTTGAATGTGAATCCAATTCTGGGGCACTCGATCATATAAAGAATACAAAAAGTACCGACTTTGTTGCGAAAAACAACAACATAACACTTAATACACTGTAATACATTTTCTTTAAAAAAGGTTCGTCGTATTAGCCGACTATTTCCGCTTTAAAAATGTATCCCTCTCACCATCAACATCAAACTAAATCTCCCCAGGAAGAAAATTGATAGCCACATTTTCGTTTATGGTTTATTGAAAACGTTTCAGAATTGTACATATACCTCTTCACATTCCTGTAATCTTCAATCGTCCATTTCATTCGGCCATTTCAGCTTGCAAAATTAATAACTTCTGAACGAATAGAGATATTTTCATGACATAAACTTCATTTGAACGGGAAATCTTTCAAATCTTTATTTTTTCGAGTACACGGTACGCGGTGCTACGATATCTAGAAGCTTTGCAAATCCAGCTGAAATTCACACATGCAAGCGCATTCCATTTTTAGATTTATAAGTACTCCCAATTTGTGCGACAGTACTGTAAAAACCCATACAAGCAGGCAATGCTTAATAATGTATGAGGATACGTGTGCCCACACATGCAGTTACAAAACATACGTGGCCTCCCGTGGTGGAAAGGATAACTTTTATATATATTTTATTTATTTGTATACATTTTAATTTAATTTCAGATTTACGGTTTCTGTGGGCAGCTGTGAAGCTGCAAAAATATGGAAAGCCGCAGGTACGCTACAAGCAGTGCAAACAGGGATGGCTTTGGCTTTAGATTTGGGGCTTGAACCATTCTTAATAATATTTTTTTTTTTTTTTTTCCTTTTTTTCAATTTTTTAAAATCTGGTATTGTTTTTGTTTTACTGTTTTTCAGAGGCTGTGTTAGTTTTTTTTGACATAATTTAAGTATCTTTCCCCAGGTTGTATTGAACTTTGCAATTCTGAAAACCTGATAAATGTAGCTATAAATCGGACCCAAACACTTTATAGATTAAGCTTACCGTATACCTGAGGCTACAACGGAGGATATTAAAAAACATCTTTGCTCTTAAATTATTGATTGATGGCCATCATCAGCGATGGATACCCCGCCAATATGTTGGCAAAGGTGAACGGCGACCGGGAGTACCCTGTGCTAAGGGAGTACCGAAAACTATTGGCGGGGCAGTACGCCGTGATGGACAAGGTTCTGTCACAGCTGTACAACCTGCAGTTCACAGCCGACGATTGGCTCCTACCCGGCGACACCGTTCACCACCTTGAACAGGCTGAACAGCATGGACCTGGAGCTATGCGGCAATGTCATTGTAGGTATGGTGCGCGACGTGATGAAACATATGCCGAGGGCAGGGAGAAGTTCGAAAGCAATCCATATAGATTTATGGCCATAGTGGTGGGAGTGTCAGAGATGGACTCAACCATCCGTACAAATCGGTCCTTTTCAGGACCACCAAAAATGTATAGAAAGAGATATATTTTCAAAATATAGTATGTAAAAATATAAATGTAAAATAGAGACGCTGCTGCAGTCGAATGATCCCCGGCTGATCGTTAGTTGGCTGGCTGATCTAATTGATCCATAGATCTCTAAGGAGCGGACTTCAGCTGCTGCTGAAGCGTAAACACTAGATTCATCCACTTGTGACGTGTCAGACGCAGATGCTGCCTGATGTCCATTGAGCAGATGCAGCTGTTTAGCAGAGCCTGAGTGTGTAAGAGGCTTGTAGCTGAGCTAAGGGCGAAAACTAAACGGACCGCCAACGGCGTTGTATGGGCAGCCATAGTCTCGCTGCTACAGGGTTTTGGAGTCAGGGGCTCTAAAACGGTGCTCTGAAAGGTTGGCTCCCTCTGGGGGTGAGTTAGCGCTAATGGCAGTTGAAGAGAAAGAGGAGAAAGCGATGACATTCGAACGTCATCCAGCGGATTCGACCGGTCTCGTAGTGGATGGGAGCGTGTCCATCTTCCTTTTGGAATTTGGATGTCAAGCGACCAACATCGCCCCCGAACAGGCTCAGCAAAAATCATTAGAAAAAAAATTCCAAAGTCAAGGGAAAAAAGAAATATTGTCAAAGCGCGAGTGGTATCCAGCAGCAGCAAAGCAAAAGTCGCGGGACTAGGAAAACTGAAGCTAGGTCGGCCACTAGGGCACTAGATTTGGCGCCTAGCAATTTGGGCTGGCGAAGCAGCAGCGCTCCAAGCAGCTGATCCGACGCAGCACAGAGCGAGGGAGCAGAGACGCAGCAAAAATTCTGAGAGTCTCGACCTTCGCGGGCAGCCGGATCGACGCCGCTGAGGCGGCGGCCACAAAGCGGGACGGTCGATAATCCGCGATAGTGAGGAGGAAAATCGCTCAAATCATACCTAAACGTGCCGTATGCCAAATTAAGCTAACAATGCCCAATTAAGATCCGCAGTTTACATAGTGAAGGAAAGTGTTAGTGTGATATTGGAATTCAGTACTCAGAGCTGCAAGGGTAATGCCCTAAAAATATAGAGGGCGAGCGGAGCCAAAGGTGATGCGCGCATAGGCAGAGAGTAAGAGCGGGGGAGAGAGAGAACACGCAAGCAGGAAAGGCAGAGCCCAATGGGAGAGCGAGCGAGCTATAGAATCGCTAGCCAGCAACGGAGCCGAAGGGGGCTGGCGATAAGCCGAGAGAAGTAGCATAAGTTAGCATAAGAGTAAGCAGAATAGTACCGAGCAGCAGAACAGCTATTTAAGTTTACATTTATATACATTTTAATTTTATTTCTTTCAATTTTAATTTTATTTCTTTCGGTTTGAGATAAGCGTGGCGACGGCCGACGCGGTTGATTTCTCCCTCCAAACTGCCCTCCTGCTTACAAGTAAGTTCTCAGCACTCCCGAGGCTCACTGCTCGTTCTGCAACATTGTTGCGTACCCAAAACTCCGGTGTCGCTGGGCAACATCCCCTGTATAACGGCTGATCTTGTTATACCCGATACTCAAAATGAGTATTGGGGTATATTAGATTTGTGGTGAAAATGGATGTGTGTAACGTCCAGAAGGAAGCGTTTCCGACCCCATAAAGTATATATATTCTTGAACAGCATCAATAGCCGAGTCGATTGAGCCATGTCTGTCTGTCCGTCTGTCCGTCTGTCCGTCCCTATTAGCGCATAGTGCTCAAAGACTATAAGAGCTAGAGCAACGACATTTTGTATCCAGACTTCTGTAGTATGTCACTGTTACAAGTATATTTCAAAACATCGCCCCGCCCACTTCCGCCTCCACAAAGGACGAAAATCTGTGGCATCCACAATTTTAAAGATACAAGAAAATTAAAAACGCAGAATCGTAGAGAATGAATTTATCTTCTAGACTGCAGAATCTGAATTGGATCGTATCATTATTATAGCCAGAATGAAGAAAACAATTTCATTTTTTCTCGCCCTGTCTCTCTCTAACACACACGTATCATAGCCGGCTTTGCATAGCGCAAAACATTAGCGCCTAGATCTCAGAGACTATAAGAGCTAGAGCAACCAAATTTTTAATCCAGATTCCTATGATATCGGACCTTGACGAGTTTGTTTCAAAATTTCGCCCCACCCCCTTCCGGCCCCGCAAAGTGCGAAAATCTGTGGCATCCACAGATCTCAGAGACTATTAGACCTGACTGTCGAGCTCTCACTGCTACAAAACTATTTGTAATTGTTCACTGCAGAACTCACTGTTGATAGCTCAATGCTACAAGTGTGTTTCAAAATTTCGCCCCACCCCCTTCCGCAGCCTTAAACAACGAAAATCTGTGGCAACCACAATTTTGAAGATAGGAGAAAATTAAAAACGCACAATCATAGAGAATGGCCATATCTACCAGATTGCCGAACCTTGCCGAATCCGAGTAAGATCGGATTATTATTATAGCCAAAAGTAACAAATCAATTTGCAGTGGCTACGCAGCGCCCGTCGACACGTTCTGACTGATTTTCTGTCTCTCTCGCACGCACTCTTTGTCGTTAAATGTAGCCATACTGACTATGTATCGGGTATAAATGTAGAGTTGCGGTCGCAGCAGCAACTCACAACGTTCCCCCTCGTTTCATTTGGAGTTGTTATGCTTTATGAACTCTATTCCTGATTTCCACCTCAAGTTCAGGGGAGGACGAGTGAATTACATCGACCGGACGTTTCTTCGTTACGGAGTGAACTGTGTTATTGTATTCAATAGTTGCTTAAAGTATCGTTTCCACAGTATTTGTAAGCTTCCTTTGGGCTGTTAAACATCTCGCAATGTCATTAAGGGTGCTATGGAATCTTTCGACTTGTCCATTGGAAGTACTATGAAGTGGTGGAGCATTTATAATTTGAATGTTATATTGGTTACTTAATAATGATTTTATTGTCTCGGACTTTATGGAAGGTTCGTTATCGCAATAGATCGTCTTGGTGTTCCGGTAAAAATTGATAAGTTGTAAAATTGCTGATTGTATGTCAACTATTGTTCTTGAAGCGATGGGTTGGACAACTGCAAATTTTGAAAGCTTGTCACTGCATGTGAGGAATTATTTTTTATCGGTTGAATATACGTCGATATGTAGCATTTCGCCCACATACGAGGGTATGGGTGTTTCCCCAAGTATTTGTTTTTGTGGGTGTCGGTTGTACTTGGCCGTTTGACAAATTTTACAATTTGCAACAACCTCGACTGCTAATTTGGTCATTTTCGGGAAAAAATAGTCTTGTAAAATTTGTTTTACATTCTCCTGTGCCGCCCTATGGGCTCTATTGTGTTCTGTAATAACTATTTCTTTTTGTTCGTTCTTGTCCAAAATGTCATTTACTATATGTTTTGTGTATCGGAATATTGTTGTTGGAAATGTTTCTATTAATTTATGTTGAATGAATGCTAATATGGGTAATTCGCAGTGGATTGCATTTACGACATCTTTTTTGACAGCGTCACTTATTTTTTTAATTAACGAGTCCCTACTTGAGAAATATATTGTATGTCGGATCTTTTCACCGAACAAAATGGTTGTGCGATTTGAAGCTACTTCATGTTCCTCTATTATAATTTGGTTTCGAAAACAGTTGATTGGTTTGTCTGTTGATTCTATAGTGTATGTAAGTGATATTTCGCTGTGTATTGTGGCCCTGTCTGACTGTGCATCATCTTCTAAGGTATGGATGTTGTGTCGTGATAGTGCGTCAGCGACGAAGTTTTCTTTTCCTGGCTTGTAGAAGATATTTGCATTGTACTCGTCTATGAGAGCTTTCCAACGTCTTATTTTTGCGTTTGGGTTGCGATCAGAAACTGCAAACGTTAGAGGCTGATGGTCTGTAAAAATATTTAAATTTTTTACTCCGTATAGATAGTTTCTGAGGTTTTTCAAAGCCCAAACTATAGTGAGCAGCTCTCTTTCGTTTGTTGCAAAGTTAAGTTCCCTATCATTTAGTGTCCTTGATATCATGGTAATTGGCTTCCCGTCTTGTGATAAGACGGCTCCCAGACCGAAGGACGAAGCATCTGTTGTTAGGTCAAACGCTTTCTTATAGTCAGGATAGAGTAACATTACGCTTTTGGATGCCAGAATCTCTTTTAGTTTATTGAATGCCGCGCACTGACTTTCGTCTAATTTGACTGGTATTTTCTTTGACTGTCCGGCGCTTACCTTGCCATTTTCGCCCTTAAGGATGTCACTTATGGGTTTAGCTATGGATGCAAAATCTTTAATAAAACATCTATAAAAACTTGCAAGTCCAAGGAATGATCTGACGTTGAACAAAGTGGTTGGTTGTTCGTAGTTACGAATCGCTTCCACTTTATTGGGGCATGTTTTTATACCATTACTTGAGACGACAAATCCTAAGTATTCGACATTCTCCTTGAAAAAGTGCGATCGTATTGGCATCGTACAGTTTGTCTAAGACCCATGCGATATGCTTGACATGGCTTTCCATGTTTTCGGAAAAAATAATTACATCATCGACATAAACATAGCAAGTTTTCCCAATTTGCTCTCTGAGCACGTCGTCAATGGCCCTCTGAAAAATACTAGGTGCATTTTTCAAACCAAAGGGGAGTCTACAGAACTCATACTTCCCATTTGCTACGGAGAAAGCTGTTTTTTTTATACCCGATACTCAAAATGAGTTTAGGGGTATATTAGATTTGTGGTGAAAATGGATGTGTGTAACGTCTAGAAGGAACCGTTTGCGACCCCATAAAGTATATATATTCTTGATCAGCATCAATAGCCGAGTCGATTGAGCCCTGTCTGTCTGTCCGTCCGTCCGTCCCTATTAGCGCCTAGTGCTCAAAGACTATAAGAGCTAGAGCAACGACATTTTGTATCCAGACTTCTGTAATATGTCACTGTTACAAGTGTATTTCAAAACTTTCATCTAAAACTATTTCATCCACAATTTTAAAGATACGACAAAATTAAAAACGCAGAATCGTAGAGAATGAATTTATCTTCTAGACTGCAGAATCTGAGTTGGATCGTATCATTATTATAGCCAGAATGAAGAAAACAATTTCATTTTTTCTCGCCCTGTCTCTCTCTAACACACACGTATCATAGCCGGCTTTGCATAGCGCAAAACATTAGCGCCTAGATCTCAGAGACTATAAGAGCTAGAGCAACCAAATTTGGTATCCACACTCCTGAAATATCGGACCTTGACGAGTTTGTTTCAAAATTTCGCCACACCCCCTTCCGGCCCCGCAAAGGACGAAAATCTGGAGCATCCACAGATCTCAGAGACTATTAGACCTGACTGTCGAGCTCTCACTGCTACAAAACTATTTGTAATTTTTCACTGCAGAGCTCACTGTTACAAGTGTATTTATTTTTGCTCAGAGAGCTCACTGCTACAAGTGTGTTTCAAAATTTCGGCCCACCCCCTTCCGCAGCCATAAACAACGAAAATCTGTGGCAACCACAATTTTGAAGATGGGAGAAAATTAAAAACGCACAATCATAGAGAATGGCCATATCTACCAGATTGCCGAACCTTGCCGAATCCGAGTAAGATCGGATTATTATTATAGCCAAAAGTAACAAATCAATTTGCAGTGGCTACGCAGCGCCCGTCGACACGTTCTGACTGATTTTCTGTCTCTCTCGCACGCACTCTTTGTCGTTAAATGAACCCATACTGACTATGTATCGGGTATAAATGTAGAGTTGCGGTCACAGCAGCAACTCACAACGTTCCTCCTCGTTTCTCTATCTTTTTCTGCAAGTAAAATCTGATGGAATCCAGATTTAAGATCTAGGGTTGTAAAGTATTTAGCTGTACCCAAGTTGGATAATATAGAAACTATATTGGGAATGGGATATTTGTCATCTGTTGTTTTTAAATTTAGTTTCCTGAAATCTATGACCAAACGTTTTTTTGTATTTCCCTGTTCATCGGTACCTTTTTTGTCTACAACCCAAACGGGGTTGTTGTATGGTGACCGAGACGGTCGTATTATACCACCTTTCAACAAGTCTTGAGTTTCTGCATTTACGAATTCTGAAACGCCCATTGGATATGGGTACAATTTTGAATATATGGGATCTTCATTTTCTGTTCGGATAGTGCCAATGATATTTGTATTATATGGGAGTGCTTCATTTGGGTCTGCGAAAACCCCTGTTCGGTTTCCTAACATCAGCTGAAACTTTTGGGATATAGTCTCAGGGACCTGTATTTCCTCGACATTTGTGAAATTTATGTTTGCACATTTTAAAAATTGGATTGTTTCGGAACCGAAGTTTGTTATTAATTTCTTATTCTTTAAGTCCAGTAGAACGTCACTCTGTTTTAGTAGGTCAAGTCCAATTATACCGTCAAATGTCGTGAGGTTTGGTAGTAAAAAAAATGTTGAGTTGGTATTGAAAAGGTGCATTATACATTTTTTGTCTATGCCACTATAGCCATGGATTGACTTCACTCGGAAGGGTTTATTTACTGGGGTAATATGTTTTAGTTCTTTTAATGGTTTTATGTAGTTTTTGGAAGCTCCTGTATCTATGAGTAATTTGATTGTTCTCCCTGCTACTGTCCTTTCTATGAACGGAAGCAAGGAGTTATGTCTAAAAAATTAATCTGGTCATAATCTGAAAGGTCGTTTTCTATGCCATCAACTTCGGCGTTTGCTATAGTTTGGTAATCCTGTTCTTCCTGATCGAGTGGGGTATCTTCTGCTTCTACGTGGTTAATTCTTTGTTGTTTCGGTCCCGTAAAACGTGCGCTTCTATTGTTCGGTCGCTTGTTTGTTTGTCCCTGGTTGTTGTAGTCCGATTGGTTGTTTTGTTGCTGACTTTGCCACTGGTTTTGTCTCTGAGGCGCGCTATTTTGTTGATACTGAGTAGTCTGCTTAAACCGTGAGGATGTGTCCACGTCCATTGGTTGGACCTGTTCTGATTTTGGTAAAAATTCTTGTTTCCTATATTGTGGGAGTTTCCCTAGTTGTCTTTGCCTTGGGTCCGTCATTAAATTCTCTCTGCCATGCTGTCTTTGTTCAGTTCTCTGAGCTTTTTCTTCTATGCTACGGGCGTAGTTTGAAGCGAACATATATCGATCATGATTAGCCTCAACTTCTTGAGCCAATGCCAAAGCAGAGGGTTGATCTTTTGGTCTTGCCGAGAATAGAACATCACTTAAAGTCTTCTTGGTTCCTGAGATGAACACTCGTAGAGCGTCCGCTCTGTATTTCTCATTCAATGAAGAAGCTACAGTGGTTTCGTTAGTCATAATTGTTTTGTTTATAAGGTGGGTCAGTTTCTTTTCTACTTCGTCATAGTACTGTAATAATGTCAAATTTCCCTGCCGGAGCGTTGACATCTCTTGTTCAATAATGGCTTTAAAATTAAGGGGAGCACTTCCTTTTCATCCGCGAGCGAGACCGGTCGTGTTTTTTCTTAGCAGTCTGAAAAGGGACTTTTTTTTTTGCAAGCAACAAAGGCTTATTTAAAAGTGGTAGAAAAGATTGGATCATTGTTTATACGCGTGTTTTTCATACAAATCTTCATCAATAAATAGATTTTTCCTTTTTTTTCGGAGGCGAGGTGAGTCTTTGGCAATCTGGTTGAACCAGCAAGTATGGCGGACGCCGGTCACTCGGTGTCTGCCAAATTGAAACCCCCTGATCAGGTGGCAAAAAGCAGCAAAATTCAAAACCAAAAAACAATAGTAAAAAACTTCAGTGCTTTGAGTTCAAGTGTGAAAGAGGACATATTCGACAGCTTGACTAACGAAAAGTACCCAGCAAAAAAGATGCGCAAGGAACAAAAAAGCGACAACACCAATACAGACATAAATAGCAAAATGCTGACAGACGATGACAGTGACAAAATGGTGGAGGCTTCTGACGGTGTGACCCACACAAATGCCATAAATGGTTTTTCTGGAAATACTGAAATGACTAAAACACTGAATAAAAATACTAATCCGATTATAAACTCATCAAATGTAGGTATCGAAAGAGAAACAGTGTTGTATAGTGAGTGCCACATCGGTGATGCGGCAGTACTGGTATCGACTAAGAACAGTACCCTCTTCGAAAACAAAAACACCAAAAATGGCTTATTCTTTTTTGAAAAAATAAGACACCTTAAAATCAAAGGAATTAAAGAAATCGTAGCTCTTGCGCCTACACTATACAAGATTTATTTTAAGGTTTTCAGCGAAGCAAATGATTTAGTTTTAAATGAGGAGTTAAAACAAATGAATTTAGTGGTATTTATACCAAAAGACTATGTGGAATCCTATGGAGTAATTAAAGGGGTGCCCCTCGGTTTTTCAGAGGATGGAATTATGGATAATATTACCTCCAACATAAAAATTAAGTCAATTGAAAGATTAGCAAGAAGGCAGAAAATTACTACCGATGACAACAACGAAACTTTCAAGCTCATACCATTAGAAACAGTCAAAATTGGTTTCGAGGGTTCAGACATCCCAGAAAAGGTATCTCTTTTTGGGATATGTGGAATGAAAGTAAGCATATATGTTCCCAGAGTAAGGCAATGTTATAATTGTGGCAGACTTGGTCACACTTCGGCCAGATGCAATCAGGAGTCGGGGATTGCAACGGGTCGTGCAGTGGTCTCAAGTGTATCCTTTGCAATGGGAAAAATCACTCAGCTAGGGACAGACTGTTGTGCCCAGTATGGGAAAAGGAGATGGACATTAACAAAATAATGACAATCAAAAAAATCGCGCGTAAAGAAGTGCTTAGTACTTACTCAATTCATCAAAATTTTTCGTTGTTAGACAATTATGAAAAAAACTATCCAAAACTAGACAAGGATGAGGGAAATGTTCAAAACAAAAACGTTAAAGCAAATGAAATTTTAAAAAACACAGTTATGCGAGCAGGTTAGTGCAGAGACCTTTGGTTCCTGCACAAAAACCTCACTATCACTTAGAATCATATACCAACGATTCTAGTGATCACGTACCTTTTTTCGAAAGCAAAGAACTAAAAGAAAACAAATTTACCATTCAACAGATGGTTGACATGTTGTCTCGTTTAGTCGACTCAAGTGATGTGTCACATCCATCAAAAAAAGTGACCAGCACAAATGATAGCAATATGAAACATTATGTAGACAGAAACATGAACAAACAGAGAGAAACGAACCTTTTTAAAACATCTAAATAAATATGAAATTTTTACAACATAACATTCAATCTATTAAAGCCAATAAAAACGACCTAGAATTCTACTTAAACAATGAAAACTTCGACTTTGCCATTCTGGCTGAAGTTTTCTCTCACGATCTCCGTTTTAGGAAACTAGCCAACTTCAATATGTTAGAAAAACATAGAGAGGACGGTTATGGAGGAGTGGCGATTGCCTATAAAAAAGACTTAAGAGTTAAAAGACTGATATATGAGACAGAGCAAGATATAATTATAGCAAGAACCATCAACAACAAAGATAAATTTGTTATCACCTCAGTATATTTTGAACCTTTGTTGTCTCTTGCAACCTTCAAACAAGCGATTGACAATCTCCTTGAATATTTAGACGCATTCGGAAAAGTCATAATTGCAGGCGATTTCAACGGAAGACATACCTTTTTTGGAGACAGAACCAACAGTGGAAAGGGAACTTTTCTCATGCAAGCTATGTCAAACGCTGGCTATAGTCTAGCAAATGACCACAGACTCACATTCAGAAAACACATCGACTCAACATCAGGGTCTGTGCTCGATTTAACTTTCACAAAGGGTATTCGTATAGAGAATTGGAAATGTGAAAATTTTTTCCTAGGAGGCAGCCACCATCACCCAATAACCTTTGAAACAGCAGGATATTAATACAAACTCAAAACTTTCCTTGCCAAAAACAGGCTACTGAAAAAGCTAAGCCAGTTTGAGGCTGACAAAGATATGGATAACTTAGCGAAGAACATCCAACAGGAAATAAAAGCAGCTACTTATGAAATCAAAAACAAATGTCCAAAATTATGGTGGGACGAGAATTTAGCCAAATTATTCAGGGAGTTTGCAGAGTCGCAGAAGAAGGCAGCTTCAGAACCCTCCTTTCAAAATTATTGTTCTGCTGTTAACCTCAAGGTTAAATGGAAACGAGGGGGATCGTTGTGAGTTGCTGCTCCGACCGCAACTCTACATTTATACCCGATACATATTCAGTATTGCTACATTAAACGACAAAGAGTGCGTGCGAGAGAGACAGAAAATCAGTCAGAACGTGTCGACGGGCGCTGCGTAACCACTGCAAATTGATTTGTTACTTTTGGCTATAATAATAATCCGATCTTATTCGGATTCGGCAAGGTTCGGCAATCTGGTAGATATGGCCATTCTCTATGATTGTGCGTTTTTAATTTTCTCCTATCTTCAAAATTGTGGTTGCCACAGATTTTCGTTGTTTAAGGCTGCGGAAGGGGTGGGCCGAAATTTTGAAACACACTTGTAGCAGTGAGCTCTCTGAGCAAAAAGAAATACACTTGTAACAGTGAGTTCTGCAGTGAAAAATTACAAATAGTTTTGTAGCAGTGAGAGCTCGACAGTCAGGTCTAATAGTCTCTGAGATCTGTGGATGCTCCAGATTTTCGTCCTTTGCGGAGCCGGAAGGGGGTGTGGCGAAATTTTGAAACAAACTCGTCAAGGTCCGATATTTCAGGAGTGTGGATACCAAATTTGGTTGCTCTAGCTCTTATAGTCTCTGAGATATAGGCGCTAATGTTTTGCTCTAAGCAAAGCCGGCTATGATACGTGTGTGTTAGAGAGAGACAGGGCGAGAAAAAATGAAATTCTTTTCTTCATTCTGGCTATAATAATAATACGATCTAATTCAGATTCTGCAGTCTAGAAGATATAGTCATTCTCTACGATTCTGCGTTTTTGGTTTTCTCGTATCTTTAAAATTGTGGATGCCACAGATTTTCGTCCTTTGTGGGGGCGGAAGTGAGCGGGGCGATGTTTTGAAATATACTTGTAACAGTGACATATCACAGAAGTCTGGATACAAAATGTCGTTGCTCTAGCTCTTATAGTCTTTGAGCAATAGGCGCTGATAGGGACGGACAGACGGACGGACGGACAGACGGACGGACGGACAGACGGACAGACAGACAGGGCTCAATCGACTCGGCTATTGATGCTGATCAAGAATATATACACCTAATTCTGTTTTTACACGGTAGATTGGTTCCTGAAAAAACCGTGTAAAAAAAACCGTGTAAAAAAAGACATTGATCGTATACGCAAAATAACGAAAGAGAAACAAATATTTACATATTATCATAATGCTCTTTCTTGTTTTCGTTTGGTTTCCAGTTTGTTTTTGAGCTGTGTGTGATTTTATATATTTGTGTTGTTATTTTGAATCGTGTTAAATGGAATAAAACCGTGTAAAAAATGTAAAATTGTGGATTTTCAAACCGTGTTATTTCAAAATCGTGTAAAAAAAGACCGTGTAAAAACAGAATTAGGTGTATACTTTATGGGGTCGGAAACGCTTCCTTCTGGACGTTACACACATCCATTTTCACCACAAATCTTATATACCCCAATACTCATTTTGAGTATCGGGTATAAAAACTACGTTTTATGAGATTCTGAACAAGTACAAAAAAGACGACTGGAACATTCTATCAACAGATGCCTCAGTTACAGAAAGTACATGTGGCATAGGAATATTAGAATGGCCTAGTGGAAATATCCACAAGTACAAAATAGAAAACAGATTATCCTCAGTAGGTGCCGAACTCGTAGGCCTTAAAAAGGCCTGCGAACTAGTGTTGTGTTGCTCATGAGTGAGTGAACAAAAAAGAGTTGTTCACTTAAGTGAGCAACTGAACATGTTCTTTCAAATTGTTCTTTTTGCTCACTTGTTCTTTTTTGTTCACTTGTTCTTTGTTGCTCACTTGTTCTTTTTTGTTCACTTGTTCTTTGTTGCTCACTTGTTCTTTGTTGCTCACTTGTTCTTTGTTGTTCACTAGTTCATTTTTGCTCACTTGTTCTCTACTCACTTTTTGCGCAATTTTGCTCCTCAAAGGGCATTTTGCGATCTGGCAGCTGTTGCTCATATTTGCGTTTACTTCACACTTTTTGTATTACCGGCAAAGCTGTTTACTCTTACTTACGCAAGTGAGCAAGTGAGCAACTGAGCAAGTGAGCAACTGAGCAAGTGAGCAAGTGAGCAACTGAGCAACTGAGCAAGTGAGCAAGTGAGCAAGTGAGCAAGTGAGCCATATGAGTGAGTTGACTCAGTTACAAAAAAAGAACAAGTGAATATGTTCACCAAAATGAGCAATGTTTACCCAACACTACTGCGAACTATGTCTTAAATATAATTACAACGAGGGGGAACGTTGTGAGTTGCTGCTGCGACCGCAACTCTACATTTATACCCGATACATAGTCAGTATGGCTACATTAAACGACAAAGAGTGCTTGCGAGAGACACAGAAAATCAGTCAGAACGTGTCGACGGGCGCTGCGTAGCCACTGCAAATTGATTTGTTACTTTTGGCTATAATAATAATCCGATCTTACTCGGATTCGGCAAGGTTCTGCAATCTGGTAGATATGGCCATTCTCTATGATTGTGCGTTTTTAATTTTCTCCCATCTTCAAAATTGTGGTTGCCACAGATTTTCGTTGTTTATGGCTGCGGAAGGGGGTGGGGCGAAATTTTGTAGCAGTGAGCTATCAACAGTGAGTTCTGCAGTGAAAAATTACTAATAGTTTTGTAGCAGTGAGAGCTCGACAGTCAGGTCTAATAGTCTCTGAGATCTGTGGATGCCACAGATTTTCGCACTTTGCGTGGGCAGAAGGGGGTGGGGCGAAATTTTGAAACAAACTCGTCAAGGTCCGATATTATAGGAATCTGGATAAAAAATTTGGTTGCTCTAGCTCTTATAGTCTCTGAGATCTAGGCGCTAATGTTTTGCGCTATGCAAAGCCGGCTATGATACGTGTGTGTTAGAGAGAGACAGGGCGAGAAAAAATGAAATTGTTTTCTTCATTCTGGCTATAATAATGATACGATCCAATTCAGATTCTGCAGTCTAGAAGATAAATTCATTCTCTACGATTCTGCGTTTTTAATTTTCTTGTATCTTTAAAATTGTGGATGCCACAGATTTTCGTCCTTTGTGGGGGCGGAAGTGAGCGGGGCGATGTTTTGAAATATACTTGTAACAGTGACATACCACAGAAGGCTGGATACAAAATTTCGTTGCTCTAGCTCTTATAGTCTTTGAGCACTAGGCGCTAATAGGGACGGACAGACGGACGGACGGACGGACGGACAGACGGACAGACAGACAGGGCTCAATCGACTCGGCTATTGATGCTGATCAAGAATATATATACTTTATGGGGTCGGAAACGGTTCCTTCTGGACGTTACACACATCCATTTTCACCACAAATCTAATATACCCCAATACTCATTTTGAGTATCGGGTATAAAAAGGTTGTGATTTTAAGTGATGGATTAGGAGCTATTAATTTAATTAAAAATAAGAATACAGACTCGTACCTAGTGAATGATATTCACAACATAATTAACCAATCAGACATTCAGAAACTTGACATTCTATGGGTCCCTGGTCACAAAGGTGTGGCCATAAACGAAAAGACTGACATAGCAGCAAAGGCTGCTACAAGTGAGGGGGTTACAATAAATATAAAATACAGCTACAAGGAGGCTCAAAGAGAAATTAGGAACTTTTTAGTATACAAATGGAATGAGGACTACAGGATAAAGTGCAGGATGAAGGGATCCAGCCTCATAGACATATTTCCAGACATACCCAGTACACCCTGGCATTATTCTCTTAAATGGAATGCTAAAAGCATCAAGACCATTAACAGACTTATGACAGGACACACATACGACAAAGTCTTCCTACACAGAATCAAAGCAATTGACTCAAATATCTGTGAAACGTGCAATGTAACTGAATATGCCGAACACCTGATCTTCGATTGCCAAAGATTTGCTGGGCTCAGGAGGAAATTCAAAATCTTTAAATATTATAACAATTTACATCAATTATTAATCAAAAAAGAGCCGCTACATCTCAGAGAGCTGGCAATCTTCATCAAAACTGCTGACTTAAGCTTTTGACCCCTGTTTTCTTCATCACGTTATAAAGTAAATTCAGTTTATATTCTAAAACAGTTTTTTAACTTTTTTGTTTTATATACCGACCTGTCAAACTCGCCAAACGACCTCACCAGTATCTGATCTATGTGGCTACATTGCTGCGATCCAAATCCAATCATCCTTGAGATGTTTTAAAACCAAAAAAAAAAAACGAGGGGGAACGTTGTGAGTTGCTGCTCCGACCGCAACTCTACATTTATACCCGATACATAGTCAGTATGGCTACATTAAACGACAAAGAGTGCGTGCGAGAGAGACAGAAAATCAGTCAGAACGTGTCGACGGGCGCTGCGTAGCCATTGCAAATTGATTTGTTTCTTTTGGCTATAACAATAATCCGATCTGATTCGGATTAGGCAAGATTCGGCAATCTGGTAGATATGGCCATTCTCTATGATTGTGCGTTTTTAATTTTCTCCTATCTCCTATCTTCAAAATTGTGGTTGCCACAGATTTTCGTTGTTTATGGTTGCGGAACGGGGTGGGGCGAAATTTTGAAGCAGTGAGCTATCAACAGTGAGTTCTGCAGTGAAAAATTACAAATAGTTTTGTAGCAGTGAGAGCTCTACAGTCAGGTCTAATAGTCTCTGAGATCTGTGGATGCCACAGATTTTCGTCCTTTGCGGGGGCGGAAGGGGTGGGGCGAAATTTTGAAACAAATCTGTCAAGGTCCGATATCACAGGAGTGTGGATACCAAATTTGGTTGCTCTAGCTCTTATAGTCTCTGAGATCTTGGAACTCATATTTAGCAATAGGCAAAGCCGGCTATGATACGTGTGTGTTAGAGAGAGACAGGGCGAAAAAAATGAAATTGTTTTCTTCATTCTGGCTATAATAATGATGCGATCAATTCAGATTCTGCAGTCTAGAAGATAAATTTATTCTCTACGATTCTGCGTTTTTAATTTTCTCGTATCTTTAAAATTGTGGATGCCACAGATTTTCGTCCTTTGTGGGGGCGCAAGTGGGCGGGGCGAAGTTTTGAAATATACTTGTAACAGTGACATATCCCAGAAGTCTGGATACAAAATGTCGTTGCTCTAGCTCTTATAGTCTTTGAGCACTAGGCGCTAATAGGGACGGACAGACGGACGGACGGACGGACGGACGGACAGACAGACATGGCTCAATCGACTCGGCTATTGATGCTGATCAAGAATATATATACTTTATGGGGTCGGAAACGCTTCCTTCTGGACGTTACACACATCCATTTTCACCACAAATCTAATATACCCCAATACTCATTTTGAGTATCGGGTATAATTAAGGGGAGTGTCGAAAGAAGAGAGTACCATATCAGCTGGGTTCTTAACTTTGTTTCTCAGTATTCCTAAAGCTTGATAATGTTTTGAGCTACCGTCAAATTTCTCATAAACTTTGTATGCGGTATGCGCAGCCTTCCATGAGACATAGGTTTCATTCTTTCCCTCAAAGTCGGGCAGGGATTTCATAATATCAAGAGTCTCATTACAGACAACGTCTGTTCTTATCTCTGCATCCTTGTACGCCACCACTTGAGGAGCGTTAATTTGTACACTATTTAAGCTCTCCTGAATACCCTGTAGTTTTGAAGTGAAGCTCTGTTCCTGTACGGCTAGTGCGCTTGAAACCGCGGCCTCTATCATGAGTCTGAGCTGCTCGTTTGATATATTCATTTTTAAATTTATGTTCTCTATTACGTCTTCCTGATAATTTGTTCCTTTTAGTTTCTGAAATTCTTTTACCAAATCTTGTACTTCCTTATCACTCATAACCTAAACAAAAAATAAACCTGTTTTTATTTATTTCACTATCAATCAACTTGCAAGACTAAATTGTGTTTTATGTGGGGTTTTGAGTTTTTTTTTTAATGAACACTCTACTCACATGTTCTTTGTCATAAACTATGTTAGTATAGCTGCTTCTTGATGTCTTCTTGTTGGTAGGTGTATGGTGTACGGTTTATGGTGTATGGTGTACAATTTATGGTGTATGGTAGTATGGTGTCTTCTTTGTCTTCCAGATGCTGCTGGATTTATACTATGTTCAATTGCGTGTATTGGTTTTTTATTTTTGCCGCTGGTTCAGGTTTTGCCGTGGGTTCGATATTAGTTGGGCGCCAATTTTAATTTTATTTATTTTAATTTTATTTCTTTCGGTTTGAGGAAAAGAGAATATGAAACTAAAAAAATTTAAATTAATTAGTTAAATTAAATTTAAAATAAAGAAAGTAAAGGGCCTCGGACTATGGCAAAAAAAAAAAAAAAAAACTGCACCCCCCTTGCCGACGAGCCAGCAGCCGGAAACAATACGTGCCGGTCATAGCCGAGTAATACCATCTCGCCCAAGTACTCGTTACTCATTACAAGTGTTGGCAGGGACCACAGATGCCGTCTCTGCTGACGTCTCCACGCACACTGGCGAGAGCTGCTTACTTAATCATTATTGATCTGAGTTTTATTTTTTGATCAAGAATAATGTTTAAGTCTAAGTTTTATCAAATTACTCAAAAATAATGGTTATCAGTGAAGAAAAATGTATAAAATTTAAATATAATCATTACCAAGGGGTTTTTATTATATAACTTATAATGATTACGGTCCCTGATAATTTAAGGTTTTTATTCCAACTTTCTTTGGAGTGGTATCCCAACACGATTCTAACCCAATTGATAGGGAAGGAGCCGACAATAATCTTGGCGGACTTGCTCAGCTCCAGCGAGGGGCAAGGAATATATCTATCTAAATTATGTCTCTGCTTGGTGGCTCTCTGTTCAAGGACATGCAGTGCAGTGGAGAAGATCATAGAGTAATCTGGAGGTGAACTTCTCACTGAAAGCGATCCCCTTTTGGCCTGTACAATTCCAACGGGCTGTGCGAGAACAGCACTGCCGAGACGAACCAAGTCGGACAACAAATGTGGCCGAGCCCGAGCCAGTTTTTGTGCTTTGACTTTATTTGTTTAAACCTTATTTTAGAAAAAATGCAATAAAAGGGATTAATTAAAATAGGCATATCTGGTACAAAATTGATCTATCAATCAGATAAAATTATGTATTCAGGTATGGAAGTAATATTAATATTTCTATTGAAATATAGCTAAATTAATAACTACATTTTTAGATGCATACAGACGGAATAATGCCTTTCAAAGCTGCAACCCAGAAATATTTGTTCGTCCCGGCCGCGTCCTTCGAGGTCAAATTATTTCTGATTGTCGTACTCGCCTTAAGCCGAAAGTTATAGACCAGTTAATGTTTATAAACAAAAATCAAGACTTGTTTTTAGATATAATCTAGGAAATTGACTTATTTTTTGCATGTTTCTGAACGAAGGCTAGGAACTAGTTAAAGTGAAATGATCTAAAATAAAAATGATCTCCAATAAAAATGTTTGTTTTTCATAACGTTAATTATATTTGTGCAGCTTAATGAGTATATTATGTTTGTAACTGCCACTAACCATAAAGTATATATGTACACTGTATGGTTATAGGCTATTTACACCATCCACCATCCTTTTCTGGGATGGTCCGAAAGGTTTTGCCGTTCCGAAAATTTCTCAGTTATATTTATCAGTTTATATTTCAAATCGTAACTCGGATTTCAAATCGTTGAAGACTAAAAAAAAAAAACACAACAGGCACAATACAAAATGGAGAAACCAGAAATTGGCAGCCATTAAATAAACAGACAATATACGCATGTCGAAATGTACTGGCATTTGGCATTGATGATTTGTCATGATAGTACTGTTGATTTGCGGGGGTCCCGAAATAATTCCATTAATGTCGACCAGTACAGATACAACTGCAGCTCTAATATTCTTGTGCCGCACCAAAGCGGATTAAACTGGAAAATCTTCTGGAAATTTTTCGGAAAGAGCTTGAAGTCCAGAAGGAGCAGCAGAAATTACAGGATGAGCACCAGGAAACAAACGAGAGATACTCCAGCGAATTGCGGGCAGCCAAGGCCAAGCCAACTTCCAAACGAGTTGCTGCAATTTTTAAGGCATTTAATCCCACCGTTCCCCTGGGATGTTCTCAGTGTGCAGAGCCTATTAGTGTATTAAACTTGGTATTGATAAGTTACTTTTGTTATGTATTTGATATACACCACATAACATATAATATATCCATATAAACTTATTTTTTCATGTGGTTGCGTGCCCTTTTCCACAGGTTTCAATATATCGCCCATTAATATTAACGGAAACGGTTTTGAAACGGAAACGACGCGATTTTTGCTTTCAGCACTAACCATACAGTATATAGATGTGCCACTTCATACTACGAAAGCGTCACACACGGGTTTTGGTCGGGGCACCCCAGAGACTTCGGCTCTGGCGTTCGGGTACTGACGCGTCATCAGAGAGAGAACGCAGAGAGAACATCTTTGCATGTGTTAGTACACACGCAATATGTTTCGACAAAAATATGTGATTGTATGGTTTTTTCTTTTTCAGATTTTTTGCTTCCAGCATGTTTTAATGTATGGGTGCACATGCATTCTCACGTATTTTGCGTGTGTGTGTTTAGTATTGCTGGCCGCTAGAACTGAAATTTGAGTTTGGTTCTTCTTTTGGGTCTTTTGATGAACTGACCTACCGCCACAAAATAAATGAAAAATGGGCAGGGGGTGGGGGTATGGTACACTAGGGCGCGGGAAATAATATAAAAGCTGTTATTTGTTTGAGTTATACCACAAAATATAAAATATTACAATAATATAATTACACATTTATTTCCTTATTTTAAACAGGTTGATTATAAATTATAAAAATTATGCAAACGCCGTCGGTTCTCGACTTTATTACAACTAAAATAATGTATCCAAATATACGATATAAGAAAAAATATATATATACTTAAATAAATATGCATAAATATATATATTTCTTTCTATAAATAGAGGATATACCTTAAGCATGTTCATATATGTAACTACATATATATACGTAAATACATATGTACTTAAAGTCGCCGCTCAAATTGGCTCCCGATTGAAGATCGGTACCCAGGGAACACCACGAGGAGGCCATTATAAATTAAATGGGGTCAAAAATAAATCTGACCTTTGAGTCGACTTGATATGACTTAATTTCAAGACTTTTAAGTAATTAAGTCACATCCATGTTCCCCGCCTAAAATTAAATCTGTTAGATATATGTACATACATATAAATGAAAATACAAAATAAGCAAAATATAATAAACTTATACATAAATTTTACAAAATGAAATAAAAAATCCTACTGCCGCAAAATTTTGAGCTTCTTCTCGTATGATTTTGCATTTTGATTCCCTATCATCCTATCTGTTAACCATTTACAATTTTTTCTAATCAAAATTAATACAAACTGATTGAGCAGATGATTTCGGTGTACAAAGCACGGATCGGAAAATTTAAACCAGTCTGCATATTTATCTATTTTTGACGTTAAAATTATACATTTTTGGACTATGCTTCTTTTAAATTGAATTTGTGAGACTTTGTCTCGAAATGCCGATTAAATATATCAAAATAAATTTTAACTAATGTAAAAAAGTCTTCAGAAGGAGCTTTAAGTTTCAAACTACTGCTGACATAGCCAAAATTTTTATTGAGTATTAAATAACTGGAAGAACATCGGACCTCATCGGACGATTTTAAAAGTTCAGAGCATTTATTGCAGTCATACTTTTTCAGCAGCTTATGCAATAAATACCCTGCATAATATCTTAATGCATTCTCATTAAATGCGGCTTGGATACTTAAATCTGTTGCTTCTATCGAAAGTTCTAACTCTGCATCTTCGTTAGTGGAAATCAAGATATCGTCATCAAAAGTTTTAGACTCTGATGCCGACTCACTTGACACATTATCTTTTATAATGTTAATTAACATCGTATCTTCATCGGGCGAACAGTTCCCAGATACTGTAGTGGAAGTTAGAACTTTCATAGAAAGCATTTTACTAATAATTACATTAAATTCATACATAGTTGGATTATTGTTAGTAACACCGCGAGATCTGATTAAATAAAATAAATTTTCTAATGGGTCTTGGTTTAATTTGGATGTAGCAATATAAAAAACTTCAGCACTTTCCTCCAAACATTTTGGGCCAATGAAAGTATGGAGTTGATTGTTAAAATCATACCCTTTATGCAGTAGACTTCCTGTGGATATTTAAATTCTTCAAAATATTTTCGCATATCCGACAGGGTCTCATTGACAAGATTTTTGTCTTGCAGTGCACTCCTAAATGGGTTTTTATCGTAGAGGATATGACTATTTAGACAGTCGAATAATCTATTAATTTTTTCAATAAATGTAGCCGTCGCTTCTGCATTTTCTTTGCACTTTAAGAAGCCTCCAGAACTAATCATTGTTCGAAGAGCAGCGGCCACACTATGGCTAAACACTTGAGTGGCATATTTGACCTTCATTTTTCAAAGCTATTTGGATATATATGCTTTGTGGTTAATTTCGGGCAGAGTCGCGTTGAATTTCTGGAATCGATTTCATAAAGTTCTTCGACTATTTTCCATGAAACAACGCCATCAGGGGTATAAAGATTTCTATTTCGGACAATGTTCCTTAGCGATTTAATCAAATGTGGAACATCGTAAATCGCAAATATTTCTTTATCTTGAACTTTAAAGCTGGGGTTCTTAATGTCGACTCCCAGTCTTCTGAAAACAGCTCT
The DNA here is from genome assembly GCA_008121275.1 of Drosophila lowei. NCBI lineage: Eukaryota > Metazoa > Arthropoda > Insecta > Diptera > Drosophilidae > Drosophila > Drosophila lowei. Next base: position 3,694,396 of record CM017778.1, read on the forward strand.
ATTATTTGAGCCCTGGTCGCAAATAGCTGCTCGTACATTAAGCCCTAAGGCTTGTGCTTGTTCAATATTAGCGGTCACTTTAGTTAAAAGGGCTTCGTGTTTTATACCGTTTGCAGTTACAGTATAGCTTAAAACGTATTTTCCAGTTTTCAAATAGGCCTCTTATCATGAAAACACAGACTTGCTGCCCTAAAAGGCTTTTTGTATTTTGGCCATCATTTTCGTAGCCTTGAATTTCATCGAGTGCAATATTATAATGAAGACCTCGCTTAATCTTAATTTCGTCAAATAAAATTACTGCTTCTTTTCCCTTAGAACTCATTCCATCAAAAATTGTCTTTAAATTGCTGAGTAAATCAGGATTAAATCCTGGCCTCATGTTTTTCAGCACAGCCCATCGAGCTAACGTGCGTTTTGATGGCAGTTTTAAATTTAGAACATCTCGAAGATATTCATAATATTCATATTTTGCGCAATAACTTTTTCTGCGGGGCTATAGCTCAATGTCTTTTTTAAAAGCATGATACATATTGTTTTTGCCTCCGCAGAAACATGAGACATCTTGGCTATTATGGGAATAATATTTGGTTTTAAGTTAGTTGTTTTGATTCTGTTACGCCTATTCCTGCGATATACAACCCTTTTTAAGGCCAAAAATCGATCTTTCAATTTTTTTAAAGCCATTCTCTTTTTTTTGGTCAGCCATTAACTCATAATATTTGTTTCTATAATATTTCTCGTTTTGCTCTCTTTTTAAGCAATTTTCACAGAACTCGACATCAATCGATTCTTTATTTTCTAATGAAACTTTATCAGGCGCTTCTGTTACGCACTGTTGCTCTAGTTCGTTTGACATTATATTATGCACATCTGCCAGTTTGATTCTCTTAGCCTGCAAAAATTGTCCTATTGGTTCATTGTCGTGTTCATTTTCTGAAAAATGATAACCATTACAAAGATCTGCATTGAATGGAGTTAATAAAGTATTTTCAGACAAGTTTAATGTTGGAATTGCATTTGCCTTTAATCTAGCCACTCCTATATACTTAACATCAAAATGCCGGTCACAAATTCGTGCAGTTTTTTCACCAAATTGCTATCAAACCACAAACCTCAACCCATTTATTAAACATTAAGAAATTCTGTGGAAATTTAAATAATCTAACAGGAAATCGGACGAACTATTTCTATATCCACTGAGACAGGAAGAAATAATGCATTTTATACCGCTTTTTCGGTTATCTTTTTGATTAGCGGACGACATAGTATATTATAATAATCCAACTATGTAGGTTAATAATAATAATTATAATAGTATATTAATTTTAATATAATGGCTAATAAAATGCACTTCACCGCGCACTGACTCTACACACAAACACACAAACTAAGAGCTTTACTCTGCAGGCCTCTTAGTCCTACTAGAATGCCTTGCTTAATAAACACTCACTAACTATTCATATGCAGGTCTTTTAGTCCTATCAGAATATGCACCTTTAACCACAAACACTCACACCCACTTAGATATAAAAAAACAAGCAATCTATATAATCTAATGTAATTAATGGGGAATAAACGCAACGTACCAGCGGAAAAACGAATCACTTGTCTTTCTCACAAGCTTCGCGCGCGCTTTTTGTCTATCCATCATTCCACGCATTCATACCCACACACACTTGCGTGCCCTTTAAGAGTACTAACACTTTTCTAAGAAGCTTGCCACCTAACATCAAGACAACTGTAATTTTGAATACCCTCATGCAATATACGAATGTAATAAATTGATATATCTATGTACATGTAAATTTTTGCTTTGCAGATTCCCGTCGGAAATTCTTATATCGTATATTTGGATACATTATTTTAGTTGTAATAAAGTCGAGAACCGACGGCGTTTACATAATTTTTATAATTTATAATCAACCTGTTTAAAATAAGGAAATAAATGTGTAATTATATTATTGTAATATTTTATATTTTGTGGTATAACTCAAACAAATAACAGCTTTTATATTATTTCCCGCGCCCTAGTGTACCATACCCCCATTTTTGCCCATTTTTCATTTATTTTGTGGCGGTAGGTCAGTTCATCAAAAGACCCAAAAGAAGAACCAAACTCAAATTTCAGTTCTAGCGGCCAGCAATACTAAACACACACACGCAAAATACGTGAGAATGCATGTGCACCCATACATTAAAACATGCTGGAAGCAAAAAATCTGAAAAAGAAAAACCATACAATCACATATTTTTGTCGAAACATATTGCGTGTGTACTAACACATGCAAAGATGTTCTCTCTGCGTTCTCTCTCTGATGACGCGTCGGTACCCGAACGCCAGAGCCGAAGTCTCTGGGGTGCCCCGACCAAAACCCGTGTGTGACGCTTTCGTAGTATGAAGTGGCACATCTATATACTGTATGGTTAGTGGCAAGGCTGAGGGTTCTATCTGGCTAGTAATATTTGACGGAATATCTAAAACGAGGAATATGTATAATAGAACTTGAATTCGTCAGTATATTTACGGTATATTTTTAAAATGAGACGGTATATTCTGGTATATGAGAAGGTGAGAAGGTATATTTGCCCGATAGGTCCGCGGTCACACTGACGCCAGCGTCGCGCCGTGAGGTTGTTTTTTTACGTTTTAGTTTTAAGTTTAGCGCGTTTTTTACCCGATGCCGGTGTCGTCCAAATAATGCTAGACACAGCATAAAGCAACGGTGAGAGTGGCACTTTTGCCGATTACCATACTCTGGGCTGTCAGTTATTAGTGTGACTTCTATTTAGGCATCACTTTAAACGTTTAAGAACCCCCAACACACGCAGAAGAAAGTGTGGAAAAATGGGTCGAAGTCGCAGTCCCGCCTCACCAGCCCACAGAAGACGTGAGAAAGAGCGCACAGAGCGAAAAAAGAGACGAGAACGCCGATCCAGAGAAAGAGAGGCGATTGGTAGCAGCAGCAGCGGTCGTCGTGACCGCGATCGTGAACGCGAGAGGAGTCGCAGCCGTGACAGAGATCGTGCGCGCGGAGGAGGACGGCGTTCTAGGTGAATAACAAAGTGTAGTGTACCAAAAACCAAGCCAAACGATAAGTATAAAAAGTAATGTCCCCAACATTATTTACCCGTACCCGTAGGTAGTGGGGGTGGTGGGGCATAAACAGGGAAAAGTTACAAAATATCGATAGGGCATTCAATAGTTTTTCCACGAGGGAGCTATCGAGCAGGTCATCGGTTCTTTTGCAGCTCTGTCGGCGCCCTAAAAAAATTACCACGTGAAGTGAAATTTAACCGAATTTCATCACAACGTCGAACAAAATCCCTGAAAATAGTATAAAGCATATCTAGGAACTAGGTAGATTTGGGCTCAGTCAAGCCGAATACACACCACTCAACAAACACAGAGGAAGAACCGAATTTAAAAGACACAGTAAAAATGGCGCTTCGCGTGCAATTCGAGAACAACGACGACATCGGCGTCTTCACCAAACTCACAAATACATATTGCCTAGTGGCTATTGGCGGCTCCGAGACCTTCTACAGTGCTTTCGAGGCCGAATTGGCCGAGACCATACCGGTGGTGCATGCAAATGTGGGAGGCTGTCGCATCATCGGACGCCTCACTGTCGGCAACCGCAACGGCCTGCTGGTGCCCAACTCGACCACAGACGAGGAGCTGCAGCATCTGCGCAATAGTCTGCCAGACGCCGTGAAGATCCAGCGGGTGGAGGAGCGTCTGTCAGCCCTGGGCAACGTGGTGGCCTGCAACGATTATGTGGCCCTTGTTCACCCTGATTTGGACAAGGAGACCGAGGAGATTATCGGCGACGTCCTCAATGTGGAGGTCTTTCGCCAGACCATTGCCGACAACACCTTGGTCGGCTCCTACACTGTACTGAGCAACCAGGGAGGCATGGTGCATCCCAAGACGAGCATACAGGACCAGGACGAGTTGTCCTCTCTGCTGCAGGTCCCCCTCGTAGCTGGCACGGTGAACCGTGGTAGCGAGGTCCTCGCGGCCGGCATGGTGGTCAACGATTGGCTCTCCTTTGTGGGCATGAACACAACAGCCACAGAGATATCGGTGATTGAGAGCGTCTTTAAGCTGAATCAGGCACAGCCGGCTGCGGTGACAACCAAATTACGCGCGGCCCTGATTGAGGACATGTCCTAGGCGGACATTCCGTTTAAATCAAACCCTTATATATTTACTTGATCTAAGCGATATCTTTGTTATCTTCTATACAATGTCATTTAAGAGCGCAATGCGAAATACAAAACAAAAGCAACTCGAAACACATTAGATCCGTTTAGTCAATATGTTGTTTATGCCCTAGCTATGATAGACATACGATTCCATTCGCCCCTTTAATGAAGTGCCCGGACTGGTTCTCGTTCTTCTGGGCATCATATTTCCTTTCCGTAATTAAAGAACAAACTTTCAACTGCAAAGCCCGATGCAATGCGATTCCGGGCTGCCCCGATTTATAGTCAAGCTTTTCTCGACCCAAATGTAATCATCTTCCACTGCAGAACGAAACTGTCACTCACCAAAGCTGAAATTCCCAATTTGCAGATCACGTTCGAGAGGCGGCGGCGGCGGTGCTGCTGGCGGCGGCAATAGCAGCAGCAACAACAGCAGCTCGGGACCATCAACGTCCAGGCGAACCACACGGAACAAAGCAGCGGCCGCTGCTGCAACAGCTGCTGATCGTCCCCAGATAAATGATGCCGATCTGGAAGGTAAATCACCGGAAGAGGTTGAGATGCTCAAGACAATGGGTTTCTGCACGTTCGACACCACTAAGAACAAGAAGGTCGAGGGGAATGATGTCGGTGAAGTGCATGTAATCCTCAAGCGCAAGTATCGCCAGTATATGAACCGCAAGGGTGGCTTCAACAGGCCGCTCGATTTCGTGGCCTAGCAGCCGAAGGAGTCCTTTTTCGCTCCTTCGCTGCCCTGGCGGCCACTACCAACCAAACTAGTTTGCTACGATTTTTTACTTGTCCTCGTTGCACGCCTGCCTTCGTTGCACGCACGGGGCCGAGCGACGACGGACAAAAACCTGCAATTTTATGCAATAGACCGGTTTACAAAATTCTCCAATTTTTATCCCAACAAAAATTTCCACTCAATCAACCAAACCACCCAGCAACAGCACTACACACACTCATACCTCAGTTAGTTATTTAGTAGTAGTATATTTAGCCAGAAGTGCGCCTTTGTTATAAAGTTACCACGTTAATTTTACAACAAATATCTGAAGCTGAAAGCAAAGCCCCACAGAAGCCCTATAACATAATGCAAAATGTTCGAGATTTGGGGAGCCTGCTTTCAGTTGCATTTGAGGCGCACGACGACGATTGCTTTTTAAATATTTCAAAGTAATTAACAATTGTTCTTGTTGACATCACATCATTTTGAACGGAATACGAATTAACTGAAGGCCAGCCTGCGCCTAAAATTCACAACAGCAAAATTTCCAAACCACACACAGACAATTACTTAAAGTATTTGAAAACACACACCCGAAACAAACCGATCCCTATTTCTCCTGATCCTGATCCCAAAACTATCCCACAAACAACTCCTCCATACGCTGCAATAGTACAACTTTTACAACCAAACAAATATATATCAAATATATATTTAATATATATGAAATTAATTATATACACACACACACACCACAAGTACCTTATCCTGATGATCCCCCAGATAAACCGAACAATAGCCATAGCAATTTGTTGAAAGAAACGTTATTTGTTAACAATCAAAATGTTGTAATTAAACCAGTTAATTCCGATTTAAATCACAAGTGCCAACGCAGATCAGGCAGATCAACGCTTAAGATGAATCACCTTTTATATAGACATATTTGTATGATCATTTTGTACTCTTTTATAGGACTATTATATACACATATGTATTTGTATGACACAACAAACCAACTATTATAAGCAATAGTGACAGTTTTTTCTTACTTTTGGCAAATACTATTCATTGGAAATTGAAAAACCTTTGGCCCACACACTCTCACTTATCTCTCCATTATCTGTAGCCCTTAACTATATCGAAATTGCAGGGATTATTTCTTATTTTATATTCTCCTACAATAAACTGAACGAAAATGTAAGAAAATAAAATCTAAACATTTATATTATTCAATATTTTTTTATTTATTTTTAAAGGAACAAATTAAAAATAAATAATTTTACTTTAGTAGAGACTTTCTTGGATGAAAAATATTTAAAAAAAATGGATTTTTAAACGAAAAGGCAATGATTAAAAGGTAATTTCGATTATTGAACCTGACAAGATGGCTAGAACGTATTTCTACATACATATGTACATACTATCCTAGCTTCGATATTAAGACCTACATATATTACCGGGATTGACCATATGTACCTGTGATTGAATGTCACATTCAGTTATGATGCTTACAAAAAAATTAATTAAAAATTACATTCGGTGATTACGGTTTGTGTTTAAATTTATTTTTTAATACATTGTAATACATCATTTTTGAAATTTGATTCAAATTCAAATACATAATGAAATGCTTAGAGAATTTATTGTTACATTATCGAGAAGGAAAACAATTATGAACACAAGGCTTTTGCAACAAAAATGAAAGTGTACGACTAAGGTTTAAGTTAGTTATTGTTACGTTTCGTTTGCAGTTTCCATATTTAAGAAATACATGTTAAGGTGCCATAGCACGTGGAAACTGGCTTTGCTTTTAATATTGGTATTAAGTGTGGAAAACCTTTTTTTTTGTGCGCAGAGCAGAGGACCTGACATGCTAAAAGTATATGTGAAAACAATTTGCTTTGAAAAATGCTATTTTTTCTCGATTCTATTTCAGTTTGTTAGTCTTGTTGCTGGTCCAATTACTGAGACCGACTGGATCTAATCCGCCTTACGAGGTTTGCGCTTGCGCGCTTGGTCTGTCTTTTCGAGTTTTTCTGGCACGACATCGCCGCCCTGCTTCGCTACTTCTTTGTCGGTCTTGTCCGGCTCATCATTATCATCATCATCATCGGCTTCATCGTCCTCCTTCTCGTCTTCCGGCTCTTCTTCGTCGACGCTGTCACGCTGCTGCTCCTCATCATCATCGTCGTCAGCCTCGCCATCATCTTCGATTTCCTCGGTGGCCAGGTCTTCAACGCCCTCAGCTAGATTATCCTGAGACTCGGAGAAGCTCTGTCGCTGCGATTTCTTGGGTGGATACACAAAGTCCACAAGGCACACTAGCAGCAGTCCCAATGCAGCTCCAACGAAGATGGTGGCGATTGCAAACAGAGCATAGGAGCCCCATGTGGGCAGTCCGTATTCCTCTTGAAGGCGTCCGTTGAAGTCCTTAAAGAGTTTTTGCGTGTGCTATTAGTATATGAACAACAAACACGAAGCAATGCAGAGAGCAAAGACCAGAATTATGAGTCAATTAGCAAATGGGAATGCAACGTAATCAGCTCTCAACACCAGGGGTCAGTTGGCGCTGATAAGCTTCCGCATCCCGCATGCAATGAACTGAGATGTGAGCTGTAGACATAAACACAGTGGATTGCTCATCGCAATTCACTCAAGCAGGTGAACGTACCTTCAGGGTGTGCGACAGTTTGAAGAAATAGGAAAGCACGGACATGTGGATGGTATCGGGCTTCTTCCAGGCGGATAGCGGCTCAATTTTCTGCCACTGCTGCCTCTTCACAAAGTGCAGCAGAGCGTCGCCATCGCGGGCTCCACGATACTGACGGAATTCGCCATCTTTGACGCTGCAAAGGATCACATTCGATGATAGTGTTCGTTTGGTCAATTCTACGGTTATATTAATGGCTCACTGATAGATGGTGGGCAAGGCTGTGACAAAGAAACGTCCGCTGAGGGATGGCGATGTGGTCACATCGATTTTGGCCACCTCCACCTGGACATCTTTCGCCACGCGTGCAAACCGCTCCCAAGTGGGTGCCAGGTTCTTGCAAGCCGGGCACCATGGGGCAAAGCTGAAAATAAACATTAAAACTGTTGCCGTCGAGAAGTGTGGGAGGGGTAGGTGGGAGGAACGGGCTCTGGAACGGGACTGCGTCACTGCGCACAGAAAGAAACAAAGAACGGTATGCAACATTCCACAAAACCAGCTTGCCCGGCGTCGTTGTTGTTGCACGCTTATTGCCGCATGAGGCACACCCCACACCGGACTGCGTCTGCGTTACGTCAGGCGGGGAGGGATTGAGGATGGATGGAGAGCAGGGAGTCCCTTTGTCTAACTCACAATTCAATCATCCATTCTCCTTTGAGCATCAAGTGCCAATTATCCTCGTCCAGTTCGAGTAGCTTGCCACCTGGCTGCAGTCCTGCCTGCGCCGTCGACTGCGCTGTCATCATCAATACCGCTATGACACATGACGCGGCCACAAGCTGTTTTTTCTTACACTGCATTTGTTTATTTTCTTTTGCGGGTTCTGCGTGGGACGTATCAGTCACACAATATGTCACACTTGACGCAACGAATTTAAATGGCTATTTTATTTGCTAAATTATTATTCAATTCAAAATTCAAACAAAAGTAAAAAACTGCGACGCCGACCAGTGCGACCGCGGACTTATTGATAAAATATACGGTCTGACCCTCAGAAATATACCGAAAAATACGTCACAAATTTCGAAATATACTGACGAATTATTTGTATTCAAGTTCCATCATATTCCTCGTGTTTGATATTCGATTGAAAATTTCTAGCAACGACCCTCAGCGCTAAACATATAATTGACGATTGACGAATCAGTTTCCTAAAAAACTGGCTAATTTTAAGTTCTCATCTTTATTGGATTGTGTCTGAAATGAGGTTAAAACAAAAATTTTTGCCCGTTTGCACGATCAGGAATTCGATGCTGGGACATGGATCAAAGTGGCATTTCTACACGGTTTCTAAATTGGTGCATTGAAAAAGTCTCGCTAAATTGGACACCCTTTCTTCTGCCCGAAATTGGACATGTAAAGTCCAAGAGGGTGAGTAAAAATACTTGAAAATACTAGAAAATAATATGAAAAGTATAAAACTTGCAAGGTGTGTGAGCTAGACAGGGTGTCTTAACTGGCATTATGACCGCGGACTTATTGGTCAAATATACCGTCTCACCATCAGAAATATACCTTGTAAATTTCAAAATATACCGTAAATATTCCTCGATTTTGATATTCGGTTTAACATTGCTAGCTAAATAGCAGCTTCAGCCCTAAACACATATTTTTATCCGATTGATGAATCAATTTCCTACAAGATATGCCTATTTTATTTAATCCCTTTTATTGCATTTTTTCACAAATAAAGTCAAAGCACAAAAACTGGCTCGGGCTCGGCCACATTTGTTGTCCGACTCTGTTCGTCTCGGCAGTGCCTGTTTGTACAGGCCAAAAGGGGATCGCTTTCAGTGAGAAGTTCACCTCCAGATTACTCTATGATCTTCTCCACTGCACTGCATGTCCTTGAACAGAGAGCCACCACGCAGAGAACCTTTATATGCATCTGCGGAGACACCGCCCCATCTGCTGCTTTAAATGACATATATTAGATAGATATATTCCTCGCCCCTCTCTGGAACTGAGCAAGTCCGCCAAGATTACTGTCGGCTCCTTCTCTATCAATTGGGTTAGAATCGTGTTGGGATAACACTCCAAAGAAAGTTGGAATAAAAACCTTAAATTATGCCAAAAACATAAAAACATCCCATATCTGATCTATTAAATTTGCCAGTTTGGGTTCGCGGCCGTTCTTTCAAATCGCGGGCCCTTTAATGCCTGAGGAAAAAAGGAAAAAACAAGCAACAACAAGCAAAGCTTGTTCGTTGTGATAGCTTTAAAACAGAGACTGACTAGTTTCTGCATTCATTGGAGCCTAGGATAACAGGCATTTTCTCAATTCTATAATATCCTTTTCCCGGGCCAATTTTCGATGAACAACATTCTTTATCTGCTCCAGCTCCTGAATAATATCACGTACATTTTCCGGGGGGTTCTGGCTAACTAAAATTCTTAGTTCTGCCCACATAATTTTACGCCGTTGATGAATAAATTTTCTTCAAGATTGGCTAGTTTTTAGTCCTTGCTTTTATTGTATTTTGACTAGAACAAGGCTTAAACAAAATAGTTCAACAAAAAAAACAGTCGCAATGTTGCTGGTATTTGAAGACATGATGCGTGTATAGGCCTTTGTATACCTTATTTCGTTAATTTATTATGAAGATCCTGTTTTTCAAACTGTTTTTATTACGTAATTAATAAAGAAATTTTCTCAAATTGATATGTTTTAGACATATTCATGCATATGATTATTATCTTGTATTTATATATATCCTTATACCTATTCTTGGTCTCTGTAGAAAGACGATGAGCTGCAAAATATCGTTGAAATAGGTTTAAAACAGAGACTACATACATTGTTTTTGCATTAATTGGAGCCGGGGATGACAAACATATTCTCAATTCTATAATATCAATTTCCCCAGGTATGCCCAGAAATGAGTTAGCAACATTTGCGTATGGAATGGAGCTCATTGTCGTCAGCCGGTTATTACCAATAAATACTCGTTTTTGATCTTCCGTCGAATATTACTAGGTATATAGAACATTTAGCCATGCCCACATAATTTTATACGATTGGTGAATCTATTTCCTACTTGATTGGCCTATTCTAAATACTTGCTTTTATTGGATTTCTATGTACCTTTGAAAATGAAATTTAAGTCAATGGTTGGGAAATGCATCCAAAAATCATCGCCATATCTCCGATAAAAGTACAGTATATAAACCTAGCATGAATCGATAGTAGTTCAATTCATAATCGCCGCCCACTAGAACGAAATGAACCAGCAACCATCGATATACTAAAATTGCGACATTGCTAGACAGATAAAAATAAAAACAAAGAAAAACAAAATCAAAACATTGAAAAACTAAATTTTCCTCTCGCTCGATTTGCTCGCGTAGTCTGCCAACGACATGGCTAATAATTATCTGCAGCCAGTGCACAATTACTTCGATGACGTGGACCGATTCGAGGATGTCGATGATGATTTGTTTCTGAAGAACAAGCGAACAAGTGCTAGCAGCCACAAACCACAGCAGCGCAGCACCAATCCGTTCGAAAACGACGATGACGAGGACTCGACAACCTCTTCAATCTCAGCTCAGAGGCAGGCGTACGCAGAGAAGAGACGAGCAATAGAGCAACGTACTCTAGACTCGACGGAAAAAAGCTTGGGTAATAATTTCAGAAAAGTCTCGCCAGTTAAGGGGCGTTACTAATTGATCACACACACGAAAACTCTAACAGGTCTGCTCTACGAAACCGAGGAGGTTGGGAAGGCCACGGCCATAGAGCTGGCCAAGCAACGGGAGCAGTTGGAAAAGACCTCGCATCAATTGGATGAAATCAACTCGACCTTACGCTTTAGCCAGCGTCATCTGAATGGTCTAAAGAGTGTATTCGGTGGACTGAAGAACTATTTGTCAGGCAATCGGGATCAGCCAACCTCGGCCACGGCCTCGCCCACGGCCAGTCAATCCTCGCAGGAAGCCAACAGTAATGTTAACGCTGGAGTCTTTGGGGGATCCTCCGCTCCCTTGTCACCCGCTGAGCCGTACGATAACCATCCAGTGAGTCGGATTCGCGGAGAATCCAGCAGTAAATATCAGCCGCCAACTCAGGCTGGTAACCCTTTTCAAGCCCAGTTGGACTCAAATCTGGAAGATATGTGTGACAATTTGTCGCGCTTGAAGTTTTTGGCCACTGATTTGGGCACTGAGATTGAATCGCAAAATGAGCTACTGGACAACATGAACTATAAAATCGAGGATGTCGACCTGAAGATGACTAGACAAAACAAGGATATGAATAAATTGCTAAAAAAATAGTTGTAATCATCTTTATTATATTTATAACATAGTCATAGCATATCTCTCGCATGATGAATGACCTGAAGACCATTGAAAATGCATTCCTCATTTTAGTTTTCAGCTATGTACTGTTACACAAGCCAAAAGGAAAATACGCGCGTTCATTTATTGAATAAAAAGTTCATATAAACAAAAAAAACAAACTTCTTTCTGAAAAATTAATTTCTCATTTCCGCACCACACAATAGGTAGATTTGTTTTTTTTTCTAACTAAATAGGTGGAGCTGATCTCGAGCGAGCTGCATCACTGCAGCTGATGCGAGTAGTTGAAGTCCGAGGGACTGGTGCTCCAGAAAGTCCGGCAAATCCTTTGAGTCCGAGTAGATGGCGTGCAGGGCAGTGATGCCAGATTTTGAGCGTCAAAATATGCTAGATTTCACAAAAATACAAGCTAGAACAAGCTAAAAATTGTAAAAACCAGGCTAAAGAATAGGCTACAAATAAATCTAATAATCTAAAAACCTAATAAATTATTTCATCTAATTCGCATCTAATTACTCGAATCGGGATATATATCGCTGGAACGTGTTAAATTTAAATATTTCCCGGTGATTGGTAGTTGTGGCAACATTTGCCATGACGGCGCAATCCATATTTCAAAAGAATTTTAGTCGAATACATCAAACAAAACATCAAAATCAAACATCAAATAGTTCTAAAACAAACCTTATATTTAATATTAAGTTTGGTCTTAACGATATTCATTTGACTGAATACCCGTTCAATCACAGCATTTGACCACGGTAGACTTAAAATTCCAATGGCAAATAAAGCGCTTTATTCAAAAGGTTTGTTTTTGCCAGCAGTTTTTGAAATTAAAAAAGGCTAGATTTAAGGCTATAAGCATTTTCATAATGTATCAAGCATTTCCGTTTTCAAATAAGCTAGATCTAGCTGTTAAGCTATTAAGCGTTTTTAATAACTGTTGCAATTTTGAATTTAATGAAAGTCGAGAGGTTGTATATAATTCACAATTTATTTGCACATGTAAACCAACTTATCGCGTATGTACATATGGGGATAATTGGGCGAACGATTGATGCGAGGATGTTAATCTAATAGCTGCGACGATTAGCTCAAGACTGACAATGCAAGGGCTGACGGGCCAAAATGCCGGGCCCTATGCAGCAAGCTTAGACGCGAGCGAGAGAGTAGGATAGCCCGAGAGCGTTAGAGCTGCTCGGGGCCGCTGTTAAGCCGAGTACGAGAGATTGAGATATAAGGAGACGAAAGAATTCCGCTGCATATGCATATGCGGAAACAAATGATCTTTACAGTGGGCATTGGAAATGACAACAACAAAATGCATTTCCTTTGGGCCGCACCACTGGCAATAATTTACAATATTTAAGCTGCTTGACCCGACACTAGCCTTAAATAGGCTAAAATGTCAACACTGGTGCAGGGGCACATGGAACACTTGGGCGGAACCAGCACTCCCCACATAAATATCACTTCTGTCCGTCGGCTGTGACGATAAACGATAAAAGATTCTCCAATTATACTAGACTAAAAAATTACATTTTTTAATTACGCTTCAAATACGCGTATAGATTTGGGGCCTTAGAAATTTTTAATGAATTACATTTTTCATGGTGTGGCTTTACTTTTAAATTTAAAATAAATGATATATTTTTTTAATGTTTTTTTCAGAGGTACTACTTTTTTCCCATAACTTAAGTATCTTAAATCTGGTTGTATTGAACTTTGCAATCCTGAAAAGCTGATAAATGCATTTATAAATCGAACCCAAACACTTAGTAGCTTCACTTTACCGTCTGGAAAATATTAAGCTTTCTAATTTAAAATTGATTTTTTTTTTTTTTTTTTTTTTTTTTTAAACTAGTATCCGTATGAGTGTCTGGTGGAAATCCCATCCTCGTTTCGGCGCTTTTATACACGGAAAATATTTCGCCGACACAATCGCTCAGACCAACGTTGTCGTGATGAACATGCTGGCCCGTGGTCGTCAGAAGAATGTGAAGCGCCAGCGCCGATAGAAACTTTTTTGTTAATAAAAAAATAACAAAACCGTATTTTCCCTTAGTCCTATCCTATTAACATAAAATAATATTTTACTTTATATGAGATAGTCTTAATAAAGTCAAACAGGTCAATAATCACTATATTTATTCATCGTATTTCTTGTTCCGTTTCAAAATTTTCGCGTATACATATATTACTTCTAATTAAATTTGCCTCAGAGATAATTCGTTTCCACTATAGGTTTTTTTTGTTTGTTTACAAGCAAAGTCTTGAGCAATCGCCCTGGATCATTTTTAATTTGTAATCACATTGGTGTTCTGCTCTGCTACAGCAGCTACAAACATTAATTCGGCTCTTCTGATTTAGCCGCAACAGTTTTGCTCTTATCCGCTTGTATTTTTGCTTCTGAAAAGCCGTTCTTTTGTATTTCGGTCGATGGAAAATTTTGCAGCAGGCGTTTTGCAAACAAGTACTCAGATCAGCAAAATAAACAGCCGATTAATACCACTAACCATACAGTACAGTACTTTTTAAAGAAGCTTGTCACCTAACATCAAGACAACTGTAATTTCGAATACCCTCATGCAATATACGAATGTAATAATCGGATAATTGAATCAGAATAACTACAAGAATTGTCCATGAGAGTATTTGAAATATATTTTAAACTAAGTCCATATATATGAATGCATATTTATTTTAGTATATATTTTTTCTTAGATCGTATATTTAAATATATCGTTATTTTAGTTAAAATTACTGTTTTATATGGGATAAACAAAGAAGTCGAGAGCCGACGGCGTTTACATAATATTTATTCAATTTATAATGATCATGTCTAAAATAAGGATATAAATGGGTTATTTTATTCCTGTAATATTTTAAATTTTGTAGTATAATTTACATATTAATATTTACGTATTCAAATAAATCAAACAAATAACAGCTTTTATTTTATTTCCCACGCTCAAGTGTCTTGCACCCCACCCACCCTGCCCATTCTTTATTTATTTTTTTCGGTCAGGTCAGTTCAGACTCGAAGACTCGAACAAAAACATAACTCAATTTTGTTGTGCTGTTTATTGTCTTTTTATAGAGACCAAGAATTGGTATCGGGATCAGGATATATATACAGAAAACTAATCAAAATTCATGATAAAACATATCAATCTGAGAAAAGGTCTTTATGAATTACGTTTTAAAACAGCTTGGCCCAGGTGAAACAGTATTTGCATATTAAATTAACGAAACAGGGTATAAAAATTACCATACTCCGGTTGACAAGCAACAAGAGTCTTCAAAAACCAACAGCATGTAAGAAATGACTGAGATTCTTAGACAGCCAGCATTATTCAACAGAATATCAAAATTGAGAAACAGGAACGATTACTCACTTACGTTTTATTTGTTTTCGCTAAAACCTTTTTTTTATATAAAAAGTTCAATACAATGAGTAATTAAAATTAGTATATCTTGTAGAAAATTGATCTATCAATCGGATAAAATCATGTGTTCAGGTATGGAAGTCCTAGCTAGCTAGTAATATCAAATCGAATATCAAAATCGAGGGAGAACGATTAACCCATTGTCGACCAAGGCGGTATTTTAATATTCCACCGAAAATAATGGTATAGTGGCTTTTTATTAATTTCAGAGAAAAGTTACAATCAGTATTCTTTTCCGCGGTTGAACTCAATTTGTTATCCTGTTTGAATAAAGAGGGCTTAAGTGGGCTAAGTTCGTTTTTTTATCGGTATATATATTGGTATATTTCTGAGGGTCTTACTGCCTAGCGCGCATTTTCGTAATTAACCCAAAAAAAAGTTAATGTTGGGAAAAAGTGTGGAAAAAATGGAAGATAATTTTGCATACTGCACTCAAATGCTCAAGGAACCACTGCAACTTGGGTAAGCATCGAAATTTGATACATTTGCGCAAGCATGTGCTCCCTGGACGCTTCCTTTTACTCTTCTAGAAAACTTGTTGGCTCTGGCTTACAATTTGAGGTAGAACAGTCGCCATTTGGGGCTGGCGATGATGATTTTAATGTCGACGAAATCGAAAATAGTGATAGTGATAACGCTCCAGATGTTGATGAAGAAGAGCTCGCTTCCCCATGGACCCAATCATTCGAGGAACTCCAAAAATTGATGGAGCCGATCAATGAGAACATTTTTAAACGCATCACACGTGAGGGGCACCAGGGCCGAGACCTTGTGCCAGACAAGGCACGGGTCGCTGTCCGCTACAGTGGTTATTGGGAGGGCGAGAGTTCTCCTTTTGATTCTTCACTGATGCGCCGCACTAAATTCTATTTTGAGACCGGTGCAGGTTGCGATGTGCTAGAAGGCCTCCAGGCCGCTGTACTTACCATGCGCCCATATGAGAAAGCCGAATTTATTATATCCTATAAGTTGCTATTTCACGAGATGGGCTGCCCGCCGCGCATTAAACCACGTTCAGATGGACTTTTCAAAATCGAAGTTCTTCACTTTACGTTGATCGGGGACTCAGATGCCTTCGCAGCAATGTCCGCTGTGGATCGGGACAAGTTTGCAATAGTTTATCCCAAGGCATTAGACATGCACATGCATGGCAAGGACTGTGTGAAGCGCTATCGCTACCGCAACGCCGTCACTGCCTTCGAGCGGGCCATAAGCTCTCTAAACTATTGCCGCCTAGCCAATGATGAGGATGAGCGCAAGCAAATCGCTCTCTTGATCACTCTCAATGTAATTATGCAACTTTTAGCGTCGTGGCTGAACCCCACTTATGTGTTTTTTTAAACTTTTCCAGCAAAACTTGATGATCTGCTACAATAAATTGCATAATCCAAAACGCGTGTGCATCACGATGAAAGCCTTGCGGCGTCTCACTGAAAATAAGCCTTCCTGTAAGGCCCTCTACCAGGAGGGTTGCGCACTGTCCGCCTTAGGCGAATATGAGCATGCTCGGTGTATTTTTATGCAGGCTCAAGCCAAGCAGCCCGATAACAAGGAGATCAGTGAAAAGATTACTGAACTGGATAAGAAAATCAAAAAATACAAAGAGGCAACTCAAGACATTTGGACTCGTGCGTTGTCAGGCTAGAAGTTTAAAGAAGTAAAGGATGGAACCAAATGTAATCCCAGTCTTGAAGAACTTGTGAAGGAGTTTGAGACTTCCGAAAAATCGTCGATGGGACTTTTGCGGGGTGTCTATATGAACTCTGACATTGTAATGTTATCCAAAATGGCCAAGGAGCACAAAATGAAACTAACAGTGTCCCCGATTGACGAGAATGACTTGACGTTGTCCAAGCTAAATCTGCACTGATGTGTTTCTCATTGAAGGATTAATCCATAGAAATAAACAACAGACAACCAAATTCAATATGTTACATTAGTTCTAGAAGAACTTAACGTTTATTTTGTACATACAGAAGAGTATGAAAAATGAAATGTTTTATAAATACGAGTACAAGAATATATTAACTTTCTGATGGACAGAACATGTCATCTGTTTTGGAATATATTTCGTTTTTAAGCTGAAGCTCCTAGGACTATTTATTACTTATTTGATTGCAATTTATATTCAGGTAGTCAGATAAATAAACAGTTTGTTGTGAGTTTGGGCTGTCTACAATGTGAGAGGAATGTTTTACGTGTAAGAAGTGGGATGACTAACAGCGTTCATATATGTAGGAGTAATTATTTAAAAATTGGAGGAATGACGATTTTGATCCTCAACCTTAAGATGTGTATCCTTAGGATTTTGCACTACCAAAACGGTTATCTTGCCATCAGGTGTTAGCAGGACCTCGTGGAATTTGGTACGGACTCGCAACATGGTCAGGAGCTGTGGTGGCTCCATTTTTGATAGAAATGCCTGACACTTTTCACGCAAATTCTCATAGAGACAGGCATGTTGAAGTGCGTCTTGGCGTTCCATTGACGTTTTGATCGGCACACCGGAACGATTCATGATTAATATTTCTTCGACCCCTGGCTTTTCCTCCAAAAGTCGGTATACCTCATCAATATAACTCTTGGTACGCTTGGGCTGTGGAATTGGCGATTAGTTAATTGAATTAGACTACTTTGAGGTCTACATTTCATAGATAGGTATGTACATACCTCAGTTTCGGCTGCCTGCATTGTATGTAGTGTATCTCAGAGCTCTGCGCGTTGAGATCAGCTGGTAGCTCAAATATAATTAATTTACTTGTTTAAATCAACTAACGCTAAGCTTGCTACATCATCTTTATTGGTATAATTTAACAGTATGAAAAGTGACTAGTCACACACTCCATTTACTCTCACGGTACCATTTGTAGTCAGCCGTTTGGCAGTGACTTTCGTCATAAATAAAACCATTGCCAAAATAATGAACAATTTAATCCTCATCTAGCTGCTATCTTTAGTTCCAAATGTTTTCGTACGAAGCCGGAAACAGTTTTTAGATTATCAACAACTAACACACACATTCAAACCATCCAATTTTATTTAAAATTTAAATATTTTGGCGGCTAAGTAAGCAGTTTC
Organism: Drosophila lowei; assembly: GCA_008121275.1. NCBI lineage: Eukaryota > Metazoa > Arthropoda > Insecta > Diptera > Drosophilidae > Drosophila > Drosophila lowei. The sequence continues at coordinate 3,712,871 of CM017778.1, forward strand.
AAATTGACCAAAAGGGTATGTTGATGCATACAAGCAGTTCAAGCAGTTTATTTAAGTGTGAACTGCTTGCTCAACAAAATTCACAAATTTCCACTAGTCGTGGAGAGACCTGTTTGGTGCTGCGCGTTGAGTCTCATAGACTCTTTTGATGACATAAGCTCGAGACCGCCCGGAGACAAAGATTCAAAATTCAATTTTGATTGCGTTTTTGAGAGCGTTTGCCCCTCTTTGGCCGGGTTAATTTTACAATAATTAATGCCGTAAATGCAAGAGGAGGTAGATTGATTGAACAGGTGGGAATTTGCCTTCGGTGCCCATAACGGTTATCAAATCCGTGGGAAAACTATCATCCTTGTTTCCCTCCACAATATTTTGAACATTTATGTGACAAACGAAACTCAAAGAGTATAGGGGTATAAGGGGGGGGATATACATATTTCCGACCCGATATCTATTCTTGACGCCTAGTTCTCAGAGACTAGAAAAGCCAGAGCAACCCAATTTTGTGTGTAATGTGTCCCGGTGTTCTGGTGTGGTGGTTGCTGTGACGCGTTCCACAAACTAGTCAACTTTTTTAGAGATCATGGCTAGCACTTTCATCTTTCGGCTAAGGCTAGTTGGATGGGGTGGATCTTTTAGTTGTTCTAGTTAAACCCATACAAGAGATTTTAAGTGCTAAATCCAGTCGATAGTGTCATATGTATAGCCGCGCGGATTCAGGTGTTGTTATTTCGAGTTTACCCACCCAACCTTGTTAGCACTGCTCTTTCATTCCGTGTTAACCCTTAAGCCTTTATATATTCCCCTCCCAATACCCCATTGTAATTACTTTGCTCCAATTCCATATCGACTAATCTTCATTATATTTTCATTATAATAATCATCTATTCCACGCTACCAGTATCTTCCTAAAGAATACAGCCAATGATATCGTCAGCATCTGGCGTTTTGTGGGGATATGCGCCATCGAAGTTACCGAGCCATCACTTGAGAAGTGATGACATTATTCAATTCCTAAATTCTCATAAAACGATTTAACACGATAATAGCTTAATTCTAGTTGTTTGGTCAACAAAATGTATGGGAATAAGAATATGTATACATGGGTTATGTGTTAATATATGAAGATGAGAAAAATTAAATGCAAAACTAAAATATTATTATTATCAGTAATGCTGCAAGTTTATCTTAATAGTCTAGTTGGTGGCTTACAATTGGCCTTTTTTTTTTTTTTTTTAATCAAAGATTCGTTCCTCTTTTCCAACTTCCAAATCGATTATGTCTATGCCTATCCAGACCACGACAAAAAATTTGTGTCAACTGTAGTCCACGCCCAAGGTCGAACAAGGTCGAACGAAAATTTTCCTTGTGTGGCTGAAGTTGGATCGCCGTTGGATATACTGCGCTAATATTCGAGATTAAACTGAAGAAAAATTTTATCACCCACATGTCAATGCGGGGGTTATGTAAGTGTAACTGTATGTAACTGTAATTAAATTTTGGGTCTTGAAACCGGGCTTAATTCTGGAGAGCACTGATTCAATTTCGGCACACGAATTGGTATGTTGAGGCGGCCTTGGCATGTTCACCATGCGCGCTTAAGAGAATTAACTGATATTAACCACATGTGGAAAAATTCTTCGGTAGAGGTTGGTTACCTGATGGGAGGGGCAATGTAACTTTTATTTTATTTTTATTTTTTTGGTTCTTTCTTTTCTTTGGTTTTCTCTATTCATCTTATTCTTAGGGAACGCTCTAAAGCACAAGGGCTGGATAACAAAGCTTTCTCATGATCTTCCATTGCATGCAGATAAGCTGCAGGTACAGCACTGTGCACACAAATAGGTCAAAAAAATATGAGCTGGCACACTCCAGGTCACAATGAATCTTGTTGATTGCTATGTATGTTCCATAGAAGATGAGACGGACACCACCTTATGGATCCCATCGATGATGTCACCGTCCTGTATATGAGCAATTGATCGATGAGCATCACCAAGTGACGGTCTACTCACAGGTTTGGTTGGGCTTCCGTAATGGCTTCGTTGTTATAGGCTCCCTCGGTGTCGAGAAAGGCTATTCTTTGAGATACAGAGATTACTTTATGGAGTTCCGTTTCCGTGGATGTTGTAGGCATGTTGTTCGTCTGAAAGCATCTTAGGATTTATAGGTGCTTTCAGTTTTAGCCCAGTTTTGTGTACGTACCACCAATTCTTTTGAGGTACCCTACCGAAGAGTTGCTTTTCAGAGGGTCTTTTGTAGCCTTGCGATTTCTTAAGTAGTCGTAGACTAGCTGTGTAGTCTGCCCAGTGTTTTTTTTTTCCACTCTCTTGGACGTTGACATGCAATGACATCTTTCAGTTGTCGATGCAGTTACTGCACCGTCAAGTGGCCCGTGTGAAACCAGCAGAAGGCTGTTACGCGCGGATCCCAGGCAAAACGCAGCCCTCCTCCCGCCCAACCGACCGAGGGGCGCTGCCGCATGACGCGCAGCGCGTAGCCGAACCGAACGCGAACATGCAGGAAAGATAGCTGTTAGACTAACATTCGAGGAAAATTAGCACTAAACTTACTAAGAAACTAAGCATGCAATCAAAATACAAATACCTCTACAATTACTAATTACTAGAAAGGTGTGTAAGGATTAGTAATTTAATAAGAGGAAGAGAATTAGTGGTGGATATAATATGGTAGAGGGAATTATAATCCGAGCATAAGACCCTAAACGGTTCATGCAAGGAATAATTCGATCTACAAAGTGGAAGGAACAACGGTATAAAATTTCTAGTGAGTCGAATAGGAATATACGGTCCTGGTGTACTTTGTACTGAGGGCACCATACACAGGAGCTGTATTCTAAAATCGGGCGAACTAGCGAAGTATTTTTTTTGTTATATAGGGGTCGTCAAATTCTTTTGACCACCTCTTTATAAACCCAAGCACGCCCATGGCCTTATTTACCATGGCAGAAATGTGTTCGGAAAACTTTAACTTTGCGTCTAATAAGACACCAAGATCATTCACCAGGGTAATTCTCTCAAGAGAACCGCCACATAGAATATAGGGAGCCAACAAGGGGCTAGAACGATGAAATGTCATTACTTTGCATTTCGAGGCATTAAGGTGTAACAAGTTTGCACAACACCATGACTGAAAATTATTGAGATCGGATTGCAAGCGAGAATGAAGTGAAATGTCCTTATACTGGACACAGAGTTTAACGTCATCCGCATACATAAGTACTCGAGAGTATGTTAATACCGAAGGCAAGTCATTAATAAAGAGTGTGAAGAGTAAGGGGCCTAGATGGCTGCCCTGTGGTACTCCCGAAGAAACCTTTACTGGTGAAGAGAGGGTGTTTTTGAAGAGGACTCTTTGAGACCTGGAACAAAGAAAGCTAGAAATCCGTCTCAGGAGGTTGGGCGGAAACCCTAAAAGGTCAAGTTTATGTGCTAGAAGGGAATGGTTTACAGAGTCGAATGCTTTACTGAAGTCGGTGTAAATTACATCCGTCTGTAAGTTACCTTGAAAGCCTTTAATAATGAAAGAGGTAAACTCTAACAAGTTCGTGGTGGTTGATCGCCGCCTTATAAATCCATGCTGAGTTGGAGATATATGTAAGTGACTTGCAGAGATGTTGCAAGTGCGGAGTTAAAGCCTTTCTCAAACATTTTACGAATGGCGGATAACTTTGCTATACCTCTATAATTTTTTGCATCAGACTTGCTACCTTTTTTATGGAGAGGAATTATAAACGATTCCTTCCAGATCGGGGGGAAGCAAGAGGAATCAATAGACAGGGTGAATAGTTTAAGCAAGGGTCCACACAGTGCCTCGGCGCAGTACCTGAGTACACAACCTGGAACCCCGTCTGGACCCGGTGAAAACACCGGCTTAACTAGTCGAAGATCATGAAGTAAAGAACATTCATTTAACAAGGGACTGAAAATGCCGTTCGACTTCGGTAAACCGTATGGGTACGGGTGACCAGAGTAGCTTTCCTCAGAATAGGTCGTTTGGAAAAATTGGGCAAAAAGATCGACAATTGCCTGATCATTATTTGTCGACGTATTACGAAATGATAGAGAGGATGGGTGTGCGGTGTTACTCTTAGTTATCGCTTTTAACTCTGTTGAAAAAGAGTTCTGCATCTTCTGAGTAGGCCATCTATTTGTTTTGACCACCAGACTACCCTAGCTTTGTTTCATGCCTAGCCTTGTTTCATGCTTAAGTGAACCTGTCCACTAGACGATATAAGACTTCTGGTGTGTCCGGGTATATTGGTGATTTAGAGGGGAGTGATTCCGCCAAGGTTGTGCTATACATATCAGTTGTCTTTCCTAGGATAAATATAGTCAACAGGTTGTGGGGTCTCGAGGGATGGTATCGTCTCGATATACCTGTGGTCTGAGAAGGAGTGGTCTTCTAGGATTTTCCAGCTCTTGAAAGCTCGCCGCCGAGTTGTCGCCGTTAAGTGATTTCTTGCAAGAATGCTGGTACGGAATTTGCACTCATTTTGAGCTTATTGTAGCTTGTAACTTGTAACTTGTAGCACAGACCTTGTCTCCTACTGTCTAAGGCTTCTGGATTAGGACTACTTCGGCTTTTAATAGAGTTAAGTCTTTCGGAATTTTCCAAGCTCTGCTGGGAACTCCAGCGCTCATTCAAACTTTTCCTAACTAACTACAGACAAAAATTAGGTTTTAGACCCGATTTAGTAGATCTCATGCCGATAATTCGAATTTGCAAAATCTTTATAAAATTCAGACTCTGACGACCAAACAACGATCATCTGCAGGGGCAGAGTAGCTAGTCTGCAAACGAGACTGAAGGAGGAGGATGCTTAGATCAGAGAACTTTTTTAATGAGTCCATGATGTTCATCAAAATGCTATAGAAATTCACAGCCATGCAGGCCATAAGGCAGTTCTTTCCAATCTCATTCACCGGCACTTGTGCCGCGACTCAGTTGCGTGTATTTTGTTTTTGCATTCTCTGTCCCGTACCTCGAGCACACTGCGTGTACATATTTTGTTTTTACAGCCTCCTGGCTGTGCGCCTTGGTCCATTAAAAGTTTTTCTTTTTGTTAAAACCGATTAATTTTTATTTATTTTCATTATAAATTATATTTTTGGTTTTTGTTTGGCATTATTGAGTATACGTATTTTTGCTCACACTTTAAACATGGTATAACATATATAATATATATTTAATTACCGAAACAGCAAAATATAGGATACATATGTGTATATTAGTTTTAGCGATGCACATTTTCAAGACGTTTGTATTTTTATTTGCTTATACATATACATCTGTACATTGAGCGGGTGGGATGTTACAAATGTTACACGTTTTTCTGTGGGTACGTCGATATCGATATGAATATTTCGAATTTAATTGTATTCGGAACGCCATCAAGTTACATGCATTTCAATATCTATTCTATTCAATATCTATTCTCTTGATAGTTCAAAAATTTGGTATAAATATGAATATACTCTGTTCTGGGGAGTAGCACATTTTGTTTTTCTTACATCACCACATTTTCTCCTCATAATGAAAAATAATGTACAAACAATTTATCTGAATTGACAGGTATTTGGTTTTTTCTTTCTTGTTTTTAAGATTTTAGCAAATTGCTTTTGATTTTCGATATTATCTTTTTAATTCTTTAATATATTATTTACAATATGCATAATTGCCTTTTCATAATATTTTTTGACGGCCATTATGCATTTCAGTATCTACTCGTATGTATATTATTGTTAATAATTCTATTCGCGATTGGTTTTGGCTTAGATTTTAACCTCGGGCTTTGTCACAGGTACACATCCATGTCAATTAACAAACATGCAACATCAATGTATTATTCATATGTAAATACTTATAAATATAGACATATATTCTCCTTATGTTATGTGTCTGATAAAAATACGTTCTAGGTACATATGTATGTAGGCTTGGGTCACAGCTACTGCGCTAAAAAACAACAACAACAACAACAAAGGATCCCAGTTACAACAACTTTTACTTTAATATTCCTGTTTCCACGACTTACGACTAAAATGTGTTCACATAGTAAAATCGAAAACTATGTTTAGCTTGTTCAAATTATTTATCACACATTTTTTCGGGATTTTTTGGGTAGATGTATTTTAATCAGAGAAATTATATATTGATAGGCACACTTAAATAAATTGCTGACTTTCAAATGATATATTATTAATAAACAAAATTGTCTGTTATAGAATAGATAAAACGAAAATTTCAATAATATCAGTACTTACATAAAAAAAATGTAACGTAACGAATAATTTTGTTCATAAATAACTACAGATGCAGATATAAACACATGCAAATGTTTATATAATATTCATATATATAAATATATATCTATATGTGTATATATTTTTCTATTTATTTTGTATATTGTATAATAATATATTTAATATATCGTTTCTTCGCCATTAATTTGGGCAACTAATAAATTACATTTCAAACATGAATACACAACAATGGTTATATAAATTCTTGAATTGTAGTAATAGTTATTGTTTTATTTTTGTTCTGTTTTTCTATGAGCATTTTGATTTTAGTTTAGTATCTCTAATTCGCACACATAAAACATTTATAACAATATTTTTGTTTCTTAATCATACAACTGCACGCAAATCGATTGGATCTGATGCAACTTCATTTTCATTTAGGTACATGAGTCTCTCATTTGGTTAGGCCTAAGAAAACATGGGGTACAGCGAGTGTATAGTTAGATATACATTTACAGAGATTATGAGATACATACGAGTATATGTATGTACATACATATACAATATAGGAGCTCTGTATATAACATAAAAAGTTACCCTTTCTACTCCGTCTGATCGATCTTTCCAAAATATTTTTAAAAATATTTGTGGTATAAAACAACACAAACAAAGAAATGCTTTCTTATTTTTAGAATATTTGTATATTTTTATATAAATTGTTTTTGTTTAAAAACTTTAAACGTTTGCTTTTGCACATTGCTATTAATTTCGTTTGATTTCAGGATCAAATTGGGTTTCAAATTCACACACTCATATATTTTTATGGATGTATTGAATGTACATATAAACATACATATAAACAAACTACAGGACAATCTCATCTCATCTCATCTCCCTCATCTAGCCTACTAAATTCTACGTTAACTTGTTCGTAATGGCAATCAAGTCTTTCCAAATCCAAATCCAAATCCACACCCACATCGACATCCACATGCACATTCGATCCATGCTATTATATCTTCATTAGGTATGCACTAAGGAACAGAATTCTCATAAATAGGTACTTTCTCATAGGAAACATGAAGGTTTTTCTGTTTTGTCTTTCTCGTTGGAAATCTCCGTTCATATTCATCCTAATTTCTGCCTGTCTCCCAAAAGTAAAAGTTACTCCAAATTAAAGATTCCTAAAACATCTTCTTTCCGATTATCTACATATATAAACATCTAAACGCATAACATTCATATATGGTTAGGTTGCCGTTAGGCTAACAAAATTTGTTTTCGTTAGCTCGTTAGATACATATATATACTTATAAAAATAGTATTCGATATTGGGCAACAGTATGATCTTAACAGTTTCATTCTATCCCATTTACCTCTTTTTAGTTTTATGAGAATACGAGATCACTTCGTCTGCTTATTTCCTAGTTGCTGCTGATAAATTTGCTTTCGCTTTGCCGCTGCTAGGGGTCTTACTGGTAGAAGCTCCTGCCTTACCAGAGGTTCCCACTGATGCTCCTGTGTTAGCAGAGGTTCCAGGTGAAGTTATAGATTTTCCCCTTATTGTTTTTGTGGGACTGGTTGATACTGGCTTTATTGGCTTGACTGTCGACTTCGTAGGACTTGTAGCCATTGGCTTCGCAGTGCCTGGTTTGGTGGTTTTCACTTTGTTTTTTGCTTGTGGGGCAATATCGGAAGCAGCAGGGCTGCACGTTGTTTTTAGAGCTATGTCCGATTGTTTGACAGATGATATTTCCCTTGGGTCGGTTGCCGAACCCGCGGGTAGCTTGGCAGTTACTGATGAAGAAGGAGGTGCTGTTTTTGGCGTGGCTGTTGTTGCACCTGCTGTCGGCTTTGAAGATAATCCCTTGGTTGCAGTGCTCTTGGCAGGAGCTTTCACTGCAGGATTTGATTCTGTGGGAGTAGCTGCGACTGTTGCTTTTGGGGCTGCAAATGTTGCTGGTGGTGTGGCACCTGTAATACTACCCGCTGTTATAGCCTTTGCTGTTTGGGATTTTGATGTTGCAGCTGCTGTACTCGACATAGTTGTTGTTGTTGAAATCGCTGAAATCGGCATTCCTTTGGCAGAAATTGGCGATGGCTTTGCTCTCTCATTGGCAACACACACAGCTGTCTGGGTAATTGTGGTCACAGTTATACCGGCAGCTTGCATCTTCTGATTGTTTGAAGCTGCATTTGCATGTATTTTGGCATTGACTGTTGTGGTGCTGGCCGCACTAACGTTTACTGCCGATTCAGCTGTAGTGTTTGGCTTAGCCGCTGTCAAAGGTGCAGTTGGCTTCGTTCCAGTGGGGTTTATAGTTGGCCCTGCTTTCGGCTTGTCCTCTGATACAATACCAGCAGGAGTTGTTTTGAGTTTAGCTATTTCTGAGACTGAAGAAGCACCCGCCGCTTCTGATGAAGTCTTTTTGATCGGAGCTACGTCCTCTTCAGAGGACATAGCTGCTGTCGGTGACGCCCTGACAGGAGGTACAGCAGCACAGACATTTGCAGGTGGAGATGTGGGAGATGCAACAGTAGAAGCCATGGGTTTCAAGGGAGGTCCACCAGATGTTATGGACGCTTTGACCGACCCACCAGTTCCAAGTGTCGGCTGATTTACTTTCTTTGAGTCTTTCTCACCAACCCCTGCGAATGTGGACATGGTGATGCATTCACGTCCGCTGCTCATGGTGCCAGTAGACAGAACCTTGGTAGTGCTAGCCAAATTTTGTTCACCTTTTTGATTGTTCTCCTTTTTTTCCGTATCTGTCACGACGAGTGGCTTCTTGCTGGAACTGGTCTGAGTCTGGCCCCTGTGCTTGCCATTCTCATCTACCGCCTGTTGAATGCTGCTGTATTTCGCTGAGGACTTCAAGATACTTGGTCCTGGCAGCTTGCCAACCGTTGCCAGTGGCAGGACATCAACATCCACATCAACGGTCACCACCGTCGACGAGGATGCCTTCACCCGCTCTCAGAGTTGCATGGCCTCGTCGCAGTAGCCGTTTTGGGTGTTATTGCCACTGCCACTGCCATTGGCATTAGCTTCGGCATCCTCGTATGCCAGCACATCGGAAGGGCCGCCATGGACCAGAATCTGTGCATTGGTCACACCATCGTAGTTCTGGGTCTGATAGCGTTCGGCATGCAGGTTGACGCAGGGTCTGCCTGCCGGTCCCCATTCGGCGGTGGGCTTAAGAAGAAACTTGATACGCTCCAGGAAGCTGAGGTGCTTGGGAGCCTTCCAGATCTGCTGAAAACCTACCAGGAACACAATAAACACGGGCAAAAGTCCGATGATCCAGCCCACAGTGTCAGCCCACAATGGATAGACGTAGTGCCCATACTTGGCCGGCTTGTATTCCACCCAATTGAAGAACAGGATAAACTGAAATCGGAACAAAGCTCAATAAAGTTTCGCAGACCGAACGCTGATAGAAGCTCACCAAAAGAGTGGCTGGGGTTATGTAGCGCCACATGATGCCCCAGAAAGTGTTCCACAACCAGGACCTCTTGCCAATCATGCCCTGAATGTCATTGAGGAAACGCTGTGATCCGTACACCCAGGAGATAAGAATGCACTCCGAGATGGCAATGAGTAGGACAGACCAATTGGCTGCATACTTGTCCATCAGTTGAAGCCAATACATCCCGCTCTAAAAAACAATAAAATCAAAAATATTATATCCTTGAGGTGATAGTCGACCAGCTTGATACTCACGTTGGTGGTGAAGCCGAGCCCCCCGATATACCCAAATATAGCGACCGACAGCACCACCCAAATCTTGGAGTGACGCAGGTTGGGAAACTTGTCCAAAATCGCCGTTGTCACGGTTTCCATCAAAGCGAACTGCGAGTCCAGGCCCAGTGTCAAAAGCATTACAAAGAAGAGTACCGACCACACCGGGGAGATTGGCAGTCGGGTCACGACCTCCGGGTAGACAATGAATGCAAGCCCAGCACCCTGGTCCACTACTTTTCCCACATCCACATCCAGCTCGTGAGCCAGAAAGCCAATGATGGAGAAGATCACCAGCCCAGCGAAGAACGACGTGGCAATATTGCAGAAAGCCACGATCATGGAGTCCCTGGCGGGATTGAATATTCCTCTTCATGCTTTAGTAAAGAAATGGTTTACTTACTTGTAGCAATTGTTGGAGAACTTGTTGTAGGAGGAGAGGGTAATCAGTCCACCCCAGGAGGGACTAAGGGCAAAGAATATCTGCACCGCCGCATCGCCCCACACCTGAGAACAGGAGACAATGAAGGTCATGTAAGTCCGTGCTATGGATCAATACCTACCTGAGCATTGGCCAGCTGCTTCCAGTCGGGTGTCAGATAGAATAGTATGCCAGTACTGGCGCCGGGAAGGGTTACACCCCTCACAAACAGTATGACCAGAACGACATACGGAAAGAGAGCGGTGAAGTACACAACCTTTCCGGAGGACTGCACACCCTTGCACAGGCAAAGGAACACAATCACCCAGGCCATGAAGAGGCAGCCCGCCAAAGAGGGCTTAATGCTGCCCGTCTCCTCGATGCCGGACGACAGACCTAGCACAAAATTGCTGCAAAATCCAAGGGAAATCACTTTAAAACAAGGAAGAGAGAAATCCTGTTGGGGGACCCACTTAAAGTATTCCTCGGCTGGTGGACGCTTCAGAGCATGCAGGGCCAGGGTCGTTATGTTATTTTCCTCGGCCGCGGTGGAATTGTAGCAGGTGCGTAGATAGTAGGTGCCGTTGGTGGCCTCGCACTGATCCGCCTGGACATACGAGAAGCAATCTGGAAGAGGCTTAAGCTGTCAACAAGTTGAACAGGCGGGATAGTCATCCCCCACCCCCCATCCCACCATCCCATCATCCTCCCATTGCTCCAGAATTATGCATGAAAAAGACAAAAACGTTTGAATATTTATGAACTATTTGTCGCTGGCAGTGGAGAACGGCATAAGGTCCAACTTTTTATGTGCGGCTACATAATTAAAAGGACAAAGTAGCAAATCAGTGAAAAGCATTAAAGGGGCATCGGCAGTCCCAACAACATCAGCTCAATGAATGACTTACCCACCCCACTGCTCGTCCGACAACAATGGAAACATAAAAAAGCACTGGGAGGGGGAAAGGGATTGTCGAAAAGGGATGACCTTCAGGCTATAACCATAGCCCGCCCAGTCTTCGACCATTGGCTCTCCTTTTCCACATTGTTTGAACTTGACGAAAGGCTTTGGAATTTTGCTAAGTTGGAGAGTTGCCAATACGGGAGTCTCTCTGCCGGAACTCGAACGGGATCATTTCTATCCTAACTCGGACGAATTTTTCTGTAATTGTCCTTCTTATAACAGCTCTTGTTAAACTGGGAAAACATAAGCCTTTTTATACCCGATACTCAAAATGAGTTTAGGGGTATATTAGATTTGTGGTGAAAATGGATGTGTGTAACGTCCAGAAGGAAGCGTTTCCGACCCCATAAAGTATATGTTGGTTGGTGTACCACACAAAATACCAAATGAAGATAAGATCCCTAGACGACGAGCAACGATGATCCCATCACTAAAAAGAACGACGAACAACGAACAAGGAAGAGACAAGCAGAGAAATAAAAAAACTACGACGGTACCGAAAAGACGTAAATACATTTATCCTAAATTTATCAAACATTAAATACAAATTAATTATTAAACCTAAAGTAAATAAAAACCCCACATACACTACTGGCCAAAAAAATAAGTACATCGGTGTCGTGCTAGTTTGTTATGGAATAGCTCGAATTTTTGTAAATGTATGGATGCCAATTGTTTATATTTGGAAAGGTTACAGTCTTGCCAAATATTTAAATCAAAAATTAAAGTGGGGAACCATCTTTATAAAATTCTATGCTTAAATGTTTGCTGGATGGGCATTTTTGGCCTGGCCAAAATAATAAGTACACTGGTGTTATTTATAAATTTTAAAGGATTTGATAAGGATTTGGTCAAAGGCTTGTTGGTTTTTATTGAGTTCTGTCATATTTAAGTACATGAGAGTTAAAAACAATTCTTTAGATAGGCCGTACTGCTGAAAAAAAAAAAGTTTTCCATAAATCTTCAAAATGAAAGGAAAATTCTTCGGGAAATTGAGAAAAGTCTTGGACGCTCGGTATTTTTTGTTCACAATGCTTTAAAATCTAAAGTGCTTATTGAAAATCGAGGATGGAAGAAGAAATCTTTACAAACAACGGACACCCGCATCATCAGTCTTGCAAAAAAGGATCCGTTCATGTCTTCCAAGGCTATATCCGCTCAAATTGGCAAAGAAAAATCAGCTCTGATGGTTCGTCGGAGATTTCAATATACAGACTTAACAGGACGTATAGTCCAAAAAGTTCCCTTACTTCGAGTAAAAATATTGAAGATGAGGCAAAAAGTCGTCGAAAATCATTTGGCATGGTCTGGGTCAGATGTGTCTTAAAAGTTGAATAATATATTATTGAGAGACGAAACAAAAATAAATCTTTTTGATAATGACTCCAGAAGATATATACAACGACCCAAAGGCAAAGAATTCGACTTCCGGTACACAAAGAAAATGGTTAAGAATTTAGGCCGGTGTATAGGTGTCTGAGGCTGTTTTTCTTGGCATGGCGTTGAGCAGGTACATCGCAAAACTGATCCTGTGACCCAATTCGGGTATAAAAACATATTGACAGACATTATGCAACCTTATGCTGTGGAAAACATGCCCTTGAGATGGGTCTTTCTACAGGAAACTGACCCAAAGCACACCTCAAAGCTGGTCAAGGCTTGGTTTACGGAAAAAAATGTAAACGTTATGTCTTGGCTAAGTCAGTCTCCTGACTTAAACCCAATTGAAAACCTTTGGGGTGACTTAAATCGTCGAATTGTTAAAAATACTTTTCGAAAAGCCAAAGAATTGTGGAGAATTTGTGCAAAAAACGTGGTATGAGATTCCAGTAGAGACTTGCCGCAAACTTATTGATAGTATGCCAAGAAGAATCGCCAAAGTCATCCAAAATAAGTGTGGCTATACAGGATACTAGTATAAGATTACAAATAATAAGAAAAAAGTGGAAAAATGTTGATACGCTTTTAGTTTTTCGCTTTGTAGAATTGCTGTACTTATTATTTTGGCCAACCCTTGTTTATGTTTTTAAGGTTTAATCGATCATAAAATATATATTTGAAATGAAAAATGCTTATGATAAATATTTTTATAGTCTACTGTAGGTTAGAAAACTAAAAGTAAATTTGATTTTTTAATTATGTTTATGAGAAAAGTATTATAAGACGTGAAAGAAAGCTCATAAGCGTGTACTTATTATTTTGGCCAGTAGTGTATATATATTCTTGATCACCATCAATAGCCGAGTCGATAGAGCCATGTCTGTCCGTCCGTCCGTCCGTCTGTCCGTCCCTATGAGCGCCTAGTGCTCAGAAACTATAAGAGCTAGAGCAACGACATTTTGTATCCAGACTTCTGTAATATGTCACTGTTACAAGTGTATTTCAAAATTTCGCCCCACCCCCTTCCGCCCCCACAAAGGAAAATCTGTGGCATCCACAACTTTGAAGATACGAGAAAATTAAAAACCCACAGTCATAGAAAATTACCATATCTACCAGGTTGCCAAATCTGGATCAGATCGGATCATTTTTAAAGCCAAAAGGAACAAATCAAAAACAAATGCAGTGGCTACGCAGCGCCCGACGACACGTTCAGACACGTTTTCTGTCTCTCCCGCACGCACCCTTTGTCGCTTAATTTAGCCATACTGACTATGCATCGGGTATAAGTGTAGAGTTACGGTCGCAGCAGCAACTCACAACGTTCCCCCTCGTTGGTTTTAAAAATGTATATTTAACGCAAGGCTTGCCGGAAAAATCTCGCCATAATCATATGCACTGCATGTACACTCGACGTATATTCTGTTCTCGATCTGATCTAAATTTGATCCATATCCAAACTTAGTTCCCCAATTTTCCCTCTTAACAAAGTTTATTCCGCATGGCAGGAGCTCTCAAATTACATATCAAGGCTCTGTCAGCAGCAGCGCCTGACATTTGACTTGTGTGTGCGGTGATGGTGCAAAAAAAAAGGTAATCAACCAAATTAAAAGTGCTGCCCACGTTGGGCCCAGGCTGCAGGATTGGGCAACGCGAGATAGACCAAAATGCCCCTTATACCCCGCTGTGTGTGATGTGTTAATGCGATGAGCTAACTCGGAGCGGAGCTGCAGTTGACCACAGAAATAACTAGCTGAGCGCACAGAGGCCTGGGGTGTGCCATGCGTGGGCCATTCAATCTCATTTGGAGCTTTCAAGGTTCCTCCCTAACATTTTAGATTTTAGGTAGCTCCAAAATACAACCTGGACTTGACTACTTTCTAAAGTAGCTTTACTAGGACTTTTCCAGCATTCAGGCTATCCATTCAACGTTACTCATACGCACTGGTGTCACCAGATAATTCTAGATAAAGTGACAAGCACGGACCTCAAAGAAAACTTGGGCTAGGGTTAAAAGTTTGATGGATTTTCAGGTCACACACACACACACACACACACACACACACACACACACACACACACACACACACACGAACTTGTATTCATCAATCCATCAGAATCCAGAATAGAAAATGTGAACAATTTCTTCTTGCGGCTTGGGTTGGGGTAGCTGGCAGAACTTCAAAGTGTTTGCCAGCCGTTTAATTTTGTTTCTGTCTGAATCTGTTTGCTCTGCAATTAATTTGATTACACACACACACACACATACGAATCATATAGCATTTTATTTGAGTGAGGGAAAAAAGGGATGCAGGAAACGCCGAGTTCCAAACAGTTTCAGGCGTGTCTACATGTGTGTTGGTGTGGCACATCCGCATCCATATCCACATCCCCTATTTACACGCCAGATTTCCCTCCGCATGTGGCACTGAATGTTGGGCTCAAATTTGATGACCTTTCGCCCTAAGGGCCACTTGGGGGGAGAAGCGATTAGTGAGGATGTCGTAAGCATAGAGTGGAAAGGTAAAAAATTCTTTAGTTTTCAGAAATTTGGTAGCTTCTTTTGCATCTAAGCAATCTCTCGCTTCAATTTAAAGAGATATTATCAGGTATTCCAGTCAAAGAATTAAATATTCTCCTATCCCCCTTCTCTTCTCTACTCCAACATAAGGTTATCCCATTCACGTTATTAGGCCCATCAAATACTTGTATGTATCTGTATATACTATAGACATACATAAATATGTATTCGTATCCAAATATTTACTCAAAAGAAGAGAAACATTTTGGAGAGCTAGACAAGAGGCGGATCATGAGTTTGAGACTTTCAATCAATGGACAAACAAAGTTAAACACATTTTAATCATGACACCAAACGTAAGCATTTGTCATCTAAAACAGACTTGAATGAAGACAAGGACAACAGCGACAAGACAGCCAGAGCTCTCTCGAGGAGGTCAGAGAGCTCTGAATGGATGACAGTGGGGGGAGTGGGTGGATGGATGCGAAAGCGAAGGCGAAGGCGAAGGCGAACCCGAAGGAGACGCGAAAAGTGTCAATAAATGAAATCCTTAAGAAATTGCGTGTCTGCTACGACACTCTTTCTAGCCTTCTCCCCTCCTGTGTCTGTGGCTCTGTCTCTGTCTATAGTCTATAGTCTCCCTCTCTGCCCGATTCGACTTTTTCTTGCTGTGTATCTCAAGAGCTCAAGCGAGAGAGCCCGTACCAAGGTTTCCCCGTTTGTTCTTCCAGAGCTGGCGATTGAATGTCAAAAACAGTTAAGACATAATTGTGTGTCATTTTAACGATTTTAGCTGCCGTTCCATGGAGAACAAGACGGAGAATAGGACCGAGTTATGGGGAGAGCAGGAGAGACGAGATCCACTTTCTATCGATTCCTAATTTCTCCAGAGAAATGCTAGTCCTCAGCCTGACTCAGATTCTCAGTCTCTGAAATAGCCCCCAGTCACCAGTCCCCAGTCCCCAGTCCCCAGTGTCCCTGTCTCAGGCAAACTTGTATTAAATCATCGCTGTTCGTGTGTGTGCACATTTCCTTGTGTTTGTGTTCTCTGCTTGTGTGCGTATGATGTGTACGTGTAAAACTTTCAATGGCATCGGACGATGGTTATTGTTGTTCCTGCTGCCAGGTAAACAGATACAGCCAATTGAGTTTCTGTGCGCTCTATGTACGTACATATATGTATATGCTTGTATGCAGTTGTGTGTGTGCAATGGCCTGGGACTAAGGCGCATAAAAAGGTTAAACAAGAACACGCAAAAGAAGCGAACAGAATAGCTGCAACACGAAAGATGAGAAGCGAAAGTGGAGATTGTCAAGAATATTTCATACCCGGATCATAAATCAGGAACCAGTCTTCAGATAGTTACTTTTTCTCCTTTTGTCAATGATATATTTTAATTATATTAAGCTGTGTGTGGGTTCAGGATGTTCAGGAATGTTTGTTTGTAAGAATAAACGTAAAAGATACTATCAGGAACTTAAAAATACTCTTGTACGAATCTGACATTAACATCCAATTCGTTTTTTTTTTGTTGTACAGAAAACAAACTATAAAACAAAGTTCCAGGAAATGTCTGCTTCTGCTCTGTTCTTCTATATAAAACTCCGATGCCCTCTCGGACTCAGCCAGTGTTCAACTCTCGTCAAAGATTTATGCGTTTCGTGTGGCAGGATGGTTTAAAGAGTCTGTCTGAGAGTCTATGTCGGTGCAGAGAAATCAAACGAAAGACAAGGCGACCGTACACGCCACCATACACGCCTTTTTTTACATATGTACTTCAGATACCCTTGCAGGTCCATTGATACGTAATACGTATGATACGTATACGCATGTAGTTATATCATCCGACATTAATTACCGAATTATGTAAAAGCATACATAGATCTTTGAAACGAAGCTTTTCAAAATGAGGAATAAAGTTGCATCATAGAAAAGGGAAATAGACGGACAGACGACTCGTAGAGAACATGTGGTCACTATCGTAATACACCTCTGCCAGAATATCAATGAACCAGTCGGCGAAAGCACAGAAACCATTGCCTATTTTAGGACGCCTTTTGGGTTCTCCCTAGGTTCTTCTTCATATTTTCCGGTCACTATCTTTTTTGTGATTTACTTGTGCGTTTAAGCGTCTGGAACAAACAATGCCAAAGCTACCTATGAAGAAAAATAAAACATACAAACAGAGAGCGATATACATACATAACATAGGTATTATTTAATCGCAAAGTATATTATTTATTAGAACCCAACGAGTGTATCATCTCGAACTATTATCGAATTTTAAACTAAATTAAAAACTTAATTTTTTGTATACTTCAATTACTTATTCGCAATGATATGATGTGAAAGCTTTACGTTTATCTCTATCGGTACGCACAGTATAGGTCTCTCTCAGTATTGTCTCTTATGTCTCCTGGCTACGCACCTCCCCGCAATCCCTTCCCCATTTTCAGCTGCCCCGAATCCATGTGTTTTTCCAGCCAGGCCACGTGCCAGCAGGAAAATAAAATGAAAAAAGAAACAAGAACAGAACTGAGGCAAAACAAATACAAAGTTCCACTTTTGACAGCTTGCAATTTGGTTAATTTATTACCTAAAACGTAACAAAAGATGAGAATCTGTCACTTATTGTTCCATTTGTTATTGTCTTGAGTGGCCTGGGCTATTAATTAATTGTAGCCATCACTTACCCGCCGCAGTCCCATCCCCATCCCCATCTCCAGCCCCAGCCCCTGCCCCAGAGGGAGCTTAGATACTCACGTTTCGTGCTCCATGCCGGCTCGCAGTTCTGCCAAGGAAGCGTAGTGCCCAGGGAGGCAAACATATAGAATATGGTCCAAGCAATGATTAGGTTATAGTAGAGCATAACAATAGCCGATACCAGGATCATGCCAGTACCTAGGCCGCGGAACAGAGGGCAGAAGCGCCTGTATACGGCCACCGGTCCCAAAGCAGCGTATTGGCCAAACGACAGTTCCATGAACATTAGGGGTAGCCCTGCAATCACCAGCATTATGGTGAAGGGAATCAGAAAAGCACCTGAAGAGGATACAACAGATAGAAATGAATAAGTACGATCAAGGACTGAATGCGCACTTCGGCTGGCCGATGCTGTGAAAACCTTTAGTTAAGAAAGAAGACTTTTCTAATTACCAATCCGTCGTATGGTAAGGCACTTAACTTATGAGAGCTTTACACTCAATACTCAATTGGAAAGCACCAAACGAACGTATCGTAACTAATAGTCAGTCACACGGACTAAACACGGAATAAACATGGACGTTCATTTCATTCTTCTTTTTCCATATTAAGAGTACTTTAGAAG
Source organism: Drosophila lowei (assembly GCA_008121275.1). Taxonomy (NCBI): domain Eukaryota; kingdom Metazoa; phylum Arthropoda; class Insecta; order Diptera; family Drosophilidae; genus Drosophila; species Drosophila lowei. Next base: position 3,731,494 of record CM017778.1, read on the forward strand.
ATCTGGTCGGAAATGGAACTATAATAATACTAAAAATAGCAATACGTACTCCCTAAATAGAGGACGGAGGAAAAGAAGAATGTTATGTGTCAGCATCGTTGACACTTACCTCCGCCGTTGTTGTAGCACAGATAGGGAAAGCGCCAGACATTTCCCAAGCCCACGGAGTAGCCCAACAGCGAGAGTAGAAAGTCGAAGCGACCGCTCCAATTGCCCCGCTCCGGCTCTGTCCCGGCGTCGGCTGCCTCCACGAGCGCGGCATCGAGTGTGACCAGAGCAGTGCCAGAGGCGCAGCCAGCAATGCTTAACGCTGTGGGGGTGGTGCTCATCTGCGCGGCTGCCTTGGATGCCTTTGGTGCTGAGACAACATCCTTGGCCAAGGCCGATGCATTAGATGGGCAGACAACCCCGGGCAGAGTTCCCACCGCTGCTCCCGCTACTGGTGCGGTTCCTCTTCCTCCGCCTCCGCATCCGCCTCCGATGACCACTTCTGCAGCGCTCTTCTTGCCCAGTGCCCTTGATCCCGGAATGTCGATGGTGGTGAAGCGATCTTCGTTTTGCTGAAATGAACAGCACAGAAAATAATATTTTGGTAGACTTGCTTTTGGGGGTGGGGGACAGTCGAGGGAACAACCGCCAACCGTTTGGCCCGCTGCCAATTGTCGCAGTTCATCACGTGCAGTCTTGCCTATTGATCGATCATAATTAATAACACTCGAAGAATGAAATCGATTTTTCCTGATAGACTTGGAGCTCCAAATATCGAATAAAATTTATATACTCCGCACAGTCATAACTTGAGTGTTTTCCACCCAGCTGTGAAGGAACTTGCACTTTTGAAAAGCCTCTGAGTCTACGAGTAGCTGTTTATATAGTCCAAGTCTATCAGATAAAAGCAGTTTTATTTCAGAAAAATAAATAATTCCATTTTGCGGCGTTCTATAGTACTGGTGGGGCACAATTTAAGTACCGTCCGTTCAAATCAAATGCCAAAAAAAATAACTTAAAAAATATAAATTTTGAATTTTGAAATTTAAATATTCATATCTTAGCATTGGCAACGGTTGAGTCGGAAAGTTTTAGCTGGGATGGATGGGGCTTCAGTTCGATGCTCTCATCACCACTAAGAGCTTGGGCAATGATTGCAGCTGGCAGTGTTAACGGCTCCAACTGCCACTTACCTCCCACAGATCCACATCCAGCCTAGTGCTCGACTCCTTGTTAGGCTTTAGACCTTTCATTTTAGCTTTACTCTTCGACTTCTTGTCCATGGGTTACTGCTGTCCTTTTCGAGTGGTTTGGTTTTTCCCGTAGAACTGCTCAGATGAATCTTCTCCCTGAGCTTGTCGATGCTGTGGAAACTGCTGCTGCTTTTCTGGCCAAAGCTGCCGTTAATTGCATTCTATTCTCTGCCCCAATTTTGCTCTATTTCCTTTTGCTGATGGGTTTTTGATTTTATAGTCCGTAGTAATTTTAGTCCCGTTCTACCCTTCAGTTGCTAGATGTTCCCTGTGATTAATGCGATTTGCTTCATGGATTATAACTTTCAGGCAAACTGATGCCTTTGCCTTGCCTTGCGGCCGGGCTTTCACGGGCAGATTCTCTCAATAAATTGTTGCAGTAGAGCTGTTCGAGTAAAAATTCAGTAAAGTTATGTAAGGGAAACATTTATTACTGAGAGAATACATCAATTTGAATACCATTTAAAATAGAAGCTTGTTAAATAAACTGCATTAAGTGGCGCGATTATGAGCGACAGCTGATGGGATACAAAATAAAAAATATTTAACACTCAGCTTTCGTGGTTTCCAATAATAATATAGAATCATGATTAATAAATATTGAAACAATACAATTTAGATTTTGATTTTAAGGGTTTTTAAAGGTTTCTCGTATCGTCAAAATTGTGCTTGCCACCGATTTTCGCCCTTCGTGAGGGTTTGTTTCAGTGTGAGTCTGCTCTTATAGTCTCTGAGACCTAGGTGCTCGTCAAGACGGTTCATTGCAGGTAGAGCATCGCCATCTGTAGAACCCTCAAAGTTAAAGCAAGGATCGTTTTTGATTGAACACCTAGGTATCCACCTACCTACACATGTACACATGTACACATGTCTGTGTACATTTTATAATTTCTTAACGTTAATCAAAATCGGATTCACGTCTTAGCCACTGCCGACGAGATAAATGACCGAGCGCTCAAAAAAATACGCGTCGCCAATGGCACTTGATGTCGGTCACCCACGCACACACACACCGGGACTCATACAAATATGAAGGTACCCGTATATGTACATATACTCACAGAGTACTCACAGATGCGAACATATAGTATGTATGTAATTTGTACATGTATGTGTACAGCGTATTTTATCGAGAAGAGGATGGGATGTGGGGTTGGATGGTGTGCTTTTTCCTCCTCATCCGCATCAACCATGCCTTTCCAGTATTCCGGGTATTCCCCTCGGTCACGTTTCTTGTGTGTCTCTTTTTATGTGCCATTTTCTTGGCTGCAGCTGTCTGCTGCTACTGTTGTTGTTTCCCCAACACAATTTGTTGACAGCCTCGTAATTAGGCCGTCGAATTTGTCTTTAACCTAGCTAGCTGGCTAATGGCGTTAATGATGGTGATGATGACCTCCCACAACTTGCCAGATAGGACAGAAAAATAATAACACAAAATGCAATTTTTGCAGGTAGAATTATGGTCAGTGAACAACTTAGATGTCTAGCTGGTTCTCTCCCACATTTCGCTTTATTCGACCAAATTCGAATTCTGTTGTGGTCGTTCCTTGCTTGTGGAACTGGCTTAGCAAATAGTTTCTAATGAGTCCTGTAATGACCGGGGGCAGTTTGAGGCATGCGATGCCGCTACAACACAAAAACAACTAGAAAACATTTAGCTTTGTGTTGACTTTGCCTGTGTACAGCTGAAACATTTGCCAAACAACTCGCCACTGGAGCTGGCAATGAGAGGGGGCAAGCGGAAGAGAAAAAGTTACCCTTTAACTTGAAACGTGAAACGTGAAGAGGGAAAAGTGAAGTGTGAAGTGTGAGAAAAGTTTCGTCCAGAGCAAGAGGAGAGGGGTCAACGGCGATGGCCACTACGGCGAAGGTCGAATTTGGGAAAGACCCACGTATATATGAATATGGGACCTTAAAGGGTATAAGTTGGGCGGCGAAGTTTGCTTCCTTGCTGGTTTTTATTAGGGTTTGGCTTTGGTTTTACTAGGTGCTCTTTTGCGGATACATTTCAGTTCGAATCTTTGGGAAAATGTCAAATATTAACTAAAAATCCTTGTAGGTTATTTACTAATATCTCTGAAAAATTAAGTTGCCAGACCTAACCTTTTAACCTATACACCCATTTTTTACCTATCAGCCTGTTACTTATGTAGAAGGTTGCATTGTGTGTGGAATGATGGATAGCTGCCGAAATGGAGCCTATTATTATTTAACAGTTAGTTAATAGAAAGTTAAAATCCTCATTGGGAAGGGCTGTCTTCGTACGTATACATTTAAATCCGTCTGTATAAGAGTCGCACCACTAATACTCTTAACGTGTGCGGGGAAGGGGAATCCAATCCTTCCCCGTTTCGCCCCTCCCCTCTCAATGCGGTCTGTTAGTGTTTGGTCAATTCGAGTGTGAAAATGTTTTCGAGCTTCCGCTATCGCGCTTATTTACACTTGATGAGAGCTCGGGAGGTGGGTGGAGGGGCTGTTAGTGGAATGGGGAGTTGCATCTAATGACCTTGGCAGTGTGCAACACAGTCGGGCCTGCAGCTGTAGCTGTAGCGAACATTTAACATGAGCAGCGTTCTAAATTTTCCGTCGCACTTTTTGCTATTTGCTGGCAGCATTTGCCGCCTTTTTTTCTTTTTGACGTTTTTATGCGAAAGTTACATTTTTTTTCGGCCTGGCACCCAAGGCGAGACACGAGACACGAGATACGAGAGACCTTCATTGTCATCATCGTCACTGCTGTTGTTGCACAAGTCTCGGCAATTATTTAGGGGCAAGCTCAGAGCACTTGAACTTGATCCACACGAAGGTTGCCCGCAAACAACAAACAAGGAGAGGGGGATGGACATGCCACGACCCTGTGCTGGAGGGGGTTGAGGACTGTTCTGTTATGTTGCAGTGGTTGGCCAGCATTTGTATTCATTCAGGCCTGGGCACGTAGAGCAAACTGTTCATCTTTTTTTCTCTGTAAGCTTTTACCATTTGCTGATGCATCTGCATCTGCATCTGCATTCAGCAGCAAAACGACAATTGAGCAATCAGGGGATGCTATTTGCTTGGGTAAATCTTTTGCAAGTGTTGGTTGTTGAATCGCCATATTATTTGACAGCCAAGCCTCCAATAGTCGTTTCAGGAATGCTGCTCCAGAGCGGCAATACCGAGTTCGGTCTCACGCTGCTGCCACACCTGGTGTCAACGAACGATATCGATTATTTATTTGGCCAAGAGCAGCCTGACCATTGTCAGAGCCCAGAGGATACGTGCAAATGTACCGCATCTACTCCCCTCCCTCCAACCGGATAACATCTTCCTCATTTGTCAGGCAGCCTGACTCACACCTTGGATTACCCGTCGTCACCTCATTAAATATTCATCGCCTTCTTCATCGTCGGTCGCCCTTCGTTGTCATTTTCCTGGTAATCGCAAATTCAGCGCTAAATCACAATGAAAAAGCGCGTTATGTGGCATTTCAAGTGATTTTCTTTTGGAAAGATGAAATTTTAAATCATTATTTGATTAAATTGTGCAAAATATGCGAGCAATGGAGAGCCGTAAAGTTTCGCGAGTTCTGATATTTCCGATATTTTCAGAATTAGCATTTACACAGATTTCCCATTAACGAGATTCCACAGCTTTCCACAGCTCCTAATGGGATAAAGTTTCTGCTTATACTGAACCTTGAGGACTCCAATTGCAATTCATTTGAATTTCTGAATTTTAAACGGAAAAGCTAGAGGAAAACGTGGGGAAACCCAGAAAATACTCATCGAAAGGGGCTGCCGAGACGAGTAAAGACGGGATGGGGATGCGGATGGGGATGGCGATGGGGGGGTTGACAGCGACAAAGTGAACTAATGTCTGGAAAAATCTTTATATCTCGGTTCGCTGTTTTCACTTAAGTTTCGGCCCCTTCTTTTCGGTTTTCACCTTTGCATACATTCACATATTTTCGAGTCTCTCTGTACCTGAGTGGGTTTTCCTCTGCATCTGCATGCGCATGGCTGTTTGTATTTTTTCCTCAGCAAATGCGTGTGTACTTGCATTCGCTCGAAATTTGCAATTGAAATGTAATTTCTCAGCACCAGTGGTGAAGTTTTATTTGGTTTATGGCAAATGCACCAGGGCCCAAATGGCAGATTTAATGCTTTCAGACAACCCCAAAGGGGGCAGGATGGACATCAGGCCGGTGCTTAACTTAACCATTTAAAAAGAATGAGCGTTCAGCGATGTGATTCATGAAGAATCGCATCCCATTAACACAATGTCCTTGGATTTGCTCTACTCTTTGTTGAAATTAGTGTAGATTGCATAAGACACGATCCAGGCCACACTAGGTCGGAGTCAGTACGGGCTATACAATTTTGTGGTGGGTCAGCGGATAGCCTTGCAACTTGCATAGAGAGCGTTCGAAAAAGAATTACCGGAACTTGCAATGACAAAAGTTAGAGTAAGCTGGCGATTTGTTGGGCACCTGGAAACAGTTTGGATAAATTTGTTTTAAACGCCGTGTCTCTGAGCAGTAACAGCTGTTTTAGATGTAATGGGCTGCGGCTGGTATGCCAGGCCAGTACTGGAATGGATTAGCGAGTCTATGGGTCGTTTAGTAGCAGTTGAACAGCAGAATGAACATCACGAATCCGTTGGCCAAGGATGCCACGAAGACTGCCAAGTGGGTGCTTTTGGTGCCCTTCATCCTGTGTGTCCGACTGTGCAAGAGCAAAGCAAGTGACAACATCACGGGTAAGTTTTCTGGGAATCCCGAGAGAAATGCGTTTGAATTGGTTTGGTAGTTTTCCTTTTCTATAAATTCCTCGAAAGACTTTGACTGGCTAAATGAGACGCAGCTGCTGCAAGTGGATGGCTCTGACAATGGCACGGATTCCACCGAACCCATCCCGGATTTGCATTTGCAGTTGCACAACATCACTGTCAATTGCCTCCCGTGCAACAACAGCAACAACAGCAACAACAGCAACAGTGGCAGAAGTACGGATTCCAACGTCCCGCTGGAGCAGCTGGAGCAGCTGGTGCATCATCAGCAAATTGTTCGATTTGCTTTCATGGCCTTGCTGCTGCACATTCTCGTTGTGGGCGTGGGTGAGTTTGCAGCACAGCAGAATCTCTTTCCTAACATTCCTCACCCTTCCCCGACCCTCGCTTTGCGCTCCAGCATTCATCATCTACAGCTGCGTGTACTGGAATAGCCGGGCCCTAAAGAGGCGCCACAGACTGAACGCCCAGGGCGCCCTGCAGCTCTCCGCCCTACAGCATCGGCATGTGCCCAACACTCAGAGCTGTTCCTGCCACGAATGCCAGCTGTCCGGGCGAACACTTCAGGGCCCGATCATTCAGCAGTTCCAGGAGATGGCCGAATGTTGAGCAAATGGACAAACACTTTGAAAACTGAAAAACACTTTTAATCCCATATACAAGTATTATTCCTGGTTGGGACACATTGTTTCTACGTAAATTGGATTCAAGGTCACAATATATCTTTCCCAATGCAACATTCGCTTGGTAATAGTTGTACACTCAGATTCGGTATATCCTTGCATACATGTGCGTACATGTAAATGGGTGCGTGATTATGGATTTGAAGAATCTGCTGCTGCCCCCTTGTCTCTCTTTACTGTCGTCACTCTGACTCGAACGAGACACGCTTCAAAGGACATAAGTGTCAGTGCAATGTCAATAACTAATTCAATCGCACACATGCAGACATTCATACTCGTACTGGCACAGATACTGAAACAGACATGTCGGCAGTTGCATTGTCGTCAAAATGCACCAACATGTGACGACGGAGACAGAGGGATACAGACAGAGTCAGAGGTGAGCAGGCGGCCCACTCCACAAAGGTCAAAGTTCATCATCATTTACAGCGGGCTTCCCTCCCCCTTCTTGGTTCAACATTTCCTTCGTTTGCTACTTCTCGAGTTCGTCTCTACTTCCCGCACGTCCGCATTAATGAATACAAATAATCCGTTTTGTCAATTTTCTCTCTCTCTCTCTCTCTCTCTCTCTCTCTCTCTCTCTCTCTCTCTCACCCTCCAATCGAAATAATGAAAATAATATTGTCTTGGGTTGAACTTTATTGGTTCTCTCAATTATTATTAAATATTATTTATTATTTATTATATATATATGTATATAATTTATTAGTTATTTTTTATTACTGCACTTCATTGTACATAAATAATAAATAAAAATGTACGATGTACTATCAAATTGCAGTAAAAAGAATAGCATCGTATGCGTCGTTTCGAAATTGAACGAACGTTAAATTACATAACAAACTGAAGGTGATGTGATGATATGTATATATAAGTATATTGGATACATATGTATTTAAGTTAATGTGTGGCCAAAGCATACATAACTAGGAATGGTTTTTATTATTTTTGATTTCCATTTGCATAAACACGAACAAAATGTAAACTCTTGCTAGGGAAAAGGTAAAAACAAAGGAATTTAACAAAACCAAAATGATGGCAGAAGTTGGCTCAAGTCGAAGCAAATACGCACAGGACGCGAGCAGGGACTGGGACAAGGACAGGGACAGGGACAGGGACAGCCCAATGACAGAACAGACGCTTGCGAGAGAAGGAAACAACGCACGTTCATGTCGAACAGGAAGGAACCCAGGCGGTACGGCACACAGGAAGGGAACAAAAGCCAGAAGAGGAGATGAGAGCGCTCAGAAGCCAAGGGCAAGGATGCTAAGGTAACAACAACAACAACAACAGCAATAACTACTACAAAAGCCACGACAACTACAACAATAAATACAAAAGCCCGACATAGACATTCCAATAACAATGAGGAACAACAAAATAAGGAGAAAGAAAAGGTAGAGCTAGCACGAGAGAGAAAGATAGAAAAAGGCAGTAAAAAGCAACCGAGCTTCTGCCAGAAAAAGCCGTGAACCCAGTAGGAGTGGAGCGGGTGGAGGGGGAGGCTGGAATTAATTTGGCGTTCATTCTGGCCAGAGCGAAGGACCCGGGGCTAGGGGCGGACTTTGGAGGATGCCATTGGGGGGCTGGGCTGGGCTGGGCTGGGCTGGGCATTGCATTCCCTCAAAGCGATAGTAGGGAGGAGAGTCAACTTGTGGCAAAAGTTTGCAGAGCCCGAACTATCCATTTAGACCGGAATGGGATGCAGCTGATGGCGGGCCCATGACATGGAATTCGCAAACCTATCGAACTACAGGGAATGACAATGGAAATTAAGGGTTTCATTAAGGTACAACTTGGGGTAAAGTAACTTAGACTATAGTGATATTTAATTCACGAATTTAGTTAGATTATTGGCAATTTAAAATGAATAATTAAGTATGACAAAAAACACGAATTTCCGTGTAAAATGAATTAACAAATGTTTCTGAATAAATACCTGACTGATTAATTCTGATTCATTCGGATTGATTCATATGTCCAATTGTCGATTGTCCAAAAAGTATACTACAGAAATGCAGAATTGTTGTGCGAGATTTCATGGCCATTTGGCCATTCCTGGAACCTGCCTCATTCATCCATGCCTGAAACTGGCCAGTGTAGCAATACAATAATAAAGCTGAATTCCCAGATAATTGACCAGACAATGAAGTTAGCTGGGAACAAAGAATAAAGGTGAAGGGTGAACAGAATGGCCCGGCTGTGCAATTCGATCTCATTTAATTAGGTTTGGCAACGTCCGCCCAGGACCGCGGACCGTGCCCCGAGGACCGTAGCTCGGACTGTAGCTTTCATTACGCTCGTCACGCTTTGTTTGTTAATTGTTTTAAATATTTTCTGGGTTAAGCAATCGCACAAAAGGCCCGAAGGACACACGCACCAGAACAGGCTATGGCACACTCACACAGTTATACGAGTACGAATACGTGTACGAGTACGAGTATATACAACTTTGCATTAAACGCTACTTACACAATTAAACTTTTCGGTCTTTTTGTTTTTCTTTTCTGAGCTTCTGCTGGCCTGTGCTGTGGAATCTTTGTTGCGAGCTTAAACGATTTTTGTTGCAACGCTGTTGCAGTAGAATTTGTGGTTCGTGTTGTTGTTGTTGTAAGACTTAGTTTCTCGTTTCTCGAAATTGTTATAGCCACAGGGAAACGTCCAAACAGGCGGACCGTTCAAAAGCGACTCAAATCGAAACGGAAGCCCCAACAGCAGCCAGGACTAACGACAACCCAACTGCTGGCATTGTACAAGGTGGGTGGTGTATTCGCTCTCTTTCGGGCGAACACCCAACTACGAGTGTAAAAGTAAGGCAGGGAGAGAGCTTTTGTGCATGTGAGAGGGAAAGCTCTTCGCTGCTCTCACTAGCCATAAACATGTATTGCTGCGGCTGGGCGGTGCTTTTGATTTGCAATTTGATTTACTGCGAACGGGGATCGGAAAGGGTAGGGATGGGGATTGGGACTGAGACTGGGACTGGCAGTGGTGCTGGTGTGCGATGCAGCGCTAAGCTCTCAATTCTCTTTGTGGGTGGAAGGGGCTTTCCACTGAATTGGTCCTTGAATAATAATTCACTTAATTATGAATGTGTGGGCGGGGGTGAATCCGAGCGCGTGGCACGTTGCAATGCCTCTTGTTGCTGCGTTTTGTTGGGGGAGTTGCGTCTATGAAACGTTACAGGCAACTCGCTCCTGCACAATAATGGGCTGAGATTGGGCAAAATTACAAGGCTTAAACGCTATGAAACGGAAACTGATACAGTGTTAACAGTAGAAACATGATACCTAACCATACTCAAATCATCTGATCACGTTTGTAAACTCGAATCCAAAATCATCTGAAAAGGTAATATCTTTATTGAATGTCACGCATTATTTGGAGTGGGATGGTAATATAACTAGCAGATACCAGCAAATGAGCTATGACCCTCCCACAGTGGCCGTCATCCCTTGCATATTTGTGTATTTTTGCTGGAAAGGCCAAAAACATAACTGTTTGGCGGCCTCCGAAAGAGGCGGCGACCTTCAAACACACACAAACACACACACACTAGGACGATAAAGCTGCCTCGACCTAGGCACTGAAAACGCTTTGCCTCCGGGAGAGAGAGAGAGCCACGAGAGAGTACTCCCAAGCGTTCCAGCTTAGCGCAAATTAGAAACAGCGGAACAGCACTGCCAGCTACAACATCGTATCCAAACAAAAATGTATGGAAATAGAAAAAGAAAACACGAAACAGGAGGAATCATGAGAAGCTCAACTCGGTGGAGTGTGATGCGCATGAATGAGAATGGGCCGTAGATGAATCTCTAACGGCGTAAGCCGATTACGGAAGCACATACCTCTGTGGAGGCAGAAAGTGGCAAAAACAATAGCTCAGTTTCATATAGTTTCTATACTTTCATGCCCCGCAGCTGAGTCGCAAGATATTTTTTCTCATTTGAATGGGCGACTTATCTATATTATAGAAATTTTCAAAGTACCTACGAGTATTTCCACATCGCTCCATTTCAGCAAGCGGCTGCTGCGTTTGTTGTCGTCGTTTTGCGTCTGTTGCCGGGTGTACTGTTATGAATGAAAAGCTTTTCCTATTCAGCTTCATTGGACCCTCGGGCTGTTTTCCGATTGGCTGTCCTGTCGCGTGTGTCCTTAGTGCTCTCCGCTCTGGCACTTTTTTCACTTGCTCACTTTGAGTGGGTGCTAACTGAAAGACGAGGAAGAAACGATAGCAAGAGAGTGAGATACAGCTGGTTAATAGGACCTTGACCATGACTCTTGTGAAATTTTCAGAAGCAACACAGGGAACGTATGCACGATTTATATTGATTTCTACTCGTCTTTGCGTCTCAGAGCCTGCACCTTGGGGCAAGTTTAATCTGGCAGCCACAGCTTGTGGCACACAGGAACTGGAACTTGGAGGGAACAGCGGGAGAATCGACCTCACCTTTTCCTTACCTTTATAATCTTGAAGGCGGCGTCGTAGGTTGATTCAGATGGTTTCAACGTACAGAAAAAAACATTTCCTTACCCAAAAACTAAGTTTACATATAAAGTATATGCTACATACATATGTACTATATTCAGACCTACAAAAACTTTTAGCGTATATATAAGATTTTCTAAGATATACTGCATTCGTTTCTTTAGATTGGCTCTACCACTTAAACTATTTCCACTAAAGAGAGGCCCCTGATTTAAAATCATACTGAACCCATTTTATAGAGCTGGATTGATGTTCTTTACTGTTAATTTCAGTCGGTTTAAATAACTTGTATAAAAATCAACCGAATCTGCGTTCTGGTTCTGGTCTTTGCTTGGTCGCAAAAGCTTTCTTTCTCTAAAGTTGCGCTCACCTAATGTGGCGGGAGAAAAAGAGCACACGCGCGGCACAATAACCGTTATGACGGTGTCGTCGGCTGGATCAGCTGTTGATATCGCTGTTGTTGTCAATAAAACGACGAAGAGCGGAGGCGAAAAGAGAAGAGAGTGGATTCGATCGGCCTGCATGTGTGCGTGTTGTGATCAGTGCTGCCAGAATTTAAGACTGACTAAAAGGTAGATTCGAAAAAATATATTCTACAGCAAGCCTTGCTTGGACATTTTAATTTACTAAAAAAATTAATTTAATATTTCCGCAATATCATCTGGAAAGTAAACAACAAATGGACAGAAGCTCAGGCTCGGCAAGCTGAATTTATTTTAAAAAAATGCTAAATTTCTTAGATAAGCATTGCGCAAATTTTATAAGCAATTCCACTTCTAAAAGCTAGATATAGCCTGAAATATGCTAAAATAGCAGCACTGGCTTTGATCGTCACGATCAGAAGCGGGCAAGCGCTTCTCATAAATAAAAGCGGTTTTTGAACCACTTGCTCAAATCAAAAAAAATTTTAGGTGCGATCGGCGAGTGCCTCTCTGTTGTCCGTGTGGTGTCTCTGTTATTTTTTCGTCTGTCCCATCGATAGGCAACTATATCACCGATCGCGTGTTGTGCTTTGTTTAACAAATGTGTCAGAAACAGGCGTATTAAATCGGGACTGGAAAAGTGCAAGTTACATAAGTACATATAAGAAAGAATACCACTTGTCCGCCAAAATGAGCGTCGAAAGGTAATACAAGCCAAACACAACAAAAGAATATAGAATATATACATATCGATTGTGCCATGCATATTGCATATTCATCAGAACTTTATGAGAATTTTCTGTCTGGCCAGCTAAAAATACATCACTCGACTTTAAACCTTTACGCGTGTGAAAAAAAACAAGTTTTTGGCTCTTTTTGCCGGGTATAGCCTTCACCTGTTGCCAGGTTCGGGTAGACAGACGGATGGAAGGCCAGGTCTGAGATTACTTGTTTTTGGTACCCCCATTGATAAGATTCTCCTAACTCAGAGCTAACTCATCGAATGTGGGTGGCGGGTGTATGTGTAGATACATATGTGAAATCCCCCTCAGACGAGTAGTCTTATCGATCAGATTCGCCGTTTCCGTTGGCCAGATGCGATTTTTGGTTCTTGGCTGATCAATGAAATACTCGTGCTTCAGAGGGACAGATCTCAGTTCTACTATACTCTATCAATTGGAGTATAAACAATTTTGTTTGCTGTATATTTTTAGCAATGCGATTAGATAGTTGCATTTTTTTACAGGCAGAAATACGTGCTAAATGGTTCGGTTATCCATAGTGAAAAGAACAGTACTTCTAAGTAAATTATACATTTCAAATACTTCGAATTTTCTATCATTTTAGTAGTATGTAAAATGAATCGTGTTTGCCTGGTGTTATCAAAACCTGTTCCGTTCGGGAGATTGAACGATTACCAGATCAATCATCTGTCACTATACGAGAATACGTTATCACTGTATAGCATACTGTATAGTATTTTGTTGTTGTACCTTAAAAACCTTAATGGGCTGGCTTCCTTTCCTTTAAAGAAAACATAACCAATAATTGATAAAATAAAATCATTTCAGAATATTGTGCAATTCAAAGTCGGCACAAACTTTTTCTTTCCCCTTAAATTCCTTAATTGGTTTTGTGTACCCCAGAAATTACTCGCATATAATAGGTTGATAAGCCCAGTGGCTTCGTTTAGAATTTCATTTAAGAAAATTAACGAGATTCCCACGCTTCTGGCCCGCCTTATCTTATCTACCCCATTATGCGATGCAATTTAATTATTACGCATACGGCGGGTGGGTCGGACCCGTGCCATGGCTACCCGAAGCTCAAATGACGGTGATGAGGATTGATTTCCATCCTTGATTGAGTGACGTAGCATCATCGAATGGCTTGTGTCAGTTAGTCTCCAGCTACTCGTTGCCTCAATAAAGCAATAGCATAGTCATTTGCTTGAGCTTGAATCGATTGAATGGCTGGGCTGCACATGTTACGACACGATTTTACTGCGTGTGAGCAGTTATCAATTATCTAATTTTCGGTGTCAACAGTGGGCGAGTGTATCTGTTCTATTATTGGCTAACATCGTACAGAAACTTTTTTAATTCACACATCCAGAAATCGATAACCAAACGGGCCTGACTGACTGCGATTTAACTGGCTTACCTAGAATAGAAAGTCAATCATCCGAAGCTTAAAAAATGACTTTGTTAGCAAGAAGCTTCTTTAGGTGTCATTGAAACCAATTAAAACTGAAAGTATTCTATTTCACTCATACAATATGTGGCGTGCTTTAATGTCTGGAGTTTGTTTTGGCACATTGAACCTTCGGCTTTAGCGACACTTCCTTAATCAAAGTCAAGTCTGACGATTTACACTTCCGATAATGCAATATTATCTGTACACCGAAAATTTGTTGTTTCTTGCTCGTTAATTTGGCGAAAAGGTACTGTTTCACTTATTTTTGTCTATGCGTATCACGAAGAACCGATTTATGGTGTGGCTAGTGCTAAAACTGAGTTTTTCAATAGTTGCTCAAGGTTTGTGGTTTGTACGCATGGGAAGAAAGGAAGTAAACCTAAATTTGGGCGCAAACCTTCTTAAACAAATTTTCGCACTATGTATTTTATGAAATACTATCAAAAAATATATGACACTCATACGGCTCATTCTACGTGACTTCATAGGGACCTTGGCACCAGACAGTTATTCGATCAAAAAACAATACCTTTCAATACATGCGAATATTTTTGGAGCTCAAAATACAAACAAATCAAAAGAGACAGAATAATAATAAACACCAATCCGAGTTGCTTTTTATCGTTTATTATGCATTATCAATGCGAAGCAGGAGTCAAAACAAACTCAAACGCTACATTTGTGACGTAGGCGTCACCCACATTTGTGGGTCGTTACACTCGCACTCTCTCAAGCGAGCTTATCTCACCAGCTTTCCCTCTCTTTGGTCCGCTCCCTTTTTTCTCGCTGGAAAGAGACAGCAACTGAATGATTAAACAATAAAACGTTCTGGATTAATTGGCGAACACAACAACAAACGAAAAAGGTGGAAGTGCAACCTGATCGATTCGAGTGGCGTGTAAAAAGCGTTCTAATTACCATGGCCTCGATTATAGACCAGACCAGACAGTCGTAGGGCTGTTCTGTCCCCAAGTGCCCATGAAATTGCCAATAATTGCAGTTGTTATGGCAATTTAAGCTGGAAATGGAAAATAGGGGACCTTGAACAAAGGGACGTAAGAATACTATATATGAATGTGCAACCAATTGTTTAGGCTTTGTATTGCTGGCATAAAACTTATAAAATAAATTATCGAAAACTCTTACATGAATGTTTGTTTTTTCGGTTTGCATTTCACATTTCACATTTGCACACAGACAAATCAATTAGTAATTAAAGTCTAAACATGTTGTCTATGGAGAGAGTTGAAAAATACTCGGACTTCCAAAGATATCTTACTTATGTATGTACATTGTACTGATGTCTGCACTGAATTCAAATCCACGACTTTCGTATCCTCCCTACTTCAAAAACAGGGATGACGAATATAGTAAATTTATGCCGAACAAACTGGCCTATCATGTCGTGCCTGGAGCTGAGTTCCAGCGCAAACTGGCCCACCAAAACTCTAGGAAGCTGTCTACCATCGATGAGCAGGACTACGAACAGGCTAATCGAAGGGGAATGAGAAATCAGGTGAGTTGATTTAATATAGACTATGATGATGTGACTTTGGGTTTCAGAGGGTTGAAGTTGAATGAACGAGCTGAAAGAACATGCCATTATAAATGACAAAGCTGGATGAGCTTACAGCTTTTTATTTTATTCCTGACTTTATTTTATAATCTTGTCAGTTCCTTGTCAAAGATCATTTGGGCAGGGCCTAGACAGGCGAATGCTTGGCAGATACGACATATTTTCTGAAGGACAAAATGATAAGATACGCAATTGAACTGAACTTTCTTCACTCAATGATTAGAAACGCTTTTTGTGGGGGCCACATGTGGCGCTCATGTGATGAAGGCGCTCTAATTGAATAGAATCGATTGGGACTGAAATGCCATTCAATTCAAGCGTGTCCGTGTTTAGCGTGCCCGCGTCACAATTGAGTTGAATATGTCGCTTCAATGGCAATCAAGAATCAGCTGGGAGATCGTTTATCACTATCACCAGAAATCAAAAATGCTGCTCATGCTCATGCAAAAGAAGCCCCGCTGCGTCAAACGGCGTGTGGCGTCTGTGTCGCAGCTTCCATTGAAGCCCAATTGTTGTGCAAGACGTTTCAAGCATGGGTCATTGTTGCATTGATGCCCTGACCATCTGAGACCTTGATAGAATGATACCATTTTGATTGAAATTTTCCTTGGATTAATTTTTCTTCCAGGTTCTGGCCACCTGCGCGGTCTTGTTGCTGTCCGCCGGCTGTGGTATGCCCATTGGATTCTCAGCGGTATTGCTGCCCCAGCTGAGTGACGGAAATACCACAGAGATACCAATAGATGTCGATACAGGCTCGTGGATAGGTATGTTGAGTCGAATATCAGCCGAATATTAGCGATTAAAAAGATTTACTATTAATCGGCAAAGATATACAAAGTTTTGCCTATTTCGAGTCTGTCTTTCTTTTCTGGTTACGATCTAATATCTTTATACCTGTCTCTACAAACCCTCAGCGAGCGTCCATAGTTTGGCCACGCCCTTTGGTTCGCTGCTGTCCGGGCCCCTCGCTGACTATTTGGGACGTCGTAAGACTTTGATGGTTTCGGTGATTCCCCTCTTCCTAGGCTGGAGCACGCTGGCCACAGCCAAGAGCGTTAAGATTATGATCTTTGCCCGCTTTCTGTGCGGCTTTGCCACTGGCATTCTGGGCGGTCCAGGACAGGTGAGTGATCCATTTATGTATGATTCATTCGGACTGCTCTCTTCAGTTCATTCACTTTTCCCGGTGATAATACCTGACACAAGTCGAGCATGTTCGACTGACCCATTAACCGTAAATGGCTCATCCTTGAACCTCAGCCCACACATACAGCTCGAGAAGACAGCTGCTGACAAGTTGTCCAAGTTGGGCTGTCAATTGCTCACTTAGCGTCTATTGTCGCGGATTCTCTGGTCGGTTCCCCATTGTGTCTTTGATAAAGCGGTGTAAGCCGGCTGTTTATTTATTTACTCGTATCTTATGGATATGTCCATGACTTATCTTGCGGCCAAAATGATAACGATAGTCGGACACATAAACGCTGACTTTGTCGCCATCATTCCCATTCATCATGCTCGACTTGAAATGGCTCGCGCATCATTTGCATTAGCAAAATCTTTCCGCACACAACCGCTGTAGTTCCGGATTCTTGACCTTAGTCTACAATAATGCTTTTGTTGTCATCGGAGTGGTGGGTGGGTGATGGGGAATGGGATGGATGGCTTTTGGGCGTCGACTGTTGCGCGTGTGTGTCGTCCGAGCGAATTTCGTTTTCATTAATGGTTTGCTGGCATGATTTACGATTTTATGATTTCCCTTCGCCTGAGTTGGCACCGAGTTCCCCATTCAGAAGACTGCGATTGAGATTTAGATTCAGTGATTATGATGTTGATGCTTTTGTGACCCTCAATTTGATCAAATTGTTTGTTTGTCTTCGACCAGCAAAAGTTTTTCTTCTTGTGTGGGGTCAGGGTTTAGTTGGGTCACGTCTACAATTTAACAATTGACATTTTTGTTTCCCTTTTGTGTTCAAAATATAATTATTGTCTTCTAAGTTGCGTAATATTAAATACCCGTCAACTCCACTCCACAGGTCTACATAGCCGAGACAGCGGAACCCAATCTGAGAAGTCTGCTTATTGGAGCACCCTATGTAGCGTATTCCTGCGGCATACTGCTCGTCTACTCGATGGGTTCCATTATGTACTGGCGGAATGTGGCCTGGTGTGCCAATATACTGCCGTTTCTCGCTGTGGTCTCTATCTACTGCATACCCGAGACCCCGTCCTGGCTGCTGCGCAACGGGCACGAGAAGAAAGCCCTGCAAGCCCTGACCTTCCTCAGGGGTAGCGAGATTAGTGCCCAGAAGGAGGTGAATGATATGAAGCAGCGCCTGGACAAGGAGCGGGCCACCACCAAGACCAACGAGAATATCTTCAGGCTGTGCAGTCAGCGAGTGGCTATTAAGCCCCTGGTCATCGTGATTGTCTTCTCGCTACTGCAGATGTTCTCTGGCACTTTCATTGTGATATTTTACGCCATCAATATTGTGTCGGAGTTCGGGGCCGACTTTGATTCTAAACAGGCTGCGATCTGGACGGCTGCTGTACGGGTCGTCTGCTGCATGATCTTCTGTGTGATCCTAATCTTTGTGCGGAGGCGTCGCATCATGATCCTGTCGGGCATCGGCTCGGGCGTATTCTGCCTGGCTTTGAGCGGATTCATGTACGCTCGGGTGGGTCACCCAAAGATGTCGTACGATGTATTGGTAGCTGGTGGCTGCCTCCTGGGCTATATCGTCTTCAACACAGCGCTGATGGTGATGCCGGGCATCATGATTGGTGAACTGTTTCCGGCCAGGATTCGTGGTCGGACGGCGGGCGGAGTGTTTGCCTCCATGAACGTGGCCCTGTTCATCTTTGCCAAAGGCTTTCCTGCTCTGCAGTCGCTGTTAAAGATGCGAGGGGTTTTCCTGGTATTCGGCTTTTCCAGCTTCCTTTTAACCATCTTTATGTGCCTGTTTCAGCCCGAAACGAAGGGTCGCAGCCTAGAGCACATCGAGGACTACTTTAATGGCAACAACTGGCTGTGGATCCGCCGGGACCGTGGCTACAAGACGGTCAAGCTGCTGCCCCTGCAACCACTAAAAGAAAACGCAGCGGAAAGCGCTTAGATCACTCCCAGGGAGGCTAGCTTGTATACAGAGCTGTTAAGATTACACTTAGTTTGCTTAGATAGTATTTGGCGTACTCTTAGTTCTATCCTTAGTGCCTCGTAGTTATTTAAATCTATAGATTTTCCAGTGTTCCTCAGTCATTCCAACACGGTAATCTTCAATCTTCACGGTATCTTTTCAAATTGTGATAAATGTGCTTTAAATTGTATCTCTTTTGTAATAAATCATATATGATTAGAGAATAAAGTTCGTTTTAATGATATCGACTGTTTTCATATTTCATGATCAGGAAATTGAATTTTCTTGACCAGATATAGGTCGATTGATATACGAATCAATCTTCTGATGTCAATTTATAGTAAGAAACGTTAACATGTTGGTGGATCATAACATGAGGAGGGTAGTACGAAAATCGTTCATATACACATATGTACATTTGTATGTACGGTGACGCACAGCACCACAAAATGATATGGGCATTTCCGTGGAAATGTCAACCGAGGCTAAAAACTTCCATATACTTTTGTCCCGATATTAAAATATTAAAAATTAAAATTAAAAAAAAAACCAATAAAGATAATTTATTGTGTAAATACTCGATAGAAACCTACATTAATCCTCTTTTAATATAAATTAACTGCTATAAGAATGTTCTGTTTCGTTGCGTAGATTTTTTCATTTAC
The DNA here is from genome assembly GCA_008121275.1 of Drosophila lowei. Classification (NCBI taxonomy): domain Eukaryota; kingdom Metazoa; phylum Arthropoda; class Insecta; order Diptera; family Drosophilidae; genus Drosophila; species Drosophila lowei. The sequence goes on from CM017778.1 coordinate 3,750,667, forward strand.
TAGACCACATCGCGACATGCTATCATTATGAAAACTAAAAATTGGATAGGCCCCATCTTTTGTACTAAAGATAGAGCTAACAAAATTCTATTGAATTGCCTAAAAGCCGTGGGAAAATGTTTGTTTTCCATCTTTTTTGTACATCAAAAGCGTACGAACGTACGTTCGCTCACCGCGGAAATGCCCATATATCATTTGAATTTAAATAAAAACGAACGCGCCGAGTACGAATGGAAATGTGAATGGGCATCACTTCATGAGAAACAATAATTCAAGAAAATAGGGTATACAAATGTCCCTACCACCTGTTGACAATCAACAAGTCTTCAAATGACGTTATAATCTACCCACTTACGTAGAATTTCATGTCCATTTACGTTTATGCATATTTTTTAATCCAATACTATTTTAAATTAAATGTCTTACATGGCAACTACACATTTTCTACATAATAACTACATATTGATGTAAGTGTACATGGTATGTTTTCGATTCCACAAACTGGCCACACTCAGCCAACACACATGCTTAACACCCTTAAATAGGCTAGATATAGCCTGAAATAAGCTTTAAAAAACAACAACAACAACATGTGTATAGAAATCCAATAAAAGCAAGTATTTAGAATAGGCCAGTCAAGTAGAAAATTCATTCATCAATCGTATAAAACTATGTGGGCATTTTAAATTTTGTATATAGCTAGTAATATTTGACGGAATATCAAAATTGAACAATAGGAACGACTATCCTCTTTCATTTTTTTTGTTTGACCATTTTCGCTAAAACCTCTTTTTACGCAAAATGCAATAAAAACAAGTGTTTAAAATAAGCCAGTCAAGTTGAAAATATGTTAATTAATCATATATTATTCTGTGGGCATGGCTAAATGTTTTATATAGCTAGTAATATTCGACGGAAGATCAAAATTGGAATATGTAAAATAGAACTTGAATTCGTCAGTATATTTACGGTATATTTTGAAAATGAGGCGGTATGTTTCGGTATATTTCTGAGGGTCGGACGGTATATTTTTTCGATGAATCCGCGGTCACACTGTATAGCCTGAAATAAGCTAAAAAAAACAACAACAACAACATGAACAGCGTAAGCCTACGGCCACTATAATAAATAAACTCTTTAAATAATAATTGACATATAAATCTGTTTGCAGGAACTGAAGATTAAAGTCGAAAGCTGTGCTCGCACAGCCGAGGATTTCACGCGCCTCTACTACGCTTCCTTCGACAGCCGTCGCCATGTAAGTTCAGTTTCACACGCCGACCGGCTTCATTGCAATGCCATGCGAAATTACAAACAAAAACAATGCATTGCAGCAATTAGGACGGCTGTACCTTGACAATGCAGTCTTTAGCTGGAATGGAAATGGAGCCAATGGACGTCAAATGATCGAACGGTATTTTATGGAGTTGCCTTCGTCGAGCCATCAGATGAACACCCTGGATGCTCAGCCCATACTGGATGCTGCAGTGGGCATTCAGCTAACGTACTTGGTAATGGCCAGCGGCACTGTCAAGTATCACGACCAGCCGACCCGTAATTTTCAGCAGTCTTTCATTGTAACTGCCGAAGGTGACAAGTGGAAAATCGCCTCGGACTGTTATCGCTTGCAGGAAGCGACCCTGTGATCAATCCAGGTGCACTTAGTTCATAATTTTGTTAACATAAAAGCTAAACTAAAGTTGAAACATAGAAAGTTTATTTACATCACTTAGTAACTAATTAATTGTCCGCCTCCGTCTTGGGCTTCTTTGTAGACGGCTCTGTGTCTGTGGGCAGTTTTTCCGAGAATATGGCCTTGGGCTGAGTTTCTTTATAAGCAGGGGCTATCCAATATGGATTTTCAGCCGCATCCTTGGCGTACTTGAGAATGGCCTCCCTAGGATCCTGATCATCATCTACTCGCTTGCTCAGGCCAAGATTGCGAATGACATAGGAGGAGAGCGTACCACCAGAGCTGGCCACACGACCACCCTGCCCGCTGGTGATGGGCAAGTCTGGTCGTTTCGACTTTACAGGGTCCATACGGGCCTTCTCCATCTTCTTGCGGGAGGAACGGGATTTCTCCTGTCGGAACAGCGGCAGAGCGTGAGGAGTGATGATCTGCGAAACGCCCACCATCTCCATCTGCTGCCGCTTGCGGTGGGTCTTGACCACGCACAACGTTGCGCCCCGTATGCTGCGTTTCTCGTCGTACAGGCACTTAATAGTGCCGTTTCCACAGCTCACAAAGAGCTGGTTTAGTTTTGGATGCCAAAGCGTCTTAACCACATGCGAGTTCGACACGGGAATGCGTTGAACTTCCTGGAAGCTTTTGGTGCTGTAGAAATAGAGATTAGCTTCGGCCTGATCCTTCGGGAGGGACTCGCCAGTGACCAACAACCGATCGTCTGGACTAAAACAACAATCAGTGGTGTCGTAGCGAGAATACAGATTGTTCCAAGTGTTCAGGGGCTGCTTGAATTGGCGCAGATCCCACAACTTCATGGTCTCGTCGTTGCTCCTGGTGGCCAACTGCTGGCCCATATATGAAAAAACAATGGAGGTAATCTCCGCGCCCTTCTGGTGGGCCCCTCGCACGCAGTGGGTTGTGTTCACAAACATTTTGCGTGTATCCCAGGTCTGAATGGAGCCGTCAACGCAACCGGCTGCTATCAGAGTGGCATCCCTATTGAAGTTGCAGGACGAGGCGTTGGTCCTAAGGCCTCCCATTGCCCTCGTCTTGATAACCTGACATTGTTCTTTGGCCTTCAAGCCCTGCCAAATGCGGAGTGTTCCATCTAGAGCAGCCGTGAGGAACTGCTCCCGATTAAAGGGATGCCAGCAGCCCGAGGTTAGCTGCGCCACATGGCCTTTTGTGCGGGACATGTCCGATATGTATTGATCGCCCTTGCAACACTCTAGTTTTTCAAACCCATCGCGATCCAATACCTTGGCCTGAGCATTGCCAGAGATGACCAAGATCATCTCCCCGGTTACTGAGTATTGTAAGGATCGAATTGGATGGTTTTCGCATGGCTGTAGTTGGCGAAAGCTCCGCATGCTTGAGTCCATGCCAACAAAGTCCCAAAAACACATATCGTAGTCTATGGAACCGGAAACCAAGCGGGCACCAGAAGGATCGCCTGCCAGGGCCAAGACAGCCCGTGAGCCATGCTGCATTTGGACCTCGTGTGTGTAGGGTATACGTTTGGAGAGGCTTTGCTCATCATCGGAATCCTCATCAGAGGAGTAGTCGTCATCGGAGTCTTCGACCTTATTTGTGGCTTCATCCTTGCAGCCTTGTTCTGAATCCTCGACTGCTGCCGGTGGCAATGGCCCGATCACATCTTCCTCCTCCTGCTCAGGCACTCTCTCTTCTTCTCCACACCTGGACGTGTGATCTTCGCCTTGGCTATCTGCTCATTAATGTCAAACACTTGGGCTGCCTTGCGCCCAAACCCGCTGATGCCCATCACATCCTTCAAGTGCTGACTCTCCAAATCTTCCGCGACGTCTTCAATTTGTCGAATCATTTGCTGTTTGTCCATTTTCTTGAAGCCGCCTCCTCCACTGCTGCCAGATTCTTTTACGTCTTCATTCTCATCTGCATTTGGCCCGTCAGGCGATTGATTGATGTTTAATTGGATTTTCCCAAAGGAGATTTTACCACGTTGCATGGCTGGTAATCCTGGTGCTTAGTTTTTTGTCTAATTTAATATTAATTTTTCGCAAGCGGCGCCGATGTAAACAATGTGAACGTGAAACTATCGAGCTACCATCGATACTACTATCGATACAAGATATTGGTTCTTATGAATAACTGGGAGCTACATCATTTCAGCTCTGACTCGGTATTGAACTACCATGAGCAGGTAAATTTATATACGAATAGTTTTCTTTGGAAATTAGCAGACTTTCTAATATGTTTATCCATTTATTAGCCGATCGCATTTTCCTGGTATAAATAATATTTGTACACACAGTGATACATTTGAATATTTGATATAAGCGAAAATGTCATATTTCACAAGCAAATTCACGCATCACTGTTTCAAACTAGTTCGCTGATAGCGTCGTCTAACCTAAAATTGAGCGCGTAGGTAGTAGTGTTATTTTGTTGTCGGCGGCATTTGCTCGTGTTAGATTTGCCAAGAATATAACTGTAAGAATTTCCCCTGGTGGTGCAATTAGTTTGTTGTTTTAAGTTTTTCGTGCACTGGGAATCAAACATGACGGATTCCTTGGAGTACAACGACATAAATGCCGAAGTCCGCGGCGTCCTGGTGAGTCGCAAAAATGCAATAATTTTTTTGCACATTTCGTCTGACTTGTTTATCCCTTCCCATGGTAGTCATCTGGTCGTCTCAAGCTTACCGACCAGAACATTATCTTCAAAAACACCAAGACGGGCAAGGTGGAGCAGATTTCCGTGGATGATATTGATCTAATTAATTCTCAAAAATTTGTGGGCACTTGGGGACTGCGAGTGTTCACCAAGAGTGGTGCGCTGCATCGCTTCACAGGCTTTCGGGACAGCGAGCACGAGAAGCTGGGAAAATTCATAAAGGATGCCTATTCGCAGGAAATGGTGGAGAAGGAGATGTGTGTCAAAGGCTGGAACTGGGGCACGGCTCGATTCATGGGCTCCGTTTTGAGCTTCGATAAGGACTCGAAGACCATATTTGAAGTGCCGCTCTCTCATGTGTCTCAGTGTGTGACTGGCAAGAATGAGGTCACTTTGGAGTACCACCAAAACGATGATGCCCCGGTCGGTCTCCTCGAGATGAGGTTTCACATTCCAGCCGTGGAGTCAGCAGATGATGACCCAGTTGAGAAATTTCATCAGAATGTGATGAGCAAGGCTTCGGTCATCTCAGCGTCTGGCGAGTCCATCGCCATCTTCAGAGAGATTCAGATTCTAACACCTCGCGGTCGCTACGACATCAAGATCTTTTCGACTTTCTTCCAGCTGCATGGCAAGACTTTTGACTACAAGATACCCATGGACTCGGTGCTACGCCTGTTCATGCTACCACACAAGGACAGCCGGCAAATGTTCTTCGTGCTCTCACTGGATCCTCCCATTAAGCAAGGACAGACGCGGTATCATTATTTGGTGTTGCTCTTCGCACCCGACGAGGAGACCACCATTGAGCTGCCGTTTTCGGAGGCCGAGCTGCGTGACAAATACGAAGGCAAGCTGGAGAAGGAGTTGTCGGGGCCTGTGTACGAGGTGATGGGAAAGGTGATGAAGGTGCTAATTGGCCGCAAGATTACAGGGCCGGGTAACTTCATAGGCCATTCGGGCACGGCAGCTGTGGGCTGCTCCTTCAAGGCTGCCGCTGGTTACTTGTATCCCCTTGAGCGTGGCTTCATCTACATTCACAAGCCGCCCCTGCACATCCGATTTGAGGAGATTAGCTCAGTGAATTTCGCTCGCAGTGGAGGATCCACGCGTTCCTTTGACTTCGAAGTCACCCTGAAAAACGGAACGGTACACATATTCTCGTCCATTGAGAAGGAAGAGTATGCCAAGCTCTTTGACTTCATCACACAGAAGAAGTTGCATGTGAGCAATATGGGCAAGGACAAGAGTGGCTACAAAGATGTAGACTTTGGAGATTCTGACAATGAGAACGAGCCCGATGCTTACCTAGCCCGCCTCAAGGCCGAGGCCAGAGAAAAGGAGGAGGAAGATGATGACGGCGATGATTCCGATGAAGAGTCCACCGATGAGGACTTTAAACCCAACGAAAACGAATCGGACGTGGCCGAGGAGTATGACAGCAATGCGGAGGGTGATTCGGACGACGACAGTGACGCTAGTGGCGGCGGAGGAGATGGTGATACTGATGGTTCGCCCAAAAAGAAGCACAAGGAAAAAAAGAACGAGAAAAAGGAAAAGAAACATAAGGAAAAGGAGAAAACGGTAAAAAAAAACATCACATCTTAATGCAAACTGTATTCAATATTTGTCTATTCCCCAGAAAAAACCCACCAAGAAGAAGGATACCGGCAAGCCCAAACGAGGGACTTCCGCTTTCATGTTGTGGCTTAATGATACCCGTGAAAGCATTAAGCGCGAAAATCCGGGCATCAAAGTCACCGAGATAGCCAAGAAGGGCGGCGAAATGTGGAAGGAGCTCAAGGACAAGTCCAAGTGGGAAGAGGCCGCTAACAAGGATAAGCTTCGCTATCAGGAAGAGATGCGCAACTACAAGTCCGGAGCGGGTGGTGGCAGTGAGGACGAAAAAGGAGGCTCCAGCAAGGCAACCAAGAAACGCAAATCTGAGCCATCGCCATCAAAGAAAGCAAATACCTCTGGCAGTGGCTTCAAGAGCAAGGAATACATCTCCGATGATGAATCCACCAGCGACGATCAGGACAAGGTCAAGGAAATCCCAAAGAAGAAAAACAAATCTACCACTGAGGACAAGGATAAGAACTCAAAGAAAAGCGAAAGCGAAGGGGAGGATAGCGATGACGCAAGCAATGCCAGCGAGGACGATGATGAGGAGGAAGATGAGGGCAGTGATTAGGCGCCCAGTCATTCAACACTATTCCATAATTCAGTCACACAGCCACACAAACCTAGTTTTTAAGTTCTCCCTAAAAAAATATGTTTTTGTTTAAATAAACTTTCAAGAGCAAAGCAAAGCTCATGTAATTATCTGGTATGGTATTAATAATTGCCCATAATGTTTGATTTGTATCAGCTTTATTTCTCGCATGAATTGATTTTTGATGGCACATCACATTCGTTTTGATGACTGATTGGTTCAGTCATAAAGCGTTTTTCCCTGTCTTCGGTTATGGCCACTTTGTGGGGCCACCTCTTCGTTTGGATTGCATTTTGGCACATTATCCAGGCAAGTTTGGAGCACTCCTCACCTCTGGTTATGTTTCGAATTGCGGCTCTGCTCTTCTTAGGTCCGTGGTATTGCCAAGTTCACCAATGTCCAGTGCTTTGCTGTTGATGAAAAGTTCGTAAACTTTTCGCGGTGCCGTCTCTATGCAGTAAAAAGGGATGTGGTTGAGATGAGCCTGATCGCCAAGGTATTACATTGGCCTAAGCGTCGAGTTTCGGTGAGTTTGATATTAGCTTTTGATTCACATTGTGTTTCTGCGTAGTTGAGTTTTTTGTTTTGGTTGAATGAGTACCGAACATTTTGACGACGATTTGATCTGAAATAATTGTGTATAACGATTGAACGCAGTGCGGAAATCGACAATTAAAGGTATTCAACGGCATCCACAAGTGACCCCAATAGCGGTCATTCATATGTATGTTCCGTGCTTAGTTATACCCAATGAGTATACAGTATAGTATAGAGTGTGTATGCTCACCCTAGGTACTGTTCTTGAATAGCGTAGAAAGTTTGGGCTGATTAGAATTTACTGCTTCGAGGACTAAAGAATTGACTGAATGTCCGGCCATTGCCTTCCTTTTGTGACTTGGCTAGCAGATCCTCTGTTTCTTTGTTACCTTTATCCTTCGGAATTGGGACTGCCGGTAGATCCTCAATTTCATTCTTCGTGTTGGAGGAACGCAACAAACGCTTGCGGTGGACGCGGTTTAGAGAGGTACCGGACGATTCCGTAGGCAAGCCATTTTTCATATCCAGCTCGCCAGATGAATCCTTAGACGAGTGAGCCACCGGTGTGTGGGCTACGACTGTAGATAAAGTGAGTCTTTCAACATCCATTTCGGGGTCAGGATATATATCGGCGACAGCTTCTTGGTCATTAGAAAAATTATCTGACAATTCATATTCCTCCAAATCGTCTGCATCATTGGCCTCTTGCGACTTTCCAATGGAATGCCCAGAGCGTTTCAAAACGCCGAAGATAACGGGCAGTACGGCCTTTCGGCTGCGGATGATAATGCTCGTTCCCCAACTGAAGAACTCGTTTAGCATCTGCTGCTTGCCCCGTTGTAAGAAGTGATCGATCTGCATCTGATGCTTGAAGAGCAGTGGGCCTAGGATCGAATTGAAAATCCACACATTGGCAGCTGGCGCAGTGTGACCAATCAAAATATCAACGCCATTTTGGTGATGCCATACAGTGGAAGCCACGAGATAAACATATCGGCCAGCACCTCGAAGGTTGCGACGAAGGCATACACAATCCAATACTTAGCCCAGGGGGTGAATTCCTTTTCAGTCCCATTCGACAGAGCCTTGAATGTGTAAAAGGCCGGCAAAATGGTCCCGTAGATGTAAAAGAGAACCCACGCTGCACAGCTGAAGACACACATCTCGCGTTGCTTTCCGTTGTTTTTATGCTAGAAAAAATTTAGAAAAACGATTTAAATGATTGAATAATTTTTTTGACTTGTGTTTGCTTTGAATTCAGTGGCGTTTGAAACCTATTGAAAAATTTGTTCGTTGAAAATTTTAACAAATTTACACCGACGCGTCGGAATCGAATAAACAAATGATTTAGATATACATATTATATATGTTATGTAGACAGATCTGACATTACAAAGCCTCACTTGATCTGTGTATAAGCAAAGTAATTTCAATTTTCATTTTTCTACAGATGCAAATACAGTTGCTGAAGCGGGCCAGTGGGTATAAGCCATTTCTGTACAATATCTGTCAGTCGGACCTGTGCGAGTATCTGGAGAAGCGGAATCACCCCTTTGTCAACATCATATTCAACAGTTTCACCAATCGAACCAATGTGAACCGGTGCCCCCTTCCTGTAAGTTGGTTGATTCCAGTCATATCGTCACTATTTATCATTATGTTATACTCAAACTCTACGTCGAACGGCCTATCTGCAGGCTGAAATTATGCTGGAACACTTTCGTTTCCCGGTCAAAGCCTTGGAACTGCTGCCCCTGCCATCTGGGGACTATGCCCTCTTCATTACGTTCAGTTTTGATAGCCAGGAACGGGCCCTGGTCAAGGTTTACTTCACACTGACGGAGTATCGTTAATGTGGCGAAAAATATGAGTTGGCAAATTGCAATAAAAATCGACGGCAGTGCATTAAACCAATTTATAAATTAGCCATAAATTCGTTTACATGCGGGAAAAAATTAATTCGTAATTTGATTGTCTCTTTGTATTGATAATAAAATGGTTTCAACTCAAAGTATTTATGAATTCTTCCCTTGGGATTAGGTTTGTTGGATCTGTTTGTATGTATTAAAGGTTGCGACACGTGACAAATTTTTATAAATCATATAAATCTTAAATGACATTTTGAATGGCTCAGAAAGGACTGTAAAATTTGATTATCCCATTTGATCCAGAACAAAAGACCCTCGATTCAAATTATTCATTGCACGTGGAAATGGATATTGTTGTTCGGTAATTACTCGTATATATGTATGTAATTAACACCAAAAAATTGTTCGTTTGGGGGTTCGAAGGTTCGAAGACATTTTCAGATTTTGGCTGAGCCTTGGCCCACAGTTGAACGCTCATGACATTTGGACCATGTATTCAAAAAGAAATCAGCAGTGGTTCCCATACAAATCAAAGACCTTTCAGCAATTGAAATCAACTGAAAATTGTATTTAACGAACGAAATGAAATGTTGACGGAAATAACACAATCATAGAGGGAGAGAAACATTACGCATAGATTACAATTACCAGCATTTTGCATGCATAATTAATTTGTGGGTCAATTGCAAAAACTTGAACCTCAATTCAAGTGGCTTTGGCTCTGAGGTGATCCGGGCTGAGCCGAGCCGCGTTCGAGGGGTGTCATCTTTTTGGGATCTGTCATGTCCCGCACATTGCCTAGGAAGTGCTTTTTTTTTTTTTTTTTTGCATAAATGCCGCCAATTAATTTGATCATGCAAATGAATGACGAACAATTAGCAGTGCGAGACAAAGCCGATTTATTAATTGAACATTCTTATTATTGTTATTTTTTACAAGATATGTAAATGTAAATATTTATTTCGCACTCTGTTTGGCCGGTTTTCGATGCTGGCAATGGCAATGCGCGCTTTATCGCTGATTAACCCAAATTTAAATGAGTCTTAGCCGCTCGTCCGATTCGGAGAAAACTCAGCCAAAAGGCTAAGGAACTTCGGTTTGAAGTTAATGACACTTTTGAAACGTGGCCACCCGCGCGTGGGTGCAGTCGTCTGATTAAATTAGTTTGTGAACATGAATATCATCCATGTATACGTATAAACATACCTGGGTTTAGTCTGTTTAGGGCTAGGAGTAAGTTCTGATCCATATTGGTTTTGCGGTTGCAAAAGCTTTCTTCCTGTCAATCAACAAGTTAGCAATTCTTTAATTTGAATTAAATTGTTGCTTACGAAAGGAAATGCATCAACAGGAAATTGTTGGAGGCAATAAATTCCTTTAATGTTGACTGAATCTCTTCAGAGAAGGATGCCTCACAGCCAGGTCAGCTTATGAAGTCCCGCTGAGCTCAATGATCGATAAACAAAACTGAAACAAATCGTTTTTTGGCGAGGATAAAGGGGGAAAGGTGAGGGAGTGGTGACTGCGTTATTACCTGTCCAGTTGTTATGGCAAGTTCGTTGGATATTCGATTCTGATCAAGATTAATAGTGTGCTAATTGCATTAAAATTGTTCCAGCAGCATTCCATTGGGTGCAAATCATTGTCCAAAAGCCATCACACGCGTCGGCCGCCGCAAGTTCGTTGCTTCAGTCTTTTGTTTGAGTGTGCATTTTGTGCTCTCGACTTAATTAATCAGTCGATCATTGGTAGGGGAGAGATATGGGGTCCGAGGGATGTGACACTTCAAGCAATGTAACACTCGGGTCATGTGTATTTTCAGCTTTCAACAAATTTCTCAAACACAATTTGGTTGTCCAATGTGTAATTACATGATAGGCCATTGGCCAACAAATTGCTACCGATCATCATCGGATTGGGGCGCTGTTTCAGGAATCAATTAGCATACGGCGCCTCGTCCTGCCAATGAACTTTTCTCATTGAAGATTAATGGAAAGACCCGACGGATAGCAGCTGCTTCTGTAAAGTCCCCAAAAATGAATCATGGACGATGAATCTGAGTCCGCAGCGACTGCAATGCATCTGAATATTTTCTAGGCTGGTCCCTAACTCCCTAAACATGATCCGAGCTACAGAAGCATCAAGAGCCATACCCCAATCCTCCAATCTGCCCCGATTTCCCACACCTGAGCTCAATGATTTTCCAACTCAAAATAGTTTATAATGATTGCATGCGCAATCGAAAAACGAAAACAATCAAATAATTCCTTGTCACTTCCTAGAGCTCTGCACAAAGAGCAATCAAATACTGCGGCCAACACTCAGCCATCAGCTCCGATGCGGAATGGTAATGTAATGGCTCCGATTGGCTAAGTGCCTGGAGCAGTGCCTGGAGCAGTGCCTGGGGCTTTCGCAAGACCAGGAGCCAAGCCAATCCATGTGGCCTACCCTACCCTAAGCCCGCTTTATGCATATTTATAGATTTGTTTGGCAAACTAACAAACCAAAACTTTAACCAAAGGGGTACGCGAGGGAGATATGGAAGACAGGGAGAGAGAAAGAGAGGTTCAGACCCAGTTTGTGAGCCAGATTGTAAGTATTAGTGGCGGCGCCTTTTTAACCAAAACGCTCTAGTTGGTCCATTGGGCATTTGGCACTCAGTAGCCAGCTGTTTTCGACCCAACATAATGGTAATAGTAATATAATCGATTTTGTCTGCAATTATTTGTAGTTTGGTACGGTTGCCTCTGAAATTCAACAATGAACAATTCAACGGACTGAAGTCCGCTGCACTTGCTCGCTATTCATGCGTATATTCAGTTTGATTCAATCGATTTTGTGCACCAACCTGACTAGTTTGCTTGGTTGGCTCGACTAATATTACAACATTTAAATGAAGCTAACGTTTTGTTTGAAGATTTCGTAAAATTTTTCGTTGGCGGATTCGGATCTGTTTCCAAACCTAAATCCCAAAAATTCGTCGCTGTGTGAAATGTTGAAAATTATGCAAATTTTTGTACCGCTTTTCTTTATTTGTTTTACTAGGGAACAGTCATAAATATCAGATTTGGATGGAATTAAACAGATTTTGGTTTCGTTGGTTTTTTATGATCTTTTAATGCTGTGTATGTTTCATTTTTGGATGTTCACGCCTTGTTAACTCTTAATATACATGTTATTTGAGGGCGGGACTACGGGCTCAGACACCGGGGGAGACGGGGGTCAACAAGTTGGATCTCTCATGAGTATCCCATCTGCGGTTGCCCAATGACAAACCTCCGCTCCCTCCCTCGTTTTGGGCTGTAGATGGGAGCCAACTGACATTGACCCCATGACTTGACACGGACTAATGCCCGGCTGGGGGCATACAAAATTGACAGACAAATTTTAAGTATATTATGTTTCGGGGCTGATGGACTTTTGGGAATGAATGTCCCTGACTGGGTGGTGCTTCTGTAAAGTTCCCAAATATTAGTCATAGCTCTGCAATTCGGATTCACTCTTCAACATGGCCAGAAGAGAACGGGCAAAGGCATACAAGCTGTTATTCTTTTATTCTTTGTGATGTTTTCTCGTTGTTTTGGGTCCGTTGTAGGTTTACTCTACTCTTGAACCGTACATTTTTCCTGACTTAGTCTCATCACCCTGCTTCCTACTTCCCACAACCAAGAAAAGAAACCGCCGTTCCAGGTTCAATAATTTGGAGACCAACAAACGGAGGGAGAACAATTGCCCAGAAAATGTGCCAAATAATGTATTTTATGCAATGGAAATAAAGTCAAATGAAATGTGATGTCAGGCTGTGAGAAAGGCGCGATTGGGCCAATAAACACCGTGAATTTAAGACAATGCTAACGAATGCAAAGTAATTAACACGAAATCCACATGAAAGTAATGGGTTCAATTGCCAAAACGAAACCTGTTAAACCTTTGGGGCTGTGGTGTTGATGGGGGAGGAATTCACAGCTCATTAATAGATTCGTATCTTTGGCTCCGCGGTAAGTGTCGCCTGAAATGTTATACCCGAAGATCAGCGGAGATACGTGTTCTGCTTGGGTTCGTATAATGTAATAATGGTAATAATGGTAATAATGGTGGATTTTTGCATGCAAATAAGGGGTTATCTCCTGTAAGACATGCTGTGAAACGGAGCCACTGGAGCAGCTCGTGTGCATGCGGTCGACGTTGACGTTGAGTCATCTCCATTGTTGTTATCGATCAAGTGATCGGTTCATTGCCGTTTCACCTAAAATGAAAACACAGCCATTTGCTTCTGCTTCTGCTGCTGCCGGTCTTACGTCGCGACGTCGAGGGTTCACTGTGCCTGCAGTGCACTCGGAACTGTGCTCATTGAGATCTTCACATCGATTTCTCAATGTGTGACAATTACCTTTTTAATTGGCCCACTTTGAATGCCTTAGCCGTTGATCTTTACGTGGGAGTCAAATGTGTTTTAATCAATGTAACCATAAATAATTTCACATCACCTCTGTCATTGAACCTGATTTGAATGAAAAGATTTCAGAAAAAATGCTTTTTGTTATCGATTTACCTTGGTTATTAATCATAATTAGATGGTTTCTCAAAGAGAACGGGAAGTGGCATGAATGGGTTATTGTAAGGAAGCCCATTATCTATCCAAAAATATAGGTTGAACCTTGATTATAGAACTCTCAGAGGAACATTTTGTTATATGTGTAGGCTCTATGTACATATGAATGAATATTCATTTGCCATTTCTTTAGATATGTAGCTCTTATTTTATACATATGTACATGTACATATGTGTGTATATATGTACGTTTGAGACCTGCTGCTATATCTGACTGATGCCATGAGCTTTTCAGATCGATCTATCACTGGTTCTACCGTTAGGCGTAGAGCACGACTGGGATGTTCTTCCTGGAGTAGGTGTCAGAGATGCCAATGCCTTAATGACAGTTTTTGAATTAACATTGCTTTTGGTTCACCAATTAAACAACGTCAACTGTTTTGGAGCTAAATTTTCAATGTGAAGATTCCCCAGTAAAGATTAATTAAAACAAATCTTTACAACATTAATCATGCAGCAGCAGCAGCAGAAGCAGCACTAAGCTTCACTCAAAAGAGAGAATGACGAGTCTCACTCAAGACTTTGGCTCAAAAGCTAAGACAGAGTCCAAAGCTTGAACTATGGAACGAAAAATGCAAGTGTTTTCTGTTTTCGCTTTCATTGAAAGCTTTCAAGGCTTTTGGCTTGAAGCCAGCGTGTCGTCTAGTCCCATTCCAGCCACGATCAACGGTTTGGCCCAAAGCTCCCCACCACTCTCAGTTTCTGTCTGTCTCTCGCGCGGCGGCGTAGCTATTGCTGTCCCGTTTGCACCGTCAGCTTTGGATCAATTTTGGACTCCGTCGAGCGGCCCAAGCGAACGTTAACTTCAGTGTGCGCCGACCAGTTTCCGAGACGGCCACAAAAATTTTAAGACAAAATAACCAAAAAAAAAACAACAACAAAATTCAACAGTTAACGGTTACGCAGATCGCTGCTGTACGGATACTCCCGAAACCCCATTCAGAATCTCATTCAGAGTTCTGTTCAGTGCAGTGACAAAAGTGACAAAAGTGACGTCAAGGGAGAGCTCTAAAGTGCAGTCCAGTCCCCGTCCAGCAGCAGCTCCGCGTCAAGCTCTCTCCCTACCTCTGTCTTAACACCCGTTTTCGTAATCGCATTGTGCAAAAAGCATACAAAAAAGTGAATCTGCTTTTAAAGTTATCTTCGACTCCATCTCGCTCGCACCCAGCTTTTAATTTTGCGTCTGTTTCGCTGCCGTCGTCGTCGCTCTCACCGCCGCCGCTGTCGCTGCTGAAGTCGCGGCTCATATTGTTTATGTTTTTTTGTGTTCTGAGCTGCTGCACTGCCTGCCCCGCCCCACCCTCCTGCCCGCTCAGAAGGCTGAGAGGTAATAATAAAAGCAATACAATCACAATGAAACGAAATTGAGTGAAAAATATATTTCGCTTACAGAAAGCAACAAAATAAAATAAGTTAACAAGAAAAAATCCGCTGTCGAGCGAATTTCACGCCGTATTTAATCTTTGCCCACTGACCGCCTCCAGCTTAATCGCTGCTCGTCTTTCTTTCCGTTCCGTTCGCGTTCGCGCGTGTGTTCTGTGCTCCGGCTCTGGCTCCAGGTCCAGCTCCAGCTACGGCCACGGTTCCGTTCCGACTTTGATTTCGATACGCTTCCGCTGCAGACTTCTGTCCATCGTCGCGCGTTTGTCCTATCGTTTTCGTCGCAAATTCGTTTTCAAATTCAACAAAAAGTAGCTGTACCACTGCCATTTCTTTGGAAGAGTTCTTGAGTCAAGTCAATCAGATTATCACAGTGCTTAGTGCCTGCATATGAGAGTGCTGCAAAAACTTAGAAATTAAATAAAAATAAGTTTGGTTCGGAGCTCTGGTTTTGCCAGAAATACACAAAACAGAAACAAACTTAGGTGAGTTCAGAGATACTATTAAATAACATAGTATATGATATAATAGGATGCCATATACTACAAGTACAATAAGTTATTGGGAGATAATTGCCAGTTCGATCTGTTCTGAGAGATAGCAAGGGAATTTATGGCCAATAGAGAACAACCATTCTAATGAGGTTCGAAGACCCGATTCAAAAATGCGGAAATCGATTTTTTGCGGTTGAAGTGAAATCGATGAAAATAATCGTAAAAATTTTGACTATTTTATTCAGGAAAATGTATTTTACCTTTTACCTAGTATGTACCTTTGTAAGATCAAAATCTATTCGTCACATGATCTTCTTCACTGTTCTCAGACTTCTTTCCCTCCTAGAACACTTCTCTGGCATGTCACCTCGCTGGATAAGTCAAAAAGGGGAACACAATTTGATATACATATAACAAATATAATCAAAAGTTGTCTGGTTGGATTTTACTAATTTACAGACAAGTTTTGGTTCAAGTTATTACTTCATAAGTGAGTTTCGATTCCAATATGGACGGACCTGCTAATTGCTTCGTCAAACAAAAAAAGTGATGGTATCTGTAAGAAATACATTTCTTCGGAAAGGGCAATGGAACTTTTCTACATCGAGAATATACCCATGCACTCATACAATCTTTAAGAACAATTCCTAGGGGATTCCGAATGGAACTATGGAACTATACATATGAACATGCTCGTATCTGTGCAACGCAGAGGGCGAAACAACAGTTCTGGTAAGCAATCGGCATGGCAGGGTGGGATAAACAAGACCTCTAGAGCAGGATCCGGCTCCGGGGAGGGGAGCCCAGATATACTATATGCATGTACATATTTATGTATGTATGTACATACCCACTACATGTAAAAAACTTCTGTTTTAGTTGGGCCCACAAAATGGGCTTGTTTTCCAGTGGAGGTTGAGTGGAGCTGGTTTTGTTTTATATATTTTTTATTTCGCTGAAACAACTTTTCGTGCCACACTGTTGTTGTAGGCTTATTATCCCATTGTCGGTGGTGTGTGTCTGTGTTTGCTTGTGTGTTGTGTGTGTGTGTGTGTGTGTGTGTGTGTGTGTGTGTGTACGGATTGGTATTTCGGTGTGCTTTTCGAGCCTCGGACCAACGCGATTTTGTAATATTGCTACAGTTATTATTGCCCGCTACGCTTTGCTCTCCTTAATGTTGTTTCTGCTATTGCAATTATTGCAGTTTTTGATTTCAACAAAGAGAAAGACTGTGCAAGAGAGTCAGCTGGAGAGTGGCAGAGCGGGCGAGCTCTCCAGCTGGAGAGAGAAAGAAGCTTTGAGCTTTTGCCTCCGCCTTTGTCTGCTGCCCGTCGACCACGGGGGACTATTGCAACTTTCTATGCTATTGATATTCTTTGGAAATCATTCAAACAGCCCTACACGTCTCTATATCAATCTATTTCTTGGGACATATTCCACATAAATATAATATATGTTCATAGGTGTATTGTATGTATGTATAGTATGTTTTGTATACCCAGTGTAGGCCTCATTTATCACAAGGGGTTAAATGCAATTTTTGTCGGGCATTAATTCATTGTTCGGGCATTTCCACTGATAGCGCAACGAAGACGAAACTCGAGTAACCTGTTGGTTCGTATTTTTACTTTTGTTGCCATTCAACATTCATTCAGCAGTCAGTGGTTGCTGCTACTCATATTTGCTTAACATACATGGAATAGTTGCTGTTGCTCCGCTCCGGGTAGTCAATGTACTCAAGTTTATTTGTTTTACACTTGCACAGAAAGCATTTGTTTTTCTTCCCCCCTTTCCAAAGGGCTTTATGCAATTATTTAGTGCGAGATGTATATATTGTAGTCTTATTCGAACGATTCAACAGAAACTGAAGAAATAATATAATTTATTCCGCTAAAAAGCGTTGCGTTATAATCGATCAATTATTCTTTGTTCAAAACCAAAATTCATTTATATTGCGGGTATGTGTTTTTTTCAAGTTTAAGACAGGAAGTATGCCAATTTTCCAACTTTGAAACCGATCAAAAATAAACAAAAATAATGTGTAATTTTCCGTAAAAAACCGTTCAGCTTACGCAGTTGGTGGTTAAAAAACGTACACAATAGAGACAAAATGGAAATCATAAAAATCAAAAGCAAATTGAAATCAAATCTAAACTTAAGTCAAACATTTCTGGCAACGTCTTCTTCAATTTCGATTTCACTTTCATTTTTATGCGGTTTACAACTTTTCCGATAGTTGCCGGCTTCAACCGCAGCGACGTTGGTGGTGACGTCGACGCAGCACGCAATCAGCTTAAGCTGTTGTTGTTGCTGGTGTTGCATGTTGTAACAACAGCTGGAAAATTATAACAAGAGCAGCGGTAATTGCAACAGCAGGCGAGAAATGCGCCCGAAACATAAACCGCCGCAGAAAATATTTCATTCAGAAACTTCGACAATTTTTGAAAGCGAAATAAAAAATGTGCGAATCGTGTTGGTGCCAGTTCTTTGGCCAAATATCTCATTTATGCAGCATGTTGTTTTTTTTCCTTTTTTTTTGTTTTTTCTTTCTTAGTTTTTGCCTCTTCTCTGCTGTCATTGCTTGCGCATCTTTAAATTTAATTAGTTTAGCCATATTACGTATACGCAACGTTGCCTCTCTTTGCATGCCTTCTTCTTCGCCATTTTTTCATGCAATTTTTCAATATTTGCACATTGTTTTAATGGCCTCTTAATGAGTATCTCTTCAAACAGGTTTAGGCATTTATTTACTGTTTTCACTCTCTCTCTCTCTCTACCTCTCTCTCTTTCTTTTGAATTAATGGTATTACGTATACGCACTGTATGGTCTTACGATTCTCTCTTTGGTGGATTCTCTAGGCTGGGAGCATAATCTACATAAATTAATAATTTGCCTGAAAACAGATGTTGCGGCCAAAAGTTTTCCAAACATCTAAAGCCAAGGCCCTGAAACAGGTTTAGAAGCCAACATCTTTGATGATTTCAGTCAGCGAACTCAGACTTTAGATAGTGCTCAGAAGAAACAGATTCAAATATTTGGTAAGCATATATTTAAAGGTTTCGCTTTTTTTTCTTGCTTCTGGGCAACAATGTAAAACATTTGCACAGCTGTTTCTTCAGCTTCTGATGTTGTCGGCAAAATTTTCAACACCCGACTCAAGGTACAAGTTCCCAAAGCACACATCCATTGTCTAATAAAAATGATCAAGACAATGGTCTAAAGATTCGCTCGCCCTTATCCAAACACACACACACGCGCACACATTAAACAAATCTGAGGTAGAGAAAGAGAGAGAGAGGCTGAAAATGTTGATCAAATACAAAAAGTTCAGGCCACAGACATTTTACGTAATCTCCGCCTCCGCCTCCGTCTCCGCCGCCACCTCCGTCTCCACCTCCACTTAATCGCCGTCTGCAACTTGCAGCGAATTGTGTCTGCAAAATACATACGTACATAACTGTGAAAAATGTATTATCTTTTGTGCAAAATGTTCACAGTTGAACTTTGTTTTGTCACCTTTGTGGGGTTTGGGCATTGGCTTGGGTCTAGATTGGACTGCGGAATGCGCCAATTCCAATCGCCATTGCTCATCCGCCCTGTTGGAGGGCGGTGTTTCTGCCTAGACCCACAGGCAGAACTAGTGCGAGGTAGCAAATGATAAATTAAGTTCATTATCAAGCAAAATGCAGAGCTAATCACACCAGGTAGACGTCACTGGCCCTGGTGCTCATCATTGAAACGATGGCTATCCGCCAACAGAAGCAGCGGTGGCAGCAGCCGAATTAACTGAAAGTCAGCTGTCTTATGGAGCAGGGGAAAAAGGTGGCGTGGCCCAGAGAAAGAAAGGGACTGGAGGCGAGAGGTGCTGGCCCAGTCCGACTGTCAATGTCAATTTAGGTAAAGCGCTGACGCCCCTGGAAAACAGAAACAGCCAGCGACGGACTCACATATAACAGACCCGCTGCAGCAGTGGCAGCGGCGGCCAAACCAACTCAGATTGTTGTGTCAGCAAATTCATTAAGAAAGCAGGGGAGCTGAAAGCAAAACCAAAACCAACACCAAAACCATCAACCACACAAAAAATTCCCATAAAGCCGAAACAAACGCTGACGCTGGGGTAAAAGCCAGCCGAAAAATAAAAGTGAAAAAAGACTAAAATATATGGCCGAGTGCTGGCCGAGTGCTGGCCGACTCGTAGTCGGTGGCATAATTATGCGGAAGCTGACGATGCAACTTGCTTTCTGCCTCTCGCTGCGGCTGCTGTTGTCTCTTTCAATGGATTTTGGCACAGTTCCAATTCCAATTCCATTTCCACACTTTTGGGGCAGGCTGTTTCTGTTTCTGTTTCTGTTTGAAATTGGTTGACATTTGATGATGCGTATCTTTTCTTCATTCCGCCTTTTGTGGAGGCATATGCCAGTAATTATATAAAAATATGAGCGGGAATTATGCAAGATTGAATACAAATCAAAAAATAGTTTTGCCATAGCCATAACCTTGAGCTGGCTGCGACTCAGATTTATGCTTGCACGCATATGGCGAATGATTCGACCCTAATCGACCTTAATTATGCAAATGATCGACTCAATGGAGCTGCCTGCCATCTTGAGCCGCTTCTGCAGAGTGCCTTGCCTTTGTTTACCCCATAACTGTTTCTGTTTCTGTTTCTGTTTCTTGTCTTATTTGGATCTTGGATACAGGCGACTACTATACTAGTAAAAGTCACGTTTTATCCTCGGGCTTAGTCACAATAATTCGGTGTTCATTAGCTACATTTGAGTTGACTTCCATCAAGCCTTTGAATTGTTTTCGTTTTCAAATTTGGGCGAAAGTCTACCCAGAACGATGGCTCTACACAATACAGATGGGTATATGGATAGATACAGTAGGATGCTGCTATAAATTTAACTCATCAATAAAAAAGTTTGCTTTCTGAGTCTTTTGTTTGATCCTTTCTTCCCTGAACAACAGAAATAATAAGAAATACTTGGGAAATTTCACTTTCTGTTGCAGACGTGTCGGTCTTTGGCTCCGACTCTTGCTCTAACCTTGGGCTGGAGCTCGGAATCGGAAGAGCAATAGCATGTGGCAGTCCATGTCCACCGCCCCTCTTCAGAGCTCTGGCGTGTGTCTACCCGTGTCTATCGTTTGTGTTTGCTCTGGTGAAGGGCAGAGGGGAAAATCAAATGATACTTGGGCCCAGACTTTCTTTGTATTGAATTCGGGCCATGAGAGATCTTGCATCATTTGCATGCAAGTTGTGCAAAACCTTTAGGGGGAAGCGGGCAAATAAAATGTCATGCAATTTGTCGTAAATGCCGCCGAGAAGTTGCAACATGAAATTGCAGTTGCTGAAGCAGTGCTACTGCTGCTGCTGCTGCTGCTGCTGCTGGAGTTGTTGTTGGTCAGTTCTGTTTGTTTTCTTGGTCGGTTTGTCAAAAGGTTTGGATACGATGGCCCGGCATGGCATGGAATGGGATGCTGTTTGCCTCCTGCCACGCATCGCTGCATCATTATTGACAATTAGCCGCATTTGATGCCGGGGCGGATGTGCAAAAGCTACAACAGCAGCATCATTAGCTATCAGCAGGGCCGGACGATTCAAGATTGCTTTACCGTCACGAGGCTGCTTTTTGCTTCTTGCTTCTTGCTGCTTGCTTCTTGGCTTTATGCAACAATTAATTACTCAGCCAACGGGTCCGAAAACTAGGTTTTGCTACTAAAAATACAATTATTAATTGAACAGCCATACTCGTAGAAGCAATGCAGTTGCAACAGTTGACGAACACTGTCGATGATGGCATGTACTTACTGTACTTGGCTTAGTGCAATGATGCCCATTTGAGCATGACCAAAAGGTGTGGGGGTGGTTCAAGAGAGCAGGGGTGGTGGGAGGCAGACGTTTTCAATAGGTTTTGCATGCCGCAAGGGAAGTACTACTTAAAGTAAGCAGTGCTCTTCCAAAATGGAGGGAAAGAACAGGAGGAGAGATTGTTAGAAACCAACTAGATTACGCCTCTTTATTTAATCAATTTATTAATCAATTTTGCCACTTCTTACATTTTCAGGTTAGAAGTTTTCAGGAAACACTGTAGCACACTCTAGACGAACTGCACAGCAAAATGTCCTCTACACTAGGCCTCATCACAGCGCTACTCCTGGCGAGCACGATATGCCAGGCCCAGCCAGATGTAAGTACAGTATGGCAGTACAGTAAGCACTCCAAGACCACTCCCTGTGCACGCCAAGTGCCTCGGATCACGTCCAGTCCGAGTCCCAGAACTCATCAATCAATTCAATGCGATACAAATAACCTTTGGGGGCACTTACCACAGTCAACAGGCTAACAAGGCGAAGAAAAACCCCGCAACAAATGGCCCCCAGTCGGCGGCTTCATTGTCATTCGCATTGTGCGTAATTAGCATTTCAAGAAACAACAAAAACATTTTCTGTACATTAATTCAATTACAAAACAGAGCGGACCGACCCGAAGAGAGTCTCGCTCGCCTGCTCGCCTGCTCGCACGCTACGAACACAACGGCAGCTCGTGTCTGTGTGAGTGTCTCATTGAAATCCAACTCAGGTCAGCGCTTTTGTGTGTCTCAAAGAAAAAGCTTTGCCCACAAAACGTTATCCCAAGGTCAAGCGTAAGAAGTTCTTGTAATTATTTCAAGTATCTCTTTTCTCTCTCTTTCTTTCCCTCTCTCTTTCCCTTCAAGCTTGTCTGTCTGTGATTTTTGTCATTTCGTTCACTTTTCTGCTGTCGTTGGGGTATTTTTTGGAGGTAGATGGGCTATGGTTGTCGACTGCTCTCGATGACTCAACTATCGCCTTACTGATCTACATATGGACCCGATGGCTGATTGCTTTGGCAAAGATTTTCTTAATCACTTCGTCTGGCTAGTTTTCCGAGCAAGTTCGTGCTTGTGGAGACATCGACCCATAGCCTTGCCGTAGTCACATAAACGGCGCTTGCAACATGATGCCCCATAACCGACTTCGTCTCCGTCTCCGTCTTCCACTGCAATTAAAGTTGACACGCTACAGCTGCAGCAACAGCAACAGCAACAACAGCAAAAACTATGACGAGGCCCTTCAAATGGCAGCCAAGCATAACCAGAAGGAAGAACAAGCTTCGGCTGCCGAAGCACTGCATACCCTTGCAGCACGATTGTTTCTACTAAAAATATCGGACAAATCCGTGACTAGGTATATACATACATACATATCGTGTGCCAAATGCGGAAAAAGATAGGCTCTCTCTCAGCCAAGTACTGCAAAACTGAGAGATAGTATGTATGTATAAGAATCGTACTCTTATTATGGCTTTCCCTTACAAGTTCGTGAAGAGTATTCAAACTTATTCAAACTGAAGTAAAGAAACCCCCAGCCGAGCAAGGCAAAACATGCAAATCACAGCAAGAATATCGACGCAAAATGCATGAGTCAGCCGCTGTTGCTGCTGCAGATCTTGTTAATGTTTCATGAGCTGTCAGAAATGGGGAAAAAAAGATATGAGAAATCCCATTCCGCCTTCCTCCGTGGCTATCAATGGCCGGCCAAATAAATTAAGCCTTTAATTGTGAAATAAAGAACTGTTTGCGCCGCTTGCTCCATCCAGGGCACGATTCGCGGTGCCTGCTGCAGGATCGTTGCAGTGTTTCTTTATGAGAGCACCCTTGCAGAGGGTATTACGATTGCGATATTTACTACGCACAGAAGGAAGCTTTACCGTACCCAAAACAAGTCACTATTCAGTCATTTTTACTGCAGTCAACATAAAATTCGGAATCGGTTAGTGATCGGGACCAACAAGGAAAATATATCGGAGAGGGTACTATATTTATCATACAAATTACATATGTGTATTAACTTGTTTGGCTCTCAGCTCAGAAAAGCGTGATCGAAATCGAATCGTAGCTACGGATCGGCAAGGATACTAAAAGCTGGAGCTGGAGTCCACAGATGTCGCCTTCCTCCTGCGTTTTCTTTGTTTTTGTTTGTTTCTTGCTGCTGTCACTGTTTCTTGTCTCAGTCTGCAGTTGTCTGATACTTCGCACGGCTCGAGTTCCGTTTTGGCTTTGGCTTGCGGCTCCGTCTCCGTCTGCGTTTGCGTCTGTGCCTGTGTCTGTGTCTGTCCCGTTCTGGGGTCACGTTCCCCCCACTGTGTCCGTGTGTGTGTCTGAGTGGAGGTGGGTGGAATGTCAGTGCATGAGTAATTGCCGACAGATAAAGAGATTATGCAATCGCAAGCGGAACGTCAAATACTCGATTATGAAAAGCAGTTTGAACCGAAATTTGTGCAAACAATGAAGTTGATGGAATTTAAGTTGAGTTATTTGTGTGCAATAAATGCTCTATTCAGCGGACACTATTACGTTTCTCTGCTGTAACTACATATTTATCTCAACAGGCCAAGAATACTTATCCAAGAATTCAAAACTCTGTCGATCTGGTGTACAGTACAGTATGTATACATATTTGTAGACACAAAATTGCCATCGCTTTCAGCGTGCGTTTCCCATTCATGCCGGCGGTGTCGTAACACCCTGAACTTTTCACACTCTGCTGATGTTTGGCATACGCATAAGTCCCAAAACAAGGAGGGGGAAAAAACCCGAAAGTACTGAACATTTAGCGCCGACAGAAGCAGTTGCTAATTTCCGCCGCTTGTCAGCTGTGGCGGCAAGGTCAACACACCCAAGGAAATGGAAAGAAGCGAAGCCCAAGCACACGATCGCAATTTGGTGGATAGTTAACAGTGGATGGTCGCAGCCATGCAGCAATGCTCAACCCTCAACCCTCAACCCTGCGCAGTCCTCGGATCCATCTTCAAGCTGTTGCTGTTGCTGTTGCTGTTGCTGTTGCCGTTGCCGTTGCTTTTGAAGTGAATAATTTCTTTGTGTGTGACTATGCGAAAGGTCGAGTGACACTCTTTCGTGCGTCGATCGGTTGTTTGATTGTTTTTCGAGTGGTGTTGTTGCTGGTGACTTGGTGTTGACTTTGACCGGCTAGAAAGAGAGGAAAACCATTGCAACACACTGACTGTGGCTTTTATACTAACTCTAGCCAGTGCTGGCGCTGTCGCTGGCCATATGCCATAAAAAGTGTATTGGCCTCAGCCAGAGCCAATTTGAAGCACACTTTTTGCGTTAATATGGCGGCTACACCTTTTACTTTGACTTGACTGTGATTGCACTTGGTCGCCATAGCCATCGCTGTCGCGTCGTCATCGTCGTCATGCCGGTTATATACGAGTATCGCTCTTCGAGTGGTCTGCCAGGCGTATGAGTAATCTCACACAATTTCAGTAATTGCCCGAGTCAGCCATCGCTTCGACCGCTACAGCCAGCCGTACAAATTACGAACAGCAACAATTTCACAATATCCGTCATTGCACTCGGCAAAAACCAAAAATAAAACCAAACCTATGCCTGGACAAATCGGTGGGTAAACAGCGCCTGTCGGTGGCGGTGCCAGTGCCGGTGCCGGTGCCGGTGGCGCTGACTGTGGCATCTACTAAATCGCAAATAGCAAATAGCAGCTGAAAAACTGCCAGCTAATCGATTCGGATGACAAGTTGCAGTAGGGTCTGCTACCATTCTATTTATTTATTTATTTATTTATTTATTTATTCGCCAACGGAATCAAAAATCCTTAACTGGCTAGGCTAACTTATTTCTATCTTAACTAACAACAAAAAATAACATTAATAGAATTAATTACGGAACAGGAAGAATTCTGCAAGCAACCGTCTGACGGCTCCCTTCCCCTGGCAAAAGTTAAAACGCATCCCAGCTGGCAGCGCATTGTGCTGCCGAAGCGCCCTACAAATGGGCTCATTGAAGCCATAATTGGTCCGGTGGAGATCAACTGCAAAGGGTGCATGGGTCCTGAGGCTCCTGGCGGGCGTAGTAAAGCTAATCCTACTAAGCAGGTTAAAAGGTCATAAACAAAATCTGCGCTGCAATGGTCCTTCGATCCTCGAGAGAGAGAGGCGCACGAGTCGACATCTGCATTCATAGGACGGCGTCGGAATGGAAAAGGGCAAAGGCTGGAGTGCAAATTTCAGAAACTTTCTTTGCAGTCTCTCGATGCGCGAAATTTGAACGACCCCGGTGGGATTCCAGACCATGGAAGCGTACTCAAGGCGCGAGCGCACAAGGAATGCATACAGACTTAGCCTCGTATATGGGTCCTTGAATTGGGATGAATTGCGCTTAACAAAGCCGAACATAGCATAGGCTTTCGGCAATATGAAATTCAGATGCTCTGCAAAAAGAAATCTAGAGTCGAATAAGACCCCGAGGTCAAGTATCTCCGTCTGCTTTAAAGAGGATGGCCATCTATTGAATATGAAGCCAGCACATTGGAGACACATTCTAAAAGAAACAAAGTAACATTTACTAAAATTAAAAATTTTACATTTACATTCTGAAGCGATTCCTTCAGTTTCTCTCCAAAATATACTTCAGACACATTTAACATGATCATTCGAGTGTACGGATGTTATGTACAAGCGAACATATTGCATATGCAAGTACCTGTAGTGCAGGACTATCCAAAAATATTCGGAGCTCCTTCATTGGTTCCCTCATGCTTCCACAGTTCCCTTCCCAGCTGAGCTCCGTCCCTGGCTCTCTAATCGCTCCGGCTGATCTTGTTCATTGGATGCCGGCTTTTTTGCATAATTCGTAATTGCTGATCGAAGTTTTTCTCTGGCTCATTTGTTTTTAATTGCAATTAATTGGCCACAAGGGCCAGAGCTAAGTGTTGATTGGTGTCTGGGTGTGGCTCCCGTTGCCGTTGCCGTTCCCGTTCCCCACAGCGGGATTTGCATATCGTTTAGCGAGAGCACTGAAGAATATTGGATAATTCGTTGCAGGTGCAAAACTTTCCACATCTTTTGTGTGTGCTGGCCAAGAGCCCTAGTGTCGAACGGTGCATTCAAGACCAAACCAAAGATTGCACTCGACTCGACGCAACAATCACAATCTCACTCGAGTGGCAACGAGTGGCTCAACGCGTCATCGTTTATGTCTGCTGTTTTCCTTTTCCAAGCTTCAGTTTCACTTTCAATGGGCCAGCAACGACGACGACGACGACGACGACGACGACGACTTCGCCAGTAGCGGCCACAGTTGCTTCATTTGCAGCAACAGCTGGCTGGCTGGCTGGCTGGCTGGCTGGCTGGCTGGCTGGCTTGGCTTGGCTCCGGCTCCTGGCCTCATGTGCGACTGTTGTCTGTGGTCAAAACACGTTCCAAATGAAAGTAAAAACTCTTTGGCATTGTCTCCCCTGCGTTTGGTTTTCTTCTGGCGTTTGTTCACCTGCCTGCCTCAAATGATGCTTCCACTTCGACTGCGGAGGTTCGCATTTCAATTATACAAGAATCATTATGCCGACCGTACCGTTATGGCCAAGAGCAGCGGCATCTCAGCGAACGAGTAGCTTCAAAAGTGAGTCTTATATCTCGTTTACCTTGTCTGCATCTTCGGTTTTTGTGTCTGCGTCCGCCGTCACTTAAGCTCCATTTCTGACTCATTTTGGGCCATTTCGGACAAAATAAATGCAAGAAATTTGACCAAATTGCGCTTGATGACCGCTTGCAGCCCAGCCAACAAGTTCGCTGTCTTGGTCTTTTGCCATTGCCGGCCGTTCTGACCGTTTCTTTAAGGAAATATCCGTCCCGCTCTGACCCTGTAACAGATCTGATTATTTGTTGATTGGAATTGCAAGTGAGATGCAGATTTGGCAGATAAATAAAGCGGGAATGCAGTTGAAATTTAAGATCATCACATTGCATTGCCATGCGGGAACTACATAGCTCTGAGCGAGGCTCCATTCGGATTGATTGAGTTGGAATTACGCTAGAATCATGTTGGAGCTATGCTCGGTCGTACGGCAGGGGGCACTATGTATTTCTAGGATGATTCATCTCGGACCTGAATGAGTATTCATTTAGCAATAATAACTCAATAATTCTCTCAAATTTCGAACAGAAAGGAGAGTTATCCTCTTTCAGAATGAGTATGCTCTGTGAATGCCAGAGACTATTCATAGGCAATAGCAAATGGCCACAAATTAAAAATCCATTCATAACAATATGAAATTAATTTATATTTAATTGCATTTCGCAATTTTGGGAACTATTGGCGACCACACAATACAATAAATACACAATAGATAAAAGTAAGAAGAAAAAGTGTATCCGCAAGACGGACAAGATTGTTTTTCAATTTCTGTTTCTGGCGGTTCGCTTGACTCGGAAATACTTAAATATACTTCGAGCATGTGTGTGACTTTATAAGAAATCTATCAAACAACGCATTGACCCTGACCCAGTTTTTGAAGACGAATACTCAGAGCATAGCCGAGGCGAGCTCTGGCTCTGGCTTTGGCTGTGGCTCTGGCTCTGCCTTTGGCTTAGTCGTTAATCTCCAGATAGCACTTGAGGGGCGGCCCAATGCAAACACGAACCGCATAAACGCATGAGACCGTTGAGACCAACAACGATCAACAAACACTCGATTATTGCATTGAATTATTGATAATTTTTCAATTAACCATCAAACAATTGCTACAATTTGTTGCCACTGCCCGGGGCACGCATTTCTGTTCACCAATTTCAAGTGTTCTCTTTCTCCTTGTCATTTCAGCTGCACAAATACATGTCGCCGGAGCAGCTGCAGTCCGTCTTCCACGTGGACAGCCACGACGCTGTGCCCCACTATGAGGTCGTCCAGCTGCTGCACCACGACAACCACCAGCGCCAGCGGCGCAGCATCTCCGACAGCCGAAGGGCGACCACAGCCCTGCCGCCCCACCACGTGAAAAAGGATCTCAGCAAGAATTCCTATTACAGCGAGCTGAAGCACCAGGCCATGGCCTCAGGGGGCAACCATCTGTCCGGCCTCGATGTCAGCGCCATCCAGTCGCACAACGTCTCCTTCAGCGCCTTCGGACACCACATGAACCTCACCCTGCGCGCAACCAAGGGCCTTTTCAAGGATACGCCCCACCAGCTGCGGATGTGGACCGTGGGTAGCGAGCCCAATGCCACCCACGGCCTCGACCTTCAGGAGATACCCAAGGAGGAGGTGAGTCCGAGTTGCATTTTACTCGAAATCTGGGGATTCACTTCAGAGATTGAGTGTCTTTGTAGTATTTATGTAGTCCGATGGTTATTCGTTGCCGGGAAGCTTGAAGCAGCTGGAGTACTGTTCATTGCAAAAAGGATAGAGAAAAACGAGTACTGACTATCTTTTTGGTAGTTTCTATTATTTTTCTTCTTTTAGTCGTTTCTCGGAGCCCATACCGTTTTCGCATTTTGTTTACTGCACACCCGACTTCTTCCATTGGATTCCCTGCCCTCAATGGCTGCCCCCCTCATACATACTGTATCTTTCTTTGTGGCACTTTCATTGATTGCATCACGGCGGGCGGGTAACATAAGAAAATGATTATAGTCACTTTTTGCTTTTGTACGTTTTCTGATTTGCCGATTCGCCATACTTCCGCTTGAGGTAGGCAGATTTGTACTCTGTTGTTTCTTTTGTTTTGCTCCTCACTTTTTCAAGCTGCGCTTCGTCCAAAGACTTATTTTATTTTGTTTTCCTTTTCTTCGTCTACCTCTCCTTTGTTTCTTTGGCATTTCGTTGCTTTTATTGCCTGTATTTGTATCTGTATCTGTATCTGTACCTGTGCCTGTGCCTGTGCCTGTACCCATACTCGTATCTAATCAAAATTAATTGGCCGTGTGATAAAGAGATTAGACGCAGGCCGCGCTTCTTGTGTCTCTATCGAAATTGTTGAGACCGCGTTTAATTACATTTGTTTGTTATACGTAATTGTGTGAATAAAAAGTGTACACATGTTTTATTACAAACAAAAAGTTACAAATTACGGAAATCCGCCTAGTCGGACTGTCTGTGGATCTGACTATATTCCGATTGACTATATTCACGTATTGATTTCTGTCCAAATGTGTTCTAGGGGAATTGAGGAGCTTGAGGAATCAACTTACTCGTATTAAACAGAAGACGGTATACAATTACCATGTCGTTGATGAGAACCTTAAGTTGTTTATATAATAGATTTGGATATATAATTGATTTGGGTATTAATTGGTTGGACAAAGCTCGGTTCAGTCGGTTCCAAAGGCCGCGTTAAGGTTGTTTCTGCCGTGGAGGTCCTTGAGACAATTCTCGCGAAAGATCTGGTTTTCTCTTTCAAATTGTTCCCAATTAAGATCTTTTCAGTAATATATGTATGTATGTATGTGTACATATGGCAAATAACAGGTGCTTCCACCTGCAAGTTCCCATTGAATTCAGTTCGCAAACATTGGTTTTGAGCCATGAACGTGACTTTTCTGGAGTTACGGGTAAAGTTCACTTTCTTTTGGCACCGAAGGCCCTGTACGTACGAGTATGTTTGTAATTGTACTGTACCCCATTCGTCCATTATTCATGCCAGTGCTGTGGCTGCTGCCTGTGTAGTGGGCGTGTTCCTATGGAGCACAATCGATTGATCGTACTTTTTATTGCCAGTTGGATTGGAGGGAAAGGGTGGCAGGCGGGGGGAAAGGGGGCACAGAGGGGGGAAAGGATAGCACATACAAAATTATTTTGAATGCAAGACGCAAGACTTCGGAAATGAAAGTGAAATGTCATGTCAGACGACAGCCAAAACGAAAAAGAAATGAACCCACCGACCGAACTCTTGCGGCTTTGGTCTGTTCAGCTTTTGGACTCTCTCATGCTGTTTCAGTTTTCCTACTTTTTGTGATTTATGTGTGATAATTCAAGTGTTAAGCCTCTCGCCGTGAAATGCGGAAAGATTTGTACGATGTTTCTGCCATTTCTTTTTTTGGGGATTTGTCGTTGCTTTTAATTAAAACGAATCAAGCTGCAGGAGTATTGCTTCAGTATTTTATGTATGTTGGATTGGGCAACCCACGCAAGACCTCTGTTCTACTCCGAGCATCACTGACATGGCAATTATTTTTATTTGGGTTTTTTCTTTGCCGTGCTGCACTCAGGCCACGAACAAATGGCCCCGAGATATGGACCACATAACTACAACAATTTCAATGTTTTCCATGCCGGACTTTTTGCCTCTTTTTTTTTAATGGCGGCACTTTGTCAGAGACCTTCCAAGCACCAGTGAACCGAAAAAATGCCCAAGAAAAACCATTTATTCTAATTTCAGGCATTCTGTTGTGTTTTTCTGTCTGTCGGCCATTCATTGCCGGCAAACCGCAAAAGCACCCAAAAATAATATAACATTGATATCTGGTCCCCAGAACTGACTCAGTTTCTACTTTATTTTGGTCGCAAACGACCTCCGAGTGCGGGAAATGTTGTGCTTGTAGTTTCTGTTGATCGATTCGCAGTAAAAAGTTAATTGCGAAAAAATAATTGCAGTCTTTCGGAGAGCAATCTCTCTTTCACTCGAACACAAAACCAAGCCATTTCGTGCGGAGAAATTTCTCCTGTTGCACAGTGTTATATCGAACTAATCCCACCACTGCTTACCCTAGCTCCACCTGGCCCTCCCACACCCACTCCCACCTCCATTCCCCCTCTCCCGCACTACGAGCAACGAATCCAAAAGGCAAACACAAGGCGTTGCCGGGCACTCCCACTGCCGCATTCAATCGATGACTGCGATAGGCCTCACACAAAGGTCAGCCACAGCCACAGCCACAAAATATCGAAAATAAGGTGGCTCAGATCTCGCTTCCCTTGCCCGGAATGGAAACTGGCAAAAAGGGGAGCGCTAAGTCAGGTAAATGGAGGTAGGAACTTTGCACTAGGAGTTGTGGGAAAGCCAGCACTGTACGCCATTGCTTGGCAGGAAAATATGCAAGAGAAAGTAGATGAGAACAAAAGGAATAGTGAGGAGTAGGACCCAAAATATGACTGGATCAAAGAAGGAACCCTTACCTTGAGATCGCTCAACGAAGTCTTCGAAAGGAACTGCTTACATACAACTGAACATAGAAACAACGCAGTTAGGAGAAGTTTCGAAATATAATCAAGTACAAGGGCTTCTTGAATTCCAAATTAAAGTCTTCAAACCGTAGCACGAAGACTTCACTTCATCAAGAGATCAAGAGATTGTCTACTTGTTCCCATAGATCAACATCCCTCTCAGCTCAAGCCACAGACGGCAGACAATTGATTTGGGTTTACATGACCGCAAAGTACTCAAGGTAGTCGATACCTATCTCTAGGTGGACCCACAGTGGACTGTGCCCCCTTGGCTTAGGTTTGGCAACCTGCCATTGGGCCCACACTCGGACCAAGACTCTTACTTAGAGTCAGAGACAGAAACAGAGTCAGACTCGGACTTGGGCTCGGGCTCTGACTCGTAGTCGGATTGTGGAGCTTTGCAATTACCATAAAATCGAAGCACAAACGAAAGACTTGGGCAACAAACTCGAGCGCCAAAATCGCAAAAGCGATCCCCAATTCTATCCTGCCTCCCCTGGCACCTGGCACCAGACACCCACCAACAACGAGTCGGAGCGAATCGAAAGCGAACTAATTGAGGTTTCCAAATGTACTTTTGATGGGTGCTAGCCATAGCAATAGCAACTACTCGTAGATTAAGTGCATAATTAAAAATAGCTTGTGTGTGTAAGTATGCTCCTTCATGAAACTGCAAAGGCATTTGTGGCTGCCCCATGCCGCAGCTCCTCTGCTGCTGCAGT
This sequence comes from Drosophila lowei, assembly GCA_008121275.1. NCBI lineage: Eukaryota > Metazoa > Arthropoda > Insecta > Diptera > Drosophilidae > Drosophila > Drosophila lowei. The sequence goes on from CM017778.1 coordinate 3,782,839, forward strand.
TGCACTCACCATGTATCGTTGTCATTGCAAAACGGTTCCAACTTGTTGTCGGCGGCGCAGAAGCATGATTAATGAGTTGGCCGATTTGGCCGCTGAATGAATTTGAAATCAGCCCACTCTGGCGCTCTTTCCCTCTTTCTCTTATTCGCTCTCTCTCCCTCTCTATGTCTCGCTGTCTCTCTCTGAATGCGCGGGTGATGCAAGTTGCAAAATCAGCAGAAGTGGCAGGGGCAGAAACTGACAAAGAGAGAGAGAGAGAGAGGTGGCTGCTTGAGCGGGAGGCATGGGTAACTGGCAGAAAAAACTTTGGAGGCTTAGAAAGCAGCTCAGAGCTATCTGCTCTCTGTCTCTCTCTCTCTGTCTCTGTCTCTGTCTCTACCTCTTTCTCTGTTTGTGCGGCTGCGGCTGCAATCGGTTGCATAATGCTGCCAAGTTGTTGCCGCGGCCTGACATTTTCCCCTCTTGTTGTTATTTTTGCTGTTGCTGTTGCTGTTGCTGTTGCTCCTGTTATGCTCATGTTGCAGTTACTGTTAGCTCTGAGCGGCTTGTTGCTTTGTAGCTAACATCCAGCTTGTTCGTTCCCTTTTTGCCTTCCCTATTAGAGGGTTTCCGCCTCATCCAGATATGGGGCTCGTTTGGCAAAAGATCAAAGCGAGATTTGAGGAGGCCTCTTACCCGATTCGCTTGGGCAGTGTGCCAGTGTGGCAGTGACAGACTCCCACAGTCCTCTAGGCATCCAAGAGATCTCTGCTCAGCCAAAGACTCAGTGGGACACATAATTGACCGAATAATGGACAAATAATGGTCCGCTCCAGCCTTGGCATTGTATCGGCATCGGCATCAAGAGCCGACGCCATAAAAACAAACAAAGTTTGTTTCGGTGCTGGTCTCGAATCGGATATATGTACGCAGTGCATAATGGTGCGTAATAAACTGGATAACTGCCAAAGCAAATCAGGCAGCCAAACACACACGCATGGCTAAGCTCCGAAGCTCAAATGCGGCCAATGCGACCAATGCGGCCAATGCGGCGTATGCGTAACGACGTCAAACAAATCAACGAACAAACAAATCAACACAAAGCGAACGAACGGGAACAGCAAGCCAACTAACAACAAACAGTCGGCATGAGCGGAGAAACGCCCACAAGTCGTCTAATGCGTTAATTGCCAGTTAACTTGGCTAAATGGCTCGCGGATTTATGGTGCGTAGTGGGCGCCCAGATTACCGAAAGCGGTTCGGTCTCGGCTCCCGACGAATACTCGTACAGTCGGAAAAGTCTCTATGCCCTGAGCTTTCATTTCGCTTTCCGCAATGGAAAACAATGGGAAATTAGCGCTGTCTTCGGTTAAGGGCCTGGCACTAATGCCTTAACCTTCTTCTCGGCTTTTCGCTTCGCCACAAGAGTTCAGGGGCTAATTTTCACTTTGCCAAGTTCGCTGCTCCGGGTCATTTGTGTCTTTCTTCTGCCAACTATTCGGCTTAATTTGCATAACAAAATGGCCAAGAGCAAGGCAAAACAATCGAGTATGCTCGAAAGCGGCACTCAGGAAGTGGTTCAGTTTCTGGGCTTTTACTTTCATTTTCAGCTTCAGGCGAGGAGTGTTGGGGCTAGGGGAGTTTAAATGATATATTTAAGGATTGGCGTAGAGGAATGAATGCTGTGTGGATCTCTTAAAGACCAATTACTTTCGTAGCCGCTAAAATCGGATTAGTGCACAACCAAGTTGTCGGGTATGTAAAACAAATTGGTCGTGAATTGGATATCCTTTTGGATACTCTATAAACGTCCAGTTTTCTATCACATGCCTATTTATAGCCAATCTGCCAAGAAATTGGTAACCTATAACTGAAGTCCGAACGTGTCTTCAAAACTGGATGCTGGGATGCGGTGGGGGGTATTTTTACGACTATGAGTCTGAACGGCAAAGAGCCAGCGGCAGAGAGAGAGATGTTTTGGCTCTCTTAGAAATATGTACATGCTCGTACATTCATTCATACACACGAACACTTTATGGTGTGGGAGATGCTTCTGTGCGCTACAACCATCGGACCAATTTTATTCAAGGGAATTGGAATAGGTGTTTTTTTTTTGTCAAAAAGAGCATTCAAACATCATTCCTCATTGGTGAATCACTTCACTTCTAATTGATTCTCCAAGCCGAAGACACCTACTCGCAGCTTTCATTCAGAGCTGAGAAATTCGAGCTCTGCTCTGCCTACAAAAACACAATCGCTCATCTGTGTGCTCCAATCAGAGTTGAAAGTGTCTTTCTTTTCTCTTCCGTAACGAGCCACGCTATGACAAATAGGCGTATATGCAAACCCTACTGGCAGTTGTCCCCTTGGGGCATCTGAAATGGAAATCAAGTGGGGCGAGAAATTCGGGTCACCGCTAAGGAAACAGACCACTTCTGCTGGAACCGCCTAATCAGAGCTGAGCGATCTACATAATGTCTTGTCGCCATTTTCAATTAAACAATTTACGGCGCCATGAATGTCAAAAGTGTAAGTGTGAGTGTAGGTTCGATTCAATTGCAATCGAAACGAAGTAGAAAAGTAGAAAAAACCAAACATAAAAACGCGCGACAGCCAACAGTTCAGAATTTGCAAGTCAACTAATTAAAATTGCAGTCGCAAGAGAACAAAATAAGTCAAAATGAGAACAGCAATTGTCAGCACACATGCGGTACACATGCAGCACACAGCTGGGCAAAGGAAATTGGTCCATGCAAAGTCGAGAGTCAAGAGCAATAAGTGGCCGACTGACAGTTCATAAATATGGCCAAAACACTTGGCCAGGCTCCAAAGAGTTGACAACTCGAGCTGCTTTTTGGTCTCCGGCTCCGACTCGGACTCGGACTCGGATTCGGATTCGGATTCATGGCAGCCGAAATACGTGAGTCTTGTACAATATGCCATACGTCTACGAGTGTATGCGGCGTGGGGGTCGCCACTTGCCACTTGCCACTTGCCACTTGCCACTTGTTGCTTTGAACTTATTTTCCACAAGGTCGTCGTGTCCAACTAGAAAATACCCAGCAAATACAGCGCCAGCGACAGCAACAACAAATTAAGCCATAACTGCTTGCTGCACATGAATTTGTTGTTGCCGCTGCGTGTCCACACGCTTTGGCGGTCACTTAACAAACGCCACGCCCCGTTCTGGACAGCTCAGTAATTCGATCGAAGCGATAAATAATTGCCGCACTCGAGCGCATTTCGGGGAAGGCAATAGCGGAATGAACTGAATTCTGGATACTGTGTCCGAAGGATAAGTGATAAGAATGAAGACAGGGTGCCTCTGCGCGAAATGTAGCGATGCCTCGACTCTCTCTCAACTGAAACACGAGGGTGCCTCCTCATGCGGCAGAGCCTTTATCTGGTGTCGCCCTGGGCCGAAAAATCGAATGGAAGACCAGCTAGATACATACGAGTATTAGCGTATCTGAAATTGTTCTTAGGTATCTCACCTCTGGCAAACAAGCGTGTAGATTAATCTGAGCATATCTTATGCTCGACAGCTCCCATCAGGCGATAGCCTGATCAGCCGCTGCCAAAGGCCAATGGCTCTGACTCTGACATTAACTTTTATTTCGATTTTGGCACTTGACTTACTTTTCCATATGCATTTGCTGCATTTGCTGCTCCATTCAGGCGGCATACGGCGATTAGTAACTGTACAGTATGCTCTATGCTGAGGGGGCAGTTATGATTTATGTCTGTAATTTGATAGAGTGCCGGCAAGACAAGTTTATGGTGGACCTATGCCGAGTCTGAGTCTGAAACTGAGTCCAATGCCAAATGCTGATGCCGATGCCTATGCCGATGCCGATGTCAAGTGTCAGATTACATTTATTTCGATATTTATTAGAGAACTCAACTGAATGGAACCGACCTGGAACTGGCCCGGCTACGCAGCGGCAGTTCATTTAATTAGTTTGGCCAGAGCGCGACTAAAGATAAACCATCGCAATCAAAATTTATGCTAATACTAGACTAATATCCCCGGGGTATGCTCGTACGACCAGCGATCGACTTGAGTGGCATGCGCACAAAAAAAGAAAACACAGAACGAATTTCGATGTCAAAGGATTGGAAAAAACATTGGCAGAATCGAAACCAGAGCAGTTGGCCAAATGTCAAAAGCTTAGGCTTTAAGCCCGGCCAGCAGCGCCGTTTTCATGGTCAGTCCGGACTCTAGACTCTGCAACGGCGCACACGGCGTATGAGTGACGTGCATGCTGAGGCGTCACATTTTCGGACCACTGGCATTAATCAAAGCTCGGCTAACTGCTGCTGCTGCTACCCCTGCCTACCCCCCGCTCCTCGCCAGTTCCCCGGTCCTCCTGCTCACTCTCTTTCTCTCCGTGCCCGGCCAGAGCTGCATTTAATTAAATTTAGCCGCTAACCACGCGTTTTGTCTTGGTCAGCGCCGCTCTGGTCGGCGGCCAACAAAACATACATTTGTTATACAAAACCCAAAACGAAAACTGCTTTAAAGTTTTAGTTGCGGCCACCTGTGGCAGTCTGTGTCTGTGTGCACAGATTGGTATGCCAGGAATGGCGAGACCTTCAAAAAAATGTTAAATTATCTTATGCGAGAGTTTATGAGTCTCAGACAAGTCACATTTCTTTACGCTGAACAAACCTCTGATAAAACCTCTTCTTTGAGGAGAAATAAAAGAGCATTTAAGCTTTAAATTCGATATCGGCGCATCCTTTCAATAAAACGCAATTACAAATTGGAACATCCAAGTTTAATCGATGGAAGTCTCCCATAACTAACGTTTGTGTGCAAGGACCTAGCTCCCTCCCTTAAGGGAGGTCACTTGAGAAGAAGGATAGATTGCCTAACCGGTCAACCGGTTTGCTAGGCATACATTAGGTGTCACTAGCAGGGATGGGCGAGCGATCAAGCCTTAGCTCGTAATTGGTTAGTAGCTAAGTTAGTTCTGAAGTTAAGTTGAAAATAACTTACATAGTTCGAAGTTACAACTCCACTCAGAAAAATCAACATCCACATTGCTCCAGTTGAAACCTGAAGTGGATTAGCTTGGGACTGGGATCTGGAACTACGATCGCCTAATGCGATACGATACGATACGATTAATGGCAAACATTATTTTCACCGAAATGATATGCATCAAATTGTTTCTCTCTTGTTTTCCAGCACCACAAAGACGAGATTGGCGAAGTGTTCCAGGATGAGCGGAACATGGCAGCGATCTTGATGCGGCGCCACATGGAAACGGGCGACTTGATAATGGTAAGTGTTCTATAAGTGGTCCCTGATCAACAGCCCCCACCCACCCCAACACGCCCCACAAGGTCACACCACCGATACGCCGATCCGATCGAGAGACGTGCCGCAAGAATTTCAATTAGCGCAGGCCATTGGGCTTGTTCTTAAGTTGTTCTTGATTCTGGCTCCGATTTGGTTTCGTTTCTGTTCTTGTGCTCGTGGGCTCTATTCTGGTCGCACTCGTACTTGTACGTAGTTGTTCTGTTACGTACTTGTTGCTGTTATGACAGACGGCCATTGTTATGGTCACTTTTGGAGCTGCACTGGACAGCCCGGGCATGTTCGCTGCTGCCGCCTGCCGCCTGTCGCGCATTTCGATTCGAGCATTACAATTAAACGCCCGCTGGTGTTGGTTGGTGCTCGTTGGTCGGACATTCAGAACGATGGCGGATAATTTGCGGATTTGGACAATTTCTGCTGATTAAGCATTAATTTATCGCCTCAAAACCGTTCGGTTTAGGCCAATCGGCAGCTGTAGATGTAAATTGCAAACGACGAAGTCGAATCTGGCAATAGGGGTCTTGGGTCGACTGGCGGGTACCTAGGAATGGCACATCTAAGAGGTGGCAGTGGATGGTAGATGATAAACACTGAAAAACCAAACTCCATCAGAAATGCCTTATTTGTTCCTTGTTCTCGTATTTATTAGTGCATATATATTATTAGTATATGTATATCGAAACAATCCATTCATTTGAAACTTCTTCGAACATTTCCCGTGGCTGCAGTCAACCCTTCCCCTTAACCATATACACTCGTTCATTTCCAGGAAAGAACTGCTGCTGTTTCTGTCGTCGAGCACCTTGAACCCATTTAACAAGAGTGAAAATTGCGATGGCGTATGGGCGATAAGGCCAAGATATATTGCATTACACCATAAATGTTCATGTTTCTGAATAAGAACAATCGCATAAATGTGCCGATAGAGTCATAGAATATTAATCTCGACTATGTATTAAATGAATGGTCTCCGACTCCGTCCCCGCCCCAGCCTGATCGGCAATAATTGTTCCTGGCTGAAACGGCTGAAGGTCAGCATAATATAATTCCCATCATTGCGAGACATTGTCTTTTATTTTATAGTCCCATTTGAATACCTCATTTTCCAGTGCTTCTGCTGACGTTCTTTTATGAGACAATTGGCAATTAACATTTAACCCGAGCGGAAATGGGGCCCAGCTTTCAGTGCAAGTTCTGGCAGTCGGAAGTCAGAGGCAGTCGGCCTTAATTGCCGGCCTTTGTGTGAGAGGTAGATTCCTTTATGCGGGGGAGAGAGAACGGATCCATTCCATTTCGGTTATGTGAACCGAAAGAAACCTTTTGGGGCTCCCTGCGTGGATAATTGGTCAACTGAATGTCACAATTCCAGCAAATTATTAATCAGACGAACAAACGGGCAGCAAATCATAAAATGAGCAACAAATAATTTGACAGACAATAAGGTCAATAGAGAACAATCATCGCCAAGCGTCTTCGGGCTTCAACTTTGCCTCTGCACAGATTTTTCTTTGACTTCTTTTCTTTGACTTTTTTGGCTTCGAGAGCGTCTGCTGGATTTCAATTTGTTAAACAAAAGCTGGGTAGGAAAAAATGTATTTTTGATAATAATTACAGACAGCTAATAAAAGGTCAAACAGCAACTTCTGGCCCGGTCCGACTTGACCGACTTGTTATGGCCAAGTGCGCCAGACCAGGTTGAAGCCGCTGTTGGCGCTAGCGCTGCCGAAGCACTGACTGACACACAGAAAAATTCATAAATAATATGTAGAAAATACCCAAGCACTCATGTGAGCATGAAAAATGCCTGCTCGCTGACATTTCGAGGTGCAAAAGCCGGTGAAAATGTTTCGCAATTGGCCAAAATGCAGAAAACGCAGCTGGGTCTGGGGTCTGGGGTCTGTGTCAGCAGCTGCTAGCCGCCGGCCGCTAGCCGCTAGCCGCTGTCCGAGCCCGAGCCCGAGCCGGAGCCATAGCCAGAGTCAGACGCCGTCTTCCGGCTTTGATGTGACCTTAAACGGACGGGCCTCAAAACTATCAAGATGCCGTTACCGGCTTGTAATTAACGAGAAATCGTCAGAAGATGTCTAAGGCAGCGACAATTGCGTAATATTTCTGCTTGTTCGATCGTTTGTTCGTCTGTTGGACTACTATTCAAACAATGCCGACAAATAAACTTGCTGCTGCGCAGTGCTCCCCCATTCACTCACCTATGTACGTTTATGGCCATTTAATTAGGCCCGCCGCAAGAGTCTTCGTCCAAAAAATGTGCGTCTTACTTAAGGAAATTGTTACCACAGACCAAACTCAAACTCAAGCGCACAAGAAATATTTAAAATATTTTGTGCAAGGCGTTTCAGGTACAGTGGGTTGGCTGTGATTGAAAATTGGATTTCATTTTCAGATTGGGCCCAGATTCTGGAACTCCAGCATATACTTAGGCACCTTAACGAACGATAAGTTCGAGTATAGTTAATCTACCAATCAATGTACATCAATCGCAGCCACCGTACGAAAGACTTCAGACACGAACTTCATTCTTCAGCCTTCAGCCCATTGCAAAACGTTTTCACTGAACACTTCAAATCTTCTAGAGTAGTTGTACACGCCCTTGTTGTTATGACTGCTATTGGAACTAGCCGAAAGGTACTCGAATTTGATATCGGAAGGAGGTCTGGAGAGAAGGTACAGTACAAGATTGGGCTGAAGCCAGTCCTAGATTCTTTTCGAGCTTCGGTCAAAACGATTCCCACAATACGTGACTGTAAATGATGCATCCTCCAACCGAAGGTATTCCATCATCTTAATGGATGTGCAGTGTAGGTCTGTGCTGTGTGTGGGAAAAGAGACCCGAAAATAAAACTCGAATTTGATTTATACATGTACATGCCAGAAGTTGAAGGTCGCCGCGAATGCCCTTAGCTGACCTGGACTTGAACATCAGCATGATTCAACTTGATTCACTTGCCGCATCCATTATCTGAGCCACCCACTGCCAGTCGAGGTAATGTGGCCAATTTTGACCTAATCAGTGCTGACATTGAATCAAAATCCCCGAAGAGTGTGGCCCCAAAAACAGCCAAAAACAAAAGAGAAACATTTACAGGCGAATATTGCTTGTAGTTTCATGGTCAATTACACACGGGTACAGAGGAGTCCCCCAAATGGCTTGTCGAAATGGCCGAAAAACTGATGACAATTACTTCGGTGGCATGGCTCTTGGCTAGTTATTTTGGCCAATTAAAGGAGCCAGCACCGATCAATTATAATTCCAGCTCTTGTGGCACACCGTCTTGTCCGCTTTTTCTGGTAACTCGAATAAATAAAGCATCTGTTTTCTGTAACCCAGCTTGATTAATGCTAATTGCGATGCTATGCGATGCGGTGCGTGTGGCTGATGAATGCGATGTTTGACGAGTATCTGATGTCCGCCTTTAGTCTGTTAATCACACTGTGCTCAGAAAAGTTTGAAATGCACTTCGGCACTGAAATGCAGGGGCCCTTTCACAGGAGGCGTGGCCGAGAGCGCTTATGCAATTGCCGTTTGTGGCACCCCAGAAATGCATCTTTCTATTAATGAGTTTTCGAAATTTCTTTGGGTTGCTTGGGCCCCAGGTGCATTTCGATTTTTGATTGAAGTTTGGGTTTAAGTGTGATGTAAAGATGATTTTACACACACTCTGTGCTGCTGTTTTGCTGGTTTGAGCAACCCTCAGCTCCCACTCCCAGCGATGCGCTGCTCTTTTTTAGACCATTTGACATTTGGCCACCGATTGCCAACGATTGAAATATCATGTACACTGCCATTTGAGCAAACAGGCCTGGCAACAATAGGGACAACACGTAGAACTATTGGGTAGCTGGTAGCACCTCGTGAGGCGACATTTGGAAACGGCTAGCAGCGCTTGGGCCCACTCTATTAGACAGCAGTCGCAGTCGTCATCATTAAGCAACATTCATGTCCAAAGTGCCAAACGAGTTTCTATCCGAGGTATCTAGAGGTAGCTTCTTCGGCTTGGAGTATTCTCACCTTCCCAGCTCAGCTAATTGCTAGCCTTGATATTTACACAGAGTGTTCGCTGGCGTGTGTGTCTGTGCGATAGTTGATCTTCTTGAATGGAAATTCTGTATTAATACTAATACTAGCTGTAGCTGGCTGACCGCTGAATTGGCTGATTTGGCTGATTTGATTTGCATTAGCTTCGGGCAGCCGCGTCCAAGTGCACCGCACCGCTGCCTGCACAATTTATGGGACTTTTGTGGCCGTCCTGACATTCAGGCGGGGAAGGGAAGCCTCTTGATTGTCAATTGAGAACAGCGATTCATGGGACGACGGCATTTTCAAATGTTATTCAAGCTGATGGCTATATCCGCGGCCACTGTTTTTGACTCTCGGTTGATTACAACTTAAAGAGCTGCTCGTGTGTTCCAGCCACTTGGTGCGACTCGGGGCAGGGGTTAGCGGTGAGTAGCGGTGAGTAGCGGTTTTCTGGAAATTAATGCAAAATAGTTTTGTAAAACGCTGTTCCCTGCCCCGCCCTGGACATACCCATGCGGACGACACAACCCCCACTGACGAGTTTGGCTGCTCGAGTTGCTCAAGTCTTTCGGGTTTCGATGTTGGTTACCCGATAGCCGCAAGGAACGCGGCTCACTTGTCCGAAAGGAAAGGAAAATGTAATAAAACTGAAACTAAATCGAGTCGACATAACAACGAGCGTGTTACCAATATTCATAAGTCCGAGGCAGCAGCCCGACGACTTCAGTTGGCCGCTCACATGCAGATTTCGGATCCCAAGAGGTTTCCCCCGGGTCCAGCCAACTTTCAGAGATGTGAGCGTGACACGAGAGCTGTCGTGCTCACTCCATCAACTCTATTGGCAATGTGCGTACGCACAGCTCGGACGAACACCACCCAGAAAATCGCTTTTCAATTATGCCCTGCTCCGTTCATACCCGTATTATTTAATCGAACGCCACGTTTATTTTGGGGCAGTGGCTGCAATTTCCTCGCGGAAAATGTTTTTTAATTGGTGCCACTTGGTGTGGCAAGCACCGGGCGATAGCAGCATTGCAGGCGGGTGCTGTTCCAAGACTTTGGCTGCATACTGCATATTAATAAGCGGCCATATCGGTTACGTCAGGGCATTCACAAACATATCGCAGATCACATAAGCCGATTAATGTCTGGTGACAGGGGGTAGGGGACAGGGGCTGCCGAGCACGGGCCTGAAATTTTCACGCTTTAGATAACCAAATTTGGGACACAAATGGAGACGGGGATGGGGTCGGGGATGGGGATGGGGATGGGGACGGGAACGGGGAGTAGCCACCCAATTCAATTTGGAGGAATGGCGATCCAATTTCAATTAAGCGGATTAATGGATATCATTAATCATTAAAGGGGAGCAACAAAATAGAAGATACTTCTGGATTCAGTCCCAGTTTTACTAGCCCCAGCCAACTAAATGCCAACTAAACGGCAACTGAATGCCAAGTGTATGCCAAAATGTCGCACACCCTTGAGAATAACCTTGAGAGGCCTTCACTTTTGAGAAACTTCTAAGTGCAAGGACAAGCTGCAGTCGGACACCAGTCCAGCAGTCCAGCAGTCCACCAGTCAATCTACATGCTGATGCTGACTCCACTTGACTCCGACATGCGACTCGAACTTCATTAGGCCTGGCCATGCGCCCATACGCCCATACGCCTGCCTGGCTACCCAGCCACCTATCCATCGAGCCACTCCTGTGCGTACGTAAGCATCTGGAGCTATTGGAGCGGCAACTTGAAAGCGCACTTTGACTTGTCTCCAGTTCGCATTGAACTTGTTGCCAGCGCCACCGCCACACCAGGCATCAGAACAAATTACGCGTATACCGAAAAAAAGAGGCAAGAACCAAAGTGCGTTCTAGTGGCAGATACATTTTGTGAGCAAATTAATTTTGATTGCTTTTGACTGCATTCGGCTGGGAGCCGCTGTGTGGGCCAGGTTCTTAGAGCTCCGCCCGGGGCTCAGACTGGCCATGGGCGGTGGCCACTGCTGTTCTGCTGCTTTTTGATTCTTTTATAAATATTCATTGACCACAGATACCCATACAGATACAGACACAGACACAGACACAGATACAGACACAGATACAGTTGCTGAATCCGTGTGGAGCCGAGTGGGTTTCTGCCTGAAGGTGGGCTCGGAATATTTTTAACGAGCTGCTTTATGTAAACAAACTGTTAACACAGTTGGGGCACCCGTGGCAGGTCTCTCTCTCTCTCTCTATCTCTATCTCTGTGTGTCCGTCTGTCCCTCTGTCCCGCGATATGGGTATTAGTGCCTGTTCTTGTTCTCATTGTTGATGCCGTAGTTTATGGCTACATGCAATCGCATTGAACAGCGATCTTAAGAGCCGATTAGATCTAACCTTGACCAAGATGATAGCCAACAAAAAAGACAACCACCAACAACACACCTCAACAGATATTTTTTCTTACGCATTTTCATTGATGCCGCCGTGGCGAGATCAGCATCTGAAAGACCAGAATCTACGAATATTTCCACAAATCGAGGTTTTTGACTGCCGAACTATGTTTTCATATAAATGGTGTCTAATTCGTACATACAGTAAATCCTTTGAAATGTGTTTCATTTGCATTTGAATCGGAGTTGTATAAATAATGAAATTTATTCAAAACGCAAAATTGTTAGCCCCAAAAATCAATTATAGACATTGAGAAAATGAATTAAGGACAAAAGCAGGCAGCTCAATTCAGTTTAACACCATTTTTAACAACAGCCATTCGTCAGACGCCTTCTATTTCAATTAATATTCATTTTCTGACGTCTCCCGGCTTTTATGACCCGCTGTGGCAGTGGCAGTGGCAAGTGGCAGCCAGCTCTTGGCAACACCAACACCAACACCAGCCACAATAACCTCAACAAACCGCAATAGTCATGACTATAATGACGACTCTGACTCTGACTCCGACTCCGACACCGACTCCTTCCCCTGGCATCGCGTCGGGCCAATGTTCGTGTCATGAATTTGCACAAATTATGCTAATTTCCCAAAATTACAAACCACAAAGTGATTTTTCTATTGCCATTTCTGTGGTTGCTGCTGCTGGAGTCTGGGGTCTGGTATCTGGTGTCTGGTGTCTGCTGTCTGCCGATTTCGGATATTTGCACATTTGAGCGCTTCGATGCTCTGGGCTGAGAGGAAACAGCAGCAGCAGCAGCAGCGGCAGCGAGCGCCTCAAAGCCCGAAAAACAAATACCAAAAGGTGATAATTTTGATTGTAAGTAAATCTTTGGTTCACTGAACTCTTTGTGGCGTGTCACATTGTGCAATCTCTGTTCGTTTTTAGCCCCGATTGTTGAACCGACATATTATAGAATAATTTGTATTTGATTGGGAAAAAACGGCAGACAACAAAAGCTAATGAAAATATCATCACAAATCAATCGACTTCACCGCCATTCGATTGCAATCTGTGGGCGTTTCTGCAAGTGTCAATCTCACTCAAACTGTGTCTACCTGTATCTGACAGATACGCGCACTTGTCCGGAGCGTACGAAAGGTTGGCTACTGCTGAAACAAAACCGAGAAATCACTCGGCAACGTAATACCCACATCGGTCCTCCTCCTCTTGATACAACAATCGTGTCGGGGGTGATTACATAAAAAAGACAACTCCGACAACTTTATTTTGGGGCCAGCCGATGCCGAAGCATCGAGAGCCGCCACCACCCGACAGCCGCAAAGCCATCTGCAGTGTGTAAGCTGCGTGATTTGAAAGCAATTCGCAGTTGCCCCCCACCCATCTCCCATCTCCCGCAATCACCTGTTGGCTTTCCCCATCATTTGAAATTTGACTTGCAGCACTTGCACTTACCGACGGGCTGGATAGCGGCATTCAGTTGGATCCCTTACGATCCATCCTTTGGTATGAGTAGTCTGCACAGAGCTGGGTATGAGGGAGAGAAGTTCAGCACTCGATATTGGGAAACGCGAGTACTTTCTTGGTTTAATCAATCCACTAAGAAATCCCCATCCACTCGAAGTTTAATTGCAAAATCACTTCCTATTTGCCTGAACTATGTGCCTGCATATAGCAGATCTCTCGCAGTCGCTTTCGATTACCCAAGAGAGAGATTTGACGGGTGTGTTCCGTCACAATTAAGAGCCAATTACTTAGCCGAACTCTCAGCGCTTGGGCCAGTCGAAGGAATCGAATGGGGTGGGGTAATTTATGAATGGACTTTTCGCATAAATTGCGTTCAAGGCAGCTAGGCAACAAGGCAACAGGCAACAGGCATTTGAAAATTAGAGCCTGCCTCATTTTGGCAATTACATAACGTTCCACGTACCGCGTACCAACCAGAACTCTGACGGCGGGACAAACCCTGGCCGAGTGAAAAAGCGTTGAGTAAATCGGAGAAAAATAAAGCACACGCCCAAATACTTTACCTGGCGGTTGTTTTTCTGTTTCTGTTTCTGTTTTTCCACTTGTTGGTGGAAATGCGGAAAACAAAAACAAAAACAAAACCAAAAGAAAACACGAAACACGAACAATTTGTTAGCCAGCATTCGGCCAATTGCCACATGCCGAGAAAACTTGCAGCCAGCCGCATAAATTAAAAGATCTGCCAAATGCCAAATAAAACTTAAACTTAAAAATAAATTGCGAGTAGTGTTGCCCAAGACAGAATTAATGCGAAAATTAAGAGTTACTTATTGCTACACACTTATGTGTTTTACGGGGACATGCTAGTAAGTAGATATATGTATGTATGTGCCCTTGCAGGTGGTACTAGGATGCTGGCATCCACCAAATGAATATTCCCACTCTACCCAGTACAACAAGTGGCCTCTTACAGGGCAAGGAAGGCAGTCCTTTCGTTCCGGTTCGCTCTCAATGTGAAGGCCGGAGCGGAGCTGCTTCTCGCACATTGATCATACGCACTGTGTGCCAGAAGCCATTTAAGTGTCGCCAACTCAAATATTTATCATAATTCAAGCCCCAACGAGGCTCCAACTGCAACAATTTCCAACTGCATTCAAGTTGAAGAGTTTGAAGCTGTTGGGTTGGATAGGTTTCGCACCGCTCGGTTTGGCCCGGCCCGGCCCGGCCCGGCCCGGCCTGGCCTGGACTGGCTCATGTCATCAATGGCAATTTGTGGCCTGGCTTTGGCTGCAATTTGTTTGCGGCACAAGTTGCTGTTGTGCTGTCGCCGTTGTTGACATTTAGCTGCAGCCGCGTTTGCGGGACATTGAACTTTGCCGTTTTGTATTTTATAGTCAAATATACATACATATATTGAGAGCGAAATCAAATCATTGTTTGCCTGATTAGCCATTTTTGGGCCCAAACTTGCTTAAAAGATGTAGCGTGTACATGTATACATGCATATAGCAGTGAATCCCAACACCAGTCATCAGTGTGTATCTTTATCTAAAGCTGACTCAGCTCAGTTCTCAGGCAGCTCTCACTTCCACTTCCTTTTGTATTTGGCATGATCTCAGCTGGTGGCTGAGACAACTTCTCGCAGCAGCTCTAGTTCATAGCTAATGCTTTAATTATAGCCTGTTGAGATTATTTTCAAGATTTAATTGGACCACCTCGGGCCGAGTGGGTGCCAATGGTCGCTGGGCATCTAGCAAATCGATGATTGATAAACAAAAAGCCAATTAAAGCTGAAATAAACTCATAAGCAAATTGAATCGAAGGCATTCGGGTGTCCAAACAAGTAGCTAACCTTTTTCAAGGTCTTTCTCCGTCTTTGTCTACTTATATGTACGTGTACGTGTATATACTGCCGTCTGGCTTACTCTGTTACCCTCTACTAATTATTGCAATTACAGAGGCGATAAAACCGAACCCGAGAACTCAAAGAGTGTGGAAACATTTCTTATCGTCGATCGCAGATTATTTGCATAAAATGTGCAACTATGCAAATTGCAGCTAATTTTTATGACTTGGCCAAAGTCATTCAAAGCCAACTCATATTCATATTGGTGTTCATATGCACTCGTTCTTCTATGGGGACTACGGAGCAAGAATGCTGAGCGAAATAAGTGTAATAAATTATTTATACGGCGCTTGCTTGTCAATGTCTTACGACTGCCCCAAAATGGATTCGATATTGCGATTTCTTTGACAAATTTGAATGAAACGTATGTGCTTAACGTACTTAAACCAATGATACATAATATGCGTGATAATAATATACATTTTTTCGTGGATGTACATAAATATAAACTCAATTCCAAAGAAAGGTGGATACAGCTTTTATATGGCTTTTTATATACATATCTACACATATTTATAGCCGATACTCAGAAAGAGTATATGGGAATATTAGATTTGTGGTGCAAGTGGATGTGTGCAACACCCAGAGGGAAACGCTTCTGACCCCATAAAGAATTTATATTCTTGATCAGCATCAATAGCCCAGTCGATATAGCCATGTGCGTCTGTCCGTCCGACTGTCCGTCGTTTTTGACGCCTAGTGCTCAGAGACTATAACAGCTGTCCCTCCTGTGATGTCACACAAAATCAAGCTCGTTTCAATATGTTGCCACACCTCTTCCGCCCCCACAAAGCACGTAAATCTGTGGCATCCACAATTTTGAAGATACCAGAAGAACAAAAAACGCAGAATCATAGAGAATGAAAATATCTACCATATTGCCGATTGACGCATCTATGATCCAGACCATCGGATCATTATTATAGCCACGCCTTCCACGTGCTGCTCCTTCTCTCTCTCGCACGCACTCTTCCTCGTGCGGTGTGCGCGATCTGGCGGAAGGGAGCGAGATAAAACGGCTGGTGTTGGTGTGACTATAGAGAAAAAGAAACAGATGTCAAAGCAAATGGGAGACAGATCAGATCTTATAATCGACATATAAAATATATTGTGTAAAGGTTTACAGATGTACATATATTCTGACCGCTCGCTATATATACATACATATACATATATGCATATGTGTATCTAAAGCCTTCCAAGTATCATTGATTGGACTAATTCCCCGATTTATTCCTCAAGTTCTTATTCCATCTGATTAATAAGCTGCACTCACTGATCACCCTTTTCCCCAATCTGTCATTTTCAGGAGGGCAGCATCGGTCACGACCTGGTGATTAAGCCCTTGCCGCACGAGCTCAGTCCCAGCCAGGAGGAGGCCCACCACATTGTGTACAAGCGCGAGGCGAGCGCAGCAGAAGATCAACTGAGTGACTTCGGTAAGTCTGGGTGATGGATGGTTCCTGGGGCAGCATTGACCCGAGCCCCTGTGTGGCACACCACACTGCTCGTACATTCTTAACACCTTAATGGGCGCATTGACCCATAGAAGCCGTAGAAGCCGTAGACGCCGTAGAAGCACTCCGCTAAGCCGTGGCCCATAAATCGCGGGCCGCGGCAACAAGTTGAGATCAACGTGAAGCCGATAGCATTTCCTGTTCGAAGCTTCTTCGCGGCTGAATAACATAAAACAAAAGAAACACTCGTACGAAGCTAAGAGTTCAATGTAACAGTACGCCCTTCGCCGAATGCATTTACCCTCCGGTTGGTGGCGCCAAAATTCCAGCCAAAAAACTCCACTATAAAAACATGTACTTTATGGATGATTTTCCTCACCGTGCAATATTCTCAGAAATCAAAAATAATAATTATTGGATTTACGGGTATTTCCACTGTCGGCTTTTGTGAAATGCGCCCAAAAATTATACTAAATACAGTTAAATGTTCGGCTACCTGACTTGCCAGCTTCTTATATCATAATAAAGATATTCCGATACTCGATTGTTGTTAATTTTGCTTAATTTACGTTTTCCGGTTTTATTTCGTCTGCAGCCTTCATGGAACCCGACGATCTGCTGGCCAGCGAGAAGCTCGAGCGTCTGCAACGGCGCCAGCGGCGCAAACGGCGCAGCGCTCCCACCAGTCCCGACTTCGAGGATCTCAACGACGAGGATGAGGGCGCCCTGGACGCGGAGCCCCAGGCCGCCGAGTCCCGCACCCGCACCCGCACCCGTTCCCGGCGCCAGGCCCCGTACATCATCTACCCCGAAGTCTTGGTTATCGTCGACTACGACGGCTATCGGCTCCACGGCGGCGATAATTTGCAGGTGCGTGAGCGATGGCGAGCCGCTCCAGAGGCACGAGGGTGCAGAAAAAAGAAATTAAAAAGTCAGAGCCCGAATGGAGTTGTCCGCGATTGCAGACAGCTGGGATTGTCTCCGCGTGTGCGTGGTGCTGCCACGACTCCGATACGGTCGCACCCAGCGCAACCCAGCCCGCGGGGGATTTCGAAGTCTGAAGATTGTAAAAGTTGTTTTTTGGACTGTGTCTTTTTGTTGCTTGGTTTGCCAGTTGGTGGTTTGTTAGCTACATGTGTAGACATGGAATATATGCTGATAGATAGGTCTGGTCTGGCTGTGAGCCTATCCAGATCCAAGTGCCCCAAGCGGCCAGAGAGTCCAGATTAGGATTAGGATTGTACGAGTATTTCAGACACAAAGAGTACAGGTAAAATGGAATTCTACAGAACAGAACGTGCAAACGATCTTAATGAACAATGTAGGATGGAGAGTGCGGCAATCGAGATAAGCCTCCTTCCCCCATAATGTTGATTCTGGAATCAGCACTGAGCTCAAAAAAGCTCGACATTTCTCCATCTCCAGTTCTGAGTAGTTCCTTAGCTAGTTCTATCTCTGCGTTTTCGGATTCACTTCGAAGTGAAGCCGACGCACACAATTTGATTATTATGCACATCACTCACAGTCGAGATTTATAGGTCTGCCCGACCTGGGTGCGCTCTTATCCACGAGAATTTCGCGCAAGAATCGCCAGCGGACGGGAAGCGGCCCAGATGAAAGCAGATACGACTGATGAATGTGTCTGGACCGAAGCTGATAGATACGAGTACTCAGGCGCGCCGCTCTCCAGCCTTGACTAATGCTAGCCTCTTCCCTATCCCCAAACGCAGGTCAAGCGGTACTTCATCTCGTTCTGGAACGGCGTCGATCTTCGTTACCGCCTGCTGAAGGGCCCCAGAATACGCATCAGCATCGCTGGCATCATCATCTCTCGGGTAAGTACGACTGAACGACAATCCAATGCCCTGCCACAGCCCTCGAGCCAGCTCATTACACAATCCCAGCCATTCCACTCTCATTTGGCTAATTGAGCAATCCATTTGGTAGCTCAACTTTAACCTCTCGCCCAAATCGGTCTCTCAAATTGGAGCAGCTCTTCTCCACCCCGACTCAGGCAGCTAATTCCCGAGTCAACTCCAATGAACGGTCACGATCTGGGATCTGGCTGGAAACAAAACATGCAACGCATGCGCTGCGATTCGTTGGAAAAAATGTGAACAATCAATTTGGCTATTTGCTTGGCCGTAGCCAGCAAAAAGCTCGGCCAACAAATTTTAACAAGTTTTTTCCTGGCTTTGTTTTGAGGCACACTCGTGCCAGCTCCAAAGCCTTGCTGAATGTTTTTCTAAAAATTAGCCACAGAATGCTTTATGGCCACGCGAGTCGAGCTGGCCAAGAGCTAGATTCAGTTTCCTCAGGCCCCGTCTGGGGGATATATATTGGCATCATTGAACGGTTCTAAAAAGATGAGGTCTATCCATTCTAGATCTGAATGGACATGCTCTTGGGAGTGGAACAGAACGTTCAGGGTTCAACGTTCTCTTCCCTTTTTGGTTTAGGATCGTATTGGAAATAAATATACCCACACGTAGCCACTTTCAATCGAACAGTTTCTGTGTACATTTCATGAGAGGAAAAGCTCACCAAAGAAGGCCAACACTTGGCTGTCGTTTCCAGACAGCCAACGATAGATCGCTGTGAACATCTTTCACTTATTAACAGTCCACTAATTTGATTGCATAACGCAAAACCATAAAACACTTTGACAACATTATAGCATCGTGTCTCTGCTACCATTTCGTTTCGTTTTGTCTCAATCTGAGACCCAGACTGCCGCCTGGTTAGACTTTCTCACACAAATCAGTTTGGCGTTGGTTCAGGAAGCCATTTGTCGTGGCCACAGAAGGAGCCATCGAGGGAGAGTGGGACGGCTCGAAAGTGCGGCACACGAAAGTGGAAAATTGGCACAGACACAGGCACAGGCAGAGGCAGAGGCATAGCATCGGCAGAGAGGCACCTGCAGCACACAGACGCCACAAGTTGCATCAAGCGGCTGCCCACACGACAACAACGAGCAAGCCATCGAGGAGACAACGATGTCGACGGGTTACCCTAAGTACGTCAATTGGCTTTAGCTCTGTCTCTGGCTCTAGCTATGGATCTGACTCTGACTCTGAGTCTGCAGCCACAAAAAATTATTTTCAGACCGCATAAATAATGCAACAGCCGCCAGTGCCACCAGTGCCACCAGTGCCACCAGTGCCAGTACTGCGTGTTGGCCGTAGTTGCATAATCTAATGGGCCACGCTAACTGCATTCGGCCTTAGCCGCAGTTGACTCAGATCAGATTTTTCCGTACACATATTTTGGTCTCCTTTTGCCCAATTTCACACACACATGACTTCCTCTTCTCCATGCACTCGAGCAAGTGTATCCGCAAATACTCGTGTATGTAGATGGCCGCACGTAATGTATCTGGGCAGTCGTCGCTAAGCACTTTTTGCTTCGCTAATTAATGTTGGATTGGATTTGCCAGTCCGCTCTGGCCAGTCCGATCTGCGAAAAACTGGGCTCGAGTAATTACTCAGAATTTGAATTGGGTAACAAATTATGGGATATCCATGTCCGATAAGCTGCCGAGGCAAGTTGGCCAATATTGAGTGGCCGAAAGCGGCAAGGATTCTAAACTAATCCACTGGAATTGTGTGGCACTTAGTCGGAAGGGATCTTGGGGGCTGAACTCTGGACATCCTTCACTTTTTCGTGCTCCACAGCAACATTTTTGAAAAGTCAAACAACTTGACCCCAAGGCCAGAGACAAAGCGCCCAGCGGCTTTTCAAATTTTCAAGCCATTTAACAAAAAGAACGCAGCCCAGAGCCACATAAATTAATCACTCATTGACAAATAACTAAGAGAATTACTTAGGCAACAACTGCGGACTGCCAGTTCTATGAGAGTTGTCCGATTAATTGATTCTTTCTGAAAAAACAAAAACCAAAATAGAGCCGCAACAAAATGACAACAAAACGTTGCCACATTAATAAGCCGTGGGCTGCGTAACTCAACTGCACAAGGCACTAGGCGCTAAGAACAGCCCACAGCAACTGCAGTTCAGCCTAGTTAATGGCGTGCCGGTATTTTGTTTAGTCTCTGTGCTACCCATGAATGAGGGGCAGAACAATGAGCCCAGATCGAGCTGCAACGCAGCTACGAGATCCGCTAGCGGCCAGGCCGAAAATTCTCATCGAGTGGCAGGCACTCAAATTACAGTTTGCCAGGGGAATATTAAACAGTATTTTTAGTAGAGCTGGGTATGAAGGGGTATATGGAATGAATCAAGCCGTTCACAACTTCAATCTCCCCTATCTAATCCCAGCACTGCGTAACCAAAAGTCGAGCGCCACACAACCACGACCCGCACCTAATAAATTGCGTATACGCAATGTTGTCGCTACCGCTGCAGCTGCCGCTGCCGCTGCCATTCGGCTGAAATTGAAATATGATTGTGGCGCAAGCGCAGCGCCAGTGCGTTCGACACTTGTACAGGCAGTAAGCCGGACCAGCAGAAGAAGGGGCGAGGCTGTTTAACTTCTAACGGAAAGTTGCCCGCAATTAATTAAAATGTTAATTAAATGTCACAGATAAAAGTTCAGGCCAGTCGGTAGCCGACTTGAGAGCTACCCCCACGCCAATTCCACTCGGTTCGGTTTAGTTTGGATCTCAGCTGAGCTGAGCTGATCTGATCTGATATATAGTGTTGGCTTTATAAATCTATATCTATGACTTGTTATGATCACCTGCAGTTGGCTATCAGCCCAGGGAATTCCACTCGGTTGATTAATGGATCCGCTTCAGCAGAGAAAAGAAGTCAATCTGATTCTTCGCCTCCACTCCACTCCTCTTCCGACTTCCTCCCAGACCTCCCCTGAACAAATGTTCCGTTCGTCTGGCTATCCCCATCCCCTTTCGAGACGCCAATAAACATTCTCCATTCCCTCTTATCGCGGTGACTTTATCTAGAGTGCCACAGAAATGCCAAATAATGCATGAGGGACACACCCAGCAGGCCCCAAATAAAAACTATATATGGAAATAGTCTTGTTGCCTTTGCCAGTTCTCATATTTGCCAGTTGTCATAACAAATTCCTCAGTTAACGAAGCTTGTGCCGCTGCGAAAACCGGGATAGGACCAGGTCCAGGCCCAGACCTGGACAATCAGTCCTGACCAGGTGTTGGCTTCAGGGAAAATCTCCCCCACTCGCGTATGGTACAATTTATGAACTCGTATTGAGTGCCGGTAGCCGAAAATGCAAGTGCCTGACAAACGTATAAATTGCAATAATGCAAATGGAAACGTGAAGCAAAGCTTGGACACAAAGAAACCCAAATAAAAAATAGGGTAAAATGTCCCCTTTGGCGGACACTCTGTCTTCAAAGCCCTTGCCGGGAATACTCTATGGGAACTTCTCCATAAGCTAAATGTACATATCTGTAATCGATTCATATCCATAGGCAGAGTTTAGTTGAGTCTATCCCCTTTTCTTGCTTCCGTGGGTAGGAAATTTAGCCAGACTTCCTACCTGCTAGCGGTGAGCCCAGTTTATCCCAGCTGCAGGGTATTGAAAATGAAAACGTATCCCCCATTGGTTGACCCAAAAGCCTGTCGGACTCTGTGGGTGGTGCCCCAATCGGCCGCCTGTCGCCCAGGTCCAACGTATCCGATGTGTGGGCGCCGAAAGCCGAGGCGAGTGTCGCTGGAAGGAGGGAATCGAAGGGGCTTAGTGGGTGTGTGAGTGGGTGTGAGTGCTTTTAGTGGAACACCGTCCACCTCCCAGTCAGATGGTCTAGCAAGCCTTGCGAAATGATAGAAATTACAGACCATTCCATTGACAGTTTTTACGAAAGACTTATAAGCCCAGCCCAGAGAAAGGCACCCGAGACCGGCTGGAAAATTAAATTAAAATATACATTTTGCTTTTAATTACGCACAAAAGGCTGTTGCAAAACTGTCGCACAAACGTTATTTTATTTTTAATTTTATGTGTTTTTCTATGTAATTTTTTATTCGGGGGAAAGGCAAACCGGTCCCGGTTGGGTGTCTGCCGTGGTTTGGTTACATTTTAGGTCCTACTGACAGTTTCTCTGATACGTTTTTTGCTTTTTGCCTTTTTGCCTTTTGCTTTCAAATCTGATTATTTGACAAATGCTTTTTGTATCCTTGAAGAGAGTATTTTAAATTTTGTCAGAAGTTTGTAAAATCCACTAGGAAGCATTTCCACACTAAGCATATATTTTCCTGATCAGCATTCCGTCTGTTTTTATACACTCTAATCTCTCAGTTTTTAAACTGTTTCACCGACATTGTGCAGATATCCTCCTTTCATAGATAGGCGGACTAAATATTTATTTATTTGTGCACTTAAGCTACGGGATAGCATGACCGCCACAGCTGCTAGGCCTTTCGGGTGGAATTTTTTACTGCACAGGGTGTATAAAAGTCGGCGCGCCCAAGTTGGCTTTTTACTAGCTAGTGGCTTATGTTCGTGGTGGAGTAGCCGCCCCAGAGTCGGGGCCGCAGTGGCCACTCGAGCTGTGCAATCCGTAATGAAAGATGTGCCAGGTCATCCATGGTCCGACGGCTTTCCCGCTGGCTCTCTGGATAGGAGACACTCTATGTACGAGCTCTGTCTTGGCTGTCTTTCCCAGTCCAACTTCTGTGACATTGATGGCTGTGAGTGGCCCAGTCTGGGAACAAGGCGCGTTGAGACCCTTCGCCGGGACTGGGCACAACAAAGGTTTATAGCTATTAGTTTGCAAGTTGAAGGATTGAGGACATCTTTAGAGTGAAATGCTCATGCGATTAAAACATTCGAATCCATTTTTCATTCCTTTCCAATGGCTGTGCCAGAGATTTGATCCCAAGGTGCGCTGCTCAATGAATCATCTTCACGTTTGGCAACAAACTGCTCTAATAAACTATTCAAAATGTAATTCTGTAATAATTATTTGTAATTTGGCAAATTCGAGTCGAATCGTAGTCAGACCCCATGCGTTTGCCTTTCCCACTCGGCCCAAGGCCAGAGACGGAACATTTAAAATTCTTGATCGTTTCGTCTGAAGAATTACCAAATATTCATTTTGGATGTTTGTTCATTATTGGGGAGAACGACGTGCCCGTACTCGCAATTGATCAGTCTGTCATCTATCCAAAACCCGAGCGGGAATAGAGCAGAAAAGAGCCGACATCGAGTGCGGGCCTTTAGTGGATAGATACACGGCAATCCCTCTAAACTATTGGATGAAGATACACCCAATCGAGCGGACACATTCTGCATATCATTTGGCAATACTGATGCCTTCGCAGACTCGAATCCGTTCGAATTCGTTTGATGTTTGAATATTTTGTTATTGTTTGCGCTTGTCTGTTTAAAGATCACTTTGTCAGACTCTGTTCATTTCCTAGACATCTGCTGTCTGCTGTCTGCTGTCGACTCGACCAGTTGGTAATTTATCAAAATGCTCTAGCTTAGGCTGCAGTCCTCCGGCTTAGACACACAGATACCCAGGTACCCAGGTACCCAGATACAGATGTGAGCAACCCGTGAGATTGCTGTGCAGTTGGAAAATGGCTGCAAATCAAATGTGTCAGTCGGGCTCTGTTTGTCACCTTACTTTGGTTTTATCACCTGCACGCTGAGTACCTCCGTCCAGGGAGAAGGAGCTGCAACTGCAACTGCAACTGGTTCTGGCACATACACGATTAGCCGTGGAGCCATTCTATTAACATATTGATTTGCCTAGGGCTCAAAATGATTGACAATTGTGTTACTATAATTTATGTAGCTGTCACTTCAGTAAATCTCACAACGCCCCTTTAGTCACGATATCTGCAATGTACTAGTGTGTACACATGTATCTATAGTATCTGTATATTCACGAGTAGCCGACTGAAAGTTGCCCTGGGATGTTACTGATGAAATTAATCGAGCTGCAACCAACTCCCAATTATGCAACGCACAATTGCAACTGGTTTGCTGTGTGCCTTGTGCTGAGTGCTGTGGCCTCTGGCCTGGCCCCAACAACAATCAGATGCAATACGTTTCAAAGAAAACCCACACGACTTTGACTTTGCCAATAGTCAGACATCGTCATCCCCAATGATGGCGATGATCGTCTTCTGCAACGGCCTTATCGCTGCCACAGCACTTATAGCACGTTTTTCACGTTCACTTGATTTCCGCTTCGACTGTAGCCACCAACGTCATTTCCACCTACAAATGGGCCATAAATATGTTACTCGAAGCTCTTTCCATTTGTGTGGCTTTTCTCAGTAAAATGCCAAATCAGTTGCGCAATCGAAAAAGGAGCTTCCTTTGGAGGCTTCTATCCACTGTGGGTCGCCAAGTCAACCCCGTGACGGCGCTGAGGTAAAGATTATTTCATGGTTCGCCCAGCTGAAATGTCAGCTACTGGGAGTGACTGTACGTTTTTAACTGAACTTTCAAAGAACTCTGAAAGGTTTCCCCTGAAGTATGAATATTAAACTTTCAGCATCTCCTCAGCATCACCATCACCATCAGCATCACCATTAGCATCACTGTATCCAATAAAAATACCCCCCACCTAACCATTATCTTCTGACTGTTGCAGGGCCGCGATGCCACCCCCTATCTGGAACGCAATCGAGTGGGACGGGATGCCATCGACTCGGCTGCCGCCCTCACCGACATGGGCAAATATCTGTTTCGCGAGCGCCGTCTGCCAGTCTACGACATCGCCGTGGCCATAACTAAGTAAGTGCTTCGGGGGATCCTTCATTGTTGTCGCCCTGTGTTTTGGTTTTCGTTGCAGGATCAACGGCAGTTCTCTGAGTTCTCTGAGCAGCTATCCGCGCTTCCCCTTTTACTCTTTTTTAGTACATTAACTATATTAGAGACATATCCCCTAAAGATACATTGCTATAATGTCTTCCTGTGTCTAGGTATGATATGTGTCGCAGGCGTAAAGGAGGTCGTTGCACCAAGGGCACAGCGGGTAAAGAGATACCAAGAAAATACTAGACCTAGACTTGTACACACCCACACACACAACACTGGTACACACAGATACACACTTAGAACAAATGTCATTACGGGTGTTTAACATATTTGAGTTAGTTTTTGGTTATCACCTCTCCCCAGCTACAAGACACACTAAAAAAGTCACCTAAATTTGCGTGTGGGTCTTAATAAATTACTACCACTACACAACACACATCAATACCTAAACACAGACACACACACACAACATACAAGTAAAAAAAGTACATAAAGAATAGTTAATTCCAAAGCGTTAAACTAATTTGAGTAGCGGATCGGGCATAAATCGTAAAACCGGTTGATTTCTTTAGTACGAGTATCTTATATCTGTATCTGGCTCACGGTTGCATTGGTTTGCGCTTTGAATCATATATTCACATCAATATTAGCGTTTAAATTTACTTTTTACGCCCAACTTGGAAAGGCCTCCACGTGGTATAATTTGTAGGCAACAATTGGTAGATGGAAGACCTAATCCCTAAATTATTGTGCAGCATTGGTTGAGCGGTTTCTTATCGGCAACTGGATTGGATTCTATAAATTCTTTCTGAACCCGATCTTTGCTTCAGGATTCGGTGCGTCGAAGACAGATTCATTCGTTCGTCGTTACCTTTTCTCCGCTCTTGAAACGATATTCAGTAATGCTCAAACTATGTAGGCTTGCGCAAACCATCAATATCGAATTTGGCACGCCCCCCGATCGACAAAACGACAATCGATCAACGGCCAAGAGGAGATAATGGAGTAAATGGTTCAGAAACCCCAAATCGAAATCGAAACTGAAACTGAAACCAAATCTAAAATTTCTACGCATTTTTGAACAATTTTCGCCCGCAGACTCGATATGTGCCGTCGCACCTCCGCTTATGGCGAATGTAATCGCGGTACCGCAGGTAAAGACCCAAATTCATTCATTCACTTCGTTAGCCAACATCTACTATGTATCTGTACAGACAAATGCAAAAATAAGCACAACAAGCTGTGCAAACGCGTTTAAAATAAGTAACATTAAAGGCGGTCCCCGCCAAGCCCAAAATGCGTCGCTCCATCATCAACAATATCAAGCAAATTTAATGAATTTCATGCACGTCTCTTTGTCTCTATTCTTACCCTCCTCCTCTATCCAACCCACTCTGCCTCTGACACTGTTCCCCCTCTCTCTTTCCGCAAAGCGAACTAAACGAGTGCTTCTCGAGTAATCGCTGCTGTGCGGAAGCAAGAACAAGGAAATGTGCGCATGCGCTGGCGAACGATATCTTTGCAATTCTTTCTCGTCTCTGTGTAAATTATATATTTCTTTAAAGCATTCCGTGTCGAACTATACATTTTGTAAATGTTTTCATAAATAAATACATATGTACATACATACGTGTACATGTGCGCTGAGCCTTCGGCGACTCTGGTCTATGCGGCTATGCGGTCTCTTCAGCGCTCCTAAAACTGTACAACTTTCCCACTGCTGTCTGCTATCGATCTTCTGTCGTCTTCTGTCTAAATACTAAATATGTACGTTTTCCGAATTACTTTACCGAACTCTTCTCTGTCTTCTGTGTCAACTGCATGTACATACATACATATACATATGTATGTACTCTCAAACTGTTAATATAACCAATTTATTGAATTTCAGCGGACAGATAAATAACAAATATGAATGAAAAATATCAACGATGTATAATGAATAAAGTATATCGAAAGTCCACAATTTAAAAAAGGTTTAAGATCCACAAATATATGAATATACTAATAACTGCAACGCTTCAACAGAACGAATTGCTGCAAGACACAAAATGCCATACAAATAAATCATTATTTTAATAGAAGATAGAATAGAATGGAATAAAAATGCTTTTCGAACTACTAATGTTGGGTTTCTGTTAATAACACTAATAAATCCATATAATATTACCAACATTTCACTATTTTGGTTATGGGTGTTACAGTTTTAGCTACTAATTTTA
Source organism: Drosophila lowei (assembly GCA_008121275.1). NCBI lineage: Eukaryota > Metazoa > Arthropoda > Insecta > Diptera > Drosophilidae > Drosophila > Drosophila lowei. Next base: position 3,810,347 of record CM017778.1, read on the forward strand.
AACTCAAACTTAACCGCTCTCACACATCGAATCGCAATTCGAGACCTTCTCTCAGCTGTTGCAGTTATTGTCTGCAGACAAGAAAATTATGTTTGAGAGCAAAAACAAATGCCCGAAATGCAACAAGATATCATAATTTTTGTTAATAACTGCGACAGCTCAGCGACGTTGCCTTAAAGAAATTGTCAACTTCCTGTTGGACAGAAAAGAAAATTTACACTATGTGAAAAAGACCCGCCAATAATTGCCTAATTTTCTTCATGTATTTTCTTTCGGAAAAGGCTTCGCCTACGTTGGCGGTGCCTGCGTAGTGAACAAGCGACTGGAAAAGGTGAACAGCGTGGCCATCATTGAAGACACCGGCGGTTTCAGCGGCATCATTGTGGCTGCCCACGAAGTGGGACACTTGTAAGTAGTCCCAGATATATGTACATATGTACATATACGAAATATATGAAGGGGCAACTGTACTCCCAGCGGCTTTCCTTGTCCGGCCGGCGAGCGGAACTTATTCTGCACAACTTTCAATATACGTACTTAGTATCCCAAGTCCCTGATCAAAGACGTGTATTGGGGGTTCACTTGTCCAACACTAACAGAAGCAAACTAAAACGAGGGGGAACGTTGTGAGTTGCTGCTGCGACCGCAACTCTACATTTATACCCGATACATAGTCAGTATGGCTACACTAAACGACAAAGAGTGCGTGCGAGAGAGACAGAAAATCAGTCAGAACGTGTCGACGGGCGCTGCGTAGCCACTGAAAATTGATTTGTTACTTTTGGTTATAATAATGATCCGATCTGATCCAGCAATCTGGTAGATATAGTCATTCTCTACGATTCTGCGTTTTTAAATTTCTCCTATCTTCAAAATTGTGGTTGCAACAGATTTTCGTTGTTTACGGCTGCGGAAGGGGGTGGGGCGATATTTTGAAACACACTTGTAGCAGTGAGCTCTCTGTGCAAAAAGAAATACACTTCTAACATTGAGTTCTGCAGTGAAAAATTACAAATAGTTTTGTAGCAGTGAGAGCTCGACAGTCAGGTCTAATAGTCTCTGAGATCTGTGGATGCTCCAGATTTTCGTCCTTTGCGGGGGCGGAAGGGGGTGGGGCGAAATTTTGAAACAAATCTGTCAAGGTCCGATATTACAGGAGTGTGGATACCAAATTTGATTGCTCTAGCTTTTATAGTCTCTGAGATCTTGGAACTCATATTTAGCAATAGGCAAAGCCGGCTATGATACGTGTGTGTTAGAGAGAGACAGGGCGAGAAAAAATGAAATTGTTTTTCTTCATTCTGGCTATAATAATGATACGATCTGATTCAGATTCTGCAGTCTAGAAGATATGGTCATTCTCTACGATTCTGCGTTTTTGGTTTTCTCGTATCTTTAAAATTGTGGATGCCACAGATTTTTCGTCCTTTGTGGGGCGGAAGTGGGCGGGGCGAAGTTTTGAAATACACTTGTAACAGTGACATATTACAGAAGTCTGGATACAAAATGTCGTTGCTCTAGCTCTTATAGTCTTTGAGCACTAGGCGCTAATAGGGACGGACGGACGGACGGACGGACGGACGGACGGACGGACAGACAGACATGGCTCAATCGACTCGGCTATTGATGCTGATCAAGAATATATATACTTTATGGGGTCGGAAACGCTTCCTTCTGGACGTTACACACATCCATTTTCACCACAAATCTAATATACCCCAATACTCATTTTGAGTATCGGGTATAAAAAGCGAATAGTTTCCGCTGCTGGAAACTGGTCACTGAAACTCGTTTGCGTTTCCGTTTGACATCATTCGGCTTGCAATTAATCAATTAACATTTTTCCCACCTGTCCACGGTCCTCAATCAAAATGTGTCTCTTGCTCTTTCACGCAGACTGGGAGCGGTCCATGACGGCTCGCCGCCACCAAGCTATCTAGGCGGACCGGGCGCCCAGCGCTGTCGCTGGGAGGACGGTTATATTATGTCCGATTTGCGCCACACTGAGCGCGGATTCAGATGGTCCGCCTGTACGGTCCAGAGCTTTCATCATTTTCTCAAGTGAGTTGATCTTATGAACGGCTAGGATAAGAATTTTGTACTTGACTCGGCTCTGTTTCTTTCTCGTTCGCAGTGGAGACACGGCCACTTGCCTGCACAACGCCCCACACGAGGACAGCGCTCTGGGACGCTCTCTGCCAGGCACTTTGCTTTCGTTGGATGCCCAGTGCCGACGGGATCGGGGAACTTATGCCTGCTTCAAGGACGAGCGCGTCTGTGCCCAGTTGTTCTGCTTCGATGCCCAGACGGGATACTGCGTGGCCTACAGACCCGCTGCGGAGGGTTCGGCCTGTGGTAACGGTTATGTAAGTCCCCCTGAGTCACATGTGATTGATAACGCCTCTGGGCCGACTAACCCACAAATGTTTACCGCTACACAGCACTGTCTGGATGGTCGCTGCACCCCTCTGCCCTCCAACATCATCCCCGACTATGGGAACAACTATCGTTTAGTCTACAAGTGAGTACATTTTATTTGGTTTTGTTTATTGAGAAGACTGTTCCGTTCCTTAGTAGTTTTGTTGTGTAAGCTAAGCATTCTACTTACTAAAACACACAAATTTAGAGTTCAAAATACACACACGAATACACACAGAAAAAACAATTTTAATAAACAAACTTTTACACCTTTACACTAAATTAAAACACCAACAACACCAAACACAAATGCAACCGTAGTAAAATCGACAGCAAAAAAGATGCAACCTCTGGGCCAATGGAGGACATTGAAAGTAGTAGCGAAGAGGCCGAGTCGCAAGAAGATGAGAATGAGAATGAGAACGAGAACGAGAACGAGAACGATGATGAGGAGGAGCAAGAGCAGGATGAGGGCACCACTAGTAGCGAGGAGCAGCAGGATAATAAAGTCGAGCAAAGCTCAGACGCCGCTTCGGCTTCCGCTGCCTCTGCTGGTACGTCGACATCTACAACGAAGTCTGCGACAACGACCACAGTGCGACCGAAGGCGAAAGCGTTCGGGTACTTGCATCGCATTTTGCCGTTGTACGACACTGAGAGGCAATGGCTTCAGAATGACGGAGTTTTGGTGAAGACGCGGACCAGCAGTAGCGTCAGCAGCATTAGCGGTCCCTCTGCTCCCTCTACGACAAAAATACCAAAAACAACAACCACACAAACACCGAATCTCTTTCAAGTCTACACACATGAATTACGCAAACAAATTGAATACTACCTACACATGCTACAAACACAACAACATGCAACAAAATTGAAACCAGAACAAAAGCCACAACAGTCAGAACAAACACAGCAGTCGATAGTTGAAATACCTTTGGTACAAAAACAAATTAAAAATTATAGTGTAACCAGCAACAGCAACAGCAACAGCAACGGAGCAAAACAACAACAACAACACCAACAGAACACCAGCGAAGAGAACCAGAGACAGCCGCAACAGCAACAGCAACAGCCAACCGATGAGGAAAATGAAGCCACTGCCGGCATTCAGAGCAATGAAGCGATTGAGCGGCAAAAACGTAAGTTCCCCATCCAATCCACCATAGCAACAACAGCAAAAGCAACTGCTGCAAAAACGACATCAGCAACAACATCAGAAACAACTGCCAAAGGGATAACAACATCATCATTTCTCGATGCGTATTTTAAAAAATTACAAGCATTGCATTTACCAACACTGGATGGTGCAGTAACGGCCACCAGCACAATCACATCCGTCTCTTCATCCGTCAGCTCAACAAGCAAGCAACATCCGCAACAGCCGCAAGTGCAGCCACAGCAGTCACAGCAGAAAGAAGAAAATTTTGATGGCAGCGCCTTCTTGAAACGTACGCCAACTCGGAGTAGTATTAAAGCATACAAAACTAGTAGTAGCAATACGAGTATTAGTAGTAGTCAACCTCATCCACAAAATCAACAACAAAGGCCAAACTACATTGGCGACACCACAAATAATCTGCCCGCGGTGTTGGACAGTGCGCCAAGTACAACAGAAAGTACAGCTGTGCCCAAGAAACCCAAAATTAAAACACAAAAACTAATACGCCGCACACGAGTCATGTAACCATAAAGTGAACGCGAGAAAGTGACAGAGATGCTGATACGGAGAAAGAGGCAAAGAAGAAACTCTGCTACCACTTACTATAAACTACTAAATACTGCTAGCCAAAAACACAGTTGATCAGCTGCTTGCCAAAACCAAAACAAGAACCTTTCAACATACATTGTCAACGGCTCCTTCGTCCTTCGTCCAACGTCCAACGTCCACAATACCACACACACAAAACAAAGCAACACGCAACACACACATGTACACATGTACATATATGCCAAACCGACCGATCCGATACCGATACCGATACCGAAAACGATTCGTTTTTCTTACGTGCGGTAAGCCAAACCAATCCAGAATTCAATCCGGTTCTTAACTTCCTCCCTAGCAGTAGTCTAAAGCTTTGCTATAAAGTATTTTCCGTTTTTACGCTGCCTGCCCTATAATAAATACAAAAATATAACTTTGGTTGCTAAGGGCGACATGGGAGTAGGAATAAGTGAAAATTAAATGATAAACAATACTCATTTGAAGCTCCCGATTCGCATACGTAATTGGCCATTAGCCATTTAGCTGTAATATGGAATATATTTTTAGCACTTGGCGTTGGAAATTGCATCGATCATATTTGACATCTGCAAGAAACAAACATTTTAACTCAGTAGTATAGGGACCACTTAGTCAGTGGCCCCAATTGTAGTTCTTGAATTATTGTTCCTTGAATTTGCATGAAATATAATATTTTAATTAGATCCTACATTTCCAACAAGTTTAACGAGAATTCTCGATTCTTAATCCTTCTTCATCTTTGACCGATACCAGTCAGAACTTGATGAAAACAATGTCGTACATTTGCATTAGACACATAGTCAGAACCTCATACAGCATGCTTGAAGAAAAACTGTCATCAAACTTTCTATCAAAGATCAAAATCTCATCGCTGATACTTTTTTTTTGCTATTCCGGTATATCTCTCGCCTCTATCTTTCCAAAATCGACACACGCCCACACTCAAACACACATACACATATGCATACAAGCAAATCCAAACAGGAACAAATGGCATTTAAACATGCGCACACATACACGCTCTCCTTCTCACACCACCACCACCACACATGCATACTCGAACATACATATTGAAAGGAATATCGAAATATTGGAAATATATAGAATTGTAGCAATTAAGTAATAGTTGATCAACAACAAATGGCATGGAATCAGAGAATAATCAAAACCAAACGCATTTTTGCATACTAAAAATCAAACTGCAGAAGGCAAGAGTGCAACAAAAAGTAATTTGGCAAATGGAAGCGCATGGAATTGGAAATATAAAACTGAAATATAAATAATACACACGCACATACAACACCCACACTTCAAAATGGCGGCGTCTGCAACAAATTTACATACATACTTACATACATATTACAATATAAAACAAATCCAGAAAATGTTCATTGATTCTGCACGCCCGACAAAAGTGATATACCCGCACTAGACCTATTTTCACTAATTACATTTTCCATTTTTTATTTCCCCCTTCCCTCCCCTCTCCAAAATAGTGGTTAACTGGAAGCTGTTTCCGTTCTAGCGAAATGACGGCTGTACAGGCAGCAATTGGAATTGGTTAGTAACAGTCACTGCCATCGAAATTGGAACAATCTTTTGCAGTTAAAATGTGTTTTAGCTAGAATTTATTATTATTATTATTTGTATGAAAAACTATTGATTCTTTTTAAATATAGCCACAACTAATTTAAAATATTGTCTGTTAAACGCCAACGCAACAAAGCAGTTCAATTGAATATTCATACGAAAATGCGTATGAAATTTTGCTCAGTACATGCATATATTATGTAATGATTCGGTATAATTTAATTTAATGCGAATTCTTGTAAAATAGTACACATTATTCTGTAAACATTTCATTCGCACACACTTTGGCAGACTACTTAAATTATTCCTTGAGCAAATCAGCAAACAAGACGAACAAAAATAATTATAATCCCACTTTCCAATGTGATAAACATATAATTTGTACTCTTTACTAAAATATATTTATCGTTTTTTGTTTGAAAATTGCTTAAAAAGGTGGAGAATTGTCTGTTGATACCTTGCCGCACTTTGCCTACAAGAAAACTTAAAATTCCATTTCATTGTTGTATTAAAATTGTTAGAGACGTACATTCTTAAACAATCATTACTTTATAGTTACGTAGTATAATGTTTGATACAAAAAAAAATATATACAAAATAAGTTTTAGTTGTAGCTAATAAATGAAACTGTACATTTATCAACCACACACCCACACAAAAAGAAACAAAAATGTATGCCTAAATATACATATACATATGTACATAAGTATGTATGTACATAAAATAAATAAATCTGTACATGAAAATACTGTAAATACACATCTTTGATTAAAGTGGGGATATGAAAATATTAGGAAAGCTCTCTAAAATATTTCAACGCGTACAGAATCACCACGGGTTCCAGGTTACAAACTCATTGGAAATGTTTTCTGGGGTCAAGGCCAAGTCAACCAAGTGCCAAGTGCATAGTAAAGATGGTCAGCCTTCGACCACAGCTTTCCTTCATCCTTTCTCTCTCGGCTTCGAACCTGGAACAGGTGAAGAGTATGTGCTCCGCATCCTCTAGAGATCCAACTCGTCAGGCAGGACAATCTCTGTCGCTTTCGTACCCAAATTGGTGAAGGTACGCCTTAAAGCAACCATGGCCGATTAGGAGTTGCGTCACGTAGAAATTCACATATCCATGCCTTCGCGTGCACTACTCTTCTACCCGAACTTTCAGCCCGATTCGACAACGTTTAGAGGTGGCGACTTGAGGTCAAAGTTCAAAAATACGATGTTTGGGCAATGGTTCCTATGGCAGCTATACTATATATTGCTCTGATCGGATTGAATTTTTTTTGGTGATTTAGAACATTAAAATATAATCCAGCTCCTTAATTTCAGCTCGATTGGTTAACATTTGACCCATTATATTTATTTAATGTTAACTCCATCTTCTTCCCCACAGCTGAGTGCCGTGTTAGCGACTAGTCCACGTGGAGCGCATGCTCTGTGACCTCTACTCCCAGCAGGCGGAGCAGGCCAAGTGCAGTCGCCAATTGATTTCCAAGGAGATGTGTGTAGCTGCGGTGGCCGAGTGCGCCGACGGCTCATCCCCCAGTCGCTACCGAGACGAGGATGATGGCGAGAACCTGGCCAACTCGCAGTCACTGGTCAGCGACAATGGCGAGGGAGCCGGTCTCTGCAAGACATCGCCCTGGAGCGTATGGTCCGAGTGTTCTGCCAGCTGCGGAATCGGAATCACCATGCGGACTCGCACCTTTGTCAACCATCTGGGTCGCAAGCGCTGTCCGCACATCACCATCGTGGAGAAGAACAAGTGCATGCGGCCAGACTGCACCTACGAGCAAGTGGAGCTGCCCGATCCGACTTGTCCCACCATACAGTGGAGTAATTGGAGTGGTCGCGGCGTGACCATCCGGACCATCTGGAGAACGGACCCGAGAAGGAGAACTGCACGCAGCGAATGGAGCTGCATCACCAGAAGGAGTGTGTTAACCCGCAGGACTGCCACATCAATATGGAGCTGGCCAAGAACATTTGCGTTCAACAGCCGGACTCTGGTCCTTGCCGCGGCAGCTACCAGCGCTACGCCTTCAATCCGCACACCCATCGCTGCGATGCGTTCAGCTACGGCGGTTGCCGTGGAAACCGGAACAACTTCCTTACGGAGAACGACTGTCTGCAAACCTGCAGCTTGACAGGCTCCACCTCGAGCCCAGCTGACCAGGACGGCAATCTACCCAAAGGCTGCATCATGACCGATTGGGAAAATTGGTCTGCCTGTAGCGTCAGCTGCGGCGTCGGCTTCTCCGAGGGCCATCGCTTTGTCATAAGGGAGCCGAAGCATGGCGGTGCTGTCCCAAGCATTTGGTCAAACATCGTCGCTGCACTATGCCCGCCTGCTAGCCTATCCTTTGGCAATCTAAAAAATTCTCACCAATTACTCAATGTACGTCTCCACGGAGACTAGGATTCTTAGTAGTAATAATAAATGTTTCAAATACACATATTTACATATTTTCACCTATTTTCTATTGATCATCTTAAATATATCACAACACAAAGGGCCTTCCAGGGGTTGCCATTGGCGCGGTAGATGAGATGCAAGTTGAAGGCCGTCTATCATTATGAGGGGCATGACACCATGCATGTGTCGTCTGGCAGCTGGAGTCGCAAGATTCCATCGCAATGACGTTCCATAGCAGCAGGGACGCCACCAGTTACCTCTTACTTCTTTGTTCCTCTGTCTGTCCCGTACAGTAGCACCCGGTGGTCAGCCAGGTCTCCTATTCGTCCGGTCTGCCAACATGTACTTGCATCTTATCGCTATTTTCGAAAATGACACAACGCCCAATGTTTAAGTATCATAGGTCCAAGCACCAAAAGAAAACATTTTAATCAAATAACGCAAGAATGAGTACATATAATGGAAAAATTATATAGAAAATCTCCGGCAAGTCGAGCTGCTGGAAATCCAGCTTAGATCGCGTTAAGCGCCCTTAGAGCTGGTAGGCAGCGGCAAGTAGCGGTTGTAAGACACCAGGTTCCGCACTAGAGCGACCACGGAGATCATACAGACAACGCCGGCAGGCATTAGTTTTCCAGAACGATTCCAGCGGGCACCCATTAGCCCAGCCAAGAACAGGGACGTGCCCAACTGGAGCATGGGGCGTGGTTGATCCTGGGAATTTAGGTGGGCTCCATAGCCGAGTAGAGCTCCAAATGCAAGGCCAGCTCCAAGCGAAGGAATCGAGGCTGGTGAAATGACAAAGAGATAAGGAGGTTGGATTACATGGCTTATTAAAACGAACGTTGTGGCAGAACTACGCTAATTGTACGCTACGAAAACACCCACCTGCCTTGGCATAGCCCATAATGCCGCCCGCCGCAACCGTAGCAGCATATGCATAACCAAACCAGTCCACCGGCATTTTAAATTGCTATATTTAACAATTAAAAAACAAAATGTGTTTTTGTTGCACACGAAAAACTAGTAGCTATCGATATCGATATACGATATATATAATTTTAATATTTTTGTGGAATAAATAGATTTTATTTTCCGAAATTTTAAATAAAATGTATCTCAAACGATCTGGATTATAAGGCAGATCAATCACGACAAGGGGGATTTCTAGATGAATTTTACACGGTGTGTTAGCACAACAAGGTGTGACAGCTTCTCAATACAAAAGGCGATCAATACAAGTTGAAAGATGTGTGACAGCAGCAGGGTGAACGTTTATGGTATTCCGATACCGATAATTCCACTCCCTCTTGCAAAGTGTGTGACAGCAGTGGCCTTTGGACCAGGTGCGAACTAAATTAAATGGATGAAATTAAGTAAAACAGTAGGAATGAAACTCACAGGTGCCATTATGACGAAACAGTGAACGTCGGAGACCATTCTGATTAATGAGAAAAGGCCCATAGACAACGAAATTCACAGTTTTCGAGTTAGCCTGTCTGTGACGCAGTTACACAACAAAATTCTTCCCACAGACGTGTGGGCGCCCAAAAAAGTGGCAGGGGACGAATTATTCATAACAAAAACCACATCGTGCCCCAAGAAAGGGGTCCCACACTGCACTCTGGAGCTGTGCACACACCAAAGGCTAAAGGCTGGTAGGTCCCGATGCCCGAGGCAATTGCCAATTGGCCGATTGCTATTTATAACCGCAACATGCGATTGCAATTGATTTTCTCTTTTTGTCTCTTTATTTTAGTTCAGGGACGCAGGCCGGCGTGAATTGGTGAGGAATTCACTTTTATTTTCGCTAAGGCACGCGCTGACGAGTGTGCTTATCAGTTGATTGCCGCCATCATGGTCATCACGGCGTCCAGTTACCGCACTGAGGCGGTCTTCGATTACAGCTGGAAGAATGTTGTAGTTGCTTACTGGAACCGCTACCCGAATCCATCCAGCTCACACGTCCTCACCGAAGACACTATCCAACGGGAGGTGCGGGATGGCAAGTTATACTCGCGGAGATTGCTCTCAAAGACTAATCCGGTGCCCAAATGGGGATCTCGGTTCTACAACAATGTGCCGGTCAAGATTGTTGAGGATTCGGTGCTGGATCCGGTTGCGAAGACGTTCACCACATTCACCCGCAATCTGGGCATGAAGAAGATAATGGTAAGTAAACTTGCTAGTTCTTGCAAGGGAACGTGAAATCACATGTTTTGATTTTTAGAGAGTCGATGAAATCGTTACCTACACCGAGCAGAATGATGGAAGCACACTAGCCGTTCGTCGGGCCTACATCAGCTCGCAAGTATTTGGCTTCTCACGTGCCATTCGGGCCTTTGGCATTGAACGATTCAAGTCGAACAGCAACAAGGCTTCCAATGGCTTTGATTACGTACTTCGCAGAATGTTCCCGAAAAGCCAATCGAGTGTCCATCATTCAGCTTCTCCAGCAGCGGGAGCAACGGGAGCGTTTGCAGCCCATCAGAGCGATCTGTCTGTTGCCACAACGGCGGCGGTCCCGAATCACACCAGCACGATAAAGAGTGTGGCTAGGATAGGCTATGACTTTATGAAATGTCATGCTTCCAAGATTGCACAACTGTTTTCAGTTAGAAATTGAATCGCTATTATACTTCTAGGGTGGGAAATGAATGGGAAAGCTTCGTTTTGGGCCGAATTCTGGATTCGACTTCAGGTCAGCGTTGTGGCAAGCGGAAAATTTTCCGGCTGTAATTATATGTATTCCAAACAAAACCAACTTTGATACTTTGCTGCATTTCATTCCGTGTGTGTGTGCCCTCAAAAAAAAAAAAAGGTGAGAACGATGGCACTGTTGGTTTGCTGAACTCTTTAATTTTAATCAAGCAAATTGCATTGTTTAATCTATATTTCTGTTAGGCCAACCATTCTGTACGTAAAATTCGGGAATTGTATGTAAACTTGTATATTTTGAAATAAATTATTAATATTTAAATTATGCCCACAACATCGACATTTTCACAACCTCTTAAAATACCAGCAAAACATACATAGTTAAGCTACTTTTTATATTCAAAATATATTGGTTATATTTGATATAGATTGTATCCTTAAACTTATTTTTAAAATCCCTAGAAATAAACATAATTTACGTACAGACATTAGTGGGCCAGTGCCAACACCGCTCGCTCGCCTCACAAGAGAGATTCGATTCCACATTTCCGATCTCGTTTCAAAGAGATAATCCAATCAAACACGTCTCCTGCAATTAACCGTAGCTCACTACAGCGAGACTAGTGGTAATTTCAACATACTGATGCAATAAGGAACAATTCGACACAACGGTAGCGAATACTCAATTCTCGTACCATGCCAGATCTCTACCCGGTCGACCCTGCGATGACATAATTTAGCGTTCTATACCAGTGCCCTCCTATGTGGTTTGCCTGACTGGAGCATTGCTGCTCGACTGGAGACTGGGACCTTAGTCCCACGTATCAAAAAAAATTTTTGTCGTGTGCACGACGAGGCCTATAGATGCTCGACTTGAATTTTGCCTATTGGGTTTTTGTTGTTGTTGTTGAACTGCACTGTACGGATGCAAAGTTTTCTAGACCATCGAGCTAGTGCGTACCACTAGATTCCCGTCGCGCACAAGTACATTTTAAAAACCGATGTTACGACTTGCCTTGTCTCCAGGCATCGTGAACTATTATCCATTTCTGACCACGCTTTTTCACAGAAGGCATCGAAGCATTAACTATACCTCATTTCTCAAATTTTTAACGCCTTTCTCACACCTGGTAAAGAGAACACCGTCGCCGACGCCCTCTCACGTTCAGCGCAATCTATTTGCCAAGCGATTTCATTGCCCAGATGATCTTCGAGTAGCACCAAAAAGAAGGCGCAATTCATCATTTGGAACATTTTTTAACGTGTATTTGAGGGGAAAATGAATGGTCAGGATGAGGTGATTTCAGTCGATCTGCTCACCTTGCCCGCCTCTCTTGCTAATGATGATGCTCCAGAAAGAATGGACACCTACAGGAGGAAACCTCCCAGCCAATACCGATGCATCATCATTACCATAACCATTAGGTTTTCCTTATGGAATGCCATTGTTCTACATTTACAGTACCCTAGGGCCCGAAGAAAACAGTAAAATATATAAGGACATCGTTAAATTTTCCTTCGAATTCAGAGACGTTACGCCTATCGCACAAAAATATCGATTTCGATCTTTTTCAACCAAAGAAATATCACTTAAACATATATCGATATAACAATATATACAACCCGGCGACGCCAACTTCCCTCTAAAAATCGCATGTAAGCGCATTTTTTGTGTATTTTGTGTTCAAGAAAGTGTTTTTTTCGCCAATTATATGAACTTAAATACATAAATGGTTCTCTAACGTAACTCACTGACCCATACAATTTACAGTTTGCACAGACGTACCCAGAACAAACTGACGAGAACCTTTTGTGCACAGCGAAAGCAAGGACAGTTTTAATTGAAAATTAAAGAAAGACACCACACCGGCATTAAAAAAATGTCCAAAACAGATGCTGCCTCCGTCGACGCCACCGAGGAGAACTCTGTAAGTAGAAAGCAGAGTGAAATTCAATATATTTACGATTAGTGACGCCATAGGCGGTGTCGGTGACGCGTGGAATATTCTAAAATTTTCCTTCGCCTTTCCGCAGAATGAAACCACTTCCGATGCGGCCACCAGCTCCTCGGGGGAGAAGGAGGCAGAGTTCGACAACAAGATTGAAGCCGACCGGAGTCGGCGGTTCGATTTTCTGCTAAAACAAACTGCTGAAATATTCACCCATTTCATGACGAACAGCGCCAAGAGTCCCACAAAGCCAAAAGGCAGACCCAAAAAGATCAAGGATAAAGAAAAAGAGAAGGACAAGGATAAAGATAAGGATAAGGAATTGGCTGAGTAAGTGCATATAATATTTCTTTACGCGTACTTATGCCCACCTGTTTGCCATTGTAGTCATCGTCATCGCAAAACAGAGCAGGAGGAGGATGAAGAGTTGTTGGCCGAGGATACGGCTACAAAGGAACTATTCCGTTTCGATGCTTCCCCTACCTACATTAAGGGTGGCGAAATGCGGGACTATCAAGTTCGTGGTCTCAACTGGATGATTTCACTGTACGAGAATGGCATCAATGGCATTCTGGCCGATGAAATGGGTTTGGGTAAGACCCTACAGACCATCTCTCTTCTTGGGTATCTCAAGCATTTCAAGTGAGTTATCCAAATGTGTTACGCTTCAAAAGTACTCAGAGCATTCTGATTATCCTGCAGAAACCAAGCTGGCCCCCATATCGTGATTGTTCCCAAGTCCACGCTACAGAATTGGGTGAATGAGTTCAAGAAATGGTGCCCATCGCTGCAGGCCGTTTGCCTGATTGGTGACCAGGACACTCGCAACACTTTCATCCGTGATGTGTTGATGCCGGGCGAGTGGGATGTTTGCGTGACATCCTACGAGATGTGCATACGTGAAAAGTCCGTATTCAAGAAGTTCAATTGGCGTTATCTGGTTATTGACGAGGCGCATCGCATCAAGAACGAGAAATCCAAGCTTTCGGAGATACTCCGGGAGTTCAAAACAGCTAATCGGCTGCTCATCACCGGTACCCCATTGCAGAACAATCTCCACGAGCTCTGGGCCCTGTTGAACTTTCTCTTGCCCGATGTATTTAACTCGGCGGAGGACTTTGATGAGTGGTTCAACACAAACACATGCCTGGGAGATGATGCCCTCATCACGCGACTGCATGCCGTGCTTAAGCCCTTTTTGCTGCGTCGTCTAAAGTCCGAGGTGGAGAAGCGTCTGAAGCCCAAGAAGGAAATGAAGATATTCGTTGGTCTTTCCAAGATGCAAAGAGATTGGTACACCAAGGTACTGCTGAAGGACATTGACATTGTCAACGGAGCTGGTAAAGTGGAGAAGATGCGTCTGCAAAATATCCTTATGCAGCTGCGCAAGTGCACCAATCACCCCTATCTGTTTGATGGAGCCGAGCCGGGCCCTCCATATACCACGGACACTCATCTGGTTTACAATTCTGGAAAAATGGCCATTCTGGATAAACTATTGCCCAAACTCCAGGAACAGGGATCACGTGTTTTGATCTTCTCCCAAATGACCCGCATGCTTGATATTCTAGAGGACTATTGCCATTGGAAGAACTATAACTACTGTCGGCTGGATGGTCAAACGCCTCACGAAGATCGCAACCGACAGATCCAGGAATATAATATGGAGAATAGTACAAAATTCGTCTTCATGTTGTCCACAAGAGCTGGAGGCCTGGGCATTAATCTGGCCACCGCCGATGTTGTCATCATCTATGACTCCGATTGGAATCCCCAAATGGACTTGCAGGCTATGGATCGTGCACATCGTATCGGTCAGAAGAAGCAAGTGAGAGTTTTTCGCTTGATCACAGAGAGCACTGTAGAGGAGAAGATCGTGGAGAGGGCCGAGGTCAAGCTGAGGCTGGACAAAATGGTCATTCAGGGTGGCCGCCTTGTTGACAACCGCTCCAGTCAAATTAACAAAGATGAAATGCTTAACATTATTCGATTCGGAGCCAGCCAAGTATTTAATTCGAAGGAAACTGACATCACCGACGAGGATATCGATGTCATACTGGAGCGCGGCGAGGCTAAAACGGCTGAGCAGAAGGCCCAACTTGATAGCATGGGAGAGAGCTCGTTGCGCACTTTCACCATGGACACGAATGGCGAGGCCGGCACTTCGTCTGTCTATCAGTTTGAGGGCGAGGATTGGCGTGAGAAGCAGAAGCAGAACGCTCTTGGAAACTGGATTGAGCCACCGAAGCGTGAGCGTAAAGCGAACTATGCCGTGGACGCCTATTTCAGGGAAGCCCTGCGCGTCTCCGAGCCCAAAGCCCCTAAGGCCCCACGCCCACCCAAGCAACCTATTGTCCAGGACTTCCAGTTCTTTCCGCCTCGCCTGTTCGAGCTGCTCGACCAAGAGATCTACTATTTCCGAAAGACTGTCAACTACAAGGTGCCCAAGAATACAGAACTCGGCTCGGAAGCCAACAAAGTTCAGAGGGAGGAACAGCGCAAGATTGACGAGGCCGAGCCCCTCACCGAAGACGAAATCATCGAGAAAGAGAACCTCCTCTCCCACGGCTTCACTGCCTGGACCAAGCGGGACTTCAATCAGTTCATCAAGGCCAACGAGAAGTATGGACGTGATGATATCGACAATATAGCCAAGGACGTGGAGGGCAAGACTCCCGAAGAGGTTATCGAGTACAACGCCGTGTTCTGGGAGCGTTGCACAGAGCTGCAGGACATTGAACGAATTATGGGACAGATTGAGCGAGGCGAGGGAAAGATTCAGCGACGACTGTCCATCAAAAAGGCCCTGGATCAAAAGGTATGTCGGATGATTTATTTATTTGTTAAGGATATATCACATCTAATGAATCTCACATCTCTTTAAAGATGTCAAGGTATCGAGCACCCTTCCACCAGCTGCGTCTACAATACGGCAACAACAAGGGGAAGAACTATACAGAGATCGAAGATCGTTTCCTGGTCTGCATGCTGCACAAGCTGGGCTTCGACAAGGAGAATGTCTACGAGGAGTTGAGAGCGGCTATAAGGTAAGTGGAGAAGTCTGCAATATCTGAAACTCTTACTTATTCTATTGTTTGTTATGATGCAATTCGACAGAGCATCGCCGCAGTTCCGCTTCGATTGGTTTATCAAGTCGCGCACAGCTCTGGAACTTCAACGTCGTTGCAACACCTTGATTACGCTCATCGAACGCGAGAATATAGAATTGGAGGAGAAGGAACGGGCCGAGAAGAAGAAAAAGACGCCGAAAGGCAGCGTTTCTAGTGGCAGTGGAAGCCACAATAGCACTCCAGCGCCAACGCCCCAGCCCAAGGCCAATCAGAAGCGCAAGAACGATGTGGTGGCCACCAGCAGCAGTTCAAGAAGAAGAAGAAGTAACCAGGTACTGAACGGAATGTACCATCGCAAGATATTTACTTGAGATTCGGCTTTTCTCATCATTAGTTGCAGTTCCAGAGCAAAGACAACAGATTACTTAATATTTTACTCTGCATAGACAAATACATAGATATGTATGTACGTAGCTCTTAGTTCAGTTGCCCCAACAGCCACAACAACCCACAACAAACATGCATTCAACACTTCAACTATAATATCATTGCGCGCCGCTGTATTCTATTCCACGTATTTGTACTTTGATTTTAAGAACTTAATTATTATATTTATATATTGCAACATCAGATCCATGAGTATTCCTAATGAACAGTTTATCCGACCTTTATTCTAGAAAGTAAACGGAGGAGGGAAACACTTTCAATCTAATTTTCAGAAGCGTTCTCTTTATCGACTTAATATAATAACATTTATAAATTCTTTGAATTGCAGTTTAGCAGTTTTGGTGTCACGAGGCACTTATACATGCACACACATAAAGACTTAAACATTAATATCATCTTATTCATGCAGTCAGCGGCATCGGCATTGGCTCCGACACCGCCTTGTTGCCGCGGGGCGGGGCGGGGCGGGGTTAGATGACTGTGCTTTGAACTCAAACTGTCATCTCTCTGTCTCTGTTTTCGATTCCATCTGTAGGGGTACCTGCATCGTATTTAATACTACCATCGTCCATAGTCCATGTGGCATGGGTGGGATGGGAACTTCAGAGTTCCCATTAATCATCGCCGCTGTACATCTCAATGATCTCGCCAATGCTGGCCACGGCACCAGCAATCAAAGCTAGGATGGACAGAACGCCCAAAATAATATTCTTTACCATCTTCCAATTGCACCATCCCAGACGATCGGGATAAAGGTAAACGGTCTCAACGAAGCTAGGAACAAAGATGCCTAGCAGTGAGAAGAACACGGCGCCCACCAAGCTGATGAATGGTTCCAGGTTGGGAATAGCCGCGGCCACGCCTCCGCTCACCAGGATAATGCCACTGCGCAGCAGGATCTGTGTAATGTTGTGCTTCTCAGGGTTGAACTTGTGGTTGATCTTGCGCCATAGGATCTCGTTAGGCACGTAAAACTGTAGGCCAAAGGTGAACAGAATGGCCACTGCCATCAGAAGCTTGGCCGTGTCGCCCAACCAGGAGCCCTCTGGCAGATTGAGCGTGATGCTGCCACGGACCGTGTCCCCGAATCTCACATAGCCAAAGAAGCCAATGATCGCGTAGAGCACCACCACAGTTATCATAGCCGTGTTAAGAACACCAGGACATCCGAGGAATTGCTGAGGCTTGCGCATTGAGTTCTCCACGGGCATCACTACACCAATTCCCTCCATGGCGAAGATGACCGTTGCAAAGAAGAGGGGAATGTGCGCGGCCGGAGCGATCAGCGGCTTATCAGAGTAGACTAGTGGCTCGTCAAACATGTAGTACAGGACAATCACGAAGGTAATCACAATGAACACATTGGCCATCAGCGAAAACGGAACCAGCCACTTAAGATTCCGGATCTGTCCGATTAACAGGCACGGAATAACCGTGAGGGCAATATAGATTCGTACATCCCAGTTCAGGTTGCAGTCGAAGTTGATGACGTCGTGGAAGGAGGTAGCAATGAACACGATGTACACACAGGCCGCCGCATAGTAGGTGGCCATCAAACCAATGTCCACAAATTGCCTGAAACAATGCACATTATTGTTTTATTTTTGTTTGTTGCTTAATACGGTGAGATTTGACTTTTCAACGTACTTGGCAAAGTTTGAATAGGGCCGCATGCCCTTGGGACCGTACTCGAACACCTTCTCGGCCGTCTCTGCGAATCCCAGAGCTGGCACCTTAGCATCGCGGCAAATGTTGTGCGAAGTTTTCACCTGAAATAAAGAAATGCACGATAAATAAGTTCTTCATATCACAAATAAACCAGTTGGATCGAAACCAGGTTTTCAGTTTCTATTATTCATTATTCTTATTATTGAACTTGAATAGAAAAGGATAATCCAAGGTGGAGTGCTAACACGAGAACCTGGTACCTGGTACCTGGCTTTATATCCTACAGAGTGAAAGCTAAGCACCGGTTCTATCCGGAGTGTTAAAGTCACCTCTTAGTAAACATTATTTAAAATGACGACAGACGACAAAGGTTAAAAATGACTGTAAAAAATGTTCGTGCTATAAATCTGTATATCTCAAGTGGATTATTAATATGTATAGATCGGTGACTTGGGCTTTCTTGGCATCTAAAGGAGATTTTTACTCCTGATAAAGGTGATTTTACAAACTACTCGCACTCGGTGTTGTACAACTGTCTGGAAAGTGAAGTACGTCTAAATTCTGGGAAGTTACGTGTTAAATGATTTGCGATAATCGGAAATGCTTGATCATAAATAAAATAAGCAATAAAACTTAGCTTGATTGCTGATATAAATATAAATTGTATTTATCTCTCTCTGATTAGACCATATCGCGGTATGTCTGGCTTCCAGAGGTGTGGAATACAATAAGTGGACTATCTGTTGCACGCCTTATCAAGGCCTTTCCAATTCTGTTGACAGATGACTTGGGACAGCACCTTGAGCTACTTCAGCGAACTCACAAATACGTCAGCTTGACTGGTAATGGTTTATTTGGTAATTTTTTAGGTCAACATCCGAAATCAGGTGCTAAGTCTTAGATCGATTTGCTTACCAATATGTGAACACAGTGGGTGCAGAGGAAGCCAACGATGAGCGTCATGCACATTCCAAAGACCAGGCCGGCGTTGTGAAAGGCCATAGGCATGGCTAGAATTCCTGTGCCCAGGGAACTCTTGAGCAAATGTGCTAAAGCGCCTCCAGTACTGGCTCCTTTTGGATCGCGATGCTCAAAGGGACTGTAGGGATCCTCGGAGAGTGAGAGCTGATTCTTCTCTGTCAAGTTTGCTCTGCAAGCGAAAAAGAGAGAGAAAAATGTTTAAGGTCCAGATACTAGATGTACCGAGAGATACCGAGAGTTCAAGTACTCACTTCGAATTGAAGTCGTTCAACGAGATCACTGATGTTGATGCTGAATAGGCGGGTGGATTGTCGCCTGCCGAAGCAAACTCCTCCGCATCTTGCTTAAATCCTGCATTATCTGTCATCTAAAAGCACAGAGATATCGACAATTAATAAGAAATTGATCGTAATTACGGGGAATTCAATCAAATGATGAATCGACACGAGTAGGCGACTACCAATGACCCCCGGTACGAGACTCGCTTTCGTTCGTCCATTTGCAGCTTGTGTTAATCCGTTGAAGGGTTGCTAGGCGCATGCCGTTCGTATCTTATCGACAGCTTGGAGCTTTCAAGTATTACAATAGCCTTAGCAAAAAGATTCCAGATACGAGCAGATCCTTATCGCCAGCGGCTGGAATCGGTGCCTGGGGCTGGGGGTCCGCAAATAAAAAACACTGGACTGCATTCATAAAATTTTGCTTTATAGCTCTATAGCCATATGGCCCTAAAGACCGCCTATAATTTCACTGACTTTGACTGTTTGCCATAAAGGCGATTCTAAATCAGCGTGAATGTGGTAGCCCCTTCCCGATATCGTATCTGAACGTTCAATGGAGTCATTTCATATTTTGAATTTCCCCAACTACTTGACAATGTTCTGTGAGTGGGCTTCGATTAGCGTAATCATGGCAGAGTGTTATTTATTAGCCTTTCCGTCTCTCTTATACTATATATTGAAATTTTTGAAACAATTCAACAAAGGTTAATGCGCATGGGGTTGTTGTTGGCTCCTACGATTCGTTCCAAAGGACAACAACATTTTATGGGGGTATAAATAACCATAAATCCGCAGTAACCTAGCTTTCAAATTAGTCCATAAAAGTTTCCAGAGTGGAACTCATCTATTCCATATAATTTACATAAAAACGGCTTGTTAAAAGTCCTTTGAGCAAGAATATACGATATAATTGACGAAGCAGAAACACGAATGATATGATAGTTAAAATGGTACATATGTACGTAGACTATATGGATAGCTGTATGTTTTAGAAAATGGCATCGAAGGGGGTATGAACCAATGTGTGATATGGAATATATCTGTAGATCTTCGGCACAATAAAGTAAGTGCATGCTATTATAAATATCAGAGAGCGTATATCACTTAACATATATGTATGTACTAGTATTTCAAAGCTGTCATGTCCCATTACTTTGAAGAATATGTTTGCTTGGGATTTTTAAGTAATCGTTTTTAAGGCACATATAGAATGTAACACTTTTTTTGAAGCAACACCGGAATAATTATATGACTTTTTAAATTAAAGAAACATTTTGTCAAATATTTAAATGCACTTTTCTGACCCTAGTCCTATTCCCTTATTTCCTTAGTGGGAGCCTCGAGTCCGGGAACTTACTTTTCGGCTAGCGTAGTACGGTCCGAAAAGATCTTGAGCGATTGAGGACCGAACGCGTCCTCTGGCCAAAAGCAACTGAATAATCAGTTCAAAAGTAACAAGCGGCTACGGGTATCAGGTACGGGAATGCTTTCGAGTGGGCCTGGCCTGAGTTGGGGCCACGGCGCCGAAAAGTGTCGGAAAACGTTGAAGTAACAATGTCCCAAAATGATAACGACTTAAAGCAAGACAGGCAACAATAATTAATCTACAACAAATACCCGCCAAATGACTATAATAATAAAATACTCAAAGCTACCTTTAAAATCAATTATAAATGACTCCCCCCGATAACCTTATCGTTCCCAAACTGAGCCGAACCTGACCCGAGAACAAATCCATTCACCTGATTTGCTGGCCAGAACAGAACAGAGACAGAAAGAAGGCAGAACGAAGAGAAACCCAGGCAATACGACTCATCAAAGAAATACCCATGGTATCTCTATAAACTAACTTAACTAAGTCGGCTATCCCTAAAAACTTGGACTTCGTTCTGGGGAAATAGCGATTAAAATTTTTTTAAATATACAATATGTACATATGTGTTATGTATATTGAAAGCGGTAATCAGAGTAAAGCGTATTTAATATTATTGTTATTATGTCGCCCGATAAGACTATTCGAAGTCGTCAAAAATAGGGCCAGCAGAATGCATACTGGTCTGGGGATATGCATACCCATGGATGCCTATGGCATGTGTTACGATCGAATATTATATGTTGTTCTCTCGATGAAATTCCCATTTATTGGAGGGGCACACAAATCGACGGTAAATTTTTATGATCGGCTTCTAATTGTGTTTCTGGGGGGCAGTTATACGACATCACGCGCCCGTGTACACTTATTCGATACTCATACATATCAGGACATGTGGCCATTGATTAGTTCTCTGGCTATCACAGTCGTTAGTCGGTCCAAAGTTGTCGCTTATTAGCTTTATGGGCAATTACTTGGGTTGGGTCATTAGATCTATAATTTAATTCAAATTCGTGTTAAGTGCGTCACTAGGAGTTATGGAGATTATGGAGATAGACTGGGATCGGAGCTTATGATCGTGCTAATCAGCTATCGATATATTGGGTAAGTTAGGCCTTCGTGCCCTGGCACTGAAGCAGTATTTTCTTTAGGGTTCTCCTAATGAGCGAAACGGAATACGCAAAGATTTCGATACGAGTGTTTGCTATACAAATTATATACTAATTTGTATAATCTTTGTTTCCACGCAAGTTAAAGAAAGAGTGGAAAGATCCTCAGCTCAACAGCTTCGGAAATTAGCTTGCTATCGTACCACCATATTGTATGTGTTTGCAAGTCAAATTGAAATATTCTTTATTTCCTTATTCCTTGTTATTCTTCCTTACAATTGAAAACCATTCAGGGGTAATTCAGGTCCTCCTTCTAAAAGATTATTTACAAAAGGTAAAACATGTGAGAGGCCGACCATTGGAGTATGTATACGAGTATGTGTGTCATTTATTTTAAGATTCTGTTCCTTTTTATCAAAGCTTTAAGCTCAGATATTTATGTCTCATTATACGAGTATGTATTTTGTTATCTTCTTGTCCTAAAAAGATGGCTGGCCCCATCTGCCTCCTCTCGCTTTGATCTGTTTCCCGAATGGCCTTCCCCGTTATTACATAAACTCGATTGCAGCACCGTTGGGTTTCTCCCATTCATTCTCAAGTACTGTCCCGCCGATTAAGGGCCGTTAATTGGTACTGCAATTTTGAATTGAGTTTTTGTAGGATCTCTTTTGGGTCAATGGATTCCGGTAAAGCCAAAACAGCTTTTGGTTGCCTTTTTGGCGCTTTCTGTTTCTGCTGTTTTGTTTCGTTTTGCTTCTGTGTGTTTTCTGCTTTGTTTTGCTTGCGCGTTCGCTTCACGTGCCGAAAGAAGAAGCGAAAAGAAAACCCGTTGTCCGCCCGGATTGACGACTGACTGATTGTCAATGCAACCATTCATATGTACGTATACATATATTAAATATGCATGTATGGGGCTAGGGGCGCCTGCGCCTGTGCCTGAGTGAATGGGAAAGGAACTCATTGCCAGACGAGATGGCTGTAAGACGGATCAGTTCGCACTACTCGAATCTGTTTGTTGGCGACCTTATCCCACAGACTTTCGATATGCAAAGTGGATGAGCCGAGCCGAATAATTGATCAGGTACTCGATCGGTAATCACAATCATAATGACGAACGATGATGAGATAATGCCTTGCCTCGCCAGCTCTGACTGACAGCCGCGGGGGATGTCGAGGGAGGAATACCATTGTCAGAAACTGAATAAAACTTGAAGTTTATTGCACTAGCGGCACTGTAAGGTAGCTGCCAAGATAAAAGTGAGTCAATAATCTTTTATGACATCCAATTCGGCTCTTATCAAAGCCGCGAAATACAAGCTTGGTGAAATGATTTGTTCTCGGGTTCCGTTCCTGCCATGACTGGCAATTGAGGCGGGGGCAGGAAATTTTCGAGGAATGCCCCCACCAACTTGGAATGCCTTGGTCTTAGGGTAATTTTCCGTGTCACATGCATCTGATAATTATCAAATATAATTTCCCGATAGCTAAGTTGATGTGCAGGAATTAATTATAAATAATTACTAAATTATAACGCGATAAACAAAAAAAAGGCAAAAAAAGTAATTGCTCAACTTTCGGCGGGTATTCTCTCCGATATTTACCTTTTGGCTGGTTTTTTAAACTTAATTGTAATATTTTTTATTCCTTTATTTAATTTAGCTGGTGGGAAGGGGTATAGGTTGCCTTCAACATTGACACGAAAAGTTCACAAAAAAGTGTTTTCACACCGACGCGTTAATTTTCGCCTGCGATGTGCTTGATGGCGCGAATTTGCAGAGGCAATCAAGAGAAACAAGCACGATCAAACCATAACAAAGTAATATTTAAACGCTTGTTTCCAAGCTTTTTTTTCTGCCTATGTTGTTAACAGTCGGGCGATCGCTTAGTGACTGATATTAAGCCAATGTTTGTGCTTGAATTTGTTGCTGCGGCGGCGTCGCCGTAGCGGCTACATGTATAAGCCCCCCCCCCCAACACTCAGATATATTCCGCCAGCCGAGAGCTCAACTGGAGACTCCACATGGGAGAGGAGAGTCGGTTGGCGCAATTAGCGCAATGGACAATAAACGGTACCGTGACGCAGGTGGGCTGTGCCATGCCCGTCGGCCTCTCTCTCCTCGGTACGAGTGTTTGAGCGTGCGTATTGGTGCTTTCTACACATCATTCAGATTTGGGCATTCGGCTGCCAGACAGGTCTGCCTTCGTCCCATTACTCATACGCAGCGTGGTGCGTGCAGCTGGTGGAGGAGGTGCTGTAGGAGGCGCCGTAGGAGTAGGCAGAGGACAAGTGGGTGATGTAAAACTCCTCCTTATCTAAAGAAGATTACACGCTGTTCTGGAATGTGGTCAGAGATATGCCAAATACGAGTAGTATTAATGTAATTGGTTCCACATTATGAATATGGGTATCCAGCAGCATATCTAATTGGATTTCTTCCGAGAAATGTCTAATGCCATGCTCCATTCTGTGGCTCACCCTGTATACAGCACAGACACAACCTACCACCCATCTATCTATTCACCCATCAATCTATCCATATTTAGTCACACCAGTTTAGTAGCTACTAACGACAGTATCCAGAACATTGAACATTTGCAAACTCAAGAATTTTTTAGATATTTCGAACCGCTTTCTGGTCTCCTATTAGTTGGTTGGGGGTTGCCTCTCTCCCTCTCCGCCTCTGCAGTCTGCTCCTTTAGACAGATCATGGAGCTTGGTGCTTGACTCGTTTCAAGTAGCTTATTGGTGTTGCAGTGGCGTGTCGTCCATTTTTATACCCGATACTCAAAATGAGTATTGGGGTATATTAGATTTGTGGTGAAAATGGATGTGTGTAACGTCCAGAAGGAAGCGTTTCCGACCCCATAAAGTATATATATTCTTGATCAGCATCAATAGCCGAGTCGATTGAGCCATGTCTGTCTGTCCGTCCGTCCGTCCGTCCGTCCGTCCGTCCGTCCCTATTAGCGCCTAGTGCTCAAAGACTATAAGAGCTAGAGCAACGACATTTTGTATCCAGACTTCTGTAATATGTCACTGTTACAAGTGTATTTCAAAACTTCGCCCCGCCCACTTCCGCCCCCACAAAGGACGAAAATCTGTGGCATCCACAATTTTAAAGATACGAGAAAACCAAAAACGCAGAATCGTAGAGAATGACCATATCTTCTAGACTGCAGAATCTGAATCAGATCGTATCATTATTATAGCCAGAATGAAGAAAACAATTTCATTTTTTCTCGCCCTGTCTCTCTCTAACACACACGTATCATAGCCGGCTTTGCCTATTGCTAAATATGAGTTCCAAGATCTCAGAGACTATAAAAGCTAGAGCAATCAAATTTGGTATCCACACTCCTGTAATATCGGACCTTGACAGATTTGTTTCAAAATTTCGCCCCACCCCTTCCGCCCCCGCAAAGGACGAAAATCTGGAGCATCCACAGATCTCAGAGACTATTAGACCTGACTGTCGAGCTCTCACTGCTACAAAACTATTTGTAATTTTTCACTGCAGAACTCAATGTTAGAAGTGTATTTCTTTTTGCACAGAGAGCTCACTGCTACAAGTGTGTTTCAAAATTTCGCCCCACCCCCTTCCGCAGCCGTAAACAACGAAAATCTGTTGCAACCACAATTTTGAAGATAGGAGAAATTTAAAAACGCAGAATCGTAGAGAATGACTATATCTACCAGATTGCTGGATCAGATCGGATCATTATTATAACCAAAAGTAACAAATCAATTTTCAGTGGCTACGCAGCGCCCGTCGACACGTTCTGACTGATTTTCTGTCTCTCTCGCACGCACTCTTTGTCGTTTAGTGTAGCCATACTGACTATGTATCGGGTATAAATGTAGAGTTGCGGTCGCAGCAGCAACTCACAACGTTCCCCCTCGTTGTGTTTTGTTTTTTGTTTGTCTTCTTTTGTTGTTGTTTGGCTGGTAGCTTACAGATATAGACAACAGATTGGAGTCGAAGTAAGCTTATAAAGCCACTATTTCAAGTCAAACTTACAATCGAAATAAGTTTTTGAAACCATTCTTTTTCACTCTAGATGCCTACAGATACTCGTTTCTGTTATTTCGGATCTTGTTATTTGAGATCTTGTTATTTCAGATCTTAGGCGATGCCAGAAAAGTATGGGCATTAGGAAGGATGTAATAAGGAAACAACGTGCTTCGTTGGGACTGTAATATTTATCCGATTTCGGCAATTTTAGGTGGATCAGTAGATAACGTTTAGATTGGATAACCGCAATTTGTGTTAGATTCGTTACCAATTCGTCGTCACCCGCTGTAGCTACATACAGTGGGGCAGTGGAAAATTTTCTGCTATGGCACAGACTGTAAATGAAATGCATTTTTCACGTGATGTGCATTTGGAATTTTTCGAGTTCAAATATTGTCGGTCCTAATGGATTGTCACTTGCCCCAGATTTATGGCGGCATTTAAAATACAAATTTCAAGTTGAAATTGGCCTAGTGTACTACTAAAAGTATGATCTAATACCCTCAACAATGTCTCTCCGATAGCTGGGGAGCTGACATGGGACTTTATTGAATGGCATTTATCGTGTATCTTTAATTACAGGCCACAAAACTACACCTGTTATACGCGCAACAATCTTATATTGCATAGGAACAATGTTCTTCTTGACGCACGACAAAGTCATGTTGCGTATACGCACCCTATGGGAAAGCCTTGGATGATTGATAAGCCCAAAGGTTCCGCTTGTGGATCGAAGAGAAGACAAGACCATTTCAAACAGGTCAAGAGCTTCGGCTCTAGCCGCTGCAATGTTGACTTAACGATTCCTTATCGATTGAGCGTAGTGAATTTTGAAAATATTTACCACAGTGGCTGTCCGTATTGACAATCTCGGTTGAGCTTGATAAAGTTTTATCATATTAATGGGGAATTACCGGTTGTGAAAGCTAGATGGGTGGGCTCTTAAGATATTACCGGAGCTTGCCGGTGATTCTCAATTGGAATACACTTTCCACTACATCTACATACGTATAGCGCTCAGCTTCTGTATATCTCTCCCATCAATCTAATTCGAGTGATACAACTCGCTTCTCAAATACCTGGAAACAGGCTTTTGTCAGTTTGCTCCGAAAATCCCCCAAATATAAAATGTAAGACTCCATCTGCTCCTCATTACAATGCCAATCACGCTTTTTCTGACCAACTGAGCAAAATTACAACCAAAATTAAATTTCAGACTGTTCGGCGAAAAATTCGCAACAAAAAAATCCAATTCGTATTGTGTTTATTATCGCTCATGGTAATGAATAAACACAATTAATATACTGATGTGCTTCCGCAATTGATTTCCGGATCTGCCTTCTGACACTGTTTTTGGGGTCGGCTCAGATCGGACGAGTTCAGCGCTGAGTAATTAACTAATTAATATGCAGACTGCGCTTGGCATTAGCTCTAAAGATTGTCGTTTCAGATCTCAATGGATTCGAAGTGCTGTCGCTGCTGCTGTTGCTGCTATGTCAAGCAACGCAACGAGCAACGGCACTGACCTTGCCCGATGTCAAACACCCGCACCGCATTTTAATTTGATGCTCTCTGGGCTATCGTGTGTGGGTGGTGTCAGTGTTTTGACGTAACAGAAATGTGGGCTAGTGGAGGTGGGATGAGACG
Organism: Drosophila lowei; assembly: GCA_008121275.1. Taxonomy (NCBI): domain Eukaryota; kingdom Metazoa; phylum Arthropoda; class Insecta; order Diptera; family Drosophilidae; genus Drosophila; species Drosophila lowei. The sequence goes on from CM017778.1 coordinate 3,837,705, forward strand.
GCCAAAAGAAACTTCCTTGACATGCTGTGGAGAAACCGGTTGCAGCCTCATCTTGAGATTCTCACTGTTTATTTGTTTCAAAAAGTGATTTCAGTAATGGCTGTTTCGTTTCTTCTTGCCACAGGCGACAAACGGCCTTTGTCCGAGCGGGCCCCGAAATTAACAAGTGTCGAACACGCCCTAAAGGCGAGTCAGAGCAGTACGCATAAGATATTTGCATTATGCAAATTACTTGTTCAACAAATGCAGGCACAGCAACAGCAACTCCCTTAGTCTGACAGTTGCCGGACTCAAGCGACAAAAGAAATTGTTCTACAGACCCGTACTTACGTATGATTTGTACATATGTATATCTATGGCCCCCCATAACAATAGATACTTTCTAAATGATTTGTGAACTTGGGAGGTTCCAAAGAAATATCTGTTTCCGCATAGCTCAAGCGACAACATGATCAAGGTGAGTTTTGCATGTCATTTCCAGTTCCAGTTCCACGCTGTGACTGCATTGGAAATAGAAGTAGATGTCAATCGGCGGGGTGGTATTTAATGGCTGTAATTAGCATTGGCATGAACAAGTGGAGATGCGTCAGCGAACCGATTAAAAAATAGCTGGATAATTAACGTAATTCAAGTTATTTGGCAGCTCGATAGAATCGTTAGATTTATATAAAACCAAGCAAATTGGGCTGGGCCTTGTGTTTGTGTGTGTCTACGACAATAACAGAATAACTTATAAATGCACTGTTCACCTTAACGTTAGGACCGTGGCATTTCCATTTACTCTCCCTTGTAGACGGGCTTGCGTTTCTCGGCAAACGCGGCGAGTCCCTCCAGACGGTCCTTTGTGGGTATCACCTGAGCATAGCAGACCTCTTCAATTGAGTAGCCCGTGCTTAGGTCGACCTGCATGCCCTTGTCAATAGCCAGTTTGGCCATTCGCACACCCACTGGACCGTTGGGCAGGATTTCCTCGGCGAGCTTTAGGGCCTGCTGGTAGGCAGCATCATTTTTTTCGTTCTGGCTTACAACATGGTTGACGAGACCCAGCTCCTTGGCCTCAATTCCATCCAAGACTCGGGCAGTGAAAATAAGTTCCTTCGCCAGCGAGGGGGAGAGAATGCGGGGCAGTCGCTGAGTGCCGCCGGCGCCGGGGATTATGGCCAGTCGAGTCTCTACCAGACCCATTTTGGTATTTGAAGCTGCCGTGCGTATATCGCATGCCAAGGCCATTTCCAGACCACCACCCAAAGCAGCGCCATCCAATGCGGCGATTACGGGCATCGGCAATTGTTCAATGCTAATGAGCAGGTTTCGTAGATTCGACACAAACTCGCTGGTTTCCTCGGTGGACATGCCTAGAATCATAATAACGCTATTGAAAATCTTTAAAATTCCATTGAATGTAATTTGTACCTTTACGCTCCTTCAAATCAGCGCCAGCACAGAAGATGCCCGGTGTGAGACTGCGTAGGACAACCACCCTCGAACCATTATCCTTTTTAATTTCTTCCAATATTTCGCCAAAGGTATCAACCATTCCACGGCTGAAAGAGTTCTTGGCGGCAGGCCTATTGAGACCAAGTACTGTAATACCTTTCTGTGCACCCTCCAAACGTTCGATCAAAACTTCATTACCGCCTTCTAATGGCGCCTCAACGGCAAAGTTTCGGGCCGCCACAAGGGGGCGAGCTATCTGGCGGGAAAATCTAGCAATTTTATTCATCAGATACATCTTATTAACAGAATATAGCAAACAAATGGAACGAAAAAGATTGTTATAAAACCGGCAAAAACAGCTGTGGTCGCTAGTGCTGGAATCGTATCGTTACGATGTATCGTTGCATGAACTGTGGTATCGATACACACGATATTGTATCGATAGCATCATTGTCTTTATCTCCGGGTTAAATTTGTAAAAAATTTGTTAATTTTAACACAAAATTTAAGTATAATTTCGCCCAGAAGACGCCTGGAACAACGTAATTTTTGCATCACAAGGAGTGCGTACAGACAACTTTGTTCGTAGCTCTGCATGGGTAGATTTTTGGTTAAAGTGGCATCATAACGCCAACAATAGAACACATCTGATTAAAAGCACAAGTCAGTCAGTCTGATAGTGAAATAGCGCGCCGTGTAAGTGGAAGAAAAGATACCATAATCGAAGCACGCAAGAATTTGTAAACTGTATTTGTATTTTCAGAGCATTGCTGCGAAAAGCAGGATGCTGTTTCGCGGCGTGCAGTTCCTGCAGCGAAGACACCAGCAGTTCAGCAGAGCTATTAATCACTTGTCTGTGCGATGTGACTCCGGCAAAAGTTGGATGCAAAATGATTCAGAACTCTTCAGGCCCCAAGCGTGGACTCGTCCTGGCATTTTCATCCAGTTTCGCTGTACTGCCGGAGGCAGCGATTCCAATAAAAAAGAGAAGGCGCTGGAATCGAAGGAGGAGACGACTGAGGCCAAGTCGAGTGCTAGACAAACAAAAAACTTCGAGGTAAAAACTTCCAAGGGGATCCTAAACATTAGCACGACAATTGAAGACTCGAAGATCAATGAGATTGTATTTGAGAAATCCGACACAACGGCCATTAATTTAATGTCCAATGCAAGTGCAACCGTAGGAGGAGGAGCCGATAGTACCACGGGGTCCGAACCCCCGCATAGCTCCCCTACATCTGCTCCGAAGTCATCGCCACCGGTTAAGGACACCAAGGTCAGTCCAACACCACCACCTGCAGAGACTCCACCTGCCGTCACACCCACACCAAAGCGCGCACGCTTCGATTATCGCGCCTCACTAGAGCGTAACTTTGTGACTCCTGGAAGAGCAATTGCAGATTTTATGTTAACGGCTGCTGACCTGGACTCTCTATCGAAGATCAAGAGGAGATCTCCCTACGAACAAGAGCCTCCCATGACCGTCTACTGGCGACGGGATGTCGAGGCAAAAGCTGTGGAAGTATGGGGCTCCAAGGAGAACCTTCTGCGTGAGCGTCTCAAGCGCGAGGTGGAACGCAAGCAGTACCAGCAGAGTAAGTGCCTTCCTGTCTCACAGTAAATATTTGTCAAGTTAATAGAGTGTTGCTAAAAATGGATGGTCCCACAGATTTGTTCACTGTGAAACGCCGCCTGCGCGACTATCGTCGGGAGATAGGTTCTCGCACTAAAATTATGATGGATAATCAAAAAGAGTCGGAGAAATCTGCTCAAGTAGTCGCCACCGCAATTGCCATGTAAGAATCAATTAATTGCTTGACAACATAAACGATTTACATAATCGATTCCTCCAGCAATGCAGCTAATTTGCTCTTCAAGGCAGGTGGGTGGTTCTACAGTGGCTCCCACAGCATGTTTGCCGAGGTCATTCACTCGCTGGCGGATCTTATTAACCAGCTTATACTCGCCTTTGGCATCTACAAGTCCTCGCAGAGTCCCGATACCGACCATCCCTATGGTTACATGAACATGCGTTATGTGTCTTCGCTGATCTCAGGCGTGGGCATCTTTTGTGTGGGCTGTGGTCTGTCCATCTATCACGGCATTGAGGGCATTCTCCATCCACAGCCCATCGCCGATCTTTTCTGGGTCTACTGCATTCTGATGGGATCGCTGGTCTCCGAAGGAGCTACCCTGATGGTGGCCATAAATGAGTTGAAGCGTGCGGCCCGTGTAAATAACGTGAGCTTCAAGGAATACGGTGTGCATTTTCCTTACTCATCTGGTGGCTAGTTTCTCATACATATGTATATCTTTTCACTGATCAGTTATTTCTGGCAAGGATCCCTGCGTGAATGTGGTGCTCTGCGAGGATGCTGCTGCCGTGACTGGTGTCATAGTAGCCGGCACCTGCATGGGACTGAGCAGCTATACGGGCTCACCTATTTTTGACGCCGCAGGATCGCTTGTCATTGGCGGTCTTCTGGGCGCTGTGGCCTCTTTCATTATTTACACCAATGCCAATGCCTTGGTGGGTGTCTCCATTTCAACCGACCGTCTTGAGAAGATCAACACTGCGTTGGAGGCTGATGTAATGATCCGAGCCATCTATGATGTCAAGGGCATTGACATTGGTAATGCTCGTGTCCGCTATAAGGTGAGACCCTGACCTTGCTCATTTTCGCTGACATTTTATTAAATTCCTTGGGTCTGCCCGCAGGCTGAGCTTGACTTTGATGGTCGCGAGCTGACGCGCTCGTATCTGGACAAGCAGGATCTCGCCAAGCTATTAACGGTGCGTTGTCCTGACCTATTTGTGATCTTTTTTTTAAAGTTCTTTTTTCGGTTCTCAGACTGTTCGTGGGTTCCAAAAGGTGGACGATCTGGAGATCTTCCTGCTCGCCCATGGCGAAAACATTGTGGACCTGATGGGCGGTGAGATCGATCGCATTGAAATGAATCTGCGGGTAAGTTACACTGCAAAGTCTTTTTAAATTGATCAACAACTATCCACTTCTCTTCCCCTGGCAGACGCAATTTCCAGAAATACGACACGTGGACCTTGAAATACTCTAAGACAGGTTCCCTACTCTGTGGGACTAATGAATACAAACAAAAAGCATTAGGTGATTGGGTGCTTTCCATAAGAAATGATGTCCTGTTTAGTTTTATATTTATTTTCCATTGTCTACTGAATCTATCTAGTATCATTAGCATTAAATGTGTTTGGCCTGGATCTGTTTGTAGTTGAATTAATTGTGCTTTTTTAATCCCATGCCCCGTTCAAACCACTGAGAGCTATGTACTATAATAATATAAATATATATGCAATTAACTATAATGTGTGTTTGTACGAATTAGAGGTCCAAATCGATGGTCGACGAATGAAATGCTTTTTTTTAGGAGAAAACAGCTGGCCTCCCTCACTTGGAGCGTAAAAGTTCCAGCCGGTTGGAAAAATGCAATTATGAAGACAAATTTTATCGCATTAAGGCAGTCGAATGAAAGTCGATTGAATATTATAACTTAGTATTTTTTACCCGGTACTCATTCTATTAATTTATAAGGAGATAAAGAACATGTTGATTGCGCTTGCATTTAAAAAAAATACGAACCCCGTTTACGTTCATAACAGATAACAGGGCTGTAGGGATGGTAATTTTAAAATTCGAATTGTTGGGAGTTCAGCTACGTTCGGGTCGAACTATGATACATATCATGGGCTTATACAAATTTTCGTGTCATATTTGCGCATCAAATTTCAGATTACTTATTCATTGCTGGCTTTCTGGAATGTGCACGTAATGAGTGTAGGTGCACATCCTATGTCTGTTGAAGTCCCCTATTGAACAATTATTCTAATATGCAGACAATTATGAAAAAATATCCGTTTATTAAATAAGCATTTAAGGGATATACAAAATAACAGTTACAGTTATTGCTTCTTTAAAAAGTTTCGCTTCTTCCTACCGCAAGCATCCATTCAAATGCACTCATGCAAAGAGAGAACGCTCCCTGAGAGAACTGAAAGCTCCCAGAGCCGAAGGCCTATGGGATGTATCGGATAATTTTTCGTTGTGTGAACTGGGAGCGTCTATGTATATACATACTGTATGGTTAGTTGTTCAGTTAACATAGCTCATTTGGTTCACGCATGAACCAGATCCAACTCTTTAAATAAACGGTTGCGGCGGTCTGGTCTGGATGTGAATGAAATTAAATGCAAACGTGAAGCTTTATTTGAAAGGTGTACACCAATTTTAATGTGAAACAAAAGTGACTTGTTATTCATAAATTTAAGTGATCAGCCAAAAGTACTTAAGTAAAGTCTGTAAGGAAGCTCATTTCTAAGCCCCGAATTTGATATACCTTTGAAGTTCGACTTTTTGTTGTTCGTCTGCTGTTCGTCTGACAACGAATTTCTTTATGACCGATCGTTCATATGTCCGCTGAAATATATGTAGAGGTCCCATCAGTCGGTATCTATGATAGCCAACAATGACGCAAACACTTATCCTGCAGGTTAGACGCATGGGGCAGGCAAACATTTTTGGAGAGACTAGGGTGCATAGAAACAGACGGTCAATAATCATCCTAATAAAGACTGTACATACTGTGGACTGCAAATGTCTGATCAATTCCATAATGCCCTTTTCAAGGGTATAAGAACCAACAAAAAACCCCTCATTACCATTTCTGTATTAACCAAAACAAACAAAACACTCGCTCATGAATAATTTTTTATAAAGGAATTTCTCTTATGTTTTTGTGGTGAACGAACTTTGACGACACTATAGTAGATACACTCTCATGCACTGTTCCTTGCGGCTAGGGCATGGGCATTAGCAGCGCCTTATCGCCTGAGCTAAAGAACGACCCATCAATCCGATTCTTCCATTCCGATTTGGTTTTTTAATTTGAACACACTGATTTACTGTGCCGCCAGCTGCTGCTGCTTCTTCTGCTGACGCTGCTGGTGCTACCGTGTGGCATTTATTTGACCCATTAACGGTAAAAGCAGCGACACAACACAACGCAATTCACATGCTAATTGGATGGGACCTGACTTCACTAGAAGCCGTTCTGTTCTGGACTGTGCTGTGCAGATATGTAAATTTGTGCGGCAGGTAATATATATATATAACCAGCCATTCCTGTTCCAACTGGCAGAGACAATCGTATTCCCATTCGTACAGCCATGAAATCTGTCATCGAATCAATTAGGCGTCGCTTCAGCTGAAGTGTGGCATTGGGAGCAACTGGCACAGACCAGACTGGACATCGAGCCCAGTCCAATTGCTGATTCAGTTGCATTCCCGTTCCCCGAACGGTGACGGTAAGTTCGCCGGACGACGATCAATGCCACACTCAATACGATACGTAGTCGAAAATGTAGACTGGGGCGATCAATTGAGATCGTAGCGTACCGTACTCGTGATTTTAATTGATGGGGAAGGGAACCCTCGAACACAGCGAATCTCCGCAATACATCAATTAGTGAGCTAATGACATCTAATGCCGGCACATCTCACCCGATCTTACAGTTCAGAGACACAAACAATGCTGTTTCTGGTGCTGTTATGGTTGGTGCTGCCCATGCTGATTACCTCCGAGGCGGCCAATGATCCGCCCAAGCCTCATATAATCTTCATTCTAGCCGATGATTTAGTAAGTTCCCTTGCTCCTCACCAGAATCGATTCATTATCTGTTGGTTATGTCTACCTTTAGGGCTTCAACGACGTGGGCTTCCATGGTTCAGCACAGATTCCCACTCCCAATATCGATGCCTTGGCTTATTCGGGCATCATTCTAAATCGTTATTATGTCGCTCCGATCTGTACACCCTCGAGGTCCGCACTAATGACGGGAAAATATCCCATACATACGGGTAAGTGGACCAAGTCCTTTCATATTACCATTCAATCCAATCCATATCCTTCGTCCTGGACAGGTATGCAGCATACGGTGCTCTATGCGGCTGAGCCACGTGGACTGCCACTCAAGGAAAAGATTCTACCACAATATTTAAATGATTTGGGGTAAATCCTTTGCAATTTATCCCCGGAACGTTCTTATCCTTATCTCGATCCCTCTGGTCCCCAGTTACACGTCTCACATATCTGGAAAATGGCATCTGGGACATTGGAAGCTCGAGTATACGCCACTGTATCGGGGCTTCAGCAGCCATGTAGGCTTTTGGTCCGGCCATCATGACTACAACGATCATACGGCCGTCGAGAAAAACCTGTGGGGGCTGGACATGCGCAACGGAACGGATGTGGCCTACAATCTTCACGGACAGTACACGACAGATGTGATAACAAAGCACTCGGTCTCGGTGATAACCAACCATGACGCAGCGAAGGGTCCACTTTTCCTGTACGTGGCGCATGCGGCAGGTCATTCGGGCAATCCGTACAATCCACTGCCGGTGCCAGACGACGATGTGATGAAGCTGGACCACATTCTCCACTACAAGCGTCGTAGATACGCCGGTGAGTCTCGCGCTTCGATCGCAAGTACCTCTAGTCCTGATGCTGCGACGTTGTTTTGGTTTCTCGCTTTCAGCCATGGTCACCAAAATGGATGAGAGTGTTGGCCTGATTGTGGACCAGTTGCGAAAGTCGAATATGCTGGAAAACTCGATCATTATCTTCTCCTCGGACAACGGTGGCCCGGCCCAGGGATTCAACTTGAACTTTGCCTCGAACTATCCGTTGCGGGGCGTAAAGAACACCTTGTGGGAGGGAGGCGTTAGAGCCGCAGGTCTCGTTTGGTCACCGCTTCTCAAGAAGAGGCAACGCGTTGTCGACGAGACCATGCACATCAGCGACTGGCTACCGACGCTGATTGAGGCGGCTGGAGGCATTCCGACTCTGGCCAATGCCAATCTCAGTCAGAGTTTGGATGGGATGAGCATTTGGCAGACGCTGGTCCAAGACTACCCATCACCGCGCAAGACTGTGCTCCACAACATCGACGACATCTGGGGCAGCGCCGCCTTGACGGTCGGCGACTGGAAGATGATCCAGGGCACCAATTACAATGGAAGATGGGACGGCTGGTACGGACCGGGTGGGGAGCGAGATCCCCATCTCTACGACTGGAACATGGTGCTCAAGAGTAGGAGTGGCAAAGCCATGACTGGGCTGAAAATGCTTCCAAGTCGGGCGGATCAGCAGAGACTGCGAGAGGCTGCCACAGTCACCTGCCAAGGGCAATCAACTCAGGGCACCAGTTGTGTGGCGACGGCATTTTCAGCCCCATGCTTGTTCCATGTGCGCAACGATCCGTGCGAACAATTTAATCTGGCGGAACAGTAAGTTGGAAACGATCTGCTGAACTTGTTCAGTTGCCCCTCAATCCCTTCATTCTTTCAGATATCCCAAGGTACTCGATTTATTGATGGCGGAGCTCCAGCATATCAACTCCACTGCTGTTCCGCCGTCCAACCAACCTGATGATCCCAGGGCAAGTCCTATGTACTTCAACTACACATGGACCAACTTTGGGGACTATTATGGCAATAGCAAAGGAGCTGTCCTGGGTGATATAAGCTCGAAGTTTTGAAGGACAATGCCAAGAAGACTGCTTAGAATAAAGTTGTCAAGTTTTAGTCTATTAACAGTTTCTTTAAAGATGGATCGGTTTAAAGAATTTCGATAGAGTTTTGCATTTATTTATAGCTAGCCGTCTATAGAAAGATAATCGATTATCAATTTGACGGGTCCTGTCTCCATCATGTCTCCAACATAGTCTATAAAGACGAACCCGTGGCTCGTGTAGTGGTGCGGAATGGACAGATATTCAGCCGTAAAATGCAGGCCCAGAGAAGGAATGTTGACTCGGCTGTGGGCACCAGGAACAACATCAGGACGGACACCAGGAGCAGATACAGCCACAACACCGACATATCCATGACTGCCACCGAAAGAAGCCTTAATTCAAGCTCAGATACTATCTTACTAATCGATCAGACCGTATTTATAAGCACCCAGATCTTACAATTGCTCAGCCCTCCACATATTTGTCCAGCTGCGCCTGTGTTCGGTCTGGTCAACTGTCTTTGACCTGATTCGCTGTGAGGGTAAACATTTACTCAATCCACTTCGAGGCCAATGGACAGGCCGCCTCCCATGAGAATTATCCATAAATCTGGGATGCAACTGTATCCAGAATACTCGAAACTAATAGGACAAAGCCAGACAAATATCAAGTCGTTTATGCCATCAAGTCCACTAGACTTGACTCAAACTAACTCTGCGGCTATAAAAGAAAATCAGACAGTGTGAGCGATAGAAATATATGACCTAGCCTAACTGGTACTGGTAGCAGCGCAGCGGGAAAATTGTCAAAGTTAATACTAATAGCAAAATTACCAATTATATAATATCAATGGATAAATATTTACTACATTTGAAAAATGGGCGTCAAATTTTGAATTTTCACTCACAAATCGTACTTACGTGTATCATTTATTCCAATAGATTGCATTTAAATCCTTTTCGCTCATTCCCTTTCAAAAAATCCAGTATCCAGTCGATAGTATCGATGACCGAACTTGAATCGGGTAAGGCTCTCTTTGAACCGGTTGACAACAATAAGCCCCATTCCATACTTTTAAATTATGCAGCCACAAGTTTTGCATTTCATTTTTGAAGATTTTCATTGGCCGAAAGCTGTGTCTATGATGCCACAGACAATCTACAGTAATACCGCAAGCTATTTGAAAACTGGGCCTGCCGATGGAGCATCTCCATAAACCCTGATAAGTGTGCAGTGGTGACGCACACTTTAAGAATGGGCTCTAGCCCTGGTGTCTTCCTGCTTGGGAAACTCGTGGAGCAGCGTAGGAATCACACATACCTCGGAGTTACACTGGATGCACGTTTAACTTTCGACAGTCACATCCGTAGCGTGAAAAGCAAGTTGGTGGGTAAGGCCCAGAAAATGTTCTGGCTACTTAAACAAAGCACAAGCTCAGTTTAAAAAACAAAGTCATGATATACAAAGCCATACTAGCCCCTGCCTGGAAGTACGGCATTCAGGTGTATGGGATTGCCGCCAAAACTAACCTTGCGAGGATCATGACGTTCCAGAGTAAATTTCTGCGTAGGATCTCCGGAGCTGAGTGGTATATCCGTAACCGGGACATTGCCAAGAACCTTAACGTACCACTTGTTGGTGATGCTATCAACAATCAAGCGAAGAACGATATTTGTAAGCTCAGAAGCCACCCTAATGTACTGGCGAGACGTCTTGCAAGAACAAGATACCGGCGTAGGCTGGCCAGAATACACCCAGTCGACCTGCCCAACAGGATGATCTAAGAGGACCTCTACCCTAGAAACCTGAACAGATAATTGAACCAAATAATATCCCTCTCCAAATTCTTCGACCTTGATAACACGGACATTTTTTTTTTTACTGACTGTTGACTGTTGTATAAGTTGCTCCAAAAGTAACAGCAAACAACAGATTGTATTATTATTTTATAATCAAATGCAAACTACTTATTAATGAAAAAAAAAAATATATATATATATATGTATATATTAACTTAACGAAATAGGGTATACAAATGGCCTGCCGGTTGACATGCAACAAGTCTGCAAATACCAGCAACATTGACTTGACAACATTGGGACTGTTTTTGTTGTTGAACTTTTTTGTTTAAACCGTGTTTTAGTCAAAATACAATAAATGGGAGTACTAAAAACTAACCAATCTTGTAGACAATTTATTCATCGATGGGATAAAATTATATGGGAAGAGCTAAAGGTCTTAGTTAGCCAGCATTATTCAACGGAATATAATTGAGCAATTGAGCATTTGGAACGATACTCTCTTACGTTTGACCATTTTCGCTAAAACCTTTTTTTACGCACAATCCAATAAAAAAATATGTTTAAAATAAACCAGTCAAGTAGAAAATATGTTAATTAATCGAATAAAATTATGTGGGCATGGCTAAATATTCTATCTAGCTAATAATATTCGACGGAATATCAAAATCGAGGAATATGGTTTCCAATCCTTGACCGAGAACGATTAACCTATTATAAGCCAAGGGGTATTTCAATTTTTCACCGAAAATAATGAAAATTTGATCATTTTCGCGCAGTTCAGGTGAAAGATATCGTGGTTTCTTTTTAAGTTCAGAGGAAAGATGGCATGAATCCGCAAGAAGAATTTAAAATCGTTAATATTTTCCGCCATTTACCTCAAGTAGTTGAACTATTTAAATAGAGGGGGCTTAAGTGGGCTAATTTCGGTTTTTCATTATACGAGACGCTATATTGTTGTTGAGGAACAAAAAATTGAGGCAAAAAAAATCAAAGTCAAGTATTTAAAATAAGCCAGTCAAATAGAAATTTGATTCATTAATCGGATAAAATTTTGTGGGCAGGACTGAGGGTTCTATCTAGCTAGTAATTTTTTATAATTCCAAACCTATGATGCAACTTTAGCCGGACAAGAGGGAAAGATGTCCGCCGCTGAAGAAAAGGATCCCGTGGAGTTGATGCTAAAGAAAACAGGCTGCATTGAGCTACATTACAAGGTGCAGGAGTGTATAGCCGAGACCGGTGACTGGCGTGCGTGCCAGGACAAAGTTAAAGAATTCAGGGCCTGCATGCAGAAATACGTCGACCAGCAGAGTAAAAAGTATGCCAACGTCAAGTAGCATCCTGCAGAAGTTCATCAAAACCAGCGTCGCCCTCACCAAACCAACCAAGCTGGCGCTCGTCGTGCGCGGCGATCTTAAGATGACCAAAGGGAAAACAGCGGCCCAATGTGCACACGCTGCCGTCATGTGTTACCAAAACGCTGCTCACGGTACAGCCGAACAGAGTGCTGTTCTGCAGCGTTGGTGTCGTATGGGCCAACCGAAGATAGTGTTGCGGGTCGAAAACTTCGAGCAACTTAATGGACTGGAGCGACAAGCGCAGGAGGCGAACGTCGTTGCTGCTCTCGTGAGAGATGCTGGCCGAACACAGCTGGAACCGGGAACGGCCACGGTTCTGGGCTTGGGACCAGCGCCAGCTGCTGAACTGGATAAATTGGTTGCACACTTGAAACTGTTATGAGTTCTAAGTTTTATATATTCGTTACAATTAAAGTAAAATTTAACAACAGGTATTCTGAGGACTTTAGCTTCGGTCGGTGGAAGTACTCTTCTTGCCCTTGGAGGCCGTGGAAATGGTCAGGGAAACCGCCTGGCCAAACATCTCCACCAAATCGGAGGTCACACGTTCAGTTATCTGTCGCAGTTTCCCATTGGACTCGCCACATATCAACCGCTCAATGCGTTCAGTGGGACATTGTACTTGAACGGACGTGTAGACAACATCTGCAATGAGAATCGTACTTTATATGGAACTTGTCCACATGCCTGCATCGTATACATACGTTTCTCCAAGCTATAATACTCTAGCTCGCACTTCAGGTTATAGGGTATCTCCTGCGGCAAGTAGTCTAGCAAACGGGCACGAACACTTTCTACAATGAGCGCCTCGGGGCTGGCATCTGTGTGAATGTCCGAGGCGAATCTCCATTGTCTTGGCAATGCCTGTCCAATCAGATAGTTCTGAAGCTCATTCAGGCCATTGCCTGTCATGGCTGAGACAAGGAACACATTATCAAAGTGATCCCAGGTGGTCTGTCGCTTGTTTAGCGGAATTCCCTCTGCCACCTGACCCGTGGCAGCGGCTGCCAGACCTCGCGTCGCACCTTTGCCAGTTCGCTGACCCGAGAGCGTGTCATTGGTTAGAGTCTTGATCAGGTCCAAGAGCACGCGCTTCGATTTAAGGGCATCTATCTTGTTCAGCACGAGGAAACTGGGTAGGTTGGCGTAGGCCTTCAAGGTGTCCAAGACAGTAGGGTGCAGTTCCTTTCTCGTCCAGCTGTTTGAGACATCCTGCATGACGGCGATGACGTCCGCATGCTGAATGGCATGTCGGTAGGAGCTCTTAAAGCTCTGCTCCAAGTGGTGCTTCCGTATTTCCCGCTGGGTCACCAAGCCGGGCGTATCGTAGAACACGAGCTGAGTTTGTCCGGTTGTGCAAATGGCCGTGTTCGACTTGCGGGTGGTATGCACTTTAGCGGATGTGGGACATACCCTGTGGTTAATTATGTTGTTGATGAACGTGCTCTTGCCCACATTGGGGACTCCGATCACAGCAATGTGCAGAGACATCTGCTGATCCTCTGACTTGTTGATATTCTTCGTACTCTCCTGCGGAGGAAGTTGCGCAGGGTTGGACGATGTGTCGTCGGATTGAGTGGCGTTGGACAAACTGCGTCCATTTGTAAGCAAACATCGATTGCTTTTAGTCCTATTCAGCAATTTTAAAGCACTTGAAAACAAATTATACCGCATCTTGCGAAATCAGATTTATTTTTATTTAGCCAATTTCGATAGCCAATTTCGATAGCTGATGTTCTTCCTGGCCGTATGACATTACTCTTTGCTAATGGTCGTATTCCACTACTCTAACCGGACCGATTAAACACATATGAAAACAAAAATTTCAATTGAAGAGTAGTGTACGAAAGAGTAGAAGAAGAGTAGTACGAAACAACTCTTCAATTGAAAAGTGTGAGACCAGCAATAAAAACATTACGGGAAAAGCAGGCAGTAAGAGTGAGAGGAATATGCATATGCTCTAGTACGATATTGTCATCGAACTGGCGGCAGCGCAGCAGCAGATAAACTCATGCTGTGAAATTAAAACATGCGATATAAAAATCGTCCGGTGTGTGACGCTGAACTAACAAATCACCAAAGCCAACGCAAATTTATGGTTGTGTTTTTGCTTTCATACTATACCGATATATACAGTAGTGGAATACGACCATTAGATTAGCAGAATTGAACTTGTAATTGAAAGTGTAACCATCAATCGTCTCTGCGCAGGAAAGCAATCAGCAACTCAATCGGACTTTCGCGACCAAGTGATTAGCAAAACAAAGAAAGAATACCTCAAAACATTTCACACAATATAATTGCAATAAATCAGTCGAAGACGCCAACACAAATCCCCAATAGAAGACGCACAATGTTTCCATATAAGCTGCCTTGCGGGGACTTCCAGACGGTCACCACAATGACGGAGAAAAATATAAGCTTCGTGCCGCCAGTTTACGAGCAGAGGTACTGCGCGGCAATTCAAATTTTAATGGGATGGCGGGATCAAATCACGAAGGTGGTCGAATTTGGCTGTGCTGAAATCCGGTTCTTCCCCCTACTACGACGGGTTGAGACGATTAAAAATATAGTTCTGGTAAGCATTGAAACTCAGCGTAATAAAAACTTGGCGTTATTTTTAGGGAAATTTTTAAGGAAACACGATTATATTTTAATTACTTCGGCTGTATCTGTATCCTATCTTAGACTGCTATCATAATAATTACGAAATAACCTTTATCTATATATATATATATTAAATACTTTATTGAGGAGAGTATACCTTTTATATGTAATAGGGGAAATGGGAAATGAAACCTAACAATAACGGAAAAGTGGCAAATAAAAATTCAAAACATGAAAGATTTGCTATCAAGGCCATGTGGAGCCAAACAGTGCACTGTTCCTGCACACTGTTTGTCCGTACATATATTTCTTACAACATCGTATAATGGATAATTCAACAACGTCTTGCGCATGGAGCTGAGCTTTGCTGAGCCGATGCTCTCATAGCTTTGCTCCGACTGCCTGAGCGTACCAATCTGAATGCTTACAAATTAATTTATTAAAAACCAAAATTACAAATCAGAACGAGTGGTGTCCACGTGTATTATCATGATTAGGTTATGTTCTGTTCCTCTGAACACCTCATCTGGCATCGGGTAGTGCCTTGTTTACCACTAAAAATACTTGAAAACGAATTTAGGTTGCTAGTTTTCTAACTCTGTTTTGTTTGAAGTCCCCCTAGCCTAGTCGGTCGGTCGGTTGGTCGGTCGGTCCCTATTTATAGCTCTATAATTTGCGAGAATGCCTGGACGGGTTGACATTACGCCCCTTGATGTATTTGTTTTCATCATCGTATTCGCTGTACAGATTCTGCACTTCCAACAAGCTCGAGTTGTTCTCTACATCGTGCTCGCCAATTTTTGACTCAGTCTTATATAGGCAACGGCGCGTGCGCCGCTGCTTGGGTCGATCCTCTGGCGACCGCCTTGACTTCAGTTTGCGCTCCACCTCATCGGTGGCAGAGGCCACAGTGGCATTTTCTTTGCGTGTGGCGCAGCCACGTTTGTTACTGGCCACTGCTGACAACGGCGTGGACCGAGATTTGCTAACAGCACCGGTGGCAAATTTAGCCGAGGCTATATTTTTGTTACTACGTGCTACACCTCGGTTGGGTTTCAGCTGCTGTGTTTGGGTTTGCTTGCTGGTTCTTTTCCGGCAGGCTCCTCCCCCGACGCGTCGACGGACTGCTTGCTCGGAATGGTCAGAGTAATCGCTCTCCTCAGACGTGCCTTGCTCTGCATACTGCTATAAAGATAAAAATAATACAAGATAAAAAAAAAATGTTTTTATATACCACCAGAATTTACCTCTCCATCAGTGCTTTCTGCTGCATCATTATCCTCCTCCTCCTCCTCCTGGTCCTGCTCCTGCTCGCGAGTCAATGCATCGACTTCATCATGGCATTCGCCTTCGTTGTGTTCCTGCACGACCAGTCCCTTATCGCGTCGACTCTGCTCAACCGTCAGTATCGCATAGGTTGGCCTGCCCTCATAGCGCTTAGGAAGACGCATTTGTAGTGGGCATATGGTCTCCTCCCGTTCAAACTCCTTGGCCGCCCGTTCGCGGGCTATTTGATCGGGGTCTTGGGAGATAACCTCCGCCCATGAGAACTTCTTTTTCACATTCTTCTTGCTCGACTTGGATCGCAGGTTCTTGGGCGATACACGATTCGTTATCGAATGCTCCTGGAACGGAGTGCTAAGCGTTGAGTTACGCATCACGTTGGTGGAAATCTTATTATTCAGTTCAAATATATCGCACTTGTTGCCATACATTTCGTCCTTAACAACCACGCGGGTGAGCAAAATCTCTTCGCTGTTTAGTCGCATCTGGCTAGGGTCATGGCCCAGACGCTGAAACTCCCGCTTAAAGATGTTGCGATAACGCTCATAATTGGGACGCTCCTGGTAGGCTAACTGGCCAATCTGTTTCAGAAACTCGCCCAAATACTTAGGAACTTGTTTGCCGTAGAATTGACGCAACATTTCCGAGACGTCTGTCATGAAGAGCTCCTTAGCACGGTGCACTTTCTCCTGCTGTTGCTGCTGGGCCACATCCTTCCAGGGCAGATAACCCTCGGACCAGTACACCAAATTGTAGCCCAAGCACTCCAGATCGCTGCGTCGCGAATGCGCGCCCAGGTGGGCGTCCCGCGATGTGAACTCCAGGGTGCCGTCGTGCGCACGTCGTTGGTCCATAATAAACGGACGGTGGACACCGCGGTCTTGATATTTTGAGGCCAAGCCAAAGTCGATAAGGAACACGTGCTCTTCCTCGGCGGGGAGAAGCTGATACTCTGCGTGAGATTGGGTGTCGTCCTGCTTTTGCCTTCCACTCCGTTTGCTACCTTCGTTTATTTCACTTTTAAGTTTCGATTGATGTCGCGTTGCTCGCGTAGTTATGGAGCACTTGGAGGGCGTAGATGGATGTGCATGTGCTTGTGCGTGTCTTGCCCGTTTACCCACGGCTGCTGTCGCGCGTCGCGCCGAGGGTGGAAGGAACTC
Organism: Drosophila lowei; assembly: GCA_008121275.1. Classification (NCBI taxonomy): domain Eukaryota; kingdom Metazoa; phylum Arthropoda; class Insecta; order Diptera; family Drosophilidae; genus Drosophila; species Drosophila lowei. Next base: position 3,854,899 of record CM017778.1, read on the forward strand.
CTCTGAATCGTTATCGGACGTTACTGGCGACTGATCATCTTTATCCTCATTATTTTTTATGGGATAACCATCCTCGTTGAAGTCCTCGCGGTAGCTAACGCGTTTAGTGGGTCGCAGATAGTGCGACTTGACCATTTCCTCGTACATGGAGTTGCGCTTTTCTCGACGGCACGACCGCACCGGATTGGAGCCGCTGAACTCGATATTAGTCTTGCGCACGCTTCCCTTGTTCTTGTTCACTGGCGTGTGGTACATGTCCAGGCTGTTGCTATTGTTACTGTTCGAAGTGGCGCCATCATCAAAGTCCTCATCTTCCTCATCTTCCTGGGCGGCATCCACAATTTGCTTTAAAGCCAACTTTTTGTTCTTCATGAAGTAGTCATCGTCGCCATCACTGAACTTGACTACATCATCGGTTGTCTCCTGCTCCGAGCTATTCCCGCTGTCTGTCGTCTGCTGTTTCTCATCGTAATGCTCGTCGTAGCCATCGCTCTTTGCCCCCTTGCCTTTTCCCGCAGGCACTGCCTGCTGCTTGAGGTACTTGCACTTGGATACCATTAGGTTCTGTGCCTTGATATCGTTGTGACAATAGCCCTTGTCGTGCAGATGCTCTAGCACATTAATTATGTGGATAGCGAGGACCAGCAAGCATTTCTGCTCCACCCGTGAGTTTTTAATGAGCGAGTGCAGGTCGCGATCGAAGCGGGGCAGGACCAAGAACCGATACCGAGCATCTCCAAAGTAGTGTGTGCCCGAGGCAATGTAGCTGGGTATTCCGGACGGGGGCCCGTTGCTAATATTATGCCTACGAGCCGAAATGTTGGCAGCATCCTCGTGATCATCAGCTATTTCTACAACAAAAGAATGATCATAGCATCATGCAGTAAACTTGCGGTGTATAATGCTTACTCTTTGTCTGAGATGTGTTGATCAGACAGTGAATCTCGACGAAAAGTGGTCCATTTGAGTGGGGTTCAATTTTGACGACAAATTTGGCTCTTTCAGAGCTAACGGGGCAGACAGTGTCTTCTGAGGCTAGGAAGATCTCGCCAAAGTTTCCCTTGCCTATAGAAAAATATGGTGTTAAAATCCGCACTTTGCATTTGCATTATACCCAATCTGTCGATCACCACTCACCTATGGGTCGCCCCAAACGCCACGCCTTGGAGAGCACGTCCCTCAGTATGGTTCCATTGACGACAGATGGGCGCAACGTATATACCGGACGCGGCGACTCGGTTGAGTTTGAGTGGTTGTGGTCACTGGCAAAACCGGCTCCAGCCAACAGGAGGCTTTGAGCTTGCGGGGTCCGCAACACTGATGTATCTTCCTCCACTTCACCACCGCCAGCAGACCCCGACGATGAGGAATCCTCGTCGTCGTTCTCGTGGAACGCATATCCATTGCCATTTGTCGCCGCGCTGAGGCGCTGGCATTTCTCCGTCACACTGCCGCTGGCTTTGGCCGCCGCTCGCTTTCGTTTGCGTATGTTGCGGTCTATCGGTGGGCGTTCCAACGGGAGCCGTTTGCCCATCTCGACTGTCCGGGATGCCGATGCCCCCGCCTTGAATTTAGTTGCAAACGGACTATGCTATAGCTCAGTCTCGTTGCAGATTTAGGCGAGGCGTATTAAGGATCGTTGATTAGATTTGCGCGTCAAAATGTTATTGTTTTTATCCAGTTCCGTTTTATAGCTTGTCTATTCCTTTTTGAGTAAAGCGTAGAGTGGAATGTCAAATAGACAGCGACATCGTGTTCGTTTGTATTAGTGTGTAATTATGTACACACAAACAAAACAAATAATTTAATATCTTTCGGAAATGTCCGAAATGTTGCTTTTTTCATTATTCGAGTAGTAGATAATGCGTGCAAGTCTGCAGATTTATATTCTGTATTCAATGTCTATAAACATGGGAACAAATAACAGGACAGACGGACGGACAAACAAAATGAGAACAAAATCGATTTTTCTGCCCGGCATTACAGCACATAGCATTAAAGCATATTGTTATTCTTTCTTGCCACTTGAGTATTCTTTATAAACATATTCTAGCTGCCACTCGATTTCCTCAGCACAAACTCGATTGAATTGATTTTCCAGTAGCTATTTTTCTCACGTATTGCTAGCTCTCTTCTTCTTTTTTTGTAGCTTTTCTTTCTCTGTCCTCTACAAGACCATTTTTTGTAGGTGTGTACCGCGCATAGCCGTAGATTAATGCTTACAATTTGTAGTTGGCCCGGCGGCTTACACGTTTAATTTTCACATAGAGTTAGTTGCTTTATTCACTTTATTGTTTAGCTTATTTTCGTAATTACACATTTTTTCTTGTGATCAACATATCGATAAAATGTATCGACCTCAGAAACACACATTTGCTACATAATGGAAGGAAAAAGAGGGTATGGACAAGAGGCAAACCGGCCCAGCAAAGCAACGCATGCAAGGTAAAATCTACCCCATTTGCCCAATATACCTTGAAAAGAAAAAGCCGATATTTTCTTCAAGGTATATTGTTCTCACACGCGAGGTAAAATTCGTACGAACCTTGCAATTTGCCTTGGCTTTTTTGGCCTGTTGTCCATACCCTTTTTTATAGACCATTCAAAATTACGACTCATGTTGTCGTTGCGGAGAGAGCAGCAGTGTGACCGTCTGACCCTCAGAAAAACCGAAAATATACCGATGAAACAACGAACTTAGCCTACTTAAACCCCCTTTATTTAAACGGCTAGAGCTAGAATTCTTCAAGATTCATAATTTTCTTGGAGGGTATTAAAATGTCCATATTCAGAAATCATATTACTCGATTTTGATATTTGGTTTACTATTGCTAGCTAGCTAGGACCCACAGTCCTGAAGACATATTTGTACCCAAGTGATGGATCATTTTTCTACAAGATTGGCTAATTTTAAATACTCCCTTTTATTTGGTTGTGTCTAAAATAAGGTTTAAAAAAAGCTCAAAGCATAAAACGCAAGTGTGTCTGGAATGTTTATACTCTTTATACCTCTTTATACCATATTTCTTTTAATTAATAGTCAAATTCTGTTTTCCGAGCTGCTTTAAAACGTAATTAATAATGATCTTTTCTGAGATTGAGATGTTTTAGACCATGTATGAATAGTTTCTTGTAAATATTCTTGGCCTCTGTAAAAAGACAATAAACTGAAAAATTTTGTTGTGATAGCTTGAAAACAGCGACTGACTAGTGTCTTCATTCATTGGAGCCTAGGATAACAAACATTTCCTCGTTGCTGATTTAAATGTAAACTCGAAAGAGTTAGAAAAAAATGTATATTCGCGCCATTTATATTCGCGAATTATATTAATAATTAGCATGGTAAGTTCTTTTTCTTGTCTGTTAACAAGAAATCGCTTTTATTTGTTTTCGTAGGTGGACATTGACGAAGCATTGCTGAGGAAGAACATGAATCGAATAAACCCATTACTCTTCGACCATATTAGGCAGCGCCAGTGTCCCCTGCAAGTGCAGCTTCTGCAAGGAAACGTGGCCGATTCCTCGGATGAATTGCGGGACACAGATGCTGTTATCGCTTTGGAACTGTAAGAAATATCCTACATATTTACACTACGATTTACTACAATAGTTTAACACTGCACAACAGTATATCTGATGATTGGGTTATGTTACATGATTTCAGAGGATTTTTTATTTGGAACTTAAGTTGAAGAAAATTTTCTTTTATTTGATTTTCTTTTTGCAGCGGAGGCGGAGGGCTGTTCTGAATGCTCCATCAATTGTCAGCCATCATGTGTGAGTTCCAGTAGCCTTGATGCATCCACCTCAAAATGCATAGGCTCCAACTTTTCGGCTTATGTTCACCAAACAAAAATAACAGTCGTCGTTGTGGTTAATAGGTTCTTTCTCTTGCTGTTATATTAGACGACAAACTAAAGTTTTCTGAACACATTTCTACCATGGTAAATAAGGCCATGGGTGTACTTGTGTTTATAAACAGTGGCCAAAGGTATTGTACGGCCCCTATATAACAAAGACTCTCTATACCTCGCTTGTTCGTCCGATCTTAGAATACGCCTCTTGTGTATGGTGCCTTCAGTACAAAGTACATCAAGACTGTATTGAATCAGTCCAGAAAAACTTTGTACTTTTTGCGCGGCCTTAGCTGGGATGCAAGTTACCTTAGTAGATTGATTTTAATAGACCTTCCATCCTTAGTTAATCGTAGAAAAATGCTTGGTGTGATTCTTGTGCACACTAGAAACTATTTACCGTTGACCCTTCCGTTTTGTAGATCGAATTATTCCCTGCATGAACCGTTTAGGGTCTTATTCTCGGATTATAATACCCTCTACCATATTATATACAACACTAATTCTCTTCCTCTTGATAAACTTCTAGTACTCACGTACCTTTCCCGTAATTATTAATTATATTTGTATTTGTATTTTGAATGCATGCTTAGTTCTTTTAGCGGCTTTGTACCTAAATTTGTTCCGTTTTCCATTTGTCCACAAACGTAGAAACTCAACGCACGTTTTGCATACTCTTTGCGGGACCCAAGGCGTATGTTTAATTTCCAGCGGCTGATCAAAATAATTCATGTAAGCTTCTATCACGAACTCTGTCACACTTATACGATATTCTTTAAACATATATTCTTCGCAAATGAAACAAAAATGATTCGGATTATTCACACCAACTCTTCTGGACGATGCAATATGAAATTTTATTAAGAAAACGGTAAAAAAAAAAAAATAACAGCAAGTTAACGGAAAAGCGGAAATTATGGAAAAGCGAATTTTGAGTGAAAGCTAACTCGTAAACCAGAGCTGTTACAAAACAAATGAGTGTAATTTTAGAATCAGCGACCTCATCATCATCAGACGAAAGTTGAAATTTTGTTGTGCAGTGTAATCATATTCCTCGTTTTTAATATTCGGTTCCAGAAGATAATAATTTTATATATGCATTTATTTACTTGCAGCATTGAGCACGTTTATGAAGATGTGTTGACCAAAATTCCATTGAATGTTTTCGGATTCATGCAACCGAAAATTGCCATATTCAGCACGCCAAATTCGGACTATAATGTCATCTTTACGCGCTTCAATCCCCTTCTGCCGAATGGATTTCGTCACGAGGATCACAAGTTTGAATGGACGCGGAAAGAATTTAAGTCCTGGTGCATGTCTATTGTTCAGAGATATCCCAATTACATGTTCGCCCTAATGGGTGTGGGCGATCCTCCCCAGGGCTATGAGTCCGTCGGTCATGTGTCGCAGATAGCGTTATTCGTACGCAAGGACATCCTCGAATTGGAGCTAGAGCATCCGCTGATTCGCAATACAGGGACATCCAATCCCTACCAGCTCATACATGGCGTCACCTATCCCTTTCATGTGGATACCAGGAGTCAGGAGCAACGTATCTGGGACGATGTTCAATATGAGCTGAATAATTTTAGGCAACACTGCAAATACCAAAGCGAGGATAACGACTGTTCGGATATACAAAAACTGCCAATTGAGACACTACTGTCACGCATTCATCGCACTGGCGCTACAAGAGACATGCTTGACGATATCCTAAAAAAGAAATCAGTTCAGGTCAAGGACGAATTTGTTCTGATAGAGGACTCGGACGACGATTCAGTAACTTCAACCCATAGTGATGCCAATGAGCAGAGCTTGAATGAGGTCCAATTATCCGGCGAGGACGAGGAGTTTTGGGATGTCAATTAAGCTCCGCTCCCAAGATTGGGGCCCAGAATAATATTATTTCATAAAGACCAGCGAACTCCCATATAGGGACTTTGAATAAATCAAGAACCAAATCTGTTCCCTTTTACATATCTCTTCGGGGTCCAGGGTGGGTTTTTCCAAGCACAGTTTCAATTTCGGTTTCAGTTGAGGGGTTTTACCCACCCTTTCTCCCTAGGCTGACCACTATCACTGCAAAAACGTTGCGAAAATTGGGGTTGCCGCCAAGATGATGAAGACGCCGACGCCGCGTCGTCTGTCTGCTGGGGCACCCGCACGGAAATTGGTTTTATTTGCAACAATAGAGGGATGCAGCAAGGTGGGGGGAAAGCAGGGGAGAGTTTAACATGCTGACTTGGCGCAAACGCAGCGCATACCGAAATTGCCTGCGCTATTAATGCATACACCCGGCATACACTACACTCCACTCTCTGGCACCCTGACACTCTTCGGAACTCTGCGGTGGCCTTCCCAGAGCTCTGTTAATGGAGCTGGCGTCAGTTCGGAGCTGGCGCCGGAGCGTCATCGTCAGTTGTAAGTGAACCTCGCTCCTGACAAGGGGGCCAGCGAACCGAACAATATCTAAGAACCAATTGCCATAGTAGCAAAAGTAGCCCCGTCCTAGTGGCCTGGCGCTGGCGTGACAAGTAACGAAAACAAGAATTCATAAACATTCGCCCAACAGAAGTAGACACATATACATACATATATACATATATTATATATATACATCCTTTCACCTTGGGTCGTGTGTCACATGTAAATCGGAATTTAACTCAATTTTTATTACATTAGTTCGCCCTGTGATAGTGTGAGGAGTCTTGCGTGGTTCGTTCAGTCGACAGTTTCAGTCAATCGAAGCCATGGCCGATGAGGGTGAAGGCGGCAAGGAGGGTGAAAAGAAAATCCTCCACGTCTATCCTCTAGTAAAGGTTTGCAGAGCAACTTAAAGAACCTTACAGCATGTTCGCGAGATTAACCTCAGTATTCGATTTTCCTCGCAGCACTCGGACATGAATGAGGAAATGCGAACGGAGGCCATTGAACTGAGCATCACCGCGTGCGAGAAGTATTCGTCAAACTACGAGGTATGTGGTGGGGGCAAGCCTATTGGGTAAGCTTCACAGTTTGCCTGGTTTCGTTTCAGCAAGCAGCCAAGATCATTAAGGAGACCATGGACAAGAAGTTTGGCATCTATTGGCACGTGGTTGTTGGCGAGGGATTCGGCTTTGAGGTATCCTATGAAACAGAGAACATTCTGTACCTATTCTTCGCCGGCAATCTGGCCATTGTGCTGTGGAAGTGCTCTTAGAAGAGCGGGCTGGTCACCAATCAATCAAACGTACCTAGAAACCTCCCAAAGAGAAGTTTATTTTTGTATTAACTTGAGTTTTACATAAGCGTATACAATATACAATCGGCGTACCGTACAGTTAATGGATTCAATACGCACGAGTAACAGCAAAGGCGGATGACGGATGAAGAAGGAACCAACCGACCAATACGTGTGATTTCCATGGCAACTTTGGCCACCCCCAGCCCTTCCTTCCGTTTCGATGTTGCCTCGTGAGAAAAGAATTTAATTTTATTACAAAATGTACCTAGTCGCTAACATTTTGAAAACACAAATCATAAATTGTTGGTATGCACAAGACGAGAACACGAACACCTGAACGATTCGCCTACGCATAGACATCCTCACGATCCGCGCCGGCGCCATCGCCACCATCCTCGAGGTTCGAGAAAAGCAGGAAGTGCGACGTGCGGTGCAGTTCGTGGTAGAACTCCTTTGGGTTGGCCAGCTGCAGTTCGTATTTCATGTTGGGATCGTGCCGCACTCCCATGAAATTGTAGTTCCAGCTGCTCTGCGCGGGCACCATGAAGAAGCCAAGGAACTTGTTCGACAGCAGCATCTGAACTCTTTCGTAGTGAGAAGGCAGGTAGCCCTTGGGGTTGTTGCCCTTGTCCGTGTTCTTAGAGCCCCACTCGAAGCCCGACGGGGTCAGTTTGTAAGCTGTCAGCGAGCAAGAGCCGGGAGTGAAGGAGCAGGTAATTACAATCGTTTTCTCGCCGTCCCAATTGGAGTTCTCCTGCATGATCTTGGCATGGGTCGTGATGTCTTGCGGCGATAGCTGCGGCAACTCGTTGGGCTGCGTGTGGATCCAGCCCAACGGTTCCATGTCCTTGAGGTACTGATGGGTGGGGAGGGTGTTGGGAAGGTTAATTGTCTGGTGCGTGCCCCATTGTGGAGGCATTACAATGCAGCGAATCTCCTTCACCTGCGGGTTGTCCGGCGGACTTACACCGTACAGATATCCCGCAATCTGCGCTCTCAAATCCGAGATGGTGACGAACTTCTTGAGTATGTTCTTGGGCAGTATGTAAGTATAGCCAGTCTCCTTGATGTCATCGGAGCTGACATATATGTGATTCGTTCGCAAGTGCAGATTCGTGGCAGAGATGGCTCGCACGCGCCACTCAGTCTTCGAGCTGAAGGTCTGCGTCTCGTAATTGGATGTGGTGGAAGTGATGATCTCGTCGCCGTGCTTGTTTGTGGTGCGCGTGGTGGTCGCCGTCAGTTGATTTTGCTCCTTTGTCTGCTTCTCGATCTCGGCTATCTGCTGACGTTGCGCCGATGGCGCACTGATCTCCATGCCGAGAATAATGTCGCGGATCTCTGACTGTGTGAGGGAGGCCACGTTCACGTTGTTCTTCTTTCCGTAGTCGGCCAATATGAGATCCTTGAGCTGCACCTCCACCTTGATCCACTCCTCATCCGTCAATGTTGGCCAGATATGATGGGCCTCGGTAATAGTGGTCTTGTCTGGCTTAAGGATGATCTTCGTGCGCTCCGTATTCACATGCAGGGCACGCAGGATCAGAATGAGACGGCTGAACGCCGTGTACGAGGAAATTGTCTTCAGCCAGTCGTCGTACAGATTAAAGAGCACCATTTGGGGCTCGGTGGCCTTTAGAATCAGATCACCAAACTTCTCCACTTTCAAGCAGGCCTGCAAAAAAAAAAAATGTATTAGTTAGATCCGTATGTCAGTAGCTGAGCATCCTAGGCACTAACCTGGAAGGGCAACTGCAGCTCAGAGCCCTTGATGACGATGTTGGGAAAGTCAAGCAAATGAACCTCGAGAGGATCCAGCATACCCTTGCGCGTCACAATGATCTGTTTCGGCTGCTCTTCCACGGGCAGCGAACGAATCAGGGCAGCCACCTCCTCAGCCGTCTTCCACTTGGCCAACTGACCCAAACGTTTCTGCCCCGCCCATACCGATGTGTGGATAATCTTTAGGAAAAGCTGGCCCGTCCGGGGATTGAATATAAAGATGGCACCGTTTATCGGCTTCGTTGTCAGATTGCCCTCGAATGTCTTGTGGATGGTGACGCGGTACACGTTGGTGTCGTCGACAAACCAGATGATCTGATTTGAGAAAAGTTCGCCATAGTTCTGTGAGCTCAAGTAGGGTTCTGTTGGCTCTGAGGAGTACAGCTGCAGAGCTTTGCGGATGCGCTCTCGCAGGACATAGAGGGCCGGATTGGCCTTCATGATCTTGGCCATGGCCTGCTGGATGAGAGTCTTGCAGCCAGGGAACCAATTGCCATATGCTGAGTGCAGATTGTAAGCCAGATCGATGGCAATCAGGATGCCGGTGGGCGAGGGATAAATGGACATGTTGTCTGTGGTGTAATCAAGGAACTTGGCCCTCGCGTAACGCTCCACATCGTGTGAATCATAGTCTCCCCAGCGCAGCTGAATGTCTAGCCAATACTTCTGAGTGGTCGTGTTGTCCATGGTGTCCTTGGTGTCGGCCAGCAGAGAGGGTCGCGACACGTTCCACTTGTAGGCGGGGAAGAGTAAAATGTCGGCACAGGAGGAGTTCATCTTGTAGGACTTACGCGGATGGATCGTCTCCTTCTGCACCGTTTCGATTTCAAGAGCGTCCAGCTCCTGATCAAACACCTGGCACAAGTCCATCACAATGGACTCGTGTATCTTCTGCCACAAATGGGCACGGAATATTTGAATCAGCGAAATCTTGAGCGTCGGAATTTTGCCATGCATGAATATGCCAGTCAGATCCAACTGCACCTGGAAGCCCACATAGACATTGGCGCGGTTGATCGTCGGCGACCACCAGAGGGTGAAGCGACGATTCGGGATCTGATTCAGACCAGAGCGCTGTGCATTGGTCAGTTTCTTGTACTTCATGGACTCCTCGAAGCCAGAGGCCTTCTCCCAGAACAGACCCTCCCAGGTGGGGAAATAGGTGCCCTTGAACAGAGTGTGCTCGAGAATTCCCTCCACTCCGCCCAGCGCTTGGATCATATCCGTGCGATAGTTGTTCAGGTTCCACAACTTGCCGTCGTGGCGCTGATGAGTCCACCAGAAGGGGTTTTGCTTCAGCACCTGATACTGCTTGAACTCGGTGCGTATGCGCCAGCCCTTGTCATAGGCCAGAGTGTGGCGGTCCTTCTGGAAAAGCGTGTTGATCCGAGGAATACCCCGATCCCAGCTGTCCTCGAGGTCCTCCAGCGTGAGGCGACGGTTCTGAGCATTTGCCTCCTGGCGCTTCAGCGCATACTCCGCCCAGACGCGCTGCGAATCAATGAACTCACTCTCCCACGGCTGAATGTAGCGATACAGATTCGGAATAAGCTGATCCTCGTCATGGGACATGCCTTCAATTGAAAATCCAAAGCCATTAGCAAAAAAAATCATCACTTGGACACATTTAAATTAAACCTACCCGATCGGAAGTGGGTTATTCCCACATCCGTCTGCTTAGACCAGCGCAGATCGGATTGCGGAATGAGAACGTGGCCCATGCTCAACATGCCGAGACCTCCCAGCTCCTTTGGGGTGTAGAACACCACCGGCGGAAAGCGCGAGGGCATTTTCGAGTTGAGGCCAATCTTGATGCGCGTCTGAATCTTGTTCTCACACTTGACTAGTAGATCCAGCAACTCCTGGGTATTGACAACAGCCTCGCGGAAGTACGTCATCAGTCCAATGAGGGCCGTGTTCCATTTGTTCACAATCTGAAGAGCAATAGAACCGTTAAAACCGTCCAAACCGTACAATCCTAGTCCTCCGAATCTATAATAGTTACCTTTGTGAACGTGGTGGAACCGGAAGCCATCAAGATCTGGCGCACACGATTGTGGAAGCGTCCCAGCGATTCGTCGTCCACACGCAGGAAGCATTGAGCTGTGCGCTCCTTGGTTATTTCGTTCTGCAGATTCCACACGCCATCGCGATGTGTGAACTCTTCGTTTTGGGTGCGACACTACGTGAAGAGAAGTCAATTATTAGCTGAACCTGGATTAAGGATTGGGGCTATAGGAACCTTTGGCAAAATTCGACACTCAAAGCCGCTCATGTTGAACAGCAGGTTCGGATTGTCCTTGGAATAGACCGAAACAAAGGTGCTCTCCCAGCCAATGGTGGTCACAGAGCGGGGCAAGCGGTTCTTAATGTCCCAGAAGACGGCGCGGCCTCTGCAAATGCATAAGAAACTACATAAGAAACTTCTCTAAAAGTATTTTTGTACTTGGAAAACTAACAGATTGACGTCGTGTTTCATTAAACGCATACGAGCATCGCGGGGCCAGCATTTCTTGTTGTTGTAGCCGACAATGTTTTCATTGTTCGGATCGGGATGCTCCGTGAGATACCGCTGGATGAGGTCTCGCGCCTCCTCCGCCGAGAATCTGAAAAACAAGTGTATGCGATCGACGTAGCGACAATACAGTCGAATGGGATGAGACGTCTCCGTGACTGCGTCCTGAAAGGTGAGAAAATCATTCGGCATTTGCGGAGGTCCGGCCATTTCGCTGGATCGATGCAGGCCCAGTACCAGGAGGTCTAGAACCAAGCCATAGTATTGCGTTATGAACGAGGAGAACTGCAGGCCACGGATGATGCCATAACTGTTGGTGTGGTTCATGTCCTTGTAGTTGATCACAACATTGTTCTTCGCCGTCATATAATCGGCGATATTATGGTCCACGATCAGGCGCAGAAGACGGTTAAGCAGAGTCAAGTCAATCTTCTCGTATAGCTTCTCAAAGCGCGACTCCAGCAGGACATTGCACTCGCCCTCGCCCACATCCCAGACCTCCTGAAGATTGTTGATGCCTGGATGAAGGAAAATAAAATCGTTCTTGCTTTAGGCTAGGGCTAGCTTCAGCTTCGTTCCTCTTTCAGTTCACATGATCATTATCTGAGAGTGTAGGTGTGGGTATCAACTTTGGCGTGAGGTTTGCAACAAGGGGATGATCAAATGCATATCACTTTGCCACAAATCACACACCCAAAATGCCCACGGTCTGGATTCCTGAATACCCAGATATCCTGGATATAAAAACTCTTTTTCTTATCTAGCTTCTACCTTGACACCACTTATAGGCCAGGAGCGGCGGGGGCTCTGTGTCGCTGGGCTTGATCCAGGGGGGAAACAGACGCCGCTTGTCTGCCTCGTACCATAGGTACTGGTCGAGATATGCGTCCGTGATCTTCTCCAGCGGTTCCACCTCATACACGGGTATCAGATGGCTGTACAAGTCCATGAACTCAATCCCCACCTGCAATCGAAGTCAAAATCTATAGATCGAAGATCAATCGATCAAGCAATTGCTGTCACAAACCTCTTTGAAAGCCCGCTGTGTCAGCAGATGACGCTTGATACGAGACAATGCCTCGTGAGGATTATCGTAGGCTTGTTCGATGAGACCAAGCTCCTCACGCTGGCTTTGATTCAAGCGCGACTTCACGCTGTAGGCCTCCTTCAGTCGCTCGAGTGCCAGGATCAGCAATTTTGTGTCGTGCTTGTAGGACAGCGGAGGGAATGGGATGGGCGCAAAGCGACGCGACTCCAGCCAGTGCACAGTGGTGGTGTAGATGGCCACCGCCTCCTCTGGCGATATGTACGGGCCATCCTTGAGGTAGTTGTGTTGTCTTTCCTGCTCCGCCTTCAGGTAGAGACGAGTGAGGCGGCCCAGATTCTTCTTACAGACGGTTTTATCCACGGTAGCACCTCGTCGGATGCGCTCTCGGTTGTAGTGAGCCGTGTTTGTCCACCAGTCCGCCTTCATTTTCACATAGCGAAGGATCATATTCTCGATGGGTATAGGGAGGCCGGGGACCTTCCACGGAATGTTGGCTTTCCAGCAGCGCCAAGCCTCCGACAGATGCTGCAGAATGGTGCGAGCCTTGTTTTGCTTAATGCCCTCCGGCATCATGTCCACAATGTCGTGCATAACAGAGGCGCGCAGCTCCAGATCGAAGTGGGACTCGACGCGCTGCTTGGTCACGGTTTTGGCTACGCCCTTGGAGTGGCGTCCTTCGAACTGACGGGACAGCAGATTTCCCAGCCATCGTTCCAGCAGAGGAGTGATGCCGCGCATAAAGAACAGCCACACCCGCCATCCGGGTGCCCAGAAGCCACAACCGGGTCCCTTGCCCACGGGTCCCGTGTTGAAGCGGTAGTAGATCAAATGCTTCAGATCCTTGCACATTCTTATCTGCCTCATCAGCTTGTACTTATAACGATACATGCCAGTGAGCTGACCGACATGCGCGAATATGTACTGCAGGCCATCGGATAGCTGGAAAGCATCTACATTATTCAAGCGATACTGCACGTGGGAGTCGATGATGAGCTTGGTCAGACGCAGGATCTCTCGGCACAAATGAAACGCTAAGATACAGAAAAAACACAGTCCAATCAATCCGATATATCCTATAGAGAATTGAAGGGAGTATCCCAAGAACTTACCATTGCCGAAACGTGACTTTTTGCGCTCTTTGGTAGTCAATGTCTTGACCGGCTTTAAGTTAAAATTATAGTCCAGATGCAAATAGTTAAGATTTTTGCGATGAATCAAGAGATTTAGCATGTTGTATCCCTGACGGCACACCTGCAATCCAGCCTCAACCCAATCCAAGGTGGTGGTCTGGAAGAACTTTGTGGCCTTGAATGACCGGAACAGGTATCTGCAAATGAGAATATATATAAGACTATGACTAGCTACTAACAACAGCTTTAAGTCTGTCAAGAACGGTGCCTTCACGGAAAGATAAACACGAACATCGATAGATCGACTCGGCTGGGGAAATTCATGCCATTGTACTCTACGGAACCGCTATTAATTGAAATATATATCTTACCGTTTCTTTTGCGGCTTGGGCTTTCGGTGCTTCAGAGCATTTAGTACATAATATTTCAGCAATTTCTGATAGCTGACGCGCACCTTGACCGGATGGCCAGGTGGACAGTGCTCCTTGTACCAGCACTTGACCAACGGCACATCAATGGCTCGACGGGAGCGACCGGAACGCATGTTGAAAGGACGCGGAGCCCATAGCAAAGCAATTCCATTAGCGGTGTTGTCCGTGTAGAGCGGCGTGTCCTGCAGGAACGGCTGCACTTCATCCGGGAGCGTAAAGTCCTCATCGTCATCAGGCAGGGGTTCCTGCAGCTTGGAATTTACATTTCGATGCGAAATGGGATTGATGAGCGGATCAAAGTAAAACGCAGGCAAATCGGGATCTTCAGTCTTGATGTAGACCACGTTGGGTGTGTGATACCTGAAAGTAAAACATAAACATGCGAAATTAATGAATGCGAAATAGTTCAATCTTTGTGGAAAATCCTAGAAGCATTCTCGTCCTGTTCCAGTGTATGCAAGTATCAGCAGCCACGATTTATGCTGTTCAATCGTCACGAACATATTCATTGCAACTCCCTTTAATCGCTAAATTAGTAGTAAGCTGGGAGTGTGTCGTTTATATATCGCGATGCGAAACGTTTCCAGTGAAGTTCTCAACTGGCAACGCCTAAAGCAACGCGTAAATTCAGCAGGTGCATAGATACCCATTCCCTCTTTCCCACTTTCTTACCAGCTTAGATGCACAAAGTGTGGCATATTGTTGTACAGGTAGGGAAAAGCAATACGATACTCCGTGCGAATCGGTTGGCGGATGATCACCTTATTTATGTCGTTGAACTCGTTCCAGTCCTCATCCCTGGAAGGAAAAACGGGTTTAAACAAGGACCAAGATGTGGCGTTGGAAAATGCCGTCGTTACCCAACATTATTATCCTTGATGAGAGGCTCGAATTTGGGTCCGCCCGGTATAGCCATGTTCAGAGCCTTCGCGGTAAAGAAACTCTTCGGGTCAAATAGGTAAAAGAAGTTGTTGTCGACCAGGTCGGTGAGCAACTGGTTCGCCAGGCGATAAAGGGTAGCCAATTGAGGCAGGGACAGATTCCACTTGCGGTAGGTGGACCCATTCACATAGCTACAATGGTGGTGAGAATGGCACGGCGGTATTACACGATACCGAATCAATTTACTTAGGATAGAACTCACGGCGTGTCTACGAGGGGACGATGGTCGTAGAACCATTTGTACACGGCATTGTCTTCATCATTATCGAGCTCAATTTGAATGGCTTCCAATGGCTCCACATCCAGTACGTTGTCCGCATAGTCCAGCGGCGGTTCTTCATCGTCAAACGGCGGAAATCGCATACGCTTGAAGTGGCGACGATCACGCTTCTCGCGACGCATCATTATCCACATTGTTCTGTTGAGAAAAGCATTTTTGACATGAGCATAAATCCCATTTAGGAAATCGACTGCGTCTTACCCCCACTGAGCAATGTAAACCGGCTCAATAACCCATGGTATTTCGTTAACAAAGGTTATGGCACCAGTGATATGGTACAGCACCTGGACGTCCCGGATCTGCTCCCATGGCATGGGCATATTTTCCAGCAGCTTCAGCACTGCATGTGGCATGTACTTCAGAGCGCCCAAATAAACCCGCTTGTCATGGCGATACTTGCGCGAGGTCATGTCACCATGATCGCGTATAATTTTTCTTATATGCTCCGGCGGCATGTCCTCCTTCTGTGTGTCGACGAAGCCGAACTTTCGCTTCTCAGCGAAACGCTTGGACTGCAGATTCTGCCACTTCAGCGCCTTCTCTTGCAGTTTATCCTCCGTAAGTATGTCCGGCTTTGGCGTGGGAATTTGCCCCAGCCCTGACTGCCCCTGTCCACCGGCCGGAATTGGTATGCCATTAGAATGGCCGCTGGCTGGCGGTAAGGGTGCTCCTGGTGGCGGTATTTGTTGTATCTGGTTAGCCATCTGCTGCTGCGCATGCAATTGTGCCTGCTGTGCGTGTGCAGCTGCGTATGCCTGCTGGGCCATCAATTGAGCGGCCCATGCATTTTGCGGTATCATATACGGCGGAATGGACATCTTTGCAATGCCCAGTCCTGGATAAAGGATAGAACGTTTAGTATGACACATATACACATGTACTTATGTACACGTTTTCTCAGAGCGAAACGTCGATGCCGCCGCCACCAGCGGCTTTTGCAATTTTCACCACGCAGAAATGCCACAAAAGTGTGGTTTTAAACTCAAATTTTAGGCTTAAATAAAAAGAGACACTCTTCCCAATCCGGCACTTACTCAGATTACACCTTTAATTTACTCCTTCACCAACAATTAATAATTTTCCCGGTTTTGCAAAATGAGAACGTTTATTTTTTCAATGCGGCAGCCATTTCTAGTGACGGGGAAACATACGATAGCAATGCTGCATGTACGGCGATAGTACTATCGATAAATACAATTTTAGTCATTATAAAAATTAAATGAAGTGTGATTCAACAAAAAAAAGACTATTCTAATCGTAGTTATAAAATCAGAAATAAATAAGATCACCCAGGCTTTTATTTCCTAATTTCATTATGACATCGGAGACATCATTATAATCGGATACATCTACAAAATTAGTAATTATAATTATCTTGTCAAGATGTATCTTCCTGACCCTGATTGGGATAACGTCTATTCCAGACCTCCCAGTGTTTGCAAAATCAATGATAATGTGTAAAATCGATCTCCGGACTGTTTTGAACACTATAAATATTGTAAGCTTGTTGGTTGCAATCACAGTTGAAAAACAGAGTTCCGCCGGGAACAAGTCGTTAAATCTTTAAAAATGACAAAGGTGGGTTGGGGAGAGGAAAGGGTGTAAATGCGTAAATGGGTGTACAAAATTCGTTCCGTTTTTATTCCAGATATTTGCTGTGCTTTCAGTGCTGGCTCTTTTAGCATCATCTACATTTGCCGGACCCGTGGGAGTAAGTGAAATAAATATAGTTTATACCACACTATGCGGACCAATTCAACGGAGATCGATTTGTTTCTTCCAAGAGGAAAATTTCCATGTCCGAGGGTGACCTCTCTACTGCCAACTCCATCGGCTATGGCTACTATGCGGCTCCTATTCCAGCTTACTACGCTGGATACGGAGGGGGATATAAGTACGGAGGATACAGCGGCTACGGTAGATATCGCAGCTACGGAAATTACTATCGTCCCCCAATTTATCCAGTCTGGGGCTAAGGCTAATCCCACTCGATGAACACGACCCTTAAATGAACACTAAGTGCATGACCGCTATAGTAACCAAAGAAATTGTGTAAACGTACCAAAAATACTGGCATTTTGGGATGAAGTTTTTGACCCCTGAAACAATTAACACCGCACCGGCATAATCGCAATAAAAGCAAAAAATCTTATATGTACATATGTACATACATTAAGGTACATATATTGCTTTATTATTTTTGCTACACTTAGCTCTCGAAAACCGGCTTTCGAGACTGCTTGCGCTTCCGAAGAAACATAAACAGAAAGCCGGGTTGGCCAAGCGTAATTACACATTTGAAACCTCCGACCCGACCTGGAGCTGGGGACTTGCTTGGACTTTTCTCAGCCAATGCTTTTACGGCACACACATACCCAACGCAACCAATCTTCGAGCATTCAAAAAAGGTTGCGCGAAATTACACATTTTCGTGAATTCAACTAACATACTGCTGCTCCGACTTTATTGTGGCCTATGGATACATCTTATGTACAAAGAATTTTCTGGCTAAAAATGGCGACGCGATCCCGAGTGGCGCTTCTGGTGGTGGTTGCCATCATGCGACTGGTTGCGGCTCTTCGATCGTTGATTGCTGGGAGCCTGCAGGTGTCGATGCTTCTTGTGGCCCTGCACTGACTTGGTTGCCTTACTCGGTCCGGGCTTCTTGTGTGACGCGGATTTGGTGTGCTGCTTGTGGCCTTGTGAAGCGATCGGAGGAACTGCGAGCTTGCCATGTTGGATGTGCTCGTGATCGTGTGAATGATGTTTAACTGTCTTCAGATGCCCGTTGCGAGTATGGTGGGCCAGCTGACGATGGTGTTGGTTTTCCTCTACCGGATGCATAGCCAGGGCCACGGCCGCCAAAAGCGTTGCCAATATAATAATCTGGAGCAGCGATCGGATACAATCAAAGTGATTCAAATAAACAAAATCGAAAAAAGGATTGAAAGTCAAGCAAACGCCTATCTATGTCGATAAGATAAGGTCCCGCCCCATCTCTTTCCGTTTCCCCGGTCACATCAAACACTTACCTCCTTGAACATTGTATCGCTATATATTGTGTATGATGTCGGTCGGCTTTACAAGGTTTCTGCGTCGAGTGGTGTAAGCGATTTGACGTTCGAGACTCGACTGTTTTTCGGAAACTCTTTCGTTCCAGGTTATATCGTTATCTGTTATATACCCCGGTATACCCGACTCTCTGCTCGGAACCTCATATGTACATATATACATATATTTTTGTTGAGCTCGTCAGAGTTTTATCGCCCATAAACTCAGTATATGTGCAGTGAGGGGTACATACAATATGGAGTCTTTGAATTTTCCAATGTACAACAGCAGAGGAATTCGCTCTAGAGCTTAAAAACTTTAAGGCGACACATGTATATACTATGTTTGTGCATACATATACACACATGCGTGCACGCATAGTACTCAGAATCTTGTTATTTTCCAACTGGCCATCTCATCTGTCAGGTCGCTTAGAAATTATTTGTACTTGCCGAAATCTGAAGGTAATCCGAAAAAGCTTAAAAGAGATTACTGCAGTTCCAAACGGTATATTTTTCTACCTAACCTCTGTATTTTTACTGTGAATGTATCTTGTAAGAATTTCCCTACAATATATTGCCCAAAAGCTATGACAAAAATCTACAAATTTGTAACATGATATATATGTATACAATTTCCTTTCTTCAAAATAATAAATCACGACACTGGTCAACAGGAAGAACCAATATATGTAAATACAATTCAAATGAATACTATTAGTCTCTCTTCCAGAAACTGCGAGACCTATGAGTAATTCTTAGTTCACAGCGGGCCGGGTCTGCGATGGTTTTTGTCTTTGGATTGGTCAGTCCAAAGCGAAAGATACAAACTGTCCCTCCCTATTTTCGATAATAAGGGGTGTCTCCACAGGGGAAGCCACAGGGGCAGCGGTTGTAGATCGATCAGTTCCGTAGGCAGTAAATTCTTCTCAGGGAAAATCAAGCCCAGCCTGGACTAAGGACAATCTAGAAGAGGACAATCCTACTGGGCTCATCGATCTCAACGGACTATTTTACGGGTATGGGCACGCGTTGCAATCCACTGAGCGCTGACTCTGGATTGGTTGTAATATCAAAAATAGAAAGGTAATGAAAAGTAGGTATGAAAAAAAAGTACAATCGGAAAGCCGTAGTCTGGGGTACAAATATAATCCTGACGGTCTAGCATGGCATGATCCACTTGAGAATTTTACTGCCTATTTGGCCCCTTGCGTTATTATCGTGCGAAGCAAATAATTACTCCCATTTGATTGATTTTTTTGTTGAATCAAATAATTACTCCCATTTGATTGATTTTTTTGTTGAATCTATTGATTTATAGTTTTATTAATATTGTATCTGCATATATAGTATGTATTTACTGGCGTAGGTGCACTAGCTTATACATGAATATGTGTTTTCCTTTGAGTGCTCCTTTGCAGCTCAGTTTCTCATTCTATTCGCAAAACGGTGTACAAAATGTTAATAAAAATATAAATAAAATATTTGATTGTATACAAAAAAAAAGGGACTACTCGTATGATTCATTCCCAAATTGGTTAAATATAAGTAATAATTGAAATAAACTGATTGAAAAAAAACATGGATATAAACAAAAAGTGAAAACATAAATCCAAAAATATTGGTTAATTCACAAATAAACTTATGATTAATACATTGTTGTTTTTTTTTACATTTTTTAGTTTTTAATTTTTTTTTTACATTTTCGTGTGATTTTTTTCGGTTATAGTTTGATGTAATAGTTTACGACAATTTAGCTTGCTCTTAACGTGGCTTGCGCAAATAGATTAGTAGTGGGAATTATAGAACGACTACCACAATAATTCGGGCCGCTCTGAAGACGAGTTAAAAACGATTTTCGGTTACATATACACCAAGATTTGAATAAAATGTTTGCTTTCGTTGAACACATTGTGGACAATATGTCGTCAGTTGGTTGTTGGGTGGCTTGATATCTGGGGATGCTGCTACGTATATTGCAGTTTGTGGATATACATATTAGTGTTGTAATAATATAAAGGTTATGCTTTGCTTCGGAAATCGTTTCTCGCGCCGTAGAACTACCCCTCGATGGTGTAGAGAAAATAGTAGTTATCCTTGTCATTTATGGCCGATGGTGGGGCCTGTGGTGCCTTTCTAGACATTGGCTCAAAACCCATAAACAAAAATGCCTCAATCAAACGTGTGCGCTCCGGATGGTCTTTGCGCATGGCCATTACAATGCCGTCCACCTCAAGCTTATCCTCGGCAAACTCCAGCAAGGAGAGGAAGGTCTCCTTGGAGCCAGCTGGCGGTAGATCCTTGGGGAAGGCGACATAAAGCATGTTGTTTACGGGGTTCAAAATCGACATCCAATTCGTATACTGGTCTTCGGTCACATGCAGCTTGATGGAAATCTGCACCGGTTGGTCATGCTGCAAGATCTGGCGCAGCACCTCCTGGCAATCATCGTCCGAGCACAACGAATGGATATCGTTGTGTGACTCCGAGTCAGAGCATTCTGACGAGGAGGAGGGCGACGAAGACCGGGAACTGACCTCGTACAAGCTGCCACCAGCCGAGTCGACCGAAGACTTACGGCTGTAGCCTGTGAAATAAACGAACAAATTCAGCTGAAGAACACAAATCTCCTTCTCCATTTGGCAGGGCTTACCCGTTAAGAGCGATGCCCTATCGTGATCTGTTCTGTGGTGGACAGGGACATCAGGACCACCACAGAGGCCCTACGCCAAGAGAGATGCGGTAGGACTCATTCGACATGTTCGTGGCGCAAGACGAAGTCGAAATGGTGCGGAACTTACCATCGGCAATTCCGCTATCGTTAAATTCTCTTCTAACAATACTACTAAACATTGGGTCGCTGTGGACGAGAAGAGGAGCACATTAAAAATAAAAAGATTAGTTTTAATCCCTCTACTGAATGGAGTGTGCCTTTTTCGAATTTGTAGAGCCAAAATTTACCAAATCATTTTGGAGTTAATTGGTGGCGAGAAACACTGCTTAACGGCGCAATAGCTGAGGGCAAACTAATAGCCACAACGACGTACTCTTATCAGCAATATAGAAGCAATTCATTTAATAACCTCCAATGACGACAAAAGTACGTATGTATGTGCATGTACAAGTACGTGTTTATATTTCAAAGATTAGATACGCTGGCGCCCTTATCTAAGTCGAGGGCTGACTAACGATATAAAATATATCGATAGGGCCGTGAATGTCGTGAGGCAAATACAGCCCTGCGCTCACGCGCACAACATGGCGGCTGGCAGCTGTCAAAACGGCGCCAGACACATACACACACAGACACTCTCCTCGTAAACGTTTGAGAAAAGAAAATTCGTAAAAATATTTCAGCAGCGTCGAACTGCAGAAAAATCAATAACTAAGAGCTAAAAACGTACGGAAACACACATAAAAATAACGCAAAAATGTCGATCGGTGTGCCCATTAAGGTTTTACATGAGGCCGAGGGCCACATAATCACTTGCGAGACGATTACCGGCGAAGTGTACCGCGGCAAACTCATCGAAGCCGAAGACAACATGAATTGCCAAATGACACAGATTACAGTCACCTACCGGGATGGACGCACCGGCAATTTGGAGAATGTCTACATTCGTGGCTCGAAAATCCGTTTTCTGATCCTTCCGGACATGTTAAAGAACGCACCGATGTTCAAGAAACAGACAGGGAAGGGCCTGGGAGGAACGGCCGGCCGCGGCAAGGCGGCCATTCTGCGTGCACAGGGTGAGTAGGCGGCTTTTGTTTTGCCGCGCGGCGCGTCACTTCTGTTTGCATATTAACGTTTGGTTGATTTCCAGCTCGAGGTCGGGGCAGAGGTGGACCTCCGGGCGGAGGACGAGGTAGTGGCGGCCCTCCTGGTGCTCCAGGCGGTGGCGGACGTGGAGCTTGGCAAGGCGGACCCACTGGCGGACGTGGACGCGGCGGTTTGTAAGGAAACTCATGGATTCGAACTACGCATTACTAATATTTAAGTTAAGGGCGTTCTAAAATTAGCGGGCGGGGCGAAATTGCTGAAAGGCAACACAATTTTGTAAACTATGTATTTTGTGAATCAAGAAGATTACTTTTGCTATGAATACAGAAAGAACCTTGAATATGAAAACCAGCCTTATTGTATTATTGTGGCCTGCAAAAGGAAGGAAAGAAGTTAAGCCAGCCACCGTTTGGACGAAGTACAAGTTACGAAACTATGCACATGTGTCGGCGCTTTTCGAATATTATACAAAGAGAGCAATTCCATGACAGTATTACAATCTGATTAACTTGACTGTCGACGGATAGCTCTCTTTATTTCACTATTCGTTGAGTATTATTCAGGGGAGGAGAGGGGACGACAGACAAGAGACAGATTAGCCCAGACAGATATACAACTGTTAGTGGATTGGAACACATTTGGTTAGTTCTGCGCAACGTCGAATATTATACAAAGAGAGCAATTCCATGACAGTATTAAATTGGTACGAGGACTGTCGACGGACAGCTCTCTTTATTCACTTATTCGCATTCGTGTTTTGTGTTCTTCCCGATTGTTAGTCGAACATTAAGGGGGACGGGACGGGACAGTACAAACAAGCACACCACCTACATATGTATGAATGTATTATTGCTTGCCGGCTGACCGGGCAGACGGGGAAATATGCAAAGTATTTTGTTTTTCTCATCCATGCCCGCCAACCAATTAAATCGGCAAACTGCGCACTTGGCAAGGCATTTCAAATTGAGAATGATGGCCAGTCAGAGCGAAAGCTCCGAGTCTTAGCCCCCACAGGAGCGGGCGAAGAGGTGACAGTGTAATACCCTACTGGATGCAATTCTCGGATGCATGGACATCAAATAGATGGAAACAGATGGGGTTTCACTGTGATGCCATCGAATGATATGCCTATTAAGGGTTTGGACGTACCACTGAGTCAGGCGCTCTGGCTGCATATTGGTCGATGTCATGGATATGGATGGGCTGGGCACAATTGGAGTAGCTATTTGTACGGGAAGCTATCACAGCTTCAGTTGGCTTCCACTTAGCGGTTTTCTTATCACAGATTAGTTGCTGGTGTTCCTTATTGAGGCTTGAGGTTTACATCGAAAGATCTTATCCGGATTCTGCTTTCTCCCTCCGTTTGCGTTTGTTCTCTTGTCTGAAGCTGAATTGTTTCCCGTGGCGCAGCGTTGAGCGTTGGCTGGCAACTGACGACACACACACGGCGGCGGCATCATTTATGAGATAAATGGCCTGCTGCCGATGAATAGGTACACATACTATTTGAAGTGGAAGCTGTTACGAAGAACTTTCCTCAGGTTTAATAGAGGCCTCTGTCTGTCCCAAGGTCAAACAGAATCGCCTCCCGAAATGGCAAATACAAAAGGTGGAAATAATTCTAAGTACGTTTTCATTGCAAAACGCCGTCAAATGTAGGCGCTTCTACGTAAATAACATTTGAAAACTCGAGCTATAAATATCGGAAAAATAAATACAGAAATTAGCTGTTTTTGCCAAGCTCAAGATTTATTTGTGGCAAATTTGGGGCGAGAGCTTTTCGGCAGCACGTGTGCGACGCTTCGCGCAAATCAATATAAATAATCTGCGATAACAAAAACAATGCCAACTCAATCGAAATTTAGTTGCCATAAACAAGTTTGAACGCGATTAAGGCTCCCAATGTCTGGATTGCACACACGCAAACGGTAAACCATTGGCCATTTTCCGTTTTATTGTTACAGAGAAACGGCAAAGGTATGTTTTAAAACTAACCTATTCCGGCAATCACGTGGCACCGCCAAGTAATATAATACGGCACAAAAATTTGATATGCAGGTAGAACTGAGCTATTTGTCCCTGCAGAGCCCCGTGCAGCAACCAAATAAACAAAAGCATTATAGTACCCAACGCAGATTAGATCTCTAGATAGATCGCATATGTAACATTGTCAAACAGATGACAGCGTGACAGCGTCCGCAAATATTGGAGGATCACTGCTGTGCTCAGAGATAGGGAATTTCAGCACCGAGTGCAAACATGCTTAAGACGCAATAAAAAGAGGCTAAATATGCAAACAAACCGTGGAGATTTAACACAAAAGCAGTGTCACAAAGCAAAGAAGCACGATATTTTATTGCAGGCCCAGAACAACAGGAGCGATAAGAACGATTATTTGTTGCTCATATGATTAGATTAAAACGTGTAAGCTGAGAGGTTGGCTATGGTGGCGGTAAATCGAAACCCCATCCCCGGACACCCTTATCGAAGCATCTAGAAGCGAACACGCTGGGCTGGCTCTGGCTAGCGGTGACCTAATATCGGGAGAGCTCTTTGTTGGTTGTTTGCCTGTTCATGTTCATTCGCCTGTCTCGCTTGCACGCGCAGTAAAGCATCAAGTGCAATGGCGAATCGAATGGAATTTTCCCTTGTTTATTGTACATACAGCAAGGGTACGTGTGTGTGCGTGCGCTTTGTGACATAATAAAAGCGCGAGTCTGATGGAGCCTAAGTGCACCAGCGGGGAGACTTTGTTTCTTCTACCGTCTGTAACTGTAAAGTCAGGAGACTTTCATTTGTTTGCTTTTGTTCACATAGTCAATTCCAATTAGAAGCGAAAGGGACGCAAGTAAACAAAGAATAACAGCGTATATGTGTAGAGCATGTGCGAGGCGTTGCCATATTGCTCAGAATGGATTGGCGGCTAAAGTACTTAATTGTTATATAATTTCGGATAAGCAGACAACGGAATTAGAAGAAATCGAACTAACTATAATAAAAAAATAAACAGAAAATCACATATGTATGTAGATCTCATAAAGACCGACGCTGTAAACAGGGTGGCAACCACGCAGGCGACCACGAAAAGATGGCTGGAAAACAAAATAAATAACGCAAAACATAGTTAAAAAGCGGAAAGATAGTGTTTTTCTCAAACGTATTATTTGCTTTACTTACGAAACATGCTACAATCATTTTTGTGTACAAGATTGGCAGATTTCTTTACTCATTTCTTCCATTGTTCTTCTTAATTTGTTATAGCTGTGTGCGTCACACATTCTTAAAAAGTACTAACACTTATATAGATGGGTGAGTGTGTATAAGAAAAAAACCAACACCAAAACCGTAATTTTGTTAGCAGGTTACACCAGCTACTTCACTACAAACCACTACAACCATAACTACATGCCACCTATTGGAAAGGGGTCGTGGCGCACTGTTTTACATTATCTTTCATTTTGCACTACAAAATCGATTTTTGCACACTTTCTTCTGTATGGCACCTTGGAACCATTACTTACAGTTTATTATTCATACTTGATGGCATTTTTACACTTAATGGTTGCAACTTAACGCACAAAGAACGATTGAAATGATACAAAACTGAAGTTTTGATACGGAAAAATTCGCTGTTCAGTTGGAAAAACTGCCTACGAAAACGTAGCACCTGCCTTGATGTCCACAAAGACACTTGGAAGATTTTGATAGCCTCACAATCAGTGTGACAGAAATATACCGAAACTACGTCACAAATTTGAAAATATACCGTAAATATACTGGCGAATTATTTGTATTCAAATTGTTGTTGCATCACATTCCTCGTTTTGGATATTCCGTGGAATATAACTAGCTAGCTAAGACCCTCAGGTCCAAAATCATAATTTTATCCGATTATAACATCAATTTCCTACAAGACTGGTTAACTTTAAGTTCTCATCTTTATTGGTTTGTTTATGAAATAAGGTTTAAGCAAAACCGGTCAACGAAAATGTCCACTAAATTAATTTCTTTACATGGTAACTACACGATAACTACACATTTGCTACATATTAACTACATTTTCATGTGATTATCAAGGGCGACACCTGAAGGGGAAATGTGTACGTTTCAAAACGTTTAAACATATTCATGGAAATTATTAGTATCTGGTATATATATATCTCGATCCTGATACCTATTCTTGGTCTCTGTAAGAAGACAATAAGCTTTAAAATATCGTTGAAATAGCTATAAGACAGAGACTGACTAGTTACTGCATTCATAAAAGTTTAAGATGATAAACATTTCCTGAATTCTACAATATCCTTTTCCATAGGGTATGGTATACGGAATGTTGCCCATTCCGTGCCCAATGATGCCGGACATGTTTTCTCTGCACATGAATCTGTTCGTACAAATTGAATGTTTTTTCTGTCTTTCGGTGGCCGAATTCCCGGTTCTCTTCTAACTCCTAAGGCGCAGATACATTTTAATACCTATCTTGTTGCCTGCTTTCGGGTGGAATATACATATAGTTCCCAAAGGACAAGCCACTTTAACCATTCAGACTTACATCACTTAAAACATGTTCAGAATATCGCTCCGCACAGGGCGAATAATATTATAATTTAGTGGAGAGTACTAAGGGCACAGTTATGGTTGTTACTGGTTTTTAAAGTCACATTTATAGTTCGGGACTTCCCCAAATTCATTTTTACTCTTGTCTTGGTAGGAAACAACAACCAAAATAATTGAAACGAGGGGGAACGTTGTGAGTTGCTGCTCCGACCGCAACTCTACATTTATACCCGATACATAGTCAGTATGGCTACATTAAACGACAAAGAGTGCGTGCGAGAGAGACAGAAAATCAGTCAGAACGTGTCGACGGGCGCTGCGTAGCCATTGCAAATTGATTTGTTTCTTTTGGCTATAACAATAATCCGATCTGATTCGGATTCGGCAAGATTCGGCAATCTGGTAGATATGGCCATTCTCTATGATTGTGCGTTTTTAATTTTCTCCTATCTTCCAAATTGAGGTTGCCACAGATTTTCGTTGTTTATGGCTGCGGAAGGGGGTGGGGCGAAATTTTGAAACACACTTGTAGCAGTGAGCTCTCTGAGCAAAAAGAAATACACTTGTAACAGTGAGTTCTGCAGTGAAAAATTACAAATAGTTTTGTAGCAGTGAGAGCTCGACAGTCAGGTCTAATAGTCTCTGAGATCTGTGGATGCCACAGATTTTCGTCCTTTGCGGGGGCGGAAGGGGGTGGGGCGAAATTTTGAAACAAATCTGTCAAGGTCCGATATCACAGGAGTGTGGATACCAAATTTGGTTGCTCTAGCTCTTATAGTCTCTGAGATCTTGGAACTCATATTTAGCAATAGGCAAAGCCGGCTATGATACGTGTGTGTTAGAGAGAGACAGGGCGAGAAAAAATGAAATTGTTTTCTTCATTCTGGCTATAATAATGATGCGATCCAATTCAGATTCTGCAGTCTAGAAGATAAATTTATTCTCTACGATTCTGCGTTTTTAATTTTCTCGTATCTTTAAAATTGTGGATGCCATAGATTTTCGTCCTTTGTGGGGGCGCAAGTGGGCGGGGCGAAGTTTTGAAATATACTTGTAACAGTGACATATCACAGAAGGCTGGATACAAAATGTCGTTGCCCTAGCTCTTATAGTCTTTGAGCACTAGGCGCTAATAGGGACGGACAGACGGACGGACGGACGGACGGACGGGCGGACGGACAGACAGACATGGCTCAATCGACTCGGCTATTGATGCTGATCAAGAATATATATACTTTATGGGGTCGGAAACGCTTCCTTCTGGACGTTACACACATCCATTTTCACCACAAATCTAATATACCCCAATACTCATTTTGAGTATCGGGTATAAAAATTCGTTATAGGGATATTCAAATCGCATGAGCATTCGAGTTACGGGCATAAAAAAATCGTAGTAAAGAATTAATCGCTATAAGGAAAATAATAAATAAATTGTATAGAAGCTCGTAATAAAGAAGTTCGACTGTAATTCTCTCTTACAAATTCTTAATTTTTCGAAATGTTTAGAAACGTTTCAAGTTTTCAACATTGTTTCAACAATTTAGATTGGCTGAAATTGGTTGAAATGGAGTACGAATTAGAAAGTAAAATAAGAGAAGAAGTTATTTAACATTTCTTCTTTCTAACAGTTAAAATGTGCTAACATTTTCTCTTTCTTATCAACAGACAAGAAAATAACATATCATGGTAATTATTAATATAATTCGCGAATATAAATGGCGCGAATATACATTTTCCACTAACTCTTTCGAGTTAAGATTTAAATCAGCAACATTCCACATAGCCTACTGAAAAGGATATTATATAATTGAGGAAATGTTTGTTATCCTAGGCTCCAATGAATGGAGCTAGTTTCTGCATCATTCTCTGTTTTTGTTTATTGTTGGGCACTACGTATGTATGCCCCCATGTGTAGTTTGTGATCGGCCGCCTCGCCCACGATAACCTTATAGAAGTGAGTGGGTACGGCAACGGTGTTGGACCCGATGACTTCGTACTTGACATACATTTTGCCGTCATCCTCCTTGTGGGGGAGGTACAGTGGACCCGTGCAGACATACACATTTGAGTAACTCTTGGTTAGCTTGCGCACGTGCATTTCCAGAGAGTTCCACGCGTCGCGATTGAACCCCTGGCCCACCTGGGGCGCCATGTTCGACAGGTAAAAGGTTTCCTCGCAGTGCTTCTGGTGCAGTCGATGGTTGCCAGCGGCAGCCATGTGACCGCGATCAAAGCCAGACTTTCTATAGTCCGTGTTCTGTGATCGAAAGAAGGGATGTATGCTCTCGTCTGGCTTGAAGTCGCACTTCGAACGATCCACGGCATCGTTTTTTGCCACTGACTCCGCTGTGAGGTGCTCAAACACCCAGTGCGGAATACGATTGCGTCGGTCGTAGGAGAGCACATAGTCTGAATGACTGATACAGTCATTTGATAAAATTTTTTACAATCTGCTATTTTGACCAGATACACCCGATAGTAGTAGTTTGGCATGGCTGTTTTGACCAGCGGCGACTCCAGTACCCTTCGTAGGAGGCAGCGCTGACACATTTTGCCAAAAGTCGACTAGGTCTATGGTTGTTGAGGTCTTCCGGTGGCTTTCCTGGCTTTGGCAACATGATGATGTGGGCACATCTCCAGGCTTTGGGAAAGTATGCTAATCTTAGCGACGCGTTAAAGATTAGCAACAGATATAGAATCGCTCTGTTTGGTAGCGCCTTTGCCACAACATTGTCAATACTGTCGTCGCCAGGAGCCTTCTTGGAATTGAGTTTATATATGTCCTTCGAGATTTCTTGTAAAGTGATTGGCGCCACAGGGAGCTCCATCTGGTCTCATTTAGCCTCTCAGTGACCATCATTGCTCTTCTACTAGATGTCGTCCGGAATGGTGTGAATCTTTCTTCCAGGTTCGTCGCAAAAGCCTCCACTCTGTCCATTGCTGTTCTTGCCCAAGAGCCGTTAGCCTTCCTTACCGGTAAGCGAGGTGTAGGTTGCCGCTTGTAGCATCCTGTCAGCTTCCAAAGGGCGTAGTTTAAGTGTACGTCTGCTGTGGCCTCCGATAGCAGTCTATCCGTGGCCTCAGTCTTCTGTTTCGAAAATTTCTTCCTTACCCGGTTAGCCACTCTCGTGAAGACTCTGTCAACCTGCTGGTCATTGGTGCGTTTGTACCCGCGCCTGAGTCGTTTCTTGAGCAGAAGAAGACCTTCGATCTCACTTGATGTGCCGCCTCTGTGGTTTCCAGTCTGTGAAGTTCGACTGCCTTCAGGGCCGCAGGTGGTAGCAGCTGCAGAAGCGTCACAGACTTTGGTCACAAGAGTGTCGACTGCAGCATCTACATCTTGAGCGGTCATTAAATATGTGTGTAAGTCTAGCGAGCTACCCAGAATTTCCTTGAACAGGGGAATGTTTGAATTGGGTTTCAACAGCCTCGTTATGGCTGGGATTGTCTTCCTATCGCCAGAATTTGTGTCGAGCAATTGGTTAGGGCGTCATGCAGCGCCAACGCTCTGCGGTCTCTCCTGTGACTGCCCCAAAGCCTGTGCTTCGCATTAAAGTCTCCTCCAATGATAAATTTGTTATCTAGTTGGGCCAGAAGATTGTCAAAATCAGTGCTTCACCAGGGAATCGATGGGGGCAAATAGCCTGCAGTAATGAGGATCTCCCCGCGCAGTGTTGACACCATGTCCGCCGCACAGTGGGGCATTCCGCAGTTGCAGCTTTCTAAATTAATAACTTCTGAACAAATAAAGATATTTATATGAAACAAACTGCGTTTAAAAGAAAAATCTTTTAAAATTTAATCTGCTTAAGAACATTATGCTACAACGTCTAAAAGCTTCACAATAATGGGTTAAAGTTGAACTTTGTTCCCGGTGCATATTTTTTTTATCGATAAAGTACTTTTATTGGTGTTTTTTTACTATAAAATATTATTTTTTATTTAATTTTCAACTTAACCTAATTTTAAAAAATTTAAATTAAAAAAAAATATTTTTTTATTAATCTGAAAGTTGGTTGAAATTTTTTTGTTTCTGTGAAAAAATCCTCCACTTCCTGTTTAGTGGGAGGAATATCTAGTAAACTTATCATTTCTGAAGAATAACTGCTTGCCTATTTATTTTGTGATCTCACATATCTAATGGATGAAATATATGGATCTGAAGAAGCTGCCAACATGTTGAAAAGGTCTTGGTTTTGCTTAATTCCTGTATTTTTTGTAATCTTTGTTTCTCGTTTCCTGAGCTTCCTCTGACATCTTTCCAATTGGTAGGCGCTAATGTTCCATTAAAATTTGACCATGTGCCAGAATTTTATGAAGCGTGGGAGTTAGCTTCTTTTCAGGATATTTTTCCATTAACAGCTAAGCAGTCTTCGAGGCATATTCACCAAACTTGCGGGTATTTATTTTTTCTTTGCAGTTTAAAATATTCAAAATGACACCCAATCTTTTGATAATGTCAATATCCACCCCAGTTATTTCTGCAGTAATTTCGTTTTTCTCAAAGAATGTCCGTGATGAGTTTCCATCGTTTGTTTCCAAAAATCTTTTTTGGGGGAGTCCACCTTCAGTGATGGTTTGTCTAAGAATTTTTCTTGAATCATTTTTTTCCTAGTCTTTTGTATTTCGTTGGCTGGCGTGCTGTTGTCAAAAGATTCTTCCTCCCGCGGAATGGTATATGCAAGTTCTAAAATGAACTCCATACATCTAATTCTTGCATGCAAAACCTGGTCAAAAAGACAGGTAAAGGTAGAAATACTAGCCTGCATATTCATTCATAACCAACAACATAATTGAGGTAGCGCTTACCTGAGCATATGGATTCTTTAGTACTTGACTTTTGAGCAGTTTTTCAACTTTGACTGGACTTTAAAAAAATATATTCCTAAATTTTCCCGAGATTTTTTTTTATGTTCTTTGAACTATTTATTACCTAAGTCTAAAAGCGCATTCTGCGCTTCGGAGCCGTTTGGCCTCTATACCGATTTACCTGCCACAACCTCGCGCGAAAAAGGTCAAAAACGGCCATCACAGCTCTTAAATCCCATACAAAATCATATTTTGACTGTTTTTCGCGGTTAAATTCAAGTTGATATCCTGTTTAAATAAAGGGGGTTTAAGTGGGCTATGTTCGTTTTTTCATCGGTATATTAACGGTATTTCTGAGGGTCAGACGGTCACACTGCTGCTCTCCTGCGACGAAAAAATGAGTCGTAATTTTGAATGGTCTATAAAAAAGGGTATGGACAAAGGGCCAAAACAGCCAAGGCAAATTGCAAGGTTCGTTATAGGCTATTCATACTGACTACCATTTCAAGGATAGTCCGTAAGGTTTTGCCTAAAACCTTTGCCTATAATATCCTAGTTAGTCCACCATCCATTTTGGATGTACCTAAACCGCACGTTTCTATGCGATAGTTAGCCGATGGTTTTCAAATGCAACCCTAAAAAGCAATGAATGGCAATAAAAACTAGTTCGCGCCTAGACATATTTTAAATCTTAATTCAAAAATTAAATCGTTGAAGACAAAAAAAAAAATACAACAGACACAATACAAAATGGAGAGACCTGAAATTGGTGGTTGGGAAGTAAACTTATGTACATATGTGTAAGATATGAATATTAGTTTGTAAGATTTGAATATTAGTTTAAGATTTACTCATCGATAGTATTATAAGAAATACCAATGTACTCGATATATCGATACTTGTCCTCGACAAGTATCGATATGCCAACACACATTCATTCGAATACGACGATCAAGAAGGAAGAACATATAATAAAAACGTGCTATTAAAAGTTTACATATGTATGTATTTGCTTTTTTTTTAATGATTAGTATTTGGCTGTCATTAAATAAATAAACAATACACGCATGTCAAAATGGACCGCATAGATGGAAAATCTCGCTATAAACATTTGGCACAATAGTACTGCGGATTAATTCCGTTAATGTCGACCAGGACAGATACAACTGCAGCTCTAGTATTCTTTCTGTAACCAAAGCGGATTAAAGTGGAAAATCTTCTGGAGATTGTTCGGAAAATGCTTGAAGTCCAGAAGGAGCAGCAAAAATTATAGGATGGGCCCCATGAAACAAAGCAAGAGATACTCCAGCAAATTGCAAGCAACCAAGGCCAAACCAACTTCCAAACAGAGCTTCTGCAATTTTCAAGGAAGCCCAAAAAATAACGTTTATTTTATATATATGGATTGATTTATTATAGCCAATAAAATATCAAATTAACTAATTTAAAATTGTGGAAATTTCACAATTCAGACCAAAACTTTTTTATTATATGCTCATTAGCTGCTTTTTGACGGATGGTAGATGGTGGAAGATGCCAGTGTTAATCACATCTGCCTATTAGTCCTCGAATGCAACTCTCCTTTGGGAGTTCCAAGCTAAAAACGGTGCTGCCACTCGAAAGATCCATATTTGAACCGATATGTATTGCCGATAAGTATCGACCCTGCGTCGCATATTTTAGGTCAGCTGTTGAACATCTCTTGAATTGTGCAATAGCGGGAACGTGTGTTATTTTCCGTTTTATCTATTACAATTGTAATATGAGTGGGCTTAGAGTACGCGGCTTGTTGGCCCTCAGTGCGACTGCCTTGGGAGCGTTTTACCTAGGCTCCCGAACAGAACGTCTCCAGCAGAGCAGCGATGTTTTTCCGCGCTTGCCTGGACTGCCGACATTTGGAATAGTTTCAGCCGCTAGTCTTGTGCCCTCCAATGTGAACCTGACTGCAACGCCGTCGCGAATCTCGGAGATCATGAAGTTTGGCTTTCCAGGGCTGGACAACGTGCGCTCCCATTCAGACTATGTGCTCTCCTACGACCGACGCAATCGTATTCCGCACTGGGTGTTTGAGCACCTCACAGCGGAGTCAGTGGCAAAAAACGATGCCGTGGATCGTTCGAAGTGCGACTTCAAGCCAGACGAGAGCATACATCCCTTCTTTCGATCACAGAACACGGACTATAGAAAGTCTGGCTTTGATCGCGGTCACATGGCTGCCGCTGGCAACCATCGACTGCACCAGAAGCACTGCGAGGAAACCTTTTACCTGTCGAACATGGCGCCCCAGGTAGGCCAGGGGTTCAATCGCGACGCGTGGAACTCTCTGGAAATGCACGTGCGCAAGCTAACCAAGAGTTACTCAAATGTGTATGTCTGCACGGGTCCACTGTACCTCCCCCACAAGGAGGATGACGGCAAAATGTATGTCAAGTACGAAGTCATCGGGTCCAACACCGTTGCCGTACCCACTCACTTCTATAAGGTTATCGTGGGCGAGGCGGCCGATCACAAACTACACATGGAGGCATACGTAATGCCCAACAAGGTGATTAGCAACGACACCCCATTGAATGTGTTCCAGGTACCACCAGAGACGGTGGAGCGGGCGGCCGGACTGCTCTTCTTTGATCAGATTAACAGAAAACAGCTGGCCAGCATCAACGGCAGGAAAGTTTGAGTTTGAGCCAAAGTTTAGTTGAATTTTAGTGTATTTGTGTACTCCTTTTCTTTATATAATTTTTGTTCTTTTCCAAAGAATTTAGTTGTTGATTAATAAATTTAAACAATTAATACAGATAAACATAAGTAGATGAGGCGATTCGCGGGTGTTCGTGAGAAAATAGCAAAGCGAAGGGGATGTGTGAAAAATCTATGTCTGGGTGCTGATTGATGTGTGTTGCCGTGGAGAGGGCACTCAGAAAGTTCTCTACATGCTACCATCGTTCTTGGATCGCACGTCATCGATCTTGAGTATCATTTTGACGAGCTGGGTGGACAACAGGATCTGCTGTTTCTTCGAGTTCAACGACTCCACAACATTGTGGCTCTTCATGTCCGAATCGCCGGTCAGCATGCAGTCAACACCCAAGCTAGGTTTCTTCTCAGCGACCTGACTGGCCTTCAATTCCGACAGCGTTTCAATCGGATGGAGACCGCTATTCTCGGCCAGGGCCAGGGGAATGCTCTCCAAGGCCACGGAAAAGGCGCGGAATGCGTACTGCTCCAGGGTAGACAGCTGGTCGGCCTCCTTGGCCACAGCCAGGGAGCAACTGATCTCTGCGGCTCCACCACCGTACACAATACGCGAGTCCTTGACTAACGAGCGTACGACACAGATCGCATCGTGGATAGAGCGTTTGGCCTCGGCAATGATCATTGCGTTGCCTCCACGCAGGAAGATTGTGACTGCCTTTGAGTTTTTGCACTCCTCAATCACAAGCATTTTGTCCTTCGACGTGCCGAAAGCTAAAAGTGAAGACATAAATCAATTATCGTGTCCGAGACATGCGCAAGCATCGAAACTCACCCATCTCACGCACGAGACCGGCTGATCCGAGCTTCTCAGGAGTCAGCTCCTCAAACCGCGGAACAATGCGACCGCCAGTTGCAATAGCGATGAGCTCGATCTCAGGACCACCCACCCAGCGTACTGCGGGGAGATCCTGCTGCAGCAGCAGATGGTTGGCTTCGTCGTCAAAGCCCCACTGACAGATGGCCAGAGTGGCGCCAGCGTCTTTCACTTGCTTGACCATCAGCGTAAACTTCTCCTGCTCGTACTCGCGCAGCGCCCTGTAGTCCTCGGCAGAGGTAACGTCCAACTTATGCTTGGTCTTGGGCTTGGGGGGCTCAAATGGGCAGGTGAGGATGGCCAGCTTAACATTTCTCAACTCTTTGGGCATTTGCGAGTGGCTAAGAGTCTTGTCCACAATGACGCCCTTCACCAGCATCGAGTCCTCCATGCGACCTCCGACCTTAGTCTCGATCTTGATGAGCTCAAAGTTTACATCCTTCTTTTCAATGTCGGCCACATTGAGAACAGCGTCGACTGCCATCTCGGCCATTTGACGATGGCATTTGTTCACAATCTTGCTTCCCAGCGTGGTCATAGCTATCTGAATGAGCGGCTCCTTATTGTTCGGATCCACGGGGAAGGGTTCAGCAATTGCATCGAGTTGCTTGATGGCGCACTGAGCAGCCAGCTCGAAGCCATCTGCAATGCGAATGGGATGAATGCCACGGTCGATCAGGCCCTCTGCCTGCTCCAGCAGTGCACCGGCCAAGACAACAACGCCAGTCGTGCCGTCGCCAATTTCATCGTCCTGCGACTGCGACAACTGCACCATTAGCTTGGCAATCTCGTGCTCCACCTCCATCAGTTTCATAATAGTGGCACCGTCATTTGTGACAGTCACATCGCCATCAGAGCTGACCATGATCTTGTCTAGACCCTTGGGCCCCAGAGACGTCTTCACAGTCGAGGCGATCTGACGTGCCGCCATGATATGCGTCTGCAAATAACAGCAAAACCCAGAAAAACACCATTAATTACGTATCTTTCACCAACTATAAGTTTTCACAATGCGCGTGACTCAGACGGCGGCACGCCGCGGCGTTCTAATGGCGAACATCTGTGCGGCTTTTTAACCTCAAAACTGACAAAATGACGTCAGTTTGATGCATTTTCAACTAAATAATATAGTTCAAGGAAAAACTCGTTTCCAACATCCCTGTTCACTCCACTGGCAGGATAAGTTCAACACTTTTCTGAATGCATTTTACTGTTCCGCATAATTATGCCGGCTGGAATGAACATCTGGAACATTCGGCAGGCGATGCGTCATTTGATGCTGGAGACAATGCTACAATCCACTGGGAAAGACCTTTTGGTGTCCTTTTCTTGTAATTCATTCCTTTTACAAGGAGGTTTGTCCACTTGGGACGATGGGATCCAAGTTTTCATTTACCTTTATGGCATCTGTTCCTGTGATGCGCTTCTGGCTCTCCTGGTCACGCAAAATAATGAAAGGCCGACCATATTCGTCAAACGCGAACGTACCTGGGAAGGCGTTCATAATTTTTAACTTGTAAGGATTGCGGATTTCCACGAATTTTCGAGATTAAATTTTTTTAATTTTTTTTATTTTTCGCCTTTAATTTCA
This sequence comes from Drosophila lowei, assembly GCA_008121275.1. Lineage (NCBI taxonomy): Eukaryota > Metazoa > Arthropoda > Insecta > Diptera > Drosophilidae > Drosophila > Drosophila lowei. The sequence goes on from CM017778.1 coordinate 3,891,466, forward strand.
GCTTCTTCTTCCGCAGTGTGACCGCGGATTTATGGATAAAATATACCGTCCGACCCTCAGAAATATACCGAAACATACCGCCTCATTTAAAAAATATACCGTAAATATACTGACGAATTCAAGTTCTATTTTACATATTCCGATTTTGATCTTCCGTCGAATATTACCAGCTATATAGAACATTTAGCCATGCCCACATAATTTTATAGGAGTGATGAATCAATTTCCTACTGTTCTTCCTCCTTGATCGTCGTATTCGAATGAATGTGTGTTCGCATATCGATACTTGTCGAGGACAAGTATCGATATATCGAGTACATTGGTATTTCTTATAATACTATCGATGAGTAAATCTTAAACTAATATTCAAATCTTACAAACTAATATTCAAATCTTACAAACTAATATTCATATCTTACATTCGGGCAACCTGACTACAGATCGCCCACGATCTACACACTAAGGCATACAATTGGTTAAACATTTCTTATTCGGTATTGTCTTACTTAACATACTATTTCATCGATTAACAACATGAGACCATGGTTTTATCCTTACACTCTACCCAGGGTTTAAGCCTTGCTGGTTCTAGTATACTTCGGAATGGCATTTGCGTCAACTGACAGTCCTCAATGTCGACAACCTCATAACGATCATTATCCAATACTCTATTGATCCTGTACGGTCCTCGATACTTTGGTGCGAACTTCTTATTGATCCCCGGTGTTGTGTCCACATGCCGGACTGCTACATAGTCACCAGGTTCATACTTTAATGGGGCTCTATGTTTATGGGCATACATCTTCTCATTTCTTTTCTGCGACAACCGTATGTTCTCACTTGCTATTTCTCTTATAGTTTCCAACTCTCTAAGTTCTGACGCTAACTTCTCCTCTAGGTATTCGGTTAATTCATCTACAACGGGTCCTTTCTGGGGTTTTCCAAATAACAATGTGCTAGGTGTCTTTTTCGTACTGCTGTTAACGGAGTTATTAATGGCGTGCTCTACCTTGCTCATCAACCTATACCAATCGGCTTGCTCAAGGGGCTCTGACAGTTTTCCTAACATAAGAGTAAGAACACGATTCACCCGCTCTACTTGGCCATTCGCCTGCGGTGCACCTGTAGCTACCTTAATGTGCTCTATCCTCTCTCCTGCAGAAAACTAGAGAACTCTAACGAGGTGAAACAGGTCCCACGATCTGATATTATCCTAGTAGGGCGACTATAGAAATCAAAATATTTACTTAAGGCATCTTTTGCTTCCCGCGTGCTGGTACTATTAACCGGGAACAATTTGACAAACTTAGTGAATGCATCTATTACCACAAGGAGGTGTTTTCGCTTAGATCTAATACTCGGCAACGGACCCAAATGATCAACATGTAGGGTATGAAAAGGAACACACGACTTTGGGATACTATGGAGCGTTCTGTTATGGATTGTTTTAGGCATCGAGTGTAGTATACACGGTAGACAGTTTCTGATGAACCTTGCCACTTTACTTCTCATTGACGGAAACCAGTAGGTCCTCAAAAGGTCACTCACGCACTTCTCTACGGCCAGATGTCCTAGTTTTCGTGTGACCGCCTTATCAACTGCTCTTCCATACACATTGGTACATAGAAACATAGTTTGTTTTCACAACTCCTCTTGTAAACAATACCATCTACCATTTTAAAATCTACTTCAATTCCATCCTCTAGCATTTTTCGAATCCTAACTACTTCCTTATCTCGCATCTGTTCTGTTTGCAATATCAAATCAACATCTTCTGGCGTTGCACCACTACCCCAACTATCAATGATTTTAGTAATCTTTCCTCCTGAAACTCTAACTTGTCCCTCTCTACTGTATCCTCAACACATTTTTTCTCTTTATCTGAATTCCTACTACTAATGTACTTTACTCCCCCCACCACATCGTTAACGCTTCCTCTACATTGGCTCAAATCTCTAATTTCAATCTTCGATCCATCCTCTTCCCTATATTCACTATTCTCTATGTTATCTCTACAATCACTACCAAGGTTCTCTCTATCATCAGATTTCCACCTATTTCCCAATCTACTTCTTACTGCACTTGATTCTCCACACTCCATCGCAGGATTCTGTACGGTACTACTACGCTCTCTACTGATATTTAATTCTCTACACTCAATCACAGGGTTCTCTACGGTACCTTTATGCTCACTACCAGGGTTGTCTCTACTTGCGGTATTCCTTGTATATTGCTTTCTACTCTCATCTTTTTCTAAATTAGACTTTTCTAAACCGTATTTGACTCTATAACCATCCTCTAACATATTCGTCACTTGATCTTGTCTGCTCAGCGCATCAACGTGCGCCATACTGGCCCCAGGTCTGTGCATAATGGAGTAATCATAGTTCTCTAACTCTAGGGACCACCGTGCTATCTTAGGACTAATTGACTTTCTGGTTAACGTCTGTACTAACGAATTACAATCCGTGATTATTTTGAAGGACCTATATTACAAATATGCTCTAAAACGCCTCAATGCATAAATTATAGCCAATGTCTCTGTTCGGGCCAGCCGCCGAAGAATAACCGTAACTTTAAGCCGAGAGAGAGAGCCGCCTATGTAGTAAAACGTTGACTTTCTGCAGAGCTGCTGCGCTCTCCCGCTAAAGGGGCTCTCTGCCGCCACCACTTCGGCAATTACTTTGATCTGCTGCCGCCACTTCGGCAATCATTTTGATCTAACGCCGTCGTCTATTTTTAGTTCTATGCTAACCCCTCTGCGCATTGGTTGCATATCGATCTCGCATAAATTTTATCTGGCCATAGCAAAGCAATCGGCTTCCGCTAAGCCACCAAGATTAAATACGAATTATAAAGTTTAACCCAAACTCTCTTTTTATTTTGAAACAAATAGGTGCCAAAAAAGCTTGGCATCTCAAACATTGGTGACCCCGACGTGATATAAAACCATTGCTTAATCGCGTTCCGTTAAAACACTTATTAATTATACAATATTTTGTTGTTGGGTAGTTTAACTACCAACAAATACATTTGGGTGCACGTTGAAAAACAGTTTAAAGTGCAAATTCAGTGAAAGTGCGGCTGGAATATTTATATACAAATTCCGGTACTTTAAGCGTCGAATCTCTCATTCTCTGCGCAGCTGCAGCCGCGGTTCTTGACTTTTCGTGTCTTGAATTCTCGCTCTCGCGTCTATACATCGTCGCTTAAGCGGTATTTCATTTTCCGTTGTTGTGTCGAATCGCACAACGGTTAACATGGACAACGATCCGAATACAGGCGCGGGCGGAAATATTGTGGTGGCTGATTCCAGACTGAGTCTGTATAAGCGTAAAAGTCAGTCATTATATGATCGATTGCACAGGCTTGGCGAATCCTTCGCGGGAAATAAAATCGACAAATGGCTCACAAGCAGCGACTTCCTGAGCTAAAGGTGCCTTAGTTTTCAGGTGGATACGTCGAGTTTTCGGATTTTATGGCAATGTTTAAATCGGTGATTGAAGCGGATGCGGATCTCAGTGACATCGAGAAGTTCCAGCACCTTCGCTCTTGCTTCTCTGATGCGGCTTTGGATTCGGTTCGATCGTTGGAGCTCGTCAGTGCTTATCGTGCGGCTCTGGATATACTCAATAAACGTTTTCATTACAAAAGACTTGTATTTCAGGCACACATCAAAAAGATTATTGGGCTCAAGAGGGTAGACTCGCCTTCTGCTAAAGGGCTTCGGGAGTTATCGGATGCAGTCAATTTACACATGCGAGCGTTGCAGACATTGGGAACTGCTGAGGAGATTTCAGGATTCATGGTCATCAACATGCTGCTGCAGAAGTTGGATTCGAAGACGCAAACCAAATGGGAGGAGCACACATCGTCGGATGCTATACCTACCGCAGAGGAATTCTTCGAATTCTTGCAGCAACGCTGCCAGAAAATGGAGCGATTGGAATATGCTACAGCGACACACGCTAGTAGCGATCAGGTGGGAAAAAACCATTCCTATACGCAGGTTAAGAAAACGTTTGTAGCTTCCAACTCTTCCGCCGACCCGTCTGTATGCGTCTTTTGCCACTCAGCGGGCCATGAAATATACTCGTGCAAGATATTCGGAAATCTCTCACCGTTGCTGCGCCACAAAGAAGTGAAGAAGCTTTCCCTATGCTTCAATTGCCTAAAACCGGGGCACCGGACCCGCGCATGCAATAGTGGAAAATGTCGAGTATGCGGCGGTAGGCATCATAGTTTGTTGCACTTCGATAGTATACAGCCCACAACACAAAGCTGCCCAGGTATTACTCCTCCCGATCTGGCCGTTCAACCGGACACTCTTTCCGTTTCTCAAAATTCTGCTAGCAGCTCGCCTCTACCTTCGTCTACCTCTCTTGCTGCCCAAGGTCTTCACTATGATGTCGTGCTTCTGGCTACAGCCGTGGTTCTCGTGAAGAATCGGTCTGGCGTTTTAGTTCCTTGTCGTGCCATCTTAGATTCAGGATCGCAGCTGCATCTCGTCACATCCAGGTTCGCCCAGCAGCTTCAGCTTAGGAGAACTCAATCGTCTGCACTTGTGTCTGGGCTGGGCGATACCAGCGTTTCTACTGAGGGATCCACCATAAGCATTTGTATGCATTCTCGCACCTCTGCTTACACAACTACGCTTACTGCTCTCATCGCCCCCACGATTACCGATTCTCAACCAAGTATGACAGTAAATGTATCCGATTGGAGTATTCCATCTAACATTCAGCTCGCTGATCCTGCATTTTTCAATCCTCAACGGGTTGATCTTCTCATTGGTGCGAGCGTTTTTTATGATCTCCTCTGCGTAGGGCAAATCAAACTCGCCGATGGCCTGCCTCTTCTGCAGAAGACCCGGCTTGGGTGGATCGTATCTGGCGGTGGACAGAAGGTATCAAGCTCGGCGCTTTTGGCCACGCACAATTGTCCAGATTCGAAAGCTGAGATGGAAGCAAGGTTGGATAAAACTCTTCGTATGTTTTGGGAAGTCGAGAATTGTGTGGAGGCTGGGTTGAATACCAAAGAAGAAGACGATTGTGAAGCACATTTCGTAAGCCACCTTTCACGGTTGCCATCCGGGGAGTATGCAGTTCGTCTGCCACTAAATAACAATACTGATCGCTTAGGAGAATCTTATGCTCAGGCTTATCGACGGTTCATCAGTCTGGAGCGAAAACTGGAGCGTAATCCTACACTCAAGGAGCGGTATTCCGCCTTTATGAGGGAGTACATTGATTTGCATCATATGCACCAAGTCAACCCTGCAAATATTTCTTGCCTCATCACTGTGTCCTAAAGGAGGACAGTACGACGACAAAACTCCGTGTCGTTTTCGATGGATCCGCAGCTACATCAACTGGATATTCTCTAAATGATGTGATGATGACAGGCCCTGTTATTCAGCCTGCATTGTTTAACATATTGATTCGCTTTCGAACATATCCAGTCGCTCTCACGGGGGACATTTGTAAAATGTACCGCTGCGTACGAGACAATTTGTATCAGTGCATCCTATGGCGAGATTCCATCGAGTCCGAGGTTCAAGTCTACACATTAGACACCGTCACATACGGGACGAGGGCTGCATCATTTTTAGCGGTCCGCGCAATGCACCAGCTGGCCATCGACGAGGGTGAGTCCTACCCTCTTGGCTCAGCTGCTCTGCGGCAGGAGTTTTACGTGGATGACCTTATTTCGGGCGGTAATTCGGTCGCACAGGTCATGGACAAGATGCACCAAACATCAGCTTTACTGTCCCGTGGTAATTTTAGACTTAGGAAATGGTGCTCCAGTCACCAGGAAGTACTTGAGGGAACCCCTGAAGATGACATAGAGAAGTTCCTAAAGTTTAATGATGGAAGCGACATAGCCAAAACTCTCGGCTTAGCGTGGGACCCTGCTTCGGATCAGCTGCTTTTTGCCTTGTCCGCACTGGACACAAACTCAAAGCCATCAAAGCGGTCGGTTTTATCTACGATTGCGCGGTTCTACGACCCTCTTGGATTGATAAATCCAGTCATTGTCAGGTGCAAAATCTTCCTTCAGCAGCTTTGGAGAGAAAATTTGGATTAAGATGAAAGCCTACCCTCAGCGTTGCATTCAACTTGGATGGACTTGAGAAATAGTTTGGCAAGCATTTCTCGGATCTCATTTCCTCGCTTGGTTCTTCGTTCTAGTGTGGCTACAGAAGTTCACGGATTCTGTGATGCCAGCTTAAAAGCATATGGCGCTTGCGTGTATGTCGTGTCCAGGGAAGCCCAGTCTTCGAGCCACGTTTTGTGCTTAAAGTCGCGAGTGGCGCCGCTAAAGACTATATCGATTCCTAAGCTGGAATTAAGTGGAGCCAATTTGCTTGCGAAAATCATGAAGAATGTAAAAGACATGGGAATCTTTACAGGTCGGTTCTATTGCTGGTCGGATTCGTCAACAGCATTATCTTGGATTGGGGACGAGCCAGCGAAATTTCAAGTTTTCGTGGCAAATCGAGTGGCATCAATTCAGGAGTTGACGGCAGCCATGTGTTAAGACCTTAAAAGAAAAGTCTAGACATTTGCGAGTTGAGTTGTAAATTCAAACTAAACTTTATTCTTAAAATCAGAGCCTTATATGTAGTTTGACAATGAGGTAGGAGGTACAATTTGGTAGTCTATAATTATCGTTAGACCTACGCAGAGGATACACTTTACTGAGGGTGTCTATTTGAGTACATGCTTACATTTTATTTTAGGACCGCATTTGTTAAGTGTTTTCTCCACTTGTGTTTTGTTGTCGTATTAATGGATCTCTGTTTACACCCGTGCAGTCATAACTTGTCTACTTTATGTGATTTCTTTAGAGATCGGTTTTGTTACATGAGTGAATGTGTACAATAATCTATTTATGTTTAAACATTCTGCAAGGGGCCGAAAGTGGCATGGTATTGATGATAATATGTTCATGTTTGAACATTCTGCAAAGGGCCGAAAGTGGCATTGTTTTGTATTTTGATTCTTGTGAACCTTTTTGTGTACATTTTCTTTATAGCTATAATTACAAGTACAGATAATCATTTACAGTCAATTACAGTGGGTAGGGAAGTGCTTCGTGCTACTTTATTTCTTCTTATGGCATAGATTATTAATATTATTATTATTATGATTCCGATAATCAAGGCCGCATGTCCAGATACATGATGGAACTTAAGTCCTTTTAAGTCATGATGACCTTCTCTTAACAATTTTATTTCGTTTCTTAACTTATCCATTTCTTCTGTGTGGTTAATTAATGGTACTGTTAATGGATTCCAAACAATTTTTGGTATTTTACTTATATTACTTGTATAAAAAGGATGAAATTGGCTCGTAGCTTTCTGTTTTGAATACTATGATGAGGTACTAGTATTTTATCATCGGTTCGCACAGTACAACCATGTATTATTGTTAAAATTCCTTGTTGTGGAAGATCAATTAGTTCTTGATTTACTACATTGAATTCTAGCATTAGCGTTTACTGGAACTTTGAAGAGCCAACTACCCTGCCTTTCTAATTCGACCGAAAATGACCTTGTCTCTGCTAACTTTCTATAAACCCAATTTGAATGACTTTCCAATGTTTCCCTATCTTCGGCGTCCATTATCCCAAACAATATCTTTTCCCTTTTTTATCTTTTGAAAATATGGGTCGCCCATCGGGTCTAAATATATCGAAGTGGAACTGTTCATTTTTTCTATTGACCACTTCTCTTGTCCTCTGACAGCAATTTTTGCATTTTTTACTTGGCCACCTAACACAAGCAGTAATATTGTTACCATTAGCCTTCGCTTGGATATTTGAGGTCTACAACGAGTACTTCTGGTCTCTTTTAAAGTAATTTCTGAGTCTTGCTCTTCTGATTCAATTCCAGCTAATGGACAGATTTTAGTTATAGGTCGTTTTATCAACCCGTCTTGATGTTTTATGGTTGCTACTCTGACTCTATCGTCTCCAATTACTCTTTTCAAGTGATATTTCACCGATTTTACCCCAGCTTCCCAAATACCTCCGAAGTGAGGTCCTGCCGGGGAAATTAAATGCCACTCGTTCTGTTCACTTTTTAACTTTGGTACCTCTTTTATGTTGTCCTTAAGGGCTCTTTGATACTCTTCGTGTATATTAATTTGCCGGTACATTTTTTCTATGTCCGCAGATATTACAAATGGCATTTTACGCCCTTTCACCATAATATCGAAGATATCATTTTGGACTCTTGGTCCAACCCACATGATATCATTTAAACTTGTATTGTTTGTGGTTTTTGCTGACGCATCAAAACCCACCTTCATCTTTGTCGTTAGACTGGAATCTCTTATGACTCCTTGATGGGGCAAATAATATTTCCCATCTTCTTTGGACTCTACCATATGTCCTAAGTTTTTGTATTCATGCATACACCTTATGTCATTTTCTTTTAATTTTTTACTATTGCTGAAATTTCTTTTTAAACTGTAAAATCGCGCCATAGCTTGCGGTTTTGAATCTCCTAGATCCCTTTCTTTTTTAAATGGTATTTTAACCAAATACCTGCCATTCTCTTCTCTTCTTGTTGTTTCCAAGAAATTTTTCTCGCAAACATTTTCTTTTACGTCATTCTTACTGTTTTCTTTAGCTATAGTTTGCATCCTTATTTCTAGATTGCTCAACATGCTTTGAATATCAAATTCTAACTCGTCGATCTGGTCGTCGAAGCTGTGCTTTGTTTCGTTGCTAAGACAAAACTCCTCAATTTTTGAGCTCAGCCTTTTACTGAGGAACTCAATTTTTGCTTTTCTCATTCTACACTCTCCCAGTTTAGCCTGATCTATCCTTTGCATGGTTTGCTCTAAATACGTCTTCAGGTTTTCCACCATTTCCTCCAATACTTTTTCTAAGCTATTGTCAATTTTGGGCTCAACATTTTTCTTCAAAGTGCCAGTTTCCACTGGTTGTAAGTTTGTTTTTTCTACCTTCCCTTTCGTTAATGTTTCATTATTTTTTGATTCTACATACTTTTTATGTATGTCCTCTATATTTTTAATCATTTTTTCGTACTGCTGTCTCTTATAGTAGTCATGATCGACTACTCCATATGTTAACAGTGCAGAATTATTGCCTGTAACTTTGTTTTTAAGGTCTCCTAACCTTTGGATTACATCGCTGGTCAAATGACCAGCTTCAATCTTTTAATCTCCCCTTGCTATTGCTGCTTGAGCCTCTAATAGCTGAATTATTTTTTCCGACAACATCTTAGTTTAATTTTTTACTTAATTAGGCTTAAAAACAATTTGAAATATGAGACTTAGCTGATGAATTCTGCTTCTGCTGTTGTTGTTACTGCTGCCGCTGAAGTCGCTGCTGCTGATACCGCTGTTGCTGCTGCTGGTGTTGCCTCTGCTTACGTCGCTGCTGCTGATATCGCTGTCGCTGCTGCTGGTGTTGCCTGTGCCTCGCTGCAGCTATTGTCACTGCTGCTGATGTCGATGCTGCTGAAGTCGCTGTCGCTGATCTTCCTGTCGCTGCAGTTATTGTCGCTGTCGCTGATCTTTCTATCGCTTGCACAGTGGGCACACACAAACCAATTTTTTTTTATTTTTTTGAGTCACAGTCACAGTTATGCCACCTCTTTTTTTTTAATTGCTAGCCATTAATCACTTTCGATGTTTCGGATTATTATTTCTTCTCTTTCGATGTTCCGGCCTCGAAAACGCCACCGTCGCGAAAAATTTTTATTTTTCAATTACAATAGATATACATATTTCGTTATCTATTAAAATACAGCCTGTCCAGCTCGTATTTTTCAAAATTATTAATTGAAACTTCCGTTTCATTAATTTTTATTTTTTTTTTATTCTCCGATCACAATAGATATACCCAGTTATCTATTAAAAATACAGCCTGTTTAGCTCGTATTTTTCAAAATTATTAATTGAAACTTTCGTTTCATTAATTTATTTTATACTCTGTTCCTTCCTATAGGAGGGAAATCAGAATTTTTTATTTTGCTACCTTTAGCTGTCAGTGAATTAGACACTTAATCAGTCTCAAAGGAGCTGGTTTAACTCCGTGCTCTTACCACAGGGGAAACAACGGAGAGTCTCGAAGGACCAAAATGATCCGGCTCGAAGGACCAAAATGTTAAGACCTTTAAAAGAAAAGTCTAGACATTTGCGAGTTGAGTTGTAAATTCAAACTAAACTTTATTCTTAAAATCAGAGCCTTATATGTAGTTTGACAATGAGGTAGGAGGTACAATTTGGTAGTCTATAATTATCGTTAGACCTACGCAGAGGATACACTTTACTGAGGGTGTCTATTTGAGTACATGCTTACATTTTATTTTAGGACCGCATTTGTTAAGTGTTTTCTCCACTTGTGTTTTGTTGTCGTATTAATGGATCTCTGTTTACACCCGTGCAGTCATAACTTGTCTACTTTATGTGATTTCTTTAGAGATCGGTTTTGTTACATGAGTGAATGTGTACAATAATCTATTTATGTTTAAACATTCTGCAAGGGGCCGAAAGTGGCATGGTATTGATGATAATATGTTCATGTTTGAACACCATGGAATGGCGCTATGTTCCCACATCTTTAAATCCTGCTGATATTCTCTCGAGAGGCTCGCTTCCCAGCCATCTTATCCAGTCAGAGCTATGGTTTCACGGCCCATCCTTTTTGCTAGGCTCCAAGGATAAGTGGCCTGCATCTCCTGCTAACAACATAGCAACTTTGGAGCTTCGCAAGAGAGTATTGCTAATCACGTCTCCACATGCCGATCTCACGTCCGGATGCAAATTTGCGAATTCATTCTTTCGCATGCAGCGCACATTCGCCTACATGCATAAATTTATACATCGTCTTAGGAGATTCGCGCAATGGTCAAGTCATGAAATCCAGTTCTATTAGTTCGCTCAACCCGTTCATCGATCATTCTGGACTACTTAGAGTTGGAGGTCGTCTTGGCAACTCATCGCTAGGATTTGACGCTCAGCACCCGCTCATTCTGCCAAAGGGACATTCCATTACCTTTGCGCTGATAAGATATTATCACGAAAGAAACCTCCATGCCGGACCTCGCGCTTTGCTATCCAAAATTCGGCTGGAATATTGGCCCATTGGAGGTATTAAAGCAGTGTCAAGGGTCGTCAGCAAGTGTGTGAGATGCTTCAGGACTAGGCCGCGCATGGTTGAACACATCATGGGAGACCTACCTAAGGAACGTTTGGAAGGATCTCGAGCTTTTGAAGTCACTGGAGTAGATTACTGTGGACCTTTTTCTACCGATCAGAAATCCGCACGAGGCCTCCGATCAAGTGCTACATTAGCGTATTCATTTGCTTCACTTCTAAGGCTATACACATGGAGCTCGTAAAGGATTTGACCACCGCATCGTTTCTAGGCGCACTAAAGCGTTTTACTTCCACTCGAGGAAGGCCAAGTCAAATTTGGTCGGACAATGCGACAAACTTCGTTGGGGCCAAGAACGAGCTTCTGGAGCTAAAGAAGCTTTATCTGAGCGAACCGCATATGAAGGAGGTCCATGAATCCTGCTTGGCTGACTCGATCGACTGGCGTTTCATCCCACCACGCTCTCCGCATTTTGGCGGGTTGTGGGAAGCGGCCTTGAAGACCGCAAAATATCACCTGTACCGCTCAGTTGGACCATCTGTGCTTAGCTTCGACGAGCTGCGCACTCTGATCTGTCAGATCACTGCAATTGTTATCTCTCGCCCTTTGCTCTCGCTTTCAGAAAATCCTGATGATTTAGACGTTTTGACTCCTGCTCATCTGCTTCTAGGCGGCCCCCATGAGCAAATCCTCGAGCCTGACCTAACGAAGCTGAACTACAATCGTCTGGATGGCTGGCAGCGGGTCACCCAACTACAACAAATATTTTGGAGCCGTTGGCGCGAAGAGTATCTCACTCTTTTTGCAAGAGCGCGCGAAGTGGCGTACCTCCGCGCAAAACATCTGCAAGAACGATCTCGTTCTGGTGAAAGACGAAAATCTTCCTCCAATGCGTTGGCCACTGTCTAGAGTGGTCGATGTCGTTATGGGCAAGGACGGAGTGTGTCGCGTCGCTGACCTGAAGACATCCTCAGGAAACATCAGGAGGGCCGTCACTCGGCTATGTTTGCTGCCCCTTAAGGAATCTGTTGAGAGACTAGCTCCCAACGGGGGGAGTTTGTTCGGGCCAGCCGCCGAAGAATAACCGTAACTTTAAGCATTATTATTGTATGAGCAGAGAGAGCCGCCTATGTTGTAAAACGTTGACTTTCTGCAGAGCTGCTGCGCTCTCCCGCTAAAGGGGCTCCCTGCCGCCACCACTTCGGCAATTACTTTGATCTGCTGCCGCCACTTCGGCAATCATTTTGATCTAACGCCGTCGTCTATTTTTAGTTCTATGCTAACCCCTCTGCGCATTGGTTGCATATCGATCTCGCATAAATTTTATCTGGCCATAGCAAGCAATCGGCTTCCGCTAAGCCACCAAGATTAAATACGAATTATAAAGTTTAACCCAAACTCTCTTTTTATTTTGAAACAAATAGGTGCCAAAAAAGCTTGGCATCTCAAACAGTCTCTAGTTCGAAACTATGATAACGTGATTCTGTTTCTGTTGTTTTGCCGGAATAATAGGACACAGGGTGCATCTTCCCATCATCTTGTCTTTGCATCAGTATTGCGCCATAACCGTATGAACTTGCATCTGTATGTAATTCCGTTTCTCTATTTGGGCTAAAAATGGCTAATACCGGAGGATTTGCCAACGCATTCTTAAGAGTTTCAAACGTCTTCACCTGTTCTCTATTCATGGGAAACGGACCACCTTCTTTTAACAACTGCACCAAGGGCTTAGCTGTCGTCGCAAATGACAACATAAAACGTCGAAAATACGAAAAGAATCCCAAGCATGAGTGCAGTGCTTTTACATTTTGAGGGACTGGGTATTTTTTCAAGGCCTCAATATGGGAATCACTAGGAACTATTCCGTTTTGATTAACTTTATACCCCAGGAAATCGATGTTTCGATTGACAAACCTACAATTTTTTTAGATTTATCTCTAAATTTTGCTCGCTAAACCAAATGCATAGTCTTTTTAATATATCCATGTGTTCTTCAACTGTTTTAGTCGCTACTAATATATCATCCATGTACACTACAATGCTTTTGTTCCTAATAAAGTCTCTCAAGAGCTCCGAAATAAATCTCTGAAAAAAAGCGGATCCATTTTTTAACCCAAAGGGCATTCTCAAGTACTCATACTGTCCTTGCGGTGTCACAAACGATGTATACGGAACTGATTTTTCTTCTACGCCTATTTGATGGTACCCACTTTTCAAATCTATAATGGAAAAACAGCACTTGTTTTCTAAAAACTCAAGACAGTCCTCAATAAGGGGCAATGGGAAATTATCTTTAACAATTCGTTTGTTCAGGCCACGGTAATCGACACACATTCGAAGTTCTCCTGATTTTTTTTTTTTTTACTAGGACCAACGGGGAAGCATAAGGAGACTCACTATGACGGATTACTTTCTTTTCTAACAGATCATCTACTATTTCAGCTACTTTCTCTCTCATGGTAGGATAAACGACGCGGAGTACAATGAAATGGTGTTGTTTCTGTTACACGAATCTGCATCTGATACTTTGGTTGTGCTTTAAAGTCAAATTCTTTGTGTAAATAGTATGTCTTAATAACTTCCCTACACTTTTCTGCAAGAGTGGGACCAAATTCGAAACCTACGTTAATATGTTCCTCTTCATCAATCTCTACCGACGCACAAAAGTTACTGAATTCGTCGCCTTGATTCACATTCTCGCTGGCCATTTTGTCATTCCTTGAGTTTTCTTGTGTCTGATTTTTAAATGGATTAGAACGTTTGATTAGCTCGCTTCTTTCTGATTGATTACCATCTAACTTATCATATAGTCTTATGTTAATATTATTTTTACGTTCGGTGAATAAAGACGCGCAGGTTAAACTAATAGCTTTTTGCTTTAATGAACTTAATGGTGTGTGTTGCTTCGCATTGATATTTTTCTTATGAACTAATTTTACTTCAATAGCTTTAAGGGCATCGCGTCCCAACAATACCGGCAAAGGCAGCATGTTATCACCTACGATGTTTAATAAAACGATATATTTCTTTGTGCAAAATTCAATATGGCACTTAAATTTTCCCCATATGGGAATTGGTTGTCCTCCTAGTCCATAGTATTTCCTGACTTCATTATAGGCTTCAACTATAGACGACTTCGGTATCAAAGACTTATGAATAAAACTTACAGGGCTACCTGTATCAAATAGACAAAAAATACTGACGCCTCTTTGTTCACCAAACGGAAGTCATAAAGTGATTAACTGGACAGCCGCTAAATCGTCGTTGTTTTTCTCTCCTGGTCGCTCCTCATCTTGAACTGCAGCTACCCTAGTGGCCATCTTTCGTTTCGGGCACTGCGAATATAGGTGGCTGGTGCTCCAACAGTTGAAACATGCCCCATCCGGTCTCTTTGGCTGACTGCATTCCTTCATAACGTGCCCAAATTGCCGACAGTTGTAGCAACGCATTGCGCCACCACCTTGCTGCTGCCCTGCTGCCATACTCACATTTATTTTTCCCTTTGTCATGCCTTCGCTACGAATTGCTACGATTCCAGGAGCTCTTCTGACCTTATCATAGGTGACCATCTTGTCACGCAACTCGTTAAGTGTGCTGCAATATAGCATGGATGCTGCCATGCCCGTCTTGTCCTGCAGTCCCTCTACGATGAATTTGACTACATCGCTCGTGGCCATGTCTGCTTGCGACGCTATGCTGCACATTGCGACGAAATATTGCAATGCGCTTTCATTATTTGCAATTTTCCGTGCCTCCAGTCGCTTTCCAATGTCCCACGCTGTCACTTTCTGCTCAAAGACGTTGAGCAATTCTGCTCGCATCAATTGCCAAGTCAGTGGCGCCACATGGTCGATGTACGCCTTCGCCGATCCGCCTAGCAGCCGCTTCGCTAATATCCAGCATTTGGACTCGGATACACCATGGAAATTCATAATGTCCTCAAAGTTACTTATCCAACTGGTTACAGCCTGGTCGTCATATCCAGAAAATGGACGCATCAACGCCTCAATGTGTGTCAAGTCGATGCAATCTCTAGGCTTTTCCAACTCCATAGCCTCTTTCTCCGTTTTCAATACGCTTAATTTGAGATCAGCTAAGCGCTTGCGAGAAACGTACAACTGTTCCAACTGCTGCAAACGGCGCGATTCTTCTTCGTATTCATCTGATCGCATGGTCAATTTCGAACAAGCGTTGTCTTGTCGCAGCATGAATCCTTCTCGAGCCTTCTGCACATTTTCATCATATTCTTTGGCGCCGCCTCTACTGCGTGTTGTGCACTACGGTTGTCTCTCTCTATCTCGCGCTCAACCAGGACTGCAAAAATGTCTGCCTGCATAGTCTCGTCTGGGCTTGGCGCCATATTTCCTAGCTCATGCGTGTCTTCCATGATTTTTTTCACTGCTGTACGTAATTGGTGTATGTTGGCATCTTGATCAAAATATACGTTTTGCCTACGCAATATGTCGCTAAGTTCACTTTTGGTGTTCGCTCTTATGTCTGCATAGTTCATCGCAGAGTTTTTTGGGCAAACTCCACACCTGATATGTAAACTTTAAATAGCACGTTTTTATTTTATGTTCTTCCTCCTTGATCGTCGTATTCGAATGAATTAGAGGTGGAGAACTATCGATGGCACTATCGACACTATCGATGGTAGGGCACTATCGCGCTACTAAACTATCGATGGTTCAATGTTTCGATAGTGGGCGATAGTGGTCGATAGTATGGTTTATCAGCAAAGAAAATTTGTGCGCATTATTTTATTTGTGGCGAGCAATTGATTTGTGATTATTTGCGCGAATTGATACAAAAGAAAGAAATAGATCGCTTCTTTCAAAAAGGTAATACACTTCTTAAGAAATTAGAAAGTAGTTTTACGAAATTTTTGACTAATTTAAGGCAAACGTCGCAGTTCTGCAGCGAATTGCGATTGCAGCAGTACCGACAGCGAAAAAAGTTCTGCGACCGAAAAATCCACAAAGAAGAAGAAAAATAAAACCCTGTTAACTTGGATGTTGAAGCAAACACTACAACAGAGGACCCATTTTGTGATTTTTTGGACCAACGATCCCATAGTAAGAAAAGGAATGTGCGATCGGATGCGATCATAATCAAAAGGCAGTATCTGGAGAGAGACCTTGGCCCCCAAGAAATGGATCCTCTATTATGGATTAATGTAAAAATAATATATAAAATAATCGACACTTAAAATTAAGATTTTATAATAATTATTTTATTTTAATTTAATTGCAGGTCAACCAAACAGACTTTCCATTACTAAAATCATTGATATTTAAATATTTATGCATCCCAGCTACTTCTGTGGAGTCGGAAAGAGGCAGGGCAAATTGTCTCTGATAGACGAACAAGGCTCAAGGAAGAAACTGTAAACGTTCTGCTGTTTTTGAATAAAAGTCTTTGGCTACAATAAAAAAATACAACAGAATCCAAGAAATACAAAAATTTAAATATATACAAATATATAAACAATATACAGTTTTATATAATCTTTTATTATTTTTAGCTTCTAGTTGGACCGCATTTAGAATTGTAATAATGCTTTTAACATCGAATCAACCGTCTTTTTACACTTTTAAAAACACTAATTATACCCGATACTCAAAATGAGTATTGGGGTATATTAGATTTGTGGTGAAAATGGATGTGTGTAACGTCCAGAAGGAAGCGTTTCCGACCCCATAAAGTATATATATTCTTGATCAGCATCAATAGCCGAGTCGATTGAGCCATGTCTGTCTGTCCGTCCGTCCGTCCGTCCCTATTAGCGCCTAGTGCTCAAAGACTATAAGAGCTAGAGCAACGACAATTTGTATCCAGACTTCTGTGATATGTCACTGTTACAAGTGTATTTCAAAACTTCGCCCCGCCCACTTCCGCCCCCACAAAGGACAAAAATCTGAGGCATCCACAATTTTTAAGATACGAGAAAACCAAAAACACAGAATCGTAGAGAATGACCATATCTTCTAGACTGCTGAATCTGAATTGGATCGTATCATTATTATAGCCAGAATGAAGAAAACAATTTCATTTTTTCTCGCCCTGTCTCTCTCTAACACACACGTATCATAGCCGGCTTTGCTTAGAGCAAAACATTAGGCCCTATATCTCAGAGACTATAAGAGCTAGAGCAACCAAATTTTTTATCCACATTCCTATGATATCGGACCTTGACAGGTTTGTTTCAAAATTTCACCCCACCCTTTTCCGCCCCCGCAAAGGACGAAAATCTGTGGCATCCACAGATCTCAGAGACTATTAGACCTGACTGTAGAGCTCTCACTGTTACAAAACTATTTGTAATTTTTCACTGCAGAACTCACTTTTGATAGCTCACTGCTACAAGTGTGTTTCAAAATTTCGCCCCACCCCCTTCCGCAGCCATAAACAACGAAAATCTGTGGCAACCACAATTTTGAAGATAGGAGAAAATTAAAAACGCACAATCATAGAGAATGGCCATATCTACCAGATTGCCGAACCTTGCCGAATCCGAATAAGATCGGATTATTATTATAGCCAAAAGTAACAAATCAATTTGCAGTGGCTACGCAGCGCCCGTCGACACGTTCTGGCTGATTTTCTGTCTCTCTCGCACGCACTCTTTGTCGTTTAATGTAGC
This sequence comes from Drosophila lowei, assembly GCA_008121275.1. Taxonomy (NCBI): domain Eukaryota; kingdom Metazoa; phylum Arthropoda; class Insecta; order Diptera; family Drosophilidae; genus Drosophila; species Drosophila lowei. The sequence continues at coordinate 3,909,245 of CM017778.1, forward strand.
CATACTGACTATGTATCGGGTATAAATGTAGAGTTGCGGTCGCAGCAGCAACTCACAACGTTCCCCCTCGTTTTTATTACGACTATCGTCCAATATCGATGGCGCCTACTATCGATAGTTCTCCACCTCTAGAATGAATGTGTGTTCGCATATCGATACTTGTCGATGAGTAAATCTTAAACTAATATTCATATCTTACAATTGGTTTAATTTAAATAATTGCAATTATTGGATTTTTATATAACGTTGAAAATGAAATTTAATAATTTTAATATTTAATTTCAGCTTCTTCTTCCGGCACGAGCTTATCGATAGGACTGTTGATTTTAATCGATGTAACGATATATTTTACTTTTAATGCGATATTTTTGGCCCAAATCGATGACATTAAAAATATCAGCTCCTTGAACTTTTTACGTTTTGTTTTCTACTTTGTTCTTACCATCTGTAGCGCCATTTGGCGTATAATCTGGATTATAATTAAACAAGAAAAGAAACAGAAATTAAAGTCAGATCCGCGGCGAACGAAATACGAATGATTTTGTTGAAATTAGCGAGGGCACCGCTTTATGGAACTCAAAGAAATCTGAAGATTTCTGTTTACATTCTGTAAATTATTAAAATAGCAAAAGCAAGTTCAATTGGGTTACATTTTTAAACAAATCATATATTTTCGTCGATTCTGAGTAAAAAAATAAGTACTTGTGGCCTCTATCACTGGGATAGTACTCATAGTACTCATAGTACCCATAGTAATAATATTGAAAAATATAATGGAGAAGTCGAGAAAAATCTATTGAAACGAACGAACGCACGCACTCCTTTTTTCGTCGTAAAATAAAATAATTTGCAGTCACCCAAGTTTTCGGTCTCTTTCATTTAGAAAAACTATTCTAAAATTTCATGGCGCCCCCGGGTGGACTCGCAAATTAAACGTATTAATAAAAAGTGGAAGGCAAAAGTGACAGTGACACGAGTGGAGAATAGATCAATAGCCAAAATCTATCATACCTATGTACATGCATATGTGCTACAGCTAAATTGCCAAATTGACCGCGACGTGTGTGCAAAGAATACAGCAAACAAACTGAAAATCACCGCGTCGGTCGTGCAATACCCTGTCTGCAGCTATATACCAAAGGAGATATATATATACCATCTACCAAAGGAGAGCCAAGTGGAGCATCCAGCGCCAGAAGAGGAGAGTACAGCACCTGGAATTTCCAATCGTATAAGGAGGTATTTGTGCAAAAATTGAAAGCTCGAGTGAAGACGAAATATTAAAAAACTCGCAATTATTGTCTTGTGCTGAAACAATTGCACCTCGCTTTCAATTCTTGGCACATACGTATGACATAGTAGAGCTAGATTTGCATGCTGTAGTTAGAGTTGAGCATATATATTAATACATATATACATACATACATCTAACCATCTTGGACGCAATAACTACACATATAACTCATTTTAACTGCAATCGCTGTCACCCCTTCCCCTTTCTCGTTTTCGTTGTGTCAAATATATAGTTGGGTCGTTGGCCAAGCACGCATACCAATACGCAGCTGCAGCGGTGAATTTTTTCGTCTCGCTTTCGCTCCTCACCGTTGCTTATCGTTGTTCTTTTTGTTTGGCGCGCTTGATCCAAACCAAACACCAAGTGACGCGCTACCCTGTTTTCGTCGGGTATATTCGTTTGGTGTCAGTAGGATCCAACTATCAATTAAGACAAAGTCGTGCTTCGCAAATCAATTTAGCGTCGATCGTCGTCGGTGCATACGTATACACAACATCCATTCTTCAGAACTACAGCGGTGAATTTTTTCGTTTTCGCTTGTCACCATTGCTGTTCGTTGCTATTCTTGTGTGGTTTTCGTTTACGCGCCAGCCAAGCGACGCTCTACCCTAAAATTTTCGGGTATATTGATTTTCACTTCGTTTGGGTACAACCACGAACGAGATACGTAAGCACTTGAGCTACGCGACGCAGTACCCTAAATTTGTCGGGTATATTGTTTTTTCACCTCGTTTGGGTACAACCACGAAGTAGATACGTAAGCACTTGAGCTACGTGACGCAATACCCTAAATTTGTCGGGTATATTGGTTTTTTACCTCGTTTGGGTACAATTACCCATTATTTCATTGAGTGCCTCGGCATTGAATACGATTATTAGAAACGACCTTTCGCCTTCAGTTGCTTGTATTGAGAATCAATATGACCTCAAAAGCCAACAATATTGTCCTTGAAGAGCTGAAGAAAAAGCGCAGTTGCCGTGTCAAAGGCATTCGTTTATTAGCGGACCGTTTAGAAGCGGGGGATATTCCGCTGGTATTGACGGAGCTCCAGTGCAGACTCGAAACGCTGATGCGTAGCATTGACACGGCACGCGAACTTCAAGAGAAGATTGAAGATATAGACATTGACGATGAATTTGGAGTCGAGTTGGAAGAACTCTCAATCGTCACAAAGGCAAAATTAATGTCTCTCATTTGCGCTTTGAAGACAGCTGATGAGACAAAACCGGCAGTACCAGCTTATGGTGGCCCAAGTCGTGCTCGCCTTCCGAAGTTAGCTCTGCCGCAGTTCAGCGGCAACTTTTCGGACTTCAAAAACTTCATAGGTTTATTTGAGACTCTAGTTCACAATGACGAAAGCATTCCAATTATCGAAAAGTTCAACCATTTGCTTTCGTGTCTCTCCGGTGAAGGGGAACAGTTAGGGCTTTCCAAGTAACCGAGACCAACTACGAGAAAGCAATGGCTAGCTTAAAACGGGTCTATAATAATGATTGTCTGATCTTTAAAAATCACATTGATGCCCTATTTAGTCTTCCCAAAATGACCCAGCAATCAGCATCGTCCTTAAGGAACCTTATCGATACCGCCTCATCCATATATGGTTCATTGTTGTCGATAGGCGATGATAAAAAGATCTCGAATGCGATGATTATTCATCTCGTCTTGAGCAGAGTCGATCCGGTGACCAAAGAGAAATGGGAAGAACAGCTCGATTATGAGAAGCTGCCACTTTGGGCTGACTGTGAAAAGTTGCTTAATCGCAGAAATCAGCATCTTTCGGCCGAAAATTCGGACAAACCAAAGCAGGAGCAGAAAGCTGTGCCAAGCAAGCCGCATAATCGGAGCTCATTCGCGTGTTCTACCGCGAATACCAAAAACCAACAATGCAGCTACTGCAATGCAAAAGGCCATTTGTTGACAGATTGCAGTCCATTTGGTCGGCTGGCAGTAATGCAAAGGTTCGAATTCGCAAAAACTGCATCCCTGTGCATCAATTGTCTGCAACACGGCCACTCTGTAGTACGATGCAAAGCTAAGAAGTGTCGAGTGTGTGGCTGCTCACACCATACCTTATTGCATAGGTACACAGTGGCGAATAAAAGTCTGGCGTTACCATCACCCCCAGAGAATTCTTCTCCTCCTCCCAATCAGAATCAACCTTCCACTTCGCATGCTCTCCATGCGACAGCTATGGATAGAGTGATTCTGGCTACGTCGATCGTAAGCGTCCGAACAAATAATGGTGAACATGTTTTAGCCCGAGCTCTGCTTGACTCGGGGTCTCAAACCAATTTTATAACTGAGGACTTAGCACAGCGCTTACTAAAATAGTCGAAACAATTACTGGTGAAAAAAATGAGTCTCAAGAAGATGTTGAAAGGGTTCGTAAAGGCACCAAGTTAGGCCCCAGCCTTCAGCGGTTGAATCCCTTCATCCATGAAGAGTCTGGGACTTGTGCTCTTTTCGTTGTTGCGAGTTGGGGGGCGACTAGTTAACGCTCCTATGTCATACAATGCCAAGTTTCCCCTTTTATTGACAAAACGCTCGCAGTTTGTGCAGACATACGTTCGCTATCTGCATCAAACGAATTTTCATGCCGGCCCACGAGCACTCGTGAGTATCCTTAGACAGCGCATTTGGGTAGTGAATGCTCAGGCGGTCTGCAGGGCGACAGTTAGGTCGTGTATTCGTTGCTTTAAATGCAAGCCTCTACTCCAGACCCAAATGATGGGCAACTTACCCGCAGACCGGCTCCGTATCTCCGCCATTTTTCAGTATGTGGCGTTGATTTTTTGTGGCCCAGTCTATACGACTCTGAAAAATTCGTGGAAGGCCCCTTATAAGTCCTACATAGCGTTATTTGTCTGTTTTGCGTCAAGGCGGTTCATTTAGAAATTGTCTCCGATTTGACGACTAATTCCTTGTTGTTGGCATTCCAAAGGTTCGTCGGTCGTCGAGGATGTCGCAACGCGTGAACTGCGACAACGCGACAAATTTCGTCGAACAAGTCGCCACTTCAGCGAACTGCGGAGGAAGATAAGGCGGAGGCGGACGCGATACGCGAATTCGCGTCAGAAGCGGGGTGCGAGTTTGCCTTCATACCGCCTCGAGCACCGCACATGGGCGGACTTTGGGAGCCGGTGTGAAGTCTGCCAAGGGCCTACTCCTGCACGGGCAGTCAGGCGCTCTCCCTCACCGCAGAGGAGCTGGAACCGTGCTGGTCGGGATCGAGGCGGTACTCAACTCGCGCCCGCTAGGACCCCTAAGCCCAGACCCAAGCGACGGAGACGCTGACTCCCAGGCACCTGCTGACAGGCGGGCCGCTCATCGCACCCCCAGCACCCAGGACCCCGGACCAGGAGGGTCTACCAGGCTGCTTAAAGCGATGGCGGCTTGTCTCGTCAGCCAGGCAAATGTTCTGGCAGCGATGGTCCCGGGAGTATGTGCTGGGATTGCAAATAAGATGCAAGTGGCACCAGGAGGAACTAAACATCAAGGAAGGCGACCTCGTAATCGTCGCCGAGGACAACCTGCCCCTCAACAGTGGCTCCTCGGAAGGGTGGTCGGAACAACCGCCGGGCAGGACGGAAGGGTCAGGAGTGGTCGACCTAAGGACGAGCAGCGGAGCCACGTTCAGGAGGCCAATCCACAAGTTGGCGCTTCTGCCACTTGTTTGAAGCCTTCCAGGCCTTCAACGGGGGCCGGTGTAGCGCCATTTGGCGTATAATAAACAAGAAAAAGAAACAGAAATTAAAGCCAGATCCGCGGCGTTATTGAAATTGCGGGGAGGGATCGATGGAATTCAAAGAAATCTGAAGTCTGTTTACATTCTGTAAATTGTTAGGCTGGGCAAAGCGGGGCGCAATAAAAGCTCGCTCTCTCGCTCTTTTAAAAAATAAGTCGCCCCGCTTTGCCACCGTAGGTAAGATAGGCTAAGAAGAAATTGTTTGAATATATATAGAGAGGTCGAGAATAATCTGTTAAACGAACGAACGCACTCCTTTTTCGTCGTCGTTAAATACAATAATTGCAGTCACCCAAGTTTTCGGTCTATTTCATTTTAGAAAAACTACGAATTTCATGGCGCCCTCTGGGTAATTCCGCAAATTAAATCGCATTACTAAAAGCGGAAGGCAAAAGCGATACAGTGATAATGAGTGGAGAATAGGATCAATAGCCAAAATCTATCATAATGGCGTAATATGCATATGTGCTATAAGCTTAAATTGCTAAATTGACTGCGACGTGCGTAAAGCAGCAAAACAAACTGAAAAATCACTGCGTCGGTCGTGCACACCCCTGTCTGCAGCTATATACCAAAGGAGATATATATATACCATCTACCAAAGGAGAGCCAAGTGGAGCATCCAGCGCCAGAAGAGGAGAGTACAGCACCTGGAATTTCCAATCGTATAGGAGGTATTTGTGCAAAAGTGAAGCTCAATTGAAGACGAAATATTAAAACCCTTTTTCTTGCTAACATTCAGTTTCAACTGCACATCGGACAAGTGAGCAATTTGAGTGGAGAGTTGGAGATTAAATAATACCAAAAATAGCATCAACCACTTGACGCAATTAAAAATTTTACTGAACGCTTCCCCTTCCTTCGCGGGAAATATTGAGTCGTTGGCAAGAGGATCAAAGAGCGACAATTTTCGCCGCTTCGGTCCCCGTTGCTTCGTTTTCGTTGGCGCGCTTGATCCAAACACCAATGACGGCACCGTTTCTCGGGATATCCGGTTCAGGTAGGACCAATATCTTAAGCAAAGTCGTGCCGAAATTTTGCTTGTCTCGGTCAACTATACACAAATATTCTTCAGACTAAGCGGTGTTTTTGTTTTGCTTGTACCTTGCTGTTGTCATTCTGTTGGCGAAGGCCACCAGGAGCACCAAAATTTCGGGATAGATTTCACCTCGTTTGGGACAACCAGCGTCGTAACATTGGCTACCGAGAGACCTTTGGTCGGGAAGGTTTACCGGGGTCAATTCCCAATTTAGAGGCCGGAGAAACGTTAAGAAAACCTTTGCCTTCGGCTTGTTTGGAACTTGCCTCAAAAGCCAACAATTTGCCTTAAGGTAAAAAAGGAGGCCGGTTAAAGGCAGATTGCGGCCGAGAAGGGGATATTGTGGATTACGGGCCCGTAGACTCAAAGGATCGAGATTCCGGGCCCAATTCGAAAATTAAAATAGAAGAGTAATTTGGGTCATTAAAACTAATTCCAAAGGAAAAATTAAGTCTTTCTTTCCTTTGAAGACCTATAGACAAAACCCATAATTATTGGAATTGGTTTCCGAAACTTGCCGAGCGCGGCAACTTTTGGCTTAAAAAATTTATTTGAGACCAGTTCCGCCTTCCAATTAGAAAATTCAAATTTGCCGGTTCCTCCTAACGTTAAAGTTAGGGCCCAAGTAACCGGACCAATGAGAAAGAATTAGCAAAACTCTATAATAATGATTGTCTACTTTAAAAATCCAATTGACCCAAGTTTCCCAAAATACCCAGCAACAACTTTAAAACCTTTCGTCCGTCATCCTTTGGCAGTTTCAAGGGATAAAAAATCTCAAGGAGAATTACTCCAGAAGGACCGGGACCGGAAATAAGAAAGTATTTGAAAATGACTTTGGGGACGAAAATTTTAATCGCAAATGTCTTTGGCCGAAAATTGGACCCAAACGGCAAAACTTGCCAAGAAGGCTAATGAGCTATTGGGTTTAGCAATAAAAACCAAAATCATACTCAATCAAAACCATTTGGACGATTCATCCATTTTCGGCTGGCGTAACTTCGTTCGAAAATATTTGTCTTGCCAACAGGCCATCATACGATGCAAAGTGAATTCGGGTTGGCTCTCACCCTACCTTTTGTGGCCTGGCAAAAAAACTGGCGTTACCTCCCCCGAATTTTTTTTCAGAATCAACCTTCCATTGCAGTCTCCTCGAACATTAGGTGATTCTGGCTACGTATCAACTCCCAAATAAGGTGAAATTTTTCCCGGTCGCTTGACTGGGGTTCCCAATTTTTGGGTTGAAGCGCCAGCCAGGGAGGGTCTTTAATTCGGTATTGGTAACCCTTACAACGAAAAAGATACACACTGGTAAGCGCGAATTACTTAATTTTCGGGATTTTGGTTTTAATCCTTTGGGTACATACAAAATTAATGAGTGCTGGAAAATAAAACTTAGAACCCTTTTCTTCAAGCCCGAAATAGAATTATATCAAAACACAATTTTTCTTTGGCCCGAAAAAACGCTTCCGGCGGATTGTTGGGCGAACCTAAAGGGATCCCCCGAAGGAGGAATTTTTGAGGTTTCGAAAGGTCATGAACCACGCACTCAAAATAAAAGTTTTGGCATGGAAGAATTGGTCTTTAAAATCTTTATCTCCAACAAATTATGTAAAGGCTTTGAAGGACACCGGTGGCCCACGGGAAGTAAAACTGGCAAATCGTCCCTTCAGGCCTCCGAAGTCAAACGGCTTTTTCGCTTAAAAAATTGTTTGACCCCAGTTACAGAAAAGATTATTATGGAAAGTCCCCCTTGGGTCCTGTCTCCCCAAAAGCTGAAAACCCAATTACTTCCCAAAGGTTTGGGAGGCCCCAAACACGGAAAGCCCGGTTGTTTTAGGTCTTTAAAAGTCCTTATCCTTAAAGCTATTAGGTCTCCCAAATACAGGATAGCTGTTTGACTTCTCCGTTCAACTAAAGGTCCCTTGAAGCCGATGTAAAAGATGATGCCAATTTTCCTTGGGAAGCAATTCCGTCAAGGTGGGAAGAACCCACTGATTTGAGAAATTCCATCCACCGTAAATTGGGCTACCAGCTCCATTTTCTTTCGGGGAAATTGGACCCAGCGACAAAACGGAACAAATTATCGGGCTCAAAGCTTTTACCGGCGAATCCAAAAAGGGAAAGATCCCTGCAGGCTTTGGTTAACAAGCTAATTGGGTGGCTTCCAAATAATTGGAAAAGTGGAATTTTAAAAGAATCCTTGGGTCATTGGGAAAACCACCTCTTTGTATACGATCCCAGCAGATTCAAGTTGCCTTTGCCACCATCCTAAGGCTTAGGACCTGCGTTAATCCGTAAAAACCAGAATTTCTCTCCCTTTTGATCAAATAAATGCGCCCTCAAGCGAAAAGCTGGTTGAGTTATTGGCTCCCTTCTCGAGCCGTCCCGAACAAATATGTAAGGTTAAGAGTTTTAACTGGTCAATTAAATTACCTTCAGGTCAGATCCAGTCGTTTCAACTTGTTGGAAGGACAATTCAAAGGGTCAAGGAAGTACCGGTGTGAAAAACCGAAACGAATAGTTTCGGATTTGATAAGGAAATCGGATCACTGGTTTTACCGGTTCTTAAATTGGAAAACTCCCGAAACCAACTTCAGCCCGAAGAAGATTTAAAAGTCGGAAAAATTCGGACTACCGTGGGCCAAACCAAAATTTGTGGATGTTCGGGGATACCTCAATAAACTGCAAGAGGGTTTTTTTGTTCATCCGAAAATCAAAGACAAATTTCAACTTTAAAAATTGTCACCGAGAATGCCGTTTCTAAAAAAGTCAAATCCGAAAAATATTAAGAAGATATTGAAAGGGTTCTAAAGGCCCTTAGGCCCGTTTGGTTTAACCTTCAATAAGACGGGACTTGGGCTCTTTTGGTTGCTTGGGGGCGTTTAACGCCCTTGAAAATGCCGTTTCCCCATTACAAAAGCTGAGTTTGGAGACTCTTGTACTGCACAAACAACGCCCCCCGAACTCTATTCCTTAACCATTTGGTGTAAGCCAGGCGGTCGACAAGTTGGTGTGTTTTCGTTGCTTTTAAGCCTCTACCCAACCCAAATGATGGGCCTTACCCGAACCGGTGGCTTGCCCATTTTCATAGTCGTTATTTTTGGGCCCAGTCAAGATTGAAAATTCTGGGGCCCCATAAGCCTCAAGCTTATTTGTTGGGCCAACGGTTCTTTAGAAATTTTCCCATTTACACTAACCTTGTTGGCATTCCAAAGGTATCGGTGTGAGGAGTGAAGGTGAACTCGAAAGCGACAAATTTTCGGGAATCCCACTTGCCTGGGGGAAGTAGAAAGGGGAAGGGACCTACGCGAATTGGTAAAAGCGGGTGGATTTGCCTTCAAGCCTGGACCCACATGGGGGACTTTAGGCCTGGAAGTTGAAGGGCCATCCTCGGGGTGGAACGTCCCTCACCGAAAGTAGCCTGCGGCGGGATCAGGGGACTAATGGCCCGCTAACCCCTAAGAGACCCAAGGCCGGGCCGGTGACTGGGAATCGAAGGGGGCCGCTCAGACCCCAGCTCCAAGGCCGGAGGGTTGGCGCTTGCTGCGGCTTTTGTCACCACAAATTTCTGGCAGCATTGGGGTATTCTGGGCGCAAATAAATCAATGGACCAGGAAACCAAACTCGGGGCACCTCGTAACGTGCCGAGACAATGTCAAAGTGGCTTGGGGGTGGTCAAAACCGCCGGGCAGGCAAGGGTCAGAGTGGTGACCTAAGGACGGCAGCGGACCCGTTGGGGCCAAAAAGTTGGGGACTGGGAATTCCACCTTCAAGGGCCGGGAGGCCATTTGGCGAAATCTGGATTAAATTTCAAGAAAAAAAGAAATTAAATCAGATCCCGGCAACAAATGATTTTGTTGTTCGGGGCCCCTTTATGGAATCAAAGAAACAAGTTTTTTACTTTGAAATTTTAAAATAGCAAAGCGTTCAAGGGTTAATTTTTAACAAAAATATTTTCGGATTTGAAAAAAATAAGATTGTGGCCTCTTCCGGTGATCTTATCATAACCCTGAATTTTGTTTGGGAAGTGGGGAAAACTATTAAACGCAAGCAAATCCTTTTTTCTTTAAAAAACGCCCCAAGTTTTCGGCTCTTTCATTTGAAAACACAAAATTTCATGGCGCCCCGGGGCTCGAAATTAAACGATTAATAAAAAGTGGGGCAAAAGGACAGTAACCGGGGAAATGTCTACCAAAATCTACTCCAGACCAATGTGGCAAATTCCAAAGACCGGCCGTGTTGCAAAATCAGAAACCTGAAAATCCCCGGTCTCGTGAATCCCGGCCTTATACCAAAGGGATTTTTCTCCAAAGGGGCCAATGGAATGCCCGAAAGGGAGATAACCCCTGGAATTTCCAAGTATGGAGGATTTTGGCAAAATTGAACTCGGAAAGCGAAAATTTAAAAATCGCAATTAGTTTGGGAAAAATTGGCCAACGGCCATACGGAATTGGCAGAGTGCGAGTTGGTTCAATAAATTTCAAAACAATTCCAACCTTTGGAGCTAACTCCAAAACTATTTTAACGCAATCGGACCCCTTCCCCCCGGTTGGCTTTGTTGGGTCGGGCCAAGCCGCAACCTACCAGCCCGCGGGAACGCTGCTTTCCCCCACCTTGCTTACGGCTTTTTTGGCCCGATCCAAACCCCAAACCAAGGAGGCTACCCTGTTTTGCGGGATACGTTTGGTGTCAGAGGCAACTTCAATTGAAAAGTCGGCTTGCAAATAATTTGCCGGTGCCGGGAACAACACAAACCACTTCGAACTCGCGGGAATTTTTGTTTTCCTTGCCCAGTGTTCGGCACGGGGGCGAGGCCAGGGCGACCTCACCCAAAATTTTCGGGAAATTTTCACCCGTTTGGGTCCCACGGAAACTAAGCCTTCACGGGCGTACCCAAATTTGCGGGTATATTGGTTTTTATTTTGGGGAAAACCCAATTTATTAGTCCCGGCAGAATACGATTATTGGATTTCGCCCAGGCTTTATTGGAATCAAAGATCAAAAGAAAATTTTCCTTTGAAATAAAAAAGGCAGGCCGTTCAAAGGTTCTTTTTACACCTTTAAACGGGGAATTCCCTGGTAAAGTCCGTCAACTGAAAGCTATGGTACATTGACCCAGGAATTAAAGGAAATTAAATTAAGAATTGAGAAATTTGGACGAGGGAAGAACTCTTCGTCCAAAAAAAATTAATTCTCCATTTCGCTTTAAGAACTATAAAAAACCGGCGCCCTTTGGTGGCCCAAGTTTTTGAAGATTGGCCCAGTTCAGGGAATTTTCATTCAAAACTTCATATTTATTTAATCTAGTTCACAAGCAAAATTCCAATTATGAAAATTCAACCACCGGTTTCCCGGTGGCGTTGGGAAACTTGGGCTTTAAAAGAGAAATAAAAACAATCTACAAAAGGGCAAATTGATTTCACAAAAAAATTAGCCCTTTATTTCCCAAAATCCCAAAAGATGTCCAAGGAACCTTATGAACCGATAAATGGCATTTTGTCTGGCTGAAAAAGACTCGTCATTTTTCATCTGCTTGAGCAGATGATCCGGTAAAAGGGAAATAAAAATCATTATAAACTCCATTTGGGGACGGAAAATTCTTAACCAAACGCATCTTTCCCTTCCCCCGGGCAAAAGTGGCCGGCCCAAACGGACCATTCGCGTGCACCGGAATTTTTTCCCCCCCTCCCTTGAGGTTTTTTGGCCCAAAAAAAAAATTCCCTTTTATGGGAAATTCCAAATCTAAAAAGGGCCTTCAAAATTTCGGCTTAAACAAAATTTTCAAACAAAAAATTTTCTGCCCGCCCGCCCGGCTTTTTTGTTTTGCCACCTTTTGGTATGGACATCTTTCTTTTTAAATTTAAGGGGTTAAAAAAACCCCGTTCCCCCTTTTTTTAAATATTAAAAAAATTTCTAAACAAAAAGGGTTCCTGTATTCTATAAAAATTTTTCATATCCCTTTTGGAATAAAAATTTAAAATTTTAATTTAAAGGGGTTTAAAATTTTAAATATTTAATTATTTTTTTTTAAACTTAAAAAGGAAAAATTTTTTTTTAAAATATTTTTCAAACTCCCTTGGCCAAGTTTTAGGTTTTTTTTCCCATTTTTAAATTTTTTTTAATCGTTAAATTTTGGGCCCAAATGAAATTAAAATTTCCCGGGCCCTGAATTTTTAAATTGGGGTTTTTAAACCGTCAAAATTTTTAAACAAATTTTTAAAAACTTTATTTTTTTAAAAACAAAAAAACCCGGGAAAAAATATCCCGGGCCCCAATGGGATGATTTGTAAATTGAAAAAAATTTTTTGGGAATCAAAAATTAAAAAAAGGGGCCTTTTAAAAAAATTTTGGCAATTTTGGTTTTTTAAAACCTTTATTTTCGCCCATTTGGAAAAAAAAAAAATAAGAAAGTCTACCTAAATACCAAAAAAATTAACCCATAAAAAATTTAAAATTAAATTTTCCCCGGAAAATTTTGAAACGAAAAACCGAAAATCCCCGTCTTTAAAGCCCAATTTAAACCCAAGGGTTTTTTTCTAAAAAACCATTCTAAAAAAAAACCGGGGAAAATTTTGGAAAATTTTAAAAAAATAAAATAAAAAGAATTTAACCGAAAAATTTTTTCAAAAAAAAATCTTTTCTTGACCTTGTTGGCTAAATTTTTTTGGATTTGGTTTTAAAAATACAAAAAAAAAATTTGGGAAAATCACCCTTTCCCTTTTTCAATCCCTTCTTTCCTTTTTTCCCAAAAATATTTTCCAAACTACCAAAAACCCCCCCCAAAAAAGGGAAAGGTTTTTTCCCCTTGAAAAAAAAAAATTTATTTTTGGGAATTTTGGGATTTTAAACAATTAAAAAACTTTAATTATTTTGGCTGTTTTAAAAATTCACCTCCTTTTTCCTTTTTTCTTTTCCCTTGTCCCTTTGTTTCTTTTTTTGGTTAGCAAAAAAAACAAAATTTTTAATTCCACCTTTTGGCAAAAACAAATTTTTAAATTTTAAATAAAGCCCCTTCCCTTTTTTTTTATATTTTTTTCGTTTGGAAAAAACGGGATCCAAACCAAACCAAACCCTAAATTTTTTTTTTTTGGGCCCTTTTCAAACCCGGGTTTCTTTTTGTTTCGCCCCATTTTTTAAAAAATTTTACCCCCTTTTTGGGAAAAAATTTGGGGCAAAGGACGGGGAATTTAAAGAATTCTTAATTACGCGGTGAATTTTTCCCAAACCCTGTTCGGAAAAAAATTTTTTGTACCCCGGGGAAGGGTTATTAAAATTTTAATTCACCGGGTTTGGGCCCCGAAAAGGGAAAAACCGGATCCAAAAAATTTGTGGGTTTTGTTTTTGGGTTAAACCCAATTTTGGGTTTTAAAATTATCTTTAACCAATCAAAATTCTTATTTTTTTACCTTTTTTTCTTTAAACTTACTTTAAAACCCGAAAAAACAAAAAAGCCTTCCCCCTTTTTTTTTGTTTTAAAATAATTTCCCTTTAACCCAAAATAAAAAGCTGGGGTTTTTGGTTTTTCTTCCCCCTTTAAAGGTTTTTTTGGGGGTTTGAAAAAACCAATGGGCCCCTTCTGGGAGGGCGGGACCAAAAATTAAGAAAGTTGAAAAAATTTATGGGTTGAGAAAATTAATCCAAAAGCAAATTTTTTGCCAAATTGCCGAAAGGGGGTTTTAAAACCCCCGACCCTTTTTTCCCGGGTTTTTCCCCCGAAAAAGGGCCGTTAGGGCACCCTTTTCGGGGATAAATTGGGTTTTTTCTTTTAAAGAGGAACATTCCAAATCAAAGGGAAAAATTTTTCGGTTTGGGTAAAACCCATTAGGTCCGGCAAAAAATTTGGAAAACCTCCCCCAAAGGGTCTTTTTAATAAATTTACCTTTAAAAACCCAATTTCCCTTTAAACTTAAAATTTCCCAGCATCAAGCCCGGCCTTGGGGAATTTCCCGGTTTCGCTCTCCAAAAATTTATTTGGGATTAGGCCCGGAAGATTAAAAAGTTGAAAATTTGGGATTGGGAATTCAATTCCAAAAAAAAGATCCGGTTTGGGAAAATGGGGAAACCGTTTAGGGGGCTTTTGGTTAAGTTCCTTTCGGCACCCTTTTCAAAATTGGGGAAAAAACAAAAGGAAAATTCCAAAAAAATAACACTTTTTCCGGAAAAAAACTTTGGCTTTTCGGCAATCAAACCAAAGGTACAAAAGGGAAAAATTTTTGGTTTTAAAAATTTTCATTTGCCCCAAAAAAATTTTGCCTAAAACCTTTCAAAAGCCCCTTTTTCTCAAAAAGAAAAAGGATTTTGGGAAATACTTTTGAAGGCCCGGGTAAAAAAGGGGCAAACCCAGAAATTTCCCTTTCCCTCCTTTAATTAACCCCTTTCGCTTTCCCCGGAACAGAAAGACTTGGACCCGGAAGGCCCCCCCGGGTACCAAAAACCCGGCCCCTTTATCCCAAAACCATTTTTAAAGGGGGAAACCGGAAATCCAAACATCCTTTTTTTGGTGAAACCATTTTCGTCAAAGAAAAGATCGGGTTGGGGCCCAAACCATGGTTTGGGAAATTTCGGAATCCCCAAATTTTTTTCCCCGAAAACATTGTATGGAAAATTTGAAGGTTACCACTAACCCAAAATTGGGACGGAAAGTTTTTGGGGCAAACTTTTTGGGAATTGGGTAAATCCGGGAAACTTTATTTTTTAAACCCAAGAGCCCCCAAAGCGGAATTTTATGGTTGGGGTGGATTTAACCATTTATTAACAAAAAGTTTGGGAATGGAAAATTTTCCCAAAATTACCCTAAAAAAAAGAAAGATTTGAAGGGAAAAATTTGGTTTCCGAAAAAGTCTTTGCCCAATCCCAAAGGGGCTCCCCAAAAAGGGGTAAACGGGCTTTTACCTTAAAAAGTTTTGTTGGGGAGGCCAAAAAGTTTTTGGAAAAATTTGGGAATGGAAAACAGCCCAAATTTTAAAAAACCCTTTAAATTTCATTCCCAATTTGTTTTGACCCAAACCGTTTAAAAATTTTGCCCCCGATCCATCATATGAACTGAGCATGCATTGAAACGAAACGGCATTTGTTTACGTTCGAAGAAGAATGAAGAAGAAAAGAAAAGAAATGGTTAAAACTTATTTGCTAAAATATTTTTATTATAAAACAAACCAGTTTTTTCTTTTAGCTGTAACATGGACCTAACCCGTTCAGGACCTGTGTTGACCTATAGGCAACATTGTTTTCAAATGACAAAACAACCGTTATAGATATTTTTTCGATATTTTTTTTTTGCTGCGTTTAATTGGCGGTTCTATTCTGCTCATTCCTGAGTATAAGTTGCGCAGTTAGCAATTGTGAGTTCTGAGTGTTAGTGTCTCTTGCGGTGAGACAACAGAAAGTGAACCAATTTATGAAAAAGTGATTTTGTACTAAAGTCATTTGTACAGAATTTATAATTCCGTTTTAAACAAAAAGTGTTTTTGGTATATTAAATAAGGTATGTGGATAGTTGTGAAACGACTTTGTAAACAAAACATGTTTAGTTTCGTCTCTGAATTTTCGCTAAGACAATGTTGCCTGCAGGCAACATTGGTCCTGAGTAGTACAAAAAATATTAAAAAACTTTTTCTGCTAGACATGCGGCCCAAAGGTTTAACTCAATCGGAAATTGAGCATATTTGAGTGGGATGATTCCGGAGATGAAAATAGCCGAGAAAATGGAGAGGATAACGTACACTTGACGCATTAGAAAATTTTATAGAAAACACAATGCAAAATGTTATTGCCAAAGGAAACACTATTGAAGATGCAGTGCTGAAGAGGAGTGAGGGGGACGACAATGATCGCGGACTTACGAGTAGTAATGAAACTGCAGATAATTTTCGAAAAAATAAATCAGGACATTTCGATGGAGAACAAATATTTTAAATGAAAAAGAAGCAAACAATTCATGCAAAGATCCATCCAAGGTTCAGTGACTAAGGAACCAATATCTTACTTTTACAAGTACTTCGATGACGAAATTTTGCAAAAAATTTGTACTGAAACCAATTTATATGCGTTGGAAAATAGTGGAGCAGAGCTTAAGGTCACTGTAGTCGAAATCAAACGTTTTATTGGCATTTTGCTGTACTTGACTGTAGTCGAAATACCTGTATTGCGAATGGCATGGACATCAAAATTCAGACTACCTGCAGTAGCCGATTCAATGACACGAAATTACACGTCTTTTGGTGCATAAATATGGCTGTGGTCAATAGTTGGCTGCTACACCGAAGAGACTTGGCTTTCACCGAAGAAAATAGCAAACACATGACTCTTATAAATTTTCAATTCTTGCCAAGAATGCAAGAATGAAATTCCTTCACGAAAAAGAGGCCGCCCAGCACAGCTTACATTTAATTTCCACTCACAAGATTCGTCACCAAGATCGTCAATATCAGCATCTCCAGCTCCAACATCACCAGCTCTATCATCTCCAGCTACTTCCGATTCATCGACTCCTACATGTAAAAGGATGTATGTTCAGGAACCTTCTAAAGCATTGAGATATGACCAGATAGCACATTGGATTCAATGGGGCTCAAAAGGTAGATGCAGACTATGCAAGGCAGGATTTCCTCGCTGTAAATGTTCCAAGTGTGACGTCTACCTTAGCTCTAGTCCTCAAAAAAATGGCTTTGTATCGTATCATACCTAAGCTTCAGTAAAAGGAAATGTTAGATTTGCGAATAAAGGCTGAGAATTTAGAAAATGCATTTTAAGCTTCAAAGTATTTTACTTCATGAATAGCATGTCCGTATACTTAATAAAACGAGGGGGAACGTTGTGAGTTGCTGCTGCGACCGTAACTCTACATTTATACCCGATACATAGTCAGTAAGGCTACAATAAACGACAAAGAGTGCGTGCGAGAGAGACAAAAAATCAGTCAGAACGTGTCGACGGGCGCTGCGTAGCCACTGCAAATTGATTTGTTACTTTTGGCTATAATAATAATCCGATCTTATTCGGATTCGGCAAGTTTCGGCAATCTGGTAGATATGGCCATTCTCTATGATTGTGCGTTTTTAATTTTCTCCTATCTTCAAAATTGTGTTTGCCACAGATTTTCGTTGTTTAAGGCTGCGGAAGGGGGTGGGGCGAAATTTTGAAACACACTTGTAGCAGTGAGCTATCAACAGTGAGTTCTGCAGTGAAAAATTACAAATAGTTTTTTAGCAGTGAAAGCTCGACAGTCAGGTCTAATAGTCTCTGAGATCTGTGGATGCTCCAGATTTTCGTCCTTTGCGGGGGCGGAAGGGGGTGAGGCGAAATTTTAATAACAACTCGTCAAGGTCCGATATCACAGGAGTGTGGATACCAAATTTGGTTGCTCTAGCTTTTATAGTCTCTGAGATCTAGGAACTCATATTTAGCAATAGGCAAAGCCGGCTATGATACATGTGTGTTAGAGAGAGACAGGGCGAGAAAAAATGAAATTGTTTTCTTCATTCTGGCTATAATAATAATACGATCTGATTCAGATTCTGCAGTCTAGAAGATATGGTCATTCTCTACTGTAATGTGTCCCGATGTTCTGGTGTGGTAGCTTTTGAGACGCGTTCCACAAACTAGACAACTTGCATAGATGTTATGGTTAGCACTGTGTGGGATCTTTCGGCTAGGGCTCGTCGGATGGGGGGGATCTTTCAGTTGTTCCAGCTAAACACATACAAGAGATTCTGGTGCTAACCTGGCCGTTAGGTGTTATACAAATCAAATCAATAGTGTCACATGCATCGCCGCACGGAGTTAGGTCTTGTAATCTCCGCATTTACCCACCCTACCATGTTAACTCTGCTCGCCTATTTCTTGTGTTAACCCTTAAACCCCTGTATGCTCCCCCTTCCCAATACCCCTGTATAGTTATTCTACTCCAATTTCATGTTGATCAATCTTCAGTGTATTTTCATATTTTAACTCCACTCCAACTAACAACCATCCTCAGCATCACCTCAAATCTTCATAACATCTTATTTATCTAAAGTTACAGCAACTTAATTTTAGGGGTTTTTTTTTCTTATATATATAAAATAGAAAAAATTTTAGAAGAACAAATGAAATTATAAGTAAAGCGGTGTTTTCTTACTTTTAGTGGTATCTTACGTTTGGTTTTCCATCGCTGCAACAGGCCTGCATGCATTGATGTGTCCACCTAGCTAGATTATAATGTACAAAATTTAAATGCAAAAAAAATAGTAATAATAGCAATAGTAGCTACGGTTGAATTCAGTGGGTGTGTGTGTGTGTGTGTGTGTCAATCATTTTTCCTTGAAGACATCCGATATGGATATGTCTGTGCCTATCCAGGCCACGACATAGAATTTCAGAGGCAACTGTATGTCCTCTGCCAAGGTCAAAAAATAAGGTTGATCGCCAATTCCGTTGTGTGGCAGAAGATTGACCTCGTTGGATAACTTTTGTCAATATTAAATTACACCGGAGAAAATCCGAGATCGACTGGCAAAGCTCAGCCCCTTTTGGCGAAGAAAAATTTTATCAGCCACATGTCAAAGCGGGGGGTTATGTAATTACCTTATGGGGCTTGAAACCGGGTTTATCTTTGGAGAATCACTGATTTTCGGCTTTTCGGCACACTGATCTTAATTTTTGGGGCAGCATGGCATGTGCACCCTACTTTCGACGATTTATTGATTTCAATTTTTCTTTTTTCAGACACGTGTATAACCTTTTATTCTTTTTCTTTTCTTTTATTTCGCCGTACCACCAAACTGACCTTCCACAATTTAGTTCCATGGATCGAATGATCCAGCGCTTGAGCTTTGGGTTTTGTTTCTTCATCCCATTCTAAAGCACAAGGGCTAGATAACCCACCAAGATAACCCAAAGCTCGCTCTCCCGTCAAAAGCTTTCACTTTATTCCCGTTTATTCCCTTGCATGCAGATAAGCTACAGCTCTGTGCACACAAATAAGTCCACCCAAATATGGGCCGTCACACTACGATTCTGCGTTTTTGGTTTTCTCGTATCTTTAAAATTGTGGATGCCACAGATTTTCGTCCTTTGTGGGGCGGAAGTGGGCGGGGCGATGTTTTGAAATATACTTGTAACAGTGACATATCACAGAAGGCTGAATACAAAATGTCGTTGCTCTAGCTCTTATAGTCTTTGAGCACTAGGCGCTGATAGGGACGGACAGACGGACGGACGGACAGACGGACAGACAGACAGACAGACAGACAGACAGGGCTCAATCGACTCGGCTATTGATGCTGATCAAGAATATATATACTTTATGGGGTCGGAAACGGTTCCTTCTGGACGTTACACACATCCATTTTCACCACAAATCTAATATACCCCAATACTCATTTTGAGTATCGGGTATAAAAATCCTGCTAGAGGCACCTTTCAATCACGTTTGGCCCAACTTCCGTTTTCGCTCCTGCTTGAGCTCTCGCTTGACAGCCCGCTGCTCCAGTTCCTCGGTGTACTCTGCATACATGGCCAGGAGCGCGGGATAGAGCTTTTGGTACTCCTGGAGGTCTTCCAGAGTCACCTGCATGTTGCGTCCCTGCTGGATGGCCTGGGAGATGGTGCTGTGCGTCTTGATGCGCGCCTCCTCCTCCAGGTCGTCCTCCATGGTGGCCTCGTGAACTGTAGAGTTGCGCCCCAACTCGATCAGGTCCAGGCGAGGCATGGTGTCGCCGCTGTAGGTGATCTTGACGGGCTCGCTATCGTGTTGAGCCTTTAGGGTGAGGCTCACGCCAAAGGAGTTGGTACAGTGCCTGACCAGGCAGGTGGCAATGGCAGTTATGCCCAATGGTTCCACTGCCTCTCCAGTCAGGGCACGCGCCAAGAGCTTTCCGATGCCCACCAAAGTGTACGCATCCTCAAGTAGGGGAAGAGGAGTTGCCTTCGGGGCCAGCTGTCTGTGTCTCCTTTTGCAGTCCGATCAATCCAATGTGATGATCCGCATGCCGATCTGCCGTAGAGGCGCACAATCTGTCCGTAGGTTCCCTCTCCGCAGTCGAGCAGCATGAAGTCGGGATCTGCCTTATCCAGCTTGGTTTTCTTCGATGCTAGCTGGATTTATCCACTCAAATTTGGCTCGACAACAACAACAACAATTTTCGTTTTGGTGCAAACAGCTGACGCAGTCCGATTTGGTTATCGGAACGTTGGCAAGAAATAAATTTTTGCGCATAACAGTAAAAATGTGCATGTAACAGCATAGACTGTGCTTGTAACATGTGCTTAACAGAACATCTGGGTAACGACAGCTCAAAATGTACAACGCATTGGGTTGGAAAAAGGTATGTGTTGAACAAAAAAAAGTAGCACACTACTATATTAAAGTCTACAATTTCAGGTTTGGGCAGATTGGAAGACGAACATCCGCAAGAAGCTGGCCAAGAACATATTGGAAACTCGAGCTACAGGCGGAGGGCCCTACGCACAGCAATTGGTTGGGTAATTGGAGGAGGAAGTGGTAAAGCTGTGTGTCCTGTATGAAATTGACCTCAACGATCTCTGCGCTGCTCAGCTCAATGAAATGTCGACAATGTCCACCAAAATTTAGGAACATTTCGAAAGAATGGATGAAGAAAGTGCCAAAAGGCACTTTTAGACAAATTTAGCCAAATTTTGGATTAATTGTCGAAATAATTAGTTTCCTACCATTAGTTTATTATGAAACATAGCTTTAATAGATATAAAGAATATTGAATGATATAAAGAAGCAAAAATATGAAAAATATTGCATTTTAATGAGGAATGGTCTGAGCTATTTCATCACGTATAGATGATCCATTTTCAGTGTCGTCGAATTCATTTTCAGTAATTTCGGTGTCTAGGGGGTCGTCGTCAAATCAAACATTTATAATTTGGCAACAAAATATTTGATGGTAATTTAAAGTGCGTTGCAACCACTGGAAACGGCTTTTAAGGACTCAATGGTGCGTTCGATAATATTAAAATTGGACAGGAAAAAGTGCGGTTTAGGTACATCCAAAATGGATGGTGGACTAACTAGGAAATTTTCGGAGCGGCAAAACCTTTCGGACCATCCCCGAAATGGATGGTGGATGGTCGTGTGAATAGCCTATTAGGCTAAAACATTTTGTGGAGTCGGTTTCACAGAGTTGCACCTGAGTGTGAGAATCAGTTTAGTTCTCCTAGTAATGTTTAGATGTAATTTTCCTCGCATATTAGTCTAACAGCTATCTTTCCTGCATGTTCGCGTTCGGTTCGCCTACGCGCCGCGCGTCATGCGGCAGCGCCCCTCGGACGGTTGGGCAGGAGGAGGGCTGCGTTTAGCCTGGGATCCGCGCGTAACAGCCTTCTGCTGGTGTCACACGGGCCACTTGATGGTGCAGTAATCGTATCGCCTCTTTAAAGATGCAGTCATTGCATGTCAACGTCCAAAGATAACAAAAAAAAAACGAGGGGGAACGTTGTGAGTTGCTGCTGCGACCGCAACTCTACATTTATACCCGATACATAGTCAGTATGGGTTCATTTAACGACAAAGAGTGCGTCCGAGAGAGACAGAAAATCAGTCAGAACGTGTCGACGGGCGCTGCGTAGCCACTGCAAATTGATTTGTTACTTTTGGCTTGTAGCAGTGAGCTGTCAACAGTGAGTTCTGCAGTGAAAAATTACAAATAGTTTTGTAGCAGTGAGAGCTCGACAGTCAGGTCTAATAGTCTCTGAGATCTGTGGATGCCACAGATTTTCGCACTTTGCGGGGCGGAAGGGGGTGGGGCGAAATTTTGAAACAAACTCGTCAAGGTCCGATATTATAGGAATCTGGATAAAAAATTTGGTTGCTCTAGCTCTTATAGTCTCTGAGATCTAGGCGCTAATGTTTTGCGCTATGCAAAGCCGGCTATGATACGTGTGTGTTAGAGAGAGACAGGGCGAGAAAAAATGAAATTATTTTCTTCATTCTGGCTATAATAATGATACGATCCAATTCAGATTCTGCAGTCTAGAAGATAAATTCATTCTCTACGATTCTGCGTTTTTAATTTTCTCGTATCTTTAAAATTGTGGATGCCACAGATTTTCGTCCTTTGTGGGGGCGGAAGTGGGCGGGGCGATGTTTTGAAATATACTTGTAACAGTGACATATCACAGAAGGCTGGATACAAAATGTCGTTGCTCTAGCTCTTATAGTCTTTGAGCACTAGGCGCTAATAGGGACGGACAGACGGACAGACGGACAGACGGACGGACGGACAGACGGACAGACGGACAGACAGACAGGGCTCAATCGACTCGGCTATTGATGCTGATCAAGAATATATATACTTTATGGGGTCGGAAACGGTTCCTTCTGGACGTTACACACATCCATTTTCACCACAAATCTAATATACCCCAATACTCATTTTGAGTATCGGGTATAATTAAATAAATCAAATAGAGCCGCGCAGAAGCTTCTCTGCTGCACTTTTCTTGACCCACAAGCCCCACAAACAATTTTAGGAAATCTTTTGGGCACGGCGTTATTGTTGTTGTAGTTATTGAAGTTCCACTAAAGTTGCATATGGCTTCTGTGCTCACCGTTACTTCGTGTGCCGTTTCGTGTGTAGGTTTCCGTTGCCGTTGCTGTCTGGCCTGTGGAAATTTGGGGATGACAACTGCGCCTAGTGATGGACTGTTTTGTACACATATGTATACCGATTGTCAGAGTTCGTGCTTCTGAAACACAAGAGCAGAAGAAATCCTCGAGCTCAACATAGAGTTCAAGATCAAGATAATATTCGATAATTCGATAATATTCGCGCAAGAATAAAGGCATCAAGGGATGACAATACGGATGTATGTATATGATTATGATAAATAATATATATAGTAATAGCTTGCTTTCATTGTGAACTATTTCTGTTGCTCTGAACAATGTCATTTGAAAGAATGTATTGAATGTGCAAATGAACTCCAGAAACAAGTTTGAATCTGGACCCGTGCCGATGAGCAAAACCGTTCAATACCGGAACCACCGGAAGTTGACTCAATAGTAAGATGAGTAGCGCCCAATGGTCATATCACTAACCACTAACACTAAGTATATAGATGTGCCAGTTCATACAGCGAACATGTCGCACATCGAACACAGAATATTCCCTCTAGTACCAGGCAAGTAGTTCCGCACCGGTGCCGCACTAGCTACCATTCTCACCTCCCTGGTTCCAGATCGATTACCCGCAATTTATTTCAGCGGAGAATTTAACCACTAACCATACAGTATATAGATGTGCCAGTTCATACAACGAAAGCTTCACCCACGGGTTTTGGTCGGGGCACCCCAGAGACTTCGGCTCTGGCGTTCGGGTACTGACGCGTCATCAGAGAAAGAACGCAGAGAGAACATTTTTGCATGTGTTAGTACACACGCAATATGTTTCGACAAAAATATGTGATTGTATGGTTTTTTCTTTTTCAGATTTTTTGCTTCCAGCATGTTTTAATGTATGGGTGCACATGCATTCTCACGTATTTTGCGTGTGTGTGTTTAGTATTGCTGGCCGCTAGAACTGAAATTTGAGTTTGGTTCTTCTTTTGGGTCTTTTGATACAAATATGTAAATGAAAAATGGTCAGGGGGTGGGGGTATGGTACACTAGGGCGCGGGAAATAATATAAAAGCTGTTATTTGTTTGAATTATACCACAAAATATAAAATATTACAATAATATAATTACACATTTATTTCCTTATTTTAAACAGGTTGATTATAAATTATAAAAATTATGCAAATGCCGTCGGTTCTCGACCTCTTTGTTTATTAAAACTAAAATACTTACATATGTATCTAAATATACGATTTAAGAAAAAAATTATATACTTATACTAAAATAAATATGCATACATATATATAGAATTGGTTTTACATATATTTCGAAGCAATTGTCAATCGCGCGCTTTCCGACGGGAATCTGCAAAGCAAAAATGTAGATGCCGGTCGCACCTTGAATACTCTCAT
This sequence comes from Drosophila lowei, assembly GCA_008121275.1. Lineage (NCBI taxonomy): Eukaryota > Metazoa > Arthropoda > Insecta > Diptera > Drosophilidae > Drosophila > Drosophila lowei. The sequence continues at coordinate 3,933,309 of CM017778.1, forward strand.
GGACAATACCCATAAATTTTCTAATTCAATTATGAAATATCTTATGTACATACATATGTACATAAATATATCAGTTTATTACATTCGTATATTTCATCAGGATATTCAAAATTACTGTTCTCTTGATGTTTGGTGACAAGCTTCTTAGAAAAGTGTTAATACCCTAAAATACTGTAAGTCAAAGCAACGAACCAGAGCAAAACTCGAAATTTGTGCATGTCTTTCTCACAAGATTCCACGATTGCGTGCCCTTTAGGAGTACTAACACTTTTTAAAGAAGCTTGTCACCTAACATCAGGACAACTGTTATTTTGAATACCCTCATGCAATATACGAATGTATAAACTGATATATTTATGTACATACAGTGGTGCTCATACACTTAAGCCACAAGAACTACACCAAGAATTTAAACTAAAATCAAGAAAAGTTTTTATTTTACAGCTCCCATTTTTTGTCTCAAATTAGCTCTATATGTCAGTGTTCTAATACAACAATAAAATTGTTAAGAAAATATATAGTCAGCGAAATAATTAAAAATTCTGAAACCATCTCCAAAATGTCCTGCTCATATACTTAAGCCACCTGGAAAAAAATGGTTAAAAAGTTAAAATTTGCCCAGTATTCCTAGTATTTTTAATAAAATTACTTTAATATTGAGTAGGATGACCTTTCTTCTTAAGAACAGTGGAGCAACGAATTGGTATTGAATCTACAAGACGTGCGTACTGTTGAGGGGTGATTTTCTTCCATTCTTCCTGTAAAATTCGGCACAAATCCTTTTAATTGTTGTTTTTTTTTGGGCAACGACTTGGTTTGGAATTCCCCACAAGTTCTTTATACGATTCAGGTCGGGACTCTGCGGTGGCCATTGCAAAACATTGATTCCCTCTTGGTTAAGCCCCGACTTGACTATCCTGCAGCAATGTATCGGGTCGTTGTCCTGTTAAAATATCCAGGCAAGTGGCAAATTATCGGCATATTCTCCAGATAAATTGTTACTCAGAATGTCTCTCTACATTTCGGCGTTCATAATACCTTGAATCTTCACCAGGGGACCTAAGCCCGATGCGGTGAAATAGCCCCAGACCATGATCGAAGCGCCACCATGTTTAACGTTCTTCTTTGTGTATTTTGGATTTAATTGTTTGTTGGGAGGACGTCGTACAAATAGTTTACCATCACTTCTAAAGACATTAAACTTGGATTTTTCGATCCAAACAATCATATTTCAAAAATTGGGACCATTGTGAATATGCTCTGTGGCGAATTGAAGGCGCTTTTTACCATTCTTGATGGACAGCAATGGGCTTAGGTCCCCTGGTGAAGATTCAAGGTATTATGTAGAGTAGTACGAAATGTAGAGAGACATTCTGAGTAACAATTTATCTGGAGAATATGCCGATAATTTGCCACTTGCCTGGATATTTTAACAGGACAACGACCCGATACATTGCTGCAGGATAGTCAAGTCGGGGCTTAACCAAGAGGGAGAACCAAGAGAACACTGACATATAGAGCTAATTTGAGACAAAAAATGGGAACTGTAAAATAAAAACTTTTCTTGATTTTCGTTTAAATTCTTGGTGTAGTTCTTGTGGCTTAAGTGTATGAGCACCACTGTACATATGTATGTACATAAGTTCATAATTGAATTAGAAAATTTATGGGTATTGTCCATGAGAGTATTCAAGGTGCGACCGGCATCTAAATTGTTGCTTTGCAGATTCCCGTCGGAAAGCGCGCGATTGACAATTGCTTCGAAATGTATGTAAAACCAATTCTATATATATGTATGCATATTTATTTTAGTATAAGTATATAAATTTTTTCTTAAATCGTATATTTAGATACATAAGTATTTTAGTTTTAATAAACAAAGAAGTCGAGAACCGACGGCATTTGCATAATTTGTATAATTTATAATCAACCTGTTTAAAATAAGGAAATAAATGTGTAATTATATTAATGTAATATTTTATATTTTGTGGTATAAATCAAACAAATAACAGCTTTTATTTTATTTCCCGCGCCCTAGTGTACCATACCCCCACCCCCTGCCCAATCTTCATTTATTTTGTGGCGGTAGGTCAGCTCATCAAAAGACCCAAAAACAAGAACCAAACTCAAATTTCAGTTCTAGCGGCCAGCAATACTAAACACACACACGCAAAGTACGTGAGAATGCATGTGCACCCATACATTAAAACAAGCTGAAAGCAAAAAATCTGAAAAAGAAAAAACTATGCAATCACATATTTTTGTCGAAACATATTGCGTGTGTACTAACACATGCAAAGATGTTCTCTCTGCGTTCTCTCTCTGATGACGCGTCAGTACCCGAACGCCAGAGCCGAAGTCTCTGGGGTGCCCCGACCAAAACCCGTGTGTGACGCTGTCGTTGTATGAACTGGCACATCTATATACTGTATGGTTAGTGATTTAACACACGCGGAACCACCCCTGGTTCCCGCTCGATTACCCTTCGATTACCCGTAACTAGTTGCTCAGGAGGTAGTTCCGAACTAGTTACCAGTAGACAGCCAGCAACTAGTTCCCCACTCTAGTGTTGGGTAAACATCGTTCAATTTACTGAATAAGTTCGTTCGTTCATTTTTATGCAGTGAACTAAGTCGTTCTTTTAGTTCGTTCCTTTTTGTTCATCTTATTCGTTCTTTTTCGTTCATCGTTCTTTTTTGTTCATCGTTCTTTTCCGTTCGTTCTTTTTTGTTCATCGTTCTTTTCCGTTCGTTCTTTTTTGTTCATCGTTCTTTTTTGTTCATTGTTCTTTTTTGTTCGTTATTTTTTTCATTGGTCTTTTTTGTTCTTTGGTCTGTTTTGTTCATCGGTCTTTTTGTTCTTAGTTCAATTTTAAAGTCTCATATCTAGTTTTAAGCTTATATGTAAATAATGCACTACAATTCATTCAATTAACTTCGTAAATTTATTTTAATTTGTACTTAGTACTTAATATCGTTAGGACACAACCAACAGTTTCAATTGAGTATCTCGTTTTCCATTTTTTATGTATTAGAAGTCGGTGCTGAAAAACAATAATCAATTTTACTTATGTTGTCCATTATAATTTTAAAACCTATAAAATACACACCTTTTGTAAGTATTTCTCATATTATTATGTAAAAACATAAGGCTTTCAACCTTATTGGGCGTCAAAAGCGTTCGTCTTTTGCGGACTATTTCTCCTGCTGCAGAAAATAGGCGCTCACATGGCACCGACGTGGCCACCAAACAAAGACGTTTCAACGCATATTCGTATAGTCGTGGATATACATTTTTTCGCTGCGTCCACCAGATCAAAGGGTCCTGCTTTCTATTGATGTTCTCCTCTGCTAGGTATTTATCTACCTATCTAATGGCAGCAGCCGTGTTACAGCTTGGCTTTGTTACTTGGTTAAACTGCTTGTCATACTCGTCCCAAATGCAACTTTTGGTTGGCGACGTTTTGACGGTTTCGATTTGTGAAGACAGATCATCAGCAACATTTTCAACCAATCCCGTTTGAGCGATCTTACATTGTAGAGCTGCAACTGTTTTTTCATAGCATTCATCGGACCTAAAACCCCGTTTTTTAAATCTTGGGTCTAGTATGGTGCTTTCCGCATACAAAATATTATTTTCCAAATCCCCAAAACGTACGGTCATCTCCTGTCTGAGTTTTTCTACGACTGCCCGTTGAAATTTTAGAATAGTTTTTCTAAATGAATAGACCGAAAAAACTTGGGTGACTGCAATTATTGTATTTAACGACGACGAAAAAAAGGAGTGCGTGCGTTCGGTTTAACAGATTATTCTCGACCTCTTTTATATTCAAACAATTTCTTCTTAGCCTATCTTACCTACGGTGGCAAAGCGGGGCGAATTCGCCAAGAGCGAGAGAGCGAGCTTTTATTGCGCTCCCGCTTTGCCCTAGCCTAACTTTACACTAGACTTCATGAAATTCGATCCTAATAACAATTATTATACGCCAAATGGCGCTACACCGGCCCCGTTGAAGGCCTGGAAGGCTTCAAACAAGTGGCAGAAGCGCCAACTTGTGGATTGGCCTCCTGAACGTGGCTCCGCTGCTCGTCCTTAGGTCGACCACTCTGACCCTTCCGTCCTGCCCGGCGGTTGTTCCGACCACCCTTCCGAGGAGCCACTGTTGAGGGGGCAGGTTGTCTTCGGCGACGATGACGAGGTCGCCTTCCTTGATGTTTGGTTCCTCCTGGTGCCACTTGCATCTTATTTGCAATCCCAGCACATACTCCCAGGACCATCGCTGCCAGAACATTTGCCTGGCTGACGAGACAAGCCGCCATCGCTTTAAGCAGCTCAGACCCTCCTGGTCCGGGGTCCTGGGTGCTGGGGTGCGATGAGCGGCCCGCCTGTCAGCAGGTGCCTGGGAGTCAGCGCGTCTCCGTCGCTTGGGTCTGGGCTTAGGGGTCCTAGCGGGCGCGAGTTGAGTACCGCCTCGATCCCGACCCGCACGGTCTCCAGCTCCTCTGCGGTGAGGAGAGCGCTTCCGACTGCCCGTAGGAGTAGGCCCTTGGCAGACTTCACACCGGCCTCCCAAAGTCCGCCCATGTGCGGTGCTCGAGGCGGTATGAAGGCAAACTCGCACCCGCTTCTTGACGCGAATTCGCGTATCGCGTCCGCTTCCGCCTCTATCTTCCTCCGCAGTTCGCTGAAGTGGCGACTTGCTCCGACGAAATTTGTCGCGTTGTCGCAGTTCACGCGTTGCGGACATCCTCGACGACCGACGAACCTTTGGAATGCCAACAAGAAGGAATTAGTCGTCAAATCGGAGACAATTTCTAAATGAACCGCCTTGGACGCAAAACAGACAAATAACGCTATGTAGGACTTATAAGGGGGCCTTCCACGAATTTTCAGAGTCGTATAGACTGGGCCACAAAATCAACGCCACATACTGAAAATGGGCGGAGAGCACGGAGCCGGTCTGCGGGTAAGTTGCCCATCATTTGGGTCTGGAGTAGAGGCTTGCATTTAAAGCAACGAATACACGACCTAACTGTCGCCCTGCAGACCGCCTGAGCATTCACTACCCAAATGCGCTGTCTAAGGATACTCACGAGTGCTCGTGGGCCGGCATGAAAATTCGTTTGATGCAGATAGCGAACGTATGTCTGCACAAACTGCGAGCGTTTTGTCAATAAAGGGGAAACTTGGCATTGTATGACATAGGGCGTTAACTAGTCGCCCCCAACTCGCAACAACGAAAGGAGCACCAAGTCCCAGACTCTTCATGGATGAAGGGATTCAACCGCTGAAGACTGGGGCCTAACTTGGTGCCTTTACGAACCCTTTCAACATCTTCTTGAGACTCATTTTTTCTGTGTTATTTCGACTATTTTTAGAAACGCCTCATCGTATTCTACGGCTGACGGAATTTTTCAAAGTTGAGACTTTTGTCTTTGCATTTTCGGATGAAGCGGAACACGAAAACGAACACTCTTAGCAGTTTGAGGTGTGACGAGTATCCCTCGATTACATCCACTAAATAATTTGGCTTGGCCGCGACGGTCAGTCCGACCGATTTCTTCCGACTTTCCATCTGTAGCTCTTCTTCCGGAAAGCTCGAAGTGTGGATTTCTGGGCCAGCTCTCTTCTTCAAACTTTAAGAACGCTGGTCCACCAAACCAGATCGACTGCACGATTTCCTCTACGTCACAACCTCTCGAAACTATGTCTGCTGGGTTCTGTTTTGTTGGCAATATGCCGCCACGTAGCTTCACTTGACCACTCTTGAATCTCCGCTACTCGGTTCGCAACGAATGTTGACAACGACGAAGGGTGGGATCTGATCAATGAAGAGTAACTTCTGAATCTGACCAGTATATTATTTTCTCAATTGGAACCTTGAGCAGCGATTTGATTCGGTGACAAAGATCTGCGAGAAGGTGAGCGGCACATAACTCAAGCCTTGGGAGCGTTTTCGTCTTGAGCGGCGCTACTTTTCGACTTTGCAGTCAACAAGGAGACCTCGAAACCTTCTGCAGTCTTTCTACGGATATAGACGCAGGCTCCATAAGCTCTCATGGATGCGTCGGCAAAGGCATGTACTTGAATCGGTGACATGGGATCAGTATGCACAAATCGAGGTATGGTTATCTTCTCCAACTGACCCAAGGATTCTTTTAATAAGTTCCATGCTGTTTCCAAGTTCATTGGAATTGACTCATCCCAATCTAGCTTGTTAAGCCAAAGCTCCTGCAGTAGGATCTTTCCCTTAATTACTAAAGGACTTAACAAGCCAAGGGGGTCAAACAGCTTTGATGTCACCGATAATATGTTCCGTTTTGTCGCTCGGAGACCCATAACTGACGTGTCAATTTGGAACTTAAAGACGTCTTCGTGTGGCAGCCACGATAATCCTAACGCCTTAGTTGACTCTGAGTCCGAGATCGTTATCGGTTTAACTGTGCTCTCGGATGCGGTGACCTCAGGTGAGTTCGAAAACCATTTAGTCAATTCAAACCCAGCGGTTTGAAGAACCTGAAACCACATCAGACTTAATTGTCTTTAACTCCTCTACGCAACCAGCACCAGTCAACATGTCATCGACGTAGAAGTCGGCGTCAATAACTTCAGCAGCTTTAGGGAATGAGAGTTTTGCAGACTCACTCAACCTCTTCAAACACCGAATAGCCAAAATGGGGCTGGTCCAGTCCCATATGTTACGGTGTTGAGCTGGTATATTCTCAAGGACTCAGATGGGTCTCTTCTCCACACTATGAGCTGGAATTGTCTATCCGCATCAGCGACCAAGACTTGGCGATACATCTTCTTGACATCGGCTGTCAAGGCGTACCTGTGTAGTCTGAATCGGAGTAATGTCGAATACAGCTCATCCTGTATCGTAGGACCGACCATCAATATGTCGTTTAAGGCCACCTGAGAGGACGTTTTACAAGACGCATCGAAAACGACACGGAGCTTGGTCGACGTGCTTTGGGGCCTCAACACACACTGATGTGGAATGAAATAATGTGGAGTTTTGGGGATTGTGTTGTCTGTGGTAGACATGTGACCCAAGGGAGAGGTACTCTTCCATGAACTCCAAGTACATTTTCCGTAACTCGGGGTCACGAGACAATCTTTTTCAAGCGATAAAACCGCCGTTTAGCCACTTCAAAGGAGTTGCCTAAGATACTGGGATCTGATTTGAACGGCAGTTTTACTTCAAACCGACCTGAAGGCACGACCTGAGTAGTCCTTCTATAATGCTCTTCACATAACTTGTGTTCAGGAGACAAAGACTTTTTTAGAAGACGGCAATTCTTCCAGTGACCAAAACTTTTGTAATGTGTTGTCGATGTGTATCACTGACTCTTCTCGACAACTCAAACAATTCCTCGCTTCTTGGGTGGCAGTCACCTTTGGAGTGTATCTGCCCGACACAATCCAGCTGAGAAGCGTTTTCTGCAGAGTTGGATAGTCAGGACCTTGTCGAATCTGACCAACAGATAAAAGTTCGAAAAATGTTTCTGCACCTATCAACATATCTATCTTCTGTGGCTTGAAGAAATATGGGTCTGCAAGTGGTAAGTTCTTCGGGATTTTCCAGTCACTCACGTTAAGTGTTTGATCAGGGTGATACCCCGAAATGGACCTTAAAATCCAGAAATCAACCGAAAACTCACTACCAGTAATTCGCGACTTCACCACCGTGTGTATCTTTTTCTTGACTTGTGAATTGGATTCACCAATACCAAACAAGTTGATACACGACTCCTCCCTACGGATCTGTAAGCGCTGTGCTAAGTCCTCAGTTATAAAATTGGTTTGAGACCCCGAGTCAAGCAGAGCTCGGGCCAAAACATGTTCACCATTATTTGTTCGGACGCTTACGATCGACGTAGCCAGAATCACTCTATCCATAGCTGTCGCATGGAGAGCATGCGAAGTGGAAGGTTGATTCTGATTGGGAGGAGGAGAAGAATTCTCTGGGGGTGATGGTAACGCCAGACTTTTATTCGCCACTGTGTACCTATGCAATAAGGTATGGTGTGAGCAGCCACACACTCGACACTTCTTAGCTTTGCATCGTACTACAGAGTGGCCTTGTTGCAGACAATTGATGCACAGGGATGCAGTTTTTGCGAATTCGAACCTTTGCATTACTGCCAGCCGACCAAATGGACTGCAATCTGTCAACAAATGGCCTTTCGCATTGCAGTAGCTGCATTGTTGGTTTTGGTATTCGCGGTAGAACACGCGAATGAGCTCCGATTATGCGGCTTGCTTGGCACAGCTTTCTGCTCCTGCTTTGGTTTGTCCGAATTTTCGGCCGAAAGATGCTGATGTCTGCGATTAAGCAATTTTTCACAGTCAGCCCAAAGTGGCAGCTTCTCATAATCGAGCTGTTCTTCCCATTTCTCTTTGGTCACCGGATCGACTCTGCTCAAGACGAGATGAATAATCATCGCATTCGAGATCTTTTTATCATCGCCTATCGACAACAATGAACCATATATGGATGAGGCGGTATCGATAAGATTCCTTAAGGACGATGCTGATTGCTGGGTCATTTTGGGAAGACTAAATAGGGCGTCAATGTGATTTTTAAAGATCAGACAATCATTATCGTAGACCCGTTTTAAGCTATCCATTGCTTTCTCGTAGTTGGTCTCGGTTGCTTGGAAAGCCCTAACTGTTCCCAACGCTTCACCGAGAGACACGAAAGCAAATGGTTGAACTTTTCGATAATTGGAATGCTTTCGTCATTGTGAACTAGAGTCTCAAATAAACCTATGAAGTTTTAAAAAGTCCGAAAAGTTGCCGCTGAACTGCGGCAGAGCTAACTTCGGAAGACGAGCACGAGTTGGGCCACCATAAGCTGGTACTGCCGGTTTTGTCTCATCAGCTGTCTTCAAAGCGCAAATGAGAGACAATAATTTTGCCTTTGTAACAATTGAGAGTTCTTCCAACTCGACTCCAAATTCATCGTCAATGTCTATATCTTCAATCTTCTCTTGAAGTTCGCGTGCCGTGTCAATGCTACGCATCAGCGTTTCGAGTCTGCACTCGAGCTCCGTCAATACCAGCGGAATATCCCCGCTTCTAAACGGTCCGCTAATAAACGAATGCCTTTGACACGGCAACTGCGCTTTTCTTCAGCTCTTCAAGGACGATATTGTTGGCTTTTGAGGTCATATTGATTCTCAATACAAGCAACTGAAGGCGAAAGGTCGTTTCTAATAATCGTATTCAATGCCGAGGCACTCAATGAAATAATGGGTAATTGTACCCAAACGAGGTGAAAAACAATATACCCGACAAATTTAGGGTATTGCGTCGCGTAGCTCAAAGTGCTTACGTATCTCGTTCGTGGTTGTACCCAAACGAGGTTAAAATCAATATACCCGAAAATTTTAGGGTAGAGCGTCGCTTGGCTGGCGCGCGTAAACGAAAACCACACAAGAATAGCAACGAACAGCAATGGTGACAAGCGAAAACGAAAAAATTCACCGCTGTAGTTCTGAATGGATATTGTGTATGCGTATGCACCGACGACGATCGACGCTAAAATTGATTTGCGAAGCACGACTTTGTCTAATTTGATAGTTGGATCCTACTGACACCAAACGAATATACCCGACGAAAACAGGGTATCGCGTCACTTGGAATTTGGTTTGGATCAAGCGCGCCAAACAAAGAGAGCAACGATAAGCAACGGTGAAGAGCGAAAGCGAGACGAAAAAAAATTCACCGCTGCAGCTGCGTATTGGTATGCGTGCTTGGCCAACGACCCAACTATATATTTGACACAACGAAAACGAGAGAGGGAAGGGGTGACAGTGATTGCAGTTAAAATGAGTTATATGTGCAGTTATTGCGTCCAAGAGGGTTAGATGTATGTATATATGTATGTATTAATATATATGCTCAACTCTAACTACAGCATGCAAATCTAGCTCTACTATGTCATACGTATGTGCCAAGAATTGAAAGCGAGGTGCAATTGTTTCAGCACAAGACAATAATTGCGAGTTTTTTAATCTTTTCGTCTTCACTCGAGCTTTCAATTTTTGCACAAATACCTCTTGATAAGTTTGGAAATTCCAGGTGCTGTACTCTCCTCTTCTCTGCTGGATGCTCCACTTGGCTCTCCTTTGGTAGATAGCTGCAGACAGGGTATTTCACGACCGACGCGGTGATTTTCAGTTTGTTTGTTTGTATTCTTTGCACACACGTCGCGGTTTTTGGCAATTTAGCTTTAGCACATATGCATGTACATAGGTGCATGTACATAGATTTTGGAATTAATTAATTAATTAATTAATTAATCTATTCTCCACTCGTGTCACTGTCACTTTTGCCTTCCACTTTAATTGATACGTTTAATTGCAAGTCCACCCGGGGGCGCCATGAAATTTTAGAATAGTTTTTCTAAATGAATAGACCGAAACCCGTAGAAAATCATCTTTTGGAATAGCATTGGCTATGGATTGATGCAGCAAAGTGGCCATTATAATAACCTTTGATAAGGTGACATTATTCTCTGCTAAAATTTCAGTTGTTATTTCAGAAAATGGCTTCAGCACTGGCAATACACCATCAATAATTTCCCATTCTGCCTGGGCCAGTACTAGTTCAGGGCGTAGAAGGGAAATGACCACCATAACTCCATCTTTTAAAATAGACAAGCGCTGAAACATTTTGTATGTTGAGTTCCAACGTGTAGGCACATCTTGTGTCAGCTTAAGGTCGGGAAGTTTTAATTGGCTATTAATTTCTTTGAGCTTCTTGAATCCGGATGAGCTGCGATTGAAAAATTCTACAATTGCCTTTGCTCTGACCCTTACACTGTCAATTGGTCCCAGTGCTTTTTGTACAATGATGTTCAAAGTGTGGGCAAAGCATGGAATATGGCGCCAATTTCCCAATTTTATCGCTGATACGATATTGGCAGCATTGTCTGATGCAATTGCAGTAATTTTATCTTCAATTTTCCAATCAGCTGCAACACTCTGGAGAAAAGAGCAAAGATTGAGGCTTGTGTGCCTCTCACCGAACGCTTCACAAGCTAGCATATGCGAAGATAGTTCCATATTCGTCTTGTCTATGAAGTGTGCGGTTACAGCTATGTAACTCTCATTGGTGAGCGATGTCCATCCATCAGTTGTGAGACAAACTCCAGATGCAGAACCAATCTTCTCTTTCACATTTTCAATTAACTCACTGTGTATATTTGGAAGTAGCACATTAGACAGCGTTTTACGTGTGGGCAACTTATATCCAGGGTAATTTGAAACGTCCTCTATCAGCTTCTTAAAATCCGGCTCCTCCACGATCCGGAGAGCATGATGGCCTTTGGAAATCATTCGCACTAGCTGTTTGTCTAATTGTTCACTTTTACGCGCTGTCGGTGGCTTCTGAACAAATGCAGTTATTTTTTGCTGCGATGTTGTGGCTGCAGAATAACTGGCTTCAGTACTTCCTTGTCGTTCAATTGTATCGAGAGAAGCTGGGTGTTTCAACTTCAAATGACGTGTCAGATTGCTCTGGGAACCTCCGGCCATACTCAACTCCGACTTGCAGTACTTGCACTTTGCCTTTTTGTCATCTACAGTGTCAAAGTGATTCCATAAATCACTAACAAAACGAAATGAGCAAAACAAAAAGAGCTGCCATACCAGCTCAAACATAGCGAACATGAGGAACAAAAACGAACGAAAACGAACGATTAACAAAAAAGAACGACCGATGAACAAAAAAGAACGACCGATGAACAAAAAAGAACGGTGAACAAAAAAGAACGAACGGAAAAGAACGATGAACAAAAAAGAACGATGAACGAAAAAGAACGAATAAGATGAACTTATTCAGTTCGTTCACTTCCATGAATAGTTCTTTTTTGTTCGTTCGTTCATGAACGACCCAACACTACCCCACTCGACTACCCAACGATTACCCGTAGGTAGTTCTGACCTAGTTACCAGTAACTAGTTCCGAACTGACTACTGGTAGTAATCAATCTGGCAGTCTGGAATAATACAAAAATAAAAACACAATGTCTTTCAATATAAACGAATAATTTTTAATTATATGCTGCTTAGCCTACTCCTGGTTCTTTGTAAAACATTTCTTTTTAAATACCATCTTCTTCGTCCTCTGCTTTGTCTTGCGTAGAATGCTTTCGGGGGGCTCATCTCCATGCGGAATACATTCTGTAATTAATATTTATTTTATTTAATTTGAAAAATTTTAAACTCTAGAAGTGTAAATGGTATTTTACCTAGCAAAGCTGCAAAAAATTCCTTGTGGGTCCTAAGGGCCTTCTTCTCTTGGACCCCATTGACTTTAAATGCCAAAACAATGTCCTCGCTCAGAATAAAGTTCAATAAAGTTGAATAATTGATTTCATAGCTGTTATCTGTAAATGAAACATTAAAATATAACAATAAGACAGAGGAAAAAGTCATATAATTTACAGTTTAGATTTACTTACATAAATGTCCCTATTTAATAAATTTGTACACAATTGCTTCTTCTAGCATAAGATCACGCACAGAAGTGAAGAAAAATCAACGCAGAAAGCAAACGCGCGGAGAACAAATGCATTTTTTTTGTGTAAATTCTTTTCTCTTGCATTCCACGAGCGCAAGTACAGTAAAATATCACGATTAACTTACCATTTCGGTGCATATTGCATGGCGTGGCCCGGTAAAAACTAACTGAGTGGGCACTGTATTGTAACTCTTGTTCGCGTTTTCTTCATAATTCCACGGGATTGCGGTTATTTGTCGACTTCGAAAACAAAACGAAGGCGGCTTCGTTTTTCGGTTCCTTTTCGACTGGTCCGCGTTCGCTTCCCGCGTAACTATTTGCAGAACTAGTACATTGTAGTCGACGAAGCCCTGGTCCGCGTTCGATTCCCGCGTAACTAGTTGCGTAGCTAGTTGCGCGGTAAACAGCGCAGAAATAGTTCGAGAAGGGTCAATTGACCCCTTTGGTTCTACAGGGAATTTCTGTTTATGGGTGTATGTCTGTATGGGTGCACATGCATTCTCACGTACTTTGCGTGTGTATTATTGCATTGCTGGCCGCTAGAACCAAAATTTGAGTTTGGTTTTGACCGAAACAAAATAATTAAAAATGGGCAGGGTGGGTGGAGGTGGGATACACTTGGGCGTGGGAAATAAAATAAAAGCTGTTATTTATTTGATTTATTTGAATTCAAATGTAAATTATACTACAAAATTTAAAAGATTACAAGAATAATTATACATTTATATCCTTATGTTAGACAGGTTGATTATAAATTATATAAATATTATGTAAACGCCGTCGGTTCTCGACTTCTTTGCTGCCGTATTACCCACTTTGTCAACAAATTATTTTTTTCAGAAATACTTTTAAATATACGCTATAAGAATATAAATATACACACATATATACACTAAAATAAAATTGCATACATATAAGTACACCTAATTCTGTTTTTACACGATTGGTTCCTGAAAAAACCGTGTAAAAAAAGACATTGATCGTATACGCAAAAAAAACGAAAGAGAAACAAATATGTACATATTCTCTTTAAGCTCTTTCTTGTTCTCGTTTAGTTCCTAGTTGTTTGTGAGCTTTGTGTGTTTTTATATATTTGTGTTGATATTTTGAACCGTGTTAAATAGAATAAAACCGTGTAAACAATTTTAAAGCCCCTGCACACTCGCTTGGCACAACCGCAAACACCCGCCAAAATAAAATTTCGGGCGACCACGTCGACCCAAAACTATTTTACTATATATAATAGAGATTTATGTTAAATATTATTTATCAATTATTTTATAAAAAACTCATAACTTGTGACCAAATTGATATTATACGAACATATTCATATCTATGTTAAGCTACAGACCTTAGCTAACAACTAACGACTAAACTAAAACTAAATTGATTCGGTCGACTAGAAAATTTTTATTAAGTATTTAGTTAAGTGGTCTTTAAAGTATTTAAAGCCAATCAAAAATTTTGCTTCCGGTGTGGCCAACCTTGAAAAATATTCTAAAAATGGGATAAAAACGAGATGAAACCACTGCAGGTATATTCAAAATTAAAATTAAAATTCCAAGGTTCACCTGGGCCATAGGCCCCCTTGGTGATTGGATACCCATTTGGATCATAGTATGCTATTGAACACGTATGTGAGCGCGTAGAATGCGTTCGCGATTTATCATCTTGCGTTCGAGAAACTTTGCTCCCAAAATTTAAACAAAACACGATTTAAAACAAATAAAATGTAACTTTTCGGTGCATTGGGATTAATGGGCGATTTCGATGATGATTTGGGACTAATGAAGTAAGTACAAACCACTTTTCAGACAGCCTGAACTGACTGCAGCTGTCCTGGCTGTTCCTTGCCTCTGTGTACCTATGTATATACATATATGTACATATGTGTATTCGCATATGTTTATTATTTTAATATATTTTATTTTATTATTTTAATATTTTAATATAAAATCCATCTCTTCCCCTCAGCTAGCTCTGTGGCCCAAAATCGCGAGTGGAGTGGCCCGAGCGGCCACGTCACTTTAGTCCCAACCAAGTGCTCGGACGACCTGTTGTATGTACGTACATTTGTGTTTTGCTCTGTCTGGATGAAAATACTAATTTATCAAATTTATCTCCGTGACTATCTGGGAGGACAATTGCGTCTGCTCAACGGATTTGCGCCCATTCTAAGCTGCAGTGATCCCAGGGTAAGTAGAGGCCATTCTTCCCATGTGAACAATCATCTAAAGCAGCCTTTTATCTCCACCAGAACGGCAGCAATCTATACTAGAATTAATTACGCATCTGAATACCCCCTGAGGTCCTGCATTGCTATTACTCCATAGTGACCTCTACGCATCTGCTGATGCGACAAATGCACCACATATCCGCGGGCACTCTGCGCAAGGCACAGCCCTGCATGGAGCTGGAGTTTCCCATCACCACCGATGGGAAGACTGTGATCCCCTCGGAGCCTGATCAGTGAGCAGATCGAACGAGTGCGTCTGCAGCATCAGCAGTGTCAGACTGCAGCACTTTGTTCACCCGCGCCGCCTGCATGCATGCAGTTCAACAACGACGAGACGCGCTACTCTGGCGAGGATCTAACCGTATGATAGTGTTCTTTTGGTTTCTTTTAGCCACTCTGTTAACCCTTTCCTTTCCTAGCAGCTGCAGGTGCACTCTCTGGGCAGCAGTCAGGCCGTGGTTAGCGTGTACATCAGCCACAACATGTAGCTGGTCTTCGAACTGGTCTTCGAGCTGTTTCGCCCCAGTGAGCAGCTCTCACCAGTGCGCGTCGAGGAACCCATGGAGGCCTCCGCAGAGACAGCATCTTTGGTCCCTACAAACAACCAGGCGAATGGAATGGGGGAACGATCCGTCAAGCACTCAAGCAAATAAAGCTGGCTCTGCTCAACAGGTTTGCGCAGGTGAACACTGTCCCACAGCCCAGGGAACTCATTGGCAGCATTCACTTTTCCCATCAAATTGGTGAGGCATCCGTCGGATATAATGGCCATTAGTCGGTTCGAGTATCCATGTTGCCGTATGGTGTAGAGCACCATAGACAAACTTTCGTTTATTGCATGGGATCCCATAACTTCATACCAAGGCCTGTGTATCGACATTGTCGACCAACAGTCGCCACATCACCAACAACAGCAGCAACTATATTCTTGGAGAAGGAGGTAGTAGCAGCAGCCCCAAATCTCGACAGCAGCAGCACCAGCAATCACAGGGAACAGCATTGATGACTCTGAATCGAATGACTCCTTCGCCTTGAATATGGCTGCCCTGCCGGAGCCGCTGGAGATGATTCTGTCCACCCCCACAATGAGGGAGTAATACAAAAAATTGCGGAAGAGGACTAAGGAGATGACACGCGATCATAAAAGGCTCATCTGCGACGCAGTCATCAAATTCTACGGGAACTTGAAAATGAAGCTGACGCTTCGGGATTGGCGGAGGCACGGCCGGGAAGTGCTGGAGCTCTTTCCTGGGGAGCCAAAGAGGTCATGGTGTCCGCGTCACCAATATATACTCGGCAGCGTACCCCCCTGCGGTATGGGAAACAAAAAAAACAGGTAAGCTGTACTAGGAATCGACATTCCTAGGAATGAAGCAGAAGAACTCAAGAACCCCCTTTGTTATTCCAGAATAAAACTGGATAAACAGGGGACTGAAGACTTGGAATGAAGCAGAAAAACCCAGAGAACCCCTCTCTCTGTCTCTGTCACCTTTCCCATTACAATAACCATCCTAAAACTTCAATAGATTCAAAATATTAAACAATAAAAATTATATGGCATGTTGTAGTTGCACACCACCATGGCATTCATGCTATAAAATTCTTTTGCTGTTGCAGAAAACGAAATGGTTTTGTACAGGCTTTAGTATTCTAAAGAGAGTTCCATCCACACAGGCAATAATTCGAGCGTGCCGTGCCGCTTAAGACAAAGGGCGATCGGGTTGCTGACCTGCATTGAGAAAGAGCCGAAAGCCCTGTCATTTAATTCGCAAATGGGACATCTCATCCTCTAGTTTCTATTTATAAAGATAGTGACGCAGCTCGTCGCTCCCGGATCCGCGGTACACCGCCGTTGTCTGGCTTTTGCGCAAGCGCCGCCGCTGTGACTTCAATTCGATACGAATCGTTGCGATCATTGGGATGGGCTGTTGTCTTATCACTATTACACATATTATTTCAATGCTTTCCAAATACCTATCGGAGTCGAGGCCGGAAAGATACGCTACGGGGACCTGACGGAGTTTCTTAATATATTAATTATTTTTTTCCATACTTTGACATCAAATTGAAGTCGAGAGTGTGCGACCGAGTGTGCGGTATGTGTAACATACTATCATACATACCTAACTATCTACATACATACCTACTATCTAACATACCTAAATATCACCTAAAATTCCAACTTGTGGGATGGGACTGAGGCTGAGTGTTTCCATAAAAGCTAATTTTAATTAATACATGTTCATACTCAACTTATGTTAATAGTATGTATAAGTACAAAGAAGATCGCCTGCACGCAAGCTGTCATTATAGTTAGATTCAAGGAAAATTAAATTAATAAGTTAATTGGATTTGCTTGAATATGACGACAATGGTATCCAATCTCATTGATGATCACAACGACTTTCTGTGAGAAGTTTCCTTTGTCTCGTTCTCCAACGCGCGGCTCGAGTACCTTTGGTTGCGTATACACGTACACGTACATATCACTTAAGTCTGAGTCTGGTACATCGTATGGGGGAATGCAATTCGACCTGCTTTGAGAACTAATACATCCTAGCACGACTCCTTATTGCAGTCGACAAAGTTACTAAACTCCGTGGCATTTGGTGGGCCCTCGCTGTACAGATAGGTGACGGGCCAGAGGCGGGCGGCGGCAAAATCGCTAAGACTCTGCAATCCCCCAGGACGAGGTGGATGCTGGCTGTATTCGCTGCTTGCCGCTGTCGCCGGCTGCGAGTGGGAGTGTTGGTGTGAATGTGGCTGGTGCTTCTGCTTTTGCTGCTCCTTGGGACTGGCCAGACCAAGGTGGGAGTGCGTCGGCTGTGTTCCGTTCTTGCCGGGATAGTAGCGATCGCTGCACTTGCGCCACTGATCAGACTCGTCGCCCACAAAACACCTGGAAGGTTTAGAATGAAGCGAGAAGGCCGACAGTGGGAAGGAGGAAGAGCGAGATGGACGCCCCTTACTTACCAGGGGTAATCGAAGCCCTTGCTGTAGCCACACGGATGATCCGCCTTGCAGCAGTAGTCCCAGGAGCCAACCTCAGAGCCGTCCGTCTCGCAGGAGTAAAATCCTGTGATCAGATTCTTCTCGCAGGGACTGCTGCGTCGACAGGGTTTGCCGGAGACCGTGTAATGACGCCAGGCCACATCGCCTTTTGCGAATGAGAAGTGCATTTAGAAAAGCCATCGACATGGAAATGGACATAGGGAGTGGGAATTGGCATGCAAGCTGCTGGTTAGTATTCGGGGAAGAGTTGGGTGGTACTTGGATTCGTCTTTTCTGTTGATTGGTAGTTTGATGGGTTGATGGATTGATGGATTGGTTGGTTTGTGTTATGTCAGGCAACAACTGTACATGCTAGTAATCGTTATACACAAAGCATTCTCCGCTACAAGCTAATTTACAAATTAATATTGGGTACAAATACATTACTAGGTCTAACTTGGGCTATATAGACTATTTCCCCGGGAACAGCAGCTGGATCTGGAGCCCGCTCGGGTTATTTACACAGTGGGGGAGGTGCAACAGGTTAATAGCTTTAGTTTACCAGGTTCCCGGAAGATGTCCATTCGTCGATCGTTGTTCACTCGCGATCCGCCAATCGTGTTCACCTTGTCACGACAGGTCCAGTCGAAGGGATTCCAGGCAAAGAGCCAGAAGTCCCGCTCCTTGGTGTGCGTGTAGTGCACATCGAGCTTGAGCTCCGTCTGGTCGAGGTCAGAGAGTTCGCAGTTATGGGAGCTAGCATGCGAGCTGGGAGGGTTGAAAGAGGGTTGTATACGGATCTACATTCGGCTTCCACTCTACTTACCCGTAACTAAAGGCATAGCATTTGAACGGAGTAGTCTCCCTGAATCGTATGCACTCCTTCTTGCAGGCCATCTCCGAAGGTACTGATATCAGCTTCTTGATGGCCGGTGGGAGGAGCCTGGCGGGGGAGCCATAGCCCAGATAGCACACTGCGATGGGAGAGGTTTCTTTAAAAGGTGGATCTTGTTTGGGATCGACTCTGCTACTCACGCTTCTTGTGCTTCTCGTCCACGATGGGCTGGATCTCGCATCCGTGTCCATAGCTGGCACGCTCGAAGATGTCGAAGGCCGCATCCAGGATGAGGTGCCGCTCCTTGTCCATGTCCCGCACGGGCCAGTCACTTAGCTGGCAATTGTCAATGATGCCCGTGTGCCTCTGTTGGCCATAGCGGTACGCAAAAGCGCGACAGGTGAATTTGGTGGAACGAATGCATTCCATTTCGCACTCCCCCACGGATCTCACGGTGAGGGAGTCGCGAACAATGGACTTGAAGAAGCGCGTGGCGTCGATGGCCCGGAAGAAACACTCTGCAAAGATCATTAATATGTTGATCATCAGTCATGTCATCTAGGGCCTTCCACAAACTTACGAGCATTTCGCGGATCGGAGAGCGCCGTGTTGGGGGCACCGCTGTCGTGGCGACGGAGCGGCTGTCTGCACACATCCATATCGTCCGCCATGGAGTATATGTCATAGTCTCGATCCGGCTCAATATCCACGTAGTAGTCCAGCATGTTGACTGGCCTGTCGCAGAGCATGCAATTGTCCCTGCCCGCCTGGTTGTACCGGTAGCTGAACGTGTGGCAGCTAAAGCTCGGCCGCTGGTCCGAGCACAGGCGCTCGCACTCCGTCAATGTTGGCACATTGTAGGCGTGCCTTATGGCCGTTTTATGCAGTCGGAAGCCCTCGCTGGTCTTCGCCGAGCATTCTGATGGAGGGGCGAAGAATGTTCATGCACTTGCCAATCGGTGGGAGGCCTCCACCTTCACTTTCGCTTTTACTTACCATCCGGTCCGGGCCGTCGTGTCCACTGTTGTCTGTAATCGTTGCGCCGCTTTGGATAGTCGTCCTCGTAGCTGGAGCCCGGATAACCCAGCACGGAGTTGGACTCGCGATGCGGTGCACCCAGCTGGAAGTAGTTGAAGTCATGGTCCTTGCGTCGCTGCGACTCACTCAG
This sequence comes from Drosophila lowei, assembly GCA_008121275.1. NCBI lineage: Eukaryota > Metazoa > Arthropoda > Insecta > Diptera > Drosophilidae > Drosophila > Drosophila lowei. The sequence continues at coordinate 3,953,073 of CM017778.1, forward strand.
ACCCCAGTAGGAGGTGTGCTTACTATTGCTGTTGCTGCCCCCGTAGCTACCGCCATAGTTGCCCCAGTTCTCCTCGCCCCCGATCAGATACGGAACAAATTTATTGGGCTTCTTGTAGGGGCTAGGACCTGCACCAGGTCCATCGCGATCGAGATAATTATGGACAGGACGGCTTGGCTCATGCGGTCGATATGGAGAGAAGTCAGGGCCCGGCCGATAGGGCGGTCGGTACTTGTCGACTCGATCTGTTTCGGGTCTTGGTGGTCTGTACGCAGAACCATCGTACCCAGAACTGCTCGGTAACGTTTCCCATCGATCTGGTCGAACTGGACTATAGCGAGGGGGATCATGACGATCTGCATAAGAATGATCGCTTCCGTAGCTGCTGGGTGGTGTGTGTCCAAAATAGTCGGAGCCGGCGGGTCCAGACCCATGTGAGGAGAACTCATAGGAAGAGGAGGACGACGACGACGATGACGAAGAAGCGGAGTGCGAGCCATGGTACTCGGAGGAGAAAGGTCGATGTTCATAGGAGCCGCTCGGCGGCCCCGGCGGACTCGACGGCCCTCGATAATGGTCAATAGCTGAGCTACTTGGTGGTGGTGGCCGAAAATGATTCCTATCCCTGTCGCGGTCCCGATCGCGATCACCATATCCGCTGCCGCTACTGCTGGGTCCTGGACCAGTGCTGGGCTTTAAGTAAATGGGTTTGCTACTCAAGGGACCCTTTGAGCAGTCCTGGCAAGCGTTGCGCCGACAACTAGACGGCGCATTGCGATCCCTCTCATAGTAATCGTAGTCCGGATGCCGCAGCAGATTCGAGTCCCGCCGATTGGCACTGGAGTAGAGATCCATCTGCGACAAGGGCATCTCGATCAGCTCGCAATCGCCCTGGCCATGCCCGGATGGGTCCAGCCTGTAGTTGAAGCCCTCGCACATAAACCTCCTCTCATGGCCGCACTCCCGCATGCATTCCTCTACCCGCTCGCAGGAGATGGAGCGACGCACCCAGTGGGGCGCTATCCGCTTCCCAGCCAAGACTCGACGGAAGCAGGCTGCAATGGAGATAAAGTTCGAGTTGGAGTTGAAGATGGAGGCGGGGGTGGAGGTGGGGGTGGATGTGGAGATGCTGAGGCTCTTTACGCAACTGCGAGTAAGAAAAACTGTTTAACGCTGAAAGTCAGTGAAGCGCGGACAGAACCCAAGATCGGGGCTGGGAGTGGGTTGCTTGCTTCATGTTTCTGATGTTTCTGTTTCGGGCCGTGTTTTTCTTTTTGGCGGCACAAGCACATCCGCTGCCGCTTCAGTAAATTATGTTCGAGTCATGTTAGGTGCCACGGCGGACACAACACCCATGTACATCATCAGCCTTCGCCACAGATTATCTTCTGGAAAAAAAATACAACAGCCACTACATCTCCACGAAAAAGAACCCAGGCCCACGATGGAAATTATGCAAATTACTTTAATACGCACCACGACTCCCCGAAAAAAAATTATACCTCAAGTGGAATGACCGAGTGGACGAAGTGGCTAACCTCCCGACCTTACCTTTGGCGTCCTCCACAATGATAATTGTGCTGCTCAGGTCGCTGTGCCTGGTGGGACTCACAAATTTGGCTTCGCTGTCGTCTACATACAGCAGAAACAAGGACAGAATCAGACTTAGACTCAGACTCAGACCCAGACCCAGACCCGGAGTCGGTGGCACTCGATCCCGTCTGGGTGACCTCATTTTAAGGAAGACTGAATTTATAATTTGGCTCGCTTCTGCGTCGCTCACTGATGACTGATGACTGATTACGTAATTAGTAACTGGCGTTCTGGGCCAATTAATTTCTGTGCAATGTCAAATGGTTGGAACAATGAACGAGAGCGGGAGCACGGTGGCAGGCCGCCTGCTAGCATGACCTCTCGCTAGCATGCAGGACACGGCGGATACACGAGATCGATTTCGGGGCCCGGCCCAGAACGACACGCGGCAACGGTGATTCTAATCGCGAATGAACAGCGGCTGTGGTCAAGCTTGCGGTTTTATACGAGTGCCGAGCTGAGCTTTTCGCTCCGCTAAACTCTCTTGATCTCTGGTCGCTCCGCTCTCAGTTAAAGTTTCGCATTTTCACGGGGATTCTTCACCCCTCCTCTCCGCATGTCGTGCCCCATTGTGGGTGAGTATCGTCTGAAGCCTTGAGTCTAGTTTAATGAGCGTTTTTTTGGAAGAAGATTGCTTATCTCTAGTGATGGTTCAGATGAAAATACGAGGGTACAGATCGCATGAATGTGATTTGCCCTAGGCAGATCTGCCAGCCGACGCGATGGATGAGACGAGATCCAAGATGCAGCCAAGCGTTTCCAGTTGGACCCGCCGACCCACACCCCAGTCAAGGATGCCATAATACTCGTACTTACTCGTTCTACATTATAGTATTTCATTTCAGCAAACTACCTTAACTGTTACTTGGTTAATGGTTAAGTATAGCAAGAGTTCAAGGCTCCCATGTGACTATTCCGATCAGTTAGGGGCCCTGCCATATACGAACTATATTCGCCGCTTGGGTCCTTTGTTGTCTTAAAGGATTTTCAAAACTATTTCCCAGAGCATGGCTGTATGTATGGCCCCCTCTGCCCACAGACATCACTCCATTCCATCAATCATTTCAGATGCCATATGCAGAGAAGATGCAGGTACATATGATATGCATGCAGAAGCTCAGGTACAAGAGGTACAAGAAGTACAAGAGCGCTTGAGCGCATTTCCGTTTCTGAATCAATGTCACTACTGGCTACTGGTATGCACCACGAGTGGGGGTTCTGTGTTTTTGTGCTTTGGCTTTACGGTGGGGATTTGCATACAATGAATGCCAGGGGAGCTGCATCGCCATTCAAGTGCATGCATAGTGCAATCTCTTCTGCTGTGCTGCTCTTGCACAACTCCACGGCATGGCCTGGCATAGCCGAAAAATAAAGGCGCTGATGTGTAGGAACATTGCTTCCGCCTCCGAGCAAACCAAATTGTGCTGTGCTCCAATCTTCAAGTGTGAATTACGATCTGTCCCACGCTAAATAGTGAACTAACTAACCAACAAAACAAACGAACACGCCACCTCAGAAACAGCAATTAACCACGTTAACGTCATCAAGTTAGCCATTTGAACTTGGATTCGTTTGGCACTTGGCATATGGTTATGTCACCGCCACCCGCTGCTTCGGTGGAGTTCATGTTCGTGTACTCCACTTCGTCACACTCGGGAAACTCGAAGGGAAGCTGAGCCAAAAGTTCAAACAGAATTGTTCTTTGGTGAAATTTTTAGAGCTATCATAAATCTTCTGCACTTGACAGCTGAATGCCCTCTGTAAGAAATGAGATCATTTTGTCTAGGGATTTCAGATTACACCGATATGAGTTCCTGTATTGCTATACAAATTATGGTTTTGAAAAAGCATTGAAAGAAGCGTCCGATACTTACAAGCCTTCCATACATAACATGTTACGTTTGTACATACTTCAATGCTTCAATCCTTCGACTCGTAAAGTATGTTTTTCTTTCTTGTTCTCCTTTGGTTATTCTTTAAAACCCCATCTTATTTACTTGTCTTGTACTCCGGAATACTTTTCCGATAAAGAGAGCAACTCTCAAATGGATATACATACATACGTACATATTTACCCTATTTGGTGACCTAGTAGTCCAAACTTTGTTGAGCTTTTGCTTTGCTGTAGAGAGCGAATTCGTAAAATGCTAAAGTGCGAGTGTGGCTGAATATCGAACCACCCATCCACCGGACGCGATTTTACCAGAGCTGATGAGAGACGAGAGTAGACAATCTGCCAGGCTAATGGGTTTATTTTTGTTGGGCGAATAAAAGGTAAAGAATGTGGGTCAATCGAGTGGCTGCTCGGCTGTCTGTCTGTCTGTCCGACTGTCCGATTGTCCGACTGTCTGTCACCTGTGTGGACGCCAAAACCAAATGACTTTTAGCTGTGCGCCATGTTAGTTCTAAATTTTACGAGTAGCATATGTTTCTAATTGTCAAGTGACCCGCGTCATTGTCTGTTACATGATTATTTGAAAGTGCAGGTTAGCTTCTGGGACAGCGCGAATCCGAAAATTAGTAGGGGAACGTGGATTTGGGGACGGGTCGGTATAAATGAAGTCAGGCTTAGACACTTACCCTTCAGCTCATCCATGGGATAACCGAGGCGATCGTGATCGCGATCGCGGTCTCTATCTCTATCTCTGTCGCCCATAGGTCGCTCTGAAATTGTACCATGGCGCCTTTACAGTCCAGAGATCTTTCAGATTATCATCGTCTCACACTTACTGTTGCTCCCCTGCATGTAGTCATCGGGATTGAAGTAGGTGGCAATGGTTTTATCGTCGTCCAAGCTGTATCCCCCATACCCGTCCCCAGGGCGCATTGCGCTTCCATTGCGTCGCACGTAATCGTCCCGCAGTGGCGGAGACGCATCGTAAGGGGGTGGAGGGCGGGCGGAGGGTCCTGGCATGCCATAGTCGCCGTCGTGTGTGGACTGCATCGGCGGATCGGGTCGATTAGTGTAGTCCGGCCTGGGTTCGCGGTGGGGTTCGTAGCTGGGACTGGGTCGCGGTCCGTAGGATGGAGGCGTGGAGCTGTCGTACGGCCGTGGTGGAGGAGGCGGATAGTCAGGACGAGGCGGCCTGGCTGCATAGTGGGGTCGCTCATCCGAGGACGCGCTCGGAGGTCGCATGGTAGGTGGTGTGTACCGCTCCGGGCTGCCATAACTGTAGCCGTTTCCGTAGCCCAGCCCGAAGATGGGGCGCGGTGGGCCATGGGGTGTGGGCCGCACCTCCTCATTCTCCAGGGATGGCGGGCCATGATAGTGGTCCTCTACCTCGGGGGCGTTGGCCGCGTAGCCGCCTGGGATGTAGACGTCTTCGTTGGGAGCTGGATAGTTGTTCTCATAGAGGGCGGGGTATTTGTATAGGGGATACAAGTCGTGCGAGAAGTACAACCGATCGCCGAGACCAGGGGGCGGCGGAAGAGATGGCGCAGAGATCGTAGGCAGCCGCGGCGGCGGAGGCTCGTCCGTGTGCGGAGTCGGGTTCACGATCAACACAGGAGTGTTACCCACCTCCAGCGGCCGATTGGGCAAATTCGCCGGGGTCGGTCCGGGGCTGATGGGACTGGGACCCGGTCCGGGGGCAATCGAATTGTCGCTCAGGTCGAAGCAGTTCGTCTTGCGAGTATACAAATCAAAGTCGGGATCGAAAATCACGCCTCCCGGCCGCCCACCGCCGCCCGAGCCGTACTGCTCCGACGACAACTGACATGTGCCGTTTCCGCGTCGATGCACACTGCAAACAGAAACGAATTCAGAGGGCCGCAACCAAGAGGGACACCAAGAGGCTGGGATCGGAATTGGGTAATCGCCGTGTGACAGCTTGAACTCACCCGAATGAGATGGCCTGGCACTTCTCGCCCGCCTGCAGACACTTCTCCTTGCACATCTTCAGCGAGTTGGTGTCTTCGGTGCGGAAGGTCTTCTCAAATGGCAGCATCGCCTCCAGTGCGATCCGCTCGAAACAGTCTGCCGACGATTCCAATTCAAATAAAAACACAATCATCCAACAATTATTGCGTTCAAAGGTTGCTACTTGCGACCTGCAGTTGGGCAATGGAAATGGAAATGGGAATGGGAATGGGAGTAGGAATAGGAATAGGAATCCCCCTCCTCTAAGCCGAGCTAGCAGCGGACCTCGGATTGCGTCACCAGATAAATGGATGAATGATGAGCAGGTTCCACTTGCACTTTCAAGGCCACCACTCAGTGGAGCTGGTGGCGGTGCTCCACTTCATCCACTTTATGGTAGGTTAGTTTTATCGACTCTGCAATTGTCGCTTTCCGATTGTTTGCCATTCTGCTGGCTTTGTTCTTTATTCAAATTGGAATTGTATTAGCATTGCGTGCCGCGGGGACGCAGCTGACTGCCATTAACCCATCTGCCATCTGCGACTCGTATAAGTTCCTTTCTTCTCCTATTTGGTTGCTGTCGGTATGCGAGTGTCATGAATAATTCAAAAAGGTCAAACACACAAACAAAACACAAACTCTCATTGTGATGTCTGTGGCTTTGACATGCTCCACGGCTTGGTTGTCAATCTATGGTTTTTAGAGGGACGGACTTCAACCGATTCCTAGGAAATCTCGTTATTCCTTTTCCCTGCAATCAAGGAACGTGTGGCAGTCCCCGTTGCCCCGTTGTCACAATATAAATAATATCAACCGTCGATAGCTCAACACTTCTACCGGACACCCAACTCATTCCATCATCACTATCTACATACGCAACCGCGCTAACTAAATATATACAATTCTTAACTAATGAGTGAAGTCAATCTGAATAAAGACATTTATTATAAACCTCACAAATGTTTCATGTCGAGGTCGCGGGGCGGTATTGTGTTTTTGCCAGTACGAATCTTACTGGGAGAGAGTTAGTGGTAAAAAGGGGGAGAGAAAGGGAGATGGTCACCCATGCGGTGAAACTTATCTTATTTATTATTGCTATAACCGATCGCAACTAGATTGGGGAGTATGGTAGACATCATTGATGCCATTGATGGGTATCGAGAATACTTCATATATATAAACTTGAGTATACACATACTTAACGAATATCTAACCGGGTATATAATCATTTCTCTGGTGTGAATTTCTCTAAAGGGATATTGGTGCTAAGATCATTTCGCTTGTCCTGTCGTTGAACGAAATACACCTATAGCTGCAACACTGTACATATGTATGTACTTCTAAATATGTGGGGTTCGATTATCCACCCGTCCCGACGCGTCATCGCACTTACCATTTCGTGCGGAAACCAACTGATTATCGACAGTTAGTGCCTCTGCGGACCGAGGCCAGATGCCGAGGAGTATGTAGAGCGTCCAGAGCATCGGAAGTAATCGCCGCCTGTGCTGTTCCTCCATAAACCGAATCATTGGGCCTCGAAATTGTTTTCACTTGTGGAACCGATATCCTATCCGTATTGCTTTGTACAGATTCACTTGTTCCTTGATTCGTAATCGATCTTGTATTCCATTTACATTATTAGAGGTTTTTCTTTATAAATTCTGTGTAGAGGATCGTGTTTGCATCGCACCGTTAGGACGGACCGGAGATGGCGAACTGAAAGACAGGCAGCCACGCGAGGCGCGTAGAAACCTTCTTCGTTACGATTATTTCTCCTCTTTCTCTCTTTCTCTCTGGCCTTTCTTCAGAGTCACAGTCGCGTGTTAGAGTGGTTTTTATTTGTATTTTTATTTTTATTTCTTTTCGTGTTGGAGTGTTTCTGGCTTTCGCGTTACGTTTCGCTACTTTTCACATTCTTTCACCGTTAATTATGTTGCCAAAATATGCAGATCATTATAAAAGATCGCCAAGATCTGTGGTGGGACCCTCTCTGCCGCTTATTTATGGGCTCGGCTCAGCAGAAAAGCCTGAAAAATCTACGGTTGCGGAAGAGACCAAATCTACATAATTACGCGGATGAGTATTGGGCGGCTTGTAACTGCGAGTGGGAAAGAGATAGCCAGAGTCAATAACCTGTCCAACGAAGCGCTTCGGCTCGGATCGGCTAGGAACTTCCTTGACGATGATGGCGGCAGAGTTCACCCCATGCCAGAGGGCAGAGGGTGCCGTGCCTGTGACCTTTCGACCAATGTTTAGAAATAAGAATTGCCCAATAATTAAAAACTCGAATGACAAAGTGCTCATCAATGCGTAAATCCAGCATTTGTCATCATCCGACCCGATCCGACCCAAGTTGGCCAAAAACCCCAAAAAACATTAATTTTTTATGTTTATTTTCCGACTGGCTTGATGGCTTGGCTTGAGAAAGAATCTTGCTGATTAATTAGAGGCCGACTGAAGCGGTCCAAAGGTTTGTGGCTGCTGGTTGCAACGAATAGTTCTCACAATGTAAAAACAAAACTTTTACGAAGTGTACTTAGCAAAATCTTAGCAAAATATACGAGTATGTAGAATGTTATAGCCACTTTCTTCTCTGGGCTCTGGATTCGGGTCAGCTTCTTCAACGCCTTTCCGCTTCACAACTGCGATTAGGGCGAATGGAGAGGTACGTTGCGCTTTGACACTGCGTATTTTTGGCTAATGACAAGAAATCTCTCTCCCGCCCAGTCTACACTCACTAGCTTCGGACTTGAGCTCAGTTTTTTCTGGGTTTGCTTTGCTTTGCAGTGGATTACGAATATATTTTTGCAACCCGCTTTCAATTCTGATTTCGTCTCGTCTCGATTCGTTTGGTTTGCTTTCGCTGCGACTCGAACTCGCCGCCGATCCGCACTCGCTAAACAATTGAAGCCGAATAAAAATTCTGATTTAGTTGTGTTTGAAATTCATCGAAAGAGCAGAAAGCAAAGCGGCAGCGTCGCCGCCGGCTGCGCTGTGACAGAGCCACCGGCAGAGCAGCAGCGCTCACAAAGCTTTTGTTGTATGGAGCATTTAGATTCGAACTCAGGTGGGACATCGGAGGGGGCATGGGCGGGCGAGAGGCACTGGAGTTTGGCTCCGCAGATCGTCATCATCATTATCATCATTAGCATTGCCCTCGCTGCGCCCACTTGGGGCGATGATTCGATGTGGGGATGTGTCGGGAAAGAGGGGGCAGACAGCCCAGCTCAGCCCAGCTCAGCCCAGCCCTCTGGCTGCTTGGGAGTCCGTCTTCCGCGTCTTCTTTCCGCCTAATAGCTGGCAATGACTCTCGAAAAACGTTTCAAAACGAAATGGTAACAAGAGGATTGAAACTGAAAGATAAGCGAAGCTCGAATGCTCTTGTTGTATCTGGTATTAGTCATGTCCAGTCTGGAAGAGAAGAGGGGAAGAAAGCTCTCTGATGCCCACACACAGACCGAGAAACCCAACTTACTTACCGCTTCATTTTGTAGATTTTTGTATGTATCATCTTTCTATTATATATGTATGCACTACCGAACAGCTTCGCTTTTCGGATAGCAAGTATCGATGAAACCCAGCAAGTAGTTCTTTTGAGCTGTTCTGCTGCATCGTTGTGCTTTAGCCGTCGCAGTATATGAGCTCATATTGTATGTACCTTCCAAGTGCAGAGAGCTAACAGAAGTAGGCGCTGCTTTGCGTGATTATGGCTCGAGTGTGCGCGCAATTAGAGGTAGAGTTCTTGGTTGCAAGACGGGAGTTAGTAGAGCACTCCACTCGAATTAGAATCGCACCCGAAGCCGAGAATCTTTCTTTTCCGCTTTGTTAGCCCCTCTAAGCGATGAGAAACTGGCCACACATGCATTTGGTTGGGGCTTCGTCTTCGGCAGCCGATGCCGAGCAAATGCCGAGCAGATGCTGCTCAACCGTTAACTCGTGTGGGTTTTCACCGAAAAAAAGTCTCAAAGGGAACGAAAGGGTGGTGGTGACTGGAGGCGGTGGAGGGGTAGGTGTAGGTGTAGGAGGTGTGTAATTGGCGACACCTTTAAGTGCCGACCTTGTCATGCTCGCTGGCGTCGTCTAATTCAGGCCGGGGTTGTTCTTCATCAGCGCGTCGACATCACCATCGCCACTGCCGGCGTCTGCGCCTGCGTCCGTGCGCATGCGTCGACTTCGGCGCTAGCGTAGGCGCTGGCGCTGGCGCCAGATGAACGATCGTGGCAGAGGCGTCGAGTCTCCTAGATTCGCTGGAAGCTTGAGAAATGAGCTCATGCTCATTTTGGGTCGTTCATTTGCATATCAGGAATTCTTGGGAACAGCAGCCGCTAATGTTCTCCGTGGCCACGCCCTCAAAAAGGGTCACTTCTCGATGATTGCCAAATAGAAGCAGGTATTGGCATTGGCAGACGAGACAAATGTTGCAAAATAATTTATTTGTGTGAATATTTTGTGGGAGGCGCTGCTCCACATATCACATGAATGCAACAGGCAGCACCGAGGTTTGCTTGGCATTTGTCCCTCGGCTCCGGCTCCGGCTCCGGCACCATCGACATCGACCCTATCCGAAATCCAAAATCGCATCAAAATTCATTCAAAATTCAGGGGGCGATCGGCGCTTTTGACGGACGCATTGCGCCTGCCAAGTGGCAGCCACTTGGTGGCGCCGTTTCTAGCGTTTCTGCGTGAAAATTCAATACGCAGCGCGTGTCTAAAAACAGATATTGGCGGCAGATACCACTGCGAGTGGGTTGAGTTGATCGTGGGTGGACGGCGGATCCGCAGGAACCATCAACTAGCTGGCTGACTGGGGGCTCCTCCACGTCATGTAATACTTATCGATTGGGTAAACGGTTTCTGCCAGGCGCATAAATTTTGTCAAGAGCTGATTGACAGTTGTGGGCCAGCAGGAAGCCCTAGCTGATCGACATTCACAAAATAAAATGCCTAGTCGCCCATTCATTCATGCTCTCAAAATGCACAAGTAATTCTCTTGCACATTCGTTTGCTTCTGCAAATCAATCTTTCTCCCATCATGTAAGCCTCGACTATATGTACATACATACGTAGAGTATGAGATAATAATCAGGTTTTCGTTTACTATGACCGATTCGTGGAAAACGTTAACCATTTAAATATGTATAATCACTGATATGCCAATTGACCACCCACCATGATCAACCTGTCCAATAAAACAGCATTAGCCAGCAAATCGGCTTTGACGCCACTTCGCTCACGCATATAAATAAAGTATGAATCTGTACATACTTATGTACATATATTCTTGATCAGCATCAGCGTCTGGCAGTGCATAACATACGCGCATAATCTGTAACTATATTCCAAGCTCCTTTCCCAGAAACTAGTTTTGGCCAGCTCTTGTGTTGTAGGATTCACATTCATATTCACAGAAAATAGACAGCAGCATTTGCTGCAACAGCTGTTTGACCAGCAGGCCACAGCCCCACAATGACCGAGTCCCCCAGTTCCAGTTCCCAGTAGTTCGAGCTCCTGTCCGTATCATTGGGCGTTCCACTTTCGCAGTTATCCAAAACTCACCCAGCAGGAAGTATTTGCATTCGCCACTCGGGAGGGGAGTCGCGCGCGTATACAGAAAGCGAAAGTAATCATCCAGAGCAGTACGACTACGAGTACGACTACGAGTACGACTACGAGTACGAGTAGCTACCACAGCACAACCAATGCGCCGCTATGGACACGCACGGGCCAGGGGCGGTAGGGGCCACCGAGTATTTATCACAACAAATATCCATTATGCAATTGGCCATGTCTAAAACGAGCAATTTGCCACAAATGCAGCAACGTCCGAGGGGGGGCTGGGGCAGGATGGGAATTGAAATGGGAATGGGAATGGGAATGGTGGCGTGGTGCGCCCTCAGACGCACAAAGGCACACTGGCCTACATATACATACCACCGAGCAGACTCCACTCATGCTCCCAACTTTACCGATTCGCACTCATGCGGAGCAGCGGGGATTGTTAACAGTTTTGTTAACAGTTTTGTTAACAGAGTTGCAACAGTTGGTTGCAACATGCGGCGTGCAGCATGCATTTGCTACTGCAATGTTATATCAGGGACAGAGTGGGAATCTACGAATCGAACACCTGTTAAAATCGTGTGAGGCATTACCGTTAAGTAATTGCCCGAAATGCGTTTTATTGCTAATTTCATTTATCTTATGTGAAGCGCGTCTCGTACGTGTTTCGTGATTTGATAACGTCAATAAGTACACACGATGCGACTATACATTGTAAATATGTACATATGTACATACATATGTACGTACTTATGTGCTCTTTCTCTCTCCTGTAATTTCCATGCTGACCCATATTACATACATATGTATGTACATCCATGCATACTTACATACGTACATATGTATTGTATAGTATAGTATACTATCGTAACGTTCAAGGCCGTACGCTCAAGATGTCTTCAACCTGATGTGACAATTCGATTCCGTCTCTCCAACGTTCACTTTTCGGTGTTCAGTGCTGATGTCTTCAGAAGGCCGCTAAGTGACCCGTACCGTTCAATAGTGATGTCTGCATATGGCTGTGCTACTTGGTCGTTCACTTGGAATGATTTCCCATCCCATCCCATACCATGCAATCCCCCTCCTTGCTACTTTTGCTACTTTTGTTACTTCGGCGCACGGGCAGAAGGCCTGGCCACATTGTCGCGATTATGAAATTAATGTAATTTGTATCATATTACACAAAACATCACCGAGCTGCAACTGTAGTACAACATCATTGTCTCTGCCGGCGACAGTCAAAGTTCGATTGTCTGCGTCATCCGAATGCGGCTTCATTGTCGTTTGCCAGCAAGTGAAGCATGGACAGACGACGCGACGTCAGCCCGGCGCGGTACTAACCCTTGTAAACAGAAGCGGCCAGAAGAGTCAAAAAGATTTATATGAACATACATATGTACCTCGTACGTACATACACATAAACATATCTGTTAGCAGTCGTCCACTTTTGCTGTTGCTGCTGTCTTGCGCATGCGTCCCCGTCACGTTTGTCTTGCGGAGCGCAGCGCAGTCGCCGCCGCCCGTGGTTCGACTCGGCTCTCTGTGGCTGCGGCTGTGGCGCCTGCATTGGGGGGTACCAGTATAAAACAGATGGGTCGCCAGCCTGTGGTTATCAGTCAGCGGCAGGCATTGACAGTGCTTCGGTTTTCGCATTATACGTTACTAGTATTTCCAGTGTAGAAGAGTTCGTGATTTCATTTGACCAAATATGTCCGCTCTGAAAGCATTCGTAAGTGTTCAAGAAAGCAGAGGATGTAATGTGAGAAAGGATCAAGTGCATCAAGTGATTGAAACAAGTGGTTAGATGTGATGAAGGTCTACATGCAAAGGACAACGGTGCAGAGGCTCTGCTCTTCATGTTTCGATGATAAAACTCCAGATTGGAAGATCTTCAGATATGAAGATCCACAAAGATTTCGATTAACTCAGAAAAGTTTCAGTTCAAGCTTCATTCATCGTATTCATTAACCTCTTTCAGATCATTTTCGCCCTATTGTCCGTGGCTTGCTGTGCGCCCAGCCCAGGCTTCTTCGGCAAACAGTGAGTATATCTACTAATAATATAAGAGTACTCGTACCAGATCCGTAAATAACCAGCACCAGTCGCTAAAAATAGTTATTTCCGATTCGTATGTGCTTTTAAACGCTGGCAGTGAGATAGATATGAAATATGCATTCGATTATTGAGCAATCGAACGCTAATGGCACTTCGCCTGATTAGCTCCGATACGATCCGATTCACTTTCCGCCGTAGAGGAATTTCCCAGGCTGCGATTGGCACTCAGTTCATTATAATGCGCCCATAATTGGCTGACTTAATTGCTAATTCCGAGCATTGATCGTCGCGGTTGGTGTCTGCTGCCTGCTGCCAAGTGACAATCGACCATTGCTCACTGCGATCGGCAGGGTTCAAGCAACTGAAGTAGAGTTGACAATCTGATTAGCTAATACGCGAAACGACGAGTGCCAATTTCTGATAGTCAAGTCTAGCCTCCCAGCTCTTGGACTGATTTCACTTTCATGTTTCCAATCAATTCGCAGTGAACATCATACGATCCATGTTCCATACAAGGTTCACACGGTTCACCACCATCATGTACAGAAGATTCATGTTCCGGTGGTAAAGCACGTGCCCATTTACAAGGAGGTTCCTGTTCACCACGTCCACCACGAGGAGATCCTCCCAGTGCCCGTTCACCATGTCCATCACGAGGAGGTGCCAGTCCATCATGTCTACGAGGATCATCACGATTACCACAAGGGCTGGAGCTCAGCGCACCATGGACACGGCTGGATCTAGGGCGTCAGCCCCACCCCACCCAAACCCTCCATCAAACCAATAAAACCCAGCCCAACCCTCCTGCCTGTAAATATTGTACAATTCCTAAGTTAATGATTGTAAATAAACTGAATTCGATCGTACGTATACGCTCTGGATTGGATCACACATCATTCGGCCAGTTCGTATCAGCCCCATGCAAGACTATAGTTTGCAGTTGCACTTGACCTTGGGCATCGTCTAAAGGCGGCAATTAAGCCGGAGTTTTGCAAGAACGACTTTCACAAAGCACTCACTCAACCAGCTCCGTCTGAGGTCAACCGCCAGCAGGCCAACGCTTGGTCTGCCCAACCAGCACACGACGCGTGTTGTAAGCCAAGGGCGGGGCACGCCACATTCCGGTTGCATGACAGAGAGAGGCACTCCGAGCTGATACTCGTAGTTCCTAGTTCTCCACCACACCACTCCCGATATTAAAGCAAGATCAGGAATTTGCTCGAGCAAGTGAATGGCCTCAGCTTCATTCCACTCACTTCTCACTTTTGGTTGCCTGGCAGAGGAAAGCCAGCTCTGAAGCTCTGATTCTTTGACCAACATGCATTTTATTCGGCGCCAACAACAGAATTTCAAATTAATTTTCACTAATTGAGAACATAGGGCGAAGCGTTAGGGGAAGCTGCGGGGAAGGGATATAGAAACGATAGGGACGATAGAATCCTCATCACCCCAGGTCGCTCTAGTGGCAGTAGGGGAAGTTGGGGCACTCGTGTGGAGAGACTCCGGCCGGGTAAAGACGCTCTGTCCAGCCTGGCAGCGGAGGAGCCGCCACAGGAGCACCAGCGTGTCCGGCATTCACGTCGCAGTACGGATAGTTGGGGCAGGTCTGGGGATTGACACCAGCGGGATATTTGTCTCCGCCTGCAGCAGGCGCAGGTGCCGCATTCCAAGAGGGCTGTGGCTGTGGCTGCCATTGGGGCTGCGGCTGCCACGTTTGAGGCTGCGGCTGCCACTGGGGTTGCGGCTGCCACGTTTGCGGTTGCGGCTGCCATTGTGGCTGCGGCTGCCATTGATTCTGCGGAGCTCCCCACTGCGATTTGGGGCTGTGCAGTCGCTCGTTATCACAGATTGGGAAGCCGGGGCAGTCCTGCGGGTTCACGCCGGCCGGATACTGCGCAGCAGGTGGATGCTGGGGCTTGGCCAGAGCCAAAGCCAGACAGGAGGCGAACAGCTGAATGAGAGCCGAGATGATTGGTTGCTTCTTGGAAGAGGAGGCCTGGAGGCATGGACCCACTTACCAGCTTGAAGAACATCGGGACGGATGTGTGTGTGGGGGTGCGAGTGGCGCGAGATTGGCTTTGGCTGGCAGGGAATAATCCTTGACCAAATTGGACTATGAGTCGATAGCTTAAACTTCCAATTAGGTTCTGT
The DNA here is from genome assembly GCA_008121275.1 of Drosophila lowei. NCBI lineage: Eukaryota > Metazoa > Arthropoda > Insecta > Diptera > Drosophilidae > Drosophila > Drosophila lowei. The sequence goes on from CM017778.1 coordinate 3,968,287, forward strand.
TCCTGGTCAGCGCTGCACTGTTGCTGCGGTGAGCAGCCATCAGGCTTATATAGCGGATGCTGGTGCAGGCTAGAACCGAGTCGAGTCTGGTCTCACTCTCAGTCTCAGTCTCAGTCTCTCGGTCTGAATCGGTTTCACTTTCATTGGCGGCTCGTAGCGGCCGCGGCAATTGCTGGGGCTGTGGTTGTTGCTTTTGTAGTTGACTGATCTCGCGCATATTTTACTTGATTGGCCCAACAGATTATTATGAGTCTTTGTTGCAGAGCGCGAACAAATAAATCGAACGGGGCCGGCTGGAGGTACGTACCGCCGGATCGAGAGACGGACATGCATGCAGTATGCAGGTAATATGCTTAAGCACTCACTGTGCGAACACATACTTGTGCAGAAAAACTTCTACGAGTAGCATAGATATATTGTATGAAGGAATGGTGTATATATTGTATGTATACAATATGTACATACATAGGTATGAATATCGAGTTACAGACATGCCGTCATTAGCAATGAACTAAGCCCCCAACTTGCTGTTTGGCCAAAAGAAATCTCTGGGTTGGATTTGTATTTTGACAACTGCGCGTTGGCGTATGGCCAATTTTCAATTGCCATTTGCCAGTCGCTGTTGTTTCTACTTGTATTGCCGGCCCTTGTCTCGCCTCTGCTTATGTTGGGGATCAGTTCGTGAATCACTTTATTCAGAGCGTTTCGGATAGGATCGTGTAAGAGGCCATCGCCTTGGCATGCCACATGCTGCCGACGCCTGCCTGCCTGCCCGGAAGGCAGTGCCAGCAGCCCATGTCATTGGAAACTGGTTTCAGTGCAGCGAACTTGCACTAGATCTTACTTCTCACTTAATGCATAATACACGTATTCGAGAGGTGGCCTGAGGTTCACTTCTATGCTAGGGTTGGGCGATATGTGGCTATACTCTATATGATATGATATGATATTTGCATGTGAGTACATGTCCTGCAGATGCGTTGATTTGAATAAATAGTTTTGAATCCAACACCTTTTCCCTTACTTGTTCTTCCATCCCTAGTCTTGTTTTCCTTTCCCCTTTGGCAATTCTGTCTTCCCGTTATTCTGTCGGCTTTGAAGCTGATTTTTATTCCACAAACGCATGCGCAGCGCCACTCCACTCGAACCGCGGAACTGGAGGTGGAATCAACTTACGCACCAACGCGCGCCGCGACTTCCTGGGCTGGCTACGTCACAGACACAGAGCCGATGCAGAGTTCGATGGAAAACTCAATTACATGGCATGAAAACCGCAGTGCCACACAAATTATGAGCTAATCAGGCAGCACCCAGTGCCCCAGGTCGCAGCTACACACAAGCACATGTGTGCATGAACATGTTATAAAGACGGACGTGGACAGGCGGACGTGCCCAATTGTTGGCAACAGTGTAACAGATTTAGTTTAATTCTTATAATTTGTGTTTGCCGCCAGCCATTGCCAGGAATTTGCGCGGGCGCGGCACAGCATAGCCAGTCCAGTCCAGTCTAGTCCCGCAATCGCCGCCTGCCTGTTCTGCTCTACGACTTGTAGGTGGTCGTCGCTGGCCTGGCTAATGCGTTGTGGTACGTTGCTCCAACGCCAGCCGATCGATCTCGTTAGCCTTGATCAATGGCCCGGAAAAAAAAAATAGAGAAAAATAAAAGCCAGCGAAATTCAAATGGTTGGTTGACCGTTCGCAAAGTGCAGTCTTTGTGGCCAGTCCCCAGCGCGGCATAGCCCTGGCTAGACCAAAAGCATCCATGTGTTTGTTCTCGCGCTTGTAAGTTGATATTGGCTGGTGCTGGTGCTAATGCTGTTGCTGCTGCTGGGTATATCGCGACTGTCTTCAAGTTTTCCTTTTTTGTCACCCGGCGCGCTTTAAATTATTATGCCATTAGTTGTCGCCTTATTTTTGTCAAGATTTTAATTATCTATTTCCTTCTAAGCTGACAGCTCCAGTGCGAGCTCGGGGTGTGGTGCCAGCCCAATGCATAGGTGGGTGGCGTGGCCGCGTGGTTGATTACGATTAGAGAAAGCGGCTGGAAGGAGCTTTAGATGCGACTTGCAAAAAATGTAGTCAGTTCAATATCTGCACTTTGACATATTTTTTTTTTAAATTTAGGCTAACAGAAGTAAATCTTTCAATTTTTCTTACCAACAAAGTGTTAAATAAGTAAACTAATAAGCAAACCATGTCAAAACTTTGCTCAACTCGCGCCTAAAACTGATCAGGGCGATCGTTTAGGATCTTGATGCAGCTTCAGCTTTGCTGTCGCCAGCTCCAGCAGCTTCTTCAGCTTCGGCTTTGCTGTCGACCTCGACAACTCCAGCAGCTTCCTCAGCTACAGCCTCAGTAGTTTCAGTCTCCATTGCTCCTATTTCGGTCACAGTAGCTGCACTTTGGGCATTGGGATTGGCCTCAGCCTCCTCCTTATCAATGTCATTCGAAGGCTCGTCTTGTAACAGAGCCCGGCGCGACAATTGCTCCTTATCTGAAAGATATAAATTCTGTCAAGGAATCTGTTGTAGAAAAAAAGTGGAAAATGCTATCATTTCGCTACCAGAGTCGTAGTCATCTGATGAATCGCTGCCGGAGCTATCGATGCGATTGTTTGAAGGTGGTGTTTGCTGATTTAGTGAGAGACGAGGAGCCACTGGTCGCTTCTTCCGCGCTGGATTCAAAGCATTGCAAAAGGCACAACGAAATGAAGTGTAAACATATTCATCCTCCGGCAGCATACCTATTGGAGGAGCAACACAATTCGACAGTAGAGTTTCGGACATAACAAATCAATTCAATTCTCACCGTTATGGCCATCGCACTCTTTGCAGATCATGCCGTAGCGAATTGGAGTGTCTCCTACAATGAAGTCTACAATACGGTCCACTGCGCTGCGTGACCGGTTCTGATCTACCACTGGAAAAGGCGTACGCCGACGCAGTTCCTGCACTGCGCCCACATTCAGAGATGCTGACGTCATCGACTGTGTCGAGCTGTTTAGATTGTTGTTGTTGACATTGCGGTAGACGCTGCTATACGGAGTCAACAATCTCTGCTGCGTACTGGCTTCTGGCAGTCTTGCTGCAGGCTGTGGCGTTCGTTGAGGCTGCATTGCGGTGGAACGAGTAAACGACTGGTTTAGCTTCCTGTCCCCGAAGCGTTCCAGGAGATTCACTGCCACCTGTTAAACAAAAGAACGATAAGGCAAGCAGTTGACATCCAGTGGCCATATTGGGCTGCACTACCTTGTAGGTCTCTTTGTCCATGACCTGCTCTAATATCTTTTCTTCTTCTCCTTCAGCTGGGCCAGCTTATCGCCATTTTTGTTGAGCTTGCGCTGAAAGTACCACGTAAACATCTGCCGCATCAAGACGATGCTAGGGTGCAAAAAATCAGAGATTTGTTTTGGCGCGTCATTTCAGTGATATCATCATCAAATCACTCCATTACTCACATAATGGGGAACAGGAGCAGCGGTACCAAGTACACGATGCGCTCTTTCCATGTCGGTGGAAAGTAAAAGCAACACCATAGTCCAAAGCCAACGATGTATGCGCCAATTGTGATGCCAAGAAAGTTTGTGACGAAGCTCCGCTTCCTCTCTTGAGTATTTATCATGTATTTTTCCAGGTCTTTGATCTGTACTTGCAGGGCCTCCAGAACCTCCTCCGTTGATTTTTCCTTCTATAATTAGAATCATGGGCACGTCATATTTTAATATGCATGCAAATAGGTTTTTTTTACCCAAATACGAACCCGAAATTTCGACAAAACGAATCCCATCTTGGAGTTTTCGAGTTTAAACTGGACGTGCTCAAACTTTAAACATTTATTTTTATATTTTGCTATTAAACTGCCCGCCGCCTTGCAATTATTTGTTGTTTGTTGTTGGTAATATTTATGGATAAAATATACGGTCTGACCCTCAGAAATATACCGAAAATACGTCACATTTTCAAAATATACCGATAACAACATTTTTTTTTAAGTAATAGCACTAACCATACAGTATATAGATGTGACAATTCATACAAAGAATGCGTCACACACTGGCTAGCGCGCACAGTACCCCAGAGAGAACCCAAAGAGAACATCTTTGCATGTGTTAGTACACACGCAATATGTTTCGACAAAAATATGTGATTGTATGCTTTTTTCAGATTTTTTGAACTCTCTCAAGTCTTGTTCTGTTTTTTCTCCAGCATGTTTTAGTGTATGGGTGCACATGCATTCTCACGTACTTTGCGTGTGTGTGTTTAGTATTGCTGGCTGCTAGAACTGAAATTTGAGTTTGGTTCTGTTTTGGGTGTTTTGGGTCTTTTGATGAACTGACCTACCGCCACAAAATAAATGAAGAATGGGCGGGGGTGGGGTGTGGTACACTACGGCGCGGGAAATAAAATAAAAGCTGTTATTTGTTTGATTTGTGATTGTTAATTATTATTAATGACTTAAATATAAAATATTACAATAATATAATTATACATTTATTTCCTTATCTGGAAGCAGGTTGATTATAAATTATAAAAATTATGTAAACGCCGTCGGTTCTCGACTTTTTGTTTATTATAACTAAAATAATGATTTATCTAAATATACGATATATAAAAAAATATATATAAACTAAAATAAATATGCATTCATATATATGGAATTGGTTTTACATATATTTCGAAGCAATTGTCAATCGCGAGCTTGCCGACGGGAATCTGCAAAGCAAAAATTTAGATGCCGGTCGCACCTTGAATACTCTCATGGACAATATCCATAAATTTTCTAATTCAATTATGAAATATCTTATGTACATACATATGTACATAAATATATCAGTTTATTACATTCGTATATTGCATGAGGGTATTCAAAATTACAGTTGTCTTGATGTCTTGGTGACAAGCTTCTTTAAAAAGTGTGAATACTCTTAAAGGGCGCGCAATCACGGAATCTTGTGAGAAAGACATGAACATAATTCGAATTTTGCTCTGGTTCGTTGCTTTGACCTACAGTATTTTAGGGTATTAACACTTTTCTAAGAAGCTTGTCACCTAACATCAAGACAACTGTAATTTTGAATATCCTGATGCAATATACGAATGTAATAAACTGATATATTTATGTACATATGTATGTACATAAGATATTTCATAATTGAATTAGAAAATTTATGGATATTGTCCATGAGAGTATTCAAGGTGCGACCGGCATCTAAATTTTTGCTTTGCAGATTCCCGTCGGCAAGCTCGCGATTGACAATTGCTTCGAAATATATGTAAAACCAATTCCATATATATGAATGCATATTTATTTTAGTTTATATATATTTTTTTATATATCGTATATTTAGATAAATCATTATTTTAGTTATAATAAACAAAAAAGTCGAGAACCGACGGCGTTTACATAATTTTTATAATTTATAATCAACCTGCTTCAGATAAGGAAATAAATGTATAATTATATTATTGTAATATTTTATATTTAAGTCAATAATAATAATTAACAATCACAAATCAAACAAATAACAGCTTTTATTTTATTTCCCGCGCCGTAGTGTACCACACCCCCACCCCCTGCCCATTCTTCATTTATTTTGTGGCGGTAGGTCAGTTCATCAAAAGACCCAAAACACCCAAAACAGAACCAAACTCAAATTTCAGTTCTAGCAGCCAGCAATACTAAACACACACACGCAAAGTACGTGAGAATGCATGTGCACCCATACACTAAAACATGCTGGAGAAAAAACAGAACAAGACTTGAGAGAGTTCAAAAAATCTGAAAAAAGCATACAATCACATATTTTTGTCGAAACATATTGCGTGTGTACTAACACATGCAAAGATGTTCTCTTTGGGTTCTCTCTGGGGTACTGTGCGCGCTAGCCAGTGTGTGACGCATTCTTTGTATGAATTGTCACATCTATATACTGTATGGTTAGTGGTAATAGAAAAGTAACAAAGCCGTATTTTTCTTTAACTGAGATCATTCTTTCTGTTCGGTCCAATTGTAGCCAATAATCCATAGATTATATTCAGTGGTGCACCAGTGAGTTAAGCCCTATATTATTGCTCGTCATATTCTCGCGCACGGCAGCAGCCTATGCAGCCGTTCTCCCTGGCGCATTTCTTTCTATCCTTCGCTTTCGCCCTTGTTTTTTTTCGATTTTTCGCGCTCTAGTCGAAGACTCGCTTGCATTAGGGCGCGGGCAATTCGAGCCGCCTCATAGTGGGCGATTTGCCTGATCTACCGTAACGAAATATAAATTTTCAACTTTTAAAATCCGCCAAATCTTGATTTCCCGGCGATACCAAAATAGCAAATCGATAACATCAAAATCTATAAAGTCGAAATCGTTGATCAGCTGTGAGCTGCCGAACACATCATATGCAAGCACAACTGTTTTTTTAGTTTTCCCGCTTTTTTGTGCGTTTGTTCGTTTTTGTGCGTTTCTAGATTGTTGTGAAAACTTGTGTTTTTATTCATTTTCGCTCAGGTTTTTTTATTTTTGACCAGCTGAAGGTATGTATTAAAAGAAAATAAATGTTTTGTGACCTGTGAATATATGTTGTATTGCTAAGTTCTGTTTGAAACTAACAGCCTTTCTAAAACCCTATTTGTGAGTTAATTTCATCTTCTGTAGAGTAAAAAGTTATATGGCACATGTCTGCCAGTAAAAATGTTTTACTGTGAAAATATGATTCGTCCACTGTGTAAATTGCCCAACATTAGCTGCCTAAGCCGCCCATTCTGACTATGAAGTTTTTTTAGAAATCATGTCAGCCTGCTCTTTTAGTATGGCATTGAGAAAAATCTGTTTCAAGCAAACTTTCAGCACCGATCGAGTTCATTTTTTAAAATTTTATTGAAAAATCAAACTCAGCAGGACTATAAAGGTCAATATATTACTGCAATAAAGTCTTTTTATTTGACAAGGAAGCCCAAAATCATCCCGAAGTATCAGATGAATACAATTTGGATTCGGAAACCTAAAATTTTTTTTAAATGTCCTGTAAAAAAAAATTTTAAAAAAATATTTAAAAAATATTATTTATTTAAATAAAAAAAAAATTAGATGAATGTTGTTTCTTAAAGGGTTGATATTACATACAAATTATCTACTTTTTTATATTTTCCTTGTTTTTTGAGTTATTAATTTTGTTACGCTAGATCAAGAAAATCGCCCACTGTGCTCCTGCCTTTGATAGGTCTGCACCTGGCACTTACTTGGTATTGCACATCGTCTTGGATTCTAGTTCTTCAATCCGACACCGTCTTGAACCGACCCCCAGCGCCTTCAATCGAGATCATCTTTGAATCGATTTACTCCTACTGACTCGCAGCTGTGAGCTGCCGAACACATCATATGCAAGCACAACTGTTTTTTTAGTTTTCCCGCTTTTTTGTGCGTTTGTTCGTTTTTGTGCGTTTCTAGATTGTTGTGAAAACTTGTGTTTTTATTCATTTTCGCTCAGGTTTTTTTATTTTTGACCAGCTGAAGGTATGTATTAAAAGAAAATAAATGTTTTGTGACCTGTGAATATATGTTGTATTGCTAAGTTCTGTTTGAAACTAACAGCCTTTCTAAAACCCTATTTGTGAGTTAATTTCATCTTCTGTAGAGTAAAAAGTTATATGGCACATGTCTGCCAGTAAAAATGTTTTACTGTGAAAATATGATTCGTCCACTGTGTAAATTGCCCAACATTAGCTGCCTAAGCCGCCCATTCTGACTATGAAGTTTTTTTAGAAATCATGTCAGCCTGCTCTTTTTAGTATGGCATTGAGAAAAATCTGTTTCAAGCAAACTTTCAGCACCGATCGAGTTCATTTTTTAAAATTTTATTGAAAAATCAAACTCAGCAGGACTATAAAGGTCAATATATTACTGCAGTAAAGTCTTTTTATTTGACAAGGAAGCCCAAAATCATCCCGAAGTATCAGATGAATACAATTTGGATTCGGAAACCTAAAATTTTTTTTTTTAAATGTCCTGTAAAAAAAAATTTTAAAAAAATATTTAAAAAATATTATTTATTTAAATAAAAAAAAAATTAGATGAATGTTGTTTCTTAAAGGGTTGATATTACATACAAATTATCTACTTTTTTATATTTTCCTTGTTTTTTGAGTTATTAATTTTGTTACGCTAGATCAAGAAAATCGCCCACTGTGCTCCTGCCTTTGATAGGTCTGCACCTGGCACTTACTTGGTATTGCACATCGTCTTGGATTCTAGTTCTTCAATCCGACACCGTCTTGAACCGACCCCCAGCGCCTTCAATCGAGATCATCTTTGAATCGATTTACTCCTACTGACTCGTCGTGCTCTCGTGTTATATCTAACTCTATCGCTATCAAAACCGCACACCTTTCGCTCTTGTTCTGTATACACAAACCACAAACACACAATAAACGAGGGGGAAAGTTTGTGAGTTGCTCCTGCGACCGCAACTCTACATTTATACCCGATACATAGTCAGTATGGCTCTCCTCCACTAGACGGCGCTAATGTTGAACGACACGACAAAGAGTGCGTGCGAGAGAGACAGAAAATCAGTCAGAGCGTGTCGTCGGGCGCTGCGTATCCACTACAAATTGATTTGTTCCTTTTGGTTATAATAATGATTCGATCAAATCCAGATTCGACAATCTGGTAGATATGGTCATTCTCTATGATTGAGCGTTTTAATTTTCTCGTATCTTCAAAATTGTGGATGCCACAGACTTTCGTCCTTTGTGGTGGCTACGCAGCGGTCGCAGCAGCAACTCACAACGTTCCCCCTCGTTAATATCACTTTTGATTAAATTTACCTCAGAGAAAATGTGTTCACACGATGCGTTTGACACGGGCGATATAAGAATAGCTTGAGCTAAATTTTATGTATTTTCATATTTTAACCCGTTACTAAAATTCCAACATGCCGTTTTTGTTTGTTTGAGCCTTGAGCAATCGCTTTGTCAGTAAACGCGTTTTAATCACATTGGTGACCACATTGTTGTTGGACGTTGATATGCAATGACTGCATATGTCAAGTGGCGATGCAATTAGTGTTTTAGCAACAGTTTTGCTCTTATCCTCCGTTTACGACACAATCTACAACCAAAAAACGTTTACATAAACAAAGCGAATACAAAAAATATGCTTATACCTTAGGTTAGGTTAGGTTAAGGCGGTAGCCGGGAGGAGGGGGATAAGAGCCTCCCGCCCCCAAGCTCACTTGGACCTATAAAAGGTCCGTTGTGTTGCCGCATGGGCATGTGCCCCTTCGCGTTACCCGAACCGTGAGAGCATACTACTGCAGGTTAAGGGCAGTCCCATCCGGTGGCTTGGATGTATTTGGACAAGGTCCCTGGTTTGATTTCGGACAGGTCCGAAATGTCCGTGAGGAAAGCGGCCCCGAGAATACGAAGACGACGATTTCCAAGGGCTGGGCAGTGGCAGAAGAAGTGGGGGACCGATTCCTCCTCCTCCTCGTCGCGACAACTCCTGCAGAAGTCGTTATGAGGGATTGACAGTCTAGAGGCATGAGTGCCGATCTGCCAGTGTCCCGTAATGGCTCTAGTAACTGCAGAGCACTGTGCTCTGCTGAGTTTATACAGCTCTGCTGAGCGCTTCTTCGATCGATATGGCCATATCAATCTTGAGACTTTACAGGAAACGGTTTGCTGCCATCTCCTATTGGCATTTTGCTCGAACAATTCGTGCGTTAGGAGCCTGCACGTAGCCAAGGGCATCGCTACTTGCTGCCTCTCCGATAGGAGAGGAATCGTAGCACCCTGCCTGGCTAGCTCGTCGGCGGCGTCGTTCCCCTTGATGTCCCTGTGGCCGGGGACCCATATAAGGAAGAGATCTAACTGCTCTGCGATCTCGTGCAGAGACCTGCGGCAGTCATTTACAGTCGCTGAGTTCGACGATATTGAGCCTAGAGCTTTGATAGCTGCTTGGCTGTCCGAGAAGACGCACACTAAGTGCGTATCTAAAAGTAGTTTGGAGACGATCGAAATGGCCTCCTTGATGGCTTCAACCTCCGCTTGGAACACACTGCAGTGATCCGGGAGCCTGAAGCAGTGACTGATGTTCAGCTCGCTGCAGTAGACTCCGCCTCCCACGCGGCCGTCTAGCTTTGAGCCATCAGTGTAGAAGTGGACCGCATTTGCAGGTCCTGGTTCGCCCATCTCCCAGTCCTCCCTAGGTGGGATTGATACCTGGAAGGGCGTCGAGAGGTGATCACTAGGAATACAGTAATCTGTCCTCTCTGGTAATTGCGGGAGTCTCATCAGGATTCCCGAGTGCCCAACCGCGGATGCTTTCCACAGTCTGGCTTCTCTCATTCTGAGGGCGGAAAGTGTTGCCACCTTCTTTCCCATGAGATCCACAGGGAGGAGGTCCAGCACAGTATCCAGGGCTTCCCCTGGAGTAGTGCGTAGCCCGCCAGCTATGCATAGCTCTGCCATGCGTTGAACTCTGCTGAGTTTATTGAGGCATGTCCTTCTGTCTAAGGCTGGCCACCATACCACCACTCCATAGAGCATGATTGGTCGTATGATGGCGGTGTAGAGCCACCGAACTATATAGGGGTCATTCCCCATTTTAGTCCGATGGCTTTCCTGCAAGTATAGAGGGCCACTGTGGCCTTCTTTACTCTATCCTCTATGCTCAATTGCCAATCGAGCTTTCTATCGAGGATTAGGCCAAGATACTTGGCGTTGTTGCTGAAGACTAGTGTTTCCCCACATAGTCTTGGGGGAATCAGTACCGGAACTTTGTACTTCCTAGTGAAAAGCACCAGTTCCGTTTTAGACGGGTTGACGCCTAACCCGCATTTGTCTGCCCATTTCGACATTTTCGTGAGAGTACTTGTCATGCACTCACACAACGTCTGCGGAAATTTTCCGGAGAATGCTATGGCAACATCGTCCGCATACGCCACCACACGGCAGCCACCCCCCTCTATCTCCCGCAGCAGTGTGTTCACTGCCACGTTCCATAGGAGGGGCGAGAGGACTCCGCCCTGCGGTGTGCCTCTGCTGACAAATCTGGTACACGTTGACGTCCCCAGTGATGCCTCAACCGTCCTGCATTGTAGCATCTGATCGATCAGGCTCACCGTCCTGGAGTCAACGCCCAGATCCGTCAGTGCGCCCGTGATGGCGGTCGGAAGGATGTTGTTAAAGGCGCCTTCTATGTCGAGGAAGGCTACTAGGGTGTACTCCTTAAAGTTAAGGGACGCTTCGATGATCGATGTGATCGAGTGTAGGGCCGTTTCGGTGGATCTTCCCTTCCGATAGGCATGCTGGGAGTCTGAGATCAGACTGGAAGGAATGCACGCCGTGAGATGCAGCCCCAGGAGCCGCTCCATCGCCTTTAGAAGAAAAGACGATAGACTTATGGGTCTGAAATCTTTGGGGGCAGTATGCGAGGGCTTGCCTGCCTTGGGAATGAAGACCACTTTGGTATGAAGCCAGGTTTCCGGGATGTATCCATGGGAAAAGATTCCCTCGTATATCCTTTTGAGCCAATTAGTGGCTTTTGACCAGCGTGAATCAGTTGGGCAGGGATAATGCCATCTGGCCCCGCAGACTTGCATGGTTTAAAGCTTTTGATTGCCCAGGAAATGTTCTCCTGGCTTAGCAGGCTCAGGATGGCATTTGAGGCGACAGAAGGAGGCGCGAGGTAGTTGGGTCTGTTTTCATCGCAGCCAGGGAAGTGGGTATTTAGGAGAAGATTTAGCGACTCATCGCTGGACGTAGTCCACGACTGGTCGGTGTTCTTCAAGTAGCCCAGGGTGGGTGTTGTCTTCGAGAGAACTCTGCGCAAGCGCGAGGCTTCTGAGTTACTCTCGATTTCGCTGCAGAACTTACGCCAGGAGGCGCGGTTGGCTTTTCTAAGTTCTTTGTTGTAGGTTGACAGACTGGCCTTGTATTCGGCCCAGTTTTGCTCAACGTTTTCAGCCTTAGCTTTATTGAAGAGTCTCCGGGAGGCTTTCCGGAGTTCACCCAGTTTTGGATTCCACCATTCAGGTTTCTTCCGGCCTCTGTTCTTGCCAGAGGGGCATGCTTTGTCGAGCGCCTTATTGCAGGCGTCGGTAAAGATCTTAAGAAGACGAGTCGTGGCCTCCGTGGAGAACTCCTCCTCAGATGGGGGCTCAGGGAGAACACGACAGAGATAATCAGAGTACCGAGTCCAGTTTGTCCGCCTGATGTTCCGGAATCGAACTGGCTTCGGTACTGAGAAGGAGAAAACAGTTTCCACGTACCTGTGGTCCGAGAAGGAGTGCTCTTCCAGGACCCTCCAGGATACAATGTTACGCTGTATCTCATGAGAGGCAAGCGTGAGGTCCAGGACCTCCTTGCGGTTTTAATAATAAAGGTGGGATCACTACCCCGGTTTAATAAGACCATCTGAGTGGTCAGTAAGTAACTGAAAAGGTACTCACCCCTTTCGTTTGTGTCAGTGCTTCCCCACTGACAGTGATGTGCATTGGCATCGCACCCCACAATTAGGCCGATGTCCTTGGCCGAGCAGTCTGCGATTAGAGCCCGGAGAGGCGCGTGTGGAGGGGGGTCTGGTTGATCATGCCCCATGTATGCGGAGCAGATCCTCAGTGAGCGCTCCTGGCCTTCGAGGCTCACTGCGGTGTGGTCTTCATTGCTGAAATTTGGGAGCAAAAATAAGTGCAACTCTCTTTTTGCAAGAATGCAGGTACGAATTTTACCTGCGGTTTCAGCTACGTATAGCTTGTAGTCAGAAGTCCTCAGACCGGAGACCCTGTTTCCGAGGATCCAGGGCTCCTGAATGAGGACTATGTCGGCTCCACCCTTGGCCAGGTGGAGCAGTAGAGCAGCGCATGCTGCCTTACAATGGTGGAGGTTTATCTGCAGGAGTGTCAACGACATTCCTGAGGCTCGCCTCCACCATTGTTGCTTCTAGATCGCTGTCAGGGGACTCCGACTCCTCCCCGACAACGATGTGGCTGAGACCTCTGGCTAGGTCGCTCTCGTCGAACGCGTAGTCGTCCAAGATGTCGTCCGGTCGTTCGCTGAGGTGGGTCTTCACCCGCTTGGCTTGCTGGGCTTGGCCTGGCTGATTTGCGGGGTCCTCCGCTGAGCGTTGCCGCTTGTTGGGGGCCTTGGCTGCGCCCTTTCCGGCTTTGGCTGGCTGGAACAGCGGAAGGATTGAGGAGGCCCACAGCCTCTGCTCCTTTCCTTCGGCTGACGCCCTGAAGTTCGGGTCTTCGTTGGACAGGATGAAAGCCGCTCGTCTCCTGTCCTGGTACGACGGCTTTCCTCCCCGTGGTGCAGAGACGCTGCCCGCCGGGGCTCCCATGGGTTCTTCGGCCCCGGTGCGCTTACCAGCCGCGATTACGCTCTGCTTGGCAGCCACCCCGGTATCCGCTTCGCCCTTGGAGCCACCCGACTTGGAAGGACCCGATTGGCTTTTCGGGCCCCCCCTCGCTGCGGCTGCTGCCTGAAGACGGTGGACCGACTCAGTCTCCTTCCCCGTCTTCTTTGGACCCGGTTTCCCAGGCGCTGGTGCAGAGGGATTGGCTTGTCCCTCCGGTACTTTAAGAGGAGTACCGAGCTCCTTTGCGATTTTGTTGGTTTTGATATTTTGCGTATTTGACTTAGTAGTTCCCACGAGTAGGCGGGAAGGGGATGGTCACCCGAGGCATAGCCCGCTTGCCCCGGGAAGCCTGATTTAAGCTGGAGGTCGGCAGGTATCCAGAGTCCGCATATTAGCGACCGGGCACCCCCCCGGCCATGCATCCCTCGGCATATAACAGTGTCACCTTGGATTGGGGTAATTTCACTGAGAGTTTTCTTCTCTCCGCCCGACTACCATTCGCCAGCATCCTAGCAGAGACATGACCGTGCTAGGACCTGTTTCCAGCCGCCCTCACGGGGAGAGTATAGTCGCACTTCCACCGGTGTGCACAGTTACGGCGGGTGACGGTTCGCTCGCAACCCTCTGTGTCCTAGGGGGTGTGAGACGCAGACCGCACCGGGTATTACTAACCGGAGCGGCTGCGCCTCAGTTCCGAGTTCACAGTTGTGCGAGCCGACCCGTCATCCGTTTGTCCCCCTGTAGCACCCGATGGCTGACGGCCTGCTTATACCTTAGGTTGACCACAAAAGATTCTCATTATTTCCTTATGCCATTATTTCCTTGTGTGCCACCATGCTGTTTGATTGATGCAATCCGACTTATAATGTTAATATTGAAAAACAAAACCCATCAACTGTATTTTTGCTTCTACAAGCCATTCTTTTGATCCTGTTTCTACTTTTTTTTTAAATCTTTACTAATTTTGTTTCACTAATTTTTCACTTGGCTAGCTTATTAAATATATGTACCGTTATATACCGAAAATTTTATGAAATGTACCAATCTATACCGATATACCGTAAATATATAGTGTGCTCAATTTCGACGTAAGAGTATACAATTCAGGATTACTTGGCACTAGTTCCCCGTTTAGATTACTAATGGTATTCCTGCATTCACTAAATTTGTTCTTGCAGGAAGTTTTTTGTATGATTTTTTTTTTCAGAATATATATCTAAATTCTAGATGTTTTATAAAACCCGAACTACCTAACTACATTATCAGATTTCCTAACAAATGTACGTGCTGTTCAGCGTGCATAAGGTGGTGAAAGGTGTCGTCCCCGGGTAGGAAACAACCCGTTCAACAAGGCGTTCAAGCTGTGCCAGCTCCGTGATAGTCCGAGTCCGTAAGGTATTGTCGGGATCATAGGTGTAATTTGGGGCCGGTGGATACACGGTCTCCTGCCAGTGCTCGGCTGTGAAATGGAAGTGATAGACCTGCTGCAGCACCGTGTCCGTCACCTAGAACTTCTCCGCGAATAGCTTGCGCAGATGAACCACATCCCAGAGCACAGGGTACTCCTGGGAGGCGTTCGTCTTTGCAAGTATATTGGCGGGGCAGCCATCGCATATGATGCACATCAATCTCGGGCCATATCCTCGCCGACGAATGTTTTCGAGGACGAAGGACAAACCGGAGTCGATGGCGTGGCTACCCAACACCTCCTGCGATACGAGAGCCTGCAAATAATGTATTAGAACCAAAAAATATTCATTCTAATGAATATTACCAGTTTCAGGTGGAGGAAATGGAAATTCCTTCCATCCAAGTTGAAGGCTGCTGTTGACGCCCCTTAATAGAATATAAGATTAAATTACATTATAAAGGTTAACAATTTGAATATTTGAATTAATATGTAAATATTACTAAAAATGTGAATTAATTTGAAGTTGGCGCGTTACATTATGTACATATAAAGAAGCGCAGTCGATAGTATCAATAGTATCGAGCCAAAACGATCTGAATTATGATCACTAGATTGAAGAGATATACGAAATAAAACGAACGAGCAAGGAACTACATCGAGCGGATTAAGGAAGGTCTTAATTGTGTAGACGGATTCCACTGGAAAACTGTTGGAGGGACTTAGCTCGTACAGCTGCTATTGCTAGCACCTTCCACTTGTTACCACGCACATCCCATTTCAAATGAATCTCGTCGTAAATCACGACGAAAGGAGCATTCCCATAATGCTGGAGGTTGGAGATCAAGTTGACCACACCAACTCCAACTTCATGGGAATGCCCCTCTCGAGTAACACGACCGATTGCATGTATTACCCTCTCCTCGCTTACGCGGAGGAACGGTACCATTAAGGAGTGAAACATGATGTTACTGTGCTGGAAGCTCAGTAGCAACTGGTAACAATTCATGCAAATTTCAGCTCTATATATACCAATTTCTCTATTCCTAACTGTTCTTCTTGACAATTTCTTTACTCCTTCATCCCTCTTGTAAAACTATATTACAAGTTTTACTTTTAGCTACCAATTTGGTAATAAATTTGGCAGTACAGTGGGTAGTACTGCCACCCCTCAGCGCCTTCCCGGGGCGGAGACCGGGGTTCAAATCCCCGTCGTGATGTAAAAATTTGTATTTTTCCTATATTTTCTATGTATATTTTCTATTAAAAATATTAAAATAGAGACGGGTTCAAATCCCCGTCGTGATGTAAAAATTTGTATATTTTTTGTTATTTTATATATATTTTTCCTATATTTTCTATTAAAAATATTTAAATAGAGACCGGGGTTCGATTCCCCGTCGGCATGTAAAGAATTTGATGTATTTTTATTTTTGGTTATTTCATTTTTATTTATTATCTATTAATTTATTAATGTTTTCATATAATTTTATAAAATTATAAAATTGTAAAAATAGTAATAGTACACAACACTGAACCCGATCGCAGCAGTTTTTTACGGCGCACACATACATTTAAATCTAAGCCTCACGTATTGGTTTTTTGTACCGCCGTTGTCCTGTATGTGTGCAACGTATCATGTATATGTGCACATAACGGTGTCCGGAGAGACGCTGTCTTTCATGCCATTCTATTCTGAAGTTTGAAGAAGAAATGTCTAACATTTTTAATTTTCATTGCGGCCCCCAGAGCCAAAATATTGGATGGCCCGGATGGATGCCATCTACCCCAACGTATGTGCCGAGCGCAGCTCCACCTCCATACGATCGGCAACACATTATCCACACTGCCCAGACTGTCAGTGAACAGTATGTTCACGACATGTTGAATTTCTGGAGTTCCGTTGCGAAGGAGCAGCAGGCGCAGGTAAGGATATCGGTGTTTATCGAGTTATTTGATCATGGAATGATCCTTTCTTTTCCCTCAGGCGCAGGCACAGCAGCAGACCCAGGCGGCGGCACAGCAGCAAACACAGGCAACGCAACAGGCGGCACAGCCTTTAGCTGAACAGCAGCAGCCCCAAATCTCGGCGAAGATTCCAAGTCCTTTGCACCAGCCCGAAGTGGAGGCAGCAGAAGCACTGCTATCCGCCTCTCATGGCAATGACAAAGTAAGTAATCTTTTGTCTTCACTTCATTGATCATTGACATTGACTGACATCGCCGCATTACCAACAGCAGCAGCAGCATCTGCCGACTGCTCAGGCTCAGGCTCAGGCTGAGGCATATGTGAGCTCCCCATCCCCATCTGAGGAGCAACAGCATCAGCAACAAACGCCACAACAGCAACAGCAGACGCCGTTTGAAGCGGATCTCCAGCAGAGCTTAGACGATTTAATGGAAGAAGAGGAGCAGCCTCTACCACCGCTCTCACCGCTGTCGGAGGCAGAAGAGGAGCAGGGCACGGGTAGGATTACAAATCCAAGAATTGAGGACGTGCTGCAGTCCAGCTATAAGCTTCAAAACCTGTACGTAAAACTGCTAGCGCGGAAGAATAGCACGTCTGAGGTACGTCTAATATGCGACGCAGCTATCCAAATGTACAGGAAGGAAGAAATTGAGCTGAGCTACTCCCAATGTAGAGAGCTGGGCAGGCAGCTGTTGGAGCTGTTTCCCCACGAGGCGGACTTTTGGTGCCGGAGGGAGGGAAGTAATTGTATTTACAATCGGATTCGTACCGTTAGCAGAACCCCGGAACAAAAAGAACGGGTAAGTTCTAACTGTAAAAACAAAATCGTACAAATAATTAATGCAAATTTTCACCAAGCAGGAAAGCGAGAAGAAGCGAAAACAACGGGAAGAAGCAAAACGTTCCTCTGCCACATCTGCCACGACCAGCGACTGGGATCCTGGGACATTGCAGGACAGGCCGCTTTCGTAATTCCAGCGGTGCATCGATACGTTACGTTCTCGTTCACGTTTAGCATTTCCTTGTTAAAATTTTCGCCCTTCAAGGGCGAGTCTTTTGTTCAAATATTTCAAGCCCCCTGTCGAGCCTTTTGTAATCGTAAGCAAACCTTGATATTGGATCAAATCTAAGAGTAAAGTACCAATAAAAGTCGCCTAATCAGATATTAAATGAAGAGTAAAGGGATGTGTTGTTTATAGAAAACCATATGGAGCCGCGAGAAGATTTCCAAACTAATCCAGCTGAAAAGAACATTCGAGTGCCATGCCTCTTTTCGACAACATGATCAAGAATGCCGACAAGCTGGTGAGTTGACCTTTGACTAGGAATTGCTCTTATCTGCAAGGTAGTCGAGATTAACTAAGTTCGATTGCAGACCAAAGCCGGCAAGGTGCTAGATGTACCCCTGATTGTGACCGAACATTATCCCGAGAAGCTGGGCAAGACTGTGACCCAACTAGATGTGAGCCACGCAAAGCTGGTCTCTAGTAAGACCCTGTTTAGTATGGTTACACCGGAGGTGAAGGCCGTAATCAAGGGTATATTTAGCAGTAAGCCGGAAGATGTGGTCCTGTACGGCTTGGAGGTTCCTAGTCTAATTTAGTTAGACCATAGGCTTACTCTCATTTCATTCGTGAAACAGTCGCACATTTGTGTGGAGCAGACCGCCATTGATCTCTTGGAGCAGAACATCAACGTGTACATAGTGGCGGACTGCTGCTCTTCCCGTCTAAACCAGGATCGGGACTTGGCCCTGGACAAAGCCCTGGTCTTCTTACAGAGACCAAGAATTGGTATCGGGATCAGGATATATAGACAAGAAACTAATCAAATGCATGAATACATGTAAAGCGTATCAATTTGAGAAATGTTCTTTATTAATTACGTTTTTAAGACAGTTTGGAAAACAGTATCTTATTATATCCACGAAATAGGGTATACAAATGCCCATACCCATACTCCGGTTGATAAGCAACAAGTCTTCAATTACCAGCAACATTGACGGACAACATTGCGACTTTTTTTTTGTTGAACATTTTTGTTTCAACCGTGTTTTAGTCAAAATACAATAAAAGGGAGTACTTAAAAGTAGTTAATCTTGTAGAAAATTTATTCATTAATGGGATAAAACTATGTGGGCAGGGCTGAGGGTTTTAGTAAGCCAGCATTATTGAACGAAATATCAAAATCGAGCAATAGAAACGATTACTCTCTTACGTTTTTTTTGTTTGACCTTTTTCGCTAAAACCTTTTTTTACGCAAATTCCTATAAAAGCAAGCTTTTAAAATAAACCAGTCAAGTAGAAAATAGGTTCATTAATTGGATCAAATTATGTGGGCAGGGCTGAGAGATCTATTTAGCTAGTAATATTCGACGGAATATCAAAAACGAGGAATATGTATAATAGAACTTGAATTCGTCAGTATATTAACGGAATATTTTTGAAATGGGACGGTATATTTTGGTATATTTCTTTGAGTCAGACCGTATATTTTGACTTCATCGACGAAATTGATGTAAAACTATAACAAGTACTCCAAAATCTACTATTTTCTGACTTGGCAATTTACACCTTCATACAGGCGGGCGACCAAATAATCCCACGCTACTCAAGGGTAGCATAGTAACTAAAGCCATAAAAAAAAAATTATAACAAAAATGTCTGCGGCGGCGGAGGCAGCGGCCGGGGAAGATTCTAGTGAAGCTGCTTCAGAGCATGATTTTATAGAGTTGAAGAGCATGCAGGATGTGGAGGCCTGCGACCAGCGGCAATTATACCAGTACATTGAAAAACTACATGGAATTATCCGAAAATATGACACTAGGCTTGCGGCCAATAAACAAAAGCTGAAACAAGTAAAAAGTACACTTTATAGTGCATATGTGTATTAATAATTATGATTTTCAGACACAGCTGAGCCAGGAGACGAAACTATGTCACACAGCCATACAGTCTAACAACGATTTAGACGAGGAAGAAGTTCCTGGAAAAAATGAAAAAAAGGAGACTGCCCCAGAATGTAAGTTCAAGGAATGAACCAATTTTTTATTCTATCATTTCGTCTTACTGGCGACAGCGGCGACAAGAGCTGCACCACGCCCCGAACCATCCTCCGATAGCATAATATCAAACTCCTTGTCCGACTTCACCAGTTTGTGCATTGTATTGCGCATGTAGGCGTCAAATTTGGGATGGTACCTGTACACGGAGCCGTCCATGCCAACAACAACTCTGCGATCTGAAATTCTGTTGATCAGGCCACTGACGCCAATGGCCACCAAGGTGGCCGCCCGCTTGGACACACACTCGCAGATGTACTTGATCTTCTGGCAGTCTTCGACAGAGGCCTTCTCCAGCCCAAACAGTTCCGTGATAATGGTTCTTGTTTTCGAAAATTCTGGAAAAGAATCCGACTCAATCTCGGATATGAATCGTGTTTCGAAGACGTCTTCATTTTTCTGCAAAGCGGTGGCAAAGTGTTCGCGTCGATTGCTTAACTTGAATAGGACTTTGCACTGCATGGCGCGCATCAGTATTAAACGAACCAATCTTCCCAGATACATGCCGGATGTCATTTTTTCAAATAATTGCTCCGACTTGTTGATCGACGTATCATCCACCTCGCGGTCATATTCGGTGCGCACGAAATCCAGTTGGCCGCTCTCACCGAAGGCTCCCCACTCTGCATTGACCAGGACCTCTTTCTGGTTTCGTTTAAAGTCCGCGTGCAGAAGATCCACGTTTGATACGTCTTCGACGTAGCAGGCGTTGCAGCCAGTTCCCACGATAACGCCTATACGACAGTTGGCATTTCGGTGTGCACAGGACATGAGGGTGCCTGTTGTATCGTTGAGTAGGGCCACGACGGCAATTTCCGCATCGCCCCGCCGCTGAATGGCCTCATGCAGCAAACGACCCACGTCTTCGCCTTCCACCCCCGGGCAGCCAAAGCCCTTTGTCCAGCGCGTCAAAATGGCCTCCTTGAGGCCTTTCTGTTCGCAGGGAAACGAAAAGGTGAAACCTAGTGGCAGATGGGAATTTCGCATTTCATGCTTTTCCACAAATCTGGCCAGACACTCAGCGATGTGATCGAATAACTCGACGCCAGGGCCAACCATCAAATCCTTCGGCACTGCATATATCTGGGACTCAACCATGGCGTCGTGGTGACCTTTGAGGGAAACAAGCAGCACCCGGAAGTTGGTTCCACCCAGGTCCAGCGCGAGATACTTCCCCATCTCGTCGCCCGTCGGCAAGTCTTGCACATAAGTTGGAAAACACTTGGTGTTGGCCAGCGCATGTGTGGACCGCTTCAAGCCCTTTGATATTTCCGCACAGAATCGACTGTACACCTCTTGAACCTGGTAGTCGCTCAGCACAAAGGCTTGCATAAGTTCCCGCATCTCCACATCCATCATTTTGATTCGGTTAATCTGGGCTCTGGGTCCAACTGCTTGTCTCGAACGATGAGTAACGACTAACCCACCAGGCGCCTTGACAGCACACCTCGATTCGCACTATTCCCCGATAAGAGTTGCTCAATTTTCGCAATGCAATTCCGCCAGACGTAGACACAACTGCACAATCTGCAGCAGGCGTTTCGTAGCAAATTAAAAACAAAAACACCTAAGTAGCAAAATCAGCTGAATCCGAATTTGAATCTGAAACTACAACTGCGCGATGTATGCTAATCGCTCGGACTGGAATACTGTCTATCAATTGCTGGCAATAGCTCCTGATTTGCCTACCTACGTTGCAACAGACTTTATGACGCATATTATTATTCTGCATAATAGGAAACAAGATAGACTTCGCCTTCTCTTAAATTTCTGTACACATACAAATAATTTACATTCTGTGATTATGGCATTCGCATTATGTACTATTGATGTCCCATCTTCGTCAACAATGATTGACCTTATCAACACACTTTTTGACACTTCATGTTCCACCTGCCTAGGTGACGGCTATCACAGTATGCTTTTCCAAGGAGTACGTACAATTTTCACTATCCGATCCATCCACCCACTGCCGCTATCAACGGGGCCCCAGGCCGGATCATAAAGCGTGCTAATGCCTGAGATTAGCGCTGCTACCCTGAGATCCCATTTTTCCGTTTACTGCAAAGCTGCTTGAAAGTTGCGCAAGTGGGCGGGTGTGGGGGTGTGTGCGATTTATGGCCCAGTGGCTATGGGCGATAAGTTAGCTAGGGCTCAGTGTCCCTTGCAATGTGTTGTGACATGGCGTTAAAGCGGTTGTGTCATTTTCAGTTTCGGCAACAGACGCCTTCAGCTTTGTGGACGAGATGCGCCAGGCGGCCAAGCATGCGGAGAACCTAAACAACTTCGTGTATGAGCCGACGTCGGGCATGTACTACGATCCGAAGACAGGCTACTACTACAACGCGGTAAATATGCAATAAACAACGAATGTAATCTTTATGACGTCCCGTTCCGCTGCGTTCTGTTGTGTGACATTCAGAGGTTATCGCTCTGATGGACCTAAGATGATCGTGGGCACGAATTTTTTTTAACCCGCTCTCTGTTTCTCTTCCTCCCAGGAGTACGATCTGTACTACGATGGCAACACGGGCTGCTACTACAGCTACGATCACGGCAAAGACTCGTACGAGTTTCATTCGCAGGCTCAGGTGCAGGTGAGCGGGTGTGGACATCCCACAGGCGCCCACATAATTAACCGATGTTCTTCTTCTCCTTGGTGCCCAGCACTTGAACCCCTGCGCATATAGTAGACTTTTAAAGGGTTTTCACAAACTGAGCATAGACCGAATGCGTAGCAATGCATTAGGTAAGAATTAAGACCCAGAACTTTCGATAAAAACGCGGATTTCTTTTCTTCACTGGTTGCAGGCGAACGACGCAGCTAAGCCCGGATCGGAGCCGGCGCCGGACGAGGATGATGAGGTGGAGTTCGACGAATTTGGAGGCGTCATAACGGACACAGCAACGCTGCAAAAGATTAGAACCGAAAAGCAGAAGCTTAGAGAACGAGCTGAAAAGTCCAAGCGCAGGGCGAAGAAGAAGAAGAACAAGAAGCACAGCAAGAAGAAGAACAAGAAGGAGCGTTGCCGCAAGTCGAAAAAGAAGCGTCGCAATGCCGATGATAACGGGGACGCCGAAGACGGCGAGCTGTCCGAGTCAAGCGACTCCAGTTCCAGCTCTGACTCCAGCGACAACGATAGCAGCAGTAGCGGCAGTGAAGACGACGGCAGTGTTCCCGTCTTCAAGGCTGCTGGACGCTTTCAAGGTGTTTAAGAGATCCGATCCGCATTTTTATCTCGCCTTCTGTAATGGTCATTCTACAGACTTTTAATACAATACACCTCTCCCTCTGTTCTTCCAACATCTATAGACATCGCCAAGAAGTATCCGCCCTCGCTGCGCATCATTGTTCAGGAGACAAACGTGGAGGAGTTACTGGTCGGAAGCCTGCATTTGATCACATATAAAGGTGGATCGTTAGGCCGCGAGGGCGAGCATGATGTCATCATACCAGATGTGAACGTGAGCAAGAGTCATTTGGAATTCTACTACGAGGCCAAGTCGGGAATTTATAGGTGTCGTGACCTTGGCTCCCGGAATGGCACCGTACTCAATGGCATGCGCATGGCGGGCGATCCGATGGATCTGGTGCACGGGAGTGTTGTCACCATCGGACAGACTAAGCTCTTGTGCCATGTGCATGAGGGTAACAGCACGTGCGGACTATGCGAGCCGGGTCTGTTGATAGAGACACAAGCGCCAGTGGCAGCCATAGCGTTGTCATCAACTGCGACGGTATTGTCCCACAAGGAGCAGCTGAAGAAGCTGCAAAAGAAGTACGGTCTGGAAAATGAGAGTGAGTAGTAGTTGTCGTAACGTAACTAGCTTCGAGGTGTGTTTTCTTACCAGGAACGCTTTCCGTTTATCCTCTTGTCGGTTTATAGAATTTGTTGAAGCTAGTGGCAATGGACAGCAGAAACCAAACTACAATGATCGTGCGGCAACGCGACGCGTCAACGTGGGAAGCAGTACGGACAAGGAGAAGACAGAGGTGGCGTGTGTGCATACGTAAGTGCCAGAAAGCTGGAAAGTTTCTTGCTCAGTAGTTAGCGCTAACCCTTCGTAAAACCTACATTCGCAGGGAGATTGCCAGCTCCAACAAAGGGTTCAAGATGTTGAGCAAGCTTGGGTGGCAGAAGGGCAATACCCTGGGAAAGACCAACGCCAGTGCAGGGTTACTGACACCGGTAAACATGTTGTTATAGCCCACAAAATGGTCATATAACTATGTTTCCTAATATTTTCTGATTTGATTCGATAGATTAATGTGGTGGCCAACGAGGGAACCAGCGGCTTAGGGAGGGGTGAAACTACCAGCGCTTCCAGGCCCGTGGACAAACGGAAATTGGCCAATTTAAAGATTACCCAGGCTCGCTATCAACGGGCCAACGATATATTCGAACTGTCCGGCGAGAGCGATTGAAAGACCTTTAGTTTTAAGATGGAAACACATTTAATTAACAATTGCTCAAACATATGCATAGGTATGTGTGGATTATGTGTGCATATACTTATAGATTTGCATTTATGTAAGTATGTATGTATGTATGTATATAGTATTAATTAAAAATCTTTCTATACGGTTAAGCTATCAGTCAATTAATTAATTTAGCTTCGCTTTAAAAAAAAAGTAGAAAATGGTAATGTTAAATAAATATGACGTCGGTCGGCTACGCGTGTGGCTAAACTAAATGCGAGTGAATTGCGCACGAAAATCTATCGTTTAAATTAATTATGAAGTAGCCTATGTTAATGTTAAATACAAAAGCCTCTTAAGATATGTGGTTTCTCTTGCAATATACATACATATGTCGGATAAGAGAGCTTGCAATACGTTATGTCGTATGGTTGATAATACTTTGCCCTATGAAAGTGTGTTCGATATTATTTAGTGGACAGTTTGGACGGCCATCCACCGCTTACAACACGAAACGCTCATCGAGAATCTTTGGATGCTGGAACTGTGGAAGTACAGGGCGCAGAAATGCGCGACAGCTACGTCCCCACATAACGCCTTCTATGTCATTTGCTAATGATATTAATATGTAGATGCTTCGCAGCTCCTCTCTAACAGCTCCCCGCGGCCTTGACACCTATGAAGAACCCGGTGCTGCAGGAGTGCTGATATACCTCGCACCACGAACTGTATGTGTGGTTGTTGAATCCGCATATTTTGTGCACCTGAAAGTGGGAAAGGGTGTTAAGTAAGATGTGTCACATCGTCCCACTCCAGCGAAGGCTCACCGGTCGCTGCTGCTTCCGCGGGCAATTGTACCGACAGGACACGCAGCGCGGCAGACGCGTCTGCAGATCCACCAAGCAAGTATCCTTCGGGCCACATATGATGTCGGCGCAGCTCACGCGGTCCGCTGCAAAATAAATTTTACGATTTGACGATTCAGTTGGCCGTGGTTAAGTTTCTGTGTTGTTTTATGTTGGCAATTTCAGTTTATGGCCAATGTGAAGGGCCCCGGCCCATATCCGGCTTCCCATGAGAACAGAACAACGGCAGGTGCTGCCAATCACGGCACTTGAGACGTTACGAACCAGAGCCTCCGTGAAATATGCGGAAAACTTGCTAGCACCAGGAAACAAAAGACATCATCATTTAATCGCAATCTCCACAAGATTCAAACGCTGTTTTTTTTCTTTTCAGCTTTCGACTTCTTAAATTCAGTCCAATCTCCGCATATATATAATCTCGTGTAATAAACACTACTTTGGGATCCAATATCCACCATAATGATTTAGAAATCTACTGCAGCATTGACTTATGCCAATACTATCCTATCTTTCCTTCCGCTTTACTGTGGTGCTGTGGCTTCGGCTGTCGTTGGGTCCCAGAACTACAATTTTCTACGCTGACATATTATTCACACCGCAGGCAATGGTACGGACAGAGCAGCCCTACCCCGCACGCGGTGACTGGAGCGCATGCTCAAGACGGGTAGCAGCAAGCCGAACCGAACTAGAGATCCAGCCCAGTCGGACGGCCAAGAGGCAAGGGAGGCAGCCAAGCGGCACGCAGCCGCAAACGCCAGGCAATATATGTATTTATCGTCAACATGATCTCCGACTTGGCAACAATGTTGCATGCCCCCGAAGCATTGTAGAAGGCAATTGCTTACCGGGTGGAGCAGGGCATGGACTGGACGGTGGATGGACTGCATGCTGGCGGGGCGGGGCAGAGTATACATACGTCTGGTTCTGCATCTCTGGGCGGACAGGACGGCGACGGTGCGTGAAAGTCGCCCGTCTACCAATTCGTAACAGTTAAAGTTTATTAATTTCAACTGCCAATTTAGCTTTAGGCCTTTAGGTCCTTTGCAACGACTGGGTTCCTCCCTGCGTGGCTCCCCCTGGCCTCACTTTGATTGTGATGGATATGTCGGGAGCACGGCCACGGCCACGGCCACGGTCTCGCTGCCGTACCGCCTGCATCAGCATATCTACACATCTGCACATCTGCAGATGTGGCTGCAGGTATGGCTGATAATGCCGTCACAATGCAGGGCAACTATAATTTGCAATGTCGACGTGGTTTAATCAACGCCAGCGGCTGTCCCGGGTCTCCCCTCCGTCGGTTATTGCCCGACGTCCGTTGGCGGAACTTATTGCAACATTGTGTGGCATGGTCAGGAATTCGGCGTGGGTCATATGTCTGTGTGGCTGTGTGTTTGTGTCAAGTGTGCGTGAATGTGTGTGTGCGTCTGTGTTACCATTCTGGCTGTCTGGCTATTTGGGCATTGCGTGTTGTTTAAGGTGATTTTAATACGATCGTAAACTACAGCCAGCCCAGGGGAAGAGCGACAGCAAGAGCAAGAGCAAGAGCCCAGACGCTGAGCCAGACATAAGTGACGTCGCGACGACGTGGACAGCTGGACAGCTAGACAGGCCAGAAATCTTGACCGGACTGTCCGGCTGTGTATGTGCATGGGGATGGGGATGTGGCTGCGGCCAAGTCTGGCAGTTGCAATCACAGAACCTGCGTCACCGAAGTCGTTGCGAAAATGGCGTTTTAATGGTTTGAACGTGTAGTCATATTTCTTGGGGGCAGCGGGAACTCTTAGTGGCCTGAGTCTGAGTCCCTGCTTGTGCCTGCTTCGTTCCTGGGCCTGTTTTATTTTGTTCGGACCCGAGCCTGGATTGCTGGTTCGCTGGATCGCTGGATCGCTGCAAGTATTTACGAGTATGTGAAAGCAGACAAGCAAACACACGAGAGCCATATACTGACTATCCATGAAGATAAAAAGCTCAGGGACCAACGCACACAGGTGCACTATCTTATCGACGGACGATCCACAGAACATAATGAGGAACAGAACAGACGCATATTCGTACAAGCCAGCAGTAGGAAGGGGCAATGGCAATTGCAATGGCAAGGGTGCGACTAGGTGTGAGTGGAAGTGCCAGAGGAAGAAAGCAGTCTGGCCGAGATCAAGAAACTGCATGCACGCACGCATTCGCAGGAAGGGAAGGAAATGGAAGGGGACGGAAGGGAAGGGAATGGAAGGGAAGGAAAGGGCTAAAAGCAAAAGTGAATAGTAGTTAATGATCTTAACTTATTGTAATGTCCGGCTACCGTTCAGAGTGGGCATAAGATCGTGCTGGAAGTGTACAGGAGCCGGCAAGCTCAACCGGCAGTGGTCTCCACTGACTCTCAGGAGAGTAATGGTAGTGCTGGCAGCTTCAGAGAATGCGGACCGACATCATAATCGTACTGGGTGCAGAACGATTGGTCATTGATAAGTAATAACAGAGTGGTGCGGCTGGTAGAGGGAATTGCGTCAGCAGCTGCTGTCGGCGCGGGGCTGGCAGTGTTTGTTTCGGCATTCATTTGCAACAAAACACAGCAATTAACAGGCCATTGCAGCCGGCAGCAGGCAGCCGGCAGTCCAGCTCCCACTGCGGCCTGCATTGTAATTAATTGGATATTGGAGTCGATCAATCGGAGTGCGACCACAAAACTAATAAGCATGAATGATACGAGCACCGACGACGCGGTGGCTGCGACGACAGCGGGGCTGTAAGCTGTAATTGTGGATGCGCGCCAGCAAAGTGGAGCAGCCGACCGACTGTGCGACAGTGCGGCCTAATCGAATTGCTGGCAATCATGGAGCCGTATAAGCAAATGCAGCAATTTCAGCCAAATGCCGAGCAGCGGGCAACCCGATATGGCCTGGCTGCAGACCATCGCCACAGCCAGAGCCACAGCCACAGCCAGAGCCAGACCCAGAGCAGCAAGGTAACCACTCGACTTGACTTGACTCGACTCGACTCGCCTTTGCGAGTACTAAGCCTCAGTCAGTCAAGTCAATCAAATGCAAAATTGCGGTTCTTTGCTGATTGTTGTTAAATTTGCACAGCCCCGCTGGAGCGACCATCAAACCAGCTAAAACCTCAGAGCTAAAACAGCAACAATGCACTGCAATTGCCATTGCAATTGCAATTGCAATTGCAGGCTACAGTTTGCCGACAGCAGCAGGGCTCTCCATACCAATTAATTTGATTGACTTTTCCAGCCAAACTCCGACTGCCGGGCAGCCGGGCAGCCGGGCAGTCGGAGAGCCGACTCCAGAAACTGGACAAAATACTCGTACATACCACGACAGGGTCCCGAATATGCCACGGCGATGGAACGTCCAGTTTTGCAAATCATTCGATTTATATCACAAAGGCTCCTGTAGGTCTTGCCGTCGACACCGCACACTGCCTGCTGCTGCTCCTCCTCCTCGTCCTCCTCCTCCTCCCGGGGACACTCGATTTTGCAGGGAATGCAGTGCGGGGTCAGGTACTGATCCTCCACGCAGGTTAGGCCATTCAAGCACTGGACGCCCCTACAGCTGCCTGTGGGAAATAGAGCGTACATCAATACAATACACACACATGTTCATAGTCCTAATATTTGGATAGTTTAAACAAAATATATTCATATTACAAATCGAACTGCAACATATTCTGCATACAAAGAACTGGCGTTGTCCACGTAGCTCTTCCCCATTCGCCCTGTCGAAAACCCACCAGTCAACACATCTGAACTAATCTCCTGAGTAAACTCATGCCGAATCTTGCAACTTTGTCTTCGGCAGCAGCGCTGGTTCTGCGCGTATACTCTTAGGCGCTGATTGGGACTATTAATAAACTATTGGCCAATTTCTATGATTAGCCAGATCGTCGCTGTGCACAAAAGTGTGTGTTTGTGTGTGTGTGTGTGTGTGTGTGTGTGTGTGTGTGTGTGTGTGTGTGTGTGTGTGTGTGTGTGTGTGTGTGTGTGTGTGTGTTTTTTTTTTTTTTTTTTTTATTCATATTAAAAATAGGATATATATATATATAAAATATAAGAATATAAAAAATTAGAATAAAAATATATAGCTTATACATATATATGGACCAGACTTGCGGGACTGCCGTGAAGCATTGCTTCACAAGGCTGGCTAGCCTATTACGGCCGCTCATTTCGTGTGCGTTCAAGCCGCCTCAGTTCCGAAGCGATTTCTGTTGCAAGACTGCATATCGCCGTCCAATTTGCTTGGTTTTCCAGCATCCTTGGTACCAAACCTTCCACCGTAATGGGCACCCCTAGGGTGCCTTCTGCTCGCCTGCGGGCCTCTGAGAATCTGGCGCATGCGGTCAGGACATGCTCAGCGTTTTCTACTGTTCCGCAGCAGCTGCACAGCCCATCTTCTTCGTGGCCAAAGCGGTGAAGGTACTCTTTAAAGCACCCGTGGCCGCTGAGAACTTGTGTCAGCGAGAACGTAAGTTCTCCATGCCGCCGATTTATCCATGCTGCAATGTTGGGGATTAGTCGGTGGGTCCAACGGCCGGTTGCAGCATTATCCCATCTGAGTTGCCAGCTCTCGAGACATTCAGCCCTCGCCCTGGTCTTAGCCGTTCTAGCGTCTGCCTGTGTGTGTTGGCGGCCTTTCTTCCCTTGTGTACTTCGCTGGCTTCCTTCGCTGCGAGCTCTACGGGTGGTATGCCGCTTATTACCATTATTGCCTCTGTGGAGACAGTACGGAACGCCGAGCTGACCCGCAGGGCTCCGAGTCTGAAGTCCGACTCAATGCCCTTAGTGTAGCTCTTGATCCTCGTGGCCTGGGCCCATATTGGCGCTGCGTATAGTATGGATGACTTGGCCACGTTAAATAGCAGTCTCCTACTCGTTGACTTTGGGCCTCTGTGGTTCAGCATCATACGTGAAACCGCCATGACTACGCCGTGTGCCTTCTGGTGTGTCTGCTGCAGGTGCTCTCTAAACGACAGCCTGGTGTCCAGCATAACTCCCAGGTACCTTATGGCTCGTTTTGAGGTAATTGAGGCTCCTCCTACGGTTATCCTCGCCGTCTCCACCTGTTTCCTGCTACTGATGAGCACCGCTTCCGTCTTGTGCTCGGCTAGCTTGAGCCCTGCCAGGTCTAGCCAGTCGCTTATGGTTCCGATTGCCTCGTTCATACAGCTCTCGGTCTCCGCGAGGGTTTTCTTCGTGACCGCCACCGCGACATCGTCAGCGAATCCCACGATTTCGACTCCTTGCTGGAAGTTGAGGCGAAGAATTCCATCGTACATGGTATTCCACAGTAAAGGTCCCAGTACAGATCCTTGTGGGACTCCTCCCGTGATGGAGTATGACCGAGGGCCATCTTCCGTGTCGTACATCAGCCATCTGTTGTCCAGGTAGTCGCTGACCATCGCCTGTAGATATCCGGGGATTTCGAGTGTGCGCAGGGAGGACATTATCCTGCTCCAGGATGCCGAGTTAAAGGCGTTTTTCACGTCCAGTGTTGCCACCAGACAGTATTTTTTGGCCCCTCCGAGCCATCTTGTGCCTTCCAAGGCCTTTCTGGCAGTGCCGCACACCTTGTCTAGCGCATCCAAGGTAGAGCGAGCCTTCCTAAAGCCGTACTGGCTGTCGGAGAGTCCACCAGCGGCCTCGATTGCCTCCGTTAACCTTTGCGCTAATTATGCTTTCCAGCATCTTACCTGCGCCGTCCAGGAGACAGATAGGCCTGTATGCCGATGGGTCCTCCGTGTCTTTCCCAGGTTTTGGTATCAGCACCAGCTTTTGCTTCTTCCATCTTCCAGGAAAGCATCCGTCTGTGAGGCATTTGGTATAGGTCTGCGCAAAGATCATCGGGTGCAGGCTAATAGCCAGCTTGAGGGCCCGATTTGGGATGCCGTCTGGTCCTGGTGCCTTGCAGTTTGGCACTCTCTTTACTAGTTTTGCCAACTCTTGCGGGGTCACTGGGGGTACTTGGTGTCCCGTACTCGTGATCCTGTCTATCTGCGTGTCCTGCGCTGGGAATAGGTGCTTGACGATTGCCTCCATTTTATCCGCTCCTGTTGGTGCCGCGTGCTTGAATGCGCCGGTCTTCTTCATGACCACCTTGTAGGCCTTTCCCCAGAGATCGTTTTCGGCTTCGTCACAGAGATCTAAGAAGCATCGTTGTTTACTATTTTTGATTTCCTTCTTCAGTGCCTTCCTTCTTCGGGTGTAGATTTCTGAGAGCCTGGAAGTCTGCTGTTCCGCGGGATCTGTGGTATGCTCTTCTGGCGCCTATGCATGCGTGGCGGGCCTCCTCGATTGCCTGGTTCCACCAGTATACCGGCCTATGGCCTTTAAATGGCTTGCTGCGCTCCATGCTAGCTTTGCACGCCCTTTCGAGTTGTCCCATGACTTGTGCCACTAGATCCTCTTCGCCTTCCACCTCGGCTAGTCCTGCTAGGGCTGCCCTGAAGGCTGGTGTGTTCAGCGTGGTTTCTTTGTAGTGCCCCTTCGTAGCGATACTCTGGGTGGCTCTTCTGGTCTGGATGCTGCAGAGGATAGCGTTGTGGTCGCTCGCGGTGTACTGCTCGCTGATCTGCCATAACGTGCTCGCTGCTAGTCGAGTACTTATGTAGGTGAGGTCTATGATGGATGTGGTA
The DNA here is from genome assembly GCA_008121275.1 of Drosophila lowei. Taxonomy (NCBI): domain Eukaryota; kingdom Metazoa; phylum Arthropoda; class Insecta; order Diptera; family Drosophilidae; genus Drosophila; species Drosophila lowei. The sequence continues at coordinate 3,999,997 of CM017778.1, forward strand.
CCTGCTCTGCTGAAAGTTGGGTTGGAACCAGCGTTTTTTAGGACTATGTCCAGGGAGGCAAAGCCTCCACTAAGACACGGCCCCTGGCATTCGTTGTTGCTGACTCCCATTCCGTTGCCCAGGCGTTGAAGTCCCCAGCTACTAGCGACGGCGAGTGTGCTCTGATGTCATCTGCCAATTTGTCGATTGTGTCGCTGAACTCTTCGAGTGACCAGCTGGGTGGTAGGTAACAGCTGTATACCCATAGGTCTTTCAGCCTCCCTCGTACGTATCCTTTGGATCTTTTAACTCCGTCCAGGTGCTGTGCTGGTTTGCCGCACATCCAGATTGCCGCTTTCCCCGATTGATCCATGACCCACGTGTTGGATCTCACGGTCTTGTAGGGCTCGCTCAGCAGTGCCAGGTCCGTGTTGAGCTCTGTAACGGATTGGGTGAGAAGGTCTTGGCCACCCTGCAATGATTAAGGTTCAGTTGGATGATCCTTAACATTTGAGTTTTCTAACTGCCTCGCGGTACGCTGGGCACTTTAAAACTTCCTGAGGCATGGTCCGTGGGCTACCCGTTTTTGTGCGCAGAGTATGCAGTGTGGGTCCTTGCTGCAATTTCTGGCCTCATGGTCTCTGCCTCCACATCTAAAGCACGCTCCTCTGTGGTCCTTTTCTCCGGTGCAGTTTACCGAGATGTGCCCGAACTCCAAACACTTGTAGCATCGTTTTGGCGACACTATTTGCTTGATACGGCAGTTCACCCAGCCGACCCTTATCTTCCCCATTGCAGCGAGTTTGTTGGCGGCGGCTGCCTGGAGGGATAGGGTGGCTATCTGCATCCCGCTTCTGGTGGCTCTTAAGGACCTTACCGCGTCCTCGGGGATTTCGGTTACCCCTGTGGCACGCTTTAGTGCTTCCAATATCTCTGCCTTCGTTGTTATCTCATCTAGATCCATTAACTCGAGCCTTGTTTGTTCGGTAAGGGCCCTTACCACTGCCTTGGCCCCTAGTGCATTTCCGACCGCCGATTTGACCTCCTCCGCGCTGTGACTCGGGGCTTTTTTGAGGCGCAGCAGCAGATCTCCCTTTGCTGTCTTCCTGATGCTTTCCACGTCACCGCTCACATGGCTCAGCGTTGCATCTCCTTTCACCGATTTTAATAATTCCGCGTAAGTGATGTTTCCTACGCTCGCTATCACTACAGCGTCTGGTCGCGTTTTTTTCGTGGTCTGTTTTTTTCTGTTTCCTACCGAACTGCTGCCAGTTGGGGACCGTTGGGTTTCAGGTTCGCGGACCGTTCGCTCCCGTGGCCTGAACTTCTTCGGCGGTGTCTGCCTCTGTCCTGCTGTTGGTTCCCTTGCACGTTTTGGTGTCGCTTGACTCCTCTCCAGTGTGCCGAGCCCTCTGCCGTTCCTACTTGCAGCTATTGGCGACGTCTGCGTATCTGCCTCTTTGCGCTCGGGGACCTTACCATTTTCTTGGCTGGTGAGGTCGGCTGCCATCTCCTGCAGGTTTACCAGCTGTGTTAGGCTGTCTCATCCGCTGGTTGATGTGCCTCTGGCCGGTGAACAGGGTCGAGAGGTCCTTCAAAATCAGCCCTATTTGGCTTACCGCGTCCGCCAGGGACTTTGGTGCCGTGGTAGGGCTGCTAAGCGATTCGGCCAGCTGCTGCGCCAATGGCGTGGCTTTTGGCTGAGGGGGCGATCTTGCCATCGCTGCGCTTTTTCCAAAGGGGTTTCCTACCTCCATGCCGCTTGCTTTACCAGGTCAGGCGATAGGGGATCCCTCGCTGGCCACAGGTTTCCCTTGGCTTCTGGTCGATGGGGGATATACCGCCCCTTCTCGGTCCCCAGAGCCCCTTTTTCCGGGACACCGCCTAGGCGGGGGGGTTGGAAAATAGTCGGATCCGCGACCTTCAGCCCTTTCCCCTATCTAGACCTGTGCTAGCTAATTTTGGCCTAGATGTAGGCAGGTATCGCTTACTCCTTACCAGAACAAATAATTCCGCCTGGAAGTATGCACCTTTCTGTTTTTTCCCTCTTCTTCTTTGTTTTTGGTTTTACGCCTGTCGGCGGCTGGTTGCTACAAGATTTGTGTAGCCGATAGTGCAGCTGCCTGATAGCTTGCGCACTATCTAACACTGCTACTATATCGATCAGCTGCTCGAGTCACCGAGAATGGAAAAACGCTGTGAAGTGAAGTGAAGTTCGCGCGGAAAAACTTTGTTTTGTGGTCCCAGTGGGGAGAGAGCGGGAGATAGCGGACTGGATTTCCCTCCGCCCCTCAGCCCTGGCTGGAGCACCCGTTTTCACCTGGTTTCTGCGCTGTGGGATTGCCCTTCACGCTTGGGCCAGGCTCGGTACGTACCCTTCCTAATGGAATCCACGCGCTTACTTGTTTACCTTTTCAGGAGGTTCTAAGGCTTGTTTTTCCTGATGATCACTGGAGGTACACTAGAAACACGTCCGTTCACTTTCCGTTGCTGACCGTGCAGTTGTGTGTGTGTGTGTGTGTGTGTGTGTGTGTGTGTGTGTGTGTGTGTGTGTGAGTGTGGATATATTCGCTTATATGGCGAGCAATAAACTGTCGAAATTTATCATGGTACATGCCATGCCAATGGGGCCCGTTGATGCGAGGCCCCAACGCGTTGGCGCCAACTGTGACACTTGCAAGAAATTGCATTCATTTTTCTGCTCAAAATTACGAGTGCTATTGAATGCGAATGCGAGTGCGAGTGCGAGTGGATGCCGTAGATGTGGATCCTGTCCCATCCATCCCCTTCTATCTCCCGCGGCAAGCAGCTCCATGCATCGGCAAACGGTTGCGTTGCCGATTGGGCATTCCATTGGATATCGGCACGCGCCAACGTTAGATAGCCGTCATTGTTGGTGTTGTTGTTGATTCGAGTATTGCCGTTTATGTCTTGCAGCAGAAATTGCCACGAAACGGCCACAGCATCAGCATCAGTGGCAGTGGCAGTGGCAGTAGCAGCCATGTCGTGTGCTCACGGCTAATCCAACAAGTTCTTTGGACTCTTGGCTCATCGTTCTTGTGCGCTGCGCTGTTTTTATTGATAATTTGAGCATGTTTGAGAGTGCTTCCTGTATCATTAAATTATTACACAACATTTCGATCGGAGCTCTTGAGGGGATTGGGACCGGGACCGGGATCGGGATCGGGTCCGGGATCGGTTCGGATAGGCGATGCAGTTGGTGCTACCCCAACTCCAACTTCAACGTCTGGCTCCGTCTCTGGCTCCGACTCTGACTCTGGCCGGTTGATTTCACCACTGGCGACAAGTTGTTGGCCGTAATTGAAATGTGCAATAATTTGTCATCTAATCTAATTGTGGCACGCGAGCAGCCCGTTCCCGTTCCCCAGCCCGGACGGTACATGTGTGTCTCTGTGTGTATGTGTGTGGATATGGGTGGACTTACTCTTGCAGTGACCCCGATAGGCGACCTCCAGTTGGGCGTTGCTTGTGCGGCAGGCGCGCTTGCGCAGCTGGCATTCGGTGTTGTAGGTGCGTCCGTCGGTGCCGCAAACCGGATTCTTGTGCTGCTGCTGCTGCTGCTGATGGTGCTGCTGCTGAAAGTAACCAAGTTAACAAAACGCCCAAAAAACTGTCCCAAGGAGTATGCAACGCAGTATGCGAATGGAATGGATTGAATGGCGGGGACTGGGATGGGATGGGATGGGATAAGATGGGATGAGGACTTACCATCAGCACAGGCTCATAAATTCCACCCAGAAAAGCCAAGTCACCGGCATTAGCCAAGTGGCCATGGCTGATGCTTATGCTCTGGCTGTCCGCAACCGCAGTCGCTGCCGCAGCCGCAGCCGCTGCCGATGACGCAGTCATTTCACTTCCGTGTTCATCCAGGTACAGACGACGCTGCGCCTGTGCCCCAGACATTGTGGTATTCTCTGCCAGCGTAGATGTTGCTGCGGTGCTAGCCACTTCTGCCGGGTTAACTGCCGCTCCAAAGCGCTGTTCGTGCTGTTCATGATCCTTGCCGGGCCTGTGTTTGGGCCGCCTGTGCCTGCGCGGCTCCCGCTGCCCATTGTCATGATTTGGGGCATGCTCAATGCGTCTGGTGCTGGTGCTGGTGCTGGTGCTGGTTGTGGCTTTCTGGTGTCTGAACGGGGCATTGTCTAGCTTCTGGTACTGTCTATTACTGTCGTTGGCGGGTTCATTAGCATTTGCAAACTTGTGTCTAGACTGAGCCGAAGCCGGAGCTGGAGCTGGAGTCGAGACTGAGACTGAGACAGAGAGCGTCGCCTGTGCAGGCGTCTTGTCTGCTTTGGACGAGTCATTGGCTCCTGTCGTCATTGATCTTGTAAAGTGTTTGCCTTGGTTATTTCTGTGTCTGCGCCTCTCATAGCCCGTCATTTCCACTCTGCCGCCGCTCCGCCTGGCCGTGGGCTGCTCTTGCGAATTGCTGTTGCTGTTGCTGTTGCTGTTGCCGTTGCTGTTGCTGCTGCTGGTGTCTATAATCAAAAGTCTTCTGTGCTTCGTCTCGCCCTGCGCCTTTTTGTGACTCTGGCGCCGTAGCATCTGTTGCATTTCTTGGGTTTGTTCGTGTTCGTGTTCGTGCTGGCGCTGGCGCTGTTGATGCTTTCTTTGGTTGTCAGCGATGGGGTTGTTGTTGAAAATTTCGCTACTTAGACTACGTGAGCCACGCGGTGGTACTGTCACTGTCACTGTCACTGTCGGCGACATCTTCCATAGCTTCTGGTGTTGTCTTCGACGCAGCGCTGCCCCGCACTCGGGGGCACAGACGCACTTGGGCCTTCCCTTGCGCTTGACGCACTTTTTGTTTGGCCCACATTTGAAGCCCTTACAGTTCTCTAAAAAATGGCAAGAACAAAATATAACAAAAGACATACAGATTACTTTTTTGCGGCTTTGCATTGAAACATTTATTAGCTGTGGGCCGTCGCACAGTGGGACATCAGCCGAAAAGTTGAGGCAAAAGTCAAAGAATTATATGCGCGCCTTGGATATTATGAATTCGAATAATATAATAAGAAAAAAGGAAGAAAAGGAGCTGTCACTAGTATAAAATCCCATATAAATCATACTTTGGGCGTTTTTCGTGCGAGGTTGCGTCATTTAAATCGAAAAACTACGAAACAATATACAAAAATACAATATACGAAAAAACTCAATGAAAAATGAGATCTTATACTTATACTAATACGAGTACAAGAGTTATTCTTTAGAAACATTCAATTTATTAGATATTGCGTCCAATATGGATTATTATTTTACAAAAATAAGAAATTAGACCAAGTTTTATAATTAAAATGAAGTTTTAGTATAGTATAGTATAGAATATATAGTATGGTATAGTAGTGTATAGTAGACGATCTGCTACTACAATCCAGCTTTTCCAAGAAAAGAAGGATATTTGTATGCCTTGTTCTTTGTATGTAATAGACGGTAGACGCATAACTCGGCAAACATGGCCGACATGGCACCTCACAGGACATTGGCTAATAGACACCCTCGCTAACGGGCTGGGTGCCGTGCCCCACATAATGGCTACAATATTTGGGCACGCCCTTCCCCACCGACATTTCAGAGGAAGATCGCGAGCTTTGTAAGAGCATCTGGATGGGATAATAGCTGACATTACGTCTAACGACGCAGGAAAGGGAAGATCCCAAGCGGTATCACATCGGGCCGAAGCCGGCGAGCGAGCCTGGCAGCCGCCTCTACGGATCCACGTATTCACCATGATATTCGACCTAAGAGTTAAAGGTCCGGAATTATCCAGAAGGGTCGGACACGAAAAGACCCTTTCCTTCGGGTACCTACATATATTATTTGGTATAATAGATTATCGTTTCTTTCGTTTTAATACCCTTTGCTCGCGACTCCCTCCAGACCATTATCATGGCTCATTTAATCGCTGTATGATTTGCCTAATGCTAATTTCTCGCCCCACGAAGCTCGCTGCTACGGATCAGTCTATAGCCCCATCTCATCCAAAATATCGGCCATGTACATAAGGTAAAGAGTATCTTACTGACATACACATGTATTTATATTGTTATGAGGGGCCCACCCTTACTGGTGGTACCTCGTTACACACTTACCAATGCACGGAGCGCACTCGACGCCACCTCCGATGGCCGTCGCAAAGAAGTACTCCACGCTGCTGAGCTCGCGATCGGTGTAGGAGAAGGTCTGGCTGGCGCCACAGCATTCCGACTTGGTGATGTTCGTGGAGAATATCTGGCTGCACTTGCCGCTGCCCAGGTGGGTCTGCCAGCATGTGCCAGCTGCGGAGGGAGGAGAGCAAGATTTGGGCAGAATCTTATTAGAACTAGAACGAAACAGTCGACCTTAGCGATACGATATGCTCTGGCAGATTCCATTGAATCCTCCCCTCCAGACTTAGAAGGCCTGCAAATAGCCAGCGTAAATATTGGCGTGTTTACTAAATGGAATCAGGGGGAATGTTCCTGCCGCTAACTAACTTGAGGCAGAAGTCGTTCCAACGATCCCAAATATCGCAGCATGCTGGGTATGGTTCGGGGGTATTCGCGGGCCTGTCTTTCTTTTTTCGATCTGTTTGTTTTGTTTTGATCGACCCGGCATGCCAAGCAGTGAATGCGATACCGCCGACCGTCGCGATAAACAAACAACAGCTCTTCCGTGAGAAATTGCGTCATATTTGAATAAAATGTGTCACATTTGTCGTTCGATCCGCCGCAGCAGCAGGCACGAAGGGAGAGAAGACACATTTGGAGACAGAGATGGGATGCCATTAACGGATTCAGGGAAACATCGAAATATATGATTTTGGGTCATTCTCTCCTCAAGCAAGTGTGAGTCAGGAAAAGTATCTGCAAGCAGGACTTCCAAGGATCCAAGCACAACTACAACTATGATACTTACCCGCCGCCGGCCGCATATTCAGTAGCAGCAATCCGACAGCAAACAGAGCCATCGACACCGCCTGCGAAGTGGCTCTCAGGCGGCTCCTTCTCCGATGTGGACTAGAACCAGATAGGTGTTTCTGTTTGCCTTGCTGCTTATGGTGTTCACGTGCCATTGACACCTCGTCACTTGGATCGCGAGTACCGGGCGTGCGTCTATGTCTCACTCGGTCCGCATTGACGTCACGGCCATGGTCGCCGGCAGCCCTGACACAGCCATCGTCATTCCCGTCACTGGCCAATTCTTGCAGAGAGTTCCATGCGATTACTATAAATAAACTTAGAATTGTTCTACTTTTGTGGCTAGTAGTTGTCGTCGATGTCGATGTCGATGCCGACGCCGATGCCGATGCCACTGCCGTTGCGGCCGATTCTGCTGCTGCTGACGTCTTTGACATTGTTGCCGCTAATTGGTTCGGTGGTGTACGCGCTTCCGCTGATGCCACAGGAAGTGCGCGGATCGTCGGCATTTCTCTGCGTTTGAATTTGTAATTTGATTTTAAAAATGTCAAGTTGTTGTGGCTGTTCGTTTGATGGTGATGAGGCATGACCAGGCGATGGAGAACGGCCAAAGCTGAGGATAAAAGACGCACGCGCAAAAAAAGGTTGAGATGAGGCATGAGTTCAGTGGCAAGTTCCAGGTTCCAGGCTCCAGGTTCCAGGAGTCGCACTCGCAATGCAGGGAGGGAGTGCGAGTGCAGCCACTTGGCCGAAGAACTCGCTTCGGGCACACACAATCTTTTGTACAAGAACGACAAAACGGCAGAGAGCCAACAATTAAGTCTCAAACGTTAAGTTGACATTGAGCAGGCGGTTTTCAAAATGCGACTACTAAAAATAAAGAACCTGTTGCTGTCGCCGCTTGTAGTTGTCGTGGCGTTGTTGCCTTGCCGCATATTATGCAGCCGCGTCCACCTCCGTCTGGCTCTGAGAGTCGAGAGTCCGTCTCTGCCCCCACCTCTGTGTCTGTCTGTCTGTCTGTCTGTCTGGCTGTCCGTCCCTCTGTTTGTTTGTTTGTTTGCTTGGGTCGCTAGTTTGGCATTTGCTTTACTTTGGCTGCCATCGCGGTTCCCAGTGCAATCGTCATGACACTAAGGACGTGCTCGAGACAACATATGCAGGGATGGGGCAGGCCGGAGCAGACATGCAACAATTTCTGCACAGAGAGGCCAATGAAACGTGACTGTAGTGTGGTTTTTCTCAAGTATCCTAATTTGGCCAACTCGCGAACGTCCTTGAGGCGATGACAACAACCGCCTCCTCGTCCCCACGGAGGCAGCGGCGGAGCCCTAATAGATTAGCCCACTTGAAGCGGTTCCCCCCGAGTGCGGGCCGCCATTATCGAAAGTTCAGCAGCTCGAACGGCTCCTGCTGCGGATGTTGCCGTTGCATGCAGCTGCAGCAGGCACCACCAGCATGCGCGTACTGCCCGGCCCTTTTCAGGTGAACACTTAATGACCCACTGCGTCATGGTTCCTGTCCAAGCCAGTGTCCGTCGCTCGGACCGAAACTTATGGCGTTAGCATGCGCTGTGACATTTTGTAGGACGCTCCAACTGCAGTTTCGTCTCTCCGTCTGTGTCCACAGCCGACGCACACGCACACGTACACGCACACTGAGGCAGGAACAGCCACACAGTTGCACTGGAGCTGGAGCTGGGGCTGGAGCTCAAGCTGCATTCCTGCATTGGAGCGGAAAGACGCCTGCCCGGTGGCTATTTTTAGACCTGGTGCAGTCAATGGGCTTGCACTAGTATAACCCCTGCGGAAGCTATCGCAAATAATTTTTTTACTACTCGTACCGATGTACCGATGTACCGATGCACCGATGCACCAGCACGTGCAGAGAGAGGGAGCCTATCCTCAGGTGTCTAGCGTTTAGTTAGATCTGATATGATCCGGAATATCGGCTTGTGTCAGCAGAGCTTTTGTTTGCGTGCGAGTCGAAATTTTGGGCCTTTACTGTACTCGGAGATACCGCGAATTCCTCAAAGCTAGCAGGCATTTCTTTTGGGGCCCGTGGAGCCAACAGTGAGGAGGCACAGCAGCAAAAATGCAAGGAGCGCCGCAGCAACAGCAAGCAGCAAGAGCGGACAAGCAGCAGGGCATAAAATGCATTCTCGGCAGCAGCAACTGCATTGCCAAACACAATATCACGCATACACAACCGCAATCGCACAGATAAACACACACACACACAAACACAGTCACACACACACCACACATACAGCTTTGGAGAGTTTGGGGTTTGGGTCTGTCTGGATACAGCGAATGCCTTCTCGAGATGCAGTTTGACCGTTGGCCGCCGCTTCAAAAGACCTGTTTTTATGTTTTTGGGCATTTATTCTGGATCTTTTTTTGCTCATTTCTGTTTGTATTGAATTGCATCTTTTGCTGCGCCGATCAGAGTCTGCTGATGCACTTGAGCAACAAGTGCATAATTTCAACCTCAAGACCGGAGCTGGCCAAAAAAAGCATCAAGCTGGTGCTCAGTTTCACTGCGGTTCCAGAGCCTCCCTTGAAAGGTATTCCAGTATAGAAAACGTACCGCCTTTAGTTACATTTGCATTTTGCATTTTGCATACTCGTATTAGATTAGCCCGCTCGCATGTCAACTCTCAGCCCGGTCCGCCTCTGCCCAGTGCGTATCATGTTGTTGGGAGTCGCGAATGCATGCACTGAAGCACGTGCTATTCGTGTATCCAGAAAACTGATCTCCCAGATAGAGCTCAGTAAATTTGGGAAACAATGTTGCGTTGCCCAAAAAGCCCAGCGAGGAAGTTGAACCCAGCTCCAAAGCTGCTGAGGATGGGATACTTGGGATTAAGTTGGTCGACATCTGCAGCACCCCGTCCCCCGTGAAGCCACTCAGCGAGTCACTTTGAGCCCCATTCCTGAGCACCCATTCACGTTCCATTCACGCTTTTCCCAGCCTAGGCGATTGCGTAATAGCTGGGGACTCAGGACTGATCCAGCTATTTATAGCACTGTCCGTTCCGCGAAACGCCGAATATCATATCTCATGTTTATGAGTGAGTGCTCTTCTGTGTGCGTGTGTGCCTGCCCTGCCACACTGTCGTGTGGGCTCAAATCAGAAAAGGGTCAACATATTTGGTTTCATAAATAACAAACAGCCCGCCAAACCGATACCGTTCCAGACTCTCTGGAGTGGAGCTTCTAAAGAAGCTGTTTGTCATCTGCCGGGGCGGACGCGGAGCCAGCAACAACAGGAAATTCATTTCGACAAAGTCAGCAGTTTTGGCGCGAGATTAATGACTTCTGGACAGCGCCCCCACCCACGCGCCCTTTCAGTGCCTGCCCCTCATTCCGGCATTTGCATATGACAACAGCAACAGCAGCAGCAACAGCCATAGCGGCAGCAGCAGCAACAGCAGCAGCAACAGCCATAGCGGCAGCAGCAGCAGCAAAAGCAGGAGCTGGTCGTTTGTTATGCAAGCAGTAAATTTTCAATAAATATACATAGGATAGGCCCACAAACAAACCAAACCAAAACAAAAATTGAATTGACGGACTGCCGGCGCGGATGCCACAGCATCCCACCAGAATAGCAGCTGATACCCGGGACGGAGGGACAGACGACTTTGAGCACTTTGAGCACTTTGAAGCGTAAGTATCCAAGAAGATGTTTGTTTTTGCAGCGCTCAAGCATCACGTCACGCGTTTGTGGGCGCACTGCACATTGCACATACGCAGCGTTGGCCGAAATCCCGCCTCTGCACTGTGCACTGTTCGATCTAAGGCCCGTCGACACATTTACAGGCATCAGCGGGAGCGGGAGCGGGAGCGGGATCGGTAGCCGCAAAAATACAAAAAGTAAACAGGAAATCTGCAGGATTGCAGAGCTGGAAGAGAGCGTGAAATCGCTGTTTACTTTTTCTGGAATGGGATGCTACTGGTTTTTCCTCCCATTATTTTTTTGCCCTCTAATACTCCGTAATACTCGTACTCGCTTCTGTCTCCGAGTCGGACAGGCAGAGGCAGGGCTTGCAGACACAGCAAACCGCACAGGCCCAGGCACAGGCACAGGCATAAGACTGTAGGACCGTCTCGTCGGGCAAATAAAAATAAATATCGGCTCACATGAAATCCGAGCTTTTATTGAGTCTGTCGATCGCGCCCTTCCCTCTGTTGACAACTATGCAAGAATTTTGTTATTGTCTGAGATGTGCAATTATCGTAGAAGAGTTTTTTCTGCCACTGAAGTGGTACCAATAAGTGGGAATGAAAATGGCGACCTACTCCGAAAATTGTGCCTACGCAATGGTGTCAATGAATAATGAAAATTCCATCCCCGAGAGCTCTTCTTCTGTCTCTTATCTCACCTTTTCAGCGTTTGTTTAGCGATGATTATCCCCGCTCTGTGGCGGCCCACAGACTGGCTGCGACCACGCGAAAATTGTCGATGGGTTGTTGCTAGTGGCTAGTGGCTAGTGGCTAGTAGTGGGATGCGACCTCTACTTTTTACATCTTGTTTTATCAGCACGTCTTCTGTCTTCGCCTGTCTTCAACACTTGTGGCAAATGCAACTCAAAAAAATGATAAAACCGAATGAACCGAATACAACACAAAAATATTTCGTGGCCAGAACAGAAGTGAACAAGAAAACGTAATTGAAAATGGGTAATGGAAAATGGAAAACTGCAAGCTCGACAACGATTTGTGTTTGCTTCCGCTACGCTAGTTGATCGCTCTTTTCGCTGAGCTTTCCGAAGCAAAAGATTCTCGGAAGTTTTCGCGTGTTCCGCACTTGTCTGATTTGGAACACTACTCTAATATAATTTAAACCAGGACAAGGGAGAACACGTTGTCTTGTCTTTGCCGAATCACAGAGTACGGTAAGTACTGAACGTTTAACTTTAACGGCGTTAACTGTCCGCGGCGACACCAATTTCCGTTGTTTCCTTTTCCGCGGCCGTTAAAATTGTGCCAAACAGTGCGGCAGTGCTAACATTAACATCCAATGAGTGGGAAAAAGTCGCTCAAGTCGGAGCTGGATTCGAGTTTGAGTTCGACGTGATTGCGCTTTGTATGGCAAAATCACTCAAATTCGAAACGCATCGAACCGCATGCTCAAACCAAGTTGTTGCGTTGGGCTTGAACAATCACGCTCACACCGAACGCTCAAACCAAACGCTCACACCACAGAGCGAGAGAGGAAAATGTAAGAGTCTTTAACATAAAACTTAACATTGGCCATGCACTATGAATGAACTTAAGAACAATATATTATAACGGCTGCAAGTATAAGAATGAGATCGCCTTAAAAAAGTGCGATACCTATGGGAACGGAACCGTTACTATTTTTAAAGTGTTTTAAACATTAACGATATTTGTATATTGGTAGGTATTTTTTATACCCGCTACTCGAAGAGTTTAGGGATGGATTGGGATTAGGGATTAGGGACTAGTTTTGTGGTGGATTGAGTAGCACGCAGGAGAAATCGGCAACAATAGCCGAGTCGAAGCCTATGTGTGACTGTCTGTCCGTCCGCACGTCTTTTTCGACGCCTAGTCCTCAGAGACTAAGAGGTAGAGCAAAAATGTTGTTTGCAGACTCGTGAGATATCACACTGAATCAAGCTTTTCCCAAATTTTGCCACGCCACCTACCCCGCCCACAAAAGGCGAAAATCTGTGGCATCCACAATTTTCGTATTTCTATACACAGATAAAGAATGACAGGTCATAAAGTCTGGGGAGGGCAGCGAGGTATAAACATTGAAGCATATTTATCTAGCGGCTCTATGTCTATGTCTATCGCTATCTCCCTATGTAATTCCCGTTCCTCATCTGCCATGAGGTGGGAGCCAAACTGAGATCGCGGTCTGCGTTGGCTTCCCTACCAAGATTTCCCCCTCCCCATTAACCCACAAATCAATTCGTCCCTTTTGCGAACGGCGATACCAATATAGATATAAAGAGAGAGAGCATGTGGCAGGCTTGGGTTCCGATACCGATTCTGGCCTTTACGTTTAAAATAGGTTGCATAGGTTACATAAATCCCTAGAAAACATTAGTCATAAGATTACATATCTATTTACTGTCCTCCTGGGACGTCAAAATAAGCGGATGTCCACCGAGGCATAACGTAGCATCATATCATATCGACCAATATCCAAACGTGCAACTGACGATCCAATATGTTTTTAGCACATATGTACATATACTTATCTTCACAAACTCGCCCATAGTTGAAGAGCCACCGTGTTGTACGCTTTTCCTCCATTTTTCCATTTTTTCATTTTTCTATTTTTCCAATCGTACTACTATTATCTTGACCGCAACTGTATGTCCAAGTCTCGTCCAAAGGTTCCCACAAGTGCCACAGTGTCGACGCTCATTAAATCCAGCGAAATCATGCCGCGACTGTATAGAAAACATATCGCTGCTATCCTCGGCCTTAACTGTCTATTGTTTGGCCGAGCAAAGCGGCATGCAGCGCGAAAAACGATTTCTTTATGGTGCAAACAGCGTCATAAGTTAGATGTATTTGCCAGATACTCGCAGAAACACACTGCATGTCGCTGCCAAGATGCACCTCTGAGGGAAATAAAGACATTGAATGGCTTGGATGTCATTACGGCGTGGAGCGTTTAATTAGGAAATGGCGTGCTGGTGCGTATTAAGCCAGCCGTTGATAGCATAGCGGTGGCAACTCTTTACTCTGCTCTGGCCACCATCCTCCCATTCCCACCTTCGACCCAGCCCACCTTGATGGCCGCCAGGCGGTGCATTGTGTGTGCCTGGTGCACACATTGGTCTGGTCTGCCACATTGACGGGTATTTATTGAAAGTGCATCTGATGGGGAATAGGGACAGTCCGCGAATCTGTGAGACAGCGAGGCAGCGCCGGGCAGGCTCCCCAACCTTGCTCGTGCATGAATGAATGGAATCACGTTCGCTCGAGTCATGCCGATGCACACATATTTATATTTGGCGGTGCACCCACCCCCACCCCTCTGAAATGCCCATTAAATTCAAAAATCGAAATTCTCACTAATTTCAATTCTCTACGTGTTCTGCGTAGTAGTTCAATAAATTTGATTTTATGAATGAGATTTTTCTTTATGTCTTCTGTGCGGCCGTCGCATCAAATCAAATCAAAATGTTGAATTCACTTCAAAGCGAACACATTTTTGCTACTTCCGTCCGTCATATTTGAGCAGCAGCCGGAAATGATGAGTGGGAAAAATATGTACGAGTATAAATCTTCATAGCGTTTACTTATCAGTCACACAGATCGAATCACAGCCGATAGTGCCGCGTATGCGTAATGTTGTCGTTCATTGCAGCGCCACTCCAGGATCTTTGGCAATTCAGTTTACGTTTCTCACGACAATTAGTACCAGCAAGTAGCAGGTGAGCAGGTGAGCAGGTGAGCAGCAAAGGACGGTGTAGCTGGACTGGGGCGGCTCAAGTGACGGTAATTTGCGGTGCCTCAAGGATATTTGATGACAAAAGGAAATTGCTTTGTGCTAATCTGTCTGCCTGCTGGCCCGTCTAGACTATGAGTGATTTCTGTTTGAATGCCGGCCGTGTGTGGCACAGTCCGCTTAGGCTTTCTTGGCTGTCGGCACTTTACATCAAAGTAAAAGCCATTGCGATTGGCTAGACAGCGCTTTATAATCCTCTCCTCGTTAGTTGGATTACATTCCGTTTCCCCCACAAATGCTTGTGTGTTTATCTTCATTCGCACACACGTACATGACTCAAGATTGCCAATGTAAATGAAATAAAGCAAAAATTAGCAAACGAAACAATATATAACTCTAGGTAAAACCCCTTTTAATACCCGATACTCAAAACGAGTATGGGGTATATTAGATTTGTGGGTAAAGCGGATGTGTGTAACGCCAAGAAGGAAGCGTTTCCGACCCGGTAAAGTATACATATTCTACACAATTTTGAAGATAGGAGAAAACGAAAAACGCAGAATCATAGAGACTGACCACATCCTCCAGACTGCAGAATCTGGAATCCAATCTGATCATTATTCTAGCCAAGCCACACTCTTTGTCGTGCATAATGTGCTTCCTCTGGCGGAGGGGAGGCATACTGACTGAGTATCGGGTATACATATAGATTCGCGGCCGTAGCGGCGACTCACAACGTTTCCCCTCGTTATTTTTACAAAAAACACAAAATTTGGAACTTGGTCAAACGGCTGCACCTTTAAGGTTTGTCCACAAATTTTTACAAACGTCAATAAAAGTGACAAAAAAGTTTTAAGATTCGGTGCACTGCAGGAGGAAACTCCAAGCTTTGTTTTTTAAACAAGGAAATTTTAAGAAAATTCAAGACCCACTTAATTTTGATCAATCTTCTGATATGATTGATCACTTGAGCATATTTGGGGACTTTCTTTCGGACGAACATGTGAGCCTCAATTACGAGGACTACAAATATGCAATGTGTTCTGGTTTGAAGAAACGAAAAATGTTTTCTAAAGAGGTCATTTGCTGAGATTTGCGTTAATGCTTATAATAAACACATCCTTTCGATGAAAAGGGCCAATATGGATACCCAATACACTTTGGACCCTTATGCATGCTGTAGCTACATAATAAACAATTAAAAACAAATCCCAAAGGGGTATTTCAAAGCTTATGTGCGAGGCGGTAAGAGAAGTTCAAAGGGGCAATCACACGATCACACAAAAGCTGCAGCACATTGGTCACAAACTTATTTGTGGCATTGAGATATCTGCTCAGGAAGCCGTATATTGTTGTCTAGGCATTCCGTTGTCCGGAACTAGCAAACAAATGTGTTCTTATGAATACTTTCCTGCAGGGCAACGAGTTCGAATGCTCAAAGCATCCTACAAAACATGAATCAGGAGTCCACTGACATATTCGTCAAAGGATTGCTGGAGCCGTATGAACAAAGACCAACTGGCAGATTTAGAGGACATGCTTAAGAGGGCCAAGACAATATGGAGGAAAATGTAGGTGAAGATTCAGTTGATGAGGAGTGTGGGGCTTTAGCGATTCCAGAAATATGTTCTCAAAGAAATGTTCTGAGCTTGAATGACCAGGCAGTGGATCAAGTTAGGCGTATTCGAATAGTTAAGTTTCCTCCGATTGTTGCCCTTAATACTTGAGTCAATTTGATTAGATCGCTTAATTTGAAACAAAAATCTTATCACACCCATGTTCTGCATAAGGCGAGAAATAAGGCAGTTTTCTATGAGCTTGTAGGTGGCGGCGCAGGCGTCGGCATGAGTAGAACAATACCTAACTTGCTGACCATTTCCCAGGACTTTAATCGTGTACCAGGATCTAACCCTGAAATTGTTAGAGTTCTTCTGTGTGCTCCCACAGGAAAAACTGCAATTGGTATTGGAGGTGCCACACTTCACTCCTTGTTTTCTTTACCTCTCACTCAATCCAACCATGCCTTTAAAAAATTGGGTCCAGATTTGTTATATACCTTGCGTTCAAGATTTATTGATCTTTAAGTTCTCATAATTGACGAACAATTTCCATGGTCGGTGAAAAAATGTTTTCTTATTTGAATAGGCGCCTAAAACGCCTATTTTTAAGGCGTATTATTTTTTTAGTAGTAGGTGTAGGTGATCGTTGGATAATCAAACCCTCATCAGGAGCGTGTAGTCCATACAGTGCAATAGTTGGCTCTAGTCTCTGTGATGGCTTCAAGTTTTTCGGAATTAGAGAGATAATGCGACAGCGAGATGACCAACCTTTTGCAACCGAATGCCGAAGGGACCGAATAGTTGACGGCAGTCAAGCTCCAAAAGTTGCGATCAATAGTTTTGGACTGCATCAAAGCCGACCATCTTAGCCTAGACATCGAAAGCAAATATCTGTTCTCTGTTAAGAGTTACCTATTAACAATAAAAATATCAGAGAGCAACGCAATTCAGGGGAAATCAGAAATTTTAAATGAAAAAGATATATGTACATACAATAAGAAAACATACAAATAACAGTATTAATAATGCAAATAACAGTCATAATAAAAATATTAGAATAAGCAAATCATTTTGTTTGAAAGCACACAACTATGAACTCCTTGTGAGTGGAATATATAAATATGCAACTAAACATAAAGACAAGAGTTTCAAAACTTCGAATGCACAAGGATTGTGTACTTCATTGGTTGTCAAAACCACAGCCAAATATATGATGACAGTCAATGTGGATAAATCAGATGGTCTTGTTAACGGAGGCACTGGTATTTTAATGCAGATAGATCCAGCTCATCCAATACCCCCGAACTTCTTTGGATACTTTTTCTCGAATTCGATTTCGAATATTTGAAATTTGTGTAGAGCGTTGCTTTAACGCCATCTGTGGAAATGGGGTTTCTACGTTTTTTGTGGATCTCCTTGATCTATAAAATCCACATTTTTGAAAGTCGTTTTTTTGGATTTAAGGCTTTTGGATTGTAAAAACCATCAACAATGGCGCCATCTGTACCATTTGACTTTCTTTTTATTTGTGGAACAAAACTCTCCTTTATCAACAAAATCCACAATGTTGGAAGTCAATTCTTATTGGATTGAAGGCTTTTGGTTTGTAAAAACCTAAAAACATTATAACTCAGCAGCGCCACATTTCGTGGTGAGTTAGTTTTTGGAACTAACGGCTGTGAACTTGGTGCATGTATATTTCATGTACACCTAATTCTGTTTTTACACGGTTTGAAATTCAAAAGTTTTAAATTTTTACACGATATTATTCTATTTAGCACGATTAAAAATAACACAACCCAAATTAATAACAACACACGAAAACCAGGAAAGAGGATAGAGATAATATGTATATATTTGTTTCTCCTTCGTTTTTTTTGTGTATACGTACATACATAAGTAAAAAGAGAGTTTTGTTCCACAAAAACCTGAGAAAAACCATTTGTACAGATGGCGCTATTGTTGATGGTTTTACAATCCAAAAGCCTTAAATCCAAAAAGACGACTTTCAAAAATGTGGATCTTATAGATCAAGGAGATTTTTATTCCACAAAAAACTCAGAAAAAACATTTCTACAGATGGCGCTATTGTTGATGGTTTTTACAATCTAAAAGCCTTAAATCCAAAAAAACGACTTTCAAAAATGTGGATTTTATAGATCAAGAAAACCCACAAAAAACTCAGAAACCCCATTTCCATAGATGGCGTTAATGCAGCGCTCTACACAAATTTCAAATATTCGAAATCGAATTCGAGAAAAAGTATCCAAAGAAGTTCGGGGGTATTGGATGAGCTGGATCTATCTGCATTAAAATACCAGTGCCTCCGTTAACAAGACCATCTGATTTATCCACATTGACTGTCATCATATATTTGGCTGTGGTTTTGACAACCAATGAAGTACACAATCCTTGTGCATTCGAAGTTTTGAAACTCTTGTCTTTATGTTTAGTTGCATATTTATATATTCCACTCACAAGGAGTTCATAGTTGTGTGCTTTCAAACAAAATGATTTGCTTATTCTAATATTTTTATTATGACTGTTATTTGCATTATTAATACTGTTATTTGTATGTTTTCTTATTGTATGTACATATATCTTTTTCATTTAAAATTTCTGATTTCCCCTGAATTGCGTTGCTCTCTGATATTTTTATTGTTAATAGGTAACTCTTAACAGAGAACAGATATTTGCTTTCGATGTCTAGGCTAAGATGGTCGGCTTTGATGCAGTCCAAAACTATTGATCGCAACTTTTGGAGCTTGACTGCCGTCAACTATTCGGTCCCTTCGGCATTCGGTTGCAAAAGGTTGGTCATCTCGCTGTCGCATTATCTCTCTAATTCCGAAAAACTTGAAGCCATCACAGAGACTAGAGCCAACTATTGCACTGTATGGACTACACGCTCCTGATGAGGGTTTGATTATCCAACGATCACCTACACCTACTACTAAAAAAATAATACGCCTTAAAAATAGGCGTTTTAGGCGCCTATTCAAATATGAAAACATTTTTTCACCGACCATGGAAATTGTTCGTCAATTATGAGAACTTAAAGATCAATAAATCTTGAACGCAAGGTATATAACAAATCTGGACCCAATTTTTTAAAGGCATGGTTGGATTGAGTGAGAGGTAAAGAAAACAAGGAGTGAAGTGTGGCACCTCCAATACCAATTGCAGTTTTTCCTGTGGGAGCACACAGAAGAACTCTAACAATTTCAGGGTTAGATCCTGGTACACGATTAAAGTCCTGGGAAATGGTCAGCAAGTTAGGTATTGTTCTACTCATGCCGACGCCTGCGCCGCCACCTACAAGCTCATAGAAAACTGCCTTATTTCTCGCCTTATGCAGAACATGGGTGTGATAAGATTTTTGTTTCAAATTAAGCGATCTAATCAAATTGACTCAAGTATTAAGGGCAACAATCGGAGGAAACTTAACTATTCGAATACGCCTAACTTGATCCACTGCCTGGTCATTCAAGCTCAGAACATTTCTTTGAGAACATATTTCTGGAATCGCTAAAGCCCCACACTCCTCATCAACTGAATCTTCACCTACATTTTCCTCCATATTGTCTTGGCCCTCTTAAGCATGTCCTCTAAATCTGCCAGTTGGTCTTTGTTCATACGGCTCCAGCAATCCTTTGACGAATATGTCAGTGGACTCCTGATTCATGTTTTGTAGGATGCTTTGAGCATTCGAACTCGTTGCCCTGCAGGGAAAGTATTCATAAGAACACATTTGTTTGCTAGTTCCGGACAACGGAATGCCTAGACAACAATATACGGCTTCCTGAGCAGATATCTCAATGCCACAAATAAGTTTGTGACCTATGTGCTGCAGCTTTTGTGTGATCGTGTGATTGCCCCTTTGAACTTCTCTTACCGCCTCGCACATAAGCTTTGAAATACCCCTTTGGGATTTGTTTTTAATTGTTTATTATGTAGCTACAGCATGCATAAGGGTCCAAAGTGTATTGGGTATCCATATTGGCCCTTTTCATCGAAAGGATGTGTTTATTATAAGCATTAACGCAAATCTCAGCAAATGACCTCTTTAGAAAACATTTTTCGTTTCTTCAAACCAGAACACATTGCATATTTGTAGTCCTCGTAATTGAGGCTCACATGTTCGTCCGAAAGAAAGTCCCCAAATATGCTCAAGTGATCAATCATATCAGAAGATTGATCAAAATTAAGTGGGTCTTGAATTTTCTTAAAATTTCCTTGTTTAAAAAACAAAGCTTGGAGTTTCCTCCTGCAGTGCACCGAATCTTAAAACTTTTTTGTCACTTTTATTGACGTTTGTAAAAATTTGTGGACAAACCTTAAAGGTGCAGCCGTTTGACCAAGTTCCAAATTTTGTATTTTTTGTAAAAATAACGAGGGGAGACGTTGTGAGTCGCCGCTACGGCCGCGAATCTATATGTATACCCGATACTCAGTCAGTATGCCTCCCCTCCGCCAGAGGAAGCACATTATGCACGACAAAGAGTGTGGCTTGGCTAGAATAATGATCAGATTGGATTCCAGATTCTGCAGTCTGGAGGATGTGGTCAGTCTCTATGATTCTGCGTTTTTCGTTTTCTCCTATCTTCAAAATTGTGTAGAATATGTATACTTTACCGGGTCGGAAACGCTTCCTTCTTGGCGTTACACACATCCGCTTTACCCACAAATCTAATATACCCCATACTCGTTTTGAGTATCGGGTATTAAAAGGGGTTTTACCTAGAGTTATATATTGTTTCGTTTGCTAATTTTGCTTTATTTCATTTACATTGGCAATCTTGAGTCATGTACGTGTGTGCGAATGAAGATAAACACACAAGCATTTGTGGGGAAACGGAATGTAATCCAACTAACGAGGAGAGGATTATAAAGCGCTGTCTAGCCAATCGCAATGGCTTTTACTTTGATGTAAAGTGCCGACAGCCAAGAAAGCCTAAGCGGACTGTGCCACACACGGCCGGCATTCAAACAGAAATCACTCATAGTCTAGACGGGCCAGCAGGCAGACAGATTAGCACAAAGCAATTTCCTTTTGTCATCAAATATCCTTGAGGCACCGCAAATTACCGTCACTTGAGCCGCCCCAGTCCAGCTACACCGTCCTTTGCTGCTCACCTGCTCACCTGCTCACCTGCTACTTGCTGGTACTAATTGTCGTGAGAAACGTAAACTGAATTGCCAAAGATCCTGGAGTGGCGCTGCAATGAACGACAACATTACGCATACGCGGCACTATCGGCTGTGATTCGATCTGTGTGACTGATAAGTAAACGCTATGAAGATTTATACTCGTACATATTTTTCCCACTCATCATTTCCGGCTGCTGCTCAAATATGACGGACGGAAGTAGCAAAATGTGTTCGCTTTGAAGTGAATTCAACATTTTGATTTGATTTGATGCGACGGCCGCACAGAAGACATAAAGAAAAATCTCATTCATAAAATCAAATTTATTGAACTACTACGCAGAACACGTAGAGAATTGAAATTAGTGAGAATTTCGATTTTTGAATTTAATGGGCATTTCAGAGGGTGGGGGTGGGTGCACCGCCAAATATAAATATGTGTGCATCGGCATGACTCGAGCGAACGTGATTCCATTCATTCATGCACGAGCAAGGTTGGGGAGCCTGCCCGGCGCTGCCTCGCTGTCTCACAGATTCGCGGACTGTCCCTATTCCCCATCAGATGCACTTTCAATAAATACCCGTCAATGTGGCAGACCAGACCAATGTGTGCACCAGGCACACAATGCACCGCCTGGCGGCCATCAAGGTGGGCTGGGTC
The DNA here is from genome assembly GCA_008121275.1 of Drosophila lowei. NCBI lineage: Eukaryota > Metazoa > Arthropoda > Insecta > Diptera > Drosophilidae > Drosophila > Drosophila lowei. The sequence continues at coordinate 4,021,695 of CM017778.1, forward strand.
GAAGGTGGGAATGGGAGGATGGTGGCCAGAGTAGAGTAAAGAGTTGCCACCGCTATGCTATCAACGGCTGGCTTAATACGCACCAGCACGCCATTTCCTAATTAAACGCTCCACGCCGTAATGACATCCAAGCCATTCAATGTCTTTATTTCCCTCAGAGGTGCATCTTGGCAGCGACATGCAGTGTGTTTCTGCGAGTATCTGGCAAATACATCTAACTTATGACGCTGTTTGCACCATAAAGAAATCGTTTTTCGCGCTGCATGCCGCTTTGCTCGGCCAAACAATAGACAGTTAAGGCCGAGGATAGCAGCGATATGTTTTCTATACAGTCGCGGCATGATTTCGCTGGATTTAATGAGCGTCGACACTGTGGCACTTGTGGGAACCTTTGGACGAGACTTGGACATACAGTTGCGGTCAAGATAATAGTAGTACGATTGGAAAAATAGAAAAATGAAAAAATGGAAAAATGGAGGAAAAGCGTAAAACACGGTGGCTCTTCAACTATGGGTTGGGCGAGTTTGTCCTACTACGGAATTTGGGAAGTTAAGTATATGTACATATGTGCTAAAAACATATTGGATCGTCAGTTGCACGTTTGGATATTGGTCGATATGATATGATGCAACGGGTATTAATCTCCCCAGATATCTTTTCTATCTGACTTAGTGTAATTTAATATATAAATTTTATATTTTTACAGGTGTTGGATCATATACTAAAACTGATGACGTTCTTCGATCCATTGATAAGTCATATTGCGATACGGTACTCAATTTTTTAGTCCGTTTAGCATGTCAGGTTAATGATCCTCAAGCTGGAATCATATCACCTGGAGAAAGTTTATCTCGAAGGTAATGAAAAAATATTGTACTTTGCATAGTTAGCTTAGCTTCTTAGCTAATTAAATTGAATTATTTGTATACACATACATATGTAGAGTATATATAGGGTAGTATTCGTGTGAATGTATGTACCACCAGACATAAGAAAGTCGTTTTTAATCTCGTAATGTACTAGAGCCCTACATGAATCCAAAGCTTTCATAAAATCACTGCTGTACTCATGGCTGTGTACAAATCATTCCCTCAGACAAACCAAGTAAAAACCCGAATCGAAAAAAACAAGTGCGAATATAATGAAAATCTGCAAACTCTTTCACTAAAAACACTCAATATTACTCTTCTTTAATAACACTATGCAATTTCATTTGTTCCTTTGGCTATAATAGTGATCCGATCCAGATTCAGCAATCTTGAAGATATTTTCACTTTCTATGATTCTTTGTTTTCGGTTTTCTCTTACATTTAAATTTTGTGGGTGCCACAGATTTTCGTCTTTTGTGAGGGCGGACATTTTGAAACACACTTGTAACAGTGTGATATCACAGGGGTCTGAATACAAATTTGAGTTGTTCTAGTTCTTGTAGTCTCTGAGATCTAGGCGCTCATCAATACGGATGGACGAACAGACTGACATGGCTTTATCGACTCGACTATTGATACTTTATGGGGTCGGAAACGATTTCTTTTGGGTGTTGCGCACATCCACTTTTACCAAAAATCTAATATACCCATATAATCTTCGAGTTCCGGGTGTGAAAAAACCATTATTTATTCAAAAATTGTAAAGCCCCAAATTTATCAGAAAAAGTCAGTTTGGTTCGAAGCCTAAATAAAAAATTCAATTTTGTTGCCTAGTGTATGTGTGGGCACGCAACAGCCACATAAATCCACTAACACAAATAAATATTTTTATGTTAAAACAAAGCAGAAAACCAGAATAATTTGTATTGCTTTCTTGCTATCTCTACTACAAAATAAGATGGAGAGTTGGCTAGAAAACAAAACATAACGAGGGGGAACGTTGTGAGTTGCTGCTGCGACCGCAACTCTACATTTATACCCGATACATAGTCAGTATGGCTACATTAAACAACAAAGAGTGCGTGCGAGAGAGACAGAAAATCAGCCAGAACGTGTCGACGGGCGCTGCGTAGCCACTGCAAATTGATTTGTTACTTTTGGCTATAATAATAATCCGATCTGATTCGGATTCGGCAAGATTCGGCAATCTGGTAGATATCGCCATTCTCTATTTTCTCCTATCTTCAAAATTGTGTTTGCCACAGATTTTCGTTGTTTATGGCTGCAGAAGGGGGTGGGGCGAAATTTTAAAACACACTTGTAGCAGTGAGCTATCAACAGTGAGTTCTGCAGTGAAAAATTACAAATAGTTTTGTAGCAGTGAGAGCTCGACAGTCAGGTCTAATAGTCTCTGAGATCTGTGGATGCTCCAGATTTTCGTCCTTTGCGGGGGTGGAAGGGGGTGAGGCGAAATTTTAATAACAACTCGTCAAGGTCCGATATCACAGGAGTGTGGATACCAAATTTGGTTGCTCTAGCTTTTATAGTCTCTGAGATCTAGGAACTCACTTTTAGCAATAGGCAAAGCCGGCTATGATACGTGTGAGTTAGAGAGAGACAGGGCGAGAAAAAATGAAATTGTTTTCTTCATTCTGGCTATAATAATAATACGATCTGATTCAGATTCTGCAGTCTAAAAGATATGGTCATTCTCTACGATTCTGCGTTTTTCGTTTTCTCGTATCTTTAAAATTGTGGATGCCACAGATTTTCGTCCTTTGTGGGGGCGGAAGTGGGCGGGGCGATGTTTTGAAATATACTTGTAACAGTGACATATCACAGAAGGCTGGATACAAAATGTCGTTGCTCTAGCTCTTATAGTCTTTGAGCACTAGGCGCTGATAGGGACGGACAGACAGACAGGGCTCAATCGACTCGGCTATTGATGCTGATCAAGAATATATATACTTTATGGGGTCGGAAACGGTTCCTTCTGGACGTTACACACATCCATTTTCACCACAAATCTAATATACCCCCAATACTCATTTTGAGTATCGGGGTATAAAATGGCGTTACGCGGATCACTTCCATTATGTGTCAGCATATACGTATAAATTAACCCTAAGGCTTGGGTACAAGCGTACTGGGTCGGTTTTTTTTATACACGATACTCAAAGAGTAAATTTGTACATTAAAATCGTGTAGATGTAGCAGATAGAATAGCAGCAGGATGGTGATGCGTAACTTTGTTGCATGCGCCACAGCCAGACAGTGACCTGTAAGTATTCCCACTAACAGTCTGCAGTCCTTCCATGGTAGGTGCAGTTCCATGTACAAGATTTTCGAGGTTCTCCAGGTGGTGGTTCTCCTCCACCTGCTTTTGGTCAGTAATCTGGCCTGCTTTTCTAAATCGCTTTGTAGCGATCTAAGGAAGACAGGCACATTCTCGGTGCTCTCTTTCACCAGCCTTCCTTAGCCAGGACGTCCGCCGCCTCGTTTCCTTCGACGCCTTGGTGGCTGGGAACCCAATAGATCCGCTGTGACTTTTTAGTGCTTAGAGTATCTAGTGCCCCCCTGTTCGCTAAGACACTTCTGGAACTGACCACGGACGACTGCATGGATCGTATCGCCGCTTGGCTGTCGACGAATAGATTGACCGCATCGAGTGCTCGTTCTATAAGCTGAGCTGTTGAGGTGCTCAGCTTGGTCCCTTTCCTTTTTTCAGTGTTGGGGTCCCAGAGATGAGATAGTTTTGATGTCGAGACAAGTTTGGGGGGTCATGTAATCAGTAGATCTGGTCATGTCCCTGCCAATTGAACTATGCCCGTATCCTATGGCAACATGTTTCCTGATGCGATTCGGCGCTGTGCTGCCTTTTCTGCAGTCAGGCGAGCGTGAATGTCCAGGGGGTCGATTCCAAGTACAGTTTCGAGTGATTTTGTTGGGGTTGACCTCAGCGCCCCTGTAATACAGAGCAGAGCCTGTCGCTGAGTCTTTTCCATAAGATTGGTACGTCTTCTTTTCGATAGCTTGCCACTACACTAAGACTCCATACAGCAGAGCTGGTCGCACCGATATGTAATTCCAGTGCATTAGAGAGCCTCATGTGCTGCTGAGCATCTTCTTGTATGCGTTAAGCGCAATGGTGGCCTTCTTCACCCTTTCCACTGAGGTGTGCCTCTGTGTGCCCCCTTTTCCATGGAAGCGGTGCCCCACTCCGATTGCACCCGTCTACAACTTAGGAGGTTCTTTATCCAAAGGTTGATTGCTGGGTATATGTTAGTCGCTTCTAGGCGGTGTGTTATTGCGTTCGTAGCAACGTTATTAAATGCTCCGGAGACATCAACAGCAGTGGCGTCCCCACCGATTTCCCTTTGGTATATGCATGCTGGTTAGTTCACATTAGTCCTGATGTCTATAGCCCAGCGGAGTTTCTTAGAGGTTATCAGGTCGGCTGGGGTTTGTTTGTTTCTTGGTTGCTGGGCCCTGATGCTTGTTGGCATCAGTGACCTCGGTGCATCCTGGGAAATGAGCTTCCTTTAGTGCTGTTAGGGCTTCTTCACTGCCCTCTGTCCACTGTCCGTCATCTAGCTTGAATTGACTCTGTATGGTGGGCTGCTGAGAAAGCAGCTTCCGGAGTCTTATGTTTTCAGGTACTTTCTTGATTTTGGAGCAGAAGGTCCTCCACGAGTTTCGTTGTGCCTTACATAATTCCTTCTTGTAACTCCTAATTAGGATTTTGTATTCCTCGTTGATGATTTGTTTGCGTGGTAGGTATCCAGTAACTACTTGAATAGGGTCTCTAGGGGCTTCTCTATATCCTCCGCAGATTTCATCGAGCCCGGATTCGCGAGCTTCGAACCGTCTTTTTAAACTTTTCCCAGTTTGTATTCCGGGGGTTTCTATAGACTGCTTTCTTCCAAGAGTGTTTGAAATCGCACTTGAACTTGAGCACATCCGTCCGCTTAATAATGCCTCGGTGGACATCCGCTTATTTTGACGTCCCAGGAGGACAGTAAATAGATATGTAATCTTATGACTAATGTTTTCTAGGGATTTATGTAACCTATGCAACCTATTTTAAACGTAAAGGCCAGAATCGGTATCGGAACCCAAGCCTGCCACATGCTCTCTCTCTTTATATCTATATTGGTATCGCCGTTCGCAAAAGGGACGAATTGATTTGTGGGTTAATGGGGAGGGGGAAATCTTGGTAGGGAAGCCAACGCAGACCGCGATCTCAGTTTGGCTCCCACCTCATGGCAGATGAGGAACGGGAATTACATAGGGAGATAGCGATAGACATAGACATAGAGCCGCTAGATAAATATGCTTCAATGTTTATACCTCGCTGCCCTCCCCAGACTTTATGACCTGTGCTTCTTTATCTGTGTATAGAAATACGAAAATTGTGGATGCCACAGATTTTCGCCTTTTGTGGGCGGGGTAGGCGGCGTGGCAAAATTTGGGAAAAGCTTGATTCAGTGTGATATCGCACGAGTCTGCAAACAACATTTTTGCTCTACCTCTTAGTCTCTGAGGACTAGGCGTCGAAAAAGACGTGCGGACGGACAGACAGTCACACATAGGCTTCGACTCGGCTATTGTTGCCGATTTCTCCTGCGTGCTACTCAATCCACCACAAAACTAGTCCCTAATCCCTAATCCCAATCCATCCCTAAACTCTTCGAGTAGCGGGTATAAAAAATACCTACCAATATACAAATATCGTTAATGTTTAAAACACTTTAAAAATAGTAACGGTTCCGTTCCCATAGGTATCGCACTTTTTAAGGCGATCTCATTCTTATACTTGCAGCCGTTATAATATATTGTTCTTAAGTTCATTCATAGTGCATGGCCAATGTTAAGTTTTATGTTAAAGACTCTTACATTTTCCTCTCTCGCTCTGTGGTGTGAGCGTTTGGTTTGAGCGTTCGGTGTGAGCGTGATTGTTCAAGCCCAACGCAACAACTTGGTTTGAGCATGCGGTTCGATGCGTTTCGAATTTGAGTGATTTTGCCATACAAAGCGCAATCACGTCGAACTCAAACTCGAATCCAGCTCCGACTTGAGCGACTTTTTCCCACTCATTGGATGTTAATGTTAGCACTGCCGCACTGTTTGGCACAATTTTAACGGCCGCGGAAAAGGAAACAACGGAAATTGGTGTCGCCGCGGACAGTTAACGCCGTTAAAGTTAAACGTTCAGTACTTACCGTACTCTGTGATTCGGCAAAGACAAGACAACGTGTTCTCCCTTGTCCTGGTTTAAATTATATTAGAGTAGTGTTCCAAATCAGACAAGTGCGGAACACGCGAAAACTTCCGAGAATCTTTTGCTTCGGAAAGCTCAGCGAAAAGAGCGATCAACTAGCGAAGCGGAAGCAAACACAAATCGTTGTCGAGCTTGCAGTTTTCCATTTTCCATTACCCATTTTCAATTACGTTTTCTTGTTCACTTCTGTTCTGGCCACGAAATATTTTTGTGTTGTATTCGGTTCATTCGGTTTTATCATTTTTTTGAGTTGCATTTGCCACAAGTGTTGAAGACAGGCGAAGACAGAAGACGTGCTGATAAAACAAGATGTAAAAAGTAGAGGTCGCATCCCACTACTAGCCACTAGCCACTAGCCACTCAGCAACAACCCATCGACAATTTTCGCGTGGTCGCAGCCAGTCTGTGGGTACATGAATCCAAAGCTTTCATAAAATCACTGCTGTACTCATGGCTGTGTACAAATCATTCCCTCAGACAAACCAAGTAAAAACCCGAATCGAAAAAAACAAGTGCGAATATAATGAAAATCTGCAAACTCTTTCACTAAAAACACTCAATATTACTCTTCTTTAATAACACTATGCAATTTCATTTGTTCCTTTGGCTATAATAGTGATCCGATCCAGATTCAGCAATCTTGAAGATATTTTCACTTTCTATGATTCTTTGTTTTCGGTTTTTTCTTACATTTAAATTTTGTGGGTGCCACAGATTTTCGTCTTTTGTGAGGGCGGACATTTTGAAACACACTTGTAACAGTGTGATATCACAGGGGTCTGAATACAAATTTGAGTTGTTCTAGTTCTTGTAGTCTCTGAGATCTAGGCGCTAATCAATACGGATGGACGAACAGACTGACATGGCTTTATCGACTCGACTATTGATACTTTTTGGGGTCGGAAACGATTTCTTTTGGGTGTTGCGCACATCCACTTTTACCAAAAATCTAATATACCCATATAATCTTCGAGTTCCGGGTGTGAAAAACCATTATTTATTCAAAAATTGTAAAGCCCCAAATCTATCAGAAAAAGTCAGTTTGGTTCGAAGCCTAAATAAAAAATTCAATTTTGTTGCCTAGTGTATGTGTGGGCACGCAACAGCCACATAAATCCACTAACACAAATAAATATTTTTATGTTAAAACAAAGCAGAAAAACCAGAATAATTTGTATTGCTTTCTTGCTATCTCTACTACAAAATAAGATGGAGAGTTGGCTAGAAAACAAAACATAACGAGGGGAACGTTGTGAGTTGCTGCTGCGACCGCAACTCTACATTTATACCCGATACATAGTCAGTATGGCTACATTAAACGACAAAGAGTGCGTGCGAGAGAGACAGAAAATCAGCCAGAACGTGTCGACGGGCGCTGCGTAGCCACTGCAAATTGATTTGTTACTTTTGGCTATAATAATAATCCGATCTGATTCGATTCGGCAAGATTCGGCAATCTGGTAGATATGGCCATTCTCTATTTTCTCCTATCTTCAAAATTGTGTTTGCCACAGATTTTCGTTGTTTATGGCTGCAGAAGGGGGTGGGGCGAAATTTTAAAACACACTTGTAGCAGTGAGCTATCAACAGTGAGTTCTGCAGTGAAAAATTACAAATAGTTTTGTAGCAGTGAGAGCTCGACAGTCAGGTCTAATAGTCTCTGAGATCTGTGGATGCTCCAGATTTTCGTCCTTTGCGGGGGTGGAAGGGGGTGAGGCGAAATTTTAATAACAACTCGTCAAGGTCCGATATCACAGGAGTGTGGATACCAAATTTGGTTGCTCTAGCTTTTATAGTCTCTGAGATCTAGGAACTCACTTTTAGCAATAGGCAAAGCCGGCTATGATACGTGTGAGTTAGAGAGAGACAGGGCGAAAAAAATGAAATTGTTTTCTTCATTCTGGCTATAATAATAATACGATCTGATTCAGATTCTGCAGTCTAAAAGATATGGTCATTCTCTACGATTCTGCGTTTTTCGTTTTCTCGTATCTTTAAAATTGTGGATGCCACAGATTTTCGTCCTTTGTGGGGGCGGAAGTGGGCGGGGCGATGTTTTGAAATATACTTGTAACAGTGACATATCACAGAAGGCTGGATACAAAATGTCGTTGCTCTAGCTCTTATAGTCTTTGAGCACTAGGCGCTGATAGGGACGGACAGACAGACAGGGCTCAATCGACTCGGCTATTGATGCTGATCAAGAATATATATACTTTATGGGGTCGGAAACGGTTCCTTCTGGACGTTACACACATCCATTTTCACCACAAATCTAATATACCCCCAATACTCATTTTGAGTATCGGGTATAAAAATGGCGTTACGCGGATCACTTCCATTATGTGTCAGCATATACGTATAAATTAACCCTAAGGCTTGGGTACAAGCGTACTGGGTCGGTTTTTTATACACGATACTCAAAGAGTAAATTTGTACATTAAAATCGTGTAGATGTAGCAGATAGAATAGCAGCAGGATGGTGATGCGTAACTTTGTTGCATGCGCCACAGCCAGACAGTGACCTGTAAGTATTCCCACTAACAGTCTGCAGTCCTTCCATGGTAGGTGCAGTTCCATGTACAAGATTTTCGAGGTTCTGCAGGTGGTGGTTCTCCTCCACCTGCTTTTGGTCAGTAATCTGGCCTGCTTTTCTAAATCGCTTTGTAGCGATCTAAGGAAGACAGGCACATTCTCGGTGCTCTCTTTCACCAGCCTTCCTTAGCCAGGACGTCCGCCGCCTCGTTTCCTTCGACGCCTTGGTGGCTGGGAACCCAATAGATCCGCTGTGACTTTTAGTGCTTAGAGTATCTAGTGCCCCCCTGTTCGCTAAGACACTTCTGGAACTGACCACGGACGACTGCATGGATCGTATCGCCGCTTGGCTGTCGACGAATAGATTGACCGCATCGTGTGCTCGTTCTATAAGCTGAGCGGCCTCTGCTGCTTTCCTGATGGGAAAACTTCTGCCTGGAATATACCGCATCGGTCCGGTAGCTTATACGACAGCCTTATCTCAGGGTCTGTGCAGTATAAGTCTGCTCCTACTCCTCCGTCCATCTTCTAGCCGTCCGTGTATATGTTGAGGTGCTCAGCTTGGTCCCTTTCCTTTTTTCAGTGTTGGGGTCCCAGAGATGAGATAGTTTTGAAGTCGAGACAAGTTTGGGGGGTCATGTAATCAGTAGATCTGGTCATGTCCCTGCCAATTGAACTATGCCCGTATCCTATGGCAACATGTTTCCTGATGCGATTCGGCGCTGTGCTGCCTTTTCTGCAGTCAGGCGAGCGTGAATGTCCAGGGGGTCGATTCCAAGTACAGTTTCGAGTGATTTTGTTGGGGTTGACCTCAGCGCCCCTGTAATACAGAGCAGAGCCTGTCGCTGAGTCTTTTCCATAAGATTGGTACGTCTTCTTTTCGATAGCTTGCCACTACACTAAGACTCCATACAGCAGAGCTGGTCGCACCGATATGTAATTCCAGTGCATTAGAGAGCCTCATGTGCTGCTGAGCATCTTCTTGTATGCGTTAAGCGCAATGGTGGCCTTCTTCACCCTTTCCACTGAGGTGTGCCTCTGTGTGCCCCCTTTTCCATGGAAGCGGTGCCCCACTCCGATTGCACCCGTCTACAACTTAGGAGGTTCTTTATCCAAAGGTTGATTGCTGGGTATATGTTAGTCGCTTCTAGGCGGTGTGTTATTGCGTTCGTAGCAACGTTATTAAATGCTCCGGAGACATCAACAGCAGTGGCGTCCCCACCGATTTCCCTTTGGTATATGCATGCTGGTTAGTTCACATTAGTCCTGATGTCTATAGCCCAGCGGAGTTTCTTAGAGGTTATCAGGTCGGCTGGGGTTTGTTTGTTTCTTGGTTGCTGGGCCCTGATGCTTGTTGGCATCAGTGACCTCGGTGCATCCTGGGAAATGAGCTTCCTTTAGTGCTGTTAGGGCTTCTTCACTGCCCTCTGTCCACTGTCCGTCATCTAGCTTGAATTGACTCTGTATGGTGGGCTGCTGAGAAAGCAGCTTCCGGAGTCTTATGTTTTCAGGTACTTTCTTGATTTTGGAGCAGAAGGTCCTCCACGAGTTTCGTTGTGCCTTACATAATTCCTTCTTGTAACTCCTAATTAGGATTTTGTATTCCTCGTTGATGATTTGTTTGCGTGGTAGGTATCCAGTAACTACTTGAATAGGGTCTCTAGGGGCTTCTCTATATCCTCCGCAGATTTCATCGAGCCCGGATTCGCGAGCTTCGAACCGTCTTTTTAAACTTTTCCCAGTTTGTATTCCGGGGTTTCTATAGACTGCTTTCTTCCAAGAGTGTTTGAAATCGCACTTGAACTTGAGCACATCCGTCCGCTTAATAATGCCTCGGTGGACATCCGCTTATTTTGACGTCCCAGGAGGACAGTAAATAGATATGTAATCTTATGACTAATGTTTTCTAGGATTTATGTAACCTATGCAACCTATTTTAAAACGTAAAGGCCAGAATCGGTATCGGAACCCAAGCCTGCCACATGCTCTCTCTTTATATCTATATTGGTATCGCCGTTCGCAAAAGGGACGAATTGATTTGTGGGTTAATGGGGAGGGGGAAATCTTGGTAGGGAAGCCAACGCAGACCGCGATCTCAGTTTGGCTCCCACCTCATGGCAGATGAGGAACGGGAATTACATAGGGAGATAGCGATAGACATAGACATAGAGCCGCTAGATAAATATGCTTCAATGTTTATACCTCGCTGCCCTCCCCAGACTTTATGACCTGTGCTTCTTTATCTGTGTATAGAAATACGAAAATTGTGGATGCCACAGATTTTCGCCTTTGTGGGCGGGGTAGGCGGCGTGGCAAAATTTGGGAAAAGCTTGATTCAGTGTGATATCGCACGAGTCTGCAAACAACATTTTTGCTCTACCTCTTAGTCTCTGAGGACTAGGCGTCGAAAAGACGTGCGGACGGACAGACAGTCACACATAGGCTTCGACTCGGCTATTGTTGCCGATTTCTTCTGCGTGCTACTCAATCCACCACAAAACTAGTCCCTAATCCCTAATCCCAATCCATCCCTAAACTCTTCGAGTAGCGGGTATAAAAAATACCTACCAATATACAAATATCGTTAATGTTTAAAACACTTTAAAAATAGTAACGGTTCCGTTCCCATAGGTATCGCACTTTTTTAAGGCGATCTCATTCTTATACTTGCAGCCGTTATAATATATTGTTCTTAAGTTCATTCATAGTGCATGGCAAATGTTAAGTTTTATGTTAAAGACTCTTACATTTTCCTCTCTCGCTCTGTGGTGTGAGCGTTTGGTTTGAGCGTTCGGTGTGAGCGTGATTGTTCAAGCCCAACGCAACAACTTGGTTTGAGCATGCGGTTCGATGCGTTTCGAATTTGAGTGATTTTGCCATACAAAGCGCAATCACGTCGAACTCAAACTCGAATCCAGCTCCGACTTGAGCGACTTTTTCCCACTCATTGGATGTTAATGTTAGCACTGCCGCACTGTTTGGCACAATTTTAACGGCCGCGGAAAAGGAAACAACGGAAATTGGTGTCGCCGCGGACAGTTAACGCCGTTAAAGTTAAACGTTCAGTACTTACCGTACTCTGTGATTCGGCAAAGACAAGACAACGTGTTCTCCCTTGTCCTGGTTTAAATTATATTAGAGTAGTGTTCCAAATCAGACAAGTGCGGAACACGCGAAAACTTCCGAGAATCTTTTGCTTCGGAAAGCTCAGCGAAAAGAGCGATCAACTAGCGTAGCGGAAGCAAACACAAATCGTTGTCGAGCTTGCAGTTTTCCATTTTCCATTACCCATTTTCAATTACGTTTTCTTGTTCACTTCTGTTCTGGCCACGAAATATTTTTGTGTTGTATTCGGTTCATTCGGTTTTATCATTTTTTTGAGTTGCATTTGCCACAAGTGTTGAAGACAGGCGAAGACAGAAGACGTGCTGATAAAACAAGATGTAAAAGTAGAGGTCGCATCCCACTACTAGCCACTAGCCACTAGCCACTAGCAACAACCCATCGACAATTTTCGCGTGGTCGCAGCCAGTCTGTGGGCCGCCACAGAGCGGGGATAATCATCGCTAAACAAACGCTGAAAAGGTGAGATAAGAGACAGAAGAAGAGCTCTCGGGGATGGAATTTTCATTATTCATTGACACCATTGCGTAGGCACAATTTTCGGAGTAGGTCGCCATTTTCATTCCCACTTATTGGTACCACTTCAGTGGCAGAAAAAACTCTTCTACGATAATTGCACATCTCAGACAATAACAAAATTCTTGCATAGTTGTCAACAGAGGGAAGGGCGCGATCGACAGACTCAATAAAAGCTCGGATTTCATGTGAGCCGATATTTATTTTTATTTGCCCGACGAGACGGTCCTACAGTCTTATGCCTGTGCCTGTGCCTGTGCCTGGGCCTGTGCGGTTTGCTGTGTCTGCAAGCCCTGCCTCTGCCTGTCCGACTCGGAGACAGAAGCGAGTACGAGTATTACGGAGTATTAGAGGGCAAAAAAATAATGGGAGGAAAAACCAGTAGCATCCCATTCCAGAAAAAGTAAACAGCGATTTCACGCTCTCTTCCAGCTCTGCAATCCTGCAGATTTCCTGTTTACTTTTTGTATTTTTGCGGCTACCGATCCCGCTCCCGCTCCCGCTGATGCCTGTAAATGTGTCGACGGGCCTTAGATCGAACAGTGCACAGTGCAGAGGCGGGATTTCGGCCAACGCTGCGTATGTGCAATGTGCAGTGCGCCCACAAACGCGTGACGTGATGCTTGAGCGCTGCAAAAACAAACATCTTCTTGGATACTTACTCTTCAAAGTGCTCAAAGTGCTCAAAGTCGTCTGTCCCTCCGTCCCGGGTATCAGCTGCTATTCTGGTGGGATGCTGTGGCATCCGCGCCGGCAGTCCGTCAATTCAATTTTTGTTTTGGTTTGGTTTGTTTGTGGGCCTATCCTATGTATATTTATTGAAAATTTACTGCTTGCATAACAAACGACCAGCTCCTGCTTTTGCTGCTGCTGCTGCCGCTATGGCTGTTGCTGCTGTTGTTGCTGCTGCTGCCGCTATGGCTGTTGCTGCTGCTGTTGCTGTTGTCATATGCAAATGCCGGAATGAGGGGCAGGCACTGAAAGGGCGCGTGGGTGGGGGCGCTGTCCAGAAGTCATTAATCTCGCGCCAAAACTGCTGACTTTGTCGAAATGAATTTCCTGTTGTTGCTGGCTCCGCGTCCGCCCCGGCAGATGACAAACAGCTTCTTTAGAAGCTCCACTCCAGAGAGTCTGGAACGGTATCGGTTTGGCGGGCTGTTTGTTATTTATGAAACCAAATATGTTGACCCTTTTCTGATTTGAGCCCACACGACAGTGTGGCAGGGCAGGCACACACGCACACAGAAGAGCACTCACTCATAAACATGAGATATGATATTCGGCGTTTCGCGGAACGGACAGTGCTATAAATAGCTGGATCAGTCCTGAGTCCCCAGCTATTACGCAATCGCCTAGGCTGGGAAAAGCGTGAATGGAACGTGAATGGGGGCTCAGGAATGGGGCTCAAAGTGACTCGCTGAGTGGCTTCACGGGGGACGGGGGACGGGGTGCTGCAGATGTCGACCAACTTAATCCCAAGTATCCCATCCTCAGCAGCTTTGGAGCTGGGTTCAACTTCCTCGCTGTGCTTTTTGGGCAACGCAACATTGTTTCCCAAATTTACTGAGCTCTATCTGGGAGATCAGTTTTCTGGATACACGAATAGCACGTGCTTCAGTGCATGCATTCGCGACTCCCAACAACATGATACGCACTGGGCAGAGGCGGACCGGGCTGAGAGTTGACACGCGAGCGGGCTAATCTAATACGAGTATGCAAAATGCAAAATGCAAATGTAACTAAAGGCGGTACGTTTTCTATACTGGAATACCTTTCAAGGGAGGCTCTGGAACCGCAGTGAAACTGAGCACCAGCTTGATGCTTTTTTTGGCCAGCTCCGGTCTTGAGGTTGAAATTATGCACTTGTTGCTCAAGTGCATCAGCAGACTCTGATCGGCGCAGCAAAAGATGCAATTCAATACAAACAGAAATGAGCAAAAAAAGATCCAGAATAAATGCCCAAAAACATAAAAACAGGTCTTTTGAAGCGGCGGCCAACGGTCAAACTGCATCTCGAGAAGGCATTCGCTGTATCCAGACAGACCCAAACCCCAAACTCTCCAAAGCTGTATGTGTGGTGTGTGTGTGTGTGTGTGTGTTTGTGTGTGTGTGTGTTTATCTGTGCGATTGCGGTTGTGTATGCGTGATATTGTGTTTGGCAATGCAGTTGCTGCTGCCGAGAATGCATTTTATGCCCTGCTGCTTGTCCGCTCTTGCTGCTTGCTGTTGCTGCGGCGCTCCTTGCATTTTTGCTGCTGTGCCTCCTCACTGTTGGCTCCACGGGCCCCAAAAGAAATGCCTGCTAGCTTTGAGGAATTCGCGGTATCTCCGAGTACAGTAAAGGCCCAAAATTTCGACTCGCACGCAAACAAAAGCTCTGCTGACACAAGCCGATATTCCGGATCATATCAGATCTAACTAAACGCTAGACACCTGAGGATAGGCTCCCTCTCTCTGCACGTGCTGGTGCATCGGTGCATCGGTACATCGGTACGAGTAGTAAAAAAATTATTTGCGATAGCTTCCGCAGGGGTTATACTAGTGCAAACCCATTGACTGCACCAGGTCTAAAAATAGCCACCGGGCAGGCCTCTTTCCGCTCCAATGCAGGAATGCAGCTTGAGCTCCAGCCCCAGCTCCAGCTCCAATGCAACTGTGTGGCTGTTCCTGCCTCAGTGTGCGTGTACGTGTGCGTGTGCGTCGGCTGTGGACACAGACGGAGAGACGAAACTGCAGTTGGAGCGTCCTACAAAATGTCACAGCGCATGCTAACGCCATAAGTTTCGGTCCGAGCGACGGACACTGGCTTGGACAGGAACCATGACGCAGTGGGTCATTAAGTGTTCACCTGAAAAGGGCCGGGCAGTACGCGCATGCTGGTGGTGCCTGCTGCAGCTGCATGCAACGGCAACATCCGCAGCAGGAGCCGTTCGAGCTGCTGAACTTTCGATAATGGCGGCCCGCACTCGGGGGGAACCGCTTCAAGTGGGCTAATCTATTAGGGCTCCGCCGCTGCCTCCGTGGGGACGAGGAGGCGGTTGTTGTCATCGCCTCAAGGACGTTCGCGAGTTGGCCAAATTAGGATACTTGAGAAAAACCACACTACAGTCACGTTTCATTGGCCTCTCTGTGCAGAAATTGTTGCATGTCTGCTCCGGCCTGCCCCATCCTTGCATATGTTGTCTCGAGCACGTCCTTAGTGTCATGACGATTGCACTGGGAACCGCGATGGCAGCCAAAGTAAAGCAAATGCCAAACTAGCGACCCAAGCAAACAAACAAACAAACAGAGGGACGGACAGCCAGACAGACAGACAGACAGACAGACACAGAGGTGGGGGCAGAGACGGACTCTCGACTCTCAGAGCCAGACGGAGGTGGACGCGGCTGCATAATATGCGGCAAGGCAACAACGCCACGACAACTACAAGCGGCGACAGCAACAGGTTCTTTATTTTTAGTAGTCGCATTTTGAAAACCGCCTGCTCAATGTCAACTTAACGTTTGAGACTTAATTGTTGGCTCTCTGCCGTTTTGTCGTTCTTGTACAAAAGATTGTGTGTGCCCGAAGCGAGTTCTTCGGCCAAGTGGCTGCACTCGCACTCCCTCCCTGCATTGCGAGTGCGACTCCCCTCCCTCCCAAGAACTTTGTGCATTTTATAATGGAACCTGGAGCCTGGAACCTGGAACTTGCAACTGAACTCATGCCTCATCTCAACCTTTTTTTGCGCGTGCGTCTTTTATCCTCAGCTTTGGCCGTTCTCCATCGCCTGGTCATGCCTCATCACCATCAAACGAACAGCCACAACAACTTGACATTTTTAAAATCAAATTACAAATTCAAACGCAGAGAAATGCCGACGATCCGCGCACTTCCTGTGGCATCAGCGGAAGCGCGTACACCACCGAACCAATTAGCGGCAACAATGTCAAAGACGTCAGCAGCAGCAGAATCGGCCGCAACGGCAGTGGCATCGGCATCGGCGTCGGCATCGACATCGACATCGACGACAACTACTAGCCACAAAAGTAGAACAATTCTAAGTTTATTTATAGTAATCGCATGGAACTCTCTGCAAGAATTGGCCAGTGACGGGAATGACGATGGCTGTGTCAGGGCTGCCGGCGACCATGGCCGTGACGTCAATGCGGACCGAGTGAGACATAGACGCACGCCCGGTACTCGCGATCCAAGTGACGAGGTGTCAATGGCACGTGAACACCATAAGCAGCAAGGCAAACAGAAACACCTATCTGGTTCTAGTCCACATCGGAGAAGGAGCCGCCTGAGAGCCACTTCGCAGGCGGTGTCGATGGCTCTGTTTGCTGTCGGATTGCTGCTACTGAATATGCGGCCGGCGGCGGGTAAGTATCATAGTTGTAGTTGTGCTTGATCCTTGGAAGTCCTGCTTGCAGATACTTTTCCTGACTCACACTCCTGCTTGAGGAGAGAATGACCCAAAATCATATATTTCGATGTTTCCCTGAATCCGTTAATGGCATCCCATCTCTGTCTCCAAATGTGTCTTCTCTCCCTTCGTGCCTGCTGCTGCGGCGGATCGAACGACAAATGTGACACATTTTATTCAAATATGACGCAATTTCTCACGGAAGAGCTGTTGTTTGTTTATCGCGACGGTCGGCGGTATCGCATTCACTGCTTGGCATGCCGGGTCGATCAAAACAAAACAAACAGATCGAAAAAGAAAGACAGGCCCGCGAATACCCCCGAACCATACCCAGCATGCTGCGATATTTGGGATCGTTGGAACGACTTCTGCCTCAAGTTAGTTAGCGGCAGGAACATTCCCCCTGATTCCATTTATTAAACACGCCAATATTTACGCTGGCTATTTGCAGGCCTTCTAAGTCTGGAGGGGAGGATTCAATGGAATCTGCCAGAGCATATCGTATCGCTAAGGTCGACTGTTTCGTTCTAGTTCTAATAAGATTCTGCCCAAATCTTGCTCTCCTCCCTCCGCAGCTGGCACCTGCTGGCAGACCCACCTGGGCAGCGGCAAGTGCAGCCAGATATTCTCCACGAACATCACCAAGTCGGAATGCTGTGGCGCCAGCCAGACCTTCTCCTACACCGATCGCGAGCTCAGCAGCGTGGAGTACTTCTTTGCGACGGCCATCGGAGGCGGCGTCGAGTGCGCTCCGTGCATTGGTAAGTGTGTAACGAGGTACCACCAGTAAGGGTGGGCCCCTCATAACAATATAAATACATGTGTATGTCAGTAAGATACTCTTTACCTTATGTACATGGCCGATATTTTGGATGAGATGGGGCTATAGACTGATCCGTAGCAGCGAGCTTCGTGGGGCGAGAAATTAGCATTAGGCAAATCATACAGCGATTAAATGAGCCATGATAATGGTCTGGAGGAGTCGCGAGCAAAGGGTATTAAAACGAAAGAAACGATAATCTATTATACCAAATAATATATGTAGGTACCCGAAGGAAAGGGTCTTTTCGTGTCCGACCCTTCTGGATAATTCCGGACCTTTAACTCTTAGATCGAATATCATGGTGAATACGTGGATCCGTAGAGGCGGCTGCCAGGCTCGCTCGCCGGCTTCGGCCCGATGTGATACCGCTTGGGATCTTCCCTTTCCTGCGTCGTTAGACGTAATGTCAGCTATTATCCCATCCAGATGCTCTTAGAAAGCTCGCGATCTTCCTCTGAAATGTCGGTGGGGAAGGGCGTGCCCAAATATTGTAGCCATTATGTGGGGCACGGCACCCAGCCCGTTAGCGAGGGTGTCTATTAGCCAATGTCCTGTGAGGTGCCATGTCGTACCAACTCGTCTACTATACACTTGCCCTGTTTGAATCAAATCAAATTTTATAAAATTAAGAATTTTCATTTTAATTATAAAACTTGGTCTAATTTATTTATTTTTGTAAAATAATAATCCATATTGGACGTAATATCTAATAAATTGAATGTTTCTAAAGAATAACTCTTGTAGTCGTATTAGTGTATTCGAATGTATAGTTAATGTAGAATTTTGGTTTACCTCGTGGTCGTTAGATGTAGCCACAGAGCCATGTCATGTAGTTAATTTTTACCACCCAAAAGCTTTTAATACAAAACTTACAGTCCAGTGAGACTCGACTTCCACAATTGTGGAATTTTATTGATCAAAGAGATTTTTGTTCAAAAGTCAGCCAAACCATTTGAACAGATATCAAATATTCAACTTCACATGCAAAAGAAAATACGAGTGGGAACTTTGTGAGCCTCTGCTTTATACTAGAGGTGTCAAGCCAACGATAAATAATAATGAGTATTAAAATAGGCTATTAAGGGCCATTTGACACGTAAAATTAAATAAAGATTGTTCGAAATGTAACATTTCACTCATACAGGCGGGCTATGGCTTTCACTTTCACAAAAATGTTCCGATTTATATTTGAAAACACATAAAGTGGTGCTCCCGACCCTAAAAAATATAAAAGTAATTCATGGTTCATATTTGGTAGCCCACCAATTTTTGTTTATAAACAAAAGTGTGTCTTACATTTTTGGCTTAAGAGCGGACTTGCTTTCTTTTACCAGGCTTAGAAAACATTTGTTCCGACTTAACGGCTGTTGTTGGTTTGGTAAGAGAGAGACAGACAAAGCGGAATAGAAAGCAATAGAGGAAAACAGTCGGTGGAAACAGTCGTGGAAAGGGGATAAACAAGTGCAAAATTAACATTAGAACGGGGCACGCATATACTAAATGTTTGCAGCGCTCTTGTGTGTTACAAGAGTCCGCTATTGATGCTGATCAGGAATATATATACTCAATGGGGTCGGAAACGCTTCTTACGCGAATGAATGGGTTAGCATTAACTGCTGTTGAGTAGGAGCAAGTCCAGAAAAGGAGGGGCCCAATGATATCGATGGTAAAGTCGAAGGGCTGTGCAGTGTTGGCCAAGAGGCGGTCACTGCCTTCCATCTGAAATTAAAGAAGGATTATGTGTGCTTGTGCATGACACATCACTTTTGGGACAGATTTACTACAAGAATTCTTGTTAAAAATTCTACTGGGATTCTTGTGGTGAAATTGATCGTTAACATCGAACAAGATTTTACATTTTCAAATGCTAATGTTATTTAATGTTACTATACTATGACATTTGAGACATAACATTTTCTATTCTTCTTAAATATTCCACATAACATATTCATCGTTTTTTAATATTCGGTTCCAGATAAGATCAATTTTATATATTTATTTATTTATATTTATCTTGTCTGGTACAGTGCAGAAACACAAATAGAAGTGCTGGCGCTGACCCGAAGGAGCGTAAAGGAATTCAATGGAATTTTAAAGATTTTCAATAGTGTTATTATGATTCCAGTTATTGTGATTGCCATCGGACCATTAGATGTTGCTGCCCAACCAGTCGATAGCAATGGCACAGTCGATGGCATACTTGGCTGCACCTGTGCTTCCCAGGCCAAGAGCTTTTTGCACTGCAAAAAAGATGGCTAGAGTAGAAAATAGGCTTCATCACATTAAATAATTGCCTCACCGTTTGCTGGCACTTCCATTGCTTGTCTATGCAGCGCATGGAGCGCGGAGTGGATTTCCCACACAGGCAGGAGACTTGCGCCTGCTGAGCACAGGGCGGACACGGCCCCGGATGACAAAGGAGCTTACAATCGTGACCGCACTTTGGCTGGAGTAGCTTCTCACAAATTTCGCCACACGAATGCGGTACTAGGAACGGCTGCGACTGTGGATTATCTTCCTTGCCGCAGAAACAGTTGTATTGCGTTGGTTTCTCCGCCGGCTGGTAGTCCCTTCGGCACTGGGGACAGCACCAGTGGAGCGATTTCTGGCGCCTGGGCGGCACAAACTCCCCCAAATGATTGTAGTGGCCCTGGTTCTGGTTGCCATTCTGCTGCTCCGCCTTCACTTTCATCTGCATCATGCTGTCATTGGCCCATCGCTGAATGCAATTGAGGTGGAAGAAGCAATAGCAGCTCTCACAGGACCATATCGGCTCCACACGTCGGATGCTGCCAATGCAGATGAGGCCAAGTGGCCGCTCCAGAGCGGAGGGTGTTTTCCAGGAAGGTAGTGGTGCGGGCCGGGCGGCATCTTTGTCACTTGCCGGTTTTCCACTAGACCTACTGGACGTCGGTTGAAATTGAAATCAGAATAGATAAAGATGCTGATTGGACACGTCACGGCTGTGGGGGTGTAAAAAAAAATTCAGAGCTGGAAGCGTAGGCGTCTACAAGTTTCTGGGCAATTTTTTCCACTTTTGCAACGTCGCACATGGTAATTTTAATAAAAATTATTTGGCGTGCACAAAAATATAAAAAACACTAGAAGCAACTTATGGGCTATTTACACTATATTAATATGCTTGATCTAATGATAAATTAGTTTAAAGTATTTGCTTAAAGGATTTATTTAAGCTGCTCTTCCCTCAGTGGTGATAGTTGACACGATAGGCACAACAGAGATAGTGCCACCACTAGGTCCCTTTGGTTATCTCGATATTTTGTTGCGATTTTGCATGATATTATCAAATCTTATTTGTGATACAAAATTTTCAAATATTTTAAATATTTTACGCAATGGAGGAGATACATTCATTGGACCAGCTGGTGGAGAGGACCCCGATCTCGTCTCTTGTAGAGGAAAAGCTAGTGATAGAGTCCCTGGACCATCTGATGGAGGCGCCTCTTGTAGAGTCACTAGACGACCTGGTGGAGTTGGTGGAGTTGGTGGAGTCGCCCGACCTGATGGTTGATGATGGTCCATTTCAGGCATCCAGTTCAGCCGATGGTACTGAGGAGCAGGTGCCTCAAGTTGTTGATCCTACATCAATGCTGCTCGCCTTCCAGCGAGCAGTAAGGTTCACAAAATTAAACGTGCCTTCGCCCATGCTGAGAAACGCAGCGAAAAAATTCAATGATCAGAAAGACTTAGTACACGGCCAGATTGACCTCCTATTGGATCTAAGGGAATTGAGCGACTCGGAGTTCGTTATTTATTTAGACGAATACCATATGCCATGGTACAGATACAGCCAAACATCACCTGTCCAGAAATGCAAAGTTCTGGCAGTCGCTGCAATTCGAATTGACGGGACGGCCATGCATTATCTGTACTTCCATATATCGCAAGGATCTATTTTGGGCGGAACCGTGATCAAGGAAGTACTGGATAAGGTTTTGAAGGAGATTAATTTTATGGGTATGTCAGCTTATCTGCTCGGTATCGTATCAGACCACTGTGCGGCCAATAACACGACACAGAGTTTTAATGACGACTTCCCCATATTGTGGGACCTGCCCCACCTAAAAAATATTTTAGGCAAGACTTTTTTCCATGAGGATGTTTTGTTGTCCAAAATGTATGCAAGGACATGGAAAAAAGAAAATTACAAATCTATATTTCAGGCAACGAAGAACTGGGTAGACACCCTGCCCCCAGCCGTTATGTCTAATAATGTTAAAAAAATCATGAATTGCGAAATATTAAACCTGTTACGCGCCGCGGACATACATTTCAAATTCACTGACGAAAACATTACTTTTAAAAACGTAAACAGTTTTGGTTTCGAGGCACGTGGGAGGCACTTGGGCGCAATGTTCCGTAGTATCATAAAGTCCTCTTTAAAAAAAGATGTTAGTCATCCATTATTTTATAATACAGCAATAGTGTGCATGGCTATTAGAGGTATATAAATTAGAGGTATTAAGTAAGTCATTAGAAAATATTTTTTAGAATTAATAGTAATATAGTAATAATAGTAATATAATAATAATAATAATAATAATAATAATAATAATAATGTATATATATGTCAGGGACAGAGGGACAGGGGGGTCTTCTTCTTCTTGCATTTTCCTTAAGCCTCGAGCGCAGTGAGTCGCGGTGTTGTCTCTCTCAAAGTCCATGAGCCAAACTGACGAGCACATTCCTGTCTCTGCCTCTCTCAGCTCTCGAATTGCATGACACAGCATTGCCAGATGCAATTGCTCTCATTCTGCCATTCCTTTTTGATGTCGCTCTCTCAAATACAACAACACCGCGCCACACTCGGCCGAGACGACTCTCTCTCGCTCTCCAGCCTCGCTCTCAGCAGAAACACGAATTGAAAGTATAACAGACACAACTCTATAGCGTATTCTTTCTTTATTGTCACCATTTCTTAATGCTATACATCTCTTTCTCCTTTGTTCTCATGCATCTCCGACACGGCCATCCTGACTTTCACACGTCCTCGTGTGCATACTGTAACACTAGGTTGGTATCATTCTTGCTTTAGTAATATTGTCTTTTCATCTTTCTTGTTTTCATATCTTATGACCATTCAAAAATAAAACATAAACAAAGTCAAACAGTACAAAACTTCATTTAATGATTCCTCAAATGTTGGTTTCTGCAGGCTACCACAATCCAATTTTCAAGATGTGCCTCATCCGTCTCGCACAACCACGTCAACCGCGCCACACGCCATGTCTGAACACTGCTAGTTCAGCACTTGTGCCTTCGGCTTGACCTCTCTCTCAGTATATCATACTCTTCTGCGCAAACCCATCCATTTGGCTATACACGATATCAACACACAGTCTCTAGGCTCTTGCCGCATCCTCGCGACGCTTTTTGCACCTCAAGTGCCACGATCTCAGTAGATCCATTGTCCATCACACACAATATCACCCAATCCAGGCATGAAAATTGTTGTTTGGAACCAGCCCCTGTGTTTGACGTTCCCCACACCTCTCTTAGGTGGGAGAGAAAGACCCACGACCAATGTCTTTTTCACCACTGTCGCTTTCCTCATCACTCTCATCACTTTGCTCATCTGGTAACTTTCGCAGACTCTCGTGCGAATACTTATACGTTCGCTTACTGGTCAATGACTTTAACAGGTAACGATCACCTGCAAGCAACTCAACAACCACAAAAGGTCCTCTGAACTTAGGATCCAATTTGGTCTGATGCCGTTCTTCACTCCTAAGCAAGACATGATCACCAACCCTGTGTTTTACAATCTTGGCCTTATTCTTGTCAACTCGTTTCTTGTCATATTTCGCATTACTCTCCATATTTTCTTTGGCCTGTACTCTCGCTTGCTTGCAATCTATCTTAGTCTCTTCATTTACGGGCAGTAAAACCCATTGGTCTAGCCTCTTTTCCAATTAGTAGCTCTAAACGGCTGAATTTCGTTACCCTGTTTGTTGTGCAATTCATAGCTAACTGCACCTCACTTAATGCATCCTGCCAGGATCGTTCGCCTGTCTCTACAGCCGTCAGCATACCTTTCATCGTGCTCATGACTCGCTCAACCTGGCCATTGGCCCTACTTGCACCTGTCGCTATTAAATGTAAGTCTATTTTATGCATTGAACAGAATTCTCGAAATCGTACACAGGCAAAACTCCTACCTTGATCTGCAATAATACGACTAGGTACCCCAAAAAGCGATATTGTTGATTTTACAGCCTTAATACAGTTCTCCGCATCCAAATTCAAGATATGATACAGGTAAACAAATTTAGTGAAAGCATCAATTTGCACTATGACATATTCCTTGGTATCATTTTTGCCACTCAACTTGCCACTTATGTCAATATGCACAGTATGCCATGGTATTTC
This sequence comes from Drosophila lowei, assembly GCA_008121275.1. Classification (NCBI taxonomy): domain Eukaryota; kingdom Metazoa; phylum Arthropoda; class Insecta; order Diptera; family Drosophilidae; genus Drosophila; species Drosophila lowei. The sequence goes on from CM017778.1 coordinate 4,045,640, forward strand.
AACCTTTGGTATTGGGTGTAATTCCATTTGAACTTTGCCTAATGGAGGCTTTGACAGTTTGCATGTGATGCAGTTCTCTACGAATTTTCGTACATACTTAGACATATGTTCAAACCAATATTGTTCATAAACCTTATCCAACGTTTTCTGCCATCCCAAATGCATTATCGCTTCATGCACATGATTTACCACGGACCACCTGAAGGCCCTCGGGATTACAGGTAAACAGCGTGTTTTGCAATTTCTCTGGATATTCCGATATAGAATTCCTGATCTTAACTCATATGTCCTTGCCAAATTGTCCTGCATCTCCCCACCATTTAGCTGGGCTATGATTTCCCTCAAGCACGGATCACGCTGCTGCTCAGCTACGAGCCAGTTATCTGTAACTTCAGTCAAGTCGATGCGAACCTCGGATACCCTGCTTATAGTCTCAGGTGCAGTAACAATCGGATTTCGGGATAAAAAGTCCACATGTGCCATGCTATTTCCCTTTGCGGTACTCTACAGAAAAGTCAAACGACTGTAAATACGCCCACCAACGGTGTACTCTTGGCGTTAGTTCTACTTTAGTACGACTTGCTTTCAACGAATTACAATCCGTAAAGATTACAAATTTTCTACCGTGCAGGTAGTGTCTAAAATGTTTTACAGCGTTGTACACAGCTAAGGTCTCCAGTTCGTATGAATGATATTTCGATTCTGAAGCCGATGTACACTTGCTATAATATTCGACCACTCTAGGCTTACTGTCTATTTTGTGCATGAGTATGGCACCATAGCCATCTGCACTTGCATCCGTGTGCAGTTCAATGGGATATTGTGGATCAAAAATAATCAAAACCGGATCATGAGTTAGCACTGAGATAATCTTCTGTCGTATTTCTTCGTGCTCGACCTTCCAGACAAAACTGTTAACCTTGGAAGTCAAATGATATAAAGGCTTCATCCGCTCAGAAAACTGTGGGACAAACTTACGAAAGTAGGACGCCAAACCTATAAATTGTCTCAACTGTGTAACAGTCTTAGGTTCAGGTAAACCAGCTAATGCTTGTATTTTTCGCAAATTTGGTTCAACACTACCGTCTTTGACCAAATATCCGAGATATTCTATTTCAGTTTTGAGAAATGCGCACTTTTAATGTTAAATGAAAATCCTGCTTCCGATAGTGCCTTTAACACGATTTCTAATCTCTCAAATGCTTCTTCTTTCGACCTCGCGACTATCACCACGTCATCAATATAAACAATTGCATAGGAGTACGCCAAGTCACCCAGGGCTCGAGCTATGGCTCGCTGAAAAATCGAAGAGGCATTTTTCAGCCCAAATGGCATAGCAAGGAACTCATACTGGCCTTCGGGAGTTACAAAGGCGGTTCGTTCTATCGATCCTGCATCTATTGGAATTTGATAAAACCCACTGGCCATGTCTAAGCAAGAAAAGTATTTACCCCCACGCAATCTATTAATTTGATCTGCAATCAGTGGCAAAGGGTATTTGTCAGCTACAGTATTTGAATTCAGTTCTCGATAATCGACGCATAAGCGATCACTGCCATCTTTCTTCTTAATTAACAGGATTGACTAGCAAATGGAGAATTACTTGGACGTATTACATTGGCCGCTAACATTTCCTTTAATTTTATCTCTCACTAATTCTTTTTCATCTACGCCAAGCCGATATGGACGCCTCTGGACAGTCTCATTGACATCTAACAAACGAATTTCTAGTTCCCCTGTCGGAACACGTCTACTCGGCATACCGACAATGAAATTTTCAAAATATAGATTACAAATGTTCTTAAGCTTAAACTTATCATCATCATTTAACTCTAAATTATCGTCATACAGCTTTTCATAATTTTTATCATTTTCTTCATTTATCACATTAATCTGTTTAGTTTTATAAATGTTAAAGTTATCAGCATCCATCGTGATGCCGAAGCCAAGACTTAGAATCTGACGACCAATCATAATGTCATGTTTCAAATGCTCCTCCATAACTACGTTAAAGATAATTTCCAAATTAAATTGACAAATCTGAACTGTGGACAGTATCTGTAAATTGCATCGTACAATATTTTCACCTATTCCTTTTAGAATGACCAAATTATTAAATCTTTTTCTGGCTAATTTGTCTGCTAACTTCTCTTTGATCAACGAGCACTTGGTACCCGAGTCAAAGAAGAATGGAAAGGGCTCACCAAATTGATATAAAAAGTCCTTTCGGCTCCACTGCAGCACAGACGTCCACTCGCTTCTCGTTCATGCTGCTATTCGGTGCCGCTATTCCTTCGTACATGCGGATGCAATGTGACCAACATTCCCGCATTTAAAACAGGTCACTCCAGTCCTATCTCGTCCCGCCAATGGTTTTCCATAATATTGATTCGTCTTTGATTGTTCTGCCTTCCTCTTACGGCATTCCAGCATTTTATGTCCGAGATTCCCACAGTGGTGGCACTTGATTTGAGTGTGTGCCTTAAACCTCTTTTGGTCGGGTCCAATCGAATGGTCTGGAACATAATGCTCGTTTCGCTTGCTGTATGCATACGCCTTCAACTGCTGCTGTAGTTCATTTCTGTTCTTTATATTGGTAGTGAACAGTAAACGTTGCAGTCTTGTGTCGATTTGAGACGTGTGTGCCAAAACGAGTGACACTGCAATTTCTTCCATGTCCATCGACTTCCATTTTGTCATCAGTGACGTCACTAGTCGGCTCCCGTATACCGACAAGCACTCGCCTGTTTTCGGCCGTCCGTTGAGAATGTTCAACAAAATGGCGGCTGGCGGCTGTCGTCTCAGCGTCGTCGTAGCGGTGCACGAACAATTCTTTTGAATTGCGGCCAAGTTATGCCAGCATAGCTGATTTGCGAAAGCCATTGTGACGCGCTCCTTCTAATGCTCCACTGAGCGACATAACCAGCGCACTGCCCTCCAGAGGATGCTCCGACAGTATCATGTCAGCTGTTTTGCACCATGCGCCAGCATCAGCTTCGGCCGCGTCTGGATTGAACTTTGGCAGCCTCATGGATTTTTCACTCGGAGTCGATGACGCAGGCTTCTGCATTGTACTTTCACGCTGCTCCTGTGGCATAGCCGATCCCACTTCTGATGTCAGGGACAGAGGGACAGGGGGTCTTCTTCTTCTTGCATTTTCCTTAATAAGCCTCGAGCGCAGTGAGTCGCGGTGTTGTCTCTCTCAAAGTCCATGAGCCAAACTGACGAGCACATTCCTGTCTCTGCCTCTCTCAGCTCTCGAATTGCATGACACAGCATTGCCAGATGCAATTGCTCTCATTCTGCCATTCCTTTTGATGTCGCTCTCTCAAATACAACAACACCGCGCCACACTCGGCCGAGACGACTCTCTCTCGCTCTCCAGCCTCGCTCTCAGCAGAAACACGAATTGAAAGTATAACAGACACAACTCTATAGCGTATTCTTTCTTTATTGTCACCATTTCTTAATGCTATACATCTCTTTCTCCTTTGTTCTCATGCATCTCCGACATATATAATATAATATAATAAAATAAATATAAATATAAAAATAAATAAAAATAAAACCTGTAGATCTTCAACCTGTAGAAGATTTTCAACATGTAGAACATTTTCAACATGTAGATCTTCAACGTAATTCCGATAACAACCATACATGCTCCGTTAATTCATTTAATTTAACCCAAATCAAAAATTGTGATGTTATGTTTGCGAAATTTGGTAAAGTCCGAGTGGACGGTTTGGACAGCGACTTTATGCACGATCTATTCGGGGCATATTGCGACCACCTGAATGGGAAGCCCAAACGCAACCGCATATTGCAAGGAAAAGCTAAAATGAGCGTGACATTTGGCACAATAATAACCATTTACGAGGTTCGTCCTGCCGATGTGATGAAGTTCTATATTTCTTTCCTTAAGGAAAGTGGTAAAAGTAAGTAAAATAAGTTTATAAAATAATCTTCTCATAATGTATTGTATTGGCGGAGCCGAAGGCCGTCCTGATGCCTGATGCTGCTGAGCCGGAGATCGACGAGCAGCAGGAGACGGACGAGGAATCGCTCACGTGTGAGTAAAGAAAAAAATTAAAAAACTTCTATGTAATAATTTTATAATTTATTCACTTCTTTAAAGCCATGTGGATAAAAAAGGTCGAGAAGCTGCCAGGTCCTGCCAAAAGTACCAGTCCAATTGCGGAAAGTACTACAGTAATGCCCCGCAATAAAAATCAGCACACATGCAAATTATGTAACAGAGTGATCATAAAGGCAAGCAATTTAAGCTCCCATATTTTAACGCAACACTACACCGCGCTTAGAGCAATGGTAGCGCAGGGCTCGGAAACTATGATTCGGATAAATGAAGCCTTCGATATCAATAAAGTAAACAGTATTTCAGCACTGTCATGTCAAACGATGGTGCCGATGGAATACATACGGCCTATCATGATGTGCTGCAGCCAATTTAAGAGGGTTGGACGTAAATTGTGGGCCCGCAAGACTGCAGAGGAAATGCTGCTGGAAGAGACGAATAAAATAAACTGACTTAAATATATATATATATTATATTAATGCCTTTTAATTTAATTAATTTAAATTAATTAAATTAATTTATTTAATGCCTCGTTGTGACATCGGCTGAAATGAATTTAAATGTATTTAATACTTAATTTAATTTAATACCTTGATATAATCTTACAGCTGAAAGGTATTTGATTTGAGATCCTTCAGCGGGCTGGTCCCAGGGATAGAAAAACGAAACTCTGTCAACTTAATTCAGTCAGTTGCTTAACAATTGCAAGATTGTTATTCTTATTGGCTTTAGGAATTTGTTGTTATTAATTTATGTGCTTTTAACAACCGTGCTAGTTGTTAAAAAGATACAGGCAACAAATTTAATCAAGCAACTGTTTGACTCTCCTGCCCTGGTTATCAACGTAACATCTGATCCGATTTGAGAGTGTGACACCCTGAAATACAAGCAAAAAAAAATAATAAAACTTAATCATTTCCAGACGCGAAAATATATAAACTAATCATAAAATGAGTTTCCTCAGCTACATATTCGGCCCCAACCTGTACATGGAGTACAAAGGAGTGCCGGAGCCACAGCGAAAGGTGTACGAGAGTGGAACTGTTGAAAAGTTTGGTGAACATATACTTTCCACGGTATGTGTACTAATCGAATCGAATGGAGCATATGGTATGGGGGTTTTAGCTGTTACTCATTCCAGCTATCGGTTATTTGGTCGGTGGGCTACTACACATCGCCATTGATTGCCACATTCCTGTACCGTCGCGGGTACTTTGTTGCCGATTCGATGCCGACGCTGGCCAAAATCACAACCAGCGTGGGCCTGCTTGTGATTATCTCGCTGGTTATGCGAGGAGTGGGCCGCAAGCAATCGCGGGGAGGTGCCAGCGGGGAGCTGCGCCGCTTCGACATTGACTTTAGCTCGTGGCCAGTGGACTTTGATGTGAAATCGCTGACAGGGTGAGGAGACCAGATCCTTACAAATGAATCGCAATAATGGGTACTCCGGTGGCCCTCAAATACTCCGTACTAGGCTGGAACCATCCTGGATTTGCCGGCAGCTCGGGCACGCCATATCCGCATCAGGACAAGAATGCCATCGATTCTGTGGTACAGTTTGCCATCAAATCAACCATCTCGGATTCTCTGTGGAGGAGGATATTATATTTTATGGCTGGAGCATGCCGCATCCGGCATTGTCAAGACGGCCATTCGCAATTATTACAATCTGAACAACGCCGAGTTGGCCCAGCAGTTCAACGGACCCATTTCGTTCATCGGACGCACTGAAGATGAAATTATCGCCGAGTAAGATGGGTGCATTTTTATTCTATTTATATTTATAATGCGTAACGCGTAACATTTTCGCACTTGTCTAGGGACAACCACATTGAGACGAATCGCGGCAACTTCTTGGTTTTGTCCGTGCTGAAGCATCGCTATCCAAAGATCTTTGGCGTACCACAGTTGGCACGCATCAACGGTCTGTTGTCGAAGCCCCTAGAGCCGTACAGCATCCCGGCACCCGAGGAAAAGCTGAGCATGTCGCGCCTTATTACTTATGCCTCCGATGAGGCCAAGTCATTCCCCATGTTGATTGGAGCCGACTACTCTGAGGAAGTGCGCACCAACATGGCTGTATTTTTGGTATGCTTATCTATGAGGGCCAGTGCCTACAAATTTGTTATGGAAATAACTCTTTCTATTTTAGTTGCGCAAACATTTACGTGATTACAACTCCACACACTGCACCCAGTTGCCAGGGGAATACTTCACCATGCCGTGGGACATACCCACCGAGCAGGGATTCGTATTCACCTAGGCCCACCATAATCACAACCTCTCTCTATCTTAAAATGTATTCGATTGTGGTGTGGCAGTATGCTTAGATATAGTATAGTGAAATGGTTTTAGTCCTTTTTGCTTCTTTCCATTGATGTGATCCAGGAAGTTGATCGAGTCTTTGACAACACAGTCGCACACATTGCAGTAGTAGCCGCCAGATTGCGAGGTCGGTGTATTCTTAGTCTTATAGTCTTAGTCTCTTATAATAATTCTATAGTCGCGTCGTTTAAGGTTCTCCCGCTGCACAGGCTCTATATATCAGAGGGAAAGTTGGTTAGGATTGGTTAGACCGTGGATCGTGGAGGCTAGTTACCTTCTTCTTTGGGGGCCACCTGGTTCAGCAGGCGCTCGGCGGCAAGCTTCTCGTATTCGTTCTTGTCCCATTTTCTGCGGTGGTCATCGGGTCGCATCGTCATGTTGCTGCCTTCGTTTTTTTATTTATTGGTAAAAAAAATGGTAAATAATAACTTAAGTTCCTACTGAGTGCGATGTATCGAGTGGAAGTGGATGTCCGACGAAAGTGTATCGATATTGGCTCATCAACTATCGCCTCGAGGATTTGCGCAAATGTTAATGATGATCATATATATAATATATATGATATATAAAATATATGATCTTTCAATTCAATGGAATTTTAAAGATTTTCAATAGTGTTATTATGATTCCAGTTATTCCAGTCATAGTCCCGGGGATGTTCTGCGCTTGACGTGCAATTAATTTCCTCATTTTTCATTTACCTCCTAAAAGTAGGCCGTTAAAAATTGTAGTTGCTGATCAGGAGCTTTCATTAAGCTGTTAAATTTATATTTTGCAATGGCAACGCTCTTCTATTTGGTTGTTCGGCATTGCATTAATCCCGTCAAACATTTTTTAAAAATATAACAAAAAGGGAATTCATGCCCCAGAATTCACAGAGACCTCTTCATCTAATCACTCAAAGAAGAGATGTTGCTGCGTGGGAGATTTACTTTTGTTTTTTGGGAATGGGCGAGGGGCGCACTCGGGATATTCCGGCTGAGGCTCGTCGGCTAGTGGGGTGGTGGTTTCGCTCCCCCTCCTATGGTTCGCCTTCTTCATTATTAGTTCTAAATGATTTGCGTGATAGAGAATACCACTTACCATCGATTTCGTAATCCCCAAAAAGAACAGGTGAAGAACTCAAGCCGTTTGCCTCTGCTGGTTCTGTTAGTCTGCCTCGATCTCAGGTGCTAATGAGGCCGGACCTGCCCTCCCTACCGTTGGCCAGTCTGCCCCCAGGCAGAATCCAAATGGCCCCTGTTCTTGGGTATCTCTTCTACGGCCTGGGGTTAGCCGATGTCAAACTGTACGCTCTTTAGAACATTAGAGACTACATTTATTCACTAAAATAAAATTGTACCATTGCCCATGGCTTATAAACGTACATAAACAAAACAAAAAAATTGAATATAAAAAATAAGTGAAAAAACAGAATAAATAAATATATATTAGCACTTAAATGTAGCAAAAATCTTTAAGGCCCCAAAGCCTTAATGGACAAACTATTGTGTTTTTTTTTAAATCTGAATATTCGGCTTCATTCGAGATGCACTAATAAAACCTAATCCACCTACAAAACACTCAATTTCGAGTGAGTATCGCTCTCTCTTTTCCGCCGATCGGTCCTATTTGCGAGCATTCGCTGTAGTATCTTTCTTTTTTCTTTGAATTAACTAATACCTGAAATCCCTCAAAGATCCACTCTCACCTTTTCGCAGCTTATGGCTCCATCGACGAAGAGCAACAAAAATGCTGTGGGTGGAAAATAATTAAAAGGGCATAGGGTCGGGGACATCATAGCCACTGATCGGCGAGGATTGTGAGCAAACACTGCCGGAATCCAAGTTTTAACCAATCCACTTCACTCTATGCAAAATCCTACTTAACCAAACAATAGTAGCGCCTTTCACTTGATCATTTTTCTCTTCTATTCTATCTCTTCACCTATATCTCTTCCGTTCCATCTCCGAGGTGGGAGGAAGGAGGCACAGATTCTTTTAAGTGGCGACGCTGGATGCTGGTCGCTTGGGAGCGAAATCAGCTCCCTGCTTCTGCGCTTTCCGCTCCGGGGGTTGAGCGCTTTTTAGGCAACAACAAAGATCAAAATCCCTTTAATTATCCCTTTGTTTTGCTTGCTGGCTGGCTTCTGTGGAAGATTGCATCCGCAACTTATAACCATGTCCCTTGTCTTTCCGACGGTTGAGGCTGTTTATTGAGCGCGAAAACTATAAAAACGATCATTTCGTAATATTTTGCTCCTTTTTTCCTTCCCCAGTAGCACTTACCACAATAGGACTCAGCGCTGTAGGGTCTGTTTATTGAAATTAGGCTAAAACAGCATATTTTTGCTTTTCACTATTTTTTGGGGACGATACACAATCGGGGAATTGCCAATAGGGACGCCAGGCTTCTGGCGGCAAGTCCTCTAACAGGTCCATGGATGAATTTTCCACAGAATTTTCCTGTTAACGCATTTTTATTTTTCCTTGAGCCATCGTTCGCTTTTCTCTCCGAGCACTAGATGGCGCCACCCAAAAATTCCAAATTTCCTGCTAAAAGCGCTACAAACATCGTTCCTGTAAGCTATTGGTATACCCATTGGTATTAATTGATGAGGAAATGAATTTTCGGTAACTGTTACTATATACTCAACCAAAAGCGAGTTCATATGTAGTTACCATTGAGCCGGAGAGCTTTATACCCTGAAGACCATTTTTTTTGTTGGTAATTCGAAATAATGTTAGGTTTGGGTAGAGTTCGTTTTTGGATTTCTTTAAATGAATAGCTATGAATTTACTAAATAAACTAAGTTCTGCAATGAAACCAGGCTAAATATATTTGATAGGAACCATGATAACCATGCAGCCTCGATTGATAGAGAGTTGTTTCACCGGCGTCCTTGTTGGAGGGATCCTGTGATTGCATATGTGGCATTTCTGGATCATTGTAGGGCGGGCGTTCTCGCAGCTTTCCGCTCCCTTTGGCCTCCCTTATCCCTTATCCCATCTCCTGTTCTCCTTTCTCTTTTCGGTCGCGAATATTAAAAGTTCCTAATTAATTGGCAAACTGGTTTGCATATTGATTGCAGAAGCTGTTCTGTTGTGAGTATGGTGCATCACGATCGAGAGTGAGGTTACAGCTTCGAAGTGCCTTTAAAGCGTAAAAGCCAATCGAGCTCGCGAATATATCGCGATATACGAGGTATCATAGGTCAAGATTTAAGCTTTGAATGTGCCTCTCTTCCAGCCCTGCGTCGATCGCCAAAATGTAGTTGGGTGTACTGACAGGTACTTTAAGTATCCTTTTTGTGAAATGTCTGTGCAGCCTCTCCAAATGTCTCACCTCCCCACACTTGTGCACCGTAACAAAGAATAGGTCTGCTTATGGCTTCGAATACGTTCCATTTTGAGCTCAGGCTTACATTTCGCCTATTTACGAAGCTACTTACTCCACGCTGAGTTTATGCTTGCCTTAGCTTCTTTCGCTTGGGCTGTAACGTGCTTCTTGAAGCCCACAGTGGGCGGAGAGAGCTCCAAGATGTTTAAGTTCCGTGGCGACCTTCACACCTGCCTTGGAAGAACCATTTCTTTCATGCTGCTCCCTCCACTCCGGAACACCATTATTTCTGATTTAGCTTGATTAACGTCCATTCCCCCTAACGTACAATAACTTTCCAGTTTCCTGATCATCACTTGTAATGCCTTTGGTATGTCCGTTAGAATGACTATGTCATCGGCATCTAGGAGAACCAGGAGAACTTACGTTAGTTGCTCCAACACTTCGTCCTCCTTCAAGATGGTCGTGTAAGTCGTCCAAATAAAGCGCGAAGAGTGGCGGCGACAGGAGGCATACCTGTTCAGATCGGCTACCGGTTCAGGCTACTCAAGCAATCTGGTTTTTTGTCCTCTTATTTCTTGAGCCAGCATCCACCAGTCCTTGCCTTAGTGTACATTGGACATCCGTGCTCCTAAGTTTTGAACATATTTTTCGTTGCTGCTTCTTCAAAGCTGTGCATACTGTGATTGTAGTTTTATGTAGGATTATTTATCCTCCCGAGAGTCTGTTGTCCGTAAGTTCTTCAGCGCAGTAAAAACCTTTTTTCTCTTCTCTTGGCACTTACGATTGTACCACTTGTTCTTGTCCTGAATTGCTTTCCGCTTAACCGAAACGGTTTCCCTTCCCTTTACTTTTTGTTGGTATTTCTGTTTGTTTTGGGCCTTCTACTGAAGTTTTGGCAGCAGGTTGAGTGATTTTTGGATTACCGAGCTTCCACCTACTTTTGAACTTAAAAGAATTGGCAAATGGTAATCTGACCATACTTGTGCTCCGACCTCAAACGATAAAACGTGATCCAATCACGATTGTCAATCCTTTGTCGTCTGCCAGTTCCAGTAGTTGTCTGCCCTCTGCAGTTACCGTACAGTCTTTCGACTGCTTCACTTCTGCACTATTTACGAAAACTTCGATTGAACCATTTGCCAGGTGTTGTTCTTGGTCAATTCGTGCCTTACTGTCTCCTATGATTATAGCATTTTCGACTTGTTCTTCGAAAAGTGGTTTGAAGCATTATAGTTCGCTCCCCTAAAGTAAGTTAAAATGATGTTTTGATAAACAAATTTGGGGTCCGTACTATCAGAAGACGAAGTTGTGGATCGTACCTATGGCTGATATTCCTGCTTAAAAGGTTTCTGCTCACTTCAATAACTATTCCTCCTGTTGCACGACCGAATCTACTCGAATGAGTTGCTGGTTGCCAGTACGTACGAAAAGAGCTGAAATTGTAGTTGCATTATTCCACATGAGCTTCAATTAAAATAAAGATATCGGCTCCTCCTATTTGACAATCCATGAACATTATATACTCCCCGAAAAATTAGATTCTTCCCGTTTGCCTGCTTCACCATTCTAGAGAGCGCTTTTCGAACTGCTGCTAAGATCGCTATTTTAATCCCAAAGCTCCTTAATTTGCTTGGAAACCATGTCGAATTTGTCTTTTATTTCCAAAATATCTTTCTTTGTGGCTACGTTTTTTTGTACCGCCATCAGATCAGTTATTGTCGGCTCTCTCCTACCCGTTTCTTCAGGTGAACATTCTATTCGACCTCTTTTTTGAGATTGTGATGTACATACCTCCTGGTGGGATGACGTTGGGGGGTGCGATGCAGTCCACCTTTCCAGTGATTGTTTGCCTGGATTGCTGCAATTGATGTTGAGTCACGCCGTATGTACTGCTTTTACTGCTTGCACTGCTTCGTAGACTGCGCTACCGACCCCCCAACATCCAACTTATAACAACAATTTGGACTAATATATTTGAAAAGAATTCTATAATTTCAAAGTCCCAGAGACAGCTGTCGGTGTTTTAGGGTCGCCCGAGTGCAGAGTTGGCTCTTTAATGTACAGTTGCGCCGAAAAAAATAGCACCAAGGTAGCCCCAAGGTAGGTGTGTCTATACTGATGGATTTTGTTTAAGTAATGGTTCTAATGAACGTTTTTAAGACTAATATATAAACTTTAAGGTATAATTTATCGTATCCCAGAGCCCTGTATGATTTGCAAACTCCAAAGGAAAATATTTTTGAAAAGAAAAGGATTTTATCAGAAATTTGGGCACCAACAGAAATAGCACCGATTTAAAAAAAAATCAAAAAACTATAAAATACAAAAAAACTTTCCACAATTTTTAGTAAAAAATATTACTTTAGTTGTATTTAAAGGTTGGCATTTTGTTGTAAAGCCTTTCGCAGCAACAACAGCAGCTCAACAGGATTAAAGCTCACCTAATTTTCGCATCTTTCCCTTGGGATATTGATCCACGAACCATGCAGGATACCCCAAAGATCATTATTGTTCTTTGGTTCCGCATTAGCAACATATTTTGTATGCCTTCTCGTCAAAATTGGAATTTTCATCAGGACTATGAGTACCCATTTTATGTTCTTGTAAACAAGATCTAACTTTCCTGGAACTTGACGATTTTTTAAGACCCTTTTTTTAGCTCTGAGGCCGACTTGCTCTCACAAACCAGTAGTTTTACCAGAAATGGGGATATCGCTGCCTTTTTTCCACGTGTTTCTTGTTGGAAACATGTTTTAATCATTTTATTTAACAACCGACAATTTGCCACACCTTAGCATAGGTCCTGCCATCTGAAATGAAAGTTATGATCCTTTGGCTTTTTTCTTCACTATATGTTATGTAGTGCTTTCCAAGACCCATAACCAGGGACCGTAAATAATCATTTTTTTTTTTTAATAAAAAATCTCTTACTTTTAATGGACCTAGAAAAACATTATTTACGCCAAAATCTTTATTTTTGTACAATCTCTGCATTGCCGCCATGATGTGTACATTTTTGATTTTTTACGTTTTTCTTCACTGATAATCCGTAAATTCCTGTTGAGTTTTATTTTAAGCGAAAAAAATAAAAATCATAGATAATCATTATTTTTGAGTTTTATTTTTTGATCAAGAATAATGTTTAAGTCTAAGTTTTATCAAATTACTAAAAAATATTGATTGTCAGTGAAGAAAAATGTATAAAATTTAAATATAATCATTACCAAGGGTTTTTGTCTGTCCGTCCTTATCAGCGCCTAGTGCTCAAAGACTATAAGAGCTAGAGCAACGACATTTTGTATCCAGACTTCTGTGATATGTCACTGCTACAATTGTATTTCAAAACTTCGCCCCGCCCACTTCCGCCCCCACAAAGGACGAAAATCTGTGGCAGCCACAATTTTAAAGATACAAGAAAACCTAAAACGCAGTATTGTAGAGAATAACCCTATCTTCTAGACTGCTAAATCTGAATTGATCGTATCATTATTATAGCCAGTATGAAGAAAACAATTTCATTTTTTCTCGCCCTGTCTCTCTCTAACACACACGTATCATAGCCGGCTTTGCTTAGCGCAAAAACATTAGCGCCTAGATCTCAGAGACTATAAGAGCTTAGAGCAACCAAATTTGGTATCCACACTCCTGAAATATCGGACCTTGACGAGTTTGTTTCAAAAATTTCGCCGCGCCCCTTCCGGCCCCGCAAAGGACGAAAATCTGGAGCATCCACAGATCTCAGAGACTATTAGACCTGACTGTCGAGCTCTCACTGCTACACAACTATTTGTAATTTTTCACTGCAGAACTCACTGTTGATAGCTCACTGCTTCAAAATTTCGCCCCACCCCGTTCCGCAACCATAAACAACGAAAATCTGTGGCAACCACCATTTTGAAGATAGGAGAAAATTAAAAACGCAGAATCATATAGAATGGCCATATCTACCAGATTGCCGAATCTTGCCGAATCCGAATCAGATCGGATTATTATTATAGCCAAAAGTAACAAATCAATTTATAGTGGCTACGCAGCGCCCGTCGACTCGTTCTGACTGATTTTCTGTCTCTCTCGCACGCACTCTATGTCGTTTAATGTAGCCATACTGACTATGTATCGGGTATAAATGTAGAGTTGCGGTCGCAGCAGCAACTCACAACGTTCCCCCTCGTTTTATTATATAACTTATAATGATTACGGTCCCTGCTCATAACTACTTAAATTTTGTAACTTTCTTGTAACAATCGACGTAAGCCACCAATTTTTAATTCAATCAAGAACTTAAAATATCAAAAAGCTCAGAAAAGTAGAAGCTTTTACATAAAAAAGTTACTACTAGTAACTTACTAGTGCTATTTTTGTTGGTGCTCCATTTCGCTCTTCTTTCGCAAAATTGCCTAAAGTAATAAGAACCGTTAGAATTGAGAGAGTCAGCCCACTTCTCTCAGAGAGGAGAGATGTAAAGCTCCATGATATTACAGTAAAGTGCAGGAAGTGTTGGACAGTGGTCATGTTTTGAAAAAATAAAGACGATCGTACCTAGTGGTGCTATTTTTTTCGGCGCCACTGTAGCTCCTCATGATATGACTTTTAATTGCAGTATCAGCATATCAGCAGCAGAATTCTGAGCGAGCAACATCAGCTACAAGCTGCAATATAATTTTGATGTGATGTTTAAAGAGCATAAAGATAGTTTGATTATTTTACGACGAAAACGTGACAAACGTAACAAACGAGCGCCGTGTTCGCTCATCACGGACATAATGCACAAACAATTACAAAAAATAATGAGGCTTGACTTTGCCACAATGGAAATGCGAGACTGCTTCTGTTGACCGTCAGCCAAAATCTGTGAAAAATTTGTGGATCAATTCAAGTATCAATTACATACAGTATGGGCCTATGTGGCTTGGCCCATCTCGTATTACACTCGATATGTGTGGATATGACAGTTCGAAGCGGGGCGCGGCGCCGGCGCACCGGAAGGCCGTTGTATTGATACTCGTATATTTCATTGTCCGCTGGCTGTGAAAGTGTTTCAGCAGACACTTTATGACTGATATTTTCGCTTGAAAGGTATCATTACGTGGGCGGCGACGTCTGTGTTTGTTGCATGTTAGAGCCGGCTACTCTTTCACCCTTGGTTTCAACTAGGTCAGTAGATCAGTTGCGGACACCCATTTTTTTATGAGCAGAACCTAACGCCGGCGCTGGGCCTTCATTTGAAAGGGTTGATGGTTGGTTGGTCATTTAGTTTTATTGACCTTTCAAAAGACATTCGCAGAACACACTGTAATAATCATATCCCATCCTCGACGTTAAGGGGATACTTGTCCGCCTCTGATGTGTTGAACTAAGCGATCCGTCGTGACGTCAGAAGCGAGCACACCTGCATTGATTTCCTTTTCATATTTATAAGTCCCCCGGTGTGCCGAGCCCAAATAAGGTGCTGCTTCACAGCATTGTCACAGCTGCGCATCAAGCTCACGTTGGCCGAGCTTCTGTCTATCTACATGTACATATGTACATACATATGTATGCTCCGACTACACTGCGGAGCAATCGCAGTACTTGCAAGTAACACTGATAAATTCAGTGCAGCTTGCAATGCCATCGTCACAAGCTGGAGTTGTGTGGTCGCCTTAAAGCCTTAAACATCCGCCAAGTGTGACGACAGATAATTATTGACTCAGTGGCAACTGTATCCCATACTCGCACCCCATTTCATAGCTAAAACTCACTTCAACCATTCAATTTGCGCCTTGAGAAGTGTGCGTCTGGACCTGGTGCTCCCGTTTCCAGCCGTACTGAAATAGCTGCTCTGGCTCCCAAAGACGACGCGTGCAAGGGGGCGTCTGACGTCGACCATTGGGTCATGAACTTCAATTACACGCTACATCATGACTTCCCTTCCCTTCCCCCACTCCGCGCAACAGCAGGTGCCGCTGTGGCTGTTGCCCCCCTCACGGAGGCAGTTGTTTCTGTTTCAGTGCTCTTCTGCACTTGCGTTGTGTGCTGTGTTGTTGGCAGGCACATAATTGCTGTCAAATCGGCTGGCGGCCGCATAATTACAAATGCGTTTCAATAACTGCGACGCCAAAAGGCGGTGGAGTGGAGCGTGGCCAAAAGCACTTACCACTCTAATGTTTCCATCTGGAAACATCAGATATTTCCCTTTTCCCTTGATCTCTCTGGATTTGGAGCTTTTTTTGTTATGCTGCGTTTGGGGAATAACCCAAAGTGTGAAACTATTGGTTGTTTACAACTTCTAACTAGAACTTTATTTATTTATTAGGCAGAAACCACTTACAATGTCGATTGGGAATGGGGAAATCTGTTGTGCGTGGTCTTATCAGCAGACTCGAGCAGACGCTGCGGCCTGAAACGCACTTTCTCTCTATTGGCTTTTATTGTTTTTCAATTGTCTTGATAAACTGCATACAAATTCAATTACTAAGAGCCGACCCCCACGCATGAGCACCATACACCATGCAGCCAAGAACGAACCGAACTCAATGCGGTTGTCCGGCTTATCAGGTCCGGCCACTCGGAATAGTGTATTTGTTGTACTGTATGCTTGTGAGATCGCTCTAATTGATCCGCTGAACCCTCGTAGATACTAGTATAATTTCATGCCACCGAATCATAAATAAACCTACCCCAATACTGGGCTGGTACATTTCTGGTACATATACATACATATGTTTTTATACACATGCGAGCATGCATGTACATATGTATGTACATGTGCGAGCTAGGTTCCAGCTGATAAGCAGTTTCATTATTGTATAAACAAGGCACTATAGCTAGTAGCCCCAAGTTCAATGACAGCGGCACATTTCGGGTGTGTACCCACATTAAAATCGTGATCGGCATCCTTTATGTCCGCCATATGCTTTTCATTTTCATTTGCACGCTGACTGGCGCGCTTGCGATGGGCGACGGGCGATGGCCGATGGACGATGGGATGGGGTGGGGTGGAGTCGTAGAATTATCGGTTTGCTGCGGGCCTGCCCCATACTCATGGTAAATTTTAATTATAACGTAATATGTGTGATCTTAAATGCACATAAGAGTACAGCTCGCAATGAGTAAAGGCCCTCGCCGCCCAATACGAATTATACATTCCAGTCCCCTTTCCATGGTGACTGTAAAGAGGCGAATTTGTTTGTATTGTACACAGGCTCTCACACTTTCCTGGCAATGCACACAAGAAGATCCACCGTACGAAATGGTCGAAAACAACCTGGAACAACCATATGCAATATAGTACTTCGCTGGAGGAAGTGGTTTCAGAAGGGCATAAATGTCTTCCAGATACTATCATCACGTTGGTATTGCATGTATGCATGTGTTGCAATGTTTATTTACTGGTATTGTTCTTGGTTCTTGGTTATACCACAAACAAAACAAGCACAGATTAAAGTTCAAAATATGTGCATATTTACATAAATACGCGCTTGTACTGTGCATTGCTTCTGACAAATATGTAGGGTGGACGGATACAGTCAAGCACCAGACAGTCCGAGGCAGCGGCGGCAGCACGAGCGCAATTCATTCATTTCGGAGTCGTCGGGGAGTGAAAAGACGTACAAAGTTCGGTTGCACGCATGATCTCGTCTTAGTTTGTATTTAGCGTTGCGGCAGCGATTACGGAAATAAAACATATTTGTGCAGATAATATAAACCAGTAATTATTAAAGCTTACAACTTGGCACGACCTCAGCGACAGATATCACATCACACTAGTTTCCCTCGTTTCAATCTCTCAAGCATGCAGAAGTAGATACATACACTTGCTCCCATATCTCTGCGTACACGTAGAAAACGAACTACATTTTGTGTTCAGTTGTGGATAACTTTTAATGTAAAGGCACTTTTAAGCAACGATTCTTTTTATAATATTCTTTTGCTTATTTCTAAACTTATCCATATTTTTTTGTTCAATAAATCAAACTTAATAGGAACAAAAATTCATTTAAAAAACATAAGAAAAATTTGACGCCTCAAAAGTCTGCGTACACTCTAACAATTCTGCGCATTACAATGCGGAATTCGCGATTACCGTTATATTTTCACTTTGCTTTATTGTTTTTCGTTGATGTGCGTTATTTCCCATTGCGTTGAAAAATATTTGCACGCGGTTGACAATGGAGCAAAAAGGAAAAAAATTTCTGTCGAAGTCCGAAAACTTATTTTAAAATATAGGTTGGAGGGGTAAAATCCTCGCCGAGAAATTGGTCAATTGCTGGGCAGAACTCATTCCTCGTGCCAAAGAGTATACGACAATTATGTGTCTTCGGGCTCCATACTGTCAAAGCCCGGTCAATGACCACCGTTGTTGACAGAACGGGAGAAAAAGCGTATTGTCCAACTGGTGCCACTAAATCTTAGGATTACTGCTCACAAGGACAACTGGAAGTTTCAGAACGTTTCTTCCAAAGTTGTATCTGAAGAAACTGTCCGACACTTGGAAAAAGGCGGGTTTATCATGGCCGAGATTGCTCTTGGAAGCCGCATGTATCTGAGGTCAATAGGAATAAGCGTATGGATTTCGCCAATGAGCACATTTCAAGGTTCCCGCTTCTGGAACAGGGTTATTTTTTTTTTCATATGAGGCAAGTTCTGCATATTTGGCATACAAGGAAAGAAACTGTTCCTTGAAAAGCGGAAAACCGACCATGGATAAAGAAAATTTAGCCGACTGTAAAACATGGTACAAAGGCTTGGTGGACAATGATCTCGAAGTAGTGTGTATCTGGCTCTATCTGAGAGCGGACCGAAAGAAAGCGCGAGACTTCGCCGGGCTTTATTTAATAAATATAAGTTCGCGAGAACGCTAACATAAGCGAACGTGAATGCGAGTGTAAAGTGCTCGAGTGTGTGCGTAGAGAGCGTCAATTAAATTCAATAAATCATAAATAAATGTGTACTAAATCCTGCTTTTTGAGTAGCTTGTTTGACTGTGACTGTGCGACTCTGTCTAAAACTGTGATTTAATGGCTTGACGGAGCTTGCAGAGCGCGAAATAAATTAAAGAGAAATCACGAATGAGAAAAATTTAATTGTTAATGAATGAATGAATTTCGATGAAAATTCAATCACCGACTTCAGCTAAAATGGATACCTGCCGTCTCTGGATACTCGTGTCGCTGGCCCTGCAGTTGCATCTGCTGCCAAGCCTACTGGTTGATGCCTTTAACTTTTCGCCGCGTGCAAACCTAGTGATAGGCGCCCCCCAACATTTGCGTTTTCACTTGAACCAAACGCGCAGCTCCTACTTTGGATACACCCTGGTGATACGTCCAACCAGGTGAGTTGCATAGAGGCAGGGAAGTGCAATGTGTATACATAAGTATGTATGTATGTACATAATTCGACAAACACCCCGGCCCGTTCGGTTGATTTTGTGAAAGACAACCAATTCTTTTCAATTCCGTACTTTGAGTCACCACCTTTGTCAATATTTTGAGACTTCTTGCGCATGGAAACAAAAGTTGAGACACATATGTACGAGTAGTTACTAGGGAGGTGTTAAAGATGGGATTGACAAAATTGAAAAAGTTCTGGTAGAGCCACACTTTGCCACTTTTATTTGTCTTCGGCTTCACGAGTAGTGTGCTAAAACCGCAATCGTAAATGGCTCCATGGCGGCAAGTGGATATCTTTTCCCCGCCATCAATCTCGACTGGCAGCTGCATAAACATGCCACAACAACTAATAATACAAGTACAGTAGGAAAGTCTCAGCCCGAAAACCTCTCAAAAACAATATCACTTCAGACAGCAATATCTAAAAATAACAACAAAAAACTGGCTTCAATTGCCATCAGTTTCAATTGCCACAGATCCGAGATCTCGTCTCGGCTTCAGCTTCAGTACGATCCACACAACTGACAAACTCCAACACTTTCCTATGTGTTTTTGGGCGACCTACATACTTATGTAGGTATGTAGGTACTTCGTATCATATGATATGTAGACCTGATGGCGGCGACTTTTGCTCAGAAATGACATCACACACCTCAGAGGACGGCTCAAAACAGAGAGTTTTAAGCAAAAGTAATACGAGAAACGAGATACTCTTCTTTTCCCATTCTCATGATTATCGAAGAGAATTATCAATGTGTGGTCAAATCCACCCACATTCAGAATCAAACAGAGATTTGTTGATCTCGTTAGAAGCTATACCATATTATACATATACCATAGTCACAAAAAACCTGTGTGGCGACTTGGTATTTCTTCAACCATTCCCTAGTTCCCCTAGTTTTTTTTTATTGCTGGTACTTTGCCAGATACAAATTACTGCTGCCATCATGGAGTACGGTAGCCTAATTATGTACGGAAATTGCGCGTAAAATCACGACAAGCTGCAATTTATTTCACATCAATTGAAGTTGACCAAAATTAAAAACTAATGTTGGTTTCTATTGCTTCCTGGAGAGCAGCGGAGTACCGACTATAAACATATTTCCACGGACTGTGGTCTTTCGAATCCAAACTGTCAAAAAACTGCACGGGGAAATGAGTGTCGCCATGCAACCAATACAGGCTGCATGAGTCACACAAGTTTCCAATCAGAATCCGAGTAATGGGGGCTGCGCAACAGCTGCATTCTGTAATGCAGCGGCGCCTCAGCCATCCTCATGCCCATGCCGAAGTTCCTCTTCCCCTCCCACACCGACTTGACACCACACAAATATTTTTAGCCGCTTTTCTCCTGGTCATTAAACCCGATTCCGAAAAAACCAACAAAATCGCTGCAGCGGGGTAGCTTTTGTTCTTGAACATTTGTTGGCCGCTGCTCCTGAACTTATGTCGCTGATGATGGAGCGAAGATTTGTGTGGTCCCAGCGTGGCTTATTGCCCATTTAAATAAACAATTCATCGTTTAAACAAAGCGAGCATCTTCGCTGCACTTACAAGGGCCAGTCATGGGATCGGGGTAGGGTATGCGTGTGAGACTACATGGTATGACTCACTTTTGGGGAACAACGGAACAAGAAGTTCCGCTCAGCTATAACGCCTCGTATGTATGTACATATATACATATGTACATATCGCACATCCCTACTTCTTCGTTGAAACAAAAACAAAGCTGGGCTGGTTGTTTTCTTTCCCCTTCCTTGTTCTCCGCATTAAGACATTTTAGAGCCGGTAGCCCGTTTGCCATGTGCCTGTGACTCGCAACCGGTGTTGACACATTAGCTACTATAATGTTGGCGAGCATACTCGCATCTATGTATACCCTAGGGACCATGGTGCATCTTCATTGGCGCTGACTAATCCGAGGAGTTTTTTCAGTTTACAAAACTAGGAAAAACACAGATATTGGATATCTTAATAGTTCGTATCAATTAAGTCCAGCATGAATCAGGCGGCAGGCTGTTCCAAAACTACCCACCCACTTGTGTAATGATTGCGATGAATTTGTTTCGCTAAAATCACTAATATTGTGGATAAACCTTGACAAAGATACTCCTCGAAGCAGTAGCTCTCCTACGAACCGATTTCGAAATCTGGATGAGCGACAACGGTAAAGTGAGTAATCAGTGAGAGGAGAGAGAAAGAGGGAGAGAGAGAAAGAAAAAGAGTTGGTTGGTTTGGTTCTCTCTCAGCAACGGCACAAACTGGCCCTGTCCGGCTCTCTATATCTCGCGTTCGCGTTTGCGCTCGCGCTCTCATTGAGGTAGTCGTCGGGTGGTCGGGTCGGGTACTTGATTATTCGTTTTTCATCTTTCATTCGATGCGGACGCGGTTCTCCACGTCATTCCGTGCTAGTGCTAAGACAGCGTGATAGTGATAGTACACCTAAAATCGAAGTTGTCTAGTTTCAACCAGTATATTTAAACAATATTTCGAAAAGGCTTATACAAACTGCCTGCAAGTGCGGATATGGCGCGGCAAGGTCACTTGTCGATCCTGACTCGGGATGTATTGCTGCTGTTCTGCTGTCTCGCGGGCAGCGTAGGGGCCTTTAACTTATCCCCTCGTCCGAATAGGCAGATAAACGATCCACAGTTTGCCACCGCTTTGCCCAAAGTGCGTGCGTCATATTTTGGTTATACCATGAGCCTGCGACCGAAAGGGTAAGTGGGCGGGGAAGACTCTGGAAGCTCTGAAACTCCGCGACTTTGGAGCTGCTGGGTGCGGGCAGCGACAACGACAGCGGGAGCGGGAGCGGGAGGGGCGTCCGTTAGAGTAAACAGGTTGTGCATTGAGTTCGGATGATTCACGCTGGCGGCAATCGAACTCCGAAATAGTAGCAGTAGTAAAAGTGAATGAAAATGTTGAGAGGAGAGGTTCAGCGACAAAGAAGCACAGTTCAGTGCAAAACGTTGAATACCGTGTACAAACGATGAAGTCATACTCTCAATATCAATTATCTACACATAACGAGGAGGTGACTGCACAAACATATTTTGTTTTTAGATACCAGCTCTGCCTCGTCCCCACCGGGTGGGTGTATGGGTCTGGAGCGTTGGCATCGGGTAGAGCTGGAAGTTATGCAAATATTCGCTCTGTCGCACGTTCGTACCTTTGTCGGATGTACTATGTCAAATTTGTGGCATCAAAGCTCATTCTTTTCAAGCTAAAATAGTCAATGCCAATTTGTTATCAACCAACGTTGCCAGCTTCGTTTTCTGCGCTTTAAGATAAGATTGCCTGCTGCCACAGTCAAACGCCGCTAAGGTAAAAGCGCTAGTGATAAACCAACTGCGATTGACCTGTTGCACATCGCAAATACTCGTACGCTTCGGCTCCAGGCGAGTCAGAAGCCGCACCCGATGGGCAGTCCCATATGCTATCTCGTTTTCCACTTGACAGAAATTTAGATGGAAAAATCGACTAATGAATGTTACATATACAATAACTGCCTTCAAAGTCTGACTAATTCGATTCCCCTTGTCTCGTTTCAGTGTCATTGTAGGAGCCCCGCGCGCCCAGTCGTCCCTGGAGTCACAGCGCCAGATCAATGAGACCGGCGCCATTTACAGGTGCTCTTTGAGTACCGGTTCCTGCAACCCATATGTCCTCGATCCCAATGGAAACCGAGACGCTCCGTTCAGCGAGTACACCTACGACTCGGAGCGAAAGGACTTCCAGTGGCTGGGTGGCTCGATGGACGGCGGCACTAGCGACGCGGACAAGCTTCTGGTTTGCGCCCCACGATTTTATGCTCCCAGTACAAAGGATTACCATATGCATGGAGTATGCTACTGGGTGAAAAACACCCTGGCTGGCAGTCCGGAGCACGTCAATCGGATTTCCCCGTTGCGGCTAAAGACGGATCAGGTGGTGCAGGAAGACAACCAAATCAACTTCTACTACATTCTCGGCGAGCTGGGACTGAGTGCTCATGTTTCGGACGACAACAGCAAATTTCTAATTGGTGCCCCGGGCATATATACGTGGAAAGGATCGGTGATACTCTATGGGCGAGTCGACCCTGCAGAAAACCCAAGCGTCAGCCGGCGTGACACGAGCAGCGCTCTGCGACGAAAGAGTCGAGAAAGCGACTCCAACGATTACACACCCGAAAACTTTGTCCCGGAAATTCCGAAGCCACAGAACTGGGGTCAACAGGATGACTCCTACTTTGGCTATTCTGTGGCCTCTGGTTACTTTGACAGCACGAACCTAACCACTCTGCTGTACGTGGCCACCGCTCCGCAGGCCAACAGACAATCCGGCGAGGCATATATATTCGATGTTCTGGGCAACACCATAAAAAAATTCCACGTGTTCCGTGGTGAACAGTTTGGGGAGTACTTTGGCTATTCGGTCCTCGCCGAGGATCTCAACGGCGACGGACGGACGGATGTGGTGATTTCAGCCCCCCAACACTCCCAAGAAGACTCGCACGACAACGGTGCCATCTATGTTTTTATCAACAAGGGCTTTGTGAGTATAAAGTACCGTTTGCCTGTCTCGTTAGGGCACCGCAATAACGTGATTAACCTAAACCCATGCTATCGATTGCAGTTCAATTTTGAGTCGAAACTGCTGCGATCGCCCATTGCCAGCAAGGCACGCTTCGGGACTACTCTGACCCGCCTGGGAGACATTAATCACGATGGCTACAATGGTTAGTCGTTTTCCTTTCGTCTGTTTCGGACTTGCTAAATTACTTCGTTTTCCGCCTTTGAACAGATATCGCTGTGGGTGCGCCGTTTGCGGGAAATGGATCGGTTTTCATCTACCTGGGTAGCGAGCACGGTCTGCGCAACCAGCCCAGTCAGCGGCTAGATGCGCCTTCGGGCAAACCTTCGAAGTATGGGGCACATATGTTTGGCCATGGCCTCTCCCGTGGGTCCGACATCGATGGAAATGGATTTAATGACTTTGCAATCGGAGCTCCGAATGCTGAGGCCGTGTATTTGTATCGTGCCTATCCCGTTGTCAGGTTAAAAGCTACTGTAAAATCACAGTCGCGTGAAATCAAGCCGGAGCAGGACAAGGTGGCAATCACAGCCTGCTACGGAATAACCACAACGGCCACAGCGCAGGCAGTTCAGAAGCAGGAGATGACCATACGCATCGTCATCGATTCACAGTTGAAACGGGCCAAGTTCACTCAGACTCAAAGCCATGAAATGAGTTTCACAGTCGACGCAGGACTGACTGAGCAGTGCAGAGTCTTTGAGTGCGTTGTGCGCTACAGCGAGAAGGACATATTCACACCCATCGAACTGGAGATGCACTACGAACTAACAAAGAAAGTCCCTGATTCTGAGGGTGAGATCAAAGCTCTTACAAATGGTACAGTGTCATTATTATTGAAATTTCCCAAAATTTTGAAGATTTCTGCGAGACCTGTGTCGCTGTTGATCCCGCAGAGCCGAAGGTCTACACTGAGAAGATCATATTCAGCACGGGTTGCGCAACTGATATTTGTATTGCAGACTTACAACTGAAAAGCAAGGATGTGAGGTATCCCCGATCAGTGTTCATTTGGTTTGGTAATATTTTAAAAGAGTCTTATTTTATAGCCCTACCTACACCTTGGGGAGTGGTAATACTCTCCGCTTGAACTACGAGATCACCAACAATGGAGAGACCGCCTATCTGCCACAATTCAATGTGACGAGCGTGCCCCACTTGAGCTTTGCTCAGATACCGGGCAATTGCCGGGTTAGCGACACTGGAATGGTTTGCGATCTGAACCGGGGACGACCGCTGGCCAAGGGAGATAGGGATGGCATTACTATTAGCTTCGATGTAAGCACTCTGAGTGGTGTAGCACTTATAATAAACGCCGAGGTGTTCAGTACGGGATATGAGAAGAATCCCACGGACAATAGCCAGACAAATGTGATCAGCCTGAGGGAGTACACCGAGATAGACGCCACAGGGTAAGAAACTTGTGGCCTGTACAGGCAAAGAATTAACATAAGTTTCTCTTGTCTTTTGACAGGGGCCAAATAAACGGCCAAATTGACTTGGAACACTACAAAAACTCCGCGGAAATAATCAACAATTACGAGATTAAGAGCAATGGTCCCAGTATTATCGACGACTTGACATTGTCCTTTCATATACCTATAGCGTATAAAGTTGCTGGATCAACTGCCATCATACCCATCATCAACATGACCACATTGAAGATGCAGGCCACCTACGATGCTCAGCTGCTGGGTATAGAGCTGTTCGATCAGAACAACACCATGCTCATCCTAGATCCAATAGAAATTTCCACCACGCGCGGCATCCAGAGTACGGAGCGAACGGTGATTCGACAGAATGGACAGGGATACGATATCACTACTAGTGGGCACGTTCATCAGTCTTGGCAAGAGCTCGACTCTGATATGGTGGCTACTGCTTCCATGACGCGCAAGCGGCGAGATCTCAAAGCGTTGACTGCCAACCGCGAGCAGTACGCTCGCATCTCAAACACCAAAGCGCACGACCTGCTCAGCGAGGACTTCAAGGGCAAGTTACCGGTAAATCGCACAATTGTATTTAACTGCAGGGATCCAAACATGACGATCTGCATCCGAGCCGAGATGCGTGTCTATAACTTTAGAGCGGATAAGCCTGTCAACCTGAATGTTCGTTACTCTGTTGACCTCAATGAAGTCAATGCCATTTTATTGGATCCATGGGAGTACTTTGTCATCCTGACCGATCTGGGCTTGTTGAAGAAGGGAGACCTGTCCGGCAGCTCGTTCTCCATCAATCGGAAGATTGAGCCAAATGTGATATCCAAACATCTGCAGTCCCGCCTGCCCATCTGGATCATAATTGTATCCATTATCGGTGGCTTGCTGGTGCTCTCAGGGATAAGTTATGCCCTCTATAAGGTGTGTATCCCATTGTAAATAATGTTTAAGGCACTAACTCACAGCTTCTTCCTCTTTTAGTTCGGGTTCTTCAATCGAGCCAAAAAGGAAGAACTGAATAGACTGGTAAAGCAGAGCCCCGACGAACCCGAGGCTGAGAACCTAAATAGCGACGGGAATAACTAACTTTATTCAAGAGTTTGGCCGAAAACAAGCTGCAAGTTTCAGCAGATACCAAATCCTAATATTATAACTTGAAGACGCCATTACAAATTGTATGTTTACTAAGTATGTGTGTTCTACATGCATTTAAAAAGAAAGCGAAATCGATAAACGAAAGTCCTCACAATTTATATGAAAGCGTGCAACTTTTAACCGCGAAAGCATTGAATGTTCTTGTTGGTTTGACTTCCTAGTGGTCTACGATAAGTGCCTTGTAATTTGTAGTTTAACGACAACTATTTTATATAAAAAAGTGCCTCGTGTGCAACACAGACTTTATTGCCATTTGTTGTAAATATTTATTAAACATTTGTAATAATACATTTTTTGAATAGTTTTACTAGCTCTAAGTAACGTTACAAGGCGACGTAAAAGACTTTATTAATGTGTAAACAACTGTAAAACCGAAACTAGATTATTTTGAGCACAATAAAGCTTTTGTATAAACTTTTATGGTATTATGTTAGAGGAAGTATTAAATGAAAATACATTTTATATTACATGACAAAAAAGATTGCTCGTAACAGACGATTTGAATTGATTGATTTGACTTGTGTGTGTTATTTAAGTGCACAGGTAGAATATCTAAAGTGATTTTTATATTGAAAGAGGAAGAAGTTTTAAAAAGCCTTTCGTAATGTTGATTTATATGGCGTTGTGGTCGAAAACAGCCGGAACAGAACTTCGACAAGTTGGGACTTCTTCCTTTAAAATGCTTAGTGTTACAAATTTATTTTAAGTTCAAATATAATAATTAGAATCAGTAGTTATTCAATCAAATGCACAGCTATATAAATTAATTATATATCTCTTAAGACTAATTATAGTTTTCGCACAATGTGGCCCAACATTAAAAGTTTAGCGATCATTTAAAACAACATTTATTTGATATACACAGAGACATCTAAAGCAGCCGAAAAAGGCAGTTTTATATACACAGAATACACACAGTAATTTCTTACGAACAAGTAAAAGGGACTAACTAACTAGTATCTTTGCAGAACGCACACTATACGATAATTCTGGCAGCCACATACCTATGCTAATACATATGCATATAAAAACTTTGATATCGTAGTGAAAATTGTAGTTGGGATCGTACTAATGGGTTCATGGTGCTCACAGAAATACTATTAAGTACATTATGTTGAATTGAGTTTCAAATTTTGTTAAGGTAAGTGTAAATATCAACATAAATATATGCTTGGTTAGGAGAAGTTGGTGGCTGGGTAAAGAAGTGTAGTTGCTCAAGATATGTATGTGTGTTTGCGTGAAAATTGCATATGTACGAGTAACACTGACTAAGCCTAAGCATTTGTAAGAGTATTGAATATGTATTACCACTAATTTTAGCAATCCCATATACACTCAATTGGTGGCATTTCGAAAGTATCTACATATGTCTTCTGATAAGGTGAAAGATATATTTTCACACAGAAATGCGTCCTTTTAATATTGATTGATATCCATGTTTTCGCATGTACCAAGTATGTATATGTATATATTATGTATCAACAATGAAATCTTCTAATTAAATACTTTTATAAAAATACAGACAATTTGTGAACTATGTATTGTCAAAATTATTAATTCGCATCTAATTTTCAACTCCCTCGAAAGTCTCAACCTTCCATCCACTCTATGCTTCCATCAGTGCTAGTTTTCAGCGGCTGTAGCTTATCACCGAGCTCCGACGATTAGTATTTTAATAGAGCCGTGCTAGCCAGGCTAGCTTAAACAACAAGTAACAGTATATGATGACTATACAACACATATTCCAGCTTCCAACCTCAAATGGACTATTCAGAAATGGTCTTCACCTTCTATTTTTCTAACACATTGTCTCGTTATACGGCGGGTCCTTTTCAGATTCAGTGCTGCTTTTTATGTTAGATGACAGCTTGGCGATCTCATCTTGCACCAGATGCGTGCTAATCTGCGGTATGGAGAGAGCCGGGTTGCTATTTTTGGCCGAGGACGTAGTGGACAGGCCTTCGCCATCGCGGGACCCCTCTGTGCTGGAGCTGCTTTCCTTGAGTACGTTCATTCCCAGCTTGCTCGTATGACACTGAGGCTTCAGCGAGGAAATCAGTTTGACCCTGGCCTGGGCAACAGTTGCTGCATCTAAGCCCGATTCTGGTGTGGCCATAGCCTCTGCAGTAGTTTGCGCTTGCTGTGGCTTGCCCTTGTCGAGGCTAAACTGTTTCTTCAGCAGCATGGGGCGTGTTGGTACAGCTGGCGGTGCCTGCATCGTCACTGGCGCCGAGCATTGGACTCCGAGCTCTGGACTCTGCAGCGAACTAGAGCTCTCGTCGCGCAGCTGCCTTCCATCGGCCGCGCCAATGGAAGTCGTGCGAATGGGCTGGTAACGCGCGGCAGTTCCGCCAGCAGCACCAACGCTTATGGAAATTCCCGTCGCCGAATGCGAGTCGCAGGCATCCAAAGAGGGCTCCGCAGTAAGTGAGGGCGTGTCCACGTTGTAGGAGCCGGTGAGCGAGGTGTTCGTCTCGTTGGAACTCTGCTTGATGAAGCGATACGGATGGGCAGAATAGTCTGTTTCAGTACTGGAGTTCTTCTGCAGACTTTCGCTGGATTTCTTGAACAGGCGTCCGCTGCTTTCGAAGGGTGGATTGAGGAAGTCGCTTGTGGCTCTCGAGGGAACCAGAGGTGACGGATATGTCTGCTGCTCCATTGAGGAGTTGCGCTGCCAGGGGCGCTCGTTTTTGAGCTGAAACCCACTTGAGACTGCCCCCATGGCACTGCAGCTACCTGCTCCACTTGTATCGCTGCTGTCTCCGCCACCTCCGCCGCCCCCCATGAGATCAACCTCAGCTGAGGGCTTCGAAGGCGACAGCTCCACGGCAGTCTCGCGACGCAGTGGATAGCGATGGCTGTAGTCCACGGATATGACGCTCTGTTCGGGAATATCGAGAATATTACAAGTTTGCCAAGTTTTCCCACGGATATGTTTTTTGAATGAGACATACCTCAAAGGCCTCGGCGCTGGCATCGATGGATCCACGTGCCTCGAACAGGCCCTCTAGTATTCTGTAATCGTTCTCCTCACACTCCTTCAAATGCTTCTTCTCTTGTAATGCCGCGGCTTCTGCGCGCGACATTTCCGTCTTGGGGCGATCCAATGAAGCTGTCAGAAGAAAATAATCAATTTTATAGTAAAAGTTTGGAACGGCAGACCTGCTCGACGGACAGGTGCTGCTTTGAAGGCGGCTAAAGCAAGGCAATGAAACGGGTAGAGAGCAATCACCCGGTTAGTTATTCACACATTTCTCACGGATATACATATTGGTTTCTCTTGGCCTCTGCTTACGGCTACGTTACGGAAAAGTGGTAATGGGAAATCGAATTGTGACCTTGTGCGCCCCAGGCTCTGCACGAAGCTTACCTTTGTTACTCTGCAGGGAGACCGTTGGCGAGGCAATCATGTGGCAGACGCTCTCCAGCTCATCAGTGATCGACGTGTACTCGCTGTGCAGTTTCAGCAAGATATTTCTTGAGGGTTTCGCATGCAATACTGATTTACCTAAAGTTCGGAGTTCGTGGTTAGGTTGAGAATGCGTAAGAGATAAATTGGGTGCGAGAGATAGCGCAGCACAATAGTGCTGGTAATGCAAATTTACGGGGCCAAATCGTTTTGCTGGATTGGTTGGATCGTGGGTGGGTTATGATGGGCTTATTGGGAGGGCATGAGGGTTAGTAGCCAGAATTTAGAGCGCAAATCTGTGGCCGGGTGCGTAAGTGTATCGTTTCTCGCCTCAATACATACCCGGATGTGTGCTGCCTGCAGCCGCTGGCGGCGCGTCCTTGTCACTGTCCGGCTCGGACTGAGTCAGGCTCATCTGGCGACGCGACAGCATTGTCAGCTGGTTAAGGCTAATGTGCGATCGGTTTATGTCCGCGCCGGTCAGCGAATACGTCTCCGAGTTGCGGCGGCAGAGCGAGACTGTGCGCTGGCGCAGCGCTCGATGCCTGGCAGCTGTATGCGATTAGAAGTATACTTTTATAGAGGGTCGCTACTGCGCTACAGAATTACAGTACAGAGGATTACAGTACAGAGCAGTAGAGGAGAACAGATCAACGCAACATAACACAACACAAAGAGTGAACGATAGCAAATGCAATCGGGGAAGCAGTTGATTAGTGGCCGGCTAGGAAATTACCCTCAAAGTTGATGTCCGGTGCCGCATCATCGGAGTTGTCGCCCCCGACGAGCGTCTGGTCGTCATCGTTGGTGCCTAGCGGTGTCAAGGTGTCCTTACTCTCCGTGCTGGCACCCGTGTCCTGGCGCACAGTAACATATGGAGTGCGCTTCACTGTCTCACAGGTAGAGGGACGCTGCGACAACGGCAAGTACATATCCGAGTCTGCCTCCGACTGCATCGATGCCTTCCGCACGACCTGCTCGTTGAGGGCTTCGCGCGACTTGACCACTTCATCCGGCTCCTCCGGCAAGGGCACCACCTCAAAGTGGGTGCCTTCGTCGAGGATGTAGGCGTCTGGACGCACCTCCGTTAGAGAGCGATTAAAGCGGCGTCGGTTGGTCACCTAGTTCGATATATTTGAAGCGGGTTAGCTGAGGACTGAGAAAACATAAATAATTTAAGCGAACCTGCAAGGAATTTACATTCAGGCCGGCACCTAGAACAAGTGGTACTGCAGCGCCTCCACCACCGCCTCCTCCATTTCCTGAGCTTCCACCGCCGCCATCGGTATCCGACATTGAAATGGTGCGAATGCGATGGATTTCACCTGGAATGTTTATCGCGGAGCCGCGCATGTCATCCGTACCTACCGTGTGTGTAGACATGAAGCGATGTATGACCGCCAGGTGGGACAGTATCTGTTCGGACGACTCCTCCATCTTCCGCAAACGAAATTCAATGTTCTATAAAGTGAAAGAATACAAACAATACAGCGGAGTGAGGAAAGCTTTCGTCATTGGCTTGCACCAGCTGCAGCGTGAGGAGCAGCACAATGAACGTTCCGAACGGACATGGCCGTGGGCATTTTCAATTCAATTCGTGCCAATACCCATGTCAATGCGGGAACAGCCATCGTATTAGATATTTGAATAAAGATTCAAACCAGAGATTAGGATGCTCTGAACTAGGGTGGGGAGGGTAGGAATGCAGGAGTGTAGGAGAGTAGGAGATGGAGACGCACCTGCACAGTAGCTGTTTGTATGTTCTCCTTTTGATTGATGTCCTCGATTTTCTGGGACATGGTCTCAACCCGGTCCGTTGTGTTCTTCACCCGCTCGTCGGTGGACTGATTCAATATTATTTCCTGTTCGTGGAAAAAACCCTCCACGCATTCCTCCTCAAAGTCGTACAGTCGTTCCAAGTCATCCTTCTCCAGGAACAGCTTGAGACCATTGTCCCGCTGCACCTCCAATCCTGACAACGAATTGAAATTCAGGAAAGCGATACAATGGACAACAGTAACAGCAGCACCGGGGGAAATGCACAATAGAATATTAATTCACGAAAAGTGTATGTACATTGTGTACAGCATAACCCAATTATACGTTGTTATTGTCGTTATTGTTGTTTTGTACGAGTATAGTATGTTCCATAGATGATTTTATACAATGGAAGTGCGTATACGAGCAAGTATGTTAATATGGTTAGACACAGAGTTAGAGACACAGCGACGTTGAGTGTTAGAGCAGGCACGCCGGGGAGAGAAGTTAGATATTGTACAATCGAATGAAGCATTCAGATATGATAGACTCACAGGGAACAAAGCTAAACTTGCTCATGCCGGGCTCACCTTTCGCTTTGCGCACACAGTACTTTAGCAGGGAATAGAAATGGCAAAAGGCAATGAAAGGCGGCGGCAGGACGGGCTTCTGTTGGTACTCCATCACCACCGTGAATCGCTGGAACATCCAAACCTGCAATCATCAGAAGATTTTGGGTTGAGTCGAGTTCGGAGTTCGGCTGAGACCTTGACGTTGACGTTGTCTGATTCTTACCTGATGTGACACCGAGTTGACCTCGTTGAAGATATTGTTGAACACGGCGATGAGCAGATTTATCAACAGAATATTGGCAATCAACAGATACATGGACATCGTTATCGGTGTAACCCAATGGCCTGTAATCAAATTAATACGGTCATTCCGAGTGTGTGTGTGTGTGTGTGTGCCCGCCGGAGAGCCAGAGCCCACGTCGCCAAACTTACCCGTCACGCAGGCCGGCTGGCGCGGATCCTCGCCGCAGGGAGGGTCAATGTCGTCGGCAAACACCTCGCCGTACAGCATGAAGTAGGGTTGGTAGGTGACCTGGACAACGATACGATGATGGATTAAAATCACCATTAAATTGGCAACTGCTGCGCGGCGTCCACGCTCCACGCTCCACGGTGAGCAAGAGCAAGAGCAAGAAACGGCCGGATCCAGAAACGGCCAGGGTAATTCAATTTTCGCCTTTGGCTCAACATGAATGCAAGCTTACACATCGAAACAGAGTTTTGATTATTTTAGCCATCTCTGGCACACCTATGTATGTGTGTGTACACCCATACATATACATACATGTGTCTATCTGTGTCTTTTTGCGTTTGTGCGCTTGTGCGTTTGTGTGCGGGATGCAATTTAGTTTGATTAGTAGTTGTCCTGGCTGTTTTTCTTTTCATATCAGAAGCAGCATGCTACGTGCTATTTACATGTTTTTAATGGGGCATAGCGGGAAGTCGCATCACGGCGAACAGAACGGCTTGATTGGTTCTTTGAAACGTGAAAGTAAACATAAAACAGTCGCAGCAATCATTGCCCTTCTTGATTAATTGTACACCTGCTGGACTCGACATTGAGTATTGAGATGCGACGGGAACAATTAATATGGCAATGCATTCTCATGCACCCACAAGGTTGGGCTCACATTTGGCATGCAAAATGAAAACACTAGGAATGTACATACATATGTACTTGTAGTTACTTGTAGCTCTAGGAGTATAAAGTTGAAATCAATAGTGAAGTGGAGACCTTAAAGCTGACAGTCGATGGGTGCATAAATCAAAAGAAGGTTTCATATGCATGAATATTTACAAGCGCAATGAGTACACACATTTACCTAAAGGATGCAAGAACAAAGAGTTTAGCGAACACATCATGCAGAAGTTTACATTTGAAACACTGTACCACTGAGCCAAATAATTTCAAGCCCCCCCCCCCACTAGAAATTCAACCAAGTTGCATGCATTTTCGGCTGAGGGAACGATCGGTCGTGAATTCGCTCCTGTTAATGCTAGTGGAAATGCATAATATACTTGATATACTTGATTGGGCTTAGGACTAACAGTGGAAATAATAAAAAATGCTTGCTTTTGGGCAGAAGAGAGGGAAAGGGAGGGAGAGATAGAGACAGAGGCGGAGGCGGAGACAGAGAGAGAGAGAGAGAGAGAGAGAGAGAGAGTTCAGAGCAAAAAGGGATAAAGGCACTATATATGTATATTGAAAAGTATCAAAGAAGGGGCCAACGAAGAACGTAAGAGGGGAATCCAAAAACTGAAATTTGCACACAGATCTTTATTAGGACACAACAACGACTATCTATAGACAGTTGGCCACAAACACACTTATGTAAATCGCGAATGGGGGACGCGGCTAGAGCATGCTACAATCGGCTCCCTAAATAGCAAACCAATTTCTTGTTCTCATCTTTGTTAATTTGTACATTTGTTAAATTTCCGCCCGACAAATGCCCATGCTCGGCTGGATTGAAAGTTGTGCCTGTTGGTGCATGTGGCGCTGGTGTTGCAGCTGAGCCTGTTTCTGTTGCTGTTGCTGACGAGAGAGGTGGCACTGTAGACGTGGTGGTGGTGGTGGTGGTGGTGCTGGTGGTGGTGGTAGCGGTTGCCGTAGGCGACGAGGCCGTTGCATGGCCGCGATGATAGCCGGCAGCAAAGGAACCGGGGCTGAAACTGGATCCGTAACCCCCTCCGCGGGCATTGTGTGAGCGACTACTGTGGCCGAGGGCACCCGGAAATCCGGGGGCTACAATTGAGCCGGCAATAACCTGGCATTTGGTATTTGGGAAAAGTTGAAGGGCGAAACGAATCAAGGCAAATGCAAATTCAAGAAATATGCGGGAGTAAGTGTAGGGTGAAATGTAAATGGGATAAAATGAAGGATTCGATGCGCCAGAAACAAATGAAAGATGGAAAGAAAGAAGAATACAAGAATACAATACGAGATACAATCAATTGAAATCAGCGTTAGTTTGATCAAATTTCACAAGATCGTTTGATCGTCGTAGATAGCTAGTTATCATAAGCTAAAAATGGTATAAAAAGGTGAGTCGAACTACGTATTAACGTTCTGCTTGCACCACTACTGAGGAACGGAACTCAAGCCAAAAACTTGCTTCTCTTGCTATTAAGTAAATGTATGTACTCCGGGTCGTGACTCATAGTTTAAAGCTGCAATAGAAAGCAGCGTCGGTGTGCACAGATCATACGGACACACAGTACACACAGTACACACAGAGTATATGTGGGTGGGTGTGTTTCAGTGGGGCAAGCTCTCGCGCGCAAGCACTCTCAGCAGGACATGGGTCAGTTTTGACGTCAAGTACACCTACATATGTACATACATACATACGTCTTTACAATCAGCGGATCTCTCTCAGCGATCGCACACCCGCTGGGACATCGGCAGATGTCGTCTGGCTTACCTCTCTGATCAGCCGCCAAGTTGGCTCGCTGTTGGGGTACAGTATGGCCTGACGGCTGACGCCGAAGCTCATCAGGACGACAGCCAACAGGACG
The DNA here is from genome assembly GCA_008121275.1 of Drosophila lowei. NCBI lineage: Eukaryota > Metazoa > Arthropoda > Insecta > Diptera > Drosophilidae > Drosophila > Drosophila lowei. The sequence continues at coordinate 4,080,679 of CM017778.1, forward strand.
ACGAAGTATATCATGTTCTTGACCATTTTACCCATCATGGTGACCAGGGGACCTGCAACGGATGGATCTCCGCGGATTAACAATTAATTATCCCATGCTGCCTTGCTCAACTTACCAAGATATTTATTGACGCCAAGGATGTTCAGTATGCGCAGATACCAGTAGATGCTGTCCACGCAGTAGATGACACGTCCGATGTCCATTGTGTTGGGGCGGAAGCGGAATGCCAGACCAATGAGGAAGAGTATTATGGCAGCTCCGTCGCACGGGTTCCACATGTTCCACGCCCACACAGAAAATTTATGCCTGCCCGCCGAATTCGCATCAACGGATCCCATCGTCGCCAAGGACAGAGCGTTTATTCAAGCGTGAGAAGCACACATTCCCCGAACATATTGAGAACAAAAAGTAATGAAAAGTAATGAAAATGCGTACATATCCTTAGTCCGTCCGGACTCATATGTTCCCACCGTGCACCTTGTGTTGCGGGGCAGAGGAGAGGAGAGGAGAGGACCACTTACGTAATGGCCACTGGCTCCGAGGATATGATTTCGCGAACCTTCTCGAATCCCAGGGTCGTGATGTACGCTATCGAATACCACTCCTGCCACCGCGGCACCGGTCCCATCTTGACCAGAACCGTGAACGAGAACATTATCAGAAAGAACATGTAGGCAATCTGCAACGGAAGGGTCAATGGAAGGCCAGTCAATGAAAAGGTGGAGAAATAATTTAAAATGTTAACCCCTCGCACAGACAACCCCCTTCAGACGGCTGTCAGACGCATCGGAAATTAAAGACACTAGCTAGCGGGATAGTCACATCCGCTACGCTACTTACCGAATCAGCCCAGAATTTGGTAATGGGGGCTGTGTAAAACTCGTGGAACTTTTTCTTCAGGCGCAGGGGCTGGTGCTGCTTGATTTCGTTGTACTCCGACAAGTTGAAGAACTCCCGGAACTGCGCTGGATCCGAGTCAGTGAGCGAGACCTACGGAGAAATGCCAACGAAATTAGTCAGCGCGCTGAGCCTAGTGTGCGTAAAAGCGTACAATATTTGAGCTTAATCAAATCATCAATGTGCAATGAAACATCCAAAGAGAGAGTGGGGGGGATATAGTACATTGGGCAATTGCGTATACGACTAGAGGAATGGCCGAGGAAAGTGTGATCTGATTGGTTTTGTTTCTAGTTTCTAGTTAATTTTCAGTTATTTATGGTTTGCTATTTATGTGCGTGTTTAGTTTTCATACACAACATGCAACGCAGGAACGCAGGAACGCAGGAACGCAGAAACGCAGAAACGCAGTTGCACCTATAGTTTAAGCAGGATGCAAAGACAATAGCCTCTCCTTGGGGCTTCTCGAAGAGCGATTAGGTACAAAAATAGCGAAAAAACACTGCACTACTTAAGCAAGCCGACAAGGATGATTTTAATTTTGGCTACGAATATGTCGAATTGTCGATAAATAACTAGGAAATGCGCATCCCAAGAAGAACAAGGAGTAAGGCTTAAGTGGAATAAATTCTAAAACTAATTACAGATGTGCCATTGAAAATAAAAATGCTTTTGGGAGAGAAACTCAATCCGGGATCAACTAACTTTGGAGGGTGGTTCTTCCGCTCCAGCAGTGAGATTGACCTGTAAATTGATACGATACCAGGACTGAAACTTATTAAAACAGCGTATGGGGATAGTATGAATGTGTGTATACTGTATCTTAGGTGCTGGAGTGTGAAATCATTGGTCATGGTTCGGAAATGTCAGGGTGATGCGAGTACTCATATACTATGTGGTTACCTACGGGATTTTTCTAGAGGTGTTTACGGTTCTCAACAAAATATACATAAATACAAATTTAGGGGTTATCCGCAAACTGGTGTCGTTTTGTATGTAGTTACGGAGTTTTGGGAGTGGGTAAATTGGAGTAAATTGGAGTAAATTGGAATCTCATCCCGTTCTCAGTACAAGTTTTCGATGAAATTGTTGGTGTGTTGGTGAGTGTTGGGTTGCTTCGTGTTGCAGTTTAAGTGGTCAGGTTACTCACTTTGCCATTTTCGTGTACTTTTGTATCGCGCACTGAATAAGTATCCGCCAATAGAGCCTGTAACGGTTTGGGCACATTTTTCGCATTTATCAGAAAGGGTATTTAATGGTTACATTTTAGTTCCACGTCTATTGCCATGGACTTTGGACGAAATACTTGAGTTGAGATGAAGAGTTTAAGTGGGTGTGTGTAGAATCGATTAGCAAGGAACAGATTTTTCATGATGACTCTATATTACAAGGAAATGGCTTAAAATAAAAGTATGACTGCCAATAATTTATTCCCAAATAAGAGTATAACCATTCGCATTCCACAGATATACGTACAAATACATAATTATAAACACCACCATCAAGAACTACAGAAGCGCCATGACAGCCCCAAGTAGTATACTGTGGACACATCGAGAATCTACCTTTGAAGATTTTGCAACAATTGGATCCCCGGTGAAAGGATTTTCCCCGTGTGTGGAGCGTGCGCACAGTGGGGACAGCGATGGAAATTAGATGATAATACGGACTGGGTGTTTGTGCAGTGCCCGCGTAACTGAAAACAAATATTTGCACAAGTGCAGTGCCAGAAGGCAGCCTGACACTAACGGACTGAAAGTGTAGCATCATATGTGTGGCTCAGCTGGGATCAATGCGATTCGATGAGGGGGAACGTGGGGGAACGTGGGTGGGGAGGGGGTGATGTGCCCAGCTTATTACTTAATTGAATCCAGTGGCAACTGTGCTGCCACTAATATCTTTCATTTCTCTGGCAATGGTATTTCGCACTCAACTCCGAGCCAAGCAGGGAAAATGGAAAATGGAACATTTTATGGGAAGCATTAGAAGCAAAAGGACACTTGTTCGGACACTTACGTCTGTTGAATTAGAGGCGCTTTTATAGGAGGGCGAGCTGGTTTCAGCTGCTATGAGCTTGCACTTTAAAAAATATTCAAACGATAGTTAGTCAGAAAGTCAAAAGGTTCGCTGTATGTGTTTTAGATGTATCTGTGTAACCCATGCCCCGTCACCACAATGAATCCCCCGCAACACGCGCTAATGGGACGCGCGTGGCAAATGCCGAGGATCTTCGGAAGCGCCTCTAAAAATAATTGAACTTCTAAGATACCCGCTACTCGGTATCTACTATTATCACTGAGGGTTCTTCGCGGAGGCGGAGAAGGGCGTGGCCAAATGTCCGATGCACGACGAACTTGATCTACGTGGGGACCAAGCATCCACATCATGGTCGACGTAGCCATGTCCGACCCTTTTCCGCCTTCTGCAAATCAACTTTTAGCAGCCAAACTCAGCGAGCTGTAATTTCATTTGTGTTCTCATAGCTTCAACGAAATAATCGAAATCGGGTGACTATCCTTCCTTCTCTATTTAGTTCTCTGTGCAACAATAGACTCTCAAAAATAATCCCGAACCGCTCGTTGCGAATGGTCTCTAGACGTATTTTTCGAAGCGAATGTTTCCGTTTGCTTATGGGAAATTTGTACAGCGAATGAACGTCCTTCGACCCATTCGTTGACTTAGCCAGAATGTGGCATGGTTGAACTCGCACATGTCTGCTCTCCCGCCTAAACATTTTCCTATCCAATCGTGACTGTAAAGCCCTTGCAGGGCTTAAATCCAAATAAAATATTAAATATTTACATACACAGACCAAATAACGTTACTGGAAGCGAATAAAATTTTAAAACTAAAAACATATAAAGTACAGAGCGACTAAAGTCGGTTTCTATAGCATACATAATACATACAGTAGAAAAAAACAAAACATATGTGGGCACAGTGCTCAGACAACGAATCAGAGAAAGAGATAGAGATAGAGATAGAGAAAGAAAGAGAGAAAGAGAGATAGATACAGCGAGCAGCAAATAGAAGATACATATGTATATCAAGAGTATGCATAGACGACTTGTACAGAAAATACACAGGAATTGGCTTAGATCAGTTGAGCAATTGTTACTACCTTTTCGCGGTTATAAGTGTTCGCGCCCATCCTATATCTCAAGGAAATGGATCTTTTGGCTTTTAAAAGAGCGCTCTACAAACAGATAGATTTGGATTCGGAAAGCGTTTGGTTAGGAGTGATGAATAGCAGAGCGGCATCTCGTTAGCGGTACATAGGTGGTAAATTTTAGTTGGTAAATTAGTTGAATAAATTTAGACTTATAAATTTATAAATTTACAAACAGAAAGCTGACGCTGAAATGTGTAAGGCACATTCAGGACTGGCACATACAGACAACACAAAAAAATGTAATTCAAGTTGGAAATTAGTTAAATATGAACAGAAGAACACCGGCGAATAAATTGAACTGCTGATTGATCTACCTCGGCATCGGGCTGGGAGCGATCCGAATCGTCATTGTCCAAGTTTTGGTTCTCCAAGTGCTCCTCCTCGGTTTGCGGCATTTGCTGGAGCTCTTCCTTCGACTTAAAGTCCAGCTGCCTGATGTACAAAGGCATCACCAAGCCCAAGATGACCTGCACCCAAGATACAATTTAGAATCAAAGATCGAGCTGGCTCGGCCCTAGCTAGAAGTCGCACCTTGAAGTTGGTATTCTTGCGGGTGCGTAGGCCGCCCATCCAGAGATCGGCCAGGATCACCTGACTACAGGGGTGGGCAAGCAGAGCCCGGTGATTCGCCGCCACGGCCAGTGAAAGGCAGCTCTGGTTGGACCACGAATGCAGCTCGCAGGTGAGCAAACGTTGCGCCTTCTCCGCGTCCTGGCGGTAGCTGAAGTCCAGCAGCTTGTTGCCTGGACCAAGGAAGAAGCCGGAATTCGATTGGCCAGTCAGCCGCAAGGGTGCTTAGCACTCACCTTTGCTCTCGAACTCCTTGGCATAGGAGCGCAGCTCCTCGTAGATCTCCGTGTCCAAGTCGTCCTCGGCCGCCTCATGCGCCATGGCCTTGTAAAGCTTGCAGGACACCAGTGACTTGGCTAGTGCCTCCTCGCCGTGCGTCCACATGAGCAGGGCCATTTGCTGCCGCTTGGTCAGAACGGCCCAGATCTGCAATCGAACTTCCGTTAAAACCGTTCCTGGCCATTCCCGGTGGGGTGTGCCCCCTCCCTCTTACCAGCAGCTCGTTGAACGGGAACTCGAACAGCGCCATCTCCGAGGTAAACGGCAGCAGGCCCGTCACCAGACTTAGCGAATTGGCTCCCGCATACCGCTGGTATTGATATGTCGAGGACTTCCGGCAGGCGTTGGCATAGCTGTTCATGACCTTGGCGTAGATGGGACGGAACTTGCGGCGCGTGTAATAGGATCTGCAGGATACACAGACGTTTAATCTAATACTCGAGCTATCGGCGACTTTTTAGACCCCCAAACCCCCAGACTGACAGACAACCAACCGGGTACAACCAAACGGATAATGAAAGCCCCCCAATTCACTTTCCATTATTTGTACCCATTTCATTGTTTGCTGGCACGTCGAGTACTTTCTAGGCTAAAATTTGAATATAATTTCGCTTTTCTTGGCCAGGCCCGTTGTCCGACTGCCTCTTCCACGAATACTAGAACTAAGCAAACCAGAATGGGAGGTAAAAATGTAGTAAGCCTACGGGTACTGCTACTAGACGCAACAAAGAAATCCAATGGCCTGGCATAATCGGCATTTGCAAGGACCTGTAGGCGTTTAACGAGCGCCCAATTAAATGCAGAGCTCAAGGAAAACAGCCATGAAATATTTATGTCACATCAAATGGCGAATCAATTAATTTTGCTGTTAAGCCAAAAGACACCCGTTGACCGTTGCCCGTCGGCCGTTGCCCGTCGGCAGCACCCAGCAGCCAAAAGGGCAGCTCCATTTGAATTTTGTGTTAATCTAATCGCAAAACTTTAATGCTTTTAATTACGTCCAGAGTCCCCCCACTCCGGTCTGCACTTGTCTAGACCCTTTGAATTGGAGCAAGAAATCACACGAGTACCCCAGCCCAAGAGCGCCACAAAAGGCAAAAGGCAAAGGGCAAAGAAAGCCGAGAAGAAGCCACAGACCGAGTCCGAAATCCGTAATTTAATATATAAACAGAACAGCTTGGACGCCGGCTCATAGCTTATATAGCATTTGCCATTTAGATGGGCATTTGTCTGATAACATTCCGCCGATGACGAGGGAGGAGTCCGGGACCTCTGATCGAAACACAAAGGTCGAACAGCACGTTGAAAGTAGGGTGGGATAGTGGATACTTAGGGGAATAGAAAGAGCAGCGAATAGCGAACACCGAAAACAGACAACAGACAAAAGGAAAAAGGCAAAAGGCAAGTAGTGTCAAATTAGTTTGCTGGCTACGCTGGAAGATGTTTATTCAAAAGCAATAAAGACGACTTAAGGTTGAGCTGCCGACATCAGGATTCAGCCGGACGGGACATGCAGATGGGTTCATTGAAAAGGAATAACCGTTGAGGGGCACCCGTTGGAAGGCCCGAGCACAGTTCAAATCTACGTCAATGGAAAATTAAAGCTAGCACTTTAATTGGCTTGTGTTAAAAGCCTCGTCGCCATAGAACAAAGCCTTTTCCGGAGTTTTGTTATTTTTGAAAGTTGAAAACTCACCCCATACAGTGTTCAGCAAGGGTCAACAATACTTCTTAGCATGCATTTGACTCCTTTTTAAATTGAGTGATCCCAGATCCCGGTCAGCGCCAGGACCAACGATTTTTTATTGAAGCCGCAAACAATTTGCTGGGCAATCCCTGGCTGAGCCGAGGCATCCGCACTTTATGGGAAAAATTAAAAAACCTAGGTCGCCCGCACATTTTCGCCTCGCTGGCTAAAATGTTAATGCTGCATAATTAAGGGACGTGTGGCTGACGCCTCGCTCCTTTGCCTCTCGTCCGTAGTCGCATTTCCCACATCAACATGACAAAGGAAGCTCTTTTTACTTGCAATACAGCTTGGTGTTCAGGCATCTTTGTGTACATTGATGGACAAATTTGATGAACAAACTTTCCGTCTTCAAGTTCAGCCCACCACAAGTGAAGGGCGTCCATAGGGCGAATGAAATGCTTAGCCATCTCGGGCTCTTATTGCTTTGGCACTTGTTGGCAGCCCACAACAAATTCTGCTGTTTCTTTTGGTGCAGAGAGTAGATGGGCGCTTGGTTGAATTTACATGGCCAACTGCCGAATCGTTGCCGAATCGCTGCCATTTATAAGGTTTGGGTGAACCATCGGATGCAGCTTGAAACTTTTGCTTGACTGAACATTTGAAACATTGTTGCTACACCAGACGACAAAGTGAGCAGAATACGGGCAAAACTTAGACTCGTAGCTTTGAGATTGAGGGTGACTAGGCATAGAAACGGACCGGCATCTCCTCGGACTCGGCCGTTGATGCAGGATGATGGAGTACGGAAATACTTAGCTATGTGACCATAGTTTTTCGGCCCATTGTGTGCTTGGACAAACGTGAATCATGTAATACGACGGCACTCACCGATAGGCGCCGCCCATTAGTTTATTGATCACCAGGCCAATGTCGTGGAGGGTGTAAATGTAGCCCTTGGGTATGTGCGGCCGCACATCGCGCAGAATGTAACTGTAGGCGACAAAGGAAGCGGAGCGGACCACAGTCCAAATTTACATAGGCCGAACGGCGAGCATTTGGGGCAGTCCATGGACCCCAGTACTCACCCCAGTGTGTTGGCCGGGCCGTGCTTTGTGTTGTAGAGCTCCTCGAGGCGCGGTATTGTTAAAAATTTCTTCATTGAAACGCCGTTCTCCAGAAGTAATTTGACAAAATCGATTCTATCGTGTTCCAGGGCCTGCATCATGGCTTCGTCCAGGGCGCCTGAGGACATGCACACCAAATTAAAATAAGAAGGAAAAAATATTGAAATTTAAACAAATCAGAGGCTCAGAGGGGGACGAGGACCCACCGTGGGGCCATTCCTGGCCGTAGACAAATATCTCGCTGCGTGCTATGTCCACCCGGTTCCATGTCAGTGCCAAACTCAATTGCTCTGGAGGGCTGAGATGCTGCGACTTGAAGAGGGCCGTTAGAATGGTCTGATCCAGCTCCTGCGCCTCGCCCTCGGGCTTTTCCTGTATGCGAAAGACGGTAATCTGGCAGAGAAATTGAAAAAATATACAGAAAAACCGTAAGTATCTCTTAATGGACCCCACCCCACACCGCACATAATGTGTTTGCCTATGCCTATGTTTGGGACCCATCCAGAGCCGAACAGACCAGTCAAGGACTCGGCACGGGGCGGGGTCTCCTAGCTTATTCAAAAACCAATTAAAATCTTAATAACAGCTGCGGCGGAATTGACGAAATGCCAACATTTTGCTCTAGGAATACTCCCAAGAGACTGTCTGCTCTGGCTCGCGGTGATTCAAAATTCATTACACGTTCAATTGAATTCTGTAGCCTAATTATCTCAGCGGGGCTACGGCAACGGCTACGGCTACGGCTTCGAGCATTAATTAAAATTTCAAATCGGCTCGCGTGAATGTCTCGAGTGATGGAAAGGTTACCCCCACACGCCAGTCAGTTTGAATCACCTCCAGTAAGCCAAGTTTAGCAAAGATTTTTCGGGTTACGCGATTTTAATTAATGTCCCCTTTCTATTAATAGTTCTAGAAAACTTCCCCCGAGACCTACTGAATCACCTGCCAGGGAATGAACATATACTGCTGTACTACACTATATACGAGTATGTATACTCTGTTAACAACGGAACATTTGCTCAGCTTACCAGATTCTTGTTGCGCGTGCACTGCAGCAGCTCCTGGTAGAGTTTCTCGGCCTGGTCCAGGCCCACCTCGAAGGTTTTCTGTATGGTTCCAATTAGATAGTCCCTCATCGACTCCAGCACAGGCTGCTCCTCTCCGTCCGAGGCATATCTGCATATAAATATTGTTGTAACATTGTCAGGCGCCCAATTATTCCGACTAATTAAACAACAAAATTAAATGTGGCACACAAAAAGGTCCGGACCGCCCCAGCATAAGGCGCACGACCCCCACCCCCAGCAGCCGAAGGGATTGGGTGGGAGGTGGATAATTTTAAATAATTTTCCAAATGTCGCGTGCTTGACAATGACAGCAACAACAGCAACAACAGCAACAGACGCATGCCGACATGTCCTTAATTAAATTTACACAAGCTGCGGTCGGTCTCGCATCAAGCTCCCTGATACGAACATACGAAGATACGAAGATACCAATATACGAATATATGCTTTACGTCCTGCAAAGTACCCGAGCGGCAATCCATCTTAAAGCTAAGCACCACCTTCAATTAAAGCCCACGCACTCGCATTTACTCACTTGTGGACGAAGGCGAGCAGGTCGGCGGCACGCCCGGAGCCATCGCACACCACTACGGGCACCGGCGGAGAGTCCGTCACGTACTCGAGCACCGCACGTATGGTGTTGGTACCGCCTTCGATCACCAGACAGACGACGGGCGTACTGGAATGTGTGACTGCAGCGACAAGGGGAAAATATAGAGAAATAGGCATGAGCATCTTATGAGTGGCATGCAACACAGGCCCAGAACTCAACAGGTCTAGGGCCAGACTAAATGAATCAATCACAATGAGAGCACGGCATAGAAGTCCCATTCACAGACTGAATATCCTCATTCGGAGCTGATTGGAAAAGAAACACATAAACACAGAGGCACAGTGCCTTTCGAAGGGAAGTCGGGAATAAGGTGCATCAATCTGTGAACTAGGGGCAGACTATTGCCTTTTGTGCTCTCAGATACATATGTGCGAGTATTTGTGCGAGCCCGGCTTTGTGGAGCCCCTTTGTGGACTCACATGGATGCAGCTTCAGGTTCGATATGAACTTCTCCAGCTTCCGCCGCAAAATCAATTCAGCCCCGTACTTCGCCTGGGTTCCATTGTCGACTAGCAAGAAGTAGGCGTGCCGATTGTTGAGCACGGCCAATTTCGATCTGAAAAAGAGAGGTTCGTTGCGGCGGTTACAATTGCTCCCTTGACTGAGCCCTATCAAATATGCATTAAAAGGGCGACATCTGGGGCCAGGATGCGGCTCGAACTCACCTGGGCGAACTAATGCTGTGGCAGGGCACCTCCCGGTTGTGCCCCAGCAGCTCATGATTGCGCTCGACTATGCCCCAGGGGGCAATGCCGATGCTGACCACACGCCCGGTCCGCTGCTGACCCTCCAGGAGCAGGGCGTCGCCCACTTGCTTGGTGACCCCTGCGAGACAGTAGGAGGAGACAACAATGGAAACGTTGAGCACTGAGCAATTGAATAAAAACGTTGTTCTGACCCCCAAAAGGAGGAGGCGCTTTGCCGCTTTTTATATCTTAGTTAGGGGATGTCTAAAATTTAATAACAGCTCGATCCCAAAATCCAGACGACAGCCGAGCGAACCAAAAAATATCTTCCTGTGGGTCCCGACTAAGGAAATCGCTGTAAAAACGTAAACCGAGTCTGGTTATGCCTGCCCGGACACCCCTTCGGATACTGGGTGTCGCATTATGTCGGCGGCAAACAGTTGGAAGTGTGCACTCAATCACTGGCTGCGTGATTTCCGCTTGAGTTTTTATTTATTTAATTTTCGACTGGGGACGCCCATCCTCCCATCATCCCATCCTCCCACCAGCCTATCCCTATTCGCCGCTTTCTCTTTAAGTTTCCTGCTATCGTCCGTTGTTTGCTTTTGCTCACTTTTCTTCGGGCTGGTGTTTGCCTTGGGTCCCGACTGGGGCTGCAGACGTAAGTAATCGCCGGCCGTAAAAGCTCGGCAGTATAGTGTTCTTTCGTAAAAGTTCAACTAATGAAACGCATGCTTACCGGTGTTGGTGCCGCCGGTGAATATCCATGCTCCCGTGGTCTTGGCCGCCTTCAGCAGTCCTTTGCGTATCTCCTGTGAATCGGAGAAAGGTTGTCGTTGTCAAAGCCAGGCCATTCAATTAGCGTGTGACACACGCGACGACACACTTCCAGCGTGTTCAAGTGCCAAAGTGCAAAAGTGCAAAAGTTTTCGTTGCTCACCTTCTTTAGCTTCGCCTGCAAATCAAAGTTGGCCTTGCCGCCTTGGACGGTGATCAGAAGTTTCGGCAGTTCCAGGTTCCATTCCTTTGTGAACAGCTGCACCAGCAGCTCTGGACGCGTGTCGAAGGACAAACGAACGTACTGATGGCAACGTGGGATGGACGGAGCAAAAGTTATTGGGACCGCACTAAAGGAAATCGCATCGAAATTGAGCAGAACCCACCTGAGCCTTTGTGGGATGGGCACCGCCTTGGAACTCAATGGTTCCATAGGCGTCGGTGGGCTGTGGTCGGGTGTGCTTCGTCGGCAGCCAGAGGTCCCCCGGCGAGCCGCTCTCGATGCCCTGTATGGTCTGATGCGTGACTTGGGCCTGACCGCAGCAGCACCTGCAAAAGTGATTGAAGCGACTTGCTACACATACTCCAGGGCAGTGAATGACGAATGATCCCTACCCTACCCTTCCCTCGCCAAATGGAAAACAACAATCACTGCTACATTTTTGCTTAACAGACATTCGGGGAATCATCCCGTGTACTGTGAGGCACATGTAGGGCCCAGTGACATGGCTGTGGAGACTTGTGGGATCTGTTAGGCCACTGAGTAAATATTTGGCAACACCAGCAGTCAAAGTCATGTAAAGTCAGGGCCATAAACCCCCATCGCGAAGCAGTTCAGTGCAGCTATCTACGAAACTGAAAACTTTCACCAGCCTGTCAGTCAGTTTATGGCGTGGCTATCTCCACTGCAGGGTCTTGCTTCTGACTCTGACTCTGCCTCTGCCTCTTGCTCTGTCTCTGCCTGTGGATCCGTCTGTCATAATAAACAATAAATGCTAACGGGCCAAAATGAAACTAAGTACACAATCGCGAGAAACTGGGGCAGTAGCTGCTTTTGAGCAGAGAACGCCTTTAGATACTGGCGAAACTGGGTCAACTGGTGCCGTCTTGACTTTGACTTGGACTTGGACTTCTTTGCCTCTGGCTTCACATCCGATGCACTTTGGCTCGTCTACTTTCGCGTTTAGATGGGGGAAATAACCGAAATCAGTTGCACTTACCTTGTATCGTCCTTTGGGCATGGTATGAACTTGATGCACTCGCGCTTCTGAAAATTTGTCTCGATCCAACTGCGCGGCTGATGCTAAATGGCGCGCGCGATAAAGTCAAGAAGAGAACAAGGGTTAAACCGGTTAATTACTACATCACGGGCCCATCAAAAGTGTTAATTGGTTCCCTTGTTACATTTTTATATGAATACACTGAATACACAGCTAGAGGAATAAATGGAAGTAAAAACATTAACTTGGGGAAGGAACTGCCATGTGAGGAGATGCCACTCAGCGCACGAGTGGTAGAGGACTACAGTGGGTGCTGGAGATATGCATTTTGTAAATGTCGAGTTCTCGCACTGATGGCAGTGATGGCAGTGATAGGTTGAAAGAAGTTCGCAAAGGCATATCAAAATAAAAAAGTATTTGAAATATTATTGGGGAAACAAAAATCGATTGAAATACGAATATACAAATCTCGAATTTCACATCTCCCATCGAACACAAACAACATTTATAATTAAACGTTAAATATCTAAACGCAAAGGTGAAAAAACAATTGGTTAATTTGCGAGAAACGAATGTGGGAAACCAGGAAAGAAATGCGTTAATACTTTTAGCAATCAAATATATTTACAATGTTTTGTGGGAAGAATGATGTATGTACAATACTGCAAGCATCTGTAAGTTTTTCATTTTTCATATTTCATTTTCCATTAATTTAGACCATTTTGGACTTGAATGGAGATTGTCATCCACTTTTGATTGAGCTGCATTCGAACATAAATCGCTTGACGCTGCCCCCGCCAGCAGCACGTTGCCTTCCTGCCAGACCAGACCGTTTTCTCTGAGGGGCAGAGCGGCAGAACGGCAGGGAGGCAGAACGACATGTAACGCTTATGTAAGGTTACCTGGAAGTCACGTTGCTGTACAGATTTGAGTCCACCGAATAGAATCTACACAATTTATTCGAATACCGAATACCGAATACCGAATCCCACCTTTCTCAACTGGGAAAGTTTCGAGCAACAGGAAAGCCGCACTCAAAGACAGCCGCTAATCTTCGGCCCGGCACCCACAAAGGGGTCACATGTTACTAATTCGGTCCACCGGCTGAATCCGAACTCCAAGTGTAAGCACTTCCTACCTCTTTGGAATGTTCGCTGGCGGCGTGGGCCTTCAGCAGATCACGCACGTTGAGAATCAGAACTTTGGATAGCGTCGATGAGACCGAGGAGCGCTTACGCATCCGCCTCCGCTTGCGGATTCCACGGGGCGTGGCTACAGGAGTGTCCAGGGGCGTGTTCGTCGCCAAATGGGCCCCAGCCTCGGCGGCAATAAAAGCAGAGGTGGAGACCCGCACCGCGGTGGCTGTGGAAACGGGGCCTGGCGTGTTGCTATACCGACGGACGGTGGAGAAGTCTTTGGAGATGCGACGCAGGTATTTGTGAGGCGCCAGCGGCGAGTCGACCACAACCATATTGGCTGCCGCAATGTTAACTGTATTTCGCTACTTGTATTTCCTTTTAATTGTATTATCCACACGACATGCTCCACTGTTAATCCGTTTGGCATTTCCATATGCAACCGAATCAGAATCTGGCGTGCTATCGGCGCGACAGGCCAATCCCAACTGGCACGCATATGATGCCGGGAAGCTGCTCTCTTTCTGGGGCTTGCAACTGCAGCTGCGGCTGCGGCTGCGGCTATTTACTGGGAGGGGGAACAGGAACGCAATCTCTGCTCCATCGTACCGGGTGTAAGGTGTAGGTGTGTAGGTGTGTATGTGGGACCCAACTGCTCTCCAATTAGATATGACAAGCTCTGGCAGACAAGAGATTTCGGCGACACTTTCTGCTCTACTATTCCGACGATGAAAGCTTCGCATCGATTTTCCGGAGGGCTCCCAAAAGTATGAAATGGTTTTCGAGCGGAGCATTTGATTTGCACGTTGGTTAATTTGAATTTTCCGAAAAGGTGTCATCGAACGTGCTTTAAGCAGTGAGGCATCTGATAAGCAGACAATGCAATTCACAGTTTGGGACTGTTTTCACCAGCGCCGGTTCAATTGGGATTAATCAAGATAGACAGACTCGATGACTCGATGACTCGATGATGGCCATGCCTTCGAGTATGCAGATTTGTGTTGGGGTCGTGGCCAAGAATCTGTGGGAAAACAGTTGGCGTAGGATATGGATGTCTCTTGCCAAATTCGATTGGCCTCATTATTGACTGAGATCTGGAGTGCATCCAAGACCATTCCACCTTCTCCTCTGTTATGCAATGGCAATGGCAAAATTTGAATTATTTGTGTAATTAATTGCCTTGGATGTTTTGTTGGCTTCATCCTTAGATTGGGGCGTGCCAAAATAGTTGATGGGTCGGAGCCCCGTCGGAAGGCATTAGTTTCGTGAAAAGGCTAGGACGTTTAGACGGCAGCATCGATTCCAGCGAGATGTCACGAACGAGTGGAGTGGAGAATTAAGTTGCTTTTGCTGATCAAATGATGTTAATTAATTAGTTGCAGAGCCCGCCGGTCCGGGCTCGGCTCGTCGCTGGACAGATTTCGCGTACAATAAAGGTTAGGTGCACTTTGATTAATAGGCAGGAACAAATGCAAACAAACTAAACGTGGAGTAGGAGTACAGAGCTAGCGACAACGATTGTGGGGAACGGAACGAACAGCGAAAACAAGTAAATGATATACAAACTAAATGTTGATTCAATGTTGATTGCTTACCCTGGGCACAGTTATATTTATCAGACCCCAACAGATTTTTTTCAGTCCCCATGGTATCTTTGGGTGTGTTTTAATTATTGTGTTGGTTTTCAGTTTACATTGTTCAATGGTCAGGTAGTTTGCCGTGTCGCAACACGTTGCAGATGGTTTTTGTTGGTGTTGCAATGGTTGATGTTGATGTTGGTTGTCGGGTGTTGGTCGTTGTAGTCGTCGGATTGACATTGATGTTTCAATAATCGCACACATCATTTTATCATTTGGGCAATTTCGAATGCGAATGCGAATTCGAATTACGAACACCCACGCACACACAAACACGCATACACAGAAACGGTGCATTCAAGTGTTTGTCAGCGACAAATCGTGTTTGACAGATCGGGTGTTGGTTATGTGTGCGTGTTCGCGTGTGTGGGGTTGTGGGGTTGTGGGATTGTGTGGGAGAGGAGTGGAGTGGAGTGTGAAAACACAAAAGAGATTAATTAACAGATCGCAGCACAATAATTCAAATTTGCAATGAAGATGTTTCAAAATCGAACGGAAGGTGAAAGGGTTTGGGTATTTCGAGGACCAAAACAGAGCACACATTTTGTGTTGGTGTTTGTGTGGGGTGTTGTGAGACGGTGTGCGAGTGTGAGTCATTGTGTCAGTGTTGTGAAAAGCAAAGTTGAAAGTAGAAGAGAAATATTATTGTAAAATTAGTCCTAGGATATGAAAAGACTGTTTCGTCTTGTCATTGGGTATTCGGGGCGTATTCTCTAATGACCTGCTGCCAGACCGCTTTGTTTCTTTTTTAAGAACAGTTTAAGAACAGAGCTCAACAAATATTAATTCGCGATATCTTCCATCTCCAAACCAATGACTTTACTTCTTTATTTTCAATAATTCGACCACTACAGTTAAGTACACTATAAAAGTTTAGAGCTCCTAACTGGAAATACCCAAAGAAGTGCACACACACGCTTCCGTTGAATGGGAGCCAAAGGACGACGGCTACAAAAAGTGCCCAATACACTAGGGGTATTTTGTTTTTCTGTCGCAAAGCCATTGGGCCCACTAAGAGCCAGGCAAACCATACCCCTGCATATCCGCACATATCTCCATATATGTACAAGTATAGATACAGATGCGTGTGCATCTGCATCTGCTGGTACGTATATCTTTCCAGAAACTGCTTCATGCAGCGACTATTAAACTAAAAGCTTTTTCTTCCTGTGCACCCAAGAGCCAAACAAATTTTGTGTGGGAATAAACACACAGTTCAGTGGATATGGAAGGAAAATGTGACACATTTCAATTTAATTAAGCAGCCAGCCCACATATTATACGGAACCGGCTAGCAGGCACTGCCGCGTGTCAGTGATGGAAACATTTTAATGGTAATAATGTCGAAATAAATATTGGCCCGTATGAAGCTGCCAATTAATTAACTCCTGTTTCACACCTCAGTGGAATGGGGAATTTCAAATGCTTCGAGGCTACAACACTAAACTTGTAGCCTGGCCACCAAAACTCATCATAACGAACGGCTCGAAAGCTCTAGCCAGCCTGCCAGGAGGTGCATTTTGTGGTTTCCTGAGCAACAGACACAGGATACGACATGCCAGATCCATAGCCAGTGCATCAGTCTCGTCATCCAGCTCGTGCGTAGGGCGAGGTGGACCACAAAACAGCACGACCAGAGTTCTTCCGGAGCTGAGCCACCGTGGGAAATTTGTAGTGAAATTAGTAGTGCTTCCATGACAGCATTGGGAATGCGAGGCGGCAGTCTCGGAGTGCCCGTTCGCATGGTTGGCTTCCAATAAGAGTGCGGAATTGACTTTTGTCGGAGTTTTCACAACATTTGCGTGAAGCCCATACATAAGAGCAACTTGAACTGGAAGAGAGCCCGGTTGAAGAGAACGAGGGGGAACGCTCACGCTTCACAGCACAACGACAGCTGCCGATTAACACAAGGCGACAGTCGTCAGAGCACGTCATAGCTCGTCCGATATATATACATATATATATATATATATATATATATGTAGGTACAATACGAACACAACACGAATACCGGTTAGATAATGAGCAGTAAATTACTCATTGACTGATCTAATCGTACTGTACTTACAAACACCCAGTTGGTCTGGAAGAACATGGCTAGCCGCTCGGCGGAGGGGAATCTGCACAGTTATGGCCACAAGCTCGGAAGGTACACATGCAACACCTACGCGTATCTACTATGCGCGACTGCGATTACGATTGCGATTACGGGCTGTGCGATGCGCTTTCGGAGCCGACAGTTCCCGCATGATTCAGTTCAGTGTCGCGTCGAGAACTGCCGGCGGAGTTGACGTTCCCCCGCCCAGTCGGCGGGTCGAGCTGCGTCAATTAGAGGCTCAAATATAGCGCCAATACGATCGAATGTGAGTGAGCACATATGTAGAAAACTGAACAAAAACGAGTAGCAGCGCTGGTGTTGAGAATGCCGACTATAGGATACCACCGCTATTCAGATGCACTTCTTTGCGATCTAGTTTTTTCTTTCCGCAAGAACTATTCGATCGTAATGATTTTTTGTGGATATTAAGAACGGTTGCAGTGGAAATGGCACACATCTCAAACCAAAATGATCTGCGTGGGCATCGCGGAGTCAACAGTTACACAAACCGTATGTACCCTTCTCCCCAGCGAGTACTGGGTACGTGTGCAGTGTACTCCCATAGCGAGAGCGGTAGCACGGCAAGAGCGATAAGAATGTACATGTACTCGTAGCAGTGGGGCGAGAGGCGAGAGCGTGGCTAATCAGTTCTCTTCTTCTCGCTGCTCTTCTACATTAATGTTTAATAACATTCAGCTATGTATGTGTGTGTATTCGTGTGGTTCATTGAGAGTAAATGATAGTAAACAAAATGTACTCCAATTGGCCGCAACTCAAACTCAAACGCAAACTATTTTCAAAGGACCGATGCTCGGAGAATACCTGACATACACAGCTGCTAGTCGAAGCTTCGAACTGAGAGTTCCTAGAGTGTTCATGATTGCCTTAACAAAGTATAACTCGATGTTCACACATGGACATGATTACGATTTATAACTAATCGCACGAGTAGACCTAAGTGAATAGTGGCCATAAGGCGCTAAGATTTTGAGTGGAAATTGCACTGCTGACCTAAATAAATATGCAACAGGCAGTAGGATATCTGTAGACCTAAATAAACATTAAAAACTGTATATACCGCACATTTTTACCAAAAAAAACCAGTATGCACCGAAGCTCCATAGCTGAACATTTATTTGGTTGGAAACCCTTCCTCCCGTAAGAATAGCTCGCGTCTTTGCGACACCCGGTCTTACACCCGGTCCAAAAAGGTGTGCAACTCCGGTAGGCCAATAAAAGCCACCGTCCGCCCAAAAATCCTGGTGCTGACTATGCCCTGCGCCAGACGACTTACGCTCGAAGCAACAACTCTAATAGGCCCACTAGTCGAAAACTGTGATTCGGAGGAACTGATATATACGATATACATACGTACATACATGATTAAAAAATGACACAATTATTATTATTTGATTTTATTGCTCAAAAATAACTATTATGGCTTGAGTTTCAATACAGATTGAACATTTATGTACATGTATGTACGTGCATACGTACGTAAATATGCACTCAAAATCATCATTATCACCGAAGAATATTATTCTTACCTTATTCTTACAATGGAGAAAATTTTTGTGTCCTTTATGGAACATACAAATATGCAATATTTAACATTTATGCCTTGCTAGTATTTTGTATGCGGAGAGACCGTGTACTAGTTTTTGCAATTAATTGGCGATCCAAAATTCTGTTCCTAGGCCATAACAATACCCCACATGTGGGCAGCTTCACATTTTCAAAAACTATTTTGCAACAAAACAATGAGGTCTGCTCTTTGTGGTAATTGGTGCGGCAGGGCGTGAAATGTCAAGGAGTTTCGGGAACATCGCTAACAAAAACTGTTTGAAAAATCTATACAAAATAACTCTGTTGTGTGGGCTTCGAATTTACGAATGTTGCATTTATCAAAGTAGCACCAAAAGAACTAGAACTCGCCACACACACAGTAGGTTTCCCTGCAACTAAACTATGGAAAACTGAAGAGTACATAGATGGTAGATAATCGCAGAGCAGAGAGTGCTTCATTGTTCCACGACAAAGCAGTTTGGCAGTCAGTCAAATAGCAGAGATATACGTATCAGAGAGAAGAGAGCGGAGAGCAGAGAGCAGAGAAAGATTGTCAGAATGGAAATCAAGCTGTGAGGAAATCAGTTCAAATTATAGAGTTATAGAATGAGCATCTGGAGAGGACAGAAGTCAGAGTTGAGGCCGATTCGGCTGCGGATGGATGGCCATTGGTTCGATTTGCTTACCGGTTTCGCTTTGGGCTTCTGCTTGGCCAAACGTTTCTGTTTCAACATCGTCCACAGCGGACGCACAGACACGCACACATACACGGGACAGACAGGGAGACGGGGCAGAGGCCCAGCTTGGTGTGGCAACCGGCCACGGGCAACGGGCAGCGGGCAACGGGCAACTGGCAACTGGCAACGGGCGGAGAGCAGGGCTGCCAGTGGACGCACAGGATCCGCTTCAATCGATTCAAGTCCTGTTCGTTACTGACGGCAAGTGCAACACGCGGGCTGCTGGGAGTAAGAAAAGTGATTATGAATTATAAATTATTTATTGTCTTCATGGCTTGGCCTTGTCGTGCCGGCATGCAGAAGGAAATTTGTGCTGGATAGAAGGTGATCCGGTGTCTGGGTTCAGGCGTTGGGTGTCAAGTCTCATGCAGTGGGTGTCGGTCGTCGGTCGTCGGTCGGTTTGTACGCAGAAGGATATACTCATACATGCACTCCATCTCATCCCATTGCAAGTATTATAGCTCGCTTTTGTGCGTCGCAAAGTGCAAACAACAAGTACAAACAAATGGAAACGAAACACAAACACATACAATTCAACACAGAAAATAAATAAGACACACGAATTCCCATTCACCTTGCACCCAATTATGGGGCACCCCATGGATGCCACCGAACGAAAAGGGTTCTTTTAATGCATGCTAATTGTGTTTACTTAGGAGAGCAGAGTGCCAACAAAGCCGCTCAGGCTCAGGCTCAGGACAGAGGACTCAAGCACAAGTACTCACCTTCACGGGCTTCTTTACGGACACTGTGCGGGAATATTGATGGTAGACCTGCACATGGTTCGAGGTGAATTTACCCAACATCTGTATCAACTGGCCGAGATGCCGGGACGGTCAGCAGGGATGGCTCTGAAAAGAGTTAACGAGTTATAATTGCTTGGACGAGATATATAGTACGTGTACTTATATAGTATAGTAGTAGTATAGGTAAGTGGTGGGAAAATCATGCGCTGCAACGCCTGCGGCGTAGACCCTGGGTGACCTTTCCATTGGGATTGCCGCAAATAGCGTGTGAGCGTGTGAGCGGGTGAGCGGGTGACATATGAGGAGTCTCTTGGTCGTCTCAAGTGACAAGCTCAGCCCGAACGGCTGCGGGTCCCGAGTGCCAAGCTTCTTCATTACAGTAATGTGAGCTGCGGTGCTGGCCAAAAGCAGGAGCCGAAGTGAAGGAAAGTAAGCGCAGCAAACAGGGAAAGTTATGCCAAGAATTCCAGCAAAGCATGAATCAAGTGCCAGGCAGGGCACGAGCCATGAAACAGAACGAGGCCTCGCGAGGATGAAACAAAAAGCAACGGAAGTCAGAGACTGCGGCCGTCTTAATTTGCGGAACTCAAGACACTCGCTTTCATTCGAGATTATGCTCGAGCATTATAATCCGCTGCCGAGATGGAGTGTGGATGGAGTGCAGACGGAGTGGCGGTGGGGCATACGATGTATGTATGTATGTCCATGTACTGCTCTGCGCGCCACTTGAACTTCAACGGCACATATGTACACGAAATATTTACTTAGTACGACTGTTAAATACAGAAGAACTGGATTGGAACAAATATTTATAGAAATATAGAATTATAGAATGGATCCTTGCACGGTTTCGTTGCTTTCCTTGACCCATTTTACTCATTCACCAGTTGGACGTAGAAAATCTGAACTCCAATCCGAATGCACGAGGAACGCGCCGCAGTGGGCGTGTAGGAGTGTGGGTATGTGCACCTCAGACTCAGTTCTCAGACGCAAAAAGTACAAGGCAAAATCGATACCTCAATTCGATTTTCAGCCACATGTGATTAGGCTTTGTGCAGTCACAGGGGCACAAAATCGAGATAATGCGCCCAGTGCCTCCCTCCTTGGGGCACTGCCATTCCTCCTCTCCAATGATCAGACTTTTAATTGGACTTTAATCAGCAAGTGCCTTGCTGGTTGTGTGGTTTGGCCCTGTGTGCTGCCATGGAGCGTCGGCAGTGCCCCCAACACTACCCAACGCGAATTTAAGACCGCAAACTTCGAAAGCCGAACCACTTGCTGCAAGCATCCCAGTTTCCAGCGGTTTTCACCCGGAACTTTCAATGTGCCACACCAGCGCCGGAGCTCGATGCCAAGAGGCCCTTACCGCCGCTCGACGACTGCTCCTGAGTACGACAATCAGTCTGGCAAGTCCAACGCTAACAGTCCCGGATCCTTGAAGCAAAGGAGCAGAGTGTGAAATTTATACGCCAGCCCGCTTTTGCGTCACTTTTTAAAGAGCTTCTCCCACTTTGTCACAGATGAGGTCGCAGGCGGATGAGACGGATGAGGCGGACCCAAGGATGGGCAAGCCAGCTGTCTCCTTTGAGCCACGTGTCGACACGGGCACAGTGAGCACTGAGCACTGCTTCTACCTTGACTACAGTTTAGAGATACTTTCTTTTGTTACACGGCACACATCCTTTTGAGTTAAGGAACGAGGATGAAAGCAAATTGTTAATCTCCCTGTAAGACCTTCCCAAGGTCTTTCCAGCACGTCCATCAGAATCATAGATGATGATATCCTGATTAGCTCTCAACAGTCCATAATTGAGGCTAACTTTGCACAGACTCTTGCAGTTTTTGAGTGAACAGATGCTCCTCGCAGAATGGCCCGTAATTATTAGAGCAATTATCTCGGCCCTGGCGGTACTGGTGTGGACAGTGTCCACTGTCCACCGCTGCGAGTGTCGTCAAGTGTCAAGTGTGCTCGGCTGTCCGGATGAATGAGTTCCTAATTGAGATGAGAGCGACGCAGGCTGTGTCCAGGCTGCTGCCTCCGATGAGGAACGATCCGACCCAACCGAGCCAGGAGCAGGGGGCATGCAGCTGCAGTCTCTCCACAAATGCGGTCTTTGTGTCTGCCTCTGCCAAAACCTTGATTATTGGCAAAACCGAGCAGCGAACCGGGAAGTGGGGAAAGGATAATGGCAAGGACAAACTACAAAGACTGTTGGGCATTAGGGCGGACAGAGACACGTTGCTCATACTATTCCCTGATGTTGTCGTTGCCTTCTCTGCAATCATTCAAGCGCCAGACAAATGCCCTGGTGCTTGTTCATGCCAACATTGTCTCCTCCGACTATGACTCTGACTCTGACCCACACATTCCATTTCCCCACGACAGAGCCTTTTTCCCATTTCGCTGCGTCCTCGACCAGAGCTCCCACCCAAAAGCAAGCAAAAAACCAACGAGGGGCGGCGACCACCCCAATACAACGGATTGAATGGTCCGAACTGCCTAAACTGTTGATTGGTTCGCCCTCTACAGATGTTCCTCCTGCCGTGCCCGAACGCCTGCCGACGGAGATTCGGCTATAATCTCTGTAAAACATGCATCTTAATTACGTTCATCCAGGAAAACGCCCTCAGCGTTTATGCACGTCTCTACCTTCCACGGACTACTCGTACACAGATATAATCATATGATAAAGGCTATGGAAACCAATTTAACCCGAACAGTGGGTTTCAATTTACAACTTGGGCATTCAGAGCTGAAAAATATATACGTATGTGGTATAATGAACGTAAGCCGATCAGTACGTCAATCCTTGATGAACTGGAGAATGCGATCTTCGATGTACGGTCTGAAATTGTCGACCAGACTGGCGGCTACGTTGACCTGTCCCTGGGCTAAGCCGCAGATCGGATTGCTGTCCTTAATCTTCTTCCCTATGGCCTGGGTCCAGTCGATCTCATGTGGATGGGCCTCGCCCTTGACAAAGCGGTCGAACAGCTCGGGCAGCCAGATGGCTCCGTCACGGCAATAGGTGCACTGCTTGCACGTGTGCTTCTCGTAGAACTGGATGGAGCGGAGCATGACCTGGAGGGGGTCGCTCTGCTTGTTTACGACGATCAGAGCGCCAGAGCCGAGACTGCTGCCGGCTGCCTCCAGGCACTCGAAGTCCATCAGCACCTCCCCGGCAACCTGCTTGTTGATCAGAGGGGTGGAGAGGCCGCCGGGGAAGATGGCCAACAGATTGTCCCAGCCGCCGCGCACTCCTCCCGCGTGCTTTTCGATGAGGTCGCGCATCGGCATCGACATCTCCTCCTCGACGGTGCAGGGACAGTTCACCTGTCCGCTTATGTTGAAGAGCTTGGTGCCCGAGTTGTAGGAGCGCCCCAGGTCGGCCCACCACGAGGCTCCTCGGCGCAGGATTGTGGGCAGGACTGCAATGGACTCCGCATTGATCACCACGCAGGGATGCGAGAAGTATCCCTTCTCGGTGAGAAAGGGCGGTCGCCTGCGCGGCCTCCCGATCTCGCCCATCAGGCACTTAACCAGCGCCGTCTCCTCGCCGCAGAGGTAGCGATCCCCCCGCTGCACCAGGATGTCGAACTTGATGCCCGTGTCGCAGGCGCTGGGGCCGAGCAGTCCGTAGCGGTAGGCCTCGGCCAGGGCGAACTGCAGATTGCACGCCTCATTGTAGAAGCGGTTCCTCACATAGATGATGGCCCGGTTACAGCCCATAGCAAAGCCGGCCAGCAGGCAGCCCTCAATTATCTTGTGCGGCTCATGGCGAATGATCTCGCGGTCCTTGCACGTCCCCGGCTCGCCCTCGGCGCAGTTCATAACGAGGACCTTGTCCTGCTTGGACTCGGCAGAGCGAAGGAAGTTCCACTTGTTCCCGCAAAAGTAGCCACCGCCCCCACGTCCGCGATGCCCGCTCTGGCACACCTGGTCCATTATCCAGTCGGACCCCTTCTCCAGCAGCACAGCGGTGTGGTACCAGTCCCCTCGCTTGCAGGCGCCTTTGAGGCGCCAATCGTGGCGTCCGTACAGGTTCTGAAAGATGCGGTCGCAGTCGTGCAGCGGACCGAAGGTTGTCTTCTCATTCGTCAGGCATGACTTTGGAGGATCATTCTTGCCTGCAGCAAATGACCGTCTCCATTGCGTCAGCCAGGGCCGTCGATTTAGCTCTATAATCTTCCGAAACATATTTTATATACGAAACACGAAAAGTCCTTCCTGGTTGATAGGTAAAACGCACGGGGGATAAGACTACGAACACATACACCTACTAGATTTGTGTGATGAAACAGTTCCAGTTTATTTAAATTACAGCGAAATTGCAAGCCCTTCCATAAGCCGTAAATTCAACCGAAATTCTTTTGAGGGCGAGTACCCCCGAACAGAGACGATACGAGAGACAGAGATACTAATTCAATGGAAATACCTGTGTATGTCGAGGAGAGGAGCTGGTCTAGGCTCCGAGTAGCAAAGAAAATGATGCCATAACGGCAGCAGAAGCAACAACACCCGTCAATTTCCGGGTTCCTACCGAGCACACATCTACCCGGACCCACGCAGTAGGTTCCCGACAAATAATGCGAGGATGGGACATGCGAGGATGGGACAGGCAGGCAGGCCCCTTTTCAATTTATGCAACCATTCGACAGCAATTTGTCTTTAATGGAAGGCAACAAAAGGTGGATGAGCCGATGGAGCGTCTAGATGTGAAATGAGCATACGGAAACGTGTCCTCCACATACATAAGGACTCCCGTCCTCAGATGGGATCAATTAGCACAAGATGTTGCGCACACACGGCACTGGGTTTAAGCTTCCTTTCCCTCCGATTGCCCCCTCCGACCAGCCGGCTGTGGAGATTTCCGCACAACTTGCGGCTAATTGCAGCAAACAACAAGAGTTGGCGCCGAGTAAAAGATGAGTTTTGCAACCAAAAAGATGATTTCTGCTGTGCGCTGCCAACATCTGGTGCAAATCGTGATCGTATAGGAAAAACGCTTGGACTCTTGGACTGAAAGTATGTTCGTGGTCCCCACAGTTGGCTATCTGTTCACCCCCCCATCGTCTTGCTAGTGCGGCGTGAAGGACTGCCCCTGGACCTCCCTACGGACGTGCTGTGTATTTAACGTTTTATGAACTTTTGAGTTTATTATTGCTTCTGCTTCCGCTGCCTTCTGCTCCTTGCAGTCACGTTCCTTTCACACCTTCGACAATGCAGCGCGGATCAAACATCGCTGCATACTTTCACGCGCGACCAATGCAAACATCCATCAAGCCCCCAGAGATAGCCCTAATGGAGCGCGTTTCCAGTTCCAGTCCACAAACAATTAAACAGATTGAATCGCGCCTTTGGTATGTGCTTTGTTTAGCCCCCTTTTTGTGCGCCACATGATATTGTGTACACTGGTGGGGAGGAGGAGGAGGGCTTTTCCAGATACTAGAAGTCCAGGTATTGTACATTAGATCCGACCACAAACGCTACCTCTACCCCTGCCAATAATCTACTAATGTCTGTATACGTCCGTGCTAGTATCCGTTCTTTCCTAATGGATCGGATAATAATCTAAAATTATGAATCTCTTCCAGGGGTGGCATAATTTCTGTCCCTTTGGGACATTCCTTACATTGCGAGTGCAGTGTTTGTCAGATAAACGTTTTTACTCTTGGAGAAGGATATTCAATGATCAAATATCTGTATTGCCAGAGAATTTGGGGTTCATTCAAGGGTATCTGTGACACCTGTACAGTGTACTCTCGTTCAGCGGATGTGAGCCCATCATTGCACTGTAATCTTTATTATTTCCGCACAGATGTCGACAATCCATTTTCCTAGCAAACGCTAAGAGCCTGTCACCGCTGTCAACTTGCTATGAGATGCCACTTGCATTTACCACACCCTTGAGGGTACCGCATGCGTCTAAGGAGTCGATACGAGCACACTAAATAGCCATCAATAGACGCCCCAAGAACGCTGCCATCGCAGCCATCGCGGCCATGGCTGCCGTTAAATAACCTAATTTACATCGACACATGGAGCTCCTCCTGGTGGCAATTTGTAACTGTCGCCGACAAGCCAACAACTTCCCAGCCGCGTGTGGCAAACAAGCTGTCGCCACTGCCACCATCGTGCCGTTGCAAGTTCACAGCTCCGCGTTAACAGCCTGCAGCGCGGGCTGAGGCGAAGAAGTGCCTTGGGGACCCCCATCCCCCCATCACCCCATCCGACCACAGACGACTGTGGTTCGCACTCAATCATTCCTGCAGCTGACTTTGATTGTCTGCTGCCCTTCTCCCGTGTGCTCCCCTGGCCATTTGCTAATTCCTGATCCAAGGCGAATATTGGATCTGAATGCACGGATTACAAATGCCGTCTGCAGGCGGCAGAGCGGCGCGTTAAAGCTGTGGCAACAACAGGTTACAATTATGAGTGCCACAAACAAAACTGAAAGTATTTTCAACATGCAAACACGCCGTGTGCACTCGGCCGAGCCTGGCAGGCCCCGACCGGACCGGACCCTGGTCATTTGCATGACACAGGGCCAGCAGAGAACTGACGGCATTGAGGCAAGTTAATCACGTGCCAGGAAAAGTCACGAAGTTGGGGCTGAATGACCTACAGTGCATGTTGTGGTGTGGGTGGGTCTGGGTCTGGATATGCTATGTGAGAATCAGGGCAGTAAGTGCAGGTAATTGTGCAATAATGCACAGAAAAAAACGCCAATAAGTCCGACCCACATATACAGATATACAGGCAGAAACAAGCAAACTCCAAACTGAAGTTCTACAAGTTTCGGGGGTCGGAAAAACAGCTCGGAGAACAACAAGTGAAACAAAAACAAGCCAGGGGACAATGTAAAAGCAGACTAACACACTTTTGTTCCCCCAATGATTGCACACCTTTTAAGGTCGGCGGCCATTTGTGCACTTTTTATACGAGTACCGTGCTTGATAGACGATAGTTTATAGTCTATTTTTTCACGAGAAACCATTCAAAAGCTTTTCCCTTTCCAATCCAGGCACAGAGTGCAATTTTTTTTTCGCGCTGGAGAGGATTTTTACCAGTTCCGCGAACGCTGTGATATTTGGTCAGAGACTTGGGCGTAATTTAAAGCGATAAGCTCGTACAAACTGCTGACGGATTTTCATATTTGCAGAAGGGCTCATAATAGGCAAAGGGAATCGACCCGAATCGACGAGCTGATCCCAATATGCTTTGAATAACCAGGGCGGCCGGGGGTGTATGTGAATGCCGTCCACAGGATTTGCATTTAACAGGGTCCGAGCGAAGGCCACCTTTGCCCCGTGCCCCAATACTCGTACCAATACTCGTACATACATATGTATGTCTGTATGCAAGTATTCGCCCCACTCGACTCCAGGCACTCAAAACGTTTTCCGTTCCGTCGACAAAGACTGGCCAACGAAGGAACAAACACAGAGACAGGGACAGAGATAGGGACAGAGATAGGGACAGGGACCGGGGCAGGGACAAGGAGAGTATAAAACCTATTGAAAAATATGTTTGTGTTTCATTAAAAATTGAAGACCGTCCTGCAAGGAATGAACGAATACACCAGCTCCATGTTTATGGCATGCGACAACATTATTTTTTCTGCCTTAAATATGCTTTTGCTGATAAAGTCATGAAAAACACCGAAACCAAAACTGGCTCGCGCTTTAGAGCCCGACGCTGACCATCGAGTATTACAAGATTGTGTTTTCGAATAGCAAAAGTCGGTAGATATTTATCTGCAGCTGGCCACAGCAAGTTCCCGATTCAGTGTTCGCTTCTGTCGTAGCATTATTCATTAGACATTCGTGAATAGAGGAATACTCGTCCAGATCGGACTACTGGGCTAGGAGTACAGGACAAAGCTCTGGTTTCCTACACCGGTAAGTCCGGTACTCGTATGTACGTACATAGCAGGGACCGTAATCATTATAGGTTATATTTTAAGGATATTATTGGGATATACAATAATTATTGTATTCCACCCTCAGCTATTCTAAATGGATGATCTAAAAAATATATAAAATAGTCATAGTGCAGATTTATACAATTTATCTTCTACCTGGTAGCCCTATGAATCTGAGTTTTCTGACTTGTTTAATGCGTTAATTTTCTTGACAGCTTGTGTAGAAACACATCCAATATTATGGTGTCATTGACATCCGATAATTTTATTCATCAGTGTTAATGTGGCTTGCATTTACGATGACATCAATATTTGTGTGGTGCTCAGCCGGCCATTCAGGATATCAAAAAAGAAGCAATCTGTGGTTTATATGGTGCGCAGTGGCGCTTTCTTTATACGGTCTGCGGAATATAATAAGCATAAGGCGCACGTGCTCCAGCCTTATCTTTCAGATAGTATTTTATCACGACAGAGTATTTTCTGTATTGGATTTGACTTCAGGCTATGCTCTTTGCTGAAGTTCAAGGGGTTCATGCAGCGATATTTTGGCTTTCCAATCCAATCAAGGTATTGGACCAACGACTGAACTAAGCACGGAATAAGGAAATTTTGTGGAAGCTTCTTGGGCCGTTATCCGAAGACCATAGGCAAAACTAAAGTGAAAACGAAAACCTAAAATGTCATCGTCATCATTAAGAGAGTATTGTATTCCATCGTTTCCAACGTCTGCGTTGATGTACTCAAGTGCCCAAATAGCACACTTACTTTCCTTCAATTTGCTGAATCTTCTGAAGCAAGAATATGCTTGACTTGTCTGTCTGGTTTTCATTTAAAAGAGCTAGTAAAAGTAGTGTGAACAGACTTTCACGAACGCAGATTGGGTATTCGGGACAGCTCTTATGTGAGATAAATCATCGCCATATAGTACTCCAACGGCAGAGATCTCTTGCCCCGTGACGCAGTTCGGTTAGTGTAGAGTGGGTGCTTATTTTTCAGTGTTTTTATCTTATTAAGGAAACTTTTCTTTGGTCCGAGCGGGAACCTTGAATTTTGTGTTTGCCCTGTCGCCGTCACTGACGTACCGCTCCATGGCTCCCCTCCTAAGTCTTTATCTGTATCTACAGATGTATCTGAGTGTATCTGTAATCTGTAGGTGATGCTGTCTCTGTCTGTGTTTTATGGCTACTTGTTGACTTTGGTCTTGCCGTTGCTATCGTTGTCGGATTCTCAAGTTTATCAACTTGCATAGCAATGGAGAGATGGAGAGATGGAGCGATGGAGCAATGGAACGATATGAATATGCGAAAGTGAGTGCGGGGGCAGGGCACTTGGCCGCCTCTACGATTCCCCATGCCTTCGTTGACAAGCCTGCAGCTTTCCAGTGTTTTCGATATTACTCGTATATCGGCGGCTGGCGTTATGTTCGCCTGCTCGTACCTATCTGGAGTTTAAGGGGGCGACTCGAGAGCCGCAAATGTTTGCTCTACGAGTACGTGTCATTCAGGCAGCGTGGGCGAGTGGCTGGCTAAGGCTTTACTGGCATTCGCTTTCGCTTCTCCTCTTCTAGTCTAATGCATTAAGTCGATTTCTCGCTCCAGTGGACTTGGTGGCTGCCACAAGCAGCCATAAGAACTCGGGTCCTTACACGGGCCTCCCGCCCGTCGCATTGGCTCAGATTTGGCTTGGCTTTTACACGCTCAATGGAATACTTTCACTTTTCGAGACACTTTCGCTACATTCGCTCTGAAACTCAATCGAACGTTAGCAAAAATTGCCGGATTTATTCTCGTAAATGTGGGGGATAGGAAGGAGAGTCCCTTTCCCTTCCCCGTCCCCGTCCCCCGTCAATGGAATGGGTTAGTGGTTCGCTGGTGCGTGGGAAGAACTGAACAATCGGTTATCAGGATTCAATTAACCGTTTTAAAGAAATTCAATCAAACTGACTCCGCTGCTGACCCTTTCCATTCCCCGAAGGTTAATTAATTTTTGCAGCAGTGTAAAGCCAGTTGTAAAGCCGCTCAGCGAGCCACCAGCAACAGCTTTCTTATTATTATAATT
Organism: Drosophila lowei; assembly: GCA_008121275.1. Taxonomy (NCBI): domain Eukaryota; kingdom Metazoa; phylum Arthropoda; class Insecta; order Diptera; family Drosophilidae; genus Drosophila; species Drosophila lowei. The sequence continues at coordinate 4,110,677 of CM017778.1, forward strand.
ATTATTATTTTATCAGTGTTATTCTGCATATTATTATTCATGGAGCAATTAAGAGACTAAAAACAGGACACTTCGTGCGGTTAAGGCTGTTGCGTTGAAAGAGGTTTTCGTTTTTGTTGCGTGACGTGGGCAAAAAAAGGCAGACACATGGTCCGCACACATACGGATCCCTCCCTCCCTCCCTCCGTCCCTCCGTTGGGCTTGTTCACAAGTTGCACGCACATTATTTCTAATTTATATACGAGTAAGATATTCAAATATGCGAGACCTTGAAAGCAGTTGTCTGGAAAGTTGGGGCGCCTTAAAGCAGGCTCCACTAAATCACATTCATAGAGCCATTACATACATACATACATTCGAATGCGTCGGGTGAATGAATAATGTGGGGCCGTCAATCAGACGTCCGCCCTCTCCTCCTCTCTTCGCAGGTCACAGGTCTGCCCCTGATTACTGTTAATTACTGCTGTTTCCATGCGAAAAGCTCTTTATCCCTTGAAGCCACAACGCATTTGCGAGCTTGCTAACAAACTTCATGCCGTTTTGTTAATTTTTGTTAATTTTTGGCCCTGCGCATCCCCCAGACACAAGACCATGAACGTCGCCTGAAGCAGAAGCGGCAATTTATGCCAAAAGTTCTGGCAAATTGCTCATTTCAAGCACCGTTTGGTATGCAACACCTTCGTGATATTAGAAATTCCACCAGGGAGAGAGATTTATGCTAAATACACACCGACCGACACACACTCCCACACTCAGGCGGAGACTTTTCCGTGCCTATCTGGGAGGGCCTTACCTTGGGAAAGCACTCAAAGAAGTCAATTTACAGATCCAGGCAAAACAAGCTGCAGACACACTTGTTTTTGAACGGACGAATTCGCTGATGCGGCTGTTCTTGCAGGCACTAATCGTGTTTTAAGGCCTGTTTGAATATGTCTATGTGCTTATTGGATCGGTTCAGGCACAATTAAATGTGTTTTTCAAGTCCAAACATTTTGTATTGCTCATTGCGTTATTGTTGTTTATAATTGTTGTAATTGCTTTAATTGCTGTTCGCCGATCGCTGGACTTTCGGATCCGAGCGATGCTGCGCGCGGGATGGGTAAACAATCTAAAGAAATTCCGGAAAATATATATACATAGCTTGTTGAGCAACTCTGCGTTTCAATTCATTTAATATCTGTGTGTGTATTTATTTGTCTTCGTTTTATTGCAATTTATTTTATATGCACATTTAGTGTTTCTTTCCAGCACAGAGAAACATTCGAATTCAAGTGTACTCTAGAGCAGGAACGGGGGATATTTGGGCGACTGGGCAAACGGCAGGAGGAGGAGGTGCCCCTGCCAGTGCCGACACTGGCAATGACCCGGAAGTTTTCGGCATTTCATTTATCTCGCTTTTCGTTTTGCTCTTCGGTGCGGGTGGGATGGGATGTGGGGTGGGGTGAGGTGGGTATCTTGTACCGTTCTTTGGGTTTATTTTATAACAATAAACAAAACGAATTTTCGCCATGGCTCTTCTCGATCTGGTATTCATTTGTTTGGTTTACGATTTTAAAGATTTACGGTTGCAAACTGAGGGTAAGAGTAAATGTTTCTCCCAGAAAAAGCACTTGCATCAGACATTCAGTTAATTAAAATGTTATTCAAGATACTTGCACTCCGGCTATTCTGATTAATTGATTCATTCTGACAGTTCTCAGAGGAAAGAGAGAAGAGAATGCACTGCCAGTTCAAACAAAAGATAATGAAGGGGGGATCACCCCGAACAGAGGGAGGCTGCGTGAGTACACGAGTATATGGCGATCGAGCGAGATAAACAAATCGAGACAGACAGAGGGAGAGAGAGAAAGACAGATAGGCCGCGGAAATATACACGTCCAACGCATACCAAACAAATCACAGAAATAAACCATAAAGGGAAAATATATATTGATTCTATCGATTCCGCCCTCCACTCCACTCCTCCGCGACTGCTACGGGCATTTTCAGTTCCTATCGAGATGCGAGTCCTAGGCACCCGCGGGCGATCACATGGAAGCATGGAGCAATTGAGCAATGGGTGGGTTTTGTTGCTCGCAATTTGCGTAATTTTCGCCGACCCTCACTTTGCATTGGCTGGGACACACACACGCGTCGCACTTCACTGGCCGACCACGGCCGGGCACGTAGAGTTATCGAACGCGGAGATCAATTGCTAGCAAGACGTCGGCACTTTTATACGTTTATTGGGAATACTTTTTGGCCCCAAGGCGTTTACGAACCGAACACGTTGGAGCCCCAACAACAATTATGAGAGCCAGAGACCCGCTAGTACACAACCCCACACACACTGAACAGCTGTTCGTGTTGATCGCGGCAGAGTTGCCAGACCATCGCATTATTTCTTACTTTGCTAATGAGCGGCAAAAACCATAAAGGCCAGCTATGATGCCATGAAATAAAGTTCGCTCCTGGGTGTTTCAGGAACAGGCAGCGTTAATTATTTATCTGCAGTTTGGCTAACTGGAACGCACTGCTGACCTTCGTGCGGCCCGCACTTCCCGCCGCTCTCGCGTAATTAGGGTATGTACAACTTTAAAACACGCACACTGAGTGAATTATTTTTATTGCGCTCCGTTTGCGGCCGTAGATGGCAGGATTGCGAAAGAAAAGGACTTGACACAGTACACCGTGCTGCAGGCCGAATAGAACTCAGGGAGCGGATTCGTACAAAGTCCCTTATATACCAGCCAGGACCAGGACGCACGAGAGGAGAGCCGAGGCCCAGGGCGCAGGCGCAAAGCGGAAACGGTGTCAACTCACTGCTGGCCTACTGTTGTGGTGTCCTAGTCAAATAAACGAAGAGAGAGGATACATGCAACAGCATATCCATGGAGATGCAGAGGTTGGAAAGAGCGAAACGAGTCTACGTGTGAAAGTTTTCTCTTTGCTGTCAACCATCAGCTGTTGAATTTGTTGCTATTGAATTGTTGCTAGCAAACACCAGAAGAACACCTACTTTGTTTTAAGGTACCACTATTCAAATGGCATTACATTTTGGAAACATGTTAAACGCAAAACATTTCGTTTAAATTATGTTATTACTGCTGAATCAGCTGTTAGTCAGCTGAATTAGTCAGTGCTGCAAAACACCGCTTGTCTTTCAAACACAGATAAAGATATTTTCTGCCGCGAATTCGTCTGACAGGTAGAGTTAGATTTCAGCATTGTATTTATTATGCATTTTGACTTAATTTAATTCATTGCGAAGGCGTCGATTACGCTTCCAGTCTCGCACTTTTTCACGCTGCATATCTTGACGAGTGCGTCGCTGCTGAGGCACTGGATCCCTTCGCCTTGTTGCATTCGTATCGAATGCTTTGAAATGTGTAATCCTTGCGGGTGGTTGCTCAATCCCGAGGCCGGTTCGTTGTTTTCTTAGCACTGTCTTCACCGGATATAAGCGTCCACTTTGGTTAGGTCCCAGCCCGTGCTCTCGGTCCCAGCCCTGCTTGACCATTAACTGCAGGCCACGATTTTTGGTAGATATATTGAACTTTTCCAGCTTGTGGGGCGGAAAAGCTTTCATATTGAACTGGTGAACGGTGGAGGTTTGATGAACATTCCACGGTGTCTCCTTGTAGTTTCTTTTGCAGATACGACAATGGAAGGGCGTTGTCGAGTCGTCGGCTATTTCTTCCTGTAAATCAGCTTCCTCTGAACTGGGTGCAGCTTCTAGAATTTGTACTACTTCCGTATGACCTTTCAGCATGGCCAGTGCGTGAGCCGTGTTACCAGATTTGTCTCGGACATCTGCCTGCGCCCCATTATGGAGAAGCCATGCTACCGCATCCTTGGCACCCTCACATGCAGCCATCATAAGTGCCGTCCAACCATAGACGTCGCAGGCGTTTAGCTCCAAGGCCTTGTCTGTAATGAGCATTTGAGACATCTCCTCCACCTTGTTGCTGATGGCGTAACGGAAGAACTTGCTCTTGTCGAACGGCAGCTGTGGATCCCTCCCGGATCTATTTGACTTCTTATGTGTATGTGTGGGAATTGCTCTAACAGTAGCTGGTGTGTCCAAGACTTCCTCGTAGAACTTCTGTGCTTCAGCTCCGTCCAGGCCATTTATTTTGTGCTTGGCCTCTTTTAGCGGTTGCTGGGTGCATTCTATGTGGCCAGCTCGGACGAAACGTTTCAGTTGTAGCGGCAATGTGGTTAGTGCCAACCAGTTTGGATGCAATTCGTCTCCAGCTGAATTCATTTGCTTTGCAACAAAAATCAACTTAGTAAACAATATTATATACAAGTGCTGTAAAACACACAAAAATTAGTGCTGCACCTTTTGTATCGAATCAAACAGATCTGTTTCCCGATTGTTGTTTTTGATTTAATATACATCATATCAATAGTGCCAAAAGGTAATATATGTCTGAGTCTAAATTCGTGTTATATTTTCGATTGTATTAAGTCTGGTTTCCTTTTGATTATTCAAAATCTGATTGAAACTGATGGCGCACCACTGGAAAGAAACGCAATTTGCAAGATAATTTAAATAAAAACATTTTTTCCAAGTTTAAGCTTAAGTGTCAATAAAAATAGTTGATTCTAATTTATCAGAACAATTTACAATAACATTAAATTCAACTCGATATTTGTTGTCTTATCGCTGGAGTTTACCAACACTTCTGTTTTGATGCGCTGTTTTCGCCCTCTGCGTTTTGGCCTGTTTTCTTAGCAACCGCGTAAATGTAAATTTCGCAACTTGTTTAAATTGTTATTGAAAAAGCAAGCGCAGGTTAATCGCAATTAATTAATTAATTGGATTAAAGTGTAATTATTTACCTAAATGAAACTACATGAACTACAATATAAAAGACACAAGACTTGGTGTTTCCAAATCGTGACTTCAGAACTGCGCACTTAAAATCAATAACTGTAAGGGCCACGCTCTATACCTAAATGTGAAACGCCCTGGAGTAACGGGAAAAGTCCGAACAATGTCCGACGAAGAAGAAGACTCGGTGTCCGAGGGCTTCTCTGCCAGCGAGGATGAGTGGAAGCCCAACAAAGATGCCCGTGGAGGCGAATCATCGGACGACGACGATAGCGAATTCGATGAGATGCAAGCAGCAGGGGCGGCTGGTGCTGCAGGGCCTAGCGGCCGATCATCTGCGGGCGCATCAAAAAAGAGGTAAGCAGGCAGACACTAAACATTTAATCCGTTTTGGTTAACACTGTGCTTCTGCAGGGATCAGAAACCGCCAAGCGGCATAAAGGGAGCTTCAGTAAAGAAGCGCAAGCCAAGTGGGCAATCTCTGCGCTCAAAGCTGTACAACAAGTACCGACCGCCGCCCAAAACGTTTCAAACTTCACCCTCTCAGCAGAACTCGCCATCAGCGTCGGGTTCAAAAAACGCAAGAACGCCCAATGAAAGCGGTACACAGGATCGGCAGTATGCTGATTCCAGCAGTGAATCCAGCGTAGAGGACTATTTGGTGAATCCCGCTGACCTCGATCTGCGCTCGAGCTTCTTTTCGGCTCAGCCATCGTCAAAGGATAAATCGCCAGCGCCGCAATTCGATTGCAATGCAGGTGTTAAAATTCTCTCCGACTCCGGTTCCGAGGATAACAACGACAGCAGCGTCGAGGACAAAGCGACCAATGCGTTTGACTTCCGCGGGCTCCTAGAGAATGCCAACAGTCTGGAGCGCACCAGGGATGCACTGGCCAGACGCGCCGTCACAGCCGCATCGCCCAAAAACCGCGCCGCAACAATGGATGTCAATGCACTGCTTGCATTGGGCGAAAATCCAAATCAGAACTACGCCAAGGCTATAGAATCTGATAAGGACGAGGTGAAGGAGGAGCGAGCAAGGCGACGAGCTGCAGCAGAGGCCCCGCCACCTCCCATGGACGGACCGCCTCGTCTAAGCAAGACCAAGTCGACGCGCATAAAGCGACACACCAAGACGCGGCCCGTGTCCACTGTGGTAGCTGCTGCTCAAGACACAGACGACTCCGATTTTGAGGAAGTGTCAGGTAGGAGGAAATACAAGTAGTTTGTCTACGCTCCAGAAGGCGAGTGTGGCGTGTGGAGCATGCTTATGAAAGTTGGTTGTGGCGCTCGATGGTGTTAATAGGATGGCATCCTGGTATCTGAAAAACAAAAGCTTCCAAATTGCTCTGTATGAGACTGTAGTTTTGTTTTGTACTTTATTTGTATTTATTCGAGTGAAAATAGAAATTACTCACAGACGTAAGGAACGGAATGAAGCTATGTAGTCGTATCTCTTCGATATATAGTATGTACCTATTTACTGTAACATATTGTTAGTCGATCAGACTGAAGAACTAGCCTAACACATTCCCCAGAATTTCACCCCAGTAGATGGCTTTTGTTGAGAGTGCTTTGCTTTAACCCAAAACTAACAATAACGCCTGATGATAACCTGTGAAAGATATTGGCCCGTCGCGCCGACGACAAGCCGACAAAGTTCGTGATTTATGTATTGTATAAACCTGTGTATTCGGAATCTGTACATCTCTGCGCCACTTATGCGGGCCAAACCAAGAACCTGCTATGAAAACGAAAACGAAAGTTCAACTACTATACTATAGAGGCTTCTGGAAACAAACACAACACTTAAAATCTCTTCGATATCCACGAGTTCAGTGTAAAAGGATGGGGGGTTAAACGACGATGGGGATGGGGAGACATCTGAAAGAGAATTCAAATAATGTTGATTTTTTGTATCTAAATGTGGTTTAAATGTCTGCACCCACGAGTATACGGAACCACGAGTATATGCAATAAAGGCCACTCACTAGTTATGAATACTTTAAACAAACTGCATTTAAATACATACATACTATGCTAACCAGTACATATGATTGTTCTGGGGAGTGTGAAGTTTGCGTTGAGACAAAAGCAAAGTCCAAAATTCAAGCATATTGAAATTCAAAATGCAAATAATAATCAATGTGCAATGTGCAGTGTGCAAAACATTTCTGTAATTACTTTATGGCAATTTCAAGTGTTTCAAACAAATGAACAAAAAATAGCTAACCTAACCGATTAGAACTGATGTTTAACGAATTTACTTTAGCAAAATTATATGGCCATTCCACAGAGTATTTAGCATTAGCATCGCATAGCATCTGCAGAGTGAATTCTGAATGCTGAATGCAGAGTAAGAAAAACAGAATTAATACAAGAATAAGTAACTAATGAATCCGTAATTTTAGCGCAATTTAGTGAATGGAATGTTGATTGTAATATTAATTCAGTAATTCAGTAATTCGTAATTCAGTATTAAACTTAAAACCGCACTTTAAATGATGTAATAAAATAAATGCAAAATGTTAAAAGGAGTTAATGGCTCTGGTCTGCTGTATGCTCTCGGGGGTGGTGTGCTATCCAGGCCCCTATAATAAATAGCCTTAATGTTAGCCCCCACTTCGCCAGTGTCGCCACTTCCTCATTGTACCCCACTTCCCATTGCAGACGCGGAACTTGGCAGCGACGAGGATGGTGCCGCCACTCCGAACATCTCTGGCGATCTGGAAATCCACATCGGCCTGCAGTCCGGCCACGTTACCAAGGAGCAGAAGACCCAACACGAACTGGAGATGGCGTTCAAGCGTCGCCTCAACCGCGACATTAAGGATCGATATCAGCTGCAGCACAAGGTCAGTCTGCTGGCCCAAATGACCCGCAGCATGCTGTACAATCGCCTGCTGGGCGACTCCGAGCTAATGAACGGGGCATTGAAGCTGCTGCCCAGCAGGAATGCCTATCCCACGGAGCGGGGCACCGAGCTGAAGTATCTGCAATCCTTTGTCACCTGGTTCAAAACTGCCATCAAACTACTGAGCCCCCACTTGTATCCCGCGCGAACGGCGGATACCAAGCATGGCATTGTGAAGGAGCTGCTGACGCAAATCACGCGTAAGGAAGCTCGCTGCAAGCAGGATATGATCTTCATATTTATTGTTCTTGCGCGAGGTATGGGCATGCACTGCCGGCTGATCGTCAATCTACAGCCAATGCCGTTGCGGCCGGCAGCCAGTGACCTAATTCCGATCAAGCTGAAATCGAATGAAACGAATAAGAATCAGAGTCAGACGGTCGACTCCGATGATAAGAGCGACGACTCCGGTGGCGAAACGGCGCAGCGCAAAGGTGCTACCAAGGCCAAGCCCGCGGGGGCGAAGCGTGTTATGAACAGTATCAAGCCAAAGCTGGGCTCCCCAACAGAACCTAAAGGGCCGAATCCCAGTTCACGCAGTTTAAAAAGTGTCAAGAAGGAGAGCGATACAGCTAAACCGGCCAAAAAAGAGGCTGAAGACATAAAGCCGGGCTGTAGTCCCATCGCAAAGTCCAGGATAGTCAAGAAGGAACCTGAGCGGGTACTGAAATCCCACGTGGTCGCAAGCCCTCCTAAAAGTGGTCTTAAAGCGCACCCAAAGTCCGAAAAATGTGTCGCCGAGGAAAAACCAAGTACTTCGAAGGCAGCCAGGCCGCAGTTATCTGCGCTAAAGCGTGGCAGCACGATTACAGGAATGGCGGCCGCAGACGAGAGTAAGAAATCCAGGTTGGCTCCTGACAATGTGTTCTCGCCAGTAGCAGGACGTACGCGCAAAGCAGCTGAAAGGCCAAGACCTGCAGCTCTGCAAAAGAACAGAGTGGGGTCAGAAGGGTCAGATCCGCAGAAGGTCGGATCCCCCGTCATTCCTAAACTGGTCTTTTCAAAAGCCAAACTGCAGAATGCCAAGCACAGTGATGCGGAGAACGCAAATCCCACAGAGAAGCATCAGCCGCAGCATCAGAAACAGCTAGGTACGCGAGAAACACGGTCGCGTAGCAAGTCGCCAAAGGTCCACATCTCACCCACTTTTTTAACGGGTAAATCTGGCGCGACAAGAGCGGAAAGCTCTCCGAGCCAAGCGCTTACCAAGAGCCAAGAGGCTGAGGCTGAGGCCAGAACGGCTGCTGGCCGGCAGCTTCGGACCCGCCAGCAGAAGATCGGAAAACAGGCCATACCGCAGTTAGATGGCGCCGACGACCTGCCAGTGGCCAAGAAGCGTCTGAAGCTGGAGAAGCTACATAGATCGCCCGATTCCGACGAAGTATTTGAGCCAGCCAGGCCAGTGAAGAAGGCGCCGGTTCTGCCCAAGGCAGTGGAAAAGTTGCGCAAGGACAGGCGAGTCTTGTCCACAGACGATGAGAGCGGCTCGAAAGGCAAGCCCAGGCTTGACGCATCGGACATGTGGGTTGAGGTCTGGTCCGAGGTTGAGGAGCAGTGGATCTGCATTGACTTGGTGAAGTTAAAGCTGCACTGCGTAGACACCATAAGGGTAAGACATAATATTCCAGAGCCATCAGATATGTTATCATCGTGCCCTTGCAGAAAAATGCATCTCCAGGCCTGGCCTACGTATTTGCTTTCCAGGATGATCTGAGTCTGAAGGATGTGACCGCTCGCTACTGCGCCAATTGGAGCTCCGTCGTTCGAAAGGCACGCGTTGAAAAGTGCTGGATCGATGAAACCATCGCTCCGTATCTGGGTCGTCGCACCAAAAGGGACATCTGCGAGGATGAGCAGCTGCGGCGCATACACTCGGAGAAGCCCCTTCCCAAGTCCATAGCCGAATTTAAAGATCATCCGCTGTATGTTCTCGAACGGCACCTTCTTAAGTTCCAGGGCCTCTATCCGGCAGATGCGCCGACTCTTGGTTTTATCCGTGGGGAAGCTGTCTATTCCAGAGATTGTGTGCATCTTCTGCACTCCCGGGAAATCTGGCTCAAGAGCGCCCGCGTCGTGAAGCTGGGTGAGCAGCCCTACAAGATTGTCAAGGCGCGTCCTAAGTGGGATAAGGTAGGACCCTATACATCGAGATCGAGCAACGTCAGTGATTAATGTAATGTATATGCTCTGCCAGCTGACGCGCTCTGTTATTAAAGACCAGCCACTTGAGATATTCGGCTACTGGCAAACACAGGACTACGAACCTCCCACCGCGGAGAACGGCATTGTGCCGCGCAATGCCTACGGCAATGTGGAGCTATTCAAGGCCTGCATGCTTCCCAAGAAGACGGTGCACCTGAGGTGTAAGTTCCATTAGCCGTGGGGTTACCATCCTATCTCTCTTTCTATTTTGTATTGTGTATTTTTCGTTTATCGACAGTGCCGGGACTGATGCGCGTTTGCAAGAAGCTGAACATTGATTGTGCAAATGCAGTGATCGGCTTTGACTTCCACCAGGGCGCTTGCCACCCCATGTTCGATGGCTTCGTTGTCTGCGAAGAGTTCCGCGAAGTGGTCTGTGCGGCTTGGGAAGAAGATCAGCAGGAGCAGGCGCGCAAAGAGCAGGAAAAGTACGAGACCCGAGTCTTTGGCAATTGGAAGAAGCTCATCAAGGGTCTGATTATACGCGAGCGTCTCAAGAGGAAGTATAATTTCTGAATGTTTAATTTTCTTTGTGTTTTCGTGTCCATTGAACTCCTTCTTTGTCTTAGTTTTGTGCTCCAAATTATGTTCCATTCAAATAAATTGTGCGATTAATTTCTACCTTTCGAATTCATTTATTTAGCGATTGTTTAGTATTTGATTTTTGGTAGCTTTACATATGCATGATCAATCGTATAATATTATTATTTGGTATCAGTTAATTTACAAAACGACTTTTCATTAGCTGAGTAAGTATAAAGACATCGACATCCACATCGAACGTTTAAATATATAGAGGAAAGGAAAAACTGTAATTGGGCTCCGACTCATCCAAGCGTCGTCAATTGTATCTCATCAAATATCTCATAGTAAGCAGTGTAGTGGTAGTCAAGTCTCTACAAGAGCATGGAATGCATAAGAAGACTAGTAAACTAAGGCAATCTATAAATAAAATCGAGAACTAATATGCAATAAGAGTGGCTTATCGTTTCAGTTTGTTGAACTGCAGTACTGCGTAATAATCTGCCATTAAGTGTGATCAGTTCTAGTCAGAATCAATGGGAATTTCGGTCAAGTTTCTCTGTTGCTGCCCAAACTTATGCAGGCAAGGTCGTGGCCGAATGCCTGCCCGTCGACACGGGGTTGCCCGGAGACGGTGTCGCACTGATCGTCTGCTGATGCTGCAAACAACTCTGGGCCTTCAAATACTCGACATACATTCGCCTGGCTTGGTTGAGAACGCGTGTAACGTCGTGCTTGCGCACCATCTTGTCAAAGTGCATCGCAATCTCGTTGTAGTCCATTCCCGCTTTCATGATGGTGTTGCGGTGCTGCAGCAGTAGGGTAAGGCAAAGAAACATCAGGAAGGCATTGCCACCGCCAAATTCTGACGGCGGAGGCAGTGCCGCCGCCGTGGTGCCAAGTGTTCCGGCGATTCCATTCAGATTGCCCGTCCGTTGTGGCGAATGTGTGTACGCGCTCTCGTCGTCGGCATTGGTTGCAATCTCCACAAGCGGGGATACTTCCACCAAATTCGGCTCTGTTGAGATGGGTAGAATCACCTCTGGCAGGCTACTGCTGTTGCGCATTCCCAGCGGACTATGCCCGTCCAGCAGCAACTGGCTCTCGTCGATGAACGGATTAAAGGTGCGGGACTCGTTCAACTGGACGCTGTTGCTCTTGGTGGCCGCTAGTCGCTGGCGACGTCGCATGTGCAGTTCGCTGACGTCGGGACACGTTATGATCTCGTTCTCCTTAAGATCATCTACCATGTCCAGCGTGTCCTTGTCTAGCTCTTCGTACTCTATGGCGTCTGCATCCATCGGCCGTTTTGTGCTCTCCGTGAAGGGGAGGCCGAACACTTGGCGGTCCAAGTTTTCCGCCTCCAGACGCAGCTCACGTGTTATTGCGTTTGTCATGGGATAATACTCTTGATCCTGGTCTGGCTCCTGGTCGGGTGTGTAGCCGCTGGTGTTTCGCACCTCTGGCACCCGGTCTCCCGGTTCACTGTGCTGCAGGTCCGGAGTGCGGTGTCCCGGCGAAATGTTCTCCAACTCCAGCTGCAGATTGTAGCTGCTCAAGTCTTGCGCCTGTTGTATGGCAGTAGCCGCTGTTGAGGCGCTACAACTGGTATCTGGCAGCGAAGAAGAGTCGGACTCATCGAGGGACCCTCGCAGTCCTGCTTTGGTCAACTGAACCAGCGGGTTGGAGACCGAAGTCGAGTCTGGGGGAGACCGCTTTTCGCCCAAGAACTGCTGATTGGCAAATCGATCTGAGATGCGGTTCTTATTGATTGTTGCAAAATTGAGAAATTCGTTGAAGTTCTTGACGAGCTTGGGCGGCATCTGGCTTTCACCATTACCGGAGATGGCAGTCTCGCCATCTTCATTGAACGGAATACCAATGCGGCTCGTCGATGCAAGCTTCTCCTTGAGGTCCTTGAAGTGGCTGCCGCTACTGACGCGCTTTACACTCTCGCTGACGTGACTGGCATTCGATGCCAATTGCTTTGCAATGATATTGCTTACGGATAAAATGTTATTTTGCTGAGGCTTTAGTCCCACGGGGCCCTGCGGTGTCTTCCTTTCACTTGTTTCCTCGTCCAAATTGCACGATGAGGATGAACTGCACAGGAAGGCGCGTCCTGGGGAGGCTGCTTTTGGGCTTTCCGCGCCTGGGGCATTTTGGGCATCATCTTTAAAAGGATTCGTTTCAAGAAAGCGCGGGGAGTCCTTCCTATCAAATACATCATCATCCTCCTCGGAATCCTCGCCGGCAGTTAATTTTTGCACAGACTGAACGATTGTGCTTTCCGTGGCCCCCTCAATCAGCGCCAGCATTTTTGACTCGTCTAGGCTCTGGTGCACTTTGGCAGAAGTACGTCGCTGACGACGAGCGGCTGCCCCCGCATGACGAGACATATTATCGTCCAGACTGTGATTCAACCGCTTCGTGTTGTCCAGAGCATGGCCGCTGGTCCCGAGGGAAGAGCTTAACGAGCTGAGAGATGCGGACGAGCTCTGACGGCGCAGTGCACAGACCTTTGTGTAGGGATTCTCTCGCGGTTTGTTTAATAGATAAGAAGGACTAGTCGGCGTCGCGCTGTAGGAGCTGGAGAACGTGCTGGCACTGCTGGGCACTGAGGCATCCGCAATGGCCAAGAATTCCTGCAAGATGACCATTTCGAATTTGAATAAATCACATATACACATATGAATGTCGAAATCAGCTTAATATATTTTATATGCACAAACCTTCTCAAACAACTGAAGCTCCATTTCGCTGCTGGGATTGCTGCCATAACGGAGCGAGCTCCACTGCACCTCCAGCATGCGCAGCGCATCCTCGAATGGGAACTCCCGCTTCAGCTCCAGCAGCAGCCAACGGTAACAGAAGAGTAGATCGTCCGCCTGCTGCGACTTGAGGTACTCCCAGAACTCGGGATCGTAGAAGCTTAGTGCCTCTGTGAGGTGTGCGAACTTCTGCGTCATCGCGATGCCGTCTAGCATGAAGTTACCGCGGACTCGAGCCATAATGGCACAGAAGCATATGTAGGCCTGGGCTTCATCGTTCATGGTGACCAGAAGCGGCGAGGCTATATCCGACATTCCCTGACAATAGCTGACCGAGGGATGGTTCAGGGCGTAGGTGGTGAGAATGTTGAAAAGCGATGCAATGTTCTGATTGTCGTCGCTGCCGGCGTAGAACGGATGCAGTCGGTCCGTGCGGAGGACATCCTTTTTCACCATGCTAGTTACGTAGGCGAGTTCTCCGGCCACACTGCCCCGTTTAATGGCCGCCTTCCATGTGTCCCTAAGCCTGCAGTACTGCTCCGACTTGCGCCGCATAAACTCCATACGCTGATGCCCATCCAAGGCTAGTCCGTGTGTCCCGCCTGGATAGACATTGAGCAGGTGCTTCCACACAACGCGGCGAAGGCTAGGATCGATCCCGCCCAGGAAGATCACCTTGTGCAACTCATCCTTGCGCTGGATCTGGCCTAGAGCATCTAGGAACAGGCGAAATTCGCTGTCGCACATGGGGGGTCGGGGCGGAAGATTGGCCATGTGCTCCTCGGACAAATTGAATGCCTTCTGAACGATCGAAAAAGTCTTTTCCATGTGATTCATGATGAGACCCGGCAGCTTCGTCTGCATGTGTTGAACATATTTCTGCGAGACACCCAACGACTGCAGCGGCGACACCAGCTCCCGGGCAGATGCATGACCGCCACCACTAGCACTCCCCCCACTTGGGGTAGCAGAGAGAGTCGATGAGGTTATGCTGCTTGATCGGCTGGTGGTCGCGGGTGACTCCGTCTCGCACTCCCTTACCACTGTGAACGGTTTCACATCGATCTGCAGCATCAAACAGGGCTCTGAGGCCGTCTGTATGGAAATGTTGTGAATTCGAAGAAACGCCGCATCGAGGTCCCAATCAGAGCGGACGGCCAAGTAAATTTCATTGCCAGCCGGATCAAAGGCTTTGTATTTAATGGAGAAGTCCGACTTGACGTCAAACGCCTTGGCTAGCAAAGAATACAGAACCTCCAAAGTTGTAATCTGGGGGTCCACCGAAAACTTTCGCCACTCTGGTCTGGTGGTCGACTCGCATTTCTGCAACCAATGTGAAATGTAATAAACGCGAAGCAGTGGCCTTTGTTGTCTCGCCTCTTGCTACTCACCTTTACTTTAACTCTCACAGCCTCTCTGGGGCAAATGCCTGCCATATTCTTTTGTTGTTGCACTTTGCGACTAACTTGTTTCCATTATTTTGATATTTGTTTCTTTTGTTTGTATTTGATTGCTTTTGAGCGAATCGAAAGGTCGCAAGTCGATGAATCTGCTATCACCAGCAGGTCTCCAGGCAAGGCTGGTGTTATTGCATTATCTTGTCCGCATTTACAAGCCAAACAGATCCAAATTCCAAATATAGATTCGTTGCAGCATGCTGCATGTCATCGCTGTTTGGATGTACACTGCAGACACCGATGTTTTTTCTAAGACATTGATGTTTTCAGATTACATTATATTTGCGAAAAAATGTACAGAAATATATAGACTTTATATATAGACTATATATATTTATATATATATTTATTTTATTTTATTTATTTATTTTAACCCATTAAGGGCCGCTTCTAAATGGATTTGATGAAATTTGTGTCTGCCTTGGAGACCAGAGTTGTCTATGCAGAAAAAAAATTGTGCCTGTGCGAATATCTAAGTTATATGGGATGGGTATTTAAATATCAAAATAATCTTTTGGAAACATTTTATTCTGTTATTAACAAACAATTTGTATTACACCTAATTCTGTTTTTACACGGTAGATTGATTCCTGAAAAACCGTGTAAAAAAAACCGTGTAAAAAAATACATTGATCGTATACGCAAAATAACGAAAGAGAAACAAATATGTACGTATTCCCTTTATGCTCTTTCTTGTTTCCGTTTGTTTTCTAGCTGTTTGTGAGCTGTGTGTGTTTTTATATATATCTGTTGTTATTTTGAACCGTGTTAAATGGAATAAAACCGTGTAAAAAAATTAAATTGTTTGATTTTCAAACCGTGTTATTTCAAAACCGTGTAAAAAAGACCGTGTAAAAACAGAATAGGTGTATATTCATTTCATACCCTTAATGGGTTAATCTCAAGAGAAAAACATCGAAAACATCGACGTTGACAATCATCGGTGTTTCTTGCAATCTACTGGACACGGCTGGTATAACCGGGAAAAGGCTTTTACAGATGTACAGCAAGTGCTGACCGACCAGCCGCTGAAGGATCTTAGCCTCCATGCGTTGCACGCAACGCTATGGTGGACTATATCATGTGCCGCTGAAACCTCTCAGGCTCGCGGATGGGGGCAAACTATTGCCCGAAACAGCATCCACAACATTCGGTCCTACCGTATGTAAACAATTTTCCCCACTTGAGCAACATCTGGTACAACACTCTGCTCATCTGCGAATCAGATGAAAACAATGCTCTGGCCGAGAACCTGACGCCGCGGGGATCTGCGACAAGTGTTTTGAGCTACACAATTGCATCTATCGCTGGTTTGGCATTGGTTTCGTTTACTCCACCACCCAGGAGCAAAGAAAGTTGCAGCAAGGATGTCCACAGTGGTGACTACATCATCACTGAAAGTGTGAGGCATTTGCTCGGCCAGAAATACGACCGTTTCCTGGCCGATCGGTGAGTATTCCATGACTTTCTGCCTTGAAATGTAATCTCTAAATCAAGCATTATCTTTAGCTTTTTGAGGGCACTTTTCCGCATCCCGGCTGCGGCTATACGGATGCCTGCGGCGATGTGGTGAATGCCACCGAACTGATCCGTCCACGCTGCAAAAGTGGAACAATGCGCACATCCTGCGCTCCTCGGATCAATAGTTTATCGATCTACCCACGACCGAGCCCCGACTCCGTAAGTGGGTGGACGAGGCGGAGAATGGCTGGACCCTGGCTGAGGGAGGGCCTCAAGTCGCTATGCATCACTCTAGATCTGAAGTGGAGTATTCCAGTGCCCACAGCAGCTTCGAAAAGAACGTCTTCTATGTGTGGTACTATGCGCCCTTCGGATTTGTGTCGCACGCTCGTGTCGCACATAATGGCCATCGAGTAGCTGTACTACGAGGATGGACAGTCCAGCAAGAGTCGCAGAATCGCAGGTTTTGGCAATGATGTCTGGCGCTTCTAATTCGCCTCGGCAGGACTAGAGGGCCAGCACTCGAGCTTCAGTCCCTGCGTGGCATATACTCCTTCAGCTGCAGCTGCATCGGTTGCCAGATAACTGGCCCCTGCTCTAGAAACTGGACAAGCAAGTGAGCTTCTGCTAAGTATATTTTTGAATCGGAAAGCGAAGGAATTACTGTATTATATATACCTTAAAGGTTCACTTCGGCCAACTGTGTGAATCTGCTCAAGTTCCCCAAGGACTTCGCCAAGGATGTGCGGTGTCCTCATTGCCGTAAGAATATCTTCCTGAAGGAGAGCGTCGCCAGGCTGATCAAAATTGAAGAGCTCTACAAGGAGGCGGCCCAGTCGATGCAGGCGCAGTAGACCGGCGAAGCCATTGCGCTATTCAAAAAGAGCATCAATCTGTTTCTCCAAATACTCTCAAATACCTAAAAATACACTCTTCTGGAACACCAAATGCGTGGCAAATACGGGCACCACCTTTAAAAAGTAGCATTCAGATGGAAAATAATCGTTGACGTGCATACGTCTTTATATATATTAATTAAAAAGGCGTTTTTCTACCTAATTAATTAAAACTACCTAAAATTATTCCCTGCATATACTATATCCACTAATCTCCAAGACAGTCAAGCCTCTCACAAGAAGGGTTCGGAACTCCTTTCGCGTTTGTCGTAGATTGCTACAGATGGCTGCGGGGATCGGATCTGCTTCTACAGGACTACTGGACTTGGGCTATGGATTCTTTGCCTGTAGTTTGACCCTCCGATAAGAAAATAAACCACACACCGACTGCAATAGCTCTGCAACTGTTGATGAATTTTCCACTTGTTGCTCTTGGGATCCCCGAAATTGGCTTTGCTCTCGATCCAATTGACCCCGTTGCCATTCTAGAGGAATGGCAGTATCATTTCGATGTCGGGCTTTATTGTCGTAGCCCATGCGGCCTGCTTGTCCAGGTGCTGGCTTGGTTTCAGCTCCAGCTCGTACTCCTCTCCAATTTATGCGCCGACGCAGATCTGTTATGGGACCCTCTTGGGTATTGCTACTGCTGCACATTGGCCGCCAGGCGGGGACCTGAGGACTCTGCCTAAGATCGTATTTCTCCTGCAGCAGGACGCGGCCCAGGGCCACAGGATGCGCGCCCTCGGCACGGCCCACATGCGGATAATCAGGGCATTGTCATTGTACAAATGCGCTTTGCTTCATTTAGCTCCTTCGAACAGCTCCGTCTGTAAAATGTATGTCAGGACCAGCGGTCCGCCTCATGTCTGCGTGTCTAGAGAATTTGAGGTAGGCCACTGGCTTCTATCCATATGGACAAGGACAAGACATACATTTTAATATTTTCCGCAGTTCCTGGGCAGTTCCCAAAAACACTGATGAATCGGAGGCGTCGGCCAACCGCATAAAGAAGCTTCTTTAGTTTGGGTCTCCCAAACCCTTACGAAACATCGCTGTATGTAAAAAAGCGTGGAAGTGATTTCGTGTGATACTCTCCACCCACCCACCGTTTATGTTGTAGCTTTTTCCCATTCATGCGGATTCTTAAAGACACTTAACTTTTATAAACAAAAATGTATTTGCAATAGTTTCAGGTAATACGGAATTGCCGGGAAATCCAATTCGTACCAAAATTATGGCACACACCGCGGTATTGGAAGATCCGCGGCATGTTTCGGGTTAGAGTGTGCTTAGCTAGTTTTTACTGCCACAAAAGGCTCAGGATGGACAATGGTGGCATCCCGGGCTCGGCTCCCTTTGAGAATCCTGCAGTTACATGGAAAAACATCAGTGCGGGACAATTCACGAGCTGCTTCTTCCCAGCAGTCACCGCGTGCTGGCGAAAAAAACAAAAACATACCCAGATAAAGCACCATTGGCACGAATCCCCAGTGGAATGTCGTCTGGACCACGCCGACGACCACTCCCAAACGCTCCTTGACTCCTTCGGATAGCTCCATTTCTTATTTAATTTATTTTTTTTGATAATAAGAATCAAAGATTATGAAATGTGTCGACAGAAATCGCCAGAACGCCTGACAGTATTGGTAAATGAGTGCGACCAAAACTACCAGACTTCAAATATGAATAATTTTTTCTTTTTGCTGAATTTCGTAGATTTTGTTACACACTTTGGTGTTTTTTTTATTAATATTAGATTTTAATTAAAGTAGATTTTAGTGTCTTCAGATAATTTATTTACTTCGATTGGGCAGGAAATTCATTGCGAGATGGGGCAACCCTGCATATATAGAACAGCTGGTTTTCAACTCTCTTTGACATGTGGAACGCTGCGCTTTAGAGAATTTTTATTTTGGTTTTAATTTATTCTCACCGCCAAATTAATTATTCTCGACGCAAATCGCCACAGATTGCACCTCGCTGCAGAGAGCGCCATTCAGTTTAGTCGCACCACAAAAGTAAGTGATAAGCACCTCAGTTTCCCTATCGCACGTCATTTTCGCAGGCGACTAGAAAAAAGACATTGAAAAATCAATTCCGTATTATGTAAGCTGCTCTGGCACTCATTTAACGACAGTTTCTCTGTGTTGCAGCCGCTCATTGCTTGAACGGACCATGAAAACAACCAATCTCGGCCTGTATGCTTTCCGTTTAACCTTCGGTCAGGTAAGCCTTCGCAAATTAAACCAGAAAAACGAGACGCAATTGTAGAAAGCGCACCAAGAACAAAATGCAAATGGGTGAACGGTGGGGCTAGGGGATTTCCGAAGTAACCCACTGAAGGTCGCCCCTACCGTACACGTACACACACACACATACACATGACGGAGCTGGAGAAACTGCAGTCGGGCGACCCGTGTCGTGAGTGCCTGGCTCTGGGCCTGGACCACAGGCTACGCTACTTTTACATCAGCCTCGAGGAGCAGCTGCTGAAGTGCGAGTCCCGCAGCTGCCTTTGGCCGCACAACGATGAGGTGTCCTCTGACGAGGAATTCGACTTTGGAGAAGCAATTCCCATTAAAGCCCCACAAAATGAAAGCTCTGCTGCTCCAGACGAGGGCGATGAGTTCATCCTGCAGCTGCTGCAGGACCTGGGGTCAGGCGCAGAGCCACCAGCAGTGGAGACCCAGCAGGAGTCTGATTTGAATCTCATCTCCATACCGGATCTGCTTTCTGGTCCTCTGACTGAACCAGAAGCTTGTACAGGGCTAGATTTTAGCTGGCTGGAGCCGAGTATTCCCGATAAGAGTGATAATCGCGTGACAGCCAAAGAAGAAATTCCGCAGCTGCCTGAAACGCTGCAGACTGCGCCTATGCTTAGTCCAAAGAGTGAGTCCACCTTCAACACTGCGCCGGTACTCAGTCCCAGAGCTAGGCCAAGGAGCGACCCCTTCAGAACTCCGCTCCGAAAGGCATCTACTCTGCCCCGGAAAGAAGCAAACCTTAGTCCAGTGCCCTTGAAGGCGGCCTCAACACAAGCGAGAATTCCCGAGAAAGAAATTCTCAGCAAGGACAACCCTTTCTTGGACGCCATAAAGCGGCATGATGTTGCGCCAGGCCGCAGCTCAAAGACGACGCGCAGACGCCCAGTAGTAAGAACTGGGGCGGGCACGGCTTTGCGGACGCAGGCGGTGATGCAGCTGCTCAAGCACCGGCAGGAGCAGGCGGTGGGAGGCGACTCGGAAGCGAAGCGCCCACCACAGCTATGACAATTTGCAATTATTTTTGTTTGAATAAATTTGCGAATGGAATTATGCATATGAGAATACGAGAAACGAAATCAAGTTCGTTTATTTATAAACAATTTCGCTTTGTCTTTATTTTGTGTTGCGATTTGAAGATTACGCCTGTGTGAGGCACGCGCCTAGCGCATGTTCGAGCGTGCCAGAACCAGAGCAACGATGCCGAAGAGATGTGAACTTTGGCGGCAACGAGGACAGGCTGAGTGCGTCACTGAGAGCGGCTCGGGAGTGTAGGCCGAATCGGAGGCTTATCCGTGGAAAGCTTGACGTCACGAGACGGACAAAGATTGCAGCGCAACGGCGTCGTTAGGCCTTTCATCATCCGCACCGCACCCGAATCTACAGGTGCCCAGGCAGTGGTGACAATGAGATCGGCTGTCCCTATCTAATCAGCTATTACATCGACCCCAGGCCACTCTCGTTTAATCAGTTCAATGAACGTGTTTGGGGCTGTGTGTGGGGTAATCGGTGGCATGAACCGGTTGACAACCGCCCCGGCCGCTGTTTCTTTGCTGCGTAGTAGACGAGACAGACACTGGGCTGGGCACTGGGCCAATTATATAGCGGCAATTGTTTGTTTGGCCTTCTAAAAATACTCGTACCTACAAAATTTAAAAAGCCGTGTGAGATGATACCGTTTCTAATCGTGTTTTTCCCAATCTCTTGCAGGCGCCGCCGCTATCTGCGCAGGCCTCGACGAACTGCAGCCATGCATACACCACAAACTCGTCCAGCTCTAACCGTGTGGTGACGCGCTCGGCCACCATGCTGGCCCTCTTCGGCATCGCCCTCTCCTCGTTCAGCCTGAAGCAGCTGCTGGCCAAGAAGCACAGCAAGCACAATGCCCTGCGCAAGCTGTAAAGAGGATGATGTCCCTGCCGAGACAGAAGAAAACGATGCTGGGCTAACATCCGAAGCAAGGAAGGAGCGATGAGGCTTGCTGCCATGTCCTGTAGTCATACAATCTGCCATTATATATCCATTATCATTATCACATTCACACTGCACATTTCTTAAGTTAAGTCACCCGATCGCTAAACTCAACAACAGGCATGGCCGCAAGGAAGTTTATTTTGTACCAACTTTTGTTTAAATGCTGCACCTGTAACATACATATATTGTGGCTATACTTTCACCTGTTCAGACCACTCGCAGCGATTTCGCATGCAGCGCCAACAAGGAATACAATTTGTGATAATCGTGTAGTGTATGAAAGGAAACAGAAGGATGTACGATTGAGGAGGATAGAAAATTTCTAAATTTCAGCTTACCTTTTGATTTTTTGATCCCCTTATAGTTTTTACATATGTATATTTATATATATTTAGTTAAAAATTGTATGTATGTAAATCGGAAGCAACTAAAACCAGAGAAGCGACTAAGTAGGAAGGGATATACTCGTGCATACATTATTGACGCCGTTGGACAGTGAATCGCTGAATCGCAGGCTGTGTGCGCTTCAGGTGCAACAGTATCCAATCAACAAATTAGTCTTAGTTCCATATTCTAATAAATGCAATTTATTCAATTTGGAATGTTTCATTTATTGCTACATATATCAGAATTCATTTTATTCAGATATCCCTTAGTCCTATTTAATAATGTTTCCTGTACAACTAAACTATGTATGGCTTGTGGGAAGATAACCATGTTGATCGAACAGAGGCATTATATTGCGTATGGGATCGAATGATAATGCTTTGATAAAACTTAGTCTTATTAAAGCTATTATATATATGTACATACAATCGAATAAGCCCGTTGGGAAATGGAGCGGAGATCTTTTAGAGAGTTAAAACCTCTTAAAACATAACAAAAGACGAATCTTCATTAGCTGACGATTTATAAAAATACCTCACATTGATGCATCTCATCTGGTCATTACACGGCTATACGACTATTCAATTCAAAAAATGTCCACGAGCCGCAGGTGTAGCTACCTCTACATGCCGTTTTGATACAAAATGGTTGATATTTAGCCTATAATTTAAATGTATCAAATAACGAGTATCTAAATAATTGAATGTGTGTGTATCCTTGCAATCCCATATGCTTCGCAGCTTCGATTAAAGTCGATCGAAACCTTACTATGTGGCATCTTGTTTATGGGAACTCTGCCTTTGTGTAATTGTGATCCAAGTTGGTGGTATCTACAACATTAGGATAGATGGAAATGGTGGGTGTACGCTAGGTGTAATTGTGATCCAGGTTGGTCGCATCAATGACCTCGAACAGATGGTACATGGCCTGCTCTGGTGCCCTCCGCTGGGCAGTCTGCTTCGGTGTGCTCGTGGTTCGGCTCCACTCACGGGCTTCCCAGTACTGCATTGTCCGCACAGAGGGCAATGGATAGTTGCTTCTCAGCAGCATGTTGTAGACACTCCTGCTGGCCGCATACAGATTATGCGCTTCGATTAGGTCCGCTCTGGGCCACACGATACGCCTGTCATTCTGAATCTTTTCAATTTGGGCCGGGGAGAAGATCCTCTCCAAATTGGCAACTAGTTGTCCATAGCGCTCATTCGATTTGTCCAGCTGCCGTTGCAGCCTCTCCATATCCCTTTCGCTGGTCTGGATGGACAGATTCATTATTAAGTTGTCTCGCTTCAGTTCGGCGCTGCAAGAACAGTGCAATTAGAATGGGATATGCAATGGTTTTGAGCCCTACTTTTCCTTCTCCAAGACCTTAAGGTAGCCATCGGCGTCCACCACCTGTACTTGCAGACACTCCTCCGCAGGCAGTTCCTCAAATTCGTAATCACTCTCCGACTCCTCTGGCTGGTCCCTGACAGGCTCTTTATCGTATTCCACCAGGAGAGGTTCCTCTTTTGCCTCTGGTGGGACCAAATGCCCCTCAACTATTTCTAAATCAATATCTTGATGCGATTGCAGGCTGGGCACAGCTTCCGGCTTTAGTTTGAGGGGCGTCAGATAGCCGCAGATCCCCCGACCCAGCCGCAAATCCCTTTCGAAATCTTCCATTTCAAAGTGCTCCAGGCAAACGCGCTCCACTGGGTAATTTATGTCGTCAACTCGGCGGCAGAAGAGGGTCCACTGCCGGCGCAGCTTTGGATCGATGGGAAATCTGAAGGAGCTCTGGCTGCTCCCCCTCAGGCTGTTCCTGCACTCCTCGACGGCGCAAAACATATTCGTTTTGCTATTAAAACGGATCTGCTATTTATATTTTATATTTTTATATTTTCTATTGCACTCTTTTGGGCTCCAGTGACGTCAGCTGTGTGGGCGAGCAG
This sequence comes from Drosophila lowei, assembly GCA_008121275.1. NCBI lineage: Eukaryota > Metazoa > Arthropoda > Insecta > Diptera > Drosophilidae > Drosophila > Drosophila lowei. The sequence continues at coordinate 4,134,272 of CM017778.1, forward strand.
TGTTGGGCAACGTTAGAAGTCCAATAAAAGCAAGTACATATTTAGAATAAACCAGTCAAGTAGAAAAGTCAAGTAATTCACTAATCGGATAAAATTATGTGGGCACGGCTGAGGGTTCTAACTAGCTAGTAATATTCGACGGAATATCAAAAAAGAAGAATATTTTCGAGTATTTTTCGGTATTTTTCGGTATGTTTTAAAAATGACAAAATAATCAATAACAGCATCAATATAAAACCAACGCTCGTTTGTATCTGTTTCGCCTTGTTTTTGCGGCGTTTTGTTTGTCTTGCTCATTTTTTAAGCAAGACGAAGGAAGAGGGCTGCATAATATAACTTCGTCAGTATTTCGTCGGTATTTTTTAAAATATGTTTTATCGATAAGAGGTAAAAAAATTTTATTGTGAAATCGTTAAAATGAAAAAAAATTGAATCGAAAATTTAAATTTAAATTTCTTGAAATTTTCACGTTTTGCTTTGTACTTGTCCTTACTTACTCATACATACACATATGAGCTCATATGTGGCGGCCCTCCGTGGACATCCGTAGTCATACATACACATATGAGCTTGAGGCAAGACAAACGGAATAAGTTTGTTTACGTTTGAAGGAAGAATGGAAAAGAAAAGGAAAAAATGCTAAGATATTTGTATTATTAATTGTATTGTATTTTTATTTTGTACTGTTCCCAATTACAAATATAAATAAAATACAAGGAATTTAATTTTTGTGCTACATGTTTGTTGTGTCCGCCGTACAATTTTATTCTTAAAATCAGAGCCTTATATCTGATTTGACAATGAGGTAGGAGGTACAATTTTGTATTCTACATTTGTGCAAGACATTGATACGATACTTGTATTCATTATCTCTGCAGCCCTGAATGGCGGCAAATCACACACACACAGCCACAAAATTTGCAGATCGTTGTCGGCCGCACTTTCAATGTCTTTTTTGTTGATACTTATCGTTGTTTTTGTATGAAAAAGTTAAAATATTAGTTAATTTATTAATTAAAAACCAATCAATGTTTAAAAATCGTATAAAGCAGTGCCTTCCAAATGGAAGCTGTCTCTGATTCTGATTGCTTTTTATTCTAATAGTTTTGCGTGTGCTTGTGTGTGTGAGAGTAGCTGGGATAACAGAACATTTGCCATTTGCGTAGTTTATTCCAAGAAACCTGCGACCAAAAGGAGAATTGCGCTTGAAATAATGGCACGCGACGGCACACAAGGCGGCACCCAAGGGGCCACCCAGAGCCAGGCATCCAACATTTGGACGCAGGTGGAGAGCCAACCGATGGAGAGGATCGTGTGGGGCAGATTGTACGGGAAGAATATCAAAATAAAATCGCTGGGTACGAGCTCCAACTACCGCATAGTGTATACGCATTCGTCCTTTTCTGTTGGTAACCATCCAAAAGTCCTTGTTCTTCGTGATCCTCAATATTTTAATCTATGTTCTATGTATTCCCTATAGATCTGAACAATGACGAATTTAAGGCTGGACGTGGAGAGGCGAATGATTTGGTTGACCCTCAAAGATTTGCCTGAGAAAATCCTGACGCGCATTTCCAAAGTGCATTTTATCATAAAGCGAGCCAATTGTGAGCTGACAAATCCGGTCTATATACAGGTAGATACATTATGGGTGTACCCTACCATTGCATACCTAAAGTCCTCATCTTTTGTTCTCCTTTTACCCAAGGACCTCTCACGCAATGGGACTTTTGTGAATAATGAAAAAATTGGCACCAATAACATGCGGATTTTGAAAAACGACGATGTCATATCAATTGCCCATCCCACATACAAAGGTAAGGGGATCTGCAAATGGCAGAGAGGCACAGTGAAATTTGCAACTAATTTTTGCACCTGCTTCCGCCCTTTGTAGCCTTTGTGTTCAAGGATCTCAGCCCGAATGAGGCTCTATGTGGCCCCTGAGGTGTTGGGAAACACTGATTATTAATTCTTGAATCAATAACAGCATCGATATGGATTGTGCTATCGGGGAACTGCCGATCTTTATATTATATAATCTTTATATTAGATTTGTGGGAAGATTTTCCCGTGGACGGCCGTTTTGAAGACCGGCGGCGCCCTTTGCCGCAGCTGTGGCCCACTACTCCGCCCTGCCACGCCGGAGGTGCTCTACCTGGAGTGTTCATCAACAAATAAGTGGCACAAGAGCAAATCGGGCAAAACATTTCAAATTATTAATCCGACCACAAGCGAAGCCGTTTGCAGGACGTTGGCCAGAGGGGTGCCTGGGTGCCGAGGGGGCGGTGCTGGTGCAGCCGAACAGCTGTTTTCGTCGACCGTGGCGTCCAAAAGGAAAATCCTGTGCAGACAATGCCGGAGGGCGCGCATCCTGGAAGGGGTGGACAGCCGGACAGAGGTCGCCCCCCTCCCCTCGGACTCTATACGCCGGATCCGAGCTATAATCGTGGCCGGGAGCTCAGGTTCGACCTGGAGACGAGATGACTCTGGATGGCAACAAGTGTCAGGTAGTGGTTGGCAGCTAGGACGACGTACCGGAGCGAAAGGAGCACCTGGGACATTGATTAAGACGGGCCAGAGCCGCAACCTCGCCAAGGACGGGCCCTGCATCCCCCCCAGCTACGACAGACAGCCCGAATGTGCCGCCTCGCAACATTGCCGTGCATGCCATGAAGGTGAGGCGTCTGCTCTTCTCGACAGATGTCGGCAGCCATCAGGCCATCATTCGGGCCCGAGTCGATGGCAATGAGCGTGTAAAGCTGGCCTGCAGGAGTCACGGCGCTGGCCCTGAACCAACAGTCCGATATGATCTACTATGCCCATGGCAAGCGAATCGATGGAAAGAACAAGTAAGCCACGAATATGGGGATCCTCTGGACACATGTGTAATCCCCTGCTCCCTCTCTACAGGAAAACCCTTGTTTCCATGCACATCTCGCAGGTGATCTCGCATTGCCGCCTTGGGGAGATTTGTGTACTGGCTCGAGGACAAGACCGGACTGGAGAGGATCACTGTCAACGGAGAGCGTCGTTCCGTGGAGCTGCATCGTCTGTCGCAGTTCACCGACATCCGGGCTGTGTGGACACCGGATGCGAAAGTGCTGCGCAATCATTCTGCTCGTGCCCCAAGCATCTGATGCTACTGGAGGACAAGGAGAACTACGGCGTGTATCCGGCCAGATAATTTTAAGTGGCGGGAGTAGTGACATGAACAACGACTGTATATCCGCCTTCTGGCGCTGTGACGAAAGGACTGCCCGGCGGATCAGTTCAGCTGACAGTCAGCCGAGGGAAGCGACAAGGCTCTGATCTGCGATGGTACCACCTGTGACAATGTCCACGATGGGGCCGACTGCTGTAAGCGGCCAGGAGACTTTCAGTGTCCCATCAACAAGGTGAGTGGAAAGACACGATATCTGCCCAAATTCTTAAACTAACAATATCCTACTCCACCTTCCCACAGCTGTGCATGGCTGGGAACTGTGCCGATCGTGCGAACGATTCGTTTGATATTTGTTCTTGAAGGGCGGCGCATGGCCCTGCCTCGGATATTCTTGCACACCAAGCTAAAAAATCGAGCTCTAATGGCTCCATCGAAGAAATTAAATAAGGCAGTGAGCAGTAAGCATAGCCAAAGATAATTGAAAATCACTGCATACTGATGTTCTCCTCGCAGGGAAGCACGCCGACAAGCACTCCCTTGCAATAGATCCTTCTGCCGGATATTGCATTTGAGGTGCAACGTGACCAAGCTGCTGATGAAGATGGAGCGAAAAGACTCTGGACGAGTGTGCCAGGTTACCACTAGGTCTCAGGTCCCAGGTCCGAAGGCGACACCAGTTTAAGGTGCGCGCTTGTCCCCAACGAACGAAGGACAAGTTGCTCAGAATAGGCCAAGTAAGTATAAATACCACCAAATGTATGACACATTTTTGGCTAAGTCTCGACCATTGTCAGAATGGGACAAGGAAACGAAACCCAAACAAATAAGCACGGAAGAAGTCAGCAAACCTTCCGCAGGGGTCGCTCTGGTGGAACGCCATGGATAAGTCGCCCCATCAACAGCCGCCATCGCTGCCTACAAAATCTTTATAAATCCTTATGTAACAGCACTGTACTCTAGCAAACTGCAGGGAAGTAAGATGCATAAGTTATAATGTCCGCCGCAAGCCTTTAAATAATGAAACCCATTGTTTCCAGCTTATTGGAATTTACTTCCTTCAGCTTCAATGGGGTTGCGCGCGGAATCGAAAAAAATTGTTCAACCAACTTTTCGATGTTAAACAGCTCTGGTGGATAATATTGATGACATTCCTCGTGGACTATGGTTTGATAATCTGGCAAATTATCGAAGACGTCCCTCCAATTAGTTGGCGTGAAGCTCGAATCATAAAATTTTCTTAGAATAACATCGACGAAGGGCGCTTTTGTGTTGCTGCAAAAAATCCTATCCAGATACGTGAAATCCCACAAAGCTGGAAAATGACAATTGGCATTTGAAACGGCTAGCCCATTGGCTGGGCACCCATCGGGCACAACAATAGCCATTAGGTTGTCTGCTAGGCCCATATCCACAGTCCTTTGCAGGACGATACTTAAGGCCGCGTTTATTTTTTTAAGCCCAGTTTGGAACCACCATCAATCGGAAGTGCTTGAGCTATGGGCAACACATGCAAGTAAATGAAACGGAAGCTAGTCCCGTCCATTTTGAAGCCAGCTATTGCTAGCACTTTCCAGCGTGGTGGTGATACGGTCGAGAGCAATGGGATGTGGTATTCATCGAAGATGAGTAAAAATGGCTGACCAGTAAAAACCATAAGGTTCGAAAGTAGGTCTATTTTTCCACGTTTGAGCTCTTCTACGTGCCCTGGTCGCTCGATATGCCGAATGGCTCTTTTAATCTCTACAAGGGAATGGTTCAACGGGTTTTCAACTTTGTCAACTTTTTTTAGGTTCAAAAACCAAACAAAACATTTTAAAAAACCTTTTGATTTAGAACTCCAATTTTTAATTTATTTGTTAAAGAATGGTATCTTGAATATTAAAAAAATATTTTTTTTCCAAGTTCATTCGTGTCTTGATTTTTAAAATGAAATTTCTCATAGAAAATGCATTGAGTCTATTCTATTGATCGGCAGTGTAAGGTGCTAAAAAAAAAAGCGGAATTTAAAGAAAGATTTTCTCAGGAAATTAAATTTGTATTTTTATGTTTACTTATACTATAAAAAATAATAAATAAATAGAATTAGTGCGTCTTTCGGCTCGCAAAAGATATCATAAACGGCTTGCAAAAGTCCCGTTGTCGTGCTATCTACGACCCCTTGGGACGTCCTTGTGCACTAAACCTTTTATTTAAAAGTTAAAAAAAAACAGTAAGGACTAAACCTGGTCGAGGACACGACGATCCATGAAGTGCATCGAAGTGGTTGCGAAGGACCATTGAACGGGGCAATCTGCGCCGTGGAGAGCAGCTTGAGAGAGCTCTAAAGTCTTCAGACTTCAGCTTGCGGCTTACAAGACCGAGGCTGTTCTGATCAGCAGCAGTAAGTTGGTGGAGGCAGCTCGAGTGTCGGCGGCCACGAAATGAGCATATGTATACTGGGAGCATATGGAGTCCGCCAATACAAAGGCCGTGCACTATCGCGAATCCTGCTAAATTCCAGGAACCAAGCAAGGAGAAAATTGATAACCAGCGTCGTTTCTTCCCAGCTGCTGTATGGTGTTCCAGTGTGGTCCAAAGCTACAAAGATGCTGAGCTTAATGCACGGAGGAGGACGCCCATCACGTCTTCTTCGTGGGCCATCGCTTCGAGTACGATGGGCTCGAGCTAGAGGAAGAGCGACAGCGTGGGAAGAAATGCTTTGCGGCTGTACCGCACAGATATGCACCATTATCCCAGATATCACTATATACTAAAACACTGTTTTAGTATTGGTGAGGTGGCGTGCCAAAAGTTAGATATTAAATTAATTATTGTACGGTGAGGCTTGTAGCTGCTGTGAGGAGGCCTAGGGTTTTTGGGGGCCGCCGAAAATTAGGCACCGTCTGACGAGAGGCAAAACAAATTCTCTTTAACAGTCGGCAAAGAGGGCCTGGGATCAGAGAGTGGGTCAGAGCCAGGTCAGACTTCCTCGTCGAAAGGAGAGCGAGTTCGAAGTCGAAGTCCGACAAGATGAAAGGCTATAAATAGATGTCATTGGACGCCATTGCGGCATTCCAAGCCTGGTCGACAGCATTGGATTTTGTTCACCAAGTGTCCTCTATAGTGGCAGCCGGATTTGAATATAAAAAAAAAAAGAGAGAAAAACCATCTAAATTCAAGAACAACAAGTGAAAAGTAGCCCAGGCAGTGAGGCGTTGATTAGTGAAACCTTTTCGATACACCCTTTCGACGGGTCACCCGTTTGGGTAAGTTGAGAAAAAAAAAAACAGCCGAGCGAAAGTGTATAAAGGTGTTCTGTGTGTGCAAATTTCCCTAGGTTTTAAATTGGAGGAGGCTCGTCTTCCACAACAACCAGCTGAAGTTCATAGGAATTCGCCGGAGCTTTGGGTCGTCGCCTTGAAGCAATTCGGCGAGCCAGAGAGGAGAGGCCAACTAGTGCCCGGCAGACGGCAGCCGCGTCGGCTTGTTTCATCGCTCCGCGTATGCGTCCATACCCCGTGCGTAGGGGAGGAGGCAGAGAAGAAAAAAAAGTGTTCTGCAGTTAGTGGAAAATAGTGGCAGATCGAATTAGAAATTTCTCACAGAAGGCCAGCCCAGTTCAAAATAACCAAAAAAATAACAAATATAAGAAACAAATAACGTAACATAGTCATATGCCCTAAGCATTTTTACCCGGGTTATTTTTATTCTCCCTCTTCATTTAGGCTTCTTTAGCTCTCTATCCCTTTCTATCTCTCTCCACCTAACTTTGCCGCTGCGGGCGAGCCCCCACATACCGGTGCTCGATAAGCGCCGCTGATCTGCAAAGAGGAATGCAAAACTGAGCGCAGAGGAATGTAAAGCGGCGTGAGGGACGGGAAGAAAAGAGATAGACAATCACAGTTAAAATTAACTCGATCTGCCTGAGCCACTCGGTCGTCATCTCATTTTTTGTGTGTGCGAATTGTGTGTGTTCTTTTTTTTCAAACTTTTCAGGGGCCCAAATCGGAAGCGCTTCGTCGATGGAGGTTCCTGTAAGTCGTTTTAATTGAATAAATAAATTATCTTCCACCTTTTGTGTGGCGAATGTTCTAAAAGTTCGCCACGGGAGCACACCCAATTAGTGGGATGAAAAGAGAGGGCATCAAAAAGTTCTCCTCTTGATTCTTTTCCCGGCGTCTCTCGTGCATTACACCTTCTCTTTTGGTGGATCGCTATGCCCAGCGAATGCCTACATGCAATTTTCTTACATTTCTTTTTGCTTTCATTCCTATTCAAATCATCTGTTCTCACTCATATCTAGCCTAAGCTTCTTATTTATTTACATTACTTTACTCAACTTATTTAAAATTAAGTCGTAGCCAATACTCGGGGAAGGGAGAAACTGATGAATATACTAATTTACAGGGGATCACAAATTTTAGTCTAAGCTATGAATAAACGTTTATAATGTGTGAGTAGAAGCAATAGTGTTTGATCTCCTGCAGCAAGCCCCCTGTAGGTCCCGCATAATATAAGGGGTCTTGTAGCAAATCATGTGTTATCGGGCACAACAAGACCAAGGTAGGGTGGGCGAACATCACTCCTCATGAACAGCTGAGGAATTCTTTTCGTTGTCCGTTCACCAGTGCAGTTATTGTCTTTCGTTTTAGGTGTTGTGCTTTCCGTCCGGTTTCAAATGGCTTATTGACACGCATTAAATGTAAGATAATAATAGGGTAGGCCTCAGCTTAGGAGCAAATATACAAGAACACCACACTCGTGGCCGACGAGCCAGTAGCCGGAAAATTGACAGCGTGCCGCTTCAAGCTGAGAGGACCATCTCGCCTACATCGTGGTTGCACGTTACATTTATTATTATTTTTGGCGCCCAACGTGGGCCTCACTGTTAGGTAGGAATTATTAAAATTTGTACTTAGGGGTGTGGTTCACGAACAATTACCTAAAACAAACCTTCACTTTTTAAATTTTCCTTGGCGACTGTTCGATGTCTTTATTGAAGACAAAGAAACCCAAATCATTTCCGCTTTCATTCAGTTCGCTTACGGATCTTTGGAATATCGATAGAAAACTAAGCCCCAGGGTATGTTTCCGGGCCACGATTCTAAGGGTTCTGAGTGAGTTTGACTTATTTCTGTACAAATAGCCTGATTGTCGTGATTAATAGGAATACTACTAGAATAGCTTTAAGAAGCTATCTGTTGTCCATGTCATTTCAGTCTGCGCTGTAAGTGCTACTCAACTTTATGCCTGAGGGACCAAAGGATAACTGAACCGTCTTGGATTCACTGGTGATGCATTTAGCTTAAGTGCACTCCTGACCACGGATCATTTCATTAATTGCCTCAGTTTGCATTGTCTTATCTTTGTTTGGCAGTTTGGATCACTGCTTCTATAAGCGCTGTTGGACGCAGGTGCGCAGAATTTAGAATTACCACTGCCCACGGCCTAGGTGATCTAACTTGCCAGAAAGTATTTTCCTCTTTAGCTGTACCTGGTGAAATAATTCGGACAATTGAGAGAGGCTCTGCAGGGAGCCAGGCTAGCTGGGAGATCAAACCATTAGAATTTTTTCTGTAATATTTTTTTTGTGTTTGAAACTGTTGAGTTGAGAATTTTTTTTGGTTTAATTAATATTCAAATTTATTTCACTTTCAAATTTTCTTCATTACATATATATATAAAAACATACATAACCTTTCAGAGTTAAGCAGATAGTTTTTTTAGTAAACACCTATAATAAGAAAGATGGGCTTGGATCGGTCTGATGATGAAGGGGCAAGCGCCTCAGCAATCTGTTGCAGGCTGTGCAAAGACACAATAGCCCCCGAAGATGTTTATAGAACTCCTTGTCAGCATGAATTCCATAAAACATGCATGCGAACATACCTTAAGACCCAAACAACCTGTCCAGTTTGCAATACGGTTTGTATTGCCCCAACGGCTGGTCAGCCTCCTCTGGTGCCTGGCAAGACTAGACAGCAGACAAAGTCAGTTCTCGCGGGAGGCAGTAAGCAATCCCAAGCGGGGTCGGAGGGTCAAGCGTCTACTTCAAATCAAGCGTCTAGTTCAAATCAAGTTTCTAGGGAGATCACGGCGGCTATTAGGGGTATGCAGAATGAATTACTTATCCACCTGACGGAGAAGATGTCTCAAATGATAAGTACCACTGTCGAAGCTCGGTTAGCTTCTAATGCGCAAATTCCGCAGCCGTCAGTAGGGAGCCTGAATATGAACGCTTCTTTGGACCAATTGCTAGAAATTCCCGAGGGGAACCAGGGCGCAGTTTACACCCCTTCACTCCGGACTTCGCTCTCTAGATCAGCAGCATCTGACTTAGCTCAGAGACCTGACAAGGTGGGTCATATAATGAATAATTGGAAGCTTCGCTTTTCGGGAGCCTCAGACTCCTTAAGCGTGGATTCATTTATATACCGGGTAGAGGCCCTTACCCATCAAACGTTGGAAGGGAACTTTATGCTGTTGTGCAGCAATGCAAACACTCTGTTTGAAGGGAAGGCATCTGATTTTTATTGGAGGTATCACAAGACAGCTGGCTCAGTGCGGTGGATGGATCTGTGTGAAGCGTTGAGGAAGCAGTTCAGAGATTCCCGGACGGACGTAGACATTAGACAGATGATTCGCGATAGGAAAAAAAAAAAAAAAGAGACTTTCGAGGTATTTTTTGACGCAATCCAAAAGCTCACTGACAGGTTAGAGCAGCCTCTTTCTCATAAAACTCTGGTCGAGATCGTTCGTCGAAACTTGCGGCCAGAAATACAGCATGAAATCCTGAATCAGAAAATAGACTCAATAGAAGCACTACGGGATATATGTCGGAGGCGAGAATGTTTTATGGAAGAGGTGCGTCGGACTCATGGCTATCAAAACCTGCTCCATTTCGAAAGCAAATCTCGGAGCTAGTGGACGAAGCCTTGGGAGAGGATGCGGAAGAATTCTCGGAATCGGAGTTTGGGGAGGAGATAGCAGCTTTATCCTTGGTGTGTTGGAATTGTCGGAAAGAAGGGCACCGTTACCACGACTGCGTAGCTAAACGGAAAATATTCTGCTTTGGCTGCGGAGCGCCAAACACGTATAAGCCATCTTGCAAAAAATGTCAAAAAAACACCAAGGAGAACACGGCAGAGTCTCGTCGGCTGACCAGTGTTCCGCAGAGGGGTCGGCGAAACAGGATTAGATGTAGCAAGTAGCGAAACGCAAGAGGAGCCTTCTCGGGATTTTGGGGAGGCGGAACCACCGATAGTGGGATGGCATACAAATTTGATAGAGGGTAAGAAGTTAGCACCTCCAGTGGAAATTGTTAAGTCAAGGAGACTAACTAGAAATGCACGTAGGATCAAGGCCCATTTTAAATCTCTCAAATGTATTAATGAGATAAGGAAAAGGAAGGAGATAAGAGGCCTTATGCCGAAGTCAAGTTACTGGATAGAACCGTAGTAGGATTGCTAGATACCGGCGCCGGAATGAGTTGCGTGGGTGGTCAATTGGCAAAGGAGGTAGTATGCAGTAAGAAACCATTTAAATTGGTGTCGTCCAATGCTTTTACGGCTGATGGAAAGAAGCATCAAATAGTAGGAAAGTTAACAACTAAGATAGAGTACCGCGGGGAGTCTAAAACATAGAGCTATTCATAATTCCTAATTTAAGTCAAGATTTATATTTAGGTATTGATTTTTGGTCCCTTTTTGAATTATTACCGTCCGAATGGAAGATTTCCGAAATTTGCGAGAGTTCTGATGTTCATACACTTACTTCTGCTCAGGAGGCGGCGTTAAACCAGGTGATTTCCCTATTTCCATCCTTCGCTGTGTCGGGTCTGGGAAGGACAGATATGCTTTGTCATACCATCGATGTGGGGAATGCGAAGCCCGTAAAGCAGAGACATTTCTCAGTCTCACCGGCTGTTGAGAAATTGCTGTACGGGGAAGTTGATAGGATGCTGAGATTAGGGGTGATTGAGGAGTCAGGAAGCGCTTGGTCTTCTCCGGTGGTTCTGGTCCAAAAGCCTGGGAAAGTCTTTGTCTAGACAGTCGAAAAGTAAACGCGGTGACAGAAAAAGATGCGTACCCGTTGCCCCAGATTGATGGCATCTTGAGTAGATTGCCCAAGGCAGAATATGTAACTAGCCTGGACTTGAAAGATGCATTTTGGCAAATACCTTTGGAGGTGGCGTCGAGAGACAAGACTGCATTCACCATACCAGGGAGGCCGTTGTACCAATACAAGGTCATGCCTTTTGGTTTATGCAACGCCTCACAAACCATGTCCAGACTCATGGATAAGGTAATACCCGCAGCTCTCCGAAATCAAGTTTTTGTCTACTTAGATGACCTGCTGGTCATTTCAGACACATTTCCCTCGCATCTTGAGGTACTGCGTTCGGTGGCAGAACACATCCGTCACGCAGGGCTGACCATAAATATAGAGAAGAGCAGATTCTGTAGGAGATCCGTAAAATATCTAGGTCACGTAATTGGCGAAGGCGGTATTAAAACAGACCCGGAAAAGATTTCCGCCATTACTAAGTTTCCGCTCCCAAGAACTCTCCGAGCCCTGAGGAGCTTCCTTGGAATGGCCGGGTGGTATAGGAAATTTATACATGATTTTGCTTCACTATCCGCCCCTCTAACAGACTTGAAAAAAAAAAAAAAAAAATTCGTCATGTCCCAGGATGGAATAGAGGCCTTTGAAAAATTGAAAGAAACGCTGTGCAAGGCTCCAGTTTTAAGAAGTCCTGACTTTGGAAAGCCCTTCTATATACATTGCGACGCGAGCAATACGGGAGTAGGGGGTGTACTAGTCCAAAAGACGGAAGAAGGGGATGAGATGCCGATAGCTTTCGTGTCTAAAAAGCTGAATAAAGCCCAGCGCAATTATACAGTGACCGAGCTAGAGTGCCTGGCGGCCTTAGTGTGCATTAAAAGTTCAGAGCTTATGTCGAAGGTCATCAATTCACCGTGATAACGGATCATGCCTCACTGAAGTGGTTGATGTCCCAAAATGATCTGCACTCGAGGTTAGCTCGATGGGCACTAAAATTGCAAGGTTTCCGATTTAGCATCGAGCACCGAAAGGGAACCCAGAACATAGTCCCAGATGCATTGTCAAGGGTTCACCAGGATGAGATCGCAGCAATAGACAAGAGTAATGGGCTTCTGGTGGATCTAGATTCTCCTCACTTCAGAGCGGTAGGGTATCTTGAATTGGTGGAGCGGGTAAAGAGCAACCAGGAACGATTGCCAGACGTAAAAGTGGTCGACAACTTAGTTTACAGAAGAGCTGAGCATGCGAATGGCGACTTACTTCATGACTCGTTTGCTTGGAAATTATGGGTGCCTAAGGAATTGATCAGCGAGATCTTAAAACTGTCACATGATGATTCGTTAGCCTCGCATGGGGGTATTCATAAGACCTTGGAGCGCGTCCGTAGGTACTACTTTTGGCCAGGATTGGTTAACGACGTCAAAGCTTATGTGAATAATTGCAGTGAGTGTAAGACCACAAAGGCGCCGAACTTTACCTTGCGGCCACCCATGGGAAAGCCGGCCGAATCACAAAGATTCTTTCAGCGACTATACATTGATTTTCTTGGTCCATATCCTAGGTCACGAAGTGGTCACGTCGCTATTTTTATCGTGTTAGACCATTATTCTAAATTTGTTTTCCTCAAAGCCGTTAAGAAGCTGACAGCTGATGTAGTGATCAAATACTTGCGTGAGGATCTCTTTCATACTTTCGGGGTGCCCGAAACCATAGTGTCCGACAATGGATCCCAATTCAGGGCTGAAAAATTCCAAAGCCTTTTAAAAAGCCACCGTATCTCACATACCTTGACAGCGGTACACGCGCCACAGGCAAATGCCTCCGAGAGAGTCAATCGCTCAGTGATTGCCGCCATCAGAGCGTATGTGCGTCCGGATCAAAAAGATTGGGACGAGAATTTAAGCAGCATTTGTTGCGCGCTGAGATCGTCCATCCACTCGGGAGTAGGCGCTACGCCATACTACATGGTGTTTGGTCAGCAGATGATCACTTCTGGTGGCACTTACTCTTTGCTGAGATCACTAGAGATGTTGGAAGACAGGACGGCAGCTTTTACAAAAGAGGATTCCTTGGAGTTGGTCAGGAAGAAAGCACGTGAAGTAATGGATAAGCAGAATGCTCGTAATGAAAAGCAGTATAATCTGAGATCAAGAGAGATAGTATACCAGGTTGGGCAGGAAGTTTATAGAAGGAATTTTAAACAAAGCAACTTCCAAGCTGGATACAACGCTAAGCTTGGCCACGCTTTCGTAAAGGCTAGAGTTCGGAGAAAGCTAGGAAATTCACTTTATGAGTTGGAAGATCTGCAGGGCCGAATCATTGGGAAATACCACGGGAAAGATATCCGCCAATAACAGCTACAAGCGGTTCATCCTTGTGAGTCTTCTGCACCCCAAGTCTGATCTTGGCAGGGGGGGGAGTTGTACGGTGAGGCTTGTAGCTGCTGTGAGGAGGCCTAGGGTTTTTGGGGGCCGCCGAAAATTAGGCACCGTCTGACGAGAGGCAAAACAAATTCTCTTTAACAGTCGGCAAAGAGGGCCTGGGATCAGAGAGTGGGTCAGAGCCAGGTCAGACTTCCTCGTCGAAAGGAGAGCGGGTTCGAAGTCGAAGTCCGACAAGATGAAAGGCTATAAATAGATGTCATTGGACGCCATTGCGGCATTCCAAGCCTGGTCGACAGCATTGGATTTTGTTCACCAAGTGTCCTCTATAGTGGCAGCCGGATTTGAATATTCAAAAAGAGAGAGAAACCCTCTAAATTCAATAACAACAAGTGAAAAGTAGCCCAGGCAGTGAGGCGTTGATTAGTGAAACCTTTTCGATACACCCTTTCGACGGGTCACCCGTTTGGGTAAGTTGGAAGAAAAAAACAGCCGAGCGAAAGTGTATAAAGGTGTTCTGTGTGTGCAAATTTCCCTAGGTTTTAAATTGGAGGAGGCTCGTCTTCCACAACAACCAGCTGAAGTTCATAGGAATTCGCCGGAGCTTTGGGTCGTCGCCTTGAAGCAATTCGGCGAGCCAGAGAGGAGAGGCCAACTAGTGCCCGGCAGACGGCAGCCGCGTCGGCTTGTTTCATCGCTCCGCGTATGCGTCCATACCCCGTGCGTAGGGGAGGAGGCAGAGAAGAAAAAAAGTGTTCTGCAGTTAGTGGAAAATAGTGGCAGATCGAATTAGAAATTTCTCACAGAAGGCCAGCCCAGTTCAAAATAACCAAAAAAAATAACAAATATAAGAAACAAATAACGTAACATAGTCATATGCCCTAAGCATTTTTACCCGGGTTATTTTTATTCTCCCTCTTCATTTAGGCTTCTTTAGCTCTCTATCCCTTTCTATCTCTCTCCACCTAACTTTGCCGCTGCGGGCGAGCCCCCACATACCGGTGCTCGATAAGCGCCGCTGATCTGCAAAGAGGAATGCAAAACTGAGCGCAGAGGAATGTAAAGCGGCGTGAGGGACGGGAAGAAAAGAGATAGACAATCACAGTTAAAATTAACTCGATCTGCCTGAGCCACTCGGTCGTCATCTCATTTTTTTGTGTGTGCGAATTGTGTGTGTTCTTCTTTTTTTTTCAAACTTTTCAGGGGCCCAAATCGGAAGCGCTTCGTCGATGGAGGTTCCTGTAAGTCGTTTTAATTGAATAAATAAATTATCTTCCACCTTTTTGTGTGGCGAATGTTCTAAAAGTTCGCCACGGGAGCACACCCAATTAGTGGGATGAAAAGAGAGGGCATCAAAAAGTTCTCCTCTTGATTCTTTTCCCGGCGTCTCTCGTGCATTACACCTTCTCTTTTGGTGGATCGCTATGCCCAGCGAATGCCTACATGCAATTTTCTTACATTTCTTTTGCTTTCATTCCTATTCAAATCATCTGTTCTCACTCATATCTAGCCTAAGCTTCTTATTTATTTACATTACTTTACTCAACTTATTTAAAATTAAGTCGTAGCCAATACTCGGGGAAGGGAGAAACTGATGAATATACTAATTTACAGGGGATCACAAATTTTAGTCTAAGCTATGAATAAACGTTTATAATGTGTGAGTAGAAGCAATAGTGTTTGATCTCCTGCAGCAAGCCCCTGTAGGTCCCGCATAATATAAGGGGTCTTGTAGCAAATCATGTGTTATCGGGCACAACAAGACCAAGGTAGGGTGGGCGAACATCACTCCTCATGAACAGCTGAGGAATTCTTTTCGTTGTCCGTTCACCAGTGCAGTTATTGTCTTTCGTTTTAGGTGTTGTGCTTTCCGTCCGGTTTCAAATGGCTTATTGACACGCATTAAATGTAAGATAATAATAGGGTAGGCCTCAGCTTAGGAGCAAATATACAACAACACCACACTCGTGGCCGACGAGCCAGTAGCCGGAAAATTGACAGCGTGCCGCTTCAAGCTGAGAGGACCATCTCGCCTACATCGTGGTTGCACGTTACATTATTGAAGAACACTCACTCCGATAACGGCTAATGGCACCAATAAGAAGCAGGTAAGGAGGCAGGTAAGAAGGTCTTCTGAAGTGGTGAAGAAAGTTGGCGGCCTCTTTTTTTTTATTTTTTATATTCATATAATTATTTATTTACTCTATGATATATACTATACAATTTATATTTAACTTAAATTAACGGACAAGAGTACTGTTGGGACTAGGGGCCCCGCGGACTGCGGTACTGCCGCAAAGCATTGCTTCGCAGTGGCGGCGGCCTCTTTTGAAAGTGTGTGTGTGTGTGTATGGGCAAGAAAAACGGATGGACCGATAGGCGATATTTGTTGTACCATCGATCTTGGATAAAATAATTTACTTTTTAATGGCCTTAAGCTCTGTAGCGCGACTATAATTACTAAAACTATAATTATTGGTGTTCCTTGTTGTTTTTAGAGGGGATAATTGCGTTGATGGGGGAAAAAAAAGTGCAAAAATGTATCGTTAAAATGCGATAAAATGTAGCTTACAACTATCGTGTAAATTGTCGTCACTATCCACCTGTTGCTCAGCCTTACCGTTGCGATTACTTAACCCTACGGCTATAAAAATGATGAGAGTAACAACAACAACAACAACAACTACAAAATGGGAGTGGCTTGATGGGGAGGTGGCCACGAAAACTACATCAGAAAATCTCCCCAGGTGCACCGCCAGAACCGGCAGAACGGCCAAAAACACTACCAATGCCGCCTTGCCCTCCTACGACTCCTGCCACCAATACAAACATAAAGGCTTCACCACCACCAGAATCCCGGCTCGAATCGGAAAGTTTAATGGAACCCGGCAATTGGAATGGGCAAGTGACGCCAAGAAAATAAAGCGTCTCAACAACTAAGCCGACACTAATAATTAACATATATGGAATAAACAAAATTAAGAGCAAAGCTCCATTAAAAAATAGCGAGAGAATTACTCTCAGAAAATTAATAACGGATTTTTCGTTGGACGAAATTTAAAATTATCTTTGTGCAAGTAACGACAACTTGTTGAGGAAATAATAACATTATTCTCCGAGGAAAAAAAACTAGATTGGTGTTCTGGTAAAGCACAACATCCAAAATTTTATAACACCATTCAATCTCAGCAAAAACGAAACAATAAAAAAACTCACAACGGTACCAACTAACATCAAAATTAACATTAACATAAGAATCCATTTTCATCAGATCAGTTATAATAAATAAGTAGAGAATGTAATTAAATTAAAGTATATGTGCCTTTTTCTTTGCTTGTGCCTTTCGGTAAGGAGCGAAGCGGAAGCCTAACAGAACAGGAAAATCCATGAGCTCGGGTGTCTGCCCCAATAATAAGACCCCTGAACCGTTATAACTTTATAACTTCAAATTTAATCTAAAAACAGCGATGTTTTAGAAAAAACATCGTTGTCTGCAATCTACATACCAACCGATTGCAAATTTGATGTTTCTCCCAAAGATTTCTTTCGCTACAAGAAACCTTGTTTTAGACAAGATCCAATAAAAGCAAGTATTTAGAATAGGCCAGTCAAGTAGAAAATTGATTCAATAATCGGATAAAATTATGTGGGCATGGCTAAATGTTCTATATAGCTAGTAATATTCCACGGAATATCAAAATCGGAATATGTAAAATAGAACTTAAATTCGTCAGTATATTTACGGTATATTTTTAAAATGAGACGGTATATTTTGGTATATTTCTGAGGGTCTATTTCTGAGGTGACGTGCCCGTGCCATCAGCATCGACAATTGTTATTATATTTCGTTAACTGGAAACGGCCAAGCCACTGGCCAGCTAAATCAAATGCAGTAGACGCCTCCCCGGGAAACAACGGAGCGGCAGTGAGAACACAGATTGATTGTTTGTCGCTAGTGGCGACAGGGACAGGTCGCACGACAGGAGAATGGGCATCAACGTCAGCCGGACGGCGGACCTGGGGTCCAACGAGTGGCTGCAGCGGTTCGTTGGGCGACACCACATTGCTCACGATGACGAGGCCTTCTGGAACGGACTGCTCAACTACAACATTGTGTTGCCGGAGAACAGGTGCGTACTGGGCGGGTGCTGGAAGTGTGTAGACGTCATCAAGTGGTCTGGTTAACGTTTCTTCGTTTTTTTTTCAGCCAGGACCAGCTAAACCTGGACAGCCGGCTGGAGACGCTATGTCAGTCGTTCATCGGTAATAATCTGAAGACTGGCAACTTCGGCTCCCTGGTCACTGCGTTCCTGGAAAAGACCAGCGAGCTGCTGTCGCTTTCTGACCAAGAGAGCAACATGCATGTGTGGCAGACCTTCAACGCCCTCTTCATCATTCGCACCCTGGTCAAGTACATCAATGAAACGGGCTCCGAGTTCCAGCTGCTGCAGCATTTCGAGGCGCTGCCCAGCGCAGAGCTTGTGCAGGCGGCCGTTGAGCTGCAGCAACAGACGCCAGCGGAGAGTGCCACCATTGCCATCGAGGCCACAGAGCAGGCAGCGGCTGCCGCCGCATCAGCGCCTGTCTTCGTGGACGGCGCCAAGTTCGAGACCTTTATTGATGCCTTGGTGAACCTGATTGTAGTGATACCCGTCAAGGAGTTCACCTACCACCTGCACCTGGAGGCAGTCAATATGCTTATCACGCTGCTGTCGGTGCATCTGTTTGCGCAGCAGCCCACGGAGAAATCGATAGTCTTTCGCACGGTCTTCAAGTGCCAGCACGCCAACGTGCTGATGTCGGCCCTGCTGCACTTTGTGGCGCGCATGGTGGAGGTGCCGCATACCATGTTCGGCTCTAGCTCAGCGGGCTCCATCGTCTTCGGCATCGCTGAATCGCTGCTATCCATCTTCACGTTCCGCAAGCAGCAGGATGTGCTGAAGGCGAGCAACGCCGTTGGCGGAGAGCTCTCGCAGCAATTTCGCACCCATTATCCGCTGGCCAACCAGAGTCTACTGCTCATCCTTATACTGACAAACCACTGCACGGCCCAGGAGAATGCCTATCGCGCCAGTCTCTTTGGCTGCGCCGACTCCAAGGACTCGCCCAAGCAGGGAACGGTGTCCTTCCAGATTGACTTCTCGGCCGTGTACGAGACACTGTGCCGCATTGTCACCATTGACCAGGCCACGCTGCTGCTCTATCTGCTGCTCCATCGAAACGAGCGCTTCTACAGGTTCGTCATGCAGCAACAAGACCTGGAACAGTTGGTCATACCCATTCTGCAGACCCTGTACAATGCCCCCGACAGCAACTCCCATCACATATACATGTCACTGATTGTACTCCTTATTCTGAGCGAAGACGAGGGCTTCAATAAGAACGTGCACACAATTGTATGTTTTACCTGTCACATGGTCTCCTCCCATCCCATCTTATCCGCGTGCTATTTCCATACTGTTTCCAGATGCTGAAGAATATCACGTGGTACACGGAGCGCAGCATATCGGAGATATCGCTGGGCGGCATCCTCATCCTGATCGTCATCCGCACCATACAGTACAACATGCTGAAGATGCGCGACAAGTACTTGCACACCAATTGCCTGGCAGCTCTGGCCAACATGTCCGGACACTTCCGCGCCCTCCATCCATATGTGGCGCAACGCTTGGTCTCGCTGTTCGAGACGCTGGCACGCAAGCACACGCGGCTGGATGCCCAGCTCAAGGAGCCAGCCGACAGCGCCGTGTTTGTCAATGTCGTCACTACGGCCGAGGATATGCTTCAGGACCTGAGCGTACTGGAGGAGGTGCTGCGCATGGTATTGGAAATCCTCAACTCCTGCCTTACAAATCAGCTTGTGTATTGTCCGAATCTGGTCTACACGCTGCTGTACAAGCGCAGTGTCTTTGAGGGCTTCCGCAGTCATCACGCCTTCCAGGATGTCGTCCAGAACATCGACATGGTTAGGTTTCCTCTTTAAAAACCTATTCAATTAAAATTAATTATCCCTTTCTCTTTTCAGGTGGTGGGCTTCTTTTCATCGCGTTTGCAGCGCGTGCAAGAGCAGCGCGGCGAACTGGGGGTCAATGAGGTGCTCGAGGTGATATCGAAAGGTGCCAGCCAATGGTCCAGCGATCGGCTGAGGGTAAGCGAGCCTTTAAACCAATGAGAGAGATATATGCTTCATGAGTTCTTATTGCTTATTATTGCAGAAGTTTCCTGATCTTAAGTTTAAGTACGTTGAGGAGGATGCACCCGAGGAGTTCTTCATTCCATATGTCTGGACGCTGGTCTGCAAGTATGGCTGCGTGCACTTCAGCTCGGAGAGCATAAAGACCGTCACCACGGACATTGCCTGCTAATATTTGTTCACGCTCCCCACGCACACTCTTCTTCTTCGCTTCTCCTATCCACGAAGCATGTCTGATCTATGTATATGCCATCTACTAAGACAGAGCCTGGCTCGCACCTATGTATGCCTAATGCACTAATTCAAGCCAAAAGGTCAAACTGTTATATCGAAAGAAAAACGAAAAACACATCTCGAACGTTGACGATAAATGGAAACAAAGCTAGATAAGCGATCTAATGATAATACCTAGAGCAAGTAACGGTAATATTATGTATGTTAACCGTTAATCCAATCGGAAATTGTTCAAGTTAATACCTACATGGCATAAACCACATAGCATATGATAATATTTAGCTGCGCTGACAAACGGAGCATACCTATGGATGTTGAGCGGCAGAAACGAAATCAATAAAAAGTATATACACATATTGAAATATACCTATATATGTATACATACATAAACATAGATATATTTACATTGTGTATTTTAGTCTATGGATAATGATATATTATTGTATTTAGCAATTGGAAAAGTCGATAAATCATATAATAACTAAAGTTTATCATTCTCGTGCCCCTCTGTCTTTCTGTATTTCATTTCTCTATCTGCGCTTGGATAAGATAACTTTTTGGGTGCCAAATCATAATTGTGTCACCAAATGTTCTTATCTTCGCGTAGACAGTATGTCTATTCCAATAGATAAAGTTTCTTATGAACAGATAAAGTTGTCAACCCACACGTTGGATCGTCTTAGAAACAATATCTGTGCCACAGTGAGGGCATTAATTCCATGAAAGTACTACATCTAATATATAAAATTCTCGTGTCACGGTGATTGTGGTTGAACGCCTCCCAAACGGCTTGACTGATTTTTATGACATTTTGGATGTATATTTAGCAAATAGGTATGTAATTCCTGTACAAAGCTCTCCTTGCCCCCTCTGCCGTCCGAAGCTCCCGCATTATTGTAGCAGCAAACTTAGTGTTCGCATGTGTGGCTCGATACCTTCGGCGCTGATGCTGGTGCCTATCTGCTCCTCCAGCAGACGCCTCTCATGATGGCACGATGGCACTCGAAGAAGACGTGGTGCGCGTCCTCCTCAATTCCTCGGCAGCAGGCAGGGCACCAGTCGTCCGTTTCTTGGTCAAACAGCTTCAGGTACGATCGGAAGCATGCATGTTCGCTCAGCATCTGTGTGAGGTGAATGTCCTCCTGGCCATACTCCCGCTCCTGTCATAACTTGATGTCCGGGATGAGTCTGTGGGTCCAGCGTCCTTTCGGTGAGTTGTCCCATCGGGTCTATCTATCCATGCTACTCCTTTTGGCGCAGCCTTCACCTCTTCGTGTATCTCCTTCCTCTCCCGTATCAGCTCCTTGAGCGGAATTTGCCCGGCGATGACTATTTGTATGTGTGTGTGTGTGTGTGTGTGTTACGTGTTTTGTGACTGTGAAAGGTTTGCATACAGAGAAAATGGAAGACAACGCCAACAAGTTCATCGCGCATTTACATCTGCTTCGTTTCTTCGTCTCGCATTAGAGTACGAGCAACATTTGGAATATTCCGCTCATCTGAAAGTGCTGGTTGGTGCTGTGGACAAAGAATGTCCCCATTGTCGTGAGTTCAAATTCAAACATGAGTCAGATGGAAAAGTGCCACTACATACCTGAAATTGAGGCACCACCAGAACTCATCGGCACCAAATTGAAACCTGTTCCTGAAGTCCATTCGCACATTCAATTCATGCTTTAAAATGACATTGTCTGGAGCTACAGAAATAGTTCCCCGCACTGCGGAAAATGGATTACCGGGTAAGCTAGTGATACTATAATATCTTGATTTTTAGCAAAGAGGAAACTATCATAAGGATTTCGAATTCATTGAGTGAAAATTAAGTGGCGTTCGCGAATGAGTGGATTCAAAATCCTCCATTTTATCAATAATGTGTGCCTAAAATGAAATAAAATTACTTGATAAAATAAGTTAAATTGGCACTAAATTTCTATTTAAAGAAGAAGAAATTCATCTGTACACCCCCCCTGCAATATTTAATGCATTTCTTGTCTAGAAAATATCCAAAGAACAGAAGGCTAGCTTCAGAGAACGAAGCTTTAGATATTCCGGAAGATTCTGTTGGTAACTTTTATAGGCCTATGCGTATATACTCTCAAATATATTTACATAAGTATGTACAAACAGTGATTTTTTATCGGTTCTTTTTTAGAAATGGAAAACCTAATAGGTAGCCTCCTGAACGAAATAGTAGTAGTACCGCATAAATGTTCAGAAAAATGGGTATTGTGTATACGCAGCGTGTACCCACAAATATTTGAAGCTCATGTTTTCATGTCTTGTTGTTTTTTTTATTTTGCATTTCATTAATCATGGGTGTATCGATGCCACCGATGTCTGTCTGTTTGCGCTTGATTATGCATATTTGCACTATCCACGGCAGCAGCAACAATTACAATGGGCCCCGTCTTGTTTATTACTATGTATTTTTCCCACCAGCAGCACCCCCACCAGCAGGCAGCGCCACTAACAGCCTCAACAACAAGAAAAACAAAGAACTGACTTTTACTGCCTGCCTGACGTCAAAGTTCGTTGACTTTGGTTGTTGTCGGTGTCGTTGTCGTTGTCGCTGTCGTGTTGCCGCTTCAACATAGACACAGGCCCATCGAAAGGTTAGGCATGCTATAGGGTGGCTGGTGGGTGGGGTAAAAGAGAATATTGTTATGCTCTCGCAGAGGGCATGTATGATTTCGCTCAGGATGACAAGTTGAGTTGAGTTGCAACTTTCCACATTGCCGAATCGGGATACTCGAGGACT
Source organism: Drosophila lowei (assembly GCA_008121275.1). Lineage (NCBI taxonomy): Eukaryota > Metazoa > Arthropoda > Insecta > Diptera > Drosophilidae > Drosophila > Drosophila lowei. The sequence continues at coordinate 4,157,044 of CM017778.1, forward strand.
GTCTGAGCGATCATAGCTAATTTTTCAGAATATTAGGGGTACCAGGAAAACTTTGTGGTAAATTCAGAAGCAGATTCGAAACCCAACTATTGGCTTTACAAATATCAAATAAACTTCTACTGATCTTCGCACTGTGGAAGAGTACCTATACCTCTGCTGGTCAGTGCTGTATTTTCTGACTTTTTGCATTTTTATTTGCATTGTGGTCGGCCGACTTGGTTGCCGTTGCACTTTTGTCCAGCGCTTCGTCGTACGTGCCTCAAATAAATAAGTTCGAACTGCAGGAAAGCAAATAAAAAGGGGAAAAATGAAAGAAGAAAAATAAACCCAAAGTAAACATTCATGTTGTATGGATGTGTAGCTAATAAAATGCGTTTACTGTAGCTGCGCTGCTGCCGCTGCAGAAACGCGGAAAATGTGTTATTGTGCATTTTCATGGCATGTTGCCGCTGTTGCAGTGCCGCGTGCGCCTAGTGCATTTTAATTAATTTCTAGCTTGCAACAAATGGCGAAAATTGTTCAAATTTCTTTGCAGCTCATTTTACCATTAATTTTGCCATGCTGGCTGCCTGCCTGCCTACCATTGTTGCAATTTTAGTAACTGCTGCTACCTGCTTCTCTGGTGATGTGCAGGCTAAAAAGTGCTAGCCATTTGGATCTGGCCAATAGCTGGTTCCTATTTCTGTTGCTACCTTGTTTCCACAATTAAATGCATTTAAATTCCATTCAATTGAATTCGCTGCGTTGCCCGATTGCAGCGCAGAATTTTCCAGAAGCTTGGCCAATAGCGAAAAAATATTGCGCATGCGTCGCTTGATTGAAGCGAGCTTCCCTCCGCTCCACGCAGCTCACTTAGCCCCTTGACCAGACCGCAAATTGTTGAGCAAATTTCAACAGATGTACAAAATCTGTGGCCCATTCATTGGGGCCCATTATGACACCCAATTTGATTTGGCGATCGTGCAGGAATAAGTAGAAAGAAGTGAGAAAATGGCCTTCGAAGAACCCCCTGTAACCTGTAAATGGAGTATAGAAGCAGTGGCAGGTTTTAAACAGAATACCAATCGAGTAAGTTCTCGAATGTTCCAATAAAAATGACCATTCTTAATCAGTCATGGGGATTTTATTATCATGATCGTAAGGGATATTTGAATTTGAAGATATCAAGAAATATAAGATCGTATCGAGAAATATTTTATTTCAGTTACTTGATTATCTTGGATTATTTATTTTGTTGTGGCTATGCCATCTGAATGATATACATATGTATATGCTTATATCTAGGACACATTTGGGGTAGATTTTACTTGATTCCATGGAATTAATGTACATATTTCGAACTGTTCGTCATAATCAACATAAACATCCGCCCAGGGTATCAAAGCACCGTAAGAGCTCTAGCAGCTGCCGGTCCAGTCGCCGGTTGCGATCAAGTGTTGCAACTACGCTCAGTTCGATTCATTTTGGATCAGTGAAGCCCGCATTTTCGCGTTTTGTTTTGGTGCGCGGCTTTAGGTCATTGATCCAATAGGTTGTTTATAAAAGAAACCTATATACGAATATTCGAATATTCGAATATACGAATGGGAATACAAATATATTTTACTACGTGTGTACGCGCTGGTACGTGTGCAGCAGGCCCGCACATACAGGTTCAAATGCGAATATTTTGGAAATTCGCCCAAGCCCAGTCCCGGCCCCAGGTCCAGGCCCCAGACCAGACCCAGCATTTGCCCTCGATTAGGTCTTGCTTCAGCGGCTTCGTCTCAAAATTATGCATATTTGTTGAATTAGATTTTGAGTTACTTATTTCGTTTTTTCCCCTTTTGGTTTATTGCCAATCGGTTTAGCATAAATTCGCACCTTTCAATTGTTTATGTTTGCTTGCTTCGTCGATGGCTTTGGCGTGGGTTTCTCACCGGTTTGTTCGTCCGCCTGCCCGTATCTGTGCGTATTTTTACCGCTGACGCAGTGGATCGTAGTGGTTCACCTAGACCCAACTGGGAATCCATTGACGTGGTCTAGTCATCTGTCTCTCCATGTGACCTTTGCAGCTATTTGATCTTGTTTGTCCATTTGATGTTGTTGAACGATCGATCAATCGATCGATTGAGTGCTGGCCCGCATGAATGGGCCAGTTTTGCATTGAGAGACCTGAGAGTTGGGCTTGGGCCATTTCCAAGTGAAATCTATGAAAGTAGAGCCGCTTTGACTGATTTTTGCCTCTGGCAAAGTAGTAAAGTGGCAGAGGGGCAAACTGCGGCGAACCAAAGCCGCCGACTCTCAGTTGCAAACAATGTGAGGCCGCAGACACGGAATTCGCATCTGTTTATGTTTGGTGAAGGCATAAATACTGGTAAGTATTCAATGAACTGGTTTTCTATCTTTAGCTTGGATAGTTTCTAGAAGAGTCTAAGACTATATTATAGTAACTAAATAACATTTAGTATATTAAGGATCCAAGTGAATGATTAATGATGAATAGGTTTTGAATAACAGTTTACACGAAACGTCCATTGATTGATCCAGGACAGCCCAATTATTTATTATTCAAGAGCATTAATCGCACCTACAGCTAAATTTCCTAACACTTAAAAAAACAATTAGAACATCAATTATTCAATCGACAATTATGTATAGGACAATCGATGGATATTTTCCTCCCTTGAAGGGTATAAAACCAACTATTCCTGAGAAATACAAGCCAGTTTAGAGTTGAGATACAAACCTTTTAAAATGTCAGGAGTCGAAAGGCAGCAAAACAAAAAGAAGGAGAAGCAACGTGAATACCAGGACTTCATCTTTTTTCCGAACATAATGTTCAAGACATTGGGATACGACTTTCTGGACTCGGCCAGGCCATCGTGGCAAAAGGTTCTCCTGCGCTGCTACTTTTTCCTATGCATTTCCAGCAACTGTTATGAGGCCTCATTCGTGACTCTCAGGATTATCCAGTGGGAGTCTGTGGCCGGGAGTCCATCCAAAATCATGCGCCAGGCCCTACACTTCTTCTACATGCTCAGTGCCGAAGTGAAGTTCGTCACACTCATGATCTACCGCAAACGGCTGCGTACGCTAATCCTAGGTTTGCAGGAATTGTATCCTACGGACGACTCGCTTCGGAGGGAGTACGAGGTTAACAGATACTATCTTCCCCGAACGACGCGATATGTGTTGTACTTTTACTACTTCGTGATGGCTCTGATGGCATTTGGGCCTCTTCTTCAGTCGTTCACAATGTATTTTCTACAGGGGAACGATGCTCAGTTTCCCTTTCTACGGATCTTTCCAACGCGGCTCAGTTTCCGCGTGGATACTCCCCTAGGCTATGCTCTAGCCTATATCATGGACTTTACCTATAGCCAATTCATCGTCAACGTCAGTCTGGGCACAGATCTCTGGATGATGTGTGTCTCGAGCCAGATCTGCATGCACTTTGGATATCTGGCCAAGAAGCTGGCCGCATACCTCCCGAGTCGAGAACGAGAACGAGCGGATTGTGAGTTCTTGGGCAGCTTCGTGCGGAAACATCAGCTGATCCTCAGGTGGGAGGTTTTCAAATCACGGATACTTAATAAGCTTTTCACTTTGTTAAAGGTTGCACGAGGAGGTGAATCAGGTTTTTGGCCTTCTCTTGGCCTCCAATCTTTTTACCACAGCCAGTCTGCTCTGCTGCATGGCCTTTTACACCGTTGTCCAGGGCCTGAATGCGGAGGGAATCTCCTACTTGATGCTCTTCGCCAGCATTGCTGCCCAGTTCTATATGGTCAGCTCCTATGGGCAGTGGCTTATCGACTTGGTACGATGTACATACAGACATACATATAAGCTCGGTAAACACTAACTCTTTTTCCCTCCAGAGTTCCAGCATTTCCATGGCTGCCAATCTTCAGAATTGGTATGATGGATCCATACGGTATAAGAAAGTCCTCCTCCTTATTATGGCTCGCGCCCAGCGTCCAGCGGAGATATCCGCAAAGGGTATTATCGTTATATCCCTCGACACCTTTAAGATCGTGAGTAAACCTCTCTTTATACCCGGTACTCGAAGAGTATGGAGGTATATGTGGAAGTGGGTGTGCGTAACACCCGGAAGGAATGGTTTCCGACCACATAAAGTATATATATTCTTTTTAACCAAAATCCAAACAAAAAGAAAAAAACGGTTGGTGTTGGTGTGAGCAAAGCGAAAAAATACACACTATTGAAGAAATAAATGTTAAGAGAAATGGAAACCGATAAAATCGAATATATAAAAATATTGGCAAATACTGACTGAGTACCGGGTATAAAGTAGAGCCGCACTGTAGCCACGGTTCTTTACGCTTCCGCTCGTATTATTTGAATAATATTTTTCCTGGTTTGACAGCTGATGAGCATCACCTACCGATTCTTTGCGGTTATGCGCCAAACTGTGGGAAAGTGATCTGTTCCGAGAATAACTAGCAAATGATCTATTCGTTCTTCAGTAGATAAAATATTTGTAAACGTCAATTACTTGTTATTCTATGTATTGCAAATGAGCTTTATTTTATTTGAAAGATTGGGTAGCGTTGTGTTAATAAAATAAATTTTGGAGCCGCAAGATTATTAAATTAAATATATATACAGATATATTAAACTAGCCAATTCAACAGACTTTCTTTGGAAAATTAAGCATTAAAGACCTAAAAATGTAGAGGTATTCGATGGATTTGTATCCGATCTGGATATTTCCTCGCAGTCCTTGGTCTTTCGGTCTCCAATCTTAGTCTATACTCCATTTACAGTCTTCTATCGAAGTCAAGTTAGAGCCCGTTTCAACAGTTTGTGATTGCATTTCTTCTTCATAAAATTGTAAACATTTTCTAATTCAGTTTCAGTGTAAAACTCTTTATTTCATGATGAATCAATTTGATTTATTTTATCACAATAACTTAAGCTCTAGGTGGATCGGTGGTGTTGGACACCTCCGAAAGTACAAAATAAATGGATCAATGACAGAAACTATATAAATATTACGTGTACACAAGAGATAATCGAATAGATTCGAATAGATTAGAGTAGATTATGATGTGTATGTGTATGTGGGTTAAAGTAAATGCTGCCTTTGGTTCTGCTACTTTGCAGAGCTCGAAAGAAAAGCAGGCGCCTTTGGCAACACATCGACCAGATTGGCCGATCAGCAGTAGCTCCAGCTCCAGCTCCAGCTACTGATCTTGGTGACCCCTACATTCCCTCGCAGGTGGACATGCAGTCCTTGTAGCTGGAGAAATTGTTCTCGTTGCCATCGCAGCCACCGAACTTGAACTCCACACACTTCTTCTGCTCGGGATCGTAGCGCCAACGCGGTATGAGGGCCCGACAGACGCCCTTGCGGGCCGGCATCAGGCAGAACTGCTCCGGATGCGTATTGCGGCCCGTATTGGCCACATCGTCCAACGAAATGGCATCAAAGAAGTCGCTCACATCGTCGTACAGATCCATGGGACGACCCTCGCTGACTCCCGCCACGGCCAGCAGCAGTCCCAGCACCAGCACCACACTGGCTACCTCCATCGCTCTCAACAGTCGGCCCTTTCCGCACATTGTACACACACTTAACTCAACGGAACTCAACTGAACACAGTCTCTGGGATACAGCTCTCTTTCTCTCTCTCTTGTTCACCTGGCGACTAGTGGCACGCAACTGGTTGCATCGCAGGCCCGGCATTTGGTTTTATACGACGGCCAGTGACGTGACTGGCGGCAGATCGTCAGCGTCACGGCTGGCACTGAGAGCTCCACATCGAGTGGAGCTTTCGATTTGGCTCCTAAGCTGCTCTCCACCGCTTGGCGTTGCCAGATATTAATAGGAGAGCTGATGTTGACGGTTACTAATGATGCTCACTGTTGGAAGCTGCCGAGCTTTTTCGGTAACTCTGACTCCACATGTACATTTATAAGATTTCCCCGTTGTTATTCCCCGTAGATTATAGTTTAAGGTTTTATTGTTCGATATTTTAATGTGCACAGTTTGAGGGCGTGGCCGTGAGCTACGACTAGTGTGTCGAACTGTAAATGCAATGAGGCATTGCCTGTATTCTAAAGGGCATGCGATGCTGCGCGTTCGACCACGATTTGGACTGAGAGCAAGTAAAGAGCGTAATTGAGCTGAGAGCGACAACAGATCATTTAAGAGCATTCGGATTGAAGATATTAGAAGAGGTTAGTAATATCGTAACTATCTTGATAACTATCAGAAGCTGTTGCTTCGAAAACTTACCTTTTCCAGAGTCAGTTTACTATGTTTCAGATTTACTTGGAGTCACATCCAGTGGGTACTTAGTGTTGCCAGATGGTAACGGTTACTCAGTGATGTTAATCTCTTGCAAGGTTATTCTTTGTCTGTTCTGATATTTATCACGTTTCTATCCTACAATCGCAGAGATCGAGAGCCATTAAACCCCCCTGTCCCTTGGCCGGGCCGGGTAATAAAATAAACAATTTTACTACTGTTGACTCATTTGAGAATTGTCTGTCTGTCTCTCTGTCTGTCTGGCTGCGTGTGGAAATCGTGCAGGGGCAGACGCAGAGGTAAACGCCAGAGTGGGAAAGAAAGCAAGAGTCAGTGTCGGCGGCATTAATTTGTGCAATTGCCACGACTAGGACTGGGATGGAGTTGGAGTGGGAGTGGGAGTGGAAGTGGGAGTGGGGCCTCAAGGTAACGCATAAGCAGATGAAGACAGTGTTGATGATGATGCCAGGATGCTGCAGCGAGAGGCGGAAGCGCAGCAGTCGCAGGAGGTGGATGTGGAGGTGTAGGTGGAGGTGGCGCAGCATTTGTGGCCATGATAAAAATTGCATGAGCTTGCACTTGGCATTTTATGCTGTTGCCTGTTGCCTGCCGACGTTTCGGAGGAGGGTTTCGGCCTCGGCCTCGGCCTCGGCCAGTCAGACGCTCTCCCCAGTTGCAGTCAAATTTTCATTTTTCCGCTCACGTACTTCGATTAAATTCTCATTTTGGTCATAATTTTCCAGTTTTTACGTTGGCTCCTTTGGCCCTAAATTCTACCTTGGCTTCTCTGGGACTCTCTCTGGCTCTGGCTCTGGCTCTGGCTCTGTCTCTAGTTGGCTTCGTTCTTTATGTGCGTGGCCCATCGAAGACATCAGCTTCTCTGTCGGCGAATACATTTGGAAAATTAAAAGTTTTCCTTGCTCCCCGGCATGGCCTGGGTCGGCTCGGCTCGGCTCAGCTCTGCTCAGCTCCGCAATTGTTGGCCCCGCTCTCCCACATAAATCAATTTGCAGCGAGCAAGTTTTATTAGCGCTGCATAAGTCCGTTAACAAGGCCCAGCCACCTGATGCGAGCTCCCGAGTCCGTATCCGTATCGGTTTCCGTGTCCGGGAAATACGTACATACATATGTACGTGTCTGTGGGCCAGGCTAATTCAGCGGCTCGCACCCATCGACAAGCGAATTCCCATTGAGCGTTGAGCGCTGTCAGAGACAGAAACTAGCTGCGGGCTAAGGCCACAAAAGGAACTTTTGCGCGTAATAAATTGATAAATAGTCAGGACACACCTGCACGCATCAGGAACCCACTCATGGGGCAGCCCCGCACCCCACAGCATGCAACGGATTACCGTGTAACAAGCTGGAAAGTTGTCTGAAAAAAGGTGAACTCTCCTGCGCTGCTGTTCGAAAACAGAAGTAGACACGCTTCTACTTCCAGCGCAAATTTAATGTGGGTTAAATCGGATTTACTACTGTCGTATATTTCCGGAAAATTCGGTGAACCCTTGACTAAAGGCAGACAATATTGGCAATGGACGTTGGACAATCTTCCGAATCATGCATTTCCGAAAGTCATCAGATTTGTACATAATTTTGTATCTGTATATCTGTTTCTCTCGTTTTTGACATACTCGTATTTTTCTGATCACTGCGCTTTGATCCGTCAGGATTCGAATGACACACAGCTACAGGTCACAGCTCCATCGACCCCAGTAGCTGTTCAGCAGTTTTTAATGTTCCGTGACAGCCGTGACTCGTTTGCAAAGCCAACAAATATTCAATAGATGCATTTGGGCGCCTTTTATTTAACTTTCGGGTGGCAACATCCGCTGCTAATTGCTTATAATTAACTAAATGACAGCCCGGACCTGGACCTGGACCTGGACCTGGAGCTGGACCTGTAGTTGGACCCGGACGTGCCGACCACTTCATCTGTAGCTCATAAAGCAATCACATGCACTTGCACAACTATAAAAACTTCCTGACTGGCTTCTGGCTTCTGGCTTCCGACTCCTTGGCGTGGCTTGGTCTCTTGGACATGTTTTCTTGTCCTTCCGTCTGCCACATCCTCTGGTACTTTTTTTCTTTCCTTGGGGGTCGTCATGCTATTGCCATTAGCCTAGCCTTTACTACTTTGCAACATTTCCTTTTGCGACTTCTTTTCGGTCGCTCGCTCGCATTTTTTCAGCCAACTTTTGGCAGTTTTCCATATGCAACACGCAACAGACGTTTTTATGTTTTCTCTGTGCGCCGCCCATAAAAAAGAAAAACCAGCCAAGAGCCAGGAGGCATTCGCCATTCGGCATTCGGCATTCGGCATTCAGGAGTGTGCAGAGGAGAAGACCTTGGTCATGGTCCATGGTCCATGGGGCAGCATCAACAGTTTGCCTCGCAGCCGGAAGGGGTGAATGCGTGGGGCAGACAAGAGAATGGAAGTCAATTATCGAATTAATTTAGTTATCCAGTGTCCGGCTCTGGACGGGACCAGACGGGCCTGGAAATGGTTACATTTTCACTTCATTCACGTCATAACTGTGAATGTGAATGGTAACGACTAGAACGGGAGGGATTATGACGTTTGCTGCTGGCCAGCATGGAATTCAAATTGTTTTTCCGCCAGCAAGCTGTGGCTGGATTTCGAAAATTTGCAATTAATTAAATTACTCCGCAAAATGAAATTTTTGTCACTGCCAGCAATCAGTAGCCCTGGTCCCCGTCCCCACTCACAGGGATTCCCATTGCCTCACTCCCCAGCGGGAAGCATATCCGTATGCGTCTCCCTTTTCCGTACTGCCTTGGTACTGCCATATATGTATTGGTAATTGATGTGTTAATCCGCACATTGACAGCGGTTATTGCGGTGGCTTTATGGAAATATGCCCCTGAGCCAAGCGCCCGGCCCCGGACACAGGCCCGGCCTCCCTTTGGCATTTTGCGGACCTGTTAAAAGGATTTCGCGTGATGCATTTCCTGGCGGCGGGTTCTGCCAGGTACTGGCTAAGTAATTTAATTACATTGCTGCCGCAAATTTATCGCAATATTGTTTATTGGCCAGAGGCCACTGACGAACTTTGTCCGACATTAAAACTTTCCAGCTTTCCAGGGAATGGTCCGCTAATCAGTGGCGCATATTGAAATTGAGATGCCTTGTTATCGTATCTTATAAGCCGGTTCTCCTACCAAGTCCTTCATACCTGTGAATGAAAGTAGTTCCAATCCTACATGTATGCTATAGGCCCAACTCTTCCGTCAGTATATAGTAAATACTCGAACAGAGCTCGTACTTGAGTAACAGAATTATCATTAGAACATAACTAGTGAAAGGAACCACGAACCTCACTTTCTCTCTGTGACAAGTGCTAGCAAAATTGAGAGAAATCGCAGAGAGATCCCCTCTCCTCCCCTTTACCAGCAAAAGAGAGCGAGAGAATGCGGCAGTTATCGACTTCGATATCGATTCTGGCGCACACGTATAAATATATAGTAAGGGCTGCACAAATCATAAGATCACATATATTTTGACTGAGTACTGGGAATAAAAGCAGAGCCGCGGCCTTTGCCACTACTCACAACGTTACCGCTCTTATTTTGCTGATATATTTGGAATTCCCGATTGAAATGTAATTTTTTGCATGTTTTTAGTTTTAAAAATCTTTGCACATTTGGCAGTTTTGTTTGGGAGTATGTACTAACGGAAATGTAGATTGTCTAGTAGGCTAATAGTCGGTTTGAAAGATCTAGACGAGTAGTATGTCGAACTTATAGTCTTGAAGTTTCGGCTTACCATTCCACCTGCAGGTTTCGGGCCATATTCCCTCTCTATCAGCCGCATTGTCTGTTCGGAGCTTACTTCGTTGGATCTCATGTTTTCTTAATCTGATCAATTGGCGCATCGTGTCACATAAATTCCACAATTTTAAGAATGCACAAAATACACTAAATTTGTTGGTTGTTTGCCTCTTGAGTCGTGCCGTCTTTTTTGCCTGAAAATAGATGACACTTGAGGCCAAGGGGATACCCGGCTGGGCCTGGCCCCTGGACCCTGGCTCCCAGTTCCACGTCTGTTCATCTCAACACCTTGGCAAATGAAAAGAAATTGCCAAGAGCAAGACAGAACGGGACAAGGGCCGTCTGGCCATCGATGCTCCTGTTGATGCAGCACGTGCTGCTGTCTCTATATCCGAAACCCAACAAGGATACGGCCAGGACAACATACTTCAATGCAATTGCATTTAAATCAGTTGGCCGTGTGGTGCTCGTGCGTTGTTTTTCCGAGTCCTTCGTGTGTTGCCGCCGTTTGCTCTGCTCATAAATTATGCAAAATTTTTCCCAGCCAAACCGTCTCTCTATATCTGTGTGCGGCTTGTGCGCCATTTGTTCATTTCGAGACCAATAAAATGAAGCGTTTGAAAGTTGTAAATAAGTTCCTGCCATTCGGCGTGTCTGCCTCGTGGCCTCGTGGCCCCTGTCCATGGCACTATTCTCCTGCCCGCCGCCGTCTGCGGCTCGTAAACTGTCGGGCATCATTTTGTCAGAAATGTTCTATGCGCAACTCCCGCTTAATGAATTGCTTGTGTGCCGGCTTGCTGCATATGCATAAGCAGCTAAATTTGTTTATAGAAATTGCATTTAAATATGTTCTTTCCCTGACCCATACCGAGGCCCTGCCGCGCCCCCCACTCATCTTTCAGCTTGGAGCCCGCTGGCAAAAATGCAAAAGTAATGGCAACGTATAATGGAACTAGGAACGCTATGCTCAATTATTGCGACTAAAAGATACCCGCCACTCGGATCTAAAAAAAGAAATGAAAAAGTTGAAGAAACATTGAAAATGGTAGAAAACTTCAACTTTGAGTCGCTATATCTTTAGATATATTCACTCTATCGACACGAATACAAAATCCTGCGAAAGTATACCCCCTTTTTTGATTAATCAAAGTATAAGGAAGTGATCTACTCATCCAGGCCGTGGAAAGCAAATAGTTTTAATTTTGTCGCATATTGGTCCCTACAGGTGTAATTCTGAAATATCTATTCTAAGTTAGGAAAACCTTCGAGACATTATTTGTAGTAATTACAAAAATGATATATGAAAGGCTCTTGCTGATAGTCAGATATACCCTTAATACATTTTTGGCGGGTGTAAAAAAAGTTCCTTCTTTCTTTGTCGCCTGGTAACATAATATTTTACTCAGAGATCGTAGAGAGGGGAAAAAATACAAATAAAAAAAACTAGAAGAAATTTGTTTGGACATGGGACTGCTGTAAAATGGGAATAGAAAAAACAAACGAAATGGCTCGTGCCATGTCATGTCCTGTGATGCACGAGTCCAAGGATGCGCTCGCAGTCCTTTTTTCCGCCAGCCCATTTTCCTCTTTCTCTGCTCGGCTCTCCTTTGTCATGTCGCTGGCTCCCCATCCCGGCTCCCCTTTGAGCAGTCTGCCTGACAAGGCAAACGAATCGAGGCATAAGTAGGAATCGCTGTAATATTTGCCAGGCAACATCCAGAGTGCTGCAGTCAGTGGGGGCCGGGACGGGCCCCAAAAAACTTTAAGCCAAGACAATGCTACATAATCGAAAAACAACAGACGGACGCAGAGAGCTGAGAGTCCGCGTGAATTATGATGGATTTAAAAGGGGAATGCGATGAGTTTTCTTTGGCTCTGATTAGGAGGATTTTCCATTTACACAAGAGATTTCTGAAAAATGTAGCCCAAAAAGAAGTATGGGGAAATTCCCGAAGACTAGAATCCAATAGAATGAAATGAACGAACGAGTAAAAAGCCTCATTGTTGTATTTGAGGAAATATATTTGATTTAATGCACAATTACCGCTCTTTCCATTATTCTGAAATGCGAGCATCTGGGATAGGTGCATTACCTAGTAATTTGATCTCTGAAGGCTGTTCAATAAGTTCGTGAAATTTTGACTTTCCCGCCTCCCAAGTGATATGACAACACTGCTTCTGCAAACCGGCATCTGTCAGTTGACTCCTGTCAAAACTTGAAAATGCTGCGTCAGTTTGTTAGAAAACGGAAAAAGTAAATTCCGTTGTGCTCATTAAGCATTTTTGTTTGCGGAAAGCAACCATCACTTAAACCAAGGCCAAACTTGATAAGTACTATGCGAACTATGCACCATCAATTTCAATGCTAATAAAGTGATTTGAAGAGTTTCGTTGTTTCCGCTCAAGGACGCCCAATGGAGGTCTCAACACTCGAAACAATTGAAAAAAGTCACGATATGCTGTTGGCCGGTCGGATATTGAAGGTGCGGGAGATTCTGGAAGCCATCGGCTTCAATTTTGAATGATCACTTGGGTATGAGAAAGCTTTTCGCAATATGGGTACCGCGTTCGCTCAGACTTGGGCAGTTTCCACAGAAAAAATCCAGGAATTAAGCTACTAAGTGCTCCCCCGCCCTTCCTTTTGTGCGGATGTAGCCCCTAGTGACTATTTATTGGTTTCAAACCTGAAGAAATGGCTCGACGGAAGGCTTTTTTTTTAGATTTTTAGATTCCAACGACAAATCCTTTTTTGTTTGGAAGGGATACAAAAATTTGAGAAACGTTAGTGCATAGAGCTAAAAGGAGACTCTGTTGAAAGATAAAAGGATTGTCAAAAAGTCACAGCCCTCGTATCTTCAGTGCGGATTAGCTTTTGATCTATTACTAAATGTTGGGTATTTTTCCATTAATGGGATAAAACACTTGGAATGAAGTAAATAATGTGTGTCTTATATGGCAGAAGCAATTATATTTAGTTCTCTGTTACTTCTCTAAATGCTTTTTCGAATATAAAACTCCCAAATAGGAATCTCTTGGAAAAATAATCTTGGGAAAAGCCCAACAGAATGGAGCGACGCGACGCCTGCCTACCCCTTTGGGGAACTTTTGACTAAAAATCACACAATACGTTGAGTTTTCCTCATTCATAGTGTTGTTCAACGGATTAGAGAGCGGCCTGGGGAGGCAGGAGGCAGGAGGCAGGGAGAACCATCCAAGCCGCAAAACTTTTAATCAGAGACGAACGCGTTTGGAGCGCGCTAATTACATTAGTTTTGGCGGTGGTGCTGCTGTGCTACTGTTGGCGGTGCTCATGGAGCTCATGGAGCTCATGATGCTGTAGTTGTTCCTCCCGAATGTTTGATTATTTTCAATTATTTCGAGCCGTACATTGTCCTGACTTTGGCATTGACAACGCGAAACGATAGCACCCACACGCCCATGATGGGCGGAGATGGAGACAGGCACGGGGAGAAGGAAATAGGAAATGTTATTGTCGCTGTTCAAAGCCCAACCCTTCGCCATCCCCATCCCCACCCCCATCCTCATTCCATTCCATTTCGATTCCGATTCCATTTCCATTTCCCGCCTTCGCTTGGGAAAGTTTTGGTATAAAACAAAAATCTGATTTACATGGGAGAGGAAACAATGCGGCAGCTGATTGTGTGAGGGTGGGGCTGTGGCAGAGGGGTAAAATCATTTACATCCATTCATGTGTGTGTGGGTGTGTGGGTGTGTGTTGTTGCAACAAAGAACATTTCATGTTGAACAGATGTCGGAAGCCGCCGGCGCAGCCGTCGTACGTGTGGAAAAACTTGACACAATGCAAGCCCCAACCGGAGGGCAATGGGGGGGCTCTGTGACATTGCCACTCTTATCGGGCCACGTTGTCAAAGTTGTGCGACAATGGCATCCAGTGCCGTGCATCCAGACACCTGTTGCCACCCAAGCCCAAGTGGCAAGTGGCAAGTAAAGAACCGACTCCAAAAAAATCCAAAAGCCGAAAACCCAATTCAGATCAAGCTGGCTGGGAGGCAGAACTTTCCAATTGAGTTTTCTCTGTACTTTTTGAAAGATAACCTGAATTGGAACGAATCGTACCCAGCTTGGAACATGATTTTCTTACAATTCTGGTGGACTCTGATGGTACTGGGCGGTTCCAAGTTGCTCCCGGCCGACTCGGAGCCGTCGAGCAGCGAGAAGTTGCGCAGCTTCAATCGGGCCGTGAAGGAGGCGCGCGGCAAGATGCAGGATCTCCAGGGCCAGGACCAGTACCGAAGACAGCCCAGGCACACCATCGACGATATGCTGGCCAGCTTTGCCCAGAGCAGCAACGGAGAATCGGAGGACCATGCCATGGCGGAGGCAGCCAACGCCTGGTATCGGGACTTCCAGGCGGGCCAGAAGCAATCACGGGCTGTCAGTAAACAGAGGGGCAAGAACTACGAGAGTAACTACTTGAAGGATATGCAGAACACTGAGATCGGCAAGGTGAAGCAGAAGTACAAGGATACTGCGGTGGATCCCATCATTCCAGTGTTCGACGCCACCACGGCTCCCTTTCAGTACGGTGGGAGCGGTCTCACCTACCTGGACATCAAGCTGAAGCAGGCCCAGGAGATTCTAAACGAGCATGAGAAGACTAGCAAAAAGGATCCATACAGGGTGAAGGAGTACCGCAAGAAGGCAGAACTTAACGACGATCTACCGGAGTTCAAGAACGGGCCAGTGCCGGACGGGTTGTATGAGCAAACATTGCTCCGGCTCGATTCGCCCAAATGGAGGCCCAACAATCTGTTGCACGAGGCCAACTACAAGCTGTCCAAGATCGAGCAGGAGGCCTCTGAGAACGCCCAACGAAAAATTCCCCCCAAGGGCAGGGGCTTGAACAAGCGCAGCTCCTATCACGGCTTCAATCCAATGAACGAGATCAAGCTAAAGACGAGCAATCGCCTCATGCTCAAGGGCATGGGACCCTCGCTGCCGAGCAATGCGCTGGTGGAGAGCCAGCATGCCCATCTCGTGGACGAACTGATCAAGCGCCGGGAGCGGAAAATGAGACTGGAGCAGGAGCAGCAGCAGCAGCAGCATCCAGATCTGTATCTGGATCAGTATCAGGAACAGGATCAAGAGGGAGACACGAGCGATGATGATGAACGGCGGCAGCAGTACGATGGCCTTAGTCCGATGACCAACAAAATGAGGCTGTCGCCGGAGGTTGTATCCTCCGGTGGCCACAACATGTTGAATCTGCCCCAGAGCTACGACTATCGCCTGCCCCCGTACGATCGCTTCCACGCTCTCAGCCAGCGGCAGATGCCCAACATGGTCGACTACTTGCACTCCAATCGCAGGTCCGTTGGGGACCCGGGACGCTACAAGCGGGAGCATGTCTTAAATATGACCCTGGAAACGTCAACGAAGGTGGCCGCGAAAGAGCCAGGAACTAAGACCGAGCAGCTGGACATTCCGAGTGTGTCTGCGCTCAAGAAAAGTATGCCAAAAGTCGAAGAACAACAGGATGTCAAAGTGGAGCCGGAAAAAGAGCCAGTCGACAGCAAGGTGGTGGGTAAAGCTACTGACTCCGAAAAGGTGCAAGTCGAGGCTGAAGCAAAGCCACTGAAAGTGGAAACGGATATTGAGGTAAAGCCTACGGAACCTGCAGAGTTGAAAGATGATGCTGTATCTGGACAGTCTATACCTGAGGCGGACGTTTCAACAAAGCCGGAGGTGGGCGAAAGTGGTCAGGACTCTGCTGTTAAGGTGGAAAGCACCGAGGCCAAGCCTAGGCCAGCGACAGATGCCATCTCTGAAGCCGAGGGCAGCCTGGAGACCCAGGACAAGTCAAGCAGCCATGCCGTCCCTCAATCGGAACTTGAACAGCCACAGGTTCAGGAGAAGCCCCAGGCGGCAGCTAGCATTGAAGATGCCGTGCTGCAGGAGAGCATCAAGCTGACTGTGGAGGAGTCGGTCACGTCCAGGCCAGCTGATGAGGTTGCCCTCGAGCCTGAGAGATCAAAAATAGCACCAGCTACTCCCCATTTGCCCAATCCCGATGCAGTGGTCAAACTTCTGGCCAATGAGCTGTCGCGTTTTGGCGGCGACAAAGATCGCAACAAGCGGCACATCCAGAGCCTACGTCGTCGCTGGTTTCCCAGGAAGAATCGGCGCTCCAAACGGTCCACCGGAGAAGAGCAGCAGCCCCCGGAATCCCCCGAGAGAACCAAGCGCATGGCTGCTCCTCTGCTGGACGACCTCGAGGATCACAATGGGAATCGCTTGCATTTTGGAGACCTAGGAAGCGGCCTCCTTATGCCCGATGCCGAGGAAGAGTCCGATCCCTACGGCGATGACGAGGCCAGTCTCTATGATGCTTCTAGCGTTCAGGTGCCCATGATGAATCAGCGAGCTAATGGAGTTTACCAGTTAACGCAGCAGCCTCTGCAGATGCCACAGCAACAGCAGCCGCAACAGCAGCAGCAGCAGCAGCAACAGCAGCAGCAACAGCAGCCGCAACAGCAGCCGCAACAGCAGCCGCAACAGCAGCCGCAACAGCAGCCGCAACAGCAGCCGCAACAGCAGCCGCAACAGCAGCCGCAACAGCAGCAGCAACAGCTACAGCAACCCTCCAATTTCAAGGCCAGCTTCAATTTGACTAACTTTTTTAATGAGCTGCAAAAGCTGCAAAAGAATCGTCCGCTTCAACTGCAACAGAATCGTCCAGCGCAGCAGCAGCAGCAACAACAACAACTGCAGCAGCAACAGCAACAGCAGCAGTCACCGATCCAGCATCAATATCTGCCACAACAGCAACACCTTCCACAGAAGCAATATCTGGCAAAACAGCAATACTTGCCACTGCAGCAGCAGACACCTCTACAGATCCACCAAAAGCAGCTGAAAGTGCCTCCGCAGATGAAGCAATCCGCAGTCCATCGATACTTTGGTCCCTTCTTCAACAAGCAGGTCAAGAACAACATGTTGTCCACAGTGGATCCATGCATTACACCAGTCGAACTGACGCGACCTACAGTGTCCATAACCATTGATCCCAATTGCATATCCATTACAACGCCCGTCCCCAACATGATGACGGAGTCGACTACACCAGGATTTGGTGACAACAAAACGACTATTCCATCCATGACGAATACTACCGATACGTCAACGAATGCAACGGACTCGGGAGGAGGAGATCAGGGTAAAACTGGACCTGCTGTTCCGATCGGCGATGTCTGCAACAGTCCAGATGCCCTGAGGTTGAACGTGTCCATCAACGCGAACGTGTGCGGGGATCCAAAGACAAAACAGTTCTATGGCAACGGATCGATTAACATGCAGCCAGCCTTCGATCAGATGAACACCGACTTGATGCTTGATTGGGCGGATTTGGCCGATTCGGAAGAGCACAGGAGTGACGATGCTTTAATGCAGAATGATGATCGATATGCACGCGAAGCGGGTAGAAATTGGAGGGATAATACCAGTCACAGAAGGAATAATAGGCGGGGCAAAGAGAAGTCCAAGGGAAAAAAGCAGTTCAAGCCAGAATCGAGCAAATGGTAAGTAGTACGAGATTATGGAAGAGTATGGAAGCTCTTTTGTTCACATCCAAACATATCTCTTCTTGCAGCAGTGGAAATACCGAATCCTGTGATGACAGCTTGGAGAAGCTTATAACTGGCAAAACATCGGAGGACATTGTGTCTGCCGTTTTTGAGGCAGTCAGCAATGATCCGGGTATGGATCGTCTGTTGGCCGTGCTGGAGCGCAATCGCAAGGGCTGCCTCAAGAAGCCCAAGAACTTCTATCAGATCCGGAATGACAAAAACGATCAGTACCTGCATCAGACGGAAACCATGGTGCGGGAGACCATGGCGGCCATTAGCGACATCATCGACAAGCAGGTGCGGGTTCGGTCCTGCATCCCCCTGCGCCCAGACCTGAGTGAGTTCTACGACCTCATCCTGAAGACAAATTATGAGCAGAGGAAGTGCCGCGAGAAGCGAGAGAACTCGCTGAGTGGTCTGGCCGACGACTTCAACCAGGATGTGGGCTTACTCGATGTCGACAAGATTGATTCCCGGTCCCGCATCGTCAAGAAACTGCTGCGCCAGTACGAGGAGCTCCCCCTGGCTGATCAGCGTTCGGCGGCCAATGTCCGAGATGAACTTCTCATGGACCTCATGTACCTCCGCAAAATGGCAGACTCCGTGGAGCGCAGGCAGCGAAATGCCAAGCTGAAGGAGGTGCTGCGGCAGACCAGCATGAACAACGCCCTGCAGGCGCGCATCTCCAGCGAGTACTCGCCTCGGTTCATCAAGCTGGTGAAGACCGCAGAGCTCTTCAAGGAGGCGGGCGAGCAGCAGGCCAGGGCCTTTGTGGGACTCTAAGGTGGCTTAAATGTTTATTTATTGTTTCGTTGAGTTCTTTTTACTATTAAATGAAATTGTAAATGTAAAATCATAGAATTATGATTCGTTAGTCCATGAGAACTTTAGGCAGAGATTAGGGAAATCCTCCAACCGGCGCTTGAAAGCGCTACCGCGTGTGTAGAAAAGAATAGAGAATGTTTTAATGTTTTAATGTTGAACCAATCTGTTAAACAGATTACCTTTGAGTTATTCCTTTGGGATATCAGTAGTTTATTTTTAGGCATTTGAAATCCGATATATATACATTTACCAAATCAATAGTAGTTTTATTTTATGTCACTCATTTAAACCGACTGTCAAGCTAAACACGTGTAAGATGCAGGTTTCATTGCTGCATCGATGCTCCAAGATGGTGTTGCTGAAGAAGCAGATGAGGCGCAAGGGTAGGCAACTGAGGAGCCACAGACACCAGGCCTATCGGCGGCTGCGCATAATGAGCCAGATCCGCGATGAGCTGCTCCGTAAGGTGCGCAAGGCGATAGAGGCCAGGCAGAGAGATATGGAACAGGTGCAAAGGGATCAGGCAAGGCATGAGGTGGCCAGAACGGTAGCCACATACAAGAGATGGCTGCACAGTTGGTCCAAGTCGCTGTTGTCGCAAAGACGGCTGATCGTGCAGCAGGAGCAGGAGGAACGCCAGTTGGATCGCAGGCTGCGTCTGCTGCGCAAACAGCTGGGGAGGCATCGCAGACCGCAGCGACTTCTGGACAGGTGTCTGCTTAAGCTGAGAAAGGGCCTTGAGAGGACCTCGATCCTCCACCCAACCATAGAGGGTCAGGCGGACATCTGGGAACAGGAGGCCGAGGAGGTTAGGCGGTATTTGTCGGCGCCCTACGACAATCGAAAGAAGTCGCGAAAACCACGTCATAGCATACTTGGCGGGTTCTCCGATTTTTGGGATATGGAAGTGCTCCGCAAGAAGCGTCCCCGAATAGACCCTGGCACAGCCGTGACCCCGAATACCTGCCCGTCCGGGCAGTTATACGTCGTGCCAGCGTTGCCTGCCAGGCCATCGAAGCCATGGAAGCCAAAGAAGAAAAAACACGCTGACCCCGAGCCCGATTATGTAAATTTGATTGAGCTGCCGGGCGAGTACAAGCGCAAGAGGTTAAAGAAGAAACTGAAGATGTTGAAACGCAGAGATACCAGTGATACTCGTATCCCGAAGCCAACAATCGATGAGCTGTGGCAGATGTATGCGGACCTGGTGGCGGCTGAGGCAGGACGACAATCGAAGGCGAAAAAAACTCAAGGGAAAAGGAGGCGCAAGCGTTCAAGAACTCCACGCCAAGTGAATCTGAAGAAATTACTAGATCTGGATAGGCCCGCTGATGTCAACGTAGTGCTGAAAAGTAAAGTAGTTGGAAAAAAGTCAGGATCTGGAAAACGTAAGAGTTTATTAATGTCATTCGAATCTGAGTCCAAATAATCCGGAAACACTTGCAGATGAACCGACGGAAAGCGGCCTACTAGAAGAGACTAACGCACAACCAAGGCCAAAGAAAAAGCAGAGTCGGCTAAAAAGAAAACGTAAAATGAGTGGCTTGCCGCAGAAAACTGAAACACTTTCTGATATAGGCCCTAATCTAAAAAAAGTAAGAAAACACCGCAAGAAAGGTCGATCAGTTTCAGATCGACTGGACAGCCAAACATCCGGCATAAATGAGAAAGACAAACAGACTGCGAAGAAGAAAAAAACTGAGAAAGGAAAAGATCAGATTAAACCTCCTATTGAAACTGAGAATGAACAAGACCGCATTACATCTAAAAGAGACGGCAAACAAGCCATACGCGGTGATAATACATCCCAAATATCTCCTTTAGAAACTGAAAACCCACTGCAGCATACGGAGAGCGAGATTTCTTTGCAAAATAATGTGAATATATTCAAGCCGGACAAGCAAGCCAAGTATTCTGTAGATACTGATCCAAAAACATTGGTAAAACTGTCCAAGAAGCAGAGAGGCTCTCGAAAATCAGGTAAGCCTGATTCCAAGCAAAAAGAAACTAAAGCGGAAGAGTTAACGCCGGGTAAAAGGAGATTACTGAGCACTGAAGAGTCCGATCAAGCAGATGGCCCCAAGCTCGATCCACCATATTTCGATGGGGACCACGACTTGGGGTCTGATCCAAAGTACTCCGAAAATAATGTGAACATGGTCAGGATGGACATGCAAGCCAAGTATTCTATGGATACTAAACCAAAAACATTGGTAAAACTGTCCAAGAAGCAGAAAGGCTCTCGAAAATCAGGTCAGCGCAGTATCGGTTCCAAGCCAAAAGAAACTAAAGCAGAAGACTTAATGCCCGGAAAATGGAGATTTCTAAGACCCGAAGAGTCCGCTCCAGCAGAAGGCCAAAAGGTCGATCCACCTTATTTCGATGAGGACCACGATGTTACGACAAGCCCAAGCTTCCATTTGAGGGACTTGAGGTCTGATCCAAAGTACTCGGTAGTGCAGCGCCTTCTGAAGAACGTTATAGAGAGTAATAGTGTCCTAGATGGCACGCCCGATATTCGCGCTCTAATGACAGTTGTCGGAAAGCATAATATGTGGAATAATCTGGCAGGTCTGTACTCTGAGCTGCAGACAACGGGCATCGCCAAGTCAGATATTGTGTCGCTCCTCTCCAAGAAGTATCTGGACTACCTCAGGGGCGTTGAAAAGGAGTATTTGAAAAATCCAACGCCGAAAGGAAAGTCTTTTACCGAATCCAAGTTCAAAATCAAAACCATTGATGTGCCTTCCGAAATAATCGGCAACATCGGATGGCTCAACGAGAGCATGAGAGGTGAACACGAACATTCCTCAAACTTCATTTCCCACGATCCTTTCAACGACATGATACACGATATGGGCAATACGTCTGAGATAATGGACAGCGATCTGATCAAGAAACTAATCGATCAAGAAAAGCAAATAGAGCGCGAGCTGCGCGATGAGCGGCGAAGAAAGCTCAACTCCGCCACCTCCGGTCGATTCCCCTCTACGTCAATCATTTCTGAAATTTTGGAAATCGATCCGAAGGAAAAGAAGAACCTGCTGAACTTCGAAATGCGGTACTCCGTGAAGAGCATACGAAATATGATGGAACAGTACACGCAATACTTTAAGTCCTTGGCCAAGAGTCCGGTTATCATGGCCCTCGAGAAGGAGAGGAGCCTCATCGAAGCCAATCTGGAGGCCTTGCGTGCCCAGAGTTTGGCCACAAGCCCAAAGCCCACTATGGCCAGACGAAAGCCCTACATTCCAAAGAAGAAAAAGCTTCGTCCCGCCCAAAAATTGTTCTATTCGCCGCGTCAGACGTGCCGCGTGAAGAACCTCAATGACGACCCGGACGATCGGGAGTGCTGTTCCGTGTGTTCCGATGAGTCTTTAGTGGATGGAAGGCCCCGTGTCTACGAAAAGTGCCCACGATGCGGAGTCAAGGTCGAGCTACCCGCGCCCACGCCCCAAGAAAGCCTTCGTTCCCTGTCCCAGGGCTCCATTGAGGCCTGCGCCAAAAACAAATTGCTGCTCAGCACTGTGGCAGACATTTGCACCCACTGCGGCTATATACACGACAAGGGCCAGTCTTGCCCACAGCTGCCCATCTGTCCAGTGCCGCTGCAGCATCTGCGGCGCGTTGAGGAGGCAATTCAAGTCCAGATCTCGCTGGAGCCCCCCGGGAAGAAGCCAGAAGTACTCTTGTGTTGCTCGCCCTGCGGAATCCTCAGGAAGCCCACAAGATACGCTGATCGGTAGATGGCAGAGTCAATGGTTTTCTTACTTTTTTGTGGTCTCCCAATGGCTCTGGAACGGAGAAACTGTTGGCTTGGATTGTATACACCGCCTGCAGTGTGGCGAGTGGATAATACTCGCATCAAAGGGGTACAAATCAGTTGGCTAAGGCGAAGGAAACATTTTGTCTAAGTGCTAAATAAATTCCAGTAATGAGTTTGCCTCGACCGTCCGGGCAGGCCGTCCTGCAGCTCGGGTATTCTGTTCCATTTGTGTGTTTCTGTTAAATGCTTCGGCAAGTTTCATAAAATATGCAAGGACTCTGCCCACACATACACAGATACAAGCTCACACACCCACCCACAATGCACTCACGTAACGGCAAAATGGTTGCTGGCTTTTAATACACTCGTTGCTCCCCTTTCCTTCGGCCCCCAGCGCTCCAAGTGTATGCAACGAAATTTCTTCCGGCACTTCCTTTTTTTCGGCCAAGTTTTTAAGTCGGTCCATGTCTGCTGTAATGGAATTTTATTGCACACTCGCACTCGCCTTTGCCTCTGTTTGCGCAAGCGAAACATGTTTCAGACATTTCCATAAATGAAAACTCCAAAGCAACTCCAAAATTGGTTTGCACGCCGAAGATCGTACACGCTTACAGGCGATCCTCAGAGATGGCAAAAGGACAGACAAGATATCTACTTCTGTACTCATATCATAGCTCTGTAGATACCCGGTTCGACACTGAGTGGAAGTTCGAACCTTGTGGAAGGTGTACCTTAAAAAGTAAAGGTACTGGGTATAACCTCTCTACAAATTCTGCGTCTGTGTATCTGTGAATACCCCACCAATATCAATAATTTTTGGGGGAGGTCTGCCAATTTGGGATTAGGGATTGATTCTTTCAGATATTAATTAGGTTCTAACTAATTTTAATGACCATTTTAGTGTATATTGAATAAGGCAAGTTTACTCTATGGAATAAATAAGCCAACTATCATACAGATTCGATATGCCTTAAAACATAATTAAAGCCCTCGGCGACCAGCAATCGGCAAACTGTCGAATGTTTGGCAATAACATTTTTGGGAAATTGATGCCGGCGATCAATCATTTCCCAGCTTGCGAGTTCGTACACCACGGAGAGCTGTAAGGAACACCGCGTCCGACACTTGGCAGCCTTTGTGGCCTGCGGCGGCATTTTCATTAAGGCAGTTTCCCTCTTTCTCTCTCTCTCTTGACTACCATTCCGTAAGTTGAGACGTTTTCATTTGCATTTTTGTACAAATCGCCAAGATGGCGAGCATTCCTGCTCCTCCTGCTGCTCCTGCTGCTCCTGCTCCGCAAAGGGACTTTTCTGTTCAATTTGCGATGACTGCTGTAACATTATCTTGTTTGCTCATGACACGCGACCAGGCCCAGGACCGGGCCCAAAGCCCTATCAAGTCAGACCATTTCCGGCTGCCTGGCTTTGTCCGGCGTTTGGCAGTTCACTCGCTAGTCGCGATTCACGATTTGCGACAGTCTTTTGTCATTTTCCTCCTCTGGGCTTCCTCTTCTTTTTTGTGGCTTGTCAAAACAAGCGAAGAGACGAAATGAAGCGTGCAATTGTCTGCTGTTCACAACTTAAATGGCCATTGTAACGAGCACATTGCGATGGCCATCACAAGATGCTGTACACTCGCAGTGATTGCATTTTATTAGCTGTCAGATTTTAATTAATTCCCAACATCTTGACTGTCCTTTATGCATTAATATGCTGAGTTCCCCCCGACAAAGGGGAGTCCCGCAGAGAATGGCAGGGGAACCGCAAGCCGCAATGCAAAGCCACGAGACAATGGGGCCCCCTTTGAGAATGGGCGTATAAAGAGACGGGAGTCCTCGACAAAGCGTGCACGGTAATTATTGAGCTCAGGTGTGGGCATGGACATGGAATATCCTGCCTTTATGGAGCCATAAAGGAGCAACAAATTGGACTCCTCGGAGGAGACGGGGGGAAAACGTAAGCACAAAAGAAGAAACACGGAAGATAAATGGGCCAAGTTATATTTGAATGGCTATGGCTCCACTCGAGAACCACTGAATGGAGGAGGGATGTTCCTGCACTCAGTTCGGCTCGAAGTGTGAATAAAAATCGGACCAAAAATGTAAATGAAATTGGCGGGACAGAGGGATGAGATAAGAAAATACAACAATGTCTCCAACAGTAAGGAATGTCCGAGAAGGCATAAAATAACTAAAAATTTGTATAACAATTATCGAAGAAACTGACCATTGCAGTTTTCTCTTTATCGATTATGGAGGTCGTTTCCGAATTGACCAATTTGATTAGAAAAACGAACTCCCGTGGTCTATAATCGATGTCCCGTATGTCCTCCATCCAGCGGACACCATTTTTAGTTGCTTGTGGCCAACTGGCAGCTTCACAGTCTGAATATGCAATAAATACTTTGACTTGTACTGCACTATAATCATATTTCCCAAATGCAACCACAGCTTAAAATACAAAATCTAAACAATACAACGGATACCACGAGCAAATCCTAAAAGCGAGCCACATTATGTGACCTACTTGAGAATTGCATGGCTTGTAGCTTGTAGCTGATCGCGGAAATACAAATTTCGTCATTTTTTCTTGTGCAAAAATCAGTAATCCCGAAAACGTGCCACACCCGAAGATTGCGAATACGATCTAGAAACAAAACATAATCCATTCGATATCAGTTTCAGATGTACAGCACCGTGAGGCTAATGTGTCTGTTTTAACGGTTTTTGTTTAAAATTGGTATCATTTGTAAGCTCCAAATGAAAATATTTGAAAAGATTTTAAAAAGGATTTAATCAGAAATTAGGGCACCAACAAAAATAGCACTGATTTTCAAACAAATCAAAAACCTATAAAATACAAAGAAATTTTCCACAATTTTTAGTAAAATATGTTACTTTAGTTTTATTTAAAGGTTGATATTTTGTTTTACAGCCTTTGGCAGCAGCAACAGCAGCTCAACATCTGGCATTAAAGTTCACCTCATTTTCGCATCTTTCCCTTGGGATACTGATCCACGAACCAAGCAGGATACCCCAAAGATCATTATTTTTCTTTGATTCCGCATTAGAAACATATTTTTTAACTTTACGCCAAATATTTGCAATGGGGTTCAAGTCTGGAGATTTAACATTCCAATCCATTACATTAAGTGGATTGTTCTCGAACCACTTTCGAGCTTTCTTTCTGGTAAGTTTTGGGTCGTTGTCCTGCTGGAAAACACAAAACAACTGCATTTCGTATTCCGCATAAGCCATCATCACTGTTTCTTAGACATCAACATAGACATTTTGATCCATCATAACCTTCCTAGTACGAAAATCATGCCCATACGATTATGCTTTTTTCTCTATGTCTAACGATTTTACATGTGAGTCGTATCACATAAGATCAAGACCCGTTTCAATCAAAAACTAAATTTTTGCTTTCGTCGGACCACAGGATCTTTCTCCATTTTTCGATTTTGCATTTTCTTTTATTTGAACAACCGACAATTTTCCTCATCTTAGCATAGGTCCTGCATTCTGAAATTAAAGTTCTGATCCTTTAGCTTTTTTCTTCACTACAATGCTTTCTAAGACCCATAACTACTTAAATTTTGTAACTTTCTTGTAACAATCGACGTAAGCCACCGATTTTTAATGCCATCAAGAACTTAAAATATCAAAAAGCTCAGAAAAGTAAAGGTTATAATACAAAAGCGTTTTTATACCCGATACTCAAAATGAGTATTGGGGTATATTAGATTTGTGGTGAAAATGGATGTGTGTAACGTCCAGAAGGAACCGTTTCCGACCCCATAAAGTATATATATTCTTGATCAGCATCAATAGCCGAGTCGATTGAGCCTTGTCTGTCTGTCCGTCTGTCCGTCCGTCCGTCTGTCCGTCTGTCCGTCTGTCCGTCCCTATTAGCGCATAGTGCTCAAAGACTATAAGAGCTAGAGCAACGACATTTTGTATCCAGACTTCTGTAGTATGTCACTGTTACAAGTATATTTCAAAACATCGCCCCGCCCACTTCCGCCCCCACAAAGAACGAAAATCTGTGGCATCCACAATTTTAAAGATACAAGAAAATTAAAAACGCAGAATCGTAGAGAATGAATTTATCTTCTAGACTGCAGAATCTGAACCAGATCGTATCATTATTATAGCCAGAATGAAGAAAACAATTTCATTTTTTCTCGCCCTGTCTCTCTCTAACACACACGTATCATAGCCGTCTTTGCATAGCGCAAAACATTAGCGCCTAGATCTCAGAGACTATAAGAGCTAGAGCAACCAAATTTTTTATCCAGATTCCTATAATATCGGACCTTGACGAGTTTGTTTCAAAATTTCGCCCCACCCCCTTCCGCCCCCGCAAAGTGCGAAAATCTGTGGCATCCACAGATCTCAGAGACTATTAGACCTGACTGTCGAGCTCTCACTGTTACAAAACTATTTGTAATTTTTCACTGCAGAACTCACTGTTGATAGCTCAATGCTACAAGTGTGTTTCAAAATTTCGCCCCACCCCCTTCCGCAGCCATAAATAACGAAAATCTGTGGCAACCACAATTTTGAAGATAGGAGAAAATTAAAAACGCACAATCATAGAGAATGGCCATATCTACCAGATTGCCGAACCTTGCCGAATCCGAGTAAGATCGGATTATTATTGTAGCCAAAAGTAACAAATCAATTTTCAGTGGCTACGCAGCGCCCGTCGACACGTTCTGACTGATTTTCTGTCTCTCTCGCACGCACTCTTTGTCGTTTAATGTAGCCATACTGACTATGTATCGGGTATAAATGTAGAGTTGCGGTCGCAGCAGCAACTCACAACGTTCCCCCTCGTTTAGTGCTATTTTTGTTGGTGTTCCATTTCGCTCCTCATTCGCAAAATTGCCTAAAAGAATAAGAACCGTTAGGATTGAAAGAGTGAGCATACTCCTCTCAGAGAGGAGACATGTAAACCTAATTGGTATTACATTAAAGTGGACAGTGGACAGTGTTGGAAAGTGGTCATGTTTTGAAACAATAAAGACTGTTGTACCCAGCAGTGCTATTTTTTTCGCCGCCACTGTACGATCACAGCTTGCACAAATCAATGATTGCTTAAATTAATCGAACCGAACCGAACCGAAACTTGACAGTACAGCACTTATTGCTGATATTTTAATATTATTTGATATTTAGAAAATGATGTACTTGCCGGAGATGCATGAGAATGAAGTAGAAAGAGATGTATAGCATTAAGAAATGGTAACAATAAAGAAAGAATAGAAACTACGAAGTAGAGTTGTGTCTCTTGTGCTTTCAATTCGTATTTTTGCTGAGAGCGAGGCTGGAGGGCGAGAAAGAGTCGTCTCGGCCGAGTGTGGCCGAGAGAGAATCAAAAGGAATTGCGGAAGGAGAGCAATTGAATCTGGCAATGCTGTGTCGGGCAAAGCGAGAGCTGAGAGAGGCGGACACGAGAATGTGCTCGGCAGTTTGCTCATGGATTTGGAAGAGAGAGACAACACCGCGACTTACTGCGCACGAGGCTTAAACGAAACGCAAGAAGAAGAAGAGCCCCTGGCCCTCTGCCCCTGACATACTTATGATGTAAAATGATGTAAAAAACATAGAGATTAAGAGATTTGAGGAAATGTGCGTCAGGATAAACGTAAAAACAGACTGAAATATGCATATATAAATTGGGCGTAAGTTTGTAACTCGCAGAAGAAAGCATCTCCGATCCCATAGAATACATATGTACATATATTCTTTATCGGTATGAAAAGAGTCGTCAATGTAGACATGTCCGTCTGTCTGCCTGACTTTTTCTGTGCCAAATAACATAGTCTATCAGTTCTGCAGCTATCCTTATGGGCTTCTTCTAAAAGTATTCAGATATTATTCATACTAATCCAATATAAATAAAGATCGGAGATTAACCGAAATACCACGACCGTCGTGACACAGTACCGCCCTATACCGCCTTGATACGGGCAAAGAGTGCTTAGAACATATACTATGTACTATTCATCAACTTTTGTGGCAAACCTTTGAAAAATGCATCTCAATCTAAAAATACTACTTAATTACTAGCCACCTCCAAATGTTCCCAAAAATGTTTGCCCTTTCTTGAAAGCTTAAATAGAAACAAATTTGAGAATATAATAGAATCAGAGAGCCTTTGTTCTTGGGAAACCCACTATCATTATCATCTAGGGAAATTGTGTATGAGAAATACTTACGATAACTGCAATTTGCACTTAACCCCTGCAGGCGCTGCTCCAAGTGCCGCCGTAGTTTCTGGGGCTCGCGGCCCGGCCCTGGGGCTTCATCCAAGGCGTTGGGTGCAACGCGTCGGCCGTGCTTGCTCACTTGGACAATTAGAGGAGCAGCAGCAGCACCCGCACGACCCACACATCGAGGCCCTCAGCTAACTGGCTCCTAG
This sequence comes from Drosophila lowei, assembly GCA_008121275.1. Taxonomy (NCBI): domain Eukaryota; kingdom Metazoa; phylum Arthropoda; class Insecta; order Diptera; family Drosophilidae; genus Drosophila; species Drosophila lowei. Next base: position 4,185,715 of record CM017778.1, read on the forward strand.
TAACCACTCCAGCCACTTGAAAAGTTGGCCGCAAAGTGCGAATGCATAATTAATTCCAATTATGAGTTCAGCCAACAACATTGGCAACATTGGCACTCGCCTTCATGCTCGAGACGAGACGAGACAAGATGCGTTCGATGGGAGGGAGACACACACACGGGCCCAAGGAGGAGAGCATCGTGGGGACAGACTTATCAGTGCATCGACGTGCAGAGCACGAGGCGAGACGAGGCCCCCTGTTTCCCCTGAACTTTGAAGCTGGCAACTGTCACCCCTTGTTCTCCTTCTCCTTCTGCTTCTGCCCCTTGCTTGTTGCATAGTTTGAGTGAGCCAAGTGCTTGGCATGTTTAAACACATGCTCAAGTGTCATTTAGACAGTTATCTGCCCCACCAGATACGTGGGTGTGAGTGTGGGTGTGGGTGCTGGAGTCCTGGATCTGGGGTATCTGGCGCATCTTGGTCGGAGGCAGACAATTGATGGTCCTGCGATAAGTACGTATCCCAGGCGCAGTCTCAGCCTCATCCTCGGGCAACTTTTCCCTCAATTACAAAATGCTAAAAATTGCAATATCAATAACATTTTATGTATTCTCAGCAGGGGGTCGGTGGGTCGGTGGGTCGGGGGTCGGAACGGCAGGCTGGCTCTGAGGGTTTAAGGGTAACAAAAAGTGCTGCGTCTAAGTGTTGTTGCCGCCAGCCATCAAAGCCGCCTTCACTATTAACGGAAATGCATTCTGGTTGTGGCTGTTGTTTGGAGAGCGTCGCGTCTCGTACCGTCTGCCAGGCTCAAGTGTTTTAATGGATTTTCCAGATGAACACAAAAAAATATACATACATATACGACATATACGAAGGGAAGCCGTGTCAGAGTTGGATTTTCCCTCATTTTGGCTCTGCAAATATTTTTTTTCAGCCTGACAAGAAATGTCAAGATTTTGGGCTCATGTTTCGCCGTGACATCTTTGCACATGCACATCAATCATTTGGACCTGCCGCCCGCATCCCCACGACATCTGTGGTTACTCCATTAAACCAATCAAAAGGAAGTTCAGTTCATAAAAGATAATAGCCTGGCTTAGCCGCTTGCCGCTTGCCGCACGCCGCATGCCACTCAAGGACCTAAATCCGAGGAGCAGCTGCAGCCTCTACCACCCAAGGAAAAGCCTATAAATTTTCAGATTATTTGCATATTGCGTCTCCTCCTGGGGCACGGCACGTTCATTTTGCTGAGCTTTTCCTTCTATTTTTTCTGTCGCTGTGTTTTGCGTAATTTTCAAGAAAAAGCACAGGAAATTCAATTTGCCCCGCTGCACAAACTAATGTAAATCAAGCGACATTAAACGCGTAATGGATATAATCATAAATTTGACTGGGAACGGGAGCGAAGGATGCAAGGATGCAAGGATATAGTCGGGGACGATCCACATGAGTGCAGACAGAAGCAGGGATTTGTTGGGAGAGCAGCTGATTCGGGGTTGGGGCTCATAGGAATAGACAATATTTGTTAACAGTGTCGTGGCCCACCTTCAGAGATATCTTTGATATATGGTTATGAACCATCGCGCGAGTGTTTATGCGATTTTAAAGTCCTCGAGAATCGAGGTGTTTTTGGCATAGGCCAGAAGTTCCTGTGGCGTCCTTTTGGAGGCGTCTTCCAGCGATGCCAGCACCGGGGCGCCCAGGTGTTTCCTCCTTGCCCGTACAAGAGCCGGGCAGTAGCAGATGAGATGCTCCAGGGTTTCGATGAGCCCATTTTCATCACATTTCCTGCAACTGTCTCGGTTGGTGATGCCTAGCTTTGTTGCATGTGCCGCAGCCAGAAAGTGACCTGTGAGTATTCCCACTAACATCGGCAGTCCTTCCGTGGTAGGAGCAGTAGGTAGTGCCTGAGTTTCTCATTGCGTTCGTTACACATGATTTTTGAGGTTCTGCAGGTGGTGGTACTCCTCCGAAAAATAATAATTGATATAGGGAAAATTCAAAGAAAAAATGTCCACCGTCCAGCTTTAATCAGTTAATCAGTCTGCCTCTGTCTTAATTGTCTTCACATACCGCTCAAATTAAGCGTTCGTTTGGTAGCAAACATGTCGCCTGTAATTCCGGACAGGCTGTGGCTAGTCCCGCAATGAAATTATCCGCCTGTCAACGAGTTAATCGAACAGAATGTGTGAAATGCAAGTTAAAAATGGAGCTCAACTACAATCTGAATGCCTCGCTCGTCTGTCAGCAGCATGGGAAATGAGATGGACAGGGACAGGGGAAAGCCCAGGGACATGGCTGCAGTGCATCACTGTGGAAATCATTGCCGGACGCCAAACGTTTTAATTTATGCGTTTCCATGAGCCATAGCCATAACATCATCCAGAGGCACAGTCCCGGACTGTCCGTGGCTCTTCCTTTAAATCATTTTTAATGAAATCTCCTCTGGGGAGGATGGGAGTAGTCAACTGTCCAAAGCTCTCTCCACCCAATGGTGACTGCTGACAGCCAACGCTAATCCGAGTGCTGCAATTGATGAATGAGTCATTTGCCTAGTAATTTAAGCATTCATTCAATAAGCGGACGCTTGCCGGAGGGTTAGCTGGTACGAGTATGGCCCTAAGATTTGTGTAACCAAATACTCATTACATAAGTTGGTGGCATGCGGAAGCTGCCAGGCAAAGGAATATGCTGATGTGAGGGGTTCAGTGTCCCCTCTGCGTGCTATTTAAGCCAAAAACAAATATTGACTGCAAAGTCAAATGCCTGACGAGACGGGTAAGAGGACGGGTCCTGGGGAATGGGCGGCATAGCATTTAAAGTAATCGAGTGTTAAAAACGGCAAACGCAGGCCAAACACTGGGCCAGGCCAAGTCAAACAGAACCAGAACAGAACTGCCTCCATCCCTCCATCCCTCCACTCCCCCTGTAAATATTTAGTTTCTCATAAATTACGAGTGTGTGTGTGTGTGTGTGTGTGTGTGTGGGTTGAGTGTGTGAGGGGGAAATCAGAGTCAGGGCTTTAATGCCTCATTAAAATATGCACGATGGCAATAAAATTCAAGCTGACGCCGTTGGAAAATGTTGAAGCGATCTGCGACCTGCGACCTGCGACCTCCAGTCCTATGGCAACCTTCAACCTGCGGCCGTGTCATAAAAATCTTCGGAGGCAGCTTGACAAAGTTTTCACATAAAATAAATTGCTGCCAAATAATAGTCAGGAAACCCGTTAACGTGTCGAAGGCGCTGACGACGGCTGCCTGCCTGCCATGCCTGCCATTTTGGCCAACGGCAATTGATACGAGGCCGAGCAGAGGGAGGAGGGCTGGGAGGTGGACGGACGGATGGATGGATGGATGGGAGGTTCGGTGGGTGAAAGGCTTCGAGCCATCAACTTGTTGTTTATTAAATTACAAATAAATAATGAGACTGATGGCCTCCTTCTCTTTACTCCTCTCATCGGCTGCCTTCTGGCTGCCTGGAGTTATTAAAAACTTTACAAAACAATTAACACAGTCAGTCGATGGTCAGGGGGTGAGGCGTGGGTGAGGCAGGAGGAGAGCCTGCGAGGGTGGGCATGCCCTGAAGAGTAAGAGGCTTTTGCTTCCTGTCAAACATTTTAAAGCCAAATGACAAATGGAAAATACAGGATTTCACTTTAAGCTGCAGTTCCACTCCAATTCTGCTCGGTCCTCTGGCTGGCTGGCTCGGTGGCCAGAGCATTAACCAAAGTTGCAACCGCAACAATAACCGGAGTAGCAAGAAGCAACCCCCTCAAAACCCCAACCCCAACCCCGATCCCAGCCCAACCCCCGGTGGTAGCTGGAATTGGAATTGCAGCCGCAAATAAATTTGTGCACAGCAAAATATATGGCAAAAATATAAAGAATTGCATGTGCATAAAAGTAAAGCCATGAAGCAAGAACAATGCCAAAAGCAACAAGCAACGAGTTGCTGCTGCTGCCCCCTTTTTCATTACAGCCCTAGCCAAAGCCCCAGCCCAGCCCCCAAAGGGAGAGGAACAGGGAATAGGAACTGCCAGGACAGAGCCGGATACGGATGGGCTGGGTTAGGGGTGGAGATACTCCGTCCATTGTTTGCAGGCGCGCGCTCTGATTAGAGCGGAAAAAAATATATAACAAGAGGTATGCAGTCTCTCTTTTACGAGAACTCGTATTTGCTGTGTTCTTCGTTGTATTTTATTCACAAATGCGAAATCAAAGAAAGGCATAGACCCTATCTTTAAACACTGAAAATTGAAATAACTCTTTCGTATGCCAGAGCTGGAAGAAGGGGACAAGGAGAGCCGCCTTACAGATCAATCTTCTTTTTAAATAAATCTTCAACGGAAATCTATATACTATACTATATATTATTTAAGCGTTTAATTATTGTGTGAAAGATTCGGCGTCACTTGACTTGAAGAGCGCTTAAAAGGGGTATACTTTTATTTCTTCGGATACACTTACTGAACCATTCATCCAATATAATATGATAGGATAGTAAAGCAGTGTAGAGAGAGAGTGTATCTTTGCTTAACTGATCATTCTACCCAGCAAACCAACAAACGTGCCTCTTGCGAGAGTTCCGAAAAATGCTCGCAAACGAGCTTGTGTACGAGCGATATGGTTTTGTATCGCAAAACTCTCGCAAACGAGCTCGCAAGCGAGCCAAAAATGAGCTCTACTTCTTGTGTCGCAAAACGCTCGCAAACGAGCTGACAAGCGGGAGTTTTATAATAGGAAAGTGCAAAAAAGTGCAAGCAAATAAAAAAACAGCAAGCCTTCGGGTGCCTTCGGTCCGGCAATGCTCCTTCGGCTCTGTGTTCACGTCTCGACAGATGACGAGTCGACTGATAAGTGGTCGAGAAGTCATTCGTGTTTTTCTTTTGCTACAGCATTAGAAACAAGTGCATATAAAGCGTGCGTTCCTTGCGCCGGCATGTCAATTATTTTCGTCGAACTGTGCAGTGCTAAGTTAAAAATCTCTACAATCTCTTACGCATTGAAATATAAATTTCTACTAATAAGTAAGTACATTACAAATAAAACCAATAAAATGTCATACAAAAGAAAGAGCCAAACATATTTCGGAAAGGCTCGACATGTTCAAAGAGCTATTGGAGATTTTGAGGTTAAACTGAATTATAGGCGAATGTGGCGAAGTTTTTCTCTTGGCGTGGGACAGACTCCAAAAAGTGTGTGAGAGGACCTCGAACCACTTTAGCACTAAGAAGTAAGTTTTACTATTTTAGCTTGTGTAATTCCCCAATTTTTAATATATTTTATTGTGTCTACAGATGCATTTAAACAGAAGTTTGCGCTCGACGATCAATTGAAAATATTTTTTATTGCGGAACAAAATGGGAACGGGTCCAAAAAAAACTTGCGATATCGTTTGCGAGCCTTTTGCGAGATCATTTATGAGTCTTTTTTGATAGCTATCATATATGATACTTTCACTGGTTAAGTCACGCATTTGACTCGTATGCGATATCATTTGTGAGCGTTTGGTTTGCTGGTTAATGTCCTGTATACAAAATTTGGTACAATTTTATGGCAAAGTGATCTGATGTTTAAGGCTCTGACTAAAATACTACCTTGATTAAAAGTCAAACTGTGGGAATACCTAATTTGCATGAACAATATCAGACGGACACGCGTACATTCGGAAATGGTTACTTTTTTGCGAGGCAAACAGTTTTCATGTTTAATTTTCATTAGATAAGATTCGATTTATGATAGATTTTTATTTCCATATCTCTCACAATTCTACCTGCTACTATGTGATCTCTTATTGGTGTTGATCGAGATCTGCCCTCCATCCATCCTTTGTTTTGGTCTTCTCTAGGCTTCTGTAGAGAGCCATGCTAGTGACCGCCATCTGGCCAAGTTTGCCATTAACCAGCTGCAGCTGTCAGCGACTTTCAAATGTGCCCGCCCACGCCCACGCCCTGTCATCGTGCCCCTCCTTCATGTGCCGCCTCTCTCTCTCTCTCCCGCTGGTGCCACTCATCAGAGCGTGCGTTTTGTGCTCTAACCAAAGCGCTCAGTGTTAGTCTTTGATTTGTCACACCAAAGCGAGCTTTTCATGGCGTCCTGTCAGAGTTCTTTTTCCTATCTGCCAGGACACGCAGACGTACAGACAGACAGAGCCTGCGACTGTTCATCGGTTCAAGAGAGAGAGACAGAGAAAGAGAGAGAGAGAGAGATATAGGGACAGGGACAGGGACAGGGATTGTCCTCCTCGCGCTATTTCCATGGGGGATCTGGGGGCTCTGTTGTGCCTGTTTCACGTCCAGTTTTAGCCGTTGGCTGATTTTTGATGAAAAGTTTTCAGTTTCACATTATTCATGTCTTCCCATCCCCCCATCCACCATCCACCATCCCCGGGACCTCCGTTCCGGACCCTCCCATGTTCCTTCCTATGCAGTCCTCCCCCTCACCCACCCCCTTGTTTTGCGGTTGAATGGAGCATGCAATTTTTTTTCTATTTCCTCTTATTTTTTACCGAAATTTTCGTTGTTGTTGTATTTTAATTTTGCGCAAATGGAAAATAATAATCAAGAGAAAATAATAAAATGGACGCAGGCGACAAAGGTGTTGGCTGAGAGAATGGGGTGGATATGGGCCGCGCGGGTGGGGTCCTGGGTACGGGCGATGGGGGAGGATTGACAAGGCGACCCGGCATGACAGCCGCCGTCCTGGTGGTATCGGGATGGATGGAGGTTGGAGTAGGTTGCAAGCCCGCAGCATTGTGTGGCTTTGTTTCGAGTGATTCCCCACAAAGCGCAGTGCACTTAATTCTCTTTACGCACACACACACACACGTAGTGTAGTAGAGAGACAGAGAGAGAGAGAGAGAGAAGAGGGAGATGTGGCGTGCATGGCAGACATGTATGACAGGCTTTTTATGCCTAAGTATCTTAAGTTGTCAACTTGGAAAGGCAAAAGAAATCCTTTAATTTGCAGTAAAATGCAAAACGCAGCCAGCCTCAATTTGTCACAGCCATCGCAGGGGGGGCGTTGTGGCACGAGGCAGTAGGAGGATGTGTGCATATGTGTGCGTGGAGAAGAAGGCAACAAGTCGGCTACAGCTTCGGCTGCAGCTTCTGGCACGGGAGCACATTGGACTTTGCCACTTGGCATAGGAGCGCAGGCGAGTGGCGCCTCAAGGTATGCAGTAAATTAAAATACAGTGACAGGGGCGGGTCTAGGGTTTGGGCTTGGGGGTGGGGGTGGGGCTGGTGCTGCTCGTGCTCTGGCAAGGAATGACATGCTTTCTTGCATGAGGGTTGCACTCTCCTTTGCACTTTTCACATTAAAAACTTTTGCCCGCAGGCCGCCTGCCCACACACACACACACTCACACTCACACCCGCCATACTTACGTATACTTATAAAAAAGGAAGAGGAAGTAGAATGCCAACCTCAGTTTTGACAACACACGCACACACACACACACACTGTGGCACACACACTTATGGCATTGAGCCATAAGCGTGCGAGAGACTTTGATTCAGTCTCGGGTTGCCAGCAAACATGGAATAGGCCCTTGGCATACGCGGACACCAGCCAGTCCACAACTCTAAGCGCACGCCTCGCTGCCTCTATTTGCATATTCATGTATGTACGAGTATGCATGTATGCAAAATAGAGGTGTGGGGGGGGGGAGCTTGGATAGCGCTTATGGCCACGTTAATGGCAAACTAAACTGCAAACTTTGCTTTTGCACCGACGCACGCATACGTAATAAAAGGTGTAAATGAGCAAAAGAACCGACTGCCAGGGACAGCAGGGACAGCAGGGACACAGCAAGAGACTGTTGGGGGAGGGAGAGAGGAGCCTGAAAGTCAGCCAGGTGAACAGGCAGCCAGACATGGACTGCCGCCTTGGCCCATTATAAGGGCCACTTGCTGCCTGCTGCCTGCTGCCGAAGAAGACAGCTTGGTATTTATGTGGCAGGCATAGTGGGATCAAAATGCCAACTCTACCTACTCAAAATTATGCAAATATCTTGCTTCTAACCGCAATGTTTGCAGCTGGAAATCAGGAGTCGATTGCAATGCCAGTAATTTAGCAATTATTATACAATTATTTCAGAATTTGCGAGAGAGAGAGAATCGAAATGCCCCACTGTGCGGGATGTGTATTAAACTAAATTTAGCGCCACTTTGAATTACGGCAACTGCGAGAGCGAGAACGAGTGGCAGTGGCAGTGGCAGTAGCAGCAACAGTGCCCGGCTATTACAATGCGAGAGCCGGAATAGTCACGGGCTTGCTCGTGGTCGTGCTTGTGGTTGCGGTTGGGAGTCGAGTCGGTTGGGAGGAGTTCGTGTAATGCGCTCCACCAAGGACATCATGTTTGCAAATTTATGTCGTTGTAAGTTGTGCCAAAGGAAATGCCATGAAAATGAAGAACAGGATTGTGCGGGCAGCGGACACAAGCAACTGACGGACGGATGGACGGATGGACGGACGGATGGACGGACAGACGGATGGACAGCCGGACGAACAGATGGATGAATGAAACGTCGCCGTGACAAGCTCGGACGCGTTTAAAGTGCAATTAGCGCACGTAATTGTAATCGAGTTGCCCACCTGGCCACCACCTCCCACTCCCAACCCCACTCCCACTTTCCGTGCACCACCCAGTGGCTGCCACCGTAGCATTTCATTGCTGGCTGTAAGCCACGCGCCATCCGGCAGGTGGTGACTCCGGCTTTTGCTTCTGTTTGCCTGCCCACGGGGCTCTCTGCATTCTCATCCTGATCCACGTCCACATCCTCTCCCTGTCGCTGTGGCTGTCGTTGTCCTTTTGGAGGGGAGTACGCAGGCTGCTTTTTTAAAGGCGACCGGGGAGCTGTAAATAAATTTGGCACTTAATCATATTTACGGATTTTGCGGGCACATTTATTTATGTGTCCCACAGTGGCCCAGCTACTTACTGCACTTTCCGTATTCCTACTCTGCCCCGACACCGCCTGTGAGTTTTTTTCGAGGCCTTTTGAGGCACACTCCAGGATTTCTTGGCGGAAATACAATGCTGAGGTGTGGGCGTGGTCCGTGGTCCAGGTCCACGTCCAGGTCCAATTTGTGCCCCATTCTGAAGTGGCAGGCAGCGAGTCGGGTTTTTGCCTAATTATGCGTTCCAGCATTGTCACGGATACGGGGACAATCCCCGAAATCCGAATTCTCAATTCCAAAATATTCTCGCCGCTGCTGCCCACGAGGCTAATTAGGCCCAAAGCGCCGCCATTGTGCTCACCGTTAGGCAGCCATTGTCAAACTCTGCTCTCCTGCCCCGTGCCACTCGTGCCACCCGTGCCACCAGTGCCACCCAGGACACTTCCGCTCTGCTGGGCTTATAAATAATTTAAGCGTTTAACGGGACGCTGTTGCTGAAAAAGCTAAAGAATTAATCCGTGAAATTGATTTATTTACCAGTTGATTGGACGGGCGATTGGATGGTGGGAATTCAATAAACCAATTTCGATTTTGGCTTTGTTTTGTTTTGTTGGACACTTTGCGGCTTTGCGGGTTTTGCTTAATTTTCATAAGTGTTGCACTTCCATACCCAAATCGATGTTTGTATAATTTGCGGTTGGTTTGGAACGGATTTGGGAAATGCAACCAAAAAACACGCTTAGTGGCACTGGATCTGATCCTTTAGAGCAGAGGCTCAGGTCAAAATAGCTCCAGTATGAAGTTACCATTCAAAATCCGGATTCCTTATTTAAAACATTCAAAATTCCACCATTCATGGAATGCTTTTACGGCATTTACTCATTACTCAGCCTGCTCAGCCTCTATCGATATTCCCCACTATTGTTGTTCCTGATTATTGTTAAGTGCACGTGGGAATGGGGAATGGGACTACGGATGGGACTGGATGGGACTGGATGTGGGAAAAACTGTCACTTGAATGCATTTTCATTACACCTCATTACATTTCACTTGCATCTGCAATTGTGTCACGTTGCTGCTTTTAGCTGCCTTCGAGCCTATGAATGCCGTGAGCCCTGAGCGCTGACAGCAAACCGAATGGATTCGTCGGCTGAATGGGCTGTGAGTGTTTTTAATTGAAAACAATAAAGTTCTGCTGGTGGAACGACTCTGTTGCTCAGCAAAAGCCATTTCGAATTGCAGTTGGGCAGGTGATCGAATCGACTTTCGAATGCCCTTTCTGGTGGTCCGAATCTATAGATTCCTATGGTGACTTTTCCAGCTACCTTAAGGAGAGATAGCTTTAGTTCATCCATAGTTAATACTAATTCCAATTAAATGTTATAAAAAAAACAGTATCTGTGGTCCTTAATTAAAATTTTCTGATTGCTTGAAGCAGGAACTCCCTATTCAATAGGATTATTCCATCGGGAAAACAGAGCCATTCTTGTTTGAAATTTCTTTTTATTCCCCGAAATCTATTCTAGTATTTCTCTTTTTTTAGTGACACCATTCGTTTGGCACACTCTGCACAGATCCTATTATTTCCATCTCAATATTTCGGTTTCCATCAAACTCTCTGTGCAACTTTCGGCTATACCCCAAAGCATACCCTAACTGATAGAGGGGTGGGAAGGGGTTTCGGGCTAGAAGAATCTCGCTCTGAGCTAAGAGCTGAGCATTCCATGGATTGTTCGGCTCGCTTTCTTTGTTCGGGGCGCAAAAGCACTGGAAATGGAAACGCGAGTCGACAAGAGATGAGCCATAGATGGATAGATACGAGAGGAGGCCTGTTCGAGGCGAACAATACTCGTTCACAAAATGCGAAAGTGATAATTAAAAATCGCGCCATATACTCGTATGAGTTGATACCAGATATTGTTGTTGCTGCCGTTGCCGTTGCCGTTGTTTTCCAACTGATTCTTTCTGGGGCTGGAAATGGTTATTGTTTATGATTTTTCTGCTGTTGCTGCCTGAGAGATTCCCAGGCAGGATACTCGCATTGAAATCAGCCTTGGAAGGGTATGGAAATGGATGTCAAAAAGGGATGTGGGTGGGAATGTGTATGTGTATGTGGATGTGGATGGGGCACGAATGAAGTGATCAATGCGCCAAACAATAATTGACGGCACATCAATAGGGGAAAGCAGCACTAGGGGGAGTGCCATGAAAGGCTGTCCCCCGCCAGCTGCAGCGGACAAACAATTATGCAAAATTGCAAACGGTTGCAGTTTTGTGGAAAATTAATTTTGCATTTTTAATTTTACATGTTCGAAGGAGCAACGCAACGGAGTCTGAGAGCACCCGTCTCAAGACTCTCGGCAATGAAATGAAAACTGCTGCGACGACAAATGATTGATAAGTGCTCGACCCAACAGTCTGGCATGGGGTTGCCTTGGCAGCATCGCGCGAGCAGCTATCTGGTTATCGGTTCGGTGCCCCAGAACTAGGGCCACGTAGCTCCAATGGGCACAGCATGGCCTGATGCCGTCCAGGCACAAGACACAAGCTCATTCCGTTGGCAGAAAACGTCGCTGTTGGTTGCGTGAAATGTTTCAAGCGGACGCCCAACTCAGCCAAGCCCTAGGACGACTCCAGCCGAAGCCAGAGCTGGACCTGAAGCCTGCGTCCGAGCTCACCTCCGAGGATCACCTGCGAATGGTGAGCGTAATAGACCACCAAAGTCCTGGCAAGCTGGACATGCAGTTCCCGGACATCTGGCTGCGGGACAATTGCCGCTGCGGGGAGTGCTACTTGCCCCAGACCCTGAGTCGCCTACCCCAGCTGTGGAACAACTTGGACACGAGTGTGCGAGTGCAGCAGCGTAGTGTGGATGTGGATCAGGAAATACTGTACATCACGTGGTCCGATGGCCACGCCTCCCAGTATCCCTTCGCCTGGCTGAGGGAGCGCGACTTCTCGCTGGCGAACCGCACGCGTTACCTGAGCGACTTTTACCGCCCCGAGCCGAGGCACTGGAGCGGGATGGACTTCGAGCACATCCGTCGCGAGTTCCAGTACCGGGATCTGCTGGCCAGCGACGAGGCCTTGCTGGAGTGGCTGGACCATCTGGCAGTGTACGGAGTGGCCCTGATCAAGCAGGCTCCTCTCGAGTTTGACGTTCTTCGGCGGCTGTGCAATCGCGTGGGTTTCATGCGCCGCACCACCTACGGCGATGAGTTCAGCGTGCGGGCCCAGCCGGGGGCCAGCAACTACGCCTACCTGGCTGCGCCCCTGCCCCTGCACACGGACATGCCGTATTTCGAGTACAAGCCGGGCGTGACGCTGTTGCACACCCTGGAGCAGTCGGAGTCGCCTGGCGGCGTGAATATCCTGACGGACGCCTACCACGTGGTGGACCTAATGCGCGAACGGTATCCAGAGCAGTTCCGGGTGCTCTGTCAGACGTCCGTCGATTGGGCGGACATTGGCCGGGACGGGGAGTTGGAGTTCCACAACATCTGGCGTGCCCCAGTCATCAAGTGAGTTTCTGAAATGCTTCCCCCTTCTGGCAGGCCCCGGTGACTCCTGTAATTCTCCTAACTCCTATGCTGTTGCAGCTTGGACGCCGAGGGTCGGTATGTGCGCATCAACCACAGCATTCCGCAGCGAGACAGCCATTTCTCGGTGCCGCTGGAGCAGGTCCGTCCCTGGTACAAGGCAATGGCCCTGTTCGTTCGCCTGGCCCAAGAAGAGGCATGCAGCTTTAAGACCAAACCCGGCGATGTGCTCACATTCAACAACCTGCGCTTGGTCCACGGTCGCACGGGGTACGACGACACGGACCGCAATGTGCGGCACATCGTTGGCGCCTTCATCGACTGGGACATTGTCTACTCACGCCTGCGTGTCCTCAGGAATGCCAAGAGCAACTCTTGAGTAAACCCGTTGAGTGGCCTCAATCGCCGAGCACAAATTCTGAGTTCAATTTAATCAAGACTCCATCAACGACACGGGACTTAGGCTTAGGTTACTTTGTCATTTTCAATATATGTTTTATATAAATGGGAATTGATCTTTGAAATATTGGGATACCTAATTGATATGATTCAATTAGCCAAGAGTTGAGGCTTGAGCTCTTACCCTACAGCATCAGCATGCGAGTTGATTTCAAACTAATCTGTTTAATGTACGCATCTGGCTGATTAGTTCCCCAGTGAAATCTGGCTACCCTGAAGGCAAGTTCCGGGGGGTATATTAGTATATTGACTATTGGCTGTTGGGTTTTGAGTTCGGCTTAAGTCTACAAATATAACAAAATTAACTAGGATACTGCTCAAAATATAATATTAGCTGTCATCGTCATAGCTTGAGGAAAGTCAACCTATTTTGTTGGGAACGGGAAGCAAATAAGATGTAATTTCTGCCTTTAATGAAGTATCCCTAACAATGCGAGGGCTGCCATTCATATCGGTAGCCTAAAAGTAAAGGACTAACAAGAAAACATTGAAACAGAGGTGCATCGCAGTACTTTTGGCACTTGGAAGGAAGCGTCTCTAAAACAAGGCTTTTTCTGCATGAGTTATTCCAGTTGTTCAAGTGATAAATGTATTTAGATGGAGGATCGATGAGGGAAGGGAAATATTCCCCTTCAACGTTACTCCCATTTCCATCTCACATTTAAGAGCAAAGGGTATTGTACGGTTCCATTCAAATGATACGCACAAGGTCCGCTACAATGTTTCAAACAGCCGACGTAAAGTGAAAGTAAAGCACACGTCATTGTTTACGCCGGACAACAAATTAGCTTATCGGAGACCGGCTGAGTCAGATGACAACGAGGTGCTACTGTTACGAGCATACCCTTGCATGGGTGATTAGCCGGTTATCAATTTATGGCATTGTCGAAATAGGCATTGACTTGGCTGAGCTCTTGGATCTTGGAGTGTGTAAATCACACTCGTACGCAGCCCAGAGACAACCCTCGGATGTGGCTAACATTTTCACGGGACAGGAAGCAACTTTTTCTGGAGGGTTTGGTTTGCTTTGGTTTGGTTTGTCTTGGATTGGGTGCGGTGCGGTGTGGTGTGGTTGCACGCAGGCAAATCCTTTCGAAATCTTTTTATTTATGTCAATGGTTCCACCAAAAACACACAGCCAGACACCCGCTGCCGGCATCCAGCAGCCACAGTGTGGAGTCCGGAACACGGAATCCGACTTGGAGCACATGAATTTGTACATGGCAGCAAGTAAATCCCTCTAATAATCCACATAATAAGCACTGGAGGTGGCGGTGGCGGTGGCAGCAACAGGCCGAAAGGGTTGCTTGGGGGGTGGCTGCTGCCAGGGCTCTTGTTTATAAGTTCATAAAAGCCAACGAGTCGGGAAAGGCGCGGCAGTGCTGGCAATGCTGCCACATAAAAAGCGGCAGCAAATGCAATGGGCGAACGAAAATAGCCAAAGGGAAAACCGAAAGGAAAAACCAGTCGCAAATCCAATTTCCACTGGCTCCTCAGCAGTCGGTGTGTGGGTGTGAGGGAAATTTTACTGCAGTTTTGGGTAGACCATGCAACAGTCATAATGTGTAATTGAAAACCTGGACTGAATCGCACCCTTGGGTGATGTATACGCGCTGCTCCCCACTTTGGTGGCACTCCTTCTTCACTCGGTCACCCCCTAATTGGCAGCAGGGTCGGGTCAGCCAGGATCGTTGCTAAGACACAAATTGTATGATAGACACGAGCATAGCCATTCGTATGTAAAGAAGCCGCAACCAGAACCGGAAAGAGGGAACCCCACCAGCAGGAGAGGAAGGCAGAGGTAAAGACAGTCCCAGTACTTGCACAATTGCGAAACTAATACGCGTACATACAATTTCCACAATTTCCGCTCTTGGCTGTGGCTGTGGCTGTATCTTCCTTCCATTTCCATTTCCCGTTCCCCTTCGCATCTCCATCCATCTCGAGGGCCTGGATTTTGGCCACGACAACGCCCCGAGTTTGGCTGTCTCGATGATAAACATGCGGCAATTGACGCAATCATTGTCTGTCCATGAATTGAATTAAATCAACTCAAGTGCGACACTAGAGGAGCGCGTGGTGGGTCGCCTTGTTATGCTGACACTCACAAAAGAGATGCCCGCAATCACAATCCTTTCCCTTCGATGCATACGTATATATGTATATGTATATATATTTCTCTGACATTCTTCAAAATTAATGACTTGGTCATGCATGCCCTGGCGCTGAAATCAACTGAAAAGTATAGGTTACAGCATACAGGATGTGAGATTGCCAGGGTTGGGTGGTTGGGTGGCAGGGCGTTGGGCGTTGGACGTTGGACGTGCCGGGGCGAGTGGGAAGTGTGCGAAATGATTGGATGGGTGGGTGGGTAATGCCCCATAATTCCGTTCGTTTCCGTTTGATTCCGTTGCAGGACATTAGCGGGGCTCAACAGCGCATTTTGCTTATTAGAATCCGTGCGTGTGTGTGTGTGTGTTTGTATCTGAGTAGTGTTTTCTGTTTGTGTGTGTGTGATGCCGCTGGAGTGTAATAAATTCTCGTACTTCCCCCACACTCTGACGCCGCAGGCTCTGTCTCTCCGGCAATTTCAAAGTTTATCACCAAAGCGCGTCTGCAACTTATGTCGTCTGCTTCTTCTTCTGCCACATTCTGCTCCTGCTTCTGCTGCTACTTCTCCCCGTTGCCCGCCGTCTTCCCGTTTGTCTGCACGTCGGTTGTGGTTATGTGAAATCACATCGTAAAAATGTCCAAGTCCAAATGCTGCCTCTACGGACGGACGGCTGTGTGTGTTTGTGTGTGTGTGTATGTGGGCAAAGGCAAAGCTTATAAGTCCTTCCTGTCTCACCTGACTTAGGTGTCGCGGGCGGGCAACCCTTTTGCCTTTCAATTTATAGATGTTGCCCATATAAATATTTATTTCTATGTACAGCATGTACTGCCCCACACCCCGCTCGACACCACACGCCGTGGCATCATTATTGTTTTTATGTGAGCGTCTTAAAAGCATTCCGCCGATCAATAAACCTTCGCTGCGTCTCGCGGGCGTCTGTCTCCGGTTGCATCCTTTCCAATAAGCGAAAGTGCTTCTCCCACCAAATGTTCTGCTCTGTTCTGCTCTGTTCTGCCCACATAGCACAATTAAAGGTCAACCCAGCCCGATTGGGGGGCTGAAGAGGTGGGGCAGCCGGCAGTCCTAACTGTGCCACGTCAGAAAGGACGCAACACGGCCGCGCACTCTCCTCATTTGGCCATGGAACAATGCAAATATTTTGCATTTAGCTGCCGGCAGAGGACAGGCAGAGGCATTTGGCATTTTTAATTAGGCTAAAGCGGGTGTACGGTGAAGACTGTGGAGCACTACCAGCGCCACGGGAATAATTCTGAATGTGTAAGCACAATGAACATTGCATATACATATATAGGATCGATTGCAAATCCTCGTTGGGAAGGGAACACAATTTAAGGAGCAGCATTTTTTATTTAACAAAAAAACCCATAATTCCTTCCAACAATTTTAAATCCTTAAATCTATCAGAAAGAGTCGGTTTGCTTCGAAGCGTAAAAACAGTTCGACTTTGTTGCCGAGTGATATCTTGACGGTATGAAATCAGTGTATGAGCCCCCATCAAGTAAATAATAAACCAGATTTCCCCAAGTGGCTGGAACTCCTTCAAAAACAAACCTGATTTGATTCACATTCAAACTATTCTTCTTCATGATTAATTTTTGCCAATAGAAATAACACAATAAATCACTTTCTTATGATCTAGATCTGATGATCTTTCAACTATGATCTAGTATTATTGTTATTTACAATGGTTTACTACTTATTTTTAGAGTTTTTGAATTTGATTTTACATTTAAATAAGATTATTCTTGAGGGTGTAGTAATCCTTTTACTGCTTCATCTGGATGATTATATCGACTTCTATAATGGTTTACTAGATCCCCAATTTTAGGGATGTGGAGCATTGAGGGAGTAAATTTGTATAAACCCAATCAAATTTTCTCACTTTAAGGAAACTCACTACTAACTATTTTTGGCAAATGGAATTTCTTAAGCCAACTTCTTTGTTTCTATTCAAAATATTTTTTCACCAGAAGTCTCCAATTTTCCGGCATGTCCTACTGTGTCGTCGGCTTCAGCGGATTTCTCTGGATGCCTGAACATTTAGTTCAATTGCATCCACCGATAGGTGCAACTGCAGACTGGAAGGAAAACATATACATATATATTGCTGCAAATACCTCGATCTGAGCAGTTTGAAGCAGTTGCCCAATCCCTAAATCTACACCTACATCTACAGCGTGGAGCTACAGCAGCAACAACCTTCAAAGTGCACGGAATTGAGCAGCATTTCGAATTAATAGCATTTCCGGCATTATAATTTGGACAATATATCACGAGTGTTATCGTCTTGAAGGGCGAGTGGCAGCACAGTTGGAATGGATTTGTTGCTGCTGCTGCGGCTGCTGCTGCTGTGGCTTGTGGCATGCAAAACGTAACGGTAAATTGGTTAACAATTACACAAATCTCATAATGAAGTTTAAGGCCCCCCTACTTCCTGTGCATCTCCTGCCGTGCTTTGTGCTACCATTACCATGGCATCGTCATGGCCCGGAACATCGCCATTGCCTGCGGTCAGCAAAATTTCCATCGTCATAGCTCCCTATCCCTCTCCCTCTCCCGTTCCCGTTTTCGTTCTCTCTCTCGCTCTCTCTCTCCTTATATAGCTGTCTCTCTCGTTGCTTGCGTCCTGCTAAATTGATTAGTTATTGTTGTTGCTGCTGTTGGGGTTTGTGGTGGTGCTGGTGCTGGTGTTGGTGATGTCGCTGGTGTGGGTCGGTCGCCTCTTAGCTACAGCTGCACTTACCGCCAGCCAATTTGCAGCTTTGTTCTCGAGTGTAACTCTTAACAGGTGTTGATGTTTGCTAAGTAGCTCCTACATCCCGGCCCAGCCCGGCCCGGCCCGGTCCGGCCCGGTCCGTCCTGCCTGCCTGCCCCTCCAATGAAAACTCGTGCCAGGCAGGACTCCGGCTCCTTCTTCATGGCTAGTTGCACATTGCTTTGATTATTTTCTATTTTCTACAAATTGTATGCAAATAGTTGAGGTTTACCTTTATCCAGATCCCGTGCTGGGGTCGATCCGGGGCAGACCGACCGCACCCGGAACCGCCTGGGGCTGGAAGCAGCCAGACCTGAAACCAGAGACAGTTAATATTTTCCAACAACAGCCGCAGTATTGACTTTTCCACCTGGGCCAAATGAAGCAAGCACTCAAATGCTGTTTGCCCTTGCACCTCCGAACTAGGACCTCACAAAAAAGGTCTTTTGTCTTGTGGTCTCTGACAATCTTCCGGATGAAGGCCAACTCCGGCATAGGGGCGGACAGTCTGGCCAATTAAGTTTTCCAAAACATATTTATTCCGGGCTAAAAATACTTCCATGATTGAATGGAACATACAACGAGTTTCATTGACATTTGAATAGCAAACAGAGATGTGTTCCCGAAGTAATTATCTGGTTGTCGGTGGCATCTATTTCATCTACGAGGCTGCCTTCAATTATTGCTTAGTTATTGCTTAAATTGTCGTCGTCGAATCGACGAAGCATGATCACATGTCATCGATTATTTCAGTTATCCTTTGTCGTTTTGAACTAATTTGAACTGCTGCAGTCTGCCGACTAACAAGTCCTTCGATCACCTGTAACTACTGTTTTTAACAGTTACTAAAAGCTTGAGCGAAAGTATTTATTTATTGGTTGAGTAGAGTTACTTGACCAGCTAAAGTTGTAGAAAACATCTCAAGTTTATCAACTGAAATGAAAATTAAGAAGAAAATATTAATAAACAAAAAACAAAAGGACAAATCTAGATTTGCGCTATTTTCTCACCTCCAAATATATCTCTTCTCCTCTTTTATAAAGAAGGGGTATTTCCAATTTTGTTTGACTATTAATTAAATAATCTGATTAAATTTACAGTACCAAATGTATTCTGTTTCCCTAATTCTAATCATATACTAAGTGCCCGTTCATGGAGAATATAAAAAAGTAGTTACGGACTATTTAATTTGTATGTTGGTTAACAGTCTTAAATTAGTATAATATTGAAGTTGCATCGTTATATATATTATTTAATTCATATACAAAGAATGTGATTGTTTCGACGAGGCACGGACTAGGGTTAAATGTGTATGCCATTATACAGGGTGCGCCATCTTTTAGTACGGTATGTAAACATTGAATACCTTTAAAAAAACAACCGATTTCCATAAGTGAGGTATTTTTATTTGGTTTGCTTCTTTACAATATATGTAGGGATCCTTGGTGGGCTCCCTACAAGTGAGTAAAAATCCGCTCCAGAAACTCCATCAAATATACGCCACGCGTCGTTGTATTCTCTTTATTTTATTAAATGGTTACAAATAGGTAAGTCGAACTCTTACTAGCTATCGATATATCTTCCTCTCATACCCTTGACTATCCCTAGCGATAGATCGATACTCATTAAAGGGCTGCCAACCCTACATTCGGCCGTCCTGACTCATCATTCGACCCGAATGATTGAGACCACATCTTCATATACTCTGCCACCGTATTGGTCTTCAAAGGCCCTTCACCATCACCCACTTTCTCAACAATGTACCGTCCATGTCTTAGTTTACGCGACACAATATAAGGACCCAAGAATCTTCCCTTTAGTTTCAATCCGGCTCCAAATTGGGTACGCTTAATAGCTACCATATCATTAACTTGGTACTCTTTTTCTGGTTTCCGGGACTTGTTGAACGACTTGCAATTTTCATTTTGTATCTGCACTATGTTATCCTTGGCTATCTTGCGAATTTCTTCTTTTTCCTGCTGCAGCTCTAAAATATACTCTTCCTCTACAAGCTTTTCTAAGTCACTGTCATACTTTGTCCTCATTTTTATGCCTGTCAAAATCTTAAATGGGGATATCTTGGTACTTCTCGGAGGAGTGGAGTTTATAAACAATTGTACCCTACCAACATGCTTGTACCAGGCTTTCGGATCTTCTGCGCAAAGCTTTGTTAACATAGTAGTAACGACCTTATTAATTCGCTCTACCTGTCCATTACCACGCGGCACTCCTGTCGCTATCAGCAAATGTTGGATATCCTGTTCCTTACAATATTCCTCGAAAACATTAGCAGTAAATGCAGTGCCTCTATCCGTGATCACACGCTTCGGGTTTCCAAAAACTTCGCCCTGTTTCTGCAACCTATCAACCACATCATCAGCGCCTGTACTCTTTGTTGGATAAAGCCAGACAAATTTAGAAAAAGCGTCGACAACTACTAGGATGTGGTTATACTGTTTCTTAGTCAACTCCATCGGTCCAATATGGTCAATATGATACGTTTGCAAAGGCTCATCAGATTTGTCAATTACATTCAAATACCCTTCTTTCTTTCCACATTTTGCGTCGCTCACAATGCACTCCACACACGACTTAACAATCCTATCCACTTTCCCTAACAATTCTGGAATAAAGTATTCGCGCTGCACTAAATCGATAGTTCTTTTGACACCAAAATGACCCTGACGATGAGCAATCATTATGATTTCGCTTTCCATCCCAGATGGTATTACGATCAACTCTTTTAACTGGATCCTTGTGCAAAATGTCATACTTCAAATAAAAGTCGTCATAAGAACCCGACTCTAGCACCTTACAAATTGCTGATATCCAAATATCCTGACGTTGAGCCTGCTTTATTCGATGTCTCAGTGAATCTTCCAACAACAAACAATGCACTCTACTCAATGCATCGACGTGTTTCATCTTTGTCCCTGAACGATGCTCAATTTCATAATCGAAGTCCTGAAGAAATATGGCCCAACGAGATACCTTAACTGGAACATCTTGTTTCCTCATCGTTAACGCAAAAGCATTACAGTCAGTAATAATTTTTATCTTTCTCCCAAGCAAATACACTCTCCACTTCTTTAGAGCCTGCACTATAGCGAGTACTTCAAGCTCGTATGAAGGATACTTTTCTTCAGCTGGGGTTGTCTTACGACTCATATATTCTACCGGGTGGAAACATTGATCCTCTGAGTCCATTTGCAAAAGTATGGCTCCATACCCATACATACTTGCATCGCAGTGAACTTCAGTTTTGCCCTTCTGATTAAACAACTTTAAAACAGGAGAACAGGATAAATAAACTTTCAACTGATTGAATGATGCCAACTCTTCTTCACCCATTTTGAAAGAAACATCCTTTTTCATCAAGTTTGTCAGTGGTCTGGCCACGACAGCAAAATCCTTAACAAATCTACGGAAATAGGAAGTTAGGCCCAAATAGCGTTGAACTTGTTTCCTGTCTCTCGGAATTGGAAAATTTTCAACTGCCGAAGTTTTATCTTGAGATGGTCTTATCGTTGAATTCTCTATTATGTAACCCAAAAAATTAACCTTGCGCTGTAACACTTGCGATTTCTCCCATTTTATGCGTAATCCTGAAATCTCTGCGACACTCAACACCTTCTGTAATTTTTCAAGTCCTTCTTGCACATCCTTTGATGGAATAATAATATCGTCCATATACAAAATCAAAATACCGTCATCTATCAATGGTCTGAAAACCGCATATATGTACCTCATAAATACTGGAGGGGAGTTAGTCATCTCAAATGGTACATAACTAAATTCATACTGTCCACTCTGTGTGACAAAAGAGGTATATTTACGAGAATCCTCATGTACTGGCACGTGAAAAAAACCCATTAGACAAATCCAACGTAGTGAAAACACGTCCTTCCTGAAGCTTGAGTAAAACATCGTCGATTAACGCCATTGGAAAATTGTCACGAATTATCTTTTCATTAAGTTTTTTTTATAATCACAACAAAGTCTTTTTGAGCCATCCTTCTTGGCGACAAGCACTACAGGGGACGAGTATTCAGAAACACTATGGCGAATTATTCCCTCCTTTAACCAATCCCTGACCTGCTTATCGACTTTTTCATTGTCCACGTAAGGTAGGCGTCTAGGTCTTTGACGGACCGGTACTTCATCTGACAATATTATCTTCATTTCAACAGGGCTGTTTTCTGGTTTTACGGGCTTATAATTTTCTACCAATCCTGCTATTATTGACCTCACCTCACGGTTCAAATGCGACAGGTCTATTCCTCGTGAAAACTCATCAATAATATTGCTCGACAGTATCTGATGGAACGTCTTTTCCAATTCATCAATTGCGCTCCCTGAACCCGGAGGCCTGCTCACTTGAGTATCACTATATTGAATGAACTCTAGATTGCGGCTTCCTTTAGTGAAACTACTGCTAACATACTCCTTTTCCGGTGGAACTTCAACCTCCCCTTGACGGATGTCATTTATTGAATGAAAGAAAACTCCTTTCTTCCCTATGCTTGCACTGACAAAATCAAGAACATCACTTCCAATTACACCTTCGTACAGGGTATCATCGTCACGGACTACATGGAAACACATTTCCAAAGGAACGTCATCCAACTTAGTAACAACATTAAACGAACCCAACGTATATATTTTCTTGCCTCCTATTCCGATCAATTCTTTTATATCGTTTTTCAACGCAACTGGAAAAATCTTTCTGTAGACTTTCTCGCTCATGGTACAAATATCGCTGCCAGAATCAAACAATGCAGTGATATCTTCATTACCGATTTCGACATTCTTAAAAGCCCGATTAAAACTGGTCTGAGAAAATTGCTGGACATTTGAAATTTTCTTCTCTGTTGCCATTCGTGAACCTTTTTCCTCGCATTGATTTGCCTTGTGACCTAGTTGATTGCAATTAAAACATTTGACGGCACTTTCCTTGCAATACTTTGCAATATGATTACTACCTCCACATTTGAAACAACGCCTTTCATCCTTGATTTTTACCGAACTATTCTCAAACTTTGGGTTTGCCTTTAGCGTACTTCCTTGATTCGCACTGATCTTTTCATAAATCTTAATTTGCTCACGAAATTCTTTAAAATTGTTTGCTTGGTACAGACAGCTTTTGTTTTGCTTGGAGTCTGGAATGCCCTCAATAATATATTCAATAATACTTTCTTCATCTAGCTGGGATTGACTTGCCAAGGTACACATGCTATAAAAATATTCAATTAAAGTCTCTTTATGGGTCTTCTTTCTATTTTCTAATAGCTTATGAACTTGCTTTGCCGTTAACTTCTCACTAAATTCACTTTTTAGTGCTTCCTTCAGAGAATTCCAATCATTAATGCCAGATTGACTGCTCAAAAATAATTTCGCTGCACCTTTCACTAATGTCCTGCCATATATAAACTTTTGCAAATCATTCCAATTCACTGTTAAAGCATTAAGTTCAAAATCACGTAGCCAGTCATCAACATCCGGAGAACCATTGCCCGTAAATGCTGAAAGGGAATCTTCGATGTCTCTTAATGTGAACGCCATGTTTACTGAACTACCAACTGCTGCTTCGCTTACCGAACTTAAAATTGGCGCGTCTTCTGTCTGTTCGTCCCCAGCTATATTGATCGTTTCTTCGTATATAGATTCTTCGTTTTCGTCTTGATCTAGTCTAAAATACGAATATAGTCTCTCCCGTAAAACTGATTTAACACCTGAATGCTGCAGATGTAGCTCTTTCAATTTTTCTCTCAACTCTGCTACGGTTAGGTCTAAGTTCTCTTCGCGTTGCATATTAAAATATTAGCTAAAATATAGTTTACGTTGAATCCGCTTCCTAAAATTTGTAACACCTTAAATCTATTCTGTATATTCAATACTTGCGTATACAGACATCAGGTGTGAGAATCGTCTTTTCCAATACACGCAGATAAACGATGCGTTCTTCTTCTCTGTCTTCTTCACGTCGTTGTCGTTCGCAGGGTATACAAGCCGCACGTTGGCCGTGCGAAGTGACCACTGTTGTTGTATTCTTCGTCGTTTCTGTTTCTGCTTTCCTCTTTTCTGCACGTTCGCAATCTGAACGTCTCTTCAGTCCTCTTTGCTCTGTACTTTCGTCGTTGGCTTTTCACTCTTTCCCGTTTGCCTTGCTCTTCTGACGAAAACGAATAGTGTCGTTTTGCGTCCTCTTTCCTCGTCGTTTTCGGGTCTGCGTCGTTTTGTAGCCTATTCGTTTTGTAGCTCTGTAGCTCTTCGTCGTTAGCTGCCTCTGCTCTCTGCACTTTGAACGAAAACGAATGGAGTCGTTTTGCGTCCTCTTTCCTCGTCGTTTTGTAGCTCTTCGTCGTTAGCTACCTCTGCTCTCTGCACTTTGAACGAAAACGAATAGTGTCGTTTTGCGTCCTCTTTTCTCTTTACTGCGTTTCTCGGCATCTGCTTTCGTCTGATCTTCGTTGCTTCGTTCGTCGTAATTTCACAATGTTGCGCAAAACTTGGTGGTATTGGCAACTTGTACACGAATACACATTCACTTATGGTTCTATCCCGGACGAGCCCCCAAATTGTAGGGATCCTTGGTGGGCTCCCTACAAGTGAGTAAAAATCCGCTCCAGAAACTCCATCAAATATACGCCACGCGTCGTTGTATTCTCTTTATTTTATTAAATGGTTACAAATAGGTTTATTTTATAGTTCTTTTCGCACGTCTGCTCGCTCCTGCAGTCGAACTCTTACTAGCTATCGATATATCTTCCTCTCATACCCTTGACTATCCCTAGCGATAGATCGATACTCATTAAAGGGCTGCCAACCCTACATATAATTAGACTATGTTTTGAATACAATATCAATTAGGTGGCCGCCTCTATTAGCAATTACAAATTGCGCTCTCTTGCGTTTGCCATTGCTTTTTCGAGCATCTCGGGTGTTACAGCGTTGATTTCGGCACGAATGTTTGCCTTAAGCTGGTCTATACGCTGAGACTTGTTGGCGTAAACCTTACTTTTTAGAAAGCCCCACAAAAAGAAGTCCGGGGGGTTTAAATCAGGCGATCTGGGTGGCGAGTCAATATCGTCTCATTTTGACAGCAGACGTCTTGGGAATTTTCGTTGGGCTGTTTGGAATGTTTAGCCGTATTCCAAGCGACGTGGATGGTCTGTCGGCAAATTTTTTTTGTTAATTGCACTTTATCCGGAAAAAAATGTAGATCATCTTTAAAAATACGCCGCATTGTTGTTTTAGTGACGCCAAAATGCTGAGCGCGACGACGATACGACACTATTGGGTCCTGGGAAACGCTCTCTCTCACTGCTTCAACAAGTGCATTGGAACGTCTTGGTTGTTGATGAAGGACATATCGACGATCTCCTACTGTCCCTTGCTCAAAAAAATTTGACGCCAAACGACGAATAGTCTTTCCAGTCGGTGCCTGTTTGCCGCGATACTTTTTGCGATATGCGCGTTGAGTTAGAACAATGGAACGATTATTTTCGATGTACAGCGTCACTATTTCAGCGCGTTCTTTTGGTGTAAAGCGATCCATGGCTAAAATTGCAATAAATTGAAGTTTCAAAAACATCAATTGTTAAATGAGAAAGTTATTCAATGTTTACATACCGTACTAAAAGATGGCGCACACTGTATTTGCACCGAGAGTGGAAATATACAAAATGGAATTGTTTCCACTTACATTTCGGCATTAATATGAAACTAATTGATCTAAGTATTTCATATTTAAATTACGTATTTTCATATGTCGATTTCCTGCAAATTTAATATTTATTTGCAAGTGTTTTATATTTATTATTCGGAGCAGATATGGATACGTTTTTCTATTACGTTCATGCTATGTTTCACTGTATTTAAAACCCGAATATTTCATTTAGGGTTGGGCCTTCTCTATTCCTGTTTCCCTCTACTCATCTGTATCCATTTTTCTCGAACTATTCACAGATATGGCAATATATGTGCCCAAATGTGTATAAGTAGTTGCCTTATACACAATTTTCATTGTTTTGGGCCCTAAAAAAGAAGTGCACGAAACTTGTAAATTTCAATTTCCTTTTTAATGGAAATCTGGGAGATTGCGACCGAAAATGCCTCGAGGGGAGCAGAGAGGTTCAATTTGAAGTGCAATTTGGATAATTGCTTTACAGCCACACACAGGTGTATCCTGGCACAAGCACACACACACACACACACACAGAATTACACCTTTAGGACACGTGCGTGTGTGTGTGTATCCATGTTGGCAAGTGCTGGGCTGGCCATAATTTCATGAGCATTTGCCGTTTTGCCTTTAAATACTTGACAGTTTTATGAACTTAATAAGGCAATAAGCCAAACATTTTCCCAAGCTAAGCAAATGTGGCATGCCTACATATTTTCCAGTATATTTGCTTAGGATGTGTGTGACGGTATGCGCCTGTCAACCCCTTTTTCGGTGGGCCTCATTAGACGCCGACACATTGGCATTGACTCTGGGCCGCTCGGAATAAAACTCGGCTTTTTATGCGAGCTCGTAAACAGAATCGAATTGCTGCCAGAACACCCCGAATGAGCTCCATCTAGGAGTGGGAGTCCCCCCTCTAATAGTGAACGAGCTGAAGTGTTGGCCCTTTGTGGGACGCAATGGCTGACACCCGTGCTGGAGTTCAGGCCGAACCCTTCTTCTGGTGGCAGCCTCTGTTCCTTTTCCGGTCAGCAGCCAGTGCGATTCGGGCTTATTGTTGTAAGCCCTATTGTTGCAAATTTTCTTTTATGCGTTCTGAGCGGGGTCATAAAAACGGCATCGCATCGACCGGAAATTACAAATGTCCATATAATGTCCATACAAGTGCAGATTAGTGGTTGTCATGTGGGTCGTTAGGTGGCCAGCCCAGAGGGTGGCGAGAGGGCGAAGTATGGGTCCTCGAATATTTAAAGGTTGCCCGTCGGATCGTTATTTGCTATTTGCTTTAAACAAACACAACGTACCCGAACGCCGGAAGTCATTTGTATTCCGCATGTGCGGAAGGGGAGTATTCGTATCGTGTGGGTGTACGAGGGTGTTGGATGGCTGTTGGTGTCTGCCTGCTTAGATGGATTGGCCGATTTGTGGTCCTGCTGCTGCTGCTGCTTCTGCTGCAAATGCATTAAATGCAAGCTCAAACAGGGGAGAGCTCGTGGCAGTCCTGCCTGCAGGACTGTGGCCACCCAGGATGTGCGTCCACAGTTGAGCCTCGTACAACCAGCCACGCCTACTTGCTGCTGCGGCTGCTGCTGTTTTGGCATTTGTGTTAATTTCATGCCAAGTACCGACACACATACAGCACACACACACCCGCCCAGACATATTGCATAACATTGCGGTCTCTGGTCGCATCGGTGTGCGTGTGTCTGCATCTCTGAATTATGTTTTGATTTTAGTTGACAATGAGCGGGCACAAATTTATTGTCTACAACTGCAAAATCGAAGCGCTGACAACAGCAACAGCAGCAGCAACAGAAGATGCCACTGCAACGTGGGCGTTTTGCACAGTGCCGACTGCGGCAAGGCGTGGCCCTGACAGCTACATAGGCACTGGGCTACCGACAAGCCAACGCCTTAACGCATGCAATGCTCCTACGCACTCGGTTCTGCCCCAGAGAGCGGTGCGGGGGGGGGCGAGGGGCGAGTAGGCTGTGGTTGCCCTTTGGACGGAGTGAGCATTTCCGAAGCGAAGAACTACAAGCACTTGGGATTAAAGTTTAGAATGGATTCTCATATAAAAGGCTGGTTTCGATCTGATCCAGATTCGGTAATCTGGCAGATACAGTCATTCCCTATAGTTATGGGTTTTTAGTATTCTCGTATCTTCGAAATTGTGGATGCCACGGATTTTCGTTCTTTGTTGGGGCGGAAGTTGGCGGGGCGAAATTTCGAGTAACACTTGTAACAGTGTGATATCACAGGAGTCTGGATACAAGATTTAGTTGCTCTAGATCTTATAGTCTCTGAGAACTAGGCGTCAAACAAGACGGACAGATGGACGGACAGATGGACAGACAGATATGACTCTATCGACTCGGTTATTGATGCTGATCAAGAATATATATACTTAATGGGGTCGGCAACGCTTCCTTCTGGACGTTACACAAATCTGATATACTCCTATACTCATTTTAAGTACCGGGTATAAAAATACCAGGAGACTATGGATACCATATACAAGGTATTTAAGATAGTACCTATTGAGCAGCAGCATCCTCTAGAGACTAGAAATAGCAGACAAATAATAGATTTTTGACTGCAACATGCCACAGATGCCACATCAGCGATGAAAGCATCTTTTCGAACAAGGAGCTACGATATGATTGATGCGTTCTAGAGAAAATAAAAGGGCGTGGGAGTGAATTAATAGTAAAATTATAAAAAATACCAACCCAAAAAAACTGACTTTAATGGAAACTGTTTTTATCATGATATCCCACTAACAGCAGCCTCTCAAGCATTAACAATATCATTTCGGTATTTTGCTGCATTTCAATTTGAGTTTGGCAAACATTTTATAGCTCTTCCTGGACGGAAGATGCAACTTTTACCTGTCTACAAAATTAGTAACTGGCCCATTACGCGACTTTATGTGTCGCTCTCTACCTCTCTGCGCCCCCTCTCACTTTCTCTATTTGTGTGTGTGTGTGTGTGTGTGCGTGCAACATCATAAACTTGCGGCTGCCAGGCTCTGAAGCAACCCACACTTGGTCCGCACTTTCCTGTCCACCTCGTAATCGCTGGGTGACAGCGCAGTACATGCAGCCTCCATTCGGTTCGGTTCGGTACGGTACGGTATGGTACGGTTGAGGCTGTAGCTGTGGCAGTATTTTTGGCATGCAGTCAAGATGTGGGATGTGGACACACTCCCGGAGACACAGGAGAGAAGGGATGCGGCCATAAACGTGTTTTTACAACTGTCAAGCCGGTGGGGAGAGGATTGGGGATGGAAGTGCCCAAGCAGGGGACATGAGGACATCACTAGGACTCCGACATCGCTAGATGGGCAGCATGTTGTTTGCATCGGAGCCATGCAGTCGATATTTGCACGGCCACGGATGTCTGACTGTCCTCCGACTCCGACTCCGACTACGACTACGACTCCGACTGAAGCTCGGACTCATGTCCTGCTCGCTCTGCCTGCTGCTAAGCGCCAGGGATTGGCTGCCAGGCAACTGAGTGGGAGAACGAGGGGGAAGGGGTGCTAAGTTGGCTTGCAGGTGTGATTTTATGCAATTTGCTTTCATATTAAATGAGTGCCCAGCTCTGGGCCGAACGCCCGAACGTCCGGACGCCCGAACGCCTGTAAAGAACTTTCATTCATTGCTTGGAACCGAATCTGTGGACTGTCGGCTGTCGGAGAAGACCCCTATGGATGGCTCTGCTCTGGTTGCCTCTTCTGTGGCTCTGCGGCCACTCCTGCTGCTGCTGGCAAAGTAACTGTGCAAACGTTGCAGCTGCAAATCCGCAATCAGACAAAGCAAATAATTTTGCAAAAATAAATATGAGGGATTATTGTGCTGGCTGCCAGGCGGGCTACAGCGAAGCGGCTGGAAAGTATGCTATAATAAAATGCAGCTAAGTCGATGGGTAGGTACGGCAGCGGAAGCGGCAGCGAGGACGATATTAAATTTCAAGTGCATGTGCTAAGCCCCGCTACCGAGTGAAGGCCCCACTATTCCGTCTGCTGCCATTGAAAACGCTGCCCTTGCTGCATCAGCAGCTTCTCTAGTTCACCTTGCCTCATCTGGCGGCTGCCCCTGCCTCAGCATGCTCCTCAATATCCACGACATTCATTTGAATGCATTTGCCACTTGAGAGATTAGCCTGAAACCGTCTCTCAATCCTCGCTCCCCCCTCCACCATTGTTGGAATTTTAAAATTTACTTTTGTCATTGCTCTTATTTATTCTTTTTTTTTTGTATTTTTTTTTCTATTTATGCTGTCTATTTGGTGGCTTTGAATCATGCCCTACCCCCACCGCTGCCTCTCCAGAGTCATTATTTTGATTATGTAACATTTTGCGGCCTTTTTTCGACAGGTCTGTTTGCATTTACTCTGCCTGACCCGGCCCATACCCAGACCCAACAATATCATTATTCAGAAGGCCCTGCCATTGTCCTGGGGGCTTCTTCCTGTTGTTATTATTACTGGTTTTTGTCAAAATTATTTTTAAAATATTAAAAAAGGAAAATTAAATGTCGGCACTCCACTGTGGGTGGTAATATTTGTCGACAAATTGCATGAGTTTCACTGTGTGTCAGAAATTTATTATGAAATGTCCACAGATCGGTCGTATACGAGTGTTTGAAAAGTGTTTGGAACAGATATATTTCGATTAAGAATGGTCCTATCTGGTCTTAGTCTTATGAACTGAGAACATCCGGAGATGAGCAAAGGGGATGTCCACCAAAAATAACCGGCTACCTATACGAAATCCAATTTTGTAATGCTGGGATTGTTATACATACATATGTGTGAAATAAGAAGACACGAGTTGATTTTAAGAAGGTCGTAAAAGAGCAGAAGGACAATCAATTGGATTGTATAGTGGCACAGTAAGGGTGTATTTACACTCAGGCTGTTCTCTATTTAGACATTACATTTGGTTGTAGGCCTTGATGAGAAATAACAATATATCCACACAAAACGGTTTTTTGAGCACACAAATTGATGGATTGAAAAGAGACTTGTATGACCTTTACCAGGATTTTTGATTCATGTCTATAGATACCTTTATGAAAATGCTTTATAATGTATTAATCCGCTAACCGCAAGTTATAGAATGCATACATTCTGCAGGATGGTATCCCGACGTCGGGGTCAGTGGCTTCTTTGGTGTGACTGCGACTTAATTAAGAGCCTTATCCTCAACCTAGATGTAAGCCTGAGACCAAACCTCAGGCCAATAATGACGTGGCACAGATCTGTGCGGAGTCAATGACAAATGCACGTCATTTGGCTTATTAGTGGTTTTATTTCGCTATTGGCACTCCACTACAACACAATTACCCCAAGACATTCTCGTACAGAGAGGCACGCCTTTTGGCCATGGCATTTCGCTGGAAACCAACGCTCTCTGCCTCAGTTTTCTCCCTTTCCGCTCCTTCGATGGGACGCGCGGCGCCAATTTGCAATTTCATTACAATGCTTAATCATCATTATAGCGGGAGAACTCCATATGTGAGCCACAGACTGAGAAGGAGTGTGTATGGGAGTGTGGCAGATTCACAATATTGCGTTGGCACTTCCGCTACACTCACACATTCACACAGACAGCACACACACCACGCACACGAACACGCACACAATATAAATCCATGGGAAAAATGGCATTCTCACTGCCATATCGTGCCTGCCATGTCACCGTTCATATGGCTGGACGAGTCGGTAGTATCCTCGCATTTGTTGCTACTATTTGATTATATATGTAGCCATATCATGCACCGTTCCATGTCGTGTTCTTCCCTCCTTCACGCACATACAGAGAGAGACAGAGAGAGATAGAGCACAAGAGAGCGAGCAAGCGAGAGGGAGACAAGCGCGTCAAATGCAGTTTATGCCCTGGCCATAAATCAAAATTTTTGGTTTTCTGCTGTCAGGCCATGGCATAGCTTTGAGCATGAGGATCTGCAACGGCCATGCCAGAGGCAAGTGGCAGGCCAGAAAGGAGTGGGGGGAGGCGATGGCTAGAGCCAGAGCTAGAACATAGTGCACATTGCACATTGCAGAGTGCACAGTTTCTGCCTTTTTGCGTAACTCGTTTATTTTTGTGGTCATAATTTGCCGATGCCGCCAGCGTTTGCTCGACGGTTTCGCCATCGCCGTCGCATTCCATTCCTCCACGAACATAGGGCTTTAGGATCTGGTCCCGCCGAGCTCTCTTTGCTAAAATATTGGTTTAGATTGTGTCAAACAAATTGAATTTGCGATTTTATGATGGATCCGAACGATAGCCCAAAGGCAACCAAGAGGACATGGAGCTCGGTTATGGCTAATTGGTGGTGTGGTGCCACTTATTCAACAGGCGCAAGCCATTGAACTTGGGTGTGGATTGAACTAAAATATGCGGATGTTTTGCAGAGGTGATTTGAACAGGGTTCTATGGAACTCATGAGAAGTTTTGTCTTTATAAAACTTATAGAAAACTTCAACCTTGGGATATGCGAGGGGCACCTAACCGCGGTTTTTAAAACACAAAGAAAGATTTCGTGGGTGTATTACACATTCTAAATATGAGGAATTGATCTACTCATCCAGACCTACAACCAACATTTGTGTCATTCCTATGACATCAATTGTTTGGGTTTATTGGAAGTATTTATTGCATTGGAACAACAACACTAGGAAGGGACAAATATTACTAGTATATTCGATTTGTATTGTTTTTAATCTGTTCGCTGTTCATGCTTTCCTCTGTTCTTATTTAAAGCAAAGCCGATTCTAGAAGGGACCGCCTTAACGAAATTCACCAATTGATAAGAGGTCCCATCGAATTACTGAGTGACGAGCACGGAAGGGTTTCTCGATGTCGATTTGGTGCTGTTTTATAATCCACATTGGAAGAAAGGATTACTACCTGAAACTAAAGACGAATAGGTCTTGTCTTGTCGAATACAGTCTTTCCAAACTGCATTTCCAGCATCCAATCACCTTGGATCATATCGTACCAATATCCATTCTTTTTATAAGTCTCTATTCCTATGTCTCTATCTAAAGGTGTTTGATTGTATGTCCCATGGAATGATTTTATTCCTCTTATTCTAACCCGTTTTGGGGTGGACTGGATGCTATGGATATAATAACCATCATCTTCTATATCTTACTCGAAACTCCTTCAATTATCTCGTTCCTATTCTACGCCATGCCCTCCTTCATCGTTTGCTTTGTTTGCTCTCATCACATCCGCGCTGCTTCCCTCTCGCGAGATGGTTATTGCAGCTTATGGCTAATGGTCAGCGCATGGGGGCTGGCTGGTTCCCGTTTACCCCCACTTGCAACCGTTGCAGCCCTAACGGTGGTTGGGCATTCTACGACACACGATATGCGGTTCACTTGCTCGGATTTCCCAACTCATCATCAGCAGCAACATGAGCAGCGGCAAGAGCAGGGGCAGCAGGACCTCTTCACCTTTGGGAGCTGCATTTTTCAGATCTGCACGTATTTCCAGTTAATACGAAAAACCGAATTAGGTTCTGTTCAGGTCAGTTCTCCGCCGCCAGCCACAGCCTGCCAACCATTCTGCCTGCCTTTTATTTAAACATAAATTCCTGCACAATGCACTAGACGAACATTTTCCACATGAATTGTAAATGATTTCGAAGCACACACACACACACACCGACTCAGACACGCTGAGGACGAGATTTTCCCGATTGCCTGTGACTGGAAATAGGGGGAGGGAAACGCTCTGCTCCCTCTGCTGCTCCGTTCTGCTCCGTTCTTTTTCTATACATTTTTTTATCGGTTGCCATCGATCTTGGGTCTTTGCGTTTGACAGATCGAAATTAGAAATCACCGCTTTATGGCTGCAGCAGCCACTGGCGGCAACAACTGGCAACCAACTGTGCTTTGTGCCGCTTTCGTGGCTAATTGAATGTGGCAAGTGGGCAAAATACGATACAAAATGCGAGCACGAGCCGGGCTAAGTGCAAAAATTATATACGGTTTTGTTGCGAGCCAGCCGTGCAACCAATTTGCCAGCAAACAGCCATTTCCGGTCGCTTATCGCTTATCGAGTGGGTGCTTGCCACACCCACACCCACACCCCCTGCCCTGTCCGCGCCGCACCCCATCCCCCAGCGATTTGCCAACGATTTCTTGGCCTTTCGTATGCAAAGGAGCTGGCGAGGAGCACTCGACTTGGCCCGGAGCGTGCCGAAATATTGCCCTTTTAGCGGTTTATTTTAATGGCAGCAGCAACAACAGCAACAACAGCAACAATTTATGTCAGGTAGGAAAATCCTGGGCCAGCCCCTGCCTCCTTTCTGCCGCTCTCCGTGTTGTATGTTTTGTGCCACTTGAACGCTGTTAACAAATTTGATTTTCGTGTTTGATTTGATGGCTATGGCTCGGTGGCTAGGTGGCTAGGTGGCTCTGTGGGAGTGTCGGGGGAGGTCAGGAATCGGGGGCACGGCACGCGTGTCTGCGAAATGGAAAGCCAGCCCCGCGATGGTAGCCCCACGTCTGGCGGCAAATGAGTGCCGACTATTTATAGTCCGACCCCGACTAAATGAAACTGTAAATTAGAGCCAGAGCTAGAGCGAGAGCAGGAGACAAAGCCGGCGCATAATAATAACTGCACTGCATTGAAGCAGCGGCCAAAACGAAACGAAACGAAACGAAATAAAACGGGATCCACCGACAGGAAAACCAGCACACCCGCCCACTAACACCATCGCCCACCCACATCGCTGGCAGTGGCATCGGCAGCGGTGGCAGCGGCAGCGGTGGCAGCATGGAGGGGAAATGCCAAGAAACTCGGCCGAAATGAACTCCGCTGGAAATGAACGTGAGCCGAAGGCCCAACACGACGACGAACGACGAACGACGAAAAGCTGAGCTTTTGGGAGGAGCTTTTTGGGACAGTCCATGCGCAGGTCAGCCGATGTTCCCCTCTCGGCAAGGTTGGATGCTGCTGCTGCTGTTGCTGCTGCTGCTGCTGCCGCCTCCAGCTGTGTGTGGGAGCAGGCAACCGTCACTCTGAGGGCTTATCTCTGCATCTGTGTAAGTGCTCGAAGGCTGCTCTGCACCGCTCTGCTCTGCACTGCTCTGCCGAAACGTCCCGTGCGTCTTGCGCTTCTTTTCTTTTTGCATATCCCCACCCGGAAAATTCATCGTTCGGGATGGCGATGGCGCGGACGGCGGTATAAAAACCCCCGCAACGCATTTCGCTGCTCACAAGTTGAAATCATTGCGTCCTGTGTGTGTCTTGTATCCAGTAACTGTAACCCACCAGCGTCACCGTCACCCAGCAGCAGTTTCAAAAGCAGTTTCGTTTCTGGTACCGAAAATCTACAGCCCAGTCGCATCCGAAGTAAAGGAAACCAGCCAGAATGGAGTATCATCCAAGAAGCATAACCAACACCAGTACAAAGTGTCAAAAAGTGACTACAAATCGAGAAGACGTGGCTGTGAAGTTGTTTTCCTGGAATTGGTTCTATCTCCGGACTGTAGTACATGAAGCGCCATCAAGTTCGCAGAAAAACCTGCTCGACACAGTACTCGTATTTGTATAATGAAATATTTTCAAGTCCTGGCGGCTGTTTAAAGAGTTCGCTGCCAAAGGTAATTTGCATAATTTGTGGACCATGTTGAGCTGGTGTTTTTCCTGTCTCTGCACTGGGGTCGGCTTCGCCTTACTGCTGCCGCTGGCTAATGCGTTATTTATGCGAATGCCTGCTCAACACCTAGCAATTACATTTACAATTACGAAAAAAGCATGAATGGCACTTGGCTGACCTTGCTGGACCGCATCCGCATGTAATCAACGGACACACAATGGCATTAATGTCACATGTGGGGAAAGAATTAGCAAATGCACTCGCTGGAAATGATTAAAATGACATTTCACTGCAATTGAACAAGCTTCGTCGATTAAGTATGCAGTGCTGCAAAAAATGTTACAAGTTACAAAAACTGAACCGAATCGCCATGAAATTCAATTGAAAATCATTCAATCATTAATATGCAAATTTCTGCTGCTCTGTCTCGCTCACTCCCTTCTCGAGGTAAGTACACACACAAATATATGTTAAAATTCATTATTACCTCCGCTCGCTCGGCATTAATTGAGCATTTTAATGGCAAAATTACATCGCCTAACTGGCACATTAATTAAACTGCGGACAGCTCGTCCCGTCCGTTCAAATCTGCCCCACAACGATGTAATTTATATTCTTTCGTCCCGTTGATTGCCCGGCAGTACCGTACCCCCCAGGCAGTGAACTCTGCACTCCCCACTTTCTACATGCACGAGGATGTACACATAGGTACATATATTAATCCTTTATATTTATATTTACATTTATATTTATTTTTATATTTATATGCAAAGCAAACACTTTACATTATTAAAACCTGGCACCTGCTCACAGCGAAATGCGCAACAAATCGTGACATTTTTTGTTCATGTAAATTGGCTTTTCTTTCGAGATAGTATTTTCATTTCTTGTATGCCACAGTTTTTCATTTAAATAGCAAAAGCATAGCATACATTTATAAATGTATACATAGACACGTCAATGTCCGCTTTTAATATATGTGGGGTTAAAAGGGTACCTATAAATCTCTCAAAGTGCTGATCACTATGTGTTCCGGCTATATCACGAGTGTGTACCATAAAAAACAGATCCCGGATCTTTTACTAGAAGCTGTTGATAATTTCCATGTCGGAAAAAGTCACAGTCAATTGGATGGTTGCTGGGGCTTGCCGATAAATAATTGCAATGTAATTTTATGAAATTCCAGCAAAATGATGCGTAATTAAAGGACTGGAAAATGCCAATAAAATGTCATTCAAATGAGCAGTAAAATGCAGTAAAAATGAACTTTGTTGCACAAATTGTGTGAATAATTGATCCCATTCCTCACATTAGTTGAACACATTTATTCAATTTATTTTGTTAACCAAAGCCGATTATTTGAGTCAAATTATCGATGGCAAAAGAAAGAGCTGTCAAAGGGAATTCCCCAGCAGGTGTTCTGCAAGGGTATCACAAGGAAAAAGGATAGATAGGAGTAAGCGGCGGAGCGGAGAATGTTGGGAATGTGAATCCCAGACGCTCGCTCGCACTCGCTTGCTGCAGCACTTTAAATTCCAATTAAAAGGAAAATGTGAATAATTGCAAAAAGTGCTTAGTAATGCGGCAGAGCTCCTCGCCTCGCATGTGTTTGTCAGTGAGAGAGAGGGAGAGAGCGGTCTAAGCCTGAGGTTTAAGGCAGCAAAAAGTCTTGTTTCAGCTTGGCTTAATTGCATTTTAGTTGCCATGCTGCTGCTGCTGCTGCTGCTGCTGCTGCTGCTGATGCACACACCAATGCCCACATAACAACAGCACCGACGACTTCCACACACTTAAGCACACACACACTCATATGTGTACATACCACACACACACACACACACACAAAACACACACAAGTGCATACATTTATAGAGGCATAAGCCTGAACGCGCGCTGTTGATTTTGCGCCTTTTGCCTGCTTCAGCATTTCCCGTTGGCGTTGCCGTTGCCGTTGCCGCTTCCATTCGCTTCCCTTCCCGTTGACAGTTTCAGTTATTTTCCGATTTCCAAGCCATGCCCAATGCTAGGTTTTTCCCCGGCTTCCGTTACCCAGTCGCAGTGGCAGTGGCAGCTCTAGTCCCAGTCTCAGCCACCAACATGTTTGCCAGCTAAATGTGTTACTGTGTTTGCCTCAAATCAGCTTCCGTCATATGCCAAGCGGCGCGGCGAAAATAAACAGAACAGAGAAGGCAGCGCATAGAAGAAAAGGCAGAAAAAAAATATTCGTGCAACGGAGGCAGAAGCAGAAGCAGGAGCAGACGCAGTGGCAGTGGCAGTGGCAGGACTAGGACTGAGGACCATCGCGTATGCTCGTTAAAGTTTGCCTTGACTGGTCCTGGGCGTCCTGCCTTCTGCATCCTGCGATAAAGTGCAAATTTTGTTAATTATTCGTGCGTTCGTGCGCTTCGCCCTCTGTTTCCAATGTTTTCCCAGCGCAAGGGGAAAACTTTTTCCTCTCAGAGTCTCAGGCCCCGTCCCGCCCCATGCTCCTCTAATTGCCACAATTCTAGCTAGGGCTCTGCTAAGGTTCTGCTAGGCTTGCCAGCCTGCGATTTTTCGGGCACTTTTAATGACGGAAAAACCAGGCTTCATCTCTAATTAGACTCCGTGTAGATTGCTCCTCTTATTTGAACAAGCGATTGTGGATCTGCATATGCGGAGACCAAGGAGACAGTAGATGACCAGTGAAACGGTGCTTAATATTTGGGCAGGAGTACGAGTATGTGGTTGAGGGAGTGCAGCCATGTGTGGGCACTCCCGAGTCCGCTGAGATTTGCGCTGGGTTCGCATTCATGGCCAACAATCGCACACACACATCCAGCATAAATTATGCAGCCAAGTGCAGAAAATATTAACTTGAAAAGCAGCAGTGGCAGTGGCAGTAGCAGCAGCGGTGGCAGCCACCTGGTGGCAGTCAAACAAGACCGCACACACAGCGTGAGTTCCTGTGGCCGCGCTGGCGTGTACGTAATGTGGCATTACTGCTGCTTCTGCACCCCTGCACACCCCTATACTGCCCTATACTGCTGTGGCTGTGGCATTCAACCTTTCATAGTTGCAGCAGCTGATACAGCAATTTATTTCGTTAGTGACTCCCACTCTCTCTCTCGGGCAGTCCCTCTGCGAAGGACTTAAAGTGGACTATTTTCAAGCAGTCACTGTTGATGGTCGAGAAGTTGATGTTCTCATTCCGCCAATTAAATTCTCTAATCGAATGCCATTGCAGATCACAATCGGCTCTAAACTAATTTTCACATTTGTGTCTGCCAGTCTGTGAATGCAGGAAATGTCCTGGCTCCGGGAGTTTCCAATTGCATCTCTGGGCTGGGTTGGTGTTGGCTTAGGGAAAGTGTCATGCGTACGTATGTTATGATTGCAAATACACTTGACGGCGTATTCAATTTCTGGCTCAACTCAACTCAGCTTTTCGCATCCTTATCCGTGGCCAAGGACCTCCACAAGCACACCTACTTCAAAAGCTTTCACAGAAGTATTTATGTAGAGAAAACTGTTGTTGCATCCAATTTGTCAGCGAAGATGAGATGGATGAGACGGATGGATGCCTTGAGGAATTTTGATCTCATTAGCCGATAATTTGGAATGCGTTTTAAGCTGTTCTCCGCACTGGCTCGGTTCCTGCCTGCACTTTGACTCCTCTGTACTCTCCTCCAATCAAAAAATTTGTTTGGCTGTTGGAGGGAAAACTGCTCAGTCACCAATAGAGGATGAGCGAAGAGAGAAACAACAATGAAACGAAACTAGAAAAATGTGAAGTAAAGCGAAAAAGCCAAGAGCAAAGCTGACAGCCACTACAGGGGCTGCAGGAAGAAAGCACAGGGAAAGCAGAAAGAAAGCTTGCAATAATAAAGTAAACGTACTGCTCGCTGCTCAAGTGCAATGGCAATTGTTGTTGCGCATACAGTGCTGCCGGGGCACTCCATTTTATAAGCAACTGTAAGCAAAGCAAAGTAATCCACGCTCGCTCATTTCCACAATTAGGGGCTGGGGCTGGGGCTGGGGGCTAGCAGCTGGGGGGATTCCAGAGCAACTTTAAACAAAATGTTCTGCTATCCAAGTCCAAGGCTGGAGCTCGGTCTTTGTTTTTCTGCGAGAAAGAAACGAAGAAGAATGAGAATTTGAACAAACAAAAAATTCGCCATTTTTTAGTGCTTTTTTCGGGGCTGCTCTTGACGTCGTCGTCGTCGACGTCGTCGTCATGGTCCTCCTCGTCCTCGTCCTCGTCGAGTGCCAGTCCTCGACGTAGTCGCCATCGCTATGGCATGCTTGGAATTTGCTTTGCTTTTTGCTCTTCTCCCTTCTTAGCTCCTCTCTCCCTCCCGCTCTGACTGTTTTTAGATGGACTGAGAGTGGTGGGAGCGGGAGTGAGGTAAGTGCACCTTATTTCTTTCATTTTTGCATTATAAAAGGTAGGAATTAATGCATAGAAGAGTGAAAGAGAATGTCCAGAGAAGTATTCTCAGTCCTGTCCTGTCCTCAAGTTCCTGAAAGTGTTGGGAACTGTTTCGTGGTTACTTCTTGTTTTATGATTCAAGTTTCCACTGGAGAGGGCTGAGGCTGGGGCTGAGGCTGAGGCTGGGGGGTGCGGAAGTGGTTCCAAAGGCAGAGTGTGGCCCAGGCAGGACTTTAAATATGAATACTAAAAATTACATGATGAATTTTTCCGAAATTATGGCAGGCAAGAGAGATGGGATGGGATGGGATGGGAGGGGAGTTCTAAGAAAGTCCTTTATGTTTCATGGGATAATCATGGTAATTGTCAGCAGAATTTCCACTGCCACTGCCACAGTCACTGCAACTGATGATCCTTGGGATCTGGGATTCTAATTTGTTCTGTTTATCCTGGCATATCCATCCAAATATGTACATATATGTTTATCCCAATTTGTGCCCCCCAAAGTGCAGCTCCAGACGAAGCCCCACCATATTGCTTATCTATTAAAGCAATCCCAAATCGCTCAACTTTGCATAATGCCATTCGCCCCAAAAAAACTTGATAAACATACACATACTTGTCTGTACTCGTATTCGACTGTATGGATGGGGCTCTCTGCTCCTTTCAGCTATCCTTGCAGCAGCCTCAATCCCATCTCCCTCCATGTTCCGGCTGCTCTGCTGGCTTTTCAAAGTTTTCCCAGCCATTGCATGTCATTTGCATAGTTTTCATTGCCCAGAGTCCTGCTCTGCCTCGTTCAGGGGCTGCCTGGCTCTCCTCTCCATTGTTGTTGCTGTAACGAGCTGTCAACAATCTTTTAGTTTTGGCTATCGGCAAATGTATTTGCCAGTTTTTCAATTGAATTGTCGAAAGCCCCGTTGATATCACAGGCTTTCCAATTGGCTGCTCCTGCCGCACCGCCGCACCGTCCCACCGCCCCACCGCCCCTCCGCGCTTGTCCCCGCTGTCGGAAAAATATTAACTTAATTTACGATATGGCCTAAACAAATTGCTCAACTCGACTCGACTGGGCCTGTTAATGTTTCAAATCGTCTGACAAATTGGCGGCAAGAAAAGTGTTGTCACTGGATGGATGATTTATGGAATCTGGGTCGATGCATGGCTCGGTGCGTGCTGTGGCAGAGTGGCTGCTCAGACAATGCAACTAAATGTGCAACCTACTTTCCAATTATCCCGCACCTGATCCTGTCCCATCTCTGTGCAAGGACCAACCACATCATCAACAATATGAACAGTAGGATGGATCCGAGCAGGCAACAAAGCGTCCTGCCTCTACAGCGCAGCCGGGGATGGGGCAAAGGGTGGGGCTGAGTGCATTTTAGCTGAATTACGGCCTTCATTCTTCTTTCTGGCCCCATCCTTTAGATGGCTAAAAGGATACGGCTGGGGTAGCTGGGGTAGATAGGGGGTTGCATCCACCTGCCTGCATGCATGTGCGGTCGCCCAGTGAAGTGAACTGCACTGAGGTGAAGTGGGTGAAGGCCTCGGTGCACGCCTCAAAGGCAAGTAAATGGCCTTTTGTCCCCATTGTCTGAGACCCATAATGTGGAGGCGCTGCTGTTGCTGTTGCTGCTGCTGCTGCTGCTGCTGCTGTTGTTGCGCAGCAGCCATTATATGCCAAAATAAGGCCACTCAATGCCAGGCCAACAAGATGCGAGTCGAGTGTCCTAAGAGGATCCAGTGGGGCTTGAGCTGAGTGTAACGGAGTGCGGCATCTTCTTCTCCAACTTGTGCTTCGTGCTCGTCCTTGCACGCTTCCTCTTCCCCACTCCTTCTCCTTCTGTTCACCTGAGACGCAGCTGCAGATGCAATTTTCATAATTCATTTCAATTTAGTAGACTTTTCTGCTAATTAGTCGTACATTTAGTTGGCAATGGGAGGATATGCAAAGCGAGGGAAAACTTCAACTAATTGCTAAATAAGCAGAGGTGAGCAGCAGAGCAGCAGAGTGGCAGAGCAGCAGAGTGGCAGAGGGACCCGTGGTGGGGGCAGAAAGAGCAACAGAACTAGAAATTAGAGAGTTGTGAACCTCATTAAATACGGCGCCTCTGGAATGGAGGGCATTACGAGGGCTTTGTCTGTTCGGAGAAATCGCCTTCGGCAGGAAATCTGGCCGGGCAACATCCGTTTCCGTTGCTCTGTTGCTCCTTTGCTCCTCTGTACCTCCGGTGAAATATTAACCCACTAACGCAGGACTTCAGCTTCTGGTTCTGGTTCTGCTTCTGTTCCAGTTTCAGTTTTAACCAGTTCCAGTGCCATGATTCATTTGGTGTCACGTTAGCCCATTAGCCACCCATGATACAGATCCAACTGTCCATTGTTGCTGTTGTCTTGGCTCTGTTTTGTGGTCTAAATACACCGAAAGCTTAGCATAAATGAGCTGAAGCCGAAGCTGAGCTGAGCTTCGCTCCACGGTCCGTGGTCCGTGGTCCGTAGTCCGTGTCCGGTAGGAAAGCTCATTAGCGCAGTGGAAACCGCACCAGGAACAACGGAAGCAGTGGTTGGCATGCACTGGAGACACCTCGTGGAGAAGGAAGAGGGGGGGAGTTATTAGGGAATAATTTAACAGCATTTTTAATCAGGAGTGTATGAAAAATGTTTTATAATGAATCTCCCAATCTACGAGTGTCGTCAAGTGATTTGAAACAGATAGCTGCTGTCTAGATCTGATGTCTCCATTCATTCTTCTCCTACCAAACATTCATTTCCGGATAATCAACATTTTCCTGATTCCCTTTTAATTTCTTTAGCAAATAACAGAAGGAATCTGTTGCGAAACTTCAGCTCTCTGGCTCTTTCTCCGCTTTGGCGAACTTTGCCAGCTTTTCTGGTGGCTTGTCTTTGGGTTTCTCGGGTCTGACAATACTACAGTTGGAGAATCCGAGCACCTGCCAGTAGTAGAACAGTTCAAGGCTCGAGAAAAGTTCCCCGAGAACTTGCCGGCGAGAGTCTCGAACTCGACAAATGCTCGGGCATCTATAAACATAATTAAAGAAACTCTGGCAAATTAATTCAAGTTGTGAATTTAACAAATTGCCAAAAGGAGGCAAAACTTTTCCCTCTGCTCTGCTTTGCCCCTCCCAGCAGCAGCAGCAGGAGCAGCAACAATCACAAACAATTTCTGCATGCCAAACAATAAACAATCAAGTTGAATTCAATGCAGGAATCTGCAGGGGTCTGGGGATGCAGGGGAGGGTCTGCAGATGGTCATGCAATTGGCAACTTTTTAATCAACTTGAAGATGCAAATGCAGAGCAGGGCAAGAGGGAGACAGAGTGACAGAGTGACAGACTGTGGAAAGGGGAAATTCGTTTTATATGGTGATGTAATTGGCCAACACGGATTGAGGGCGTTAATAATGTGTGTGGGTGTGTGCGGGTGTGTGTTCGTGCAGTGGGCTCTGAGGAGTCGGTGGATACATAGATGGTAAATTACAAAGCAGAAAACTTAAGAGCAGCGGCAACAGCTGAAGCAGCAGTGATTCAATTTGTCAGCTGCTTGTTAGACGGACTTTGGCTTTGGCTTTGGCTTTGGCTTTGATGGGATGGGAGGGTACACAGAGGGTACACGGATGAGATGTGACTTTTAGTGCCTGTCTGCCTGTCTGCCCGTCTGCGTGCAGTTTGAACTTAATTAAAAACCTTGTTGGAGTAATCGCCATCGCCAGCGTCGTCTTCGCTGTTGTAGCAGCTCCTTGA
The DNA here is from genome assembly GCA_008121275.1 of Drosophila lowei. Taxonomy (NCBI): domain Eukaryota; kingdom Metazoa; phylum Arthropoda; class Insecta; order Diptera; family Drosophilidae; genus Drosophila; species Drosophila lowei. The sequence continues at coordinate 4,228,969 of CM017778.1, forward strand.
TGTGGCCAAAGTAGTTGCGAAGTTCGATTTTTGTCGTCTGCTCTGCGGTCGTTTGCCTCAAAGTGCAAAGCGTTGTCCTGCCACGCCAAGGACTTGCGACACATGGCAAGGAATCACTTGGCCTCCAAGCCCCATCCTCCCGCCCTCCCTGGCTGACTGCCTTGCCCCGCGTCTAATTGAGTTGTACAAGGCTACTACTAATTGCATTCGATGCTTGCCGCTCGAGTTGCGGCAGCGATGATGTAATTAAATTTGATTGGGCCGCGTCGGAGGAGGACGAGGAGTCCTGCTCACGGCTTAAGGTGTTTTCCGCTCCGATTTATAGCGGCGAATTTTAATTAAAACGGAATTTCCCTCAGCTCCTGCTCATGATACTGCTCCTGCTCTCTGGCTTTCGTGTCAAAGGAGTATCTACATTTTTAGTATTACCTTAAAATTGAAACACAACGAACACAACACCTAAGAAGACTAACATTCATACACATGAAAAGACAGAACACAGACAGACATTTACATCTAAACGAACGGAGGCAGCAGCGGTATCCCCATCATGCTGCAACGGCAACGCACTGGCACCTCATCCTCGATCCATAATCCGGATGGGGATGAGGATGGGGATGGGGAGGTGTGCGCCTTCTGCCTGGAACAGATACAGAACCCGGTCAAGCTACGGTGCAGTCACACATTCTGCAAGGGCTGCCTGGAGAGCTACCGCGAGGCGCGCGGTTGGGTGGCCGAGCGCTGTCCGCTCTGCCGGCGCAGACTGGACGATTATGTGGCCCGGAACTGGAAGGCTGTAAGTGGTGAGGTCCTCCCTCTGTTCTGCCTCAACGACCTGCTCCTCCTTCGAATCCCCAGACCTGGATCCTGGTTGCTTTTTATTGGTTCTCCTGATACTCCTCAGCCAGGGGACCTTCTACTTGCTGCTGCTCTACTGGTAGACCGCCGTGAAAAGAGGGCCGCTTCCCCTGAAGATGTTCAGACCATACAAAATTAGATATACTCGTACATAGATGGAAAGATAGGGATGCATACAAAGTTGAGTGAATTTTAATTAAATCTAAAAGCCATAAAATTCCATGCGGAATGCGCTTTATCCTGGTCCATTGTCCCCTATCCTTTGTCCACCTTCCGGCGCGTATAATTAATTTGTATCCCCCACACAACGGAGGTGGACGTCTTACAGAGCTCAAAGCAAGAGGAAAACTGTATTGTGTGGCAAGTTGCTGGCTGCTGGTTGCTTGCTGCTGTTTGCTGCTGCAACTGCACCTAAAATCACACACAAGTGCATAAGTGGTGGTGCTTTTGCCATTTTGGCCACATTTTAATTCAATTTTCTACGCCAATAAGCCCCCAGAAAAAAGTGCGGCTCTTGCACACGAAAATAATGAAATAATATTTATAAAATAAATATTTTATTTTTAAGCAGAGTCAGGGCAGCGCAGCCACCGCCAGGCATTCCATATATCACGGATATTAGTATATGTATGTGTGTATGTATATCCGCCCCTTTTGTGTGGTTCTTATTTATGTTTATTTTTGTGGTGTAAATCAAATTACTGCCCACCCGCAATAAATTCGGAAATATATTCACTTTAAAAAGCATCAAAATAAAAAGCTGTGCGAGCAGGCTCCCAAAAAAATGTTTGAAAATTAAATGTTGGTAAAGAAAATTCAGCTGAGATACCACTGATTTATTCAATCATTCGAAATTTGCTTAGTATTTGATCTTGAGGAATTTCCTTGGAGAATTTGTTGTTTCTTTTATGATTTGCTATGATAGAAAATCGCTCTAACGATTGGATGGATTGCTTGGATATTTTTCCTGGCTTATTTTAATATGGTTTTATTGGAGTCAGTTGTGCAAAGCAATGTTTATTTGTTTTTATTTATTTTCTCTTCAATTATGAGCCATCTTTGAAGCAAAGAGAGGACCTGCAGCTCAATTGAGGGGGTATTTACAGATATTCGAGGATTGGTTTTGCTTAGGTTCAGAGAAGATGGCAGTGGGGTGGATAGTTCTGCCCTCTGCTCCTTTCAAGTCTTAGGGTCCCCTTATTTTATTACATTGGTCCAGGGTAGAGAACATTTCAACAACACTATCCGTTTCTTACTGACTTTTTTGCTGGCATTTGGGCCATGTTTGCGATCCTGTTTGCTGCTCGCAGTGCTGTGCAACACCCATAACCACACCCACACACACATGAATAGATAGAAAACAAATATGGCGAGCGCTTTGCAATTTTGTTATTTTGATTGCCCCATCGATGGTTCCGGGGGTGGGCGCCTCCTGCTGCGGATTCCCGCGTTCGCCATGCGTTTCTATTTGCTTTGGCTTTCCTGCAGCTCGGGATTTCGAGCCAGGCCTGCCCAGAACACCTGTGAATGTAGCTGGATGAATATTTGGCTGTAAACTAATATGCCGCCAGATGCATGAATAACTGGGAGAGGGATGAGGTTCGGATAGGGATAGGCTTCCCTGACAATCCCCTCTGCTGGAGCCAGAACCATTTCCAGAGCCTGGATTTGGCCCTCAGTTGTTCGCTGTCACATCCGCCTCGCACAGGATATGAAATGGCGGTTTTGGCCTACACTCTGCCGTCCCGTACTCAGTTTTTCTGCTCGATAACATTTTTTGCCACTATTTGTCCGATTTGTGGGCCAATCCGCACTCGATTTCTCGCTTCTTTTCTGCCACTTTTTGTGTGTTGTTTGGCTTTTGTCAGCTGGGGCTGGCTGTCGGCAGGCAAATTGAAATGTTTGCCCGGGCTGGCCGGCGGGGCTGGCCGTCGGGGCTCTAGTACCCCGCCCCCAGCACAGCAGCCGCCCCACGATTCAGTTTGGTTTGTTTGTTGAACTTTGACACTAGGCTGTAATTGAAAGTTTTGTGTGGACATTTGAGGAGACAAAGGCAAACACAGTCGTTTTTTGAAGCGTTGTATTCGAAGGAGGGGTAGGGTGATGCGGAGGGGAAGCCAATCGATAGCCCCCATCTCGAAAACTGTTCCAACTGTTAGCCAATCCAATGTGAATTTCGTGTTTGAGTCCGGGGGTCTAGTCCTTCGGTGTAGAAATTACCCATCTACCCATCTGTGCCATATCCTCAATTAGCTCGCGTCCTTTATATATGGTGTTCGCGAGTGTGGGGCTTAATTAATTTTTACATGTCCCTCTGCCCCTCCCCCTGCCCCCGTAAACGCCCTTGAGCTCTCACCTGTCCTCATTTGTTACGCCCATTTTCGTTGCTGGCAAGCGGCTTTATCGGCTGGCCCATACCCATGTCCCCACAATTTTATCGATAGCAAACAAAGACAAGCACAGACACGGACACGGACACGGACAGACCCTCTTTTTCTCTCTCTCTCTCTCTCTCTCCGTCTCTTTGTGGAGCCGTTGCCGTGTGCAGCCTTGGCTCATTGCCAATGCATTGTGCGCCGATTATTTTCCCGTTTATTCTGTTCGCCTTTTTGCTCTCGTCTCGCGCTCTCACGACTCCTCTTTTTGTGGGTCTTTGTTTTCCGCTTGCACGCCTCCTTCTGAGGCGGCTTCCATATTAAATTTTTGTCACTCTGCCATGTCTATCTTCGGCGAGGCGAGCCGAGCTCCAAATTGGCTGCTTTTCAACAAAGATGCAACATCTGTTTCCATGCCTGCCATCCTGCCTCCTCCTGCTGCAGCTCCGCCTCCTGCTCTCCTGCTCCCCTGCTCGCCCTGCCTTCTGCGCGCTATCGTTTTGCATATCCTTTTTGGCTCTGGTGCAAATTGCAATGTTGCCCTGGCAGAGGAGTCGTCCTGCCTCAACAAGCAGCTCATGTCGAGATGTGGCACTTGCCGTTGCCGCAGAAACCCAAAATCCTATTCATTATGTCACCGGCCCGGCAGGCGACAGGAGGCAGAGCACCATAGCAGCATAGCAGCATAGCAGCATAGCACCAGAGCAGGCAGGATCTGTTCTTGCCATTCCCATTCCCATTCCCATTCCCATTTGCATGTCCTGTTTCGTTTCATTAAATGCCTGCCTTGCCGCATGCAATTACCAATTTATTTTGCCGGCGTGCACTTCTGGGCTGTTTTGCCAATTTTATGGGGCTCACTGCGCAGCCAAACGGCTAAGAAGTTGTCTGTAACTGTAACTGCAGCATTTCGCATGGAACTGTATTAGCCAGAGGCTCCATAAGTAGCAGCGGGGTATGCATATATCATTTCTTGGGCCGGAGCTCCTGATGGATGTGTGTGGGTGGTCTAGGCTTTCCTGAAGTATTTCTTCTGACTGACAACAGTTGTCGGTGTCGTATCCATATCTGTGAATGGAGTCACGCGCTCTCATCGTAGGATCGTCTAATGGAATCCTTCCAGGAAGATTCTGAACATTGTGAATAACCTAACCCCAAATGGGTTGACAGAGCACTTCAACTTTGTTCTCTCTCTCTTCATCGGTTCAGTAGTGATATAATTAATTAGCCCACCAGCTCTGCCCCGTTTGAAGCCAGATTCTACATTTGTTTTTGCAGGCAACCAGGACACGTTCGGCCAATTGCTATTCCCGGGTACAGTTACCTCAGCCTCAGCCTCAACCTCAGCCACAGTCACAGTCACTCGCACAAGCACAAGCACATCCAGATCCTGCACATCCTTATCCCGACCCGTGCATTGTTTGCTCTGATTGCCCGAGTGGCTGTGGCTCTCGCTCTGGCTCTGGCTCTGGCTCTGGCTGTGTCTGTGGCAACGACCTCTGGCTGCTTGTCAAAGATTAAGCAAACCCACCTAAGCGGACAAACAAACACGCACTCGAGGGCATTTCGCAGAGGACTCGAACTGCAGCAAGAAGGGATACGAGTATAAAGGATGCACATGGCAATTGCTGCATTTAGTGAGCAATAAATTCACTTTTAATTTACTAAATGCGCCTCTGCTTCTGCCTCTGCTTCTGATTCTGCTCGTCTCGCCCTCACCCAATGGCATGTCGTGTGCGTGTTATGTCCTGCGCGTGAAGGAGACAAATGCCTGCAGAAGACTGATGATGCGATTGTCTGGCTGGGATCAAGGAGGAGGATGTGCTCGTCCAAGTGCGAGTCTTAATTGCTCGCATCTGCGATTTCGATTCGAAAGTAGGAAGTTCTTGCGCCTCAATTTGACTTTCAATTATGGAAATTCAAATGTTTTCCGAGTGATTTCTGGCCCAGAAATAGAATGCAATTTGCCAGGCTGCTTGGCAGCTGGCCTGACGATGATTTTGTGGCCAAAATGATTTGTTTTTGTGGCTGTCTCAATGTGCGTGCGAGATTGTGCGTGATTGACCGCACAATTTCCTGTCATTAGGGTCAGGCTGCTGCTCCTACTCTCCCGTCCGGGTCCCGTCCTGGTCCTGTCCTGGTGCTCCTGCTCTCCCATTCCCTCATTCTCTCTGTCTCTTGCTCACTCTCTTCTGGTGCTGCTTTAAATTAAACAGATTGTGTATTTATGAAATCATTTAAAATGCATATACAGACCTCCTTCGTTCTCCTGCTCCTTGCCCAATAATTTCCCATTAACCTACTTTGCAGCATCCCCCGAAAAATGAGCAAAAGCCCTTTCTCTCTCACTCACTCTCTCTGCATCTGCATCTGTCTCTTTCTCTTGCTCATTAGCCTGGCGACAGGATGCGGCGTTTAATTATGTCACACTGGGGCTTTGTCTTCCGGGCCATCCCGTACCCGTCACAATGCCGACATGTGTGCCGTGCTGCTGACTGTGTAAGCAACGTGGAAGTCATCAAACATGCAGCGGAATTGCTCCCCTGGTCAGCTCTCGCAACTCTCCATCTACATATCTGTCCTTGTCCCTCAGGGACAGACGAGGACGGGGACGGAGACGGGAACGGGAACACATCAAAACGTGTGTTGTTGGCCATAAAGTCTCCAATTAGATTGCCGGCCATAGTTACAGATTGCTGTTTGTGTGGGTGGGTGATTGTCAATCAATTTTTAATGAGTTTGAAATGGTTTGGACACAGAATAATAGCTAATTTTGACCTGGCCAAACAACACCGATAAACCTGTCCAAACTTGAAATGAGATCAGCTCACACAATCATATATTGTTTGTATGTTCCAGTGGATCCAGTGGATCTCAGGTGAAGCAAACTTATAACTCTGATTCAATGAACATGGCCACGCCCTCGACTGTTGGTATGCTGCGGACTTAATTGCCTCAGTAACTTATACAAGGCGTGGGCGACAGGAGCGGCAGCGTTGGGGACAGCAGGTGTCCTGGACTTGGCCAAGTTAATGCTCGCCTAAGCCCCGCAACTGCAAACATCATTAGCCAATATTATATGCATTAAATTTTATGCCCAAATGGGGATGGAGATGGCCCAGAGAGGGTGAGAGTGGGTGCGAGTGGGTGCGAGTGGGTGCGAGTGGGTGCGAGTGGGAGGGTGGAAACGCAAGGATGGTAGCCTCGCCTGGCAACGTTGAGTTTTCTGCTGGCAAGGCAAAACTTTTCTTTGGCCGTAGTTAAAAATGTAAACATCAGTTGTGGCTTAATGCGGACGGTGGTTGCTTTGGTCTTGGTCTTGGTCTGGCTGTGGGTCTGGTTGGGGTCTTCAGGCCTGTTCAACCGCAAGCTGGGTTCCTGCTTACACTGGGGCGAGTGGGGGCGGGGGGTTGGCATACAAATTGTCTAATCCCACATAGTTCTTGCCACCTTGGACGGGCAGTGGCAAAACTTTGTCATTATGTCTCTCTCTCTCTCTCTCTCTCTCTCTCTAGTTGTGTGTGTGTGTGTGGCCCAAAAAATCTAAGCCACTTGGCCGAGAGCAGGCTTTTGCATAAGCCAAGTCCATTGAGTCGGGTCGGGGCCGTGCAGCATACATATTTCGAAACAAATGTGAAAAGTTTAAATTGTTTACTAAATAAATTTCTGACCAGATCGAGAGAGCGGAAGAGAGGGAGATAATAGGATAAAGATGGAGTAGGCAGGGCAGGAAAGAGAGAGAAAGCCACATGATTTGTGTCATTTCAGTTGGTTCCCGCTCAATTCCCGTTCCATTCCATTCCATTCTATTCTATTCTGTTTCGTTCCATCGCTACCGCCATTAAAGTGTTGACTAACGATGTCAGTTATGTTTTTACACTGCCCTACACTACTCTACACTACACTCTATCCAACACGAAATTAATTTATTGCAAACTTTTGCACCTCGGGGCATGCCACACATACGCAAGGCCACAAGGGTGGCAGGGGAGACAGTGCAAAATTTATTATTGCCTGGCGAATATTTTTAATTAATTATGCCGTGGCAAAATGTGCGCTGCGCTGCGCTGCGCTGCGCTGAGAAAAGTGCTCACGAAAGTATGCCACCAATTTTGCGTCGCCTTCTCCGCGACATATTTTTTTCTGGCTGCAACAAAGGCTTGTGCTCCGCCCCTGTCCACTCTGTCGCCTGGCCCTTTTTTAATTAGAGGCAGCCACAAAAGGTTTTTCCATTTTTTTTCGGAATAGATACTTCTTTTGTCAACGCCCTGCACAGCAAAGCAAACCCCTCCCTTTTGCAGGAAAATCCACGAATTAAAGAGGTACGGAAAGATCGAAGATTGTGAATGTCATAGTATTCCGACTTGGATATCAGGGCAATGCATTACAGTCCAATCTGTGATCAAGGCTATTTCAAATCATATACGATACTGGCTCTTTGCCACTCCTGCCCCAGTCGTGTTGCTCAGCTAATTAGTGGAATGTCAGGAATGTTCTTGCTCTTTCCTTCTTTGCATCTCCCGCTGGCCTCTGTCCTCTTCTGTTTGCACAGCTTTTGACATATAAAATTCGACTGTTGCTGTTGTAGTCCTGCTGCTCTCCACAAATATTTACACGTGCTTAATGCGTTCGACGTGTTCGTGCTTTATTTGCTTTACTGTAGCTGTAGCTGCACTGCTTGCCCCCTTGCCCCCTTGCCGTCGTTGTCACGTGTCCCTTCCGTCCCTCATTTAAATATTTACTCTTGGAGCTGGGTTTTCCCCACTTTTTTGGCCGTGTTGTTTTTGCGTAGCTTTAAAATGAAATTAATTTAAGTAATGCGTTGGCCAGAGCCATTTATCCGCCATGCTGGCGGGGAAGGGGGGATGGTGAGAATCCTTTTTAATATGCCTGACACATTTTTCATTTGTCATGGACTCTATCCCAGTCCTGGCTCTGGCCCAAAGCCCAAACCACATCAAATGCCCCACTCTCTCTCCCACACATACACATACACACACACACACATCTGAATTGGCCAAAACACAAACCTGTTCGTTTGGGTCATATTTGTCTTTGGAGGGTGACTGGGGGCCTGTCAACAAACTCAGCGTTATCGTCATTATAAGCAGCCCTTCGCCGCCCCCTTTAGCACCCGCATCATCCTCGACGCTTCCTTTAGCCCGACGCCCCCTCCGAAAGGGGGACTTTTGTTCTTCTACTTCAGTTCTTTTTCTTCCACATCTTTCTCTCCCTTTTCGTGTTCTTTTCTCTGCATATCAGCGCTCAATCGCTATCAATCGACACTTTTTTGGGTGCTCTCGTTTCGCTTTTTTGCAGCATTCTTTACCCGTCCGCGATAAGCCGTGTGGAGGGGGGGAAATGGATCCTGCACTTCGCTCCTCTCCGCGTGCACTGCCTCGAAGGTTACTCAATCAACTCAGCGAGGATTCGGTTTCAGCATCAGCTTCTGCTTCTGCTTCAGCCTGTCGCCTGCACAAAATCAAATTTCAGCTCCGACAAAGTTTCGGCTTTTAGTTCTACTTTGTTCTTGACATATTCTTTCGTTCAGCGCTCCGCAGCATCGACAGAGTCTTACTGGCAGGAGCAGGAGAATAAACAGCACGAGCACGAGCAGCAGCAGCACGACCATGCAAAGCGGTCATTAATCATTCGGAATCTCCTTTCGGGTGAGGGGGAAAACGAAAATGGAGGAAAACAACAGCTATGTACGTGCTCTGAGCAGGAGAGCGTTGCCAGACCGTGATTGAGAACTAGATAATTTAACACTAGTGCAGCTCGAGTGCATATGTTGTTCCCAAACCATTGGACTCGTACAGGAAGGGTGAAGGTGCAGCAGCACTTGGGACCCAATTTGGACATGGAAATCAAGAAAAATATCGGAAAATCAATCAATTGAATTGGGTTATATTAGATTACGAGTATATACGTACACATTCAGATGCTCTACTTTCCCGTAGCAATTAGTCGACGAATCAAGCAGTCAGGCGGGATTTGATTAATAATCACCTCCCCCAAGGGGCAGCTTTCATTCCTTCCGGCGGGATCTTTTCTTTTTTCTTTTCACTCTCCAGTTTTTGCTGGTGGTGGCGGACGCCAAACAAATTTGGCTTCACTCAACATTTGACGTATGCCGGGGATCTCGAATGAAAGCTGCTCAGATTTCGCAGAAAATGCTTTGCACTCGAGTCCGTTCCGTTCCGGTCCGGTGCGGTCCGGCAGCTCCTCCTACCTCCTATCTCCTATCTCCCATATCCCACCCACTACTTTCGCTTCTCTTCCACTTCCACTTCCATTTCTACTTCTACTTCTGGCTTTTGTCTCTGAGCGGCTTTTGTTTGTTGTGTAATCTATGCGCTTCATGGCACAGCTGTTTGTCCAGACGCCCTCCGCGCGCACACACACACACACATACACACGAATCACAATCACACACAGAGCCCCTAAGATCCCTGGAGCTGGCTGAGGGGCAGAATAAAAATGCCAACAATTAAGTGGGCAGCACTGAGCGCCGCCGTGTAGGCAATACATTAATTTAATTAAAAGCGGAACGGGCGAATTTGAAAATTGTGTAAATTCCACTTATTTAGAAAACACTCGAGAGCATTTAGAGCGCATTTAGTTTTGTTGACGTTGCAGGCAGAAATTTTGTTCTGTTACGGGAAGGTCCATCCCCATCTCACGGTCCATATCCCGTTCCCATATCCCATATTCCTAGCACCCCCTGTGCTGGGGACTGCCACGCCACTGCACAAGACAAAAGGTCAGTAGCCTTATCAGCAGTCAGCGCGAAGCTCTTCGTTCGTGTTGTCGGAACGCCCACCCACCCACGCAGAACGCTCTCTTAATGCGACTCTCTCGCTCTCCGTCTCTCTCGGACGGCTGGCCTGGCTCTCTTCATCTGCTCAAATATGCAAGCGGTGGCTAATTAAACGAAGCTGCAGCAGCAGCCCGAGCACTTTTTGTTTACATTTCCCCTCCGTCCGCTTGCGCACTGCGCTCTCCGCATCTCTTTCGCTGTCCCAAATTTCCCGAGCCGAGCATTCGACTTCGACCCGACACGACGACACGACGACACGACAGGACTCTGGCATCGTGCATCTCCCGTGGCACGCAGCATCTTTGGGCTTTCCCTGCGATTTGGCGATTCATTTGGCTGCAGAACTCGCTCGTCTCCGGTTGTGGATGCTCCCAGTGGGACCCCGGACTTCGGACCCCGGACTCCGCACTGCTGGCGGTGGCTGTGGCTGTGGCTACCAGTAAAGTGCTTCGTGGCCAAGTGTGCGTGGGCCCCTCTACCCAATCAATAGAGCAACAGCCGCCGGCACTCGCCTTCGCGATGACACTTGAAGTGAAGGCGCCTCGGGCCACGGAAGCAGCTTGGCGGAAATTGGAAAGGCCTGGTCTGGTCTGCAGGTCTTCGCAAAGCAGTTCATCAAGTAAGTAAAAGTACTCTACAAGAAAATCAAGTGAGCGAGTGAGAGGATTGTGGGAGTCGGTGGGGGTAGCGGTGGGGGTGGGCGTTTTTGTGCGAGTTATTAAAAGTGTAACATAATTTTAGGCTGTGAAGTTTGAAGTGAAACTCTGCTGCGATTCTAAATCAATTAAACCGGCATCCCTAATGCCATCTAATGCCCATAAATTACCATCTATGACAGGCCATAATCTGTTTCACTCTCGTTTTATATTGCTCTTTTAAATGGCAAATTTATGGGCTGCCAAACAAAGCGAAACAAAGCGGAGAAAAGTTTCAATATTTGCGGGAAAGTTTTTCACCCTGGAGATGGTTGTTTATCATCTGCCATCGATATTAGCATAATAAAACCACGAATAGAATATAATGGGGCGTATGGCATATGGCAGCCTCGGGAATGTCAGTTTTGGGGCAGAGAAATGAATTAAAAAAACACACACGGGGGCAAACGGGGAGGGATGCAGACCAGACTTCCCCCCGCCGCCCCCCAACGCCCACTCCCCGAGGCAGCAGGCAAACAAACGCGTGAGAAACCAAATTGAATTGAATTGCTTGACATGACGACAGTCCCCGACTCAGCCTCTCTCTCTCTCTCTCTCTTCTCTCATTCTCTCATTCTGTGTGTGCTATGCCATTGAAACGGGGACTAGGCTGCACCCCCTCGCAACCCCAGCAACCCAAGCCACCCCCACCCCGTGTCCCAGGACAGCTTCGGTCGGGCTTCGTGTGCGACTTTTGGGTAAAATTTTATAGCAATTTATTTGCTCTCCGCTGGCAAAGGAACTTTCCCGTACATCTTCCTTGCTGAACAGTGTGTGCGGGACGGCGGGGGAGTGGGGCGTGGCATCATTACAATCCGGAGCCACGCCTGGCCGTGCCTGCAATGAGGTCCGGGTCCGGATAAATGCCTTTTGCACTTACAGAGAGTATTTGCATGCCAGCACACCCACACACACCACAGAGAGATAGAGAGCGGGGTACAGGGATACACAGATACAAAGATACACACAGGAATCCTCAGCCTGAGCACGTCATTATTTATTTATGATTATTTGATTGCATATGAGGGAGATCTGTGGAGAGAGGGCGGCACTCACATATTCAGAATAATATCCAGGGAGATAATCACTTGGGCGGGGGCCAACCTTCTTCGTAAGGCGGGGGGAATGGATATATTTTAATTATATTAATCACAGAGCCCACTCTCTATCTCTCTCCCTCTCGCTATCCCTCTCCCGGCCCCACTTCCGACCACTTTTGCTTGTATTGGTATTGGTCCTTCTCAAATAGATTGAGAGAGCGGGGGAGAGAGATGGATGGGGACGCGTCTGGCCGTCTGGGCCACTTGTTGATTGATTTTTATTTATTTATTGGCTCCGTTTTTGTGGCTCCCCTTCTCCGCCTCGCCCATTTCAAAATTTCACACATTTTCCTGCTGCCTCTGATTTTTGTGGCAGCTTGTATTTTCATTTATTTGTATATAGTATGTACATTTTTCTGAGAGGAGCGGGTCACTTCCGCTGAGCGTTGGTCGATAAGCCCTCATTATCATTTCGACAAGGGGAACCCACACACACACACTAACTCGTATGTAAAACACACGCATTTCGATAATGAAATGTCAGACATGCACCCGCACATACACAGAAGCAGAAGAAGCAGAAGCAGAAGCAGCAGCAGCAGCAACAAAGTGAGCTCATTGTGGCAGCCAGAGATACACACCATTCAGATCCAGACACAGATCCAGATACAGATACTCCACGCACTGATTTTAGTTTGCTCTGGCAATTGTGGGCAGACACGAACATTGCTCTAATCTCGGTTGCGGCACACGCACACATTTAGACATTCAGAGGTACAGATACACACAGAGCGAACAATACAGATACAGATACAGATACGTCCGTGGCTGCATGCATTTCAAATGGTTCGCATAGATTCCAAGTTGAGGCGGAAATAATTTATTAAACATTCAACTCTAGCCCCCAGCCCGGAGGGAGGATTGAAAGAGGCAACCTCCTTCTGAACCCCTCCCTCGCTCCCTCGCTCTCTCAATCTCGTTTATCTCAATTACTGGTACTTCATATGGATACTCGCACCAGAAACACTTCGACTGTTTGGTTCTGTTCTGCTTAGCTCTGTTCCCGTTACCGTTACCGTTACCGCCGCCGCATGTCTGCCAATTTTCCAATTGAATTGTCTTCAATATATTAATAATATTTAATGCGACTTGTGACTCTCGTGAATGTCTCTGCTTACAAGCTGGCTTATTAGTCAGCAAGTCGTGGAGTCGAGTCGTGGAGTCCTTTGTGGTGTCCCGAAAGCCTCGCTTTGACGGTGACTGGGACTGCCGCGAATTAGTTACAATCGATTTAGCAGCTCGTTACGCAGCCGCCAAAAACACGGAGCCCCGAGCAGGAAATCAGCAAATAAACCGAAATATGTTCACGCATTAACCAAATTAGCTGCTGGCTTTCGATGGACGGAGCCACAGGGCCGCAGAGGGGAGCTACAGGCTGCAAGTGGCTACTTAAGGGTTGAAACGAGGGGCGGTGGGACTGGATGAGAGAAACGTGTAGAAATGATTTTATGATTTTATACTCAGAGAAAAGTGGCATAGTAAATAGAAGCATAGCCATATCTAAAGTAAAAATTCAGTTTTTAAATTAAAAAAAAAAATAGCGCAATTAAATAGAATTTAATACGGCCCATACCTAATCTAAATATAAAATATTTTAAAATAAATATAATAAATATATATTTATTTATTTAAATAATTTATTTTCATTTTATTGTTAAAATTCAGGTGAACATTTTTTTTTTACACTTCCCACCGTTGCAATGGTATCAATTTGATATAAATCCGAGTGTAAATATTAAAAGTGTAGGACTTTTTCTCTGGGTGTATTTGTCTCCTAATTGGATTCCTCTGAATTTTGTTTAACATTTTTGTAACCATAGGATAACCTACATACATAATTGGAATACCATACCCCCAATCCGTCATCAATAACATATTTTGAGGGCAAGCGAAGGAGGATGCACCAGGCGAAGCTGAGTGAAAGTTTTCCCATTTTTGTTGCATAATCTTGAAGCTTAACTAACAAGCCATGCATAATCATGACCCTCTTCCGCACCGCCCCGCTAGCCCCCTTCCCTCCCTCTACTATCTTTTACTGATCCGAAATAACAACAATACCCAGCCACAGACTGTGGGGAAGGGGGGGCGGAGGGTTGGCATCCAAAGGAGCCGCAGAAACCCCAAAAACCCTAAAAACCGAGGCTCATGCTAACTAAATACTGTTATCGTTTAAAAAATAAAGGAGCGGAAGAGCAGATCCGAGGGGGGAAAAGAAGAAGAGATAGCTGCAGCGGCAGGCAGCGGCAGCGGCAGCGGCAGAGAACTTTTCAAAACAAAACCGTGCGGTTTCACTTTGTTAACAGCTCGGAAAATGTTTGGCCGGAGGCCGCCACGGGCTTCAAATACGAATGACTGGGGCGGGAAGGTGGCCGGGGAGGTATCGGTACATCCCCTAACCGGATCAGGGTCTGCCTGGAGGATGGCCAACAACAGCCGAGCCGCAAATAATGCAAACAATCTTTTAAAAGACCGCAACGTTGCACGCCATCAGCATGTGCCGCACTGTCCACGTGTGTGTGTGTCCGCCTGTGTCCGCTTGTGTCCGCTTGTGTCCGTGTGTGCGTATATATTGGTATATTATGAATTTTCATAACTTTTCCAGCAAAAATGTAATCTGTATGGCGAGTTATGAATATAAAGGCGGGAGGGACAGTAAAAACATTGAGAAAAGTTTCAATATTTTGTTGAGTTTTCTCGGCAGAGGCAGGGGGCAGGAGGCAGGAGGCGGGAGAGTGGGCTTGTGGTGCCAGTGGCTGCGGCTGCGGCTGTGGCCGCTGTGGCAGCTAGCGAGAAGTTGTAGCAAATATTTGTTCAGCTCACGTTGGAGAGATGAACAAAACTGCAGCTCACTTTTGAGGGCAAGCGGGAGTGTGTGTGTGTGTTTGCGTGTGTTTGCGTTGGTGTATGGTGCATCAATAAATGGCCAGAGGCCATTTTATTTGTTCTTGTGGAGCCCGGCCTCTGCTCCACCCACTCTCCTACACTTTCTCGTGCTCCTTTTCTCCTGTGTTTTGTTTCCGGTTGATTTCTCCAGGCGTCCGCTGCTCCAACATCAAACAACTTTTGACGTGCCTTCGCATAATCCTGCCCCCCGACACTGCTACCCGGTCAGCAGCAGTGGGAGCGCCAGAAGCACGTCCTGCTCCTCCTTCCCGCTGTTGATGCTCGTTTTCGCCTTGGCCTTAATCAGATTTCCATCAGGGACACGTTGTGCATATTGAACAGCGAAAAGCGAGCACCGTCGTCCCGTACAATGGCCAATATTTCCGTTCTTCTTCCTTGGGTTTTTTTTTTGTGTCAACTTTTTATTCCGGATAATTTTTTAATCTCCGTTGGCAGCTTCAAAGCGGGCAACTGCAACAAGCACCGGACGGCCATCAAAATGGCGTCAGCGTATTTGAATAGCGTGGCGATGTGGCACGTACACTTATGTGTGTCTTTTTGCCTCTCTCTCTCCCCCGGGTTGAGCTCTCCGGTTCCGACTCAATGTTAGCTTTTCTTTCCATTTGGAGGACAAATCGCCTCAAGTATTTCAAGTCTTCTCTTTCCCTTTTTCTCTCTCTTTCACTGGCTGGCTGGCATTTCCGCCAGCGGATGTTGGCGGCGAGTTCCAAGTAAATTAACGTTAATTAACGGAAGTTTGCCACCAAAAGCGCCACCTGGCAACGGCAACGGCAACGGCACCGGCACTGGCTCATTTGCCTTGAGGTTGGCGGCCACACGGTGACAAATTAGTCACCAGGGCAGGGGTTTACCACCAAGTCCGTACTCCCCCCGGAACAGTGAGGAACAGCTGTAAGTTCCGGTGCTATCCATGTACACACGAGTACATATATTTTATGTGAATGGATGGATATGGCTCATGGCTCATGGCTCATGGTTCGGGACTTGGCTTTTGCCATTTGGGCGCACATACTCGTTCGTACTCGTACTCGTACTCGCACTCGCACTCGCACTAGTACTCGCACTCGTGCTCTTGTGTTCGTATTCAATGCGCTCTGCTCTCAAGACAATGGGAACTTATAGCATGCTTCAGATACTCACTTCTCAGCGCCTTCAATGGGCAGGGGCCAGACAATGGCGACAAACAATTGAAATCCGTGCGCTTTGTTTTAGGCCACCGCGCCACTGAGTGAGGGAGGAGGGAGGAGGGCGGGGAGAGAGAGAGAGGCGAAACCTTTTGCCCACTGAAAAGGTTTGTCCTTGCCAGCACGGAGGCTGGGTTGTCAGCCCTCTCTTCCTCCTTCCCTCCTCACGAGCAAGCACTGTGGCCAGCAGTCCAGCCATTTGCTGGCGAAACTAGAAATTTGTACAGATTTTAATTAAGGCCGCAAGGAGACAAGACCAAACCCTCAGAACATGTCGAGCAAATGGGCAGAATGAGCAGAGTAGAGGACGAATTTGAAAGGAATTGCCGGGCAACGAGTGACGAAGGACAATCATAATTGCGGAAGCCAGGACCGAGGGTTGAGTCTCGAAAAAAACACACAAAAATCACAAAAAAAAGAATGCTGAAAAATCCCTAAAAAGCAAACGCCAGGAAAACAATGCACTCGGAATGCAAGAACTGCTGAACCCCTGCTCCTCCAGTACCCATCCCATCCCCCGCTCGGCGAATCCCTTGCTATACACGGGACTTTGTATGAGAAATTAATTATCGCATAATTTCATGGCTCACTGACATCTGAAGAGTTTCATTTACCACTTTTTGACAGATTTTCCGTTCGCTCGCGATGCTCCAGCGATGCCTTTGTGTGGCACTGCACTCTTTGTGTTTCTTCCTCGGGCAAACTCCCCTCCCCCTCACTCCCCCCCTATCCATATCCGTGCTGGTATTTCGATCGATTGGCGCACTGTGTGGCGAGACCTTGTTGAGGTTAAGGGTCTGCAGTGTACCAACCAAAAAGAAGTTCAGTTTAAACTACCTCTGTTGGATATTTGAATTTAGTTCTCAGCAAGTTCATAGCTGTACCAGTTCATTAATAGTCTGCACTATGATCATATCGCTTTCTAGGATTCAATTTCAATTTACCGCCGCTTCCACGCTGTCCCGTCCCGAGGAATCCATAAATGTAGCTTGGAAAATATCAAATTTAATTTAACCTTCCCTAGGGGCTTCCTTCTCTTTGATAAGGGAGTGCTGTTCCGAGAATGGTTACCCGACACAAGGACACGCCTACGCTACTCGATTTCGATGCCATTATCGAATTTGTTTGTAAATCATTGCCAAATGTTAATTCAATAGCTCAATCAATGACAAGACCCAGAGCCAGACCCAGAGCCAGACCCAGGAGCGAGGGTGGGTCAGGCCGGGATCCCTTCTCAAAGTGAAGACGCAAAAGAACATTCCAAGTTCAATGCCAAGTGGTTGGATATACGATAGTTGGGGGTTGGGGTTGCTGGCTGTCCTCGTCCTCGTCCTCGTCCTCCCCTACATAAACTTCTTCTGACTCTTCCACTTTATCATCTCTTCCTTCTTTATTGGAGCGTTTTCATTGTGCGGCTGTGCCTTGTACCTCTTGTATTTGATCTGTTTGCCGTTTGAATGGGAGATGATGCTCTTATTCCATGCTGGTACTCGTATCTGCCCCTGTCTGCGTATCTGTGGGGCTGTGTGGCTTCGCGATATTCAACAGATGTTGTAATTGCTCATAAAACTTGATGACGCTGCCCCATTTTGTGGCAGCAGCAGCAGCAGCAGCAACAATGCGAGCAAAACGTTTGCACATGGCAGTGGCAGTTTCATCTTCTCTTCCACGTCTGCCTTCTGCCTTGTGCCTTGTGGATATGGATATAAATTATATTTAAAGATGTATGCAGAAATGTGTGTTTGTGTGACTGTGACTCTGAGTGAGTGGCGCTCTTTGCTGGCAGCGGAAACCAGAGTAGAATCAGCAGCAACGCAGCGCAGCAGCATTCATACGTCACACTCTCGCACACATGCAAGTGCTGACGCACGAACACATGTAGAGTCAGGAGAGAGAGTCAAATTTGCATATGCTGGGCATCAAAATCAGCCTCATTCCTCCGTCTCTCTCTCTCTCTCTCTCACACAATCTTTTCTTTGCCTGCTGGTGCTACCCTGTACTAATAGGACAACAAGGGTATGTTCATACGATGAAACCCAAATGTAGGTATGCATGGGTACGCTCTCCTCAGCCAAGACTCTAAGAAACACAGAGTCAAAATTTAATATTCCACCTGGGACATCCCATCCCCAATTTAAGATACATATTATCCATAGATCAGATAGATCATGTCTTCCATGATCCGATTGGGCGGTATCTTGTAGTCGGAATGTCACTCATATCGCTCTTGTTTGTTCGTCCATTTTGGCAAACGCTTTGTAAAATCTCAAATATTTAGTTGTATTTGTGTGCGCTCAGCAAAAGTTTTTGTCGCTGATGTCGACTAATTTTTATGCACTCTCTCTCATTCTCTGTCTGTTGCTGTTCCGTTTCCCTCTTCTGATCATCTTGTACGAGTGTGTGCCTGCTGTGACGCAAACAAAAGGATTTTCGTGGGCAAATCCCGGCGAAGGCAGCCGGAACATGCCATTGACATGTGTCTCGCAAATGTTGTTGCCTTTGGCATTTGCGTTTTTACTTTTCCTCGCTACATTTTCTGTTTTTTCTTCGATATGTTTTGCTTTTGTGCCTTTCTTGAGCAGTTTTTCTGCTTTGCCAAGACATCCGTTTGTTCTAATGTGCGATAAACGGAAAATAAACGAAAGAATTATGAAAATCATAAAGAGAGGGTGAGCGAAATGCTTTCGCTCTCGCGATCGACGACGCCGCAGCGCTGCCTCTGATAAGAGGGAACAAAGTGGAATCGAAACCACCTTCTCTCTGAGGCAGAATACGCGTACTCTCTCTTGTTTCATTTGCCGTCCCGTTTCAATTAGACCTAAAATTTCGTTTCTCTTTCTGTCGTTACAGCTCGACTCATTCAATTAGAGGCAAACCACTCATCTTTCACTCATTTCGTCGTTTGAGTTGTGTTGTGTGCTGTTGCTGGAGTTGCTGTTAACGCTCGTTAAAAATGTGGACGACGGCGACGTCGCGCAGCCGACACAGGCGGCAGAAAAGCAGAGCCAAAATGGGCACTCTTTACCGCGCTCCCGCTCGGATCAGACGTAACGGAACATTCGGATCCATCCATCAACGTAACCCTATCGTCGTATAATAGGAGAGTGAAGAGAACGTTGCCTCTTTGGAGCCAGGACTCCGCTCCCGCACTCTCTCGCACTCACGCACTCTTCCAAGTTCAAGTAGGGAATCGTCGCCGTCGTTATCAATGGCCGACATAATTGCCCTCAATCGCGTTTCACGAAAACAACTCGTTGCCGCCCCTCGATGATAGGCCACGCAATGCCCCTCCGCACCGCACCGCACCGCATCACCCCAGGAACAATTAAGCGATCCGCGGCCTTTAATTGAAATGTTTAGTGGCAAGCAAATCAATGGAAAGAGAGAGGTCTGGATGGAGAAGCAATTGAAGCCGCAAATTGGATTGGAATTCCGTTTGAGCAGACTTGGGTGAGTTATCTGAAGCAGATCCGAGCCAAAGGTTGTGCCGCCTTACTCATCTCGTCCCAAGGAAACGGTGCCACATGGCCACGTATGTATGTATGGATACGTACACACAGGCGAACAAATAGAGCACGAGTAATACCAAGAATACATACGCTTATCTCCATACAAATTGCTCGTCGAGCTGATAAGACTGCCACTGACACACTATACATAAATACATACGAGTACATACAAAAAACGAGCTCGGGGAACGAATATGAGAGCCCTGCACTCACTCCATTGTAGGCGATGACAGAACAAAAGGCCGTCCCAGGGATAATTTTTGTATGGGGATCTTTCTAGGAGGTAATTTCTAGAGGGATTGAAGATCATTTCGTCATATTTGTGAGGTAAATATTTGCTAAGAGTTTGGGTGTTTCTAAAGCCTATATTAGTTCCTGAAGTGGTCCCAAGCCGGCTCTAAGGATGCTCTTTTGTATATTCGGGATCTGTCTTAGAGAAGTTTCTATTCTTCACAAGATATTGCAGCACACTCTCATTCAGATCTCTAGCCTCAACATTCCTTAGATCTCCTCTCTGAAGAGCTCCCTACAGATTCCGTCCTACTTTCCGCACGGAGCTCTTCCATTGATCCCTCTTCCTGCTCATTAGTGATTTGTCCTGTCAAACAGGATATTCGAGGTTGTTCATTAGCCCAGAACGAGAGCAAGACATCTAGCTGCAAATTACGCTGCATGAACTTTGAACTGTGCGAACAACAGTGGGCATTCCTCGGCAGCTCCGCTCCTGTCGAACTGTCGTTCTTTTTCCTTCTCCGCCTACCCCTCTGCTTTCTCTTGTCCCTGCCTCTCTCTCGCTTGTGTCGTAAATTTCGCTTTTATCATATTATTTAATTTTGGTTGCGTCTGCTTTGTGTTCTCTCTGTGGTGCGAGTGTGCAAAGCAGAGCGCAAAAAATGTGAGATACATATGGCAAACATACAGACACAGCTACAGATATAGATACACACAAACATGAACACGTCCATACATGCGAGTACTTGCACCAGTAGAGTAAACACGCTGTGCCCCAGTGGGAGCAGCGCGAATGATAGCAGCGAATGCCGCTGTATCTGTATCTGTATCGGTACGCGTTATAGTATCTATGTGTGCATGTATGCTTGTGGCATGTATCTCTGTCTGTGCAGCTGCACACTGGCACACAAGAGTGTTCTTCGTTATTCCTGTGCTGGTGTGCGTGTGTGTCTGTGCAGGGCAGAGCAATAACAGTTAATTTATTCCAATTAAGGGATTTTCCTGTTGAATATGCGACTCTGTTGCGACTCTGTCTACCCTCTCCGCCCCTCCCCCTACGCTTCCTTGCCAAAATAAAATTGTTCAGTTAAATCTCTCTCTCTCTCTCCCCCTGTCTCTCTATCTCTTACCTATCCGACCTTTCCCCCTCTCCTTCTCTTCGTGCTTTTTTCCTGCATTGTTTATTTGCCTTTTGGGGATTTGTTAACTTTTTCCCTGTGGGTTGTTGGTTGTTGGTTGTTGCTTGTTGCCTGTTGGTTGTGTCTGTGTCAGCAGTCTTGTCGCACCACATTTTTTCATTACATTACAGAAGAAGCACAAAAAATTAGCAGCACGTCGCCTGCCATGCAGAGTTTTTTCTATGTTTTTTTTTTTTGTTTCAATCCTTGTGGGATTTCCTGCCAGCTATGTCCTTGTGCTAATTTCGTGCCCCCATCTGCAGCCCCAGCCCCTGCCCCTGCCCCTGCCCCAGGCCGCAGACTCAACTAATTTTATTTATTTTTTCACTTGGAGCTTCCCCTGGGCCACCGCAGCAGCAGGCACCCTTCCTCCGCCACTACAAAGCACACATATCCATCAGCACCGGCCAAACATTTGAATAAATTGCGCCCCGTCGAAGCCAAAACAATTTCCAAATAGCGGAAAGAGTGAGCGCCCGGCTGCTGGAGTACTTGGAAGTGATGGGAGGAGGAGGGGTCGGAGTGGAACGGAAGCGAAATTTATGCGCGCATTGAACGCATTGCCCCCCACTCACACAGATACTCAAACACTCAAACACTCGCACTCGGACACTCACACACATTGGCTTCGATTATTAAAATTCTAATTGAAATTCAAATGTGCGACGTTGTTGCCGTCGCTTATCGCTTAAGAGTCCGCGCCGTCGTAGCTGGATTCGTCGTCGTCGTCGTCGTCGTTCCCCATGTCCCACATGCCCCACATGCCCATTGTTGCTATCCACCGCGCCCCTGCTGCCCCGACTCCAGAGCTTGGGCTTCCGCTATGCGGGCCTTGCCAGGAAGTGGACAGTTAAGCAGCAACTCGACTCGACTTGACTTACATATGGCATGAGTGCGGCAGAGGGGCTTTCATTGGGATGGATGTGTGGTATGTTAGGGAATGGGTGTGGCAATGGGAATGGGGCAGAGGGTTTTATGGGGTTTGCCAAAAGTAGTGTCTCTTGGCGCATGCTTAATACATACATGTACAAGTACTAGGCTTCGCTCGCCGTCTCTGGCAGTTCTTTCCCCAGTTGAGATTGTCGCATCATTAGATGCAATTAATCAAACTCGGCCTGGTCATATGTGCGGCTGGCCGAGTCTCTGGATTCCATGTAATCTGTCAAATTACTCATGCAAATCACACGAGTCCCAGCCCCAAGCCCCCAGGATTGGCCTCCGCATGTAATTGAGCCTGCCTGCGGTTCGTCCTGGCTGCTGGTTCTGCTGCTGGAGGGTGCTGCGTTCGTCTTGAGCAAAGTCTGCCATCCATTAGATTGACTTTGCTGCCGCTGTCGCTGTCGCCATGATTAATTAGCGTCTTGGTCTGTCTTGAGTACGCGGTCTACAGGGTCTCTGGGCCCACGTTCACCCCTATGCCAAGTCTGGCACTGAAATTTCCAATTGATTGGCGTTTTCTGGGAGCGATTTGCCTACCAAATGAGCTCCGGATCCGAATCGGCAGCAATTATGCAGGCGGACCGCCTGAGATACAAATACAGTGCCCCTCGACTGATGTCACAGCTCCCTCACTTATCTGCACTGCTCAGCAGTGCTCGGCAGCTCGGCTTTTATCGTATCGCCGCTCTCTAATCTGTCTGGGGGCTTTTTCTTTGTACCACTGCTCGCTGGAAACTCGAGCCGAGCCGAACTCTGAAACGAAATCACATGCATATGTACAAACACACATACGAGTATGTACGAGCATATATGTATAGCATATATCGGCAAATGCTTATCGGACAGAGTGACTAACCCAAGTCCACGGCAGTTGTGAAACTGAAAATCCTGGGAATGGTTCGGTTTAATCTCAGTTCGAAGAAACCGAAAAGAGAACGCGGGGCGGTCTAAATTCCAGAAATGCGATGCCTTCTGGGGCATTCCAAACTCGATTTTTGTGCTGACAGCCCGAAAAAATCGCAGATAAAATAAACGAAAAACCGCGACAAACTTGCTCGAAAGCTCAGGCTTTGCCAGAGTTTTGCTTGTTTGTTTCTTATGTTCTGGGTGCTTGGGTTTTCGATAGTCCTAATCATCAATATCCCCCATGGAATTGTCCATTTCCGGATCGATTGGGGAATTATGATGCAAGTTTAATGTTAATTACACCGAATATTGCAGCTGCAATTGCCACCACTTCCGTTGATTTGTTTCTGTGGCTGGCTTGATTGTTGAATGAGAGCAGGACAAGGTTATACTTAATTAAGCGACAAACAAAAAGAGAGCGACACAGGCTCTCCCTGGCAGGAGTGGGTGAGTGGGAGACTGGACGACAAACAATTACATATGCATGGCATAATTTATGAGCGTTTTGTGTAATTGGAAAATGTTAATAGCTGTCCATAAACAAATTCCGATCCCATCCTCCATCTCCCAGCCACTATTGTTGCTTCTTCCCTTGTTGCTAATTAAATGCAACTATTCCTTCGCACTCCGCACTCCGCACACTCCGCCGTCCGCACTCCCTGCTGCATCTCTCTCGATGGCTCTCTTTGTGCCACAAATTGGAATGTTTTGTAAATCGTTTCCGATTCGGTTGAGCCAAAATGTATCTGTAGCTCGATATGTACTATACGTATCTGCTGGATCTGTAGCTGTCCCTGTGTCTGCATTTCCAATTTGCATTTGATTTTATATTTATGACATTTGCCTCGCCTCGTCTCGCCCCCCTCCCCCCTGCCCACTCTCCTCCCACCGGGTGTGTGTGTTTAGTCGAATGGCCATTCCATTCTATTCCATTCCATTCCATTCTACTCCTAGTTCTGTGGCCGGGGCTAAACGCTTCACTTGATTGTTCTGATTTCCACATTTCGAGCCATTTGGAACGATTTTGTGCCGTTGTCGGTACCGAGTATTTGCATGCCAAATTCATTTCAAATGCGAACGAACGAACGAACGAGCGAACGAACCAACGAACGACCGAGCGAACACATTTGCATACTCACACACAATTACCTATTCATATAAGAACCCATCTGTGTGCCTGTGTGTGCGTGCCTGTGTGTGCCTGTGTGTGCAGATGTCAACAGGCCATGTCCGTTTTGGCCTACGCACTCATGACCAAGCAACAACAACAACAACAACAACAACGACATCATCAATAACAAAAGTTGCCAATTGATTCGAACATATAATATTACTCGTTTTTAGTTGGATTTTCCATGCATTTCCATTTCCATTTCCATCTTTATTGGAATTCGATTGCAGAAAAATATGCCACTTACATGCAGGTAAAAGGCAAATAGATTCAAGCTTCCTGATTGGATCCATTTAGCAAATTCCCATCGATCGAATGAGCAATCTTCTCTTGAAATCTATTCAAAAGAAATCCATGAAAGGCTAGACAAATTGGAAATATTTCTAAAAGTGTACCATAACTAAGGATGAATTACACTCGGGATAGATATTGTATACCTATTAGTGTGAGTATTTTTTTAAAAGTTTTAAACATTCCTTCTGTTTGGATACATGCCACCCCTCCCCCCGTGACGCATCTATTTAATCAAAACCCTTTTTTATTTACCAATCAACCCTCCTCCACTCCACTCCGCACTTCATTCTGGGAAAAGTTGTTTGGAAAAAACGAACGCCACAAAGCCAAACCGCACATTGATGAGGAGGAGGGGGAGGAGGATGGGGAGGGAATCTATTCAAAATGCAAAATGGCAGGCGTAAAATTGTTTCAATATTCATAACGTTGGCGCTAAATGGTCGTTTCTGCCTCTGCCTCTGTCACAAACCTCTGCCAGAAAGGCTGCTGCCACAGAGTGGGGCAGAAGTGGCAGGCGAACTAACAGTTAGAATTCCGCCTCGGAAGCGCATAAAAAGCCAGTGTTCGATGTCACAGCCCCATGAATACGGACGCCTCCACTCTCTCCTCCTCTATCTCTCTCTCTCTGTCTCTCCCTGTGAGAGTGCTCTGGTCAACATGTTTGAAAAGTTAAAGCACCTGCGCTGCCATCAGAAGGCCCGATAACGCAGTAGGTGCCACACCAGCAACAGCAGCAGCAGCAGCAGCAGAAGCAACAGCAACAGCGACAGCAACAACAATGCCGTGCGTGTCATGGCACGCTATGGCATGGCCCGGAGCGATAGCAGCATCCTGGGTCTGGCCTGGGCCAATTGCCATTATTGGTTAGCCAAAGCGGCAGCCCAGCCACAGCCACACGACCCAGATGCAAACAATGGCCCCCCTGCCCCTGCCCCTGCCCCTGGCCCTGCCCCAGCCCCAGTCCTAGGCCCAACGTCGCCATCATGGGCCCCAGTGCAGGGTCGTGTCCCATAAAATGCGCATAAAAGCCGATAAGCGACATTTATGCCCTCAAAACTCAGTGCTCCCCCTCTCCCCCTGTCAGACTTTCCTGCAAAATTTCAACACTAAGCAAAAATTGAATATTTGACCGGCTGAAAGTACGAGCAAAGCGCTAATTGAAAACGACAGAAGCGTTTCGGTCTCAGTTTGGTGACTAGCAGTGTCTGCTGCTAAGCCGTTAGCTGGAAAGCCCTTTAACTTCCGCCGGAAGATTTTATGCATGTCAGGGCTGGTGTTTCCCGGAGGAGCTCGAGCTGGAGTCGGAGCAGGATCCAGCTTCGGAGGAGCTTCTTGCCATGCATCAGCGAGCTGTGAGCATGTTTGTGCCGAAGATTAAAAGCATGTGTCCGGTTTTATGTGGCACTACTCTCTCTCTCGGGGCCAGTGTGCATGTGTGTGGCAGAATTTATAACCTTAAAAGTGCAACAGTGAAAAAAGAGAGTGTGGCAGGCCCTCTGTTCGGAGGTAAGCCAGATGGCTGGCTGGCTGGCTGGCTAGATGGTTGGATGGCTCGGAGCTTGGCTCGGCTATAACGTACATGGAAACGTTTTACGGCGCTCAGATAAGTCCTCTGGCATCCTTTTTGGCATGGCAGCAGCACCATGACGGGAAAAGGAGAGGGGCTGGCTGCAGGGCAGAAACTCCAGCAAGACTCCGCGTTTTGTTGCATAGTTTTGATTTATAGCCAACAGCAACAACAGGCACAGCAAATTCCATTTGGAAATTCATAACACAGACACAGGGAAATAGTCAAACGGGAACGGCATAGAAGGTGAACCCTGAACCCAGAACCCAGAAGCCAGTGCTGTGTTGGTTTATATCCGCAATATCAAGGGCATTATATTACCAGAGACGGAGACGTAGACGGAGACGGAGATGGAGCTAATTTCAGAGCCAACTCTCTCTCTCTTTCTCCCTGAAAATCTTTAACATGAGACTTGATTTGAAAAATCCCAGCGTATGCAAGTCCTGCCTTTGGTACTTTTTTTTTGAAACCACTTGAAAAAGAAAGCCCAAAACGCCTAAACATCGCAAACTATCAAAATCCGTTCAAATGGAACAATTTGGGCTCCCTCACAGAGAGGCCTAGAACACTCCGCACTCCACACTCCACACTCGATCTGGAGAGTAAATCAATTAGCGATGCCCAAAACTTTTGACTGAAAGCGATTGAAAAATGTTTGAAACAGGGTTTGTTGGGAGGTACGAGGTGCAAGGCAAGAAGAGGCAAGAGGCAAACATTTGCGATGCAAAGCGGAAAACGCTTCGGACAAAGGCGGCTGCCGGTGAAGAGGCTCTTCTGGAGCTCCTCCCAGTTGGTTCATTGTTGAATTATTTATACTCGTATGTGCTGTATATATAAACATGCTCATGGAATATACGAGTGTATGATGCATATCTGATGCACACACCTACACACCTACACACATACATACACGGGCGATATGCAAATGAATTATGCACACGAGTTGGCAGTCGAAAACAAAAAATGCTTCTCTCTAGCTCTGATTTTGCCCCGAGGCCCGGCTCCTGCTCGCCCGGCTGGGGCTTTCATTTACGAATTAGTGTTTGTACGCCCAGCTGCTGTGTGGCCCGAAACATTAACAGCTACATGCCTCCCGCTACAGGGCAGCAAATATTTTGTCGGCCATTTAACCAATTTTCGTTGCACACTTTGCAGAGATCCAGGCCGGAGATGCCCAGCAGGATGATTGATGGACAGCTGGGGGCGACACCATCGATTGGGTGAGTATTGGATGTTGCAAGCATAAAGTGGCAAGTGGAAAAGTGGAAAAGTGTGGCAAGCGGCGTGCGGCGTGCGGGGTCGGCCCGGGGACTCTGGGTCGGCCGGTGCATTCGTACCCTTATCATTCTCGCGCCCCGTGTGCATTAAAAGACAACTGGACGGAGAACTGATAAGGGCTCGTATCACCAACTCATCAGCACGCGAAAGCTCGTACACGACTAATCCTGCCGGGAGGACCAGAGAACTGCACATATAATGGCCTATTGCATTGTTCTGCGAGTGCACCTGGCAAGAGAAGAGGACTCTATGAAAGTGCTGTACATGTACATACATATATGAAATAAAATAGAATAAAATATGTGCATGGAAGCGTGAACAAACTGACAGCGGGTCCGAGGTGGAGGAGTAGAGGAAAATCCGCTACCGCTACCTCTACCGCATCCAAATCCGTGTAAATCCATATCCCCTAGTGACTAGCGCGCTCCGGGTGTGTGTCTGTGTGTGTCCGTGTTGGTATTGACTGGTGTGCGTGTGTGAGTGCGAATCATTTTCAAATTAGCAGCAAACGTTGCACAAACGCTTCCCGACTCCGACTCCGGCGGCTGCTGCTGCTGCTGCTGCTGCTGCTGCTGCTGCTGCTGCTGCTGCTGCTGCTGCTAGTTTCATTCTTTCTGGCAGAGTAAATTGCAAATTGAATGTGTGCAAAAATGAAATTAAATTGTTGATAGTTTTTCATTTTCCATTCCATCCGCCATTCGGCACTCGCCATTCGCCATTCGCCCGCACTTTCCCCCCTTGGGTTTGTTTGCGAAATAATTTCATCAAGCTGCGATATTTAAACATTTACATTGCGTTTTGTGGTTGCGGAATTAATTAATTGCTCTTTGCCGTGCAATCGCAAAAGTATTTACCAAAACTCAATATTGTCATCC
Source organism: Drosophila lowei (assembly GCA_008121275.1). Classification (NCBI taxonomy): domain Eukaryota; kingdom Metazoa; phylum Arthropoda; class Insecta; order Diptera; family Drosophilidae; genus Drosophila; species Drosophila lowei. The sequence goes on from CM017778.1 coordinate 4,256,853, forward strand.
GCACGGAGAGCAGATATTGCCCTTGGGGCCTGGCCCACGGGCAAACATATCTGATGGATACAGCATTTATGGTCAAGCAATTAGCGGGCTTTCACTCGCGCCTCTCTCGGGGCCGTTCAAATTGGTTTAGTGTTAAAATGGCTGTTTTTATTGCTGGTGTCATTGCAGTTTTTGTAGTATTTTCAATATAAAGTTGCAATTGAATATTTTACCACATGAACCACAGCTGATTAAATTCTGATTAATGTATCCTACAGGTCCACAGGAAGAACTGCGTTCGAGGCATTTGGTCAGTTTTCAAACTCATCAAAGCTCCAGTCGACGAACATTTAATTGAATGAAATGACAATTGCATTATTTGATCGTTTTCTGGAGAAATTAGGCCATTATAATAACACTCTATTCGAACAAAGTTAAGTGCTAAAATATATACATATGTACGGGTATGTACATACATATGTATATAGCAAACAAAACACGCCTTCATTCGCTGAAAGTTTGGCCAAGTTACGATGCAGAAATGAAATTAACTCCTAACTGGTTGCAACATCTCAGATTATCCTATCTGAGCGGATGCTCAGCCGAAATTCTGGCCCAAAATCGGACTTTTGGTTCAGCTTTCGTACCAGACGAAACGTTTCTAGCATCGACACCCGGATCCCAGTTACCAGAACCCAGATATACAAGCTTCTCGTGACGAAGAAAGGATTTCCTATGGTAATTCCAATATATGTATTCTTGGAGAATACTTATTGGACCGAAGATGTCTACGCATTCTTTCGGCACATCAATCATCAGAAACTGGTTCAATCATCTGTGTATATATGCAGTATATGATGCTCAAGAACTGTCGATAAGACGAGCGAAGAGCCTTTGACGAACCCGTTCCATGGCCACTTCCTGTCGGGTAATTAAGTCCCACTCAGCTGTCCGTGCCACATACTCTATGGGGTTAATCTTTCAGCGAATGCTTGCTCTTAGCTTTCTCTCTGCACCACGCACACACACATATCGTTGCCTTTAATTATGAACAATGAGAGACTGGGAGACTGGGGACTGGGAGAGGTATGGGCGAAGGCGAGGAACCAATAACTGTAGAGAATTCCCTGTGGTGACATTGGAGACGCTTTAATAAACAAACCATTGGCACTTAAGGAATAAGCAAAATACACATTAAATGTCCAGGGCCGGAGATGGAGACGGAGCCGTGGCCAGAGCCGTAGCCGGAGCCAGAGCCAGAGCCAGAGCCAGAGCCAGAGCCAGAGCCAAGACCAAGCGACAGCAATCAGCGAAAGGCAGCTGGAATTACGGCAAGCAGAGCTCCGAATCAGGAAAGGCTCTCTCCGCCAAGGAGCTGGGGGGAAGAACGACCAAGGAGCAAGGAGCAGCAAAAAAAAACAATCCAACATTCATTTATTATTTAATACGAAAACGCAATTCGTGCATTCACCTGGAAACCATCAACAAACGTCACCAGCGGGAATACTTCTGCGTCTGCTCTTGCTCCGGCTACGGCTTTGGTCTGCTCCTGCTCCTTCTGCCAGGACATACACACCCCCAGAGGATTGCTCACTCGCACACACTCACACACACACACACATGCCACACAGATATAGTTGGCAGCAGCCAGCGCCGACAAGTTCGAGTGGCTGCTGTGGCCTGAAGGCGCAACGCAGCGCGCACGCAGCCAAGCATAACGGTGAACCAAGCTGACGTTAACTGGCAAGGCGATAAAGCAGGGACCAACACACATACACATACATACACACAGATACCCACACGTACAACGGCATACAGATACAGATACAGACACAGATACAGACACAAGCAGACACAAATGAAATTCAAGCAAATTGAAATTTTATTTCACCAAATGTCTTGCTCTTTACGCTCTGGCGTCTGTCTGCCTCCCACTCTGTCCCAAAGTCTACCTGCCCTGCCACTGCCCACTGCCCACTGCCCCTTCTTCTGGCCCCTTCTTCTGGCCCCTTGTTCTGGCCCCTTCTTGATATCTATCTACCCCGCTGTCGTGTCTGGCACTTGGCTGTTGCTATCTTCTTGCTGGTCACTCCGTCGAGAGGAGTGGGGAAGGGAGGACTGGTGTGGCAAGGACAGTGCCTAAGTTGCGCGATTTGTTGCACTTTTCAATTTAGATAAATTAAAAACAATGCCACAGAAACTTTCCTGTGGCTGTGGCCAGGGCTGTGGCTGTAGCAGTGGCTGTAGCAGTGGCAGTGGCAGTGGCTGTAGCAGTTGGAGCTGCACTTGCGGTAAATGTTAAATGTTTGCCAAGAATCAAACTTCAGAGTTCTGCAAAGACTTCTGCCCCACCTAGAGATGCCAACACTTTGGCCCCAACTTGTAATCGACCGGGAATTGTGCACTTTTGTTTGTTCCCCCTATCCCTCCTGTCTCTCTCTCTCTCTCGCTCTCTCTCTCATTGTCCTTCTCTTTCCTGCTTCCGTTTGTTTATTGCAGTTCAGGGGCCTTGGGGGTGGTGTCCGTCCAGACCAGGCCAGGACCAGATATACGGGCCATCTCTCCAGCCGGCAATTGCAGCAGCGAACGATACTCTGCTGGGGCTAAGCTGCAGCTCTGTAGAATGGGGCATAGCCCTGGAGCATGCATGGCATACAGCTGCCCAGCTTGGAGTCGCGTGCACGGGCACCAGCGGCATTCCTTCAGGTGTTGCTGTTGTCTCTCAATTGAAAGTGCTGCCCTGTCCCAGGAGACGCCGGAGTTATCGAACAAATAGAAAACAAACCCAAACTGAAGGCAAATATGAAGGGGGAAATAGCAGCGAGGGGGAGCGAGCTAAGAGCATTGCTCATACGCCAGGTACGCCCGTTAGCATATGCCCGTCGCATCGGCTTAATCGATGGCTTGCACACACGACTGAGCATACGGGAGTGTCGGAGCCAGTAAGAGCATGCTGAGAGCGGGAGAGAGTGAGAGCCAGGGCGAGAAGCTTAGATTTAGAAGCAAATAATGAACTCAGCAGGCGGCATCCTTAATAACCAAGTCTTCGCGGAGTCCGTTGAGCTCTTTAATAGATCGATGGCACTGCTCCGAGCTGGTTCCTCCGGAAAAACCACTAACCTGCTTCCCATGCACACACACACACCTCTACTCACACAATCAGAGAGACAGACACAAAGCCATTGAATATTTATGGCATTGCCAGGGCAGATTATGCGGCTAAAACTTTAGCAACTTTCCCACTCGCAAGTGGCTGCAAATTCCCGCTGCTGCCTCCGCGCCCCTATCTCTACCTGCGGCAGTGAAATGCAATTTGGTTTATGAACTCCACTCCCCGAGAAGACAGCCAAAAGAGTGCCGGGCCAGGACAGAGATTTGCACACTGCGAAATGAACTTGGCATCAAGCTCACGCTCAGCAGAGGCCAGGATAGGGCCAGTTTCAGTTCCAGTTTCGGTTTCAGCTTCAGCCACTTGCTACTGCTAATTTTCCGTTTCCATTTAGGTTTGCTGCAACTGGAGCTGTCAGGGCTTTGCGGGCACTTTCCACGACATATACCCTGCAGTGCGCGACGAGAGCGTGGCGGGGCAGGAGAAAAATATGATGTGTTGCAGCAATATCAGGACTTTGAAGGTGGAGTTTTGGCTAAAAAAGCGAGCAGTGGACTATATCTTTGGAAATTATTGCAGATTTTATTTGATTCTCACTGTTTCAAGCACAAATCGTAGTCTACTATACGTAAAATATTCAATTTTTGTTTATAACACGGTTAATTCTAGATTAAGAGGGAATTCCTGGAACTTTTTGTGTATAATATTCTTACCACATCGCCGGATCTTAACACCAACACTTCAAACCAATCAATGTGTAGCGTAAAATTAAATGGGCTTGATTTACCACGGTTTTAGAAGTTAAAAGATATATATGTTTTGGGATGTGTGGGAATTTTTGAGTTAGGGGCCAATAAGGGGCCTAATATCGTGCAAAGTACAAACTCTCAGTGTAGCACAGTGTCGCATCGCGCTATTATATTTCAGATAAACTACTCAAGGATATATGTACAGTAAATGTTGTTCAGTGTTGGACACCATAATAAAGCTTGCCTCATATCGAGCTGGCATTTATGCTGTCAACAAATTGCTTGTTACGAGCAAGTGAACCACATCCGAGTGGCCAAAATGTTTGCTTTCATATTGGATTTACGTGGCATAGACGGGGTCATTGGCTAATTAGTAATTAACCTGAATTAAAGTGCAACTGTCAATGGAGTTATGTAAATGGCTTTGGCCTCCGACTATCGTTAGATCGATTCCGATCCAATCGGATCCCCCCACAAATTGGCAGCGAGTGCAGATTCATTCGACATTTGTTGGCTTCATCTTCTCTTAAAGTTTATTGAGTGAGTGGCTCCCGGCGTTAGCGGTGCCAGGTAAATATTTATAAATCAACAGACACACACACATGGTGGGGTTGGAAGGGTTGGAGTGGTTGGCGGGGGGCAGGGGGCGGTGGACGGAATGTATAGGAAGACAAACTTTGGGATTGCCAAGAGCGACACGCACTTGACTTTCGAAACTCACTTCAAGTCGTGTTGAGGCTGAGCCCAGGCTTAGCCGAGTCGGGAGTGGAGTAGAGTCGACTCGAGTCGAGCTCTTCCTGTAGTACCCCATCCCGTTCGCCTTCCTGCTGCCAGAGGTGGTGCTGCCTCTTGTCTGGCTGGATTCGTCTGCCAGTGGGTCCTTCTGTCGTACGCTTGTGTTTGTTTGCATTGCTCAAGTTCTCGCTGGATGTGTGGGGAAAGTTTTTGTCTGGCGGAGTCGCCTGGCCTGATGTTGCTCTTTTGCCGCTCGAGAATGAAGTTGTTCTCATCATCAACATCAGATTTGAGGCTGCCTTTTTTGAGTGCTCTATGTGAATCAGGTTAAATTATAGGAGAGGGCTGGCACGGAGGTTGAACTAATGCCAGGTGTTCAAGGGGAACTCTCACTCTCGCTCTCAGGGGGAACCCCAGAGCGTGGCGGTAAATGAGCAGAATGCAGCAGAGCAGTAACTGCCTCTGGCCACAGATCGACCCTTCCCGCTGTGTGGAGTGTGTCAACACATCTTGGTGGGTCCCGACCGAAACCCCGCCCTGCCATGTCACCGCTTTGCTGCCCGCATTGACCCCAAAATGTCTAGCCATCCGGCCTGCAACATGCACTCATTCATTCACTTCATTTGCCGAGTTACGCACGCTGCGAGTGCCCTGACTGCGAGCTGGGATTGCTGTGGGGGACTGGGGATGGGATGTGAGATGGAGAAGGAGATGGGTCTGGTCTGGTCTGGTCTGCCCTGTGATGACATCAATTTGCGTAAATTGTGCTAGGAAAACGCTGCCGGAAACAGGCAGACTAATGGAGCGGAAGTTTTTCCAAAGCATTCGCATGGCGCTCGTTGAGTCGCACGCCCTTTCATGCAACATGGAGAGGCAGCGAGAGGCGAGGGCGAGAGGCCGTGTGGCAGCTGGAAAGAATCCTAACTGCCAGTCAGTCAGTTAGCCATTTCGTGTTGCACATTCAAACAGCATGCAGATGAGCTGGGGGGTGGTTGCTGGGTTGCAGTTGGTGGGAGGGGGATGGGGGTGGCTTGGTTGACTGGCAGTTATTTAGCAGCTCTTCTAATGAAGCTGCTGACGGCAATTAAACATTACGCATACGCACCGCTGTGCAGGCAAATTTAATGCATTTGTCTCTTGTTTTCAGCCGCTCCCCTGATCCCCCGCTCCACCAATCCCGCACTCACTCACTCAACCAAACAGAAAGAGACAGGCAAAAGATAGAGAGAGACAGACGGAGAATGGGACGGGGGGTGTAGGGGAAATGTTACGCTTAATTTGTTTGAACGCTTGCCAGGGCTATGTAAAATTAAACTTGTCTGCTGCGCATTTAAAATGTCACAAGAGCCGGGAGCAGGAACGGCGACATGCCCCTGATCCGGTTGTGGTGCGACTCCATACACCAATCTATCCCCGCCCTCCTTTACCCTTGTGTCCTCCCGACTATCCGACTATATCCTGTGCCCGCATGGAAAACGAAAATTTTATCAGCATCAGCACGAAAATGTCGCCGCATATTAACCTGTCATCCATCACTTTTGATACTTTAGCAGTCCGCTTCCATCACCGCGTGTTACCTTTGCCCGTCCCTGGCCCCCATCCTCCGGTGACATCACGCAGCGGCAAAAAGGGTCAATTCCGTTGCACGACGATACACAAAAGGATAACGAGCGCAATATGAGTTGGCATTATAACGCAACACAACGACGAACGACTACTACGGCAGCTACGGCAACTACGGCAACCGGAACGCAAGAGCGAAAAGGGGAAGGGGAAGGGAAAGGGAAAAGAGGCCAGCAGGAAAAAATGACAGCGCAGGGCACAAAGAGAAAATAAAATGGCGTCTCTGCTGATGCTCCTGACGCTTTTGATGTTGCCGCTGCTGCTGCTGCTGCTGCTGCTGCTGCTGCTGCTGCTGCTGCTGCTGCTGCTGCTGCTGCTGCTGATTCTGCACGGAATGACGATGGGGAAATGCAAAAAGTCTCGGTTTACAATTTCTATTCAATAAAAACTCAACTTGATTTTGAGGGATATCAACTGCCAAAAACCGATTACGGTTATGGAAAAATGTGAGACATCAAATTGGAACAGAAAAGTCAAAGGAAACCTTATACTAGGGGCTAATGAAATATTCCAGAACAGAATAGTGATTAATTAAACTCGGTGGGTACTTATCAGGAAATAATAATAAATATAATACCAAAAATAATAACTAATATAAAATAAACTTATAAATCAAATCATACTTTTACCATTTTTTAATTCAAACAACGTACGTATGTATGTATATTCCGTTTGGGCAGATTGGGCAAACCCCAAATTTATTAGCTGCTAGATACAAGTTTTGGAAAATTCAACGAAATGAAATAATACTATGGATGGGGGCGCATGGCTTTCCCTGCCCCGCCTGATGTGGCATTTGCTGTTGATTCACTCTCGGATAACTTTGGCACAGCACAAGGAAAACTTTAAAGGGCTACAGGGCTACAGGACTTCAGGACTTCAGGAGTAGGGCTGTTGTGGTATTGTTGGTGGTGTATATGTGTGTGTGGGTGAGGGTGAGTGTGGCGTGCGTGAGAGGATGGGTGTTTTGTGCTTTTTATGACTAAAATTGTAAATTATGTCAACTGGCCACGACCCACAGAGCTCGTTATAGCTGAAGTGCTACCAGCGTGCCAGAGGATGAGATGTCTGTAGAGAGAAAGAGAGATAGACAGAGAGAGAGATAGTGTTTATAGAGCGGCGGCGGCAGAAAAAGGGATATAAGGGAGAGTTCCAGTCTCTCCCAAGCTGCTCTACGAAATTAATGAAAATTTATTGATAATAAATGTAATATGTTTTGCGGTTGCATGTTTTATGTGCCCACCCCCCCCCCCAACACATACTCGTGTCTCCGAGTAACCCTGCCCCAAGTAATCGATGCCCCAAGTGCCAGAGTCTAGCTTTAACTGCAGTTTCGGGTCCGGTCCTGCGCCAATGAATATCATAATTAATTTATGGCTATTAGGTGATAGGGGGGGCGAGCCCAGACACCACCCTCTGAGATGCACTTGGAAATGCGATATTTATCTATCGGTTCTACTCTCCGCTTTTGAGGGACCTTCTCATGCCAACTTTTTTATCCAGCGCCATTACCATCTATCGTCATTGGGCCGTCATGCCGCCACTGTTGACATTTCATTGAGTCGGGCTCAAACTTCATTATGTCCTGCAGCGTGTCGTCTGGCGCCAGGACGAGGTCTCATGTCGTGTGCGTGCTGGGAGATGCTTATGCCTCGCCTCAACTTCCCTCACATTCCACTCCATTCCTCTCCATTCCTCTCGACGCATACTTTGTCTTCTTCCTGGCCAACATCTTCCGCCTCCACTTCTGCCTCTGCCTCTCCTGCCTGTGTGACTTTGTCTAAGTTTGTTTGCATAACCTATTTGTATAAATATTTTGCCGTGCTCTGTTGCTCAGCTTATTTGCACGTCGCATGCCCCCGCATGCCCCCGTCCCCGGCCCCGGCCCCGAACAGGAAAATTCTGAAAGAACCCTGCCGCCCTTGGAGCCCCACTGTCACTGTGTCTGTCTCTGTCTCTGTCTCTGTCTCTGCTTCGTAGGTGATAACAATGTTTGTCTTCATTTTCAGGGCGGAGCAGAACTTTACTTTTAACATTTTCACTTAAACTTGCTCAACAGCAAATTTGGTTTATTATTTTATAGTTTGGACACGTGTGAGCATCTGTGTTTGGCTTAGCTCAGCAGAAACACTCGTATCTGGAACGAAATAAAGCACAATTTGATGTTGCATACTTTGAGGCTTAATCTGCACACAAGACTCCATCGGCATAGGCATCGCCATCGCCATTGCCACCGCCCTCCCTCCACCACACACCCAGCAGTGTTTATGCAAATCCAATTTAATTCCAGCGATTTGTTGACACATCGAAGAGCAGGAGCCCCAAGGAGTCCGGCCAAATTAACGTGTCTGTTGCGCCTGATCCCCATCCGAAAATGCAATTTACGCGCCTGTAAAGCATTTGGGCAATGCGATGCTGCCATCGGCTTCAGCTCCCTCCCCCAGCTTAATGAATTGTCAAACACTTTAAGCCAATAAACGCAATAATGGCTCTCACTCGCAAGCACACGCGCTCGAGAGGGCCGGGCCGGAAAAGGGGGGCCGACAGTTGGATAGACGTTGCAGCAATTGCAAGGCGTTTAGCTGTGAAAGTTTTAAAAGTTCTACCAACTTTTACCTGCTCGTATGAGAGCTGGCAACGCACACTCACACACGGGGAGGGAGCTGCACTCACACGCAGGGACATTTGTCACGGGGCTTTTCTTTTCTGCGGCCAGGGCTGTCAGCGAAACTTTGCACGCCCGCACCGCACCGCTCCGCACCGCTCCGCCCCGCTCTGCTTTCCACTTTCCACTCTTCCTTTGCTTTCCCGCTTTGATCTGCTTTTCTTCCGACATGCAGCAAGACCGCAAGTAAAGTGTTTATGTTGGCCGGAAGACATAAAAGCGAAGGCAGTCAATAGACGGTGCCGGGCTCGAGAGCAATGCCAGTGACACGCAACCGCAACAAATCCAACCGGAAATCCACTTTAAACTTGGCCAAGAGCAGCAGCTCCTCGCTCTCTCCCTCTCCCTGTCCCTGTCCCTCTCTGACTCTCCCTCTGACACTCTTTCTGCCACTCTGCTGTCCTGAGCTGCACTTGCACTTGCACTTCACTGCTTTAGTCGAGTGTTATCAGGCAATCGATGGACAATGCGGAACAAAGACAATGACAACCCATCTGGAACGGCAGAGAGATAGAAAAAGTGCGATGCAAACAGAGGCGGGGGGAGTCCCATGCAAAGGGGGAGCGACAGAGAGTGTGCATTGTCTATGCCAGTCCTTAGACAGAGCCAAGAAAAGCGAAAGTGTTCGACTGGTAGGCGATCAAACAGGCGAAAAACTACTAGATAATGGTCCATTATATGAAAATAATAAGTCCCACTAATCCCTGGAAGAGGACGGCGGGGACAGCAAGGGATCCCCATCATTGCTGAGCAACACCGGGAGAGAGCGAGAGTGCGCGAGGCAGTTTTCTTTCTATCTTGCCATACAATTTATCCGCTTACCTTTAAGCATTATTAGTCTAATCTATTAGATACAAGAATTTTCAATGATTGTCCGTTTACGGTCACTTCGTAACTTCGAAATTATGGATGCCGCACGATTTCGTGCTTTGAGAGTTCCATTTTCCACACTTTCAGAGTGCCTGCCAAGTCTCTTGTAAAAATAGATAATAAATAGATAACAATTTTAAGTACTCGTAGCCATCGAAAGCTGCATTACGTTGGAAGAGTTCTTCTGGGTGTTACACACATCCACATCCACCACAAAACTAATTCAATAATAAAAATATCCCCAAACACACCACATTTAGCACAATTTTATTTGAAACGAGCAGGAACGTTGTGAGTCGCAGCTTAGGCCGCGACTCTACTTTTATACCCGATGCTCAGTCAGTATGGCTTCCCTCTGCCAGAGAGCCCACACTGCACGATGGGAGCGTGTGTGAGAGAGAGAGTTTGAATGAGTAAGCGCGTGGACGGCTCAGATCTGATCCAGATTCGGCGATCTGGTAGATATAGTAATTCTGGATGCCACAGATTTTCGTTCTTTTGGGGGGGGCGGAAGAGGGCGGGTCGAAATTTTGAAATACACTTATAACAGTGGAATATCACAGGAGTCTGGATACAAAATTTGCTTACCTTAGCATTTATTGTCTCTGAGCACTAGGCGCCCATAGGGACGGACAGAGACTCGGCTATTGATGCTGATCAAGAATATAAATACTTTGTAGGGTCGGAAAAAGCCTCCGTCTGGAAGCTTCCACTTTCATCACAAATCTAATATACCCCATTACTCTTTTGAGTATCGGGTATGTCAACTTTCCCGTTAAAAATCTAACAGAAAAACATAAAGTTGTCAAGCAAAATAGTGTGTATTGGCGGCTAAATAGAAAAAGTGTGTTATGGGGAACGTCACTGTATGGCCTGAGAGAAAGATTCTCAAGATAGCGATAAGCGACCCCAATAACACTTTATAGACTCGACAGTTTCAATTGCGATAGTAGTAAGTAGTAAGTAACAAAGTATACCACATGGAAGCCCTTTATCGGACTTTTAGTACATAGGAAGATGATAGCCAGCGTATATAAAGGGAACCCGACCGCCACCTGATATCAGTACAAACGGCAGCCGACGGGAACTACGCGAGAACGGAACTAAGCATGTCAACGGCAGAGAGCACGAAGGATGGCATCAGCATACGCCTCATGGCCGAGAAGGACTATTCTAGGGTGAAATTATTCATGCAGGAACAGTTCTTTACCGATGAACCCCTGAGCCGTTCCACCGGAGAACAAGTGCACCTTCAAAATGAGAGAGAATCGGACGAGTATCATCTATCCATGATCAGAGAGGGCACCTGCCTGATTGCCACCGACGAGAACCAAGGTGGGAGCATTGTGGGCTATGTCCTGGCCGGCCCTCAGTACCCCGAGGATATAGAGAAGCATCGCGAGGAAGCCGCGGAAATGGAGCAGCATACCTGGGGACGAATATGCCGCCTTCTCTCCAAAATCGAACTAGAGGCGAACCTCTTTGAGCGCTATGGCATCTCCAAGGCGCTCTACTCCCACATGACCAGTGTGGGTGCCTCGATGAGGGGGAAGGGCTTGGGCTCCCGCCTGGCCGCCACTCTGATGGAGGAAGGTCGGGCGAAGGGCTACCCCCTGATGGTGGCCTACTGCACGAGCTACTACTCCGCCCGACAGAAGGAAGCACTGGGCATGGAGTGCATCCACTCCCTGTGCTATGCGGACTATAAGGATGATCAGGGACGAGTGATCTTCACACCGGCAGCGCCGCATACGCATGCCCGGATCATGGTCATCAAACTGTGAGGCGATCAAGACTTAAAAGCAATCATCTGTCACTACAAAGGCTGCGGATTGTTATATTTTTTATGATAACAAAGTTAACCCGATACAAATGAGTGTTCTTGTTTACTCTTTTCGAATCACCCATTAATTTTGAGGAGAAAAAGCAAGCAGGCTAACAGGCTAACAGGCTAACAGGTCAAAGGAATGCGAAAATAGTGCATGAGTGAAAGGCGATAAAACGGAAATGGAAAGAAGGAATAGAAGAGGAAAGAAAGCGGCTACAGTAACAAAAAAAAAATCAATTCGTGGCAAACTGAAACTTGATTTATGGCTGTATTTATGAAAGGCCAAAAACTACCCGGAACTCGGTCTAAAGCAAAAGGCAAACACACACACAGGCACACTTGAGTGTAGACACTGCTAGGAAATAGAGATCTAAGTGATTGAGAAGGAGTCATAACGACTTTCAACAAATTTACCAGAAAATTGACTTTTTCTGCTCGGAATTAAAGCGCTTGGCTGGTGTCCGGCTTGTGGGGGAGAAGATTCATCAGAGGGTGGCTGGCTGGCCCCCATTCCCAGGGGGTGGCGTGGCGTGGCAAGCTTGTCAACTCGGGGCGATGCAGGTGCCGCTGTGGGTGGGTGGGTGTACGTGAGTGAAATTGAACTGTTTGCAGCTACAAATTGCAACTTGTTTTCACCTGGCTGCATTTTGTTTTATTTTCGACAGGTGAAATAACCGCAATTACGCCGATTCTGCCCCCCTCCCCATCTCTCCTGGTGAACTTTAGAAATGAAATTGCCAGTCCAGTCCGAGTTGGTCCAAAAACACATTTGCTGCGGCAAGAAGTACGCTTAAGTGCCGCTTTGCGAAACATTTCATTGCATAAGCAGGGGCCGGGAGCCGGGGGCCGCCCAGGGGGTCCGAAGGGCTGGCGGCGGGTCAGAGGTGCTGGGTGGGTGGTGGTGCTGCAGGAAGCCTGCTAAAGTGAAATACTGCCACAGCAGCCATCGCCATCGTTCTCGTTGTCGTTGTCGTCCTTGCTGGCTAGAAAAGTCAAAAACTAACGAAATCGGAAACGGAAGCACACAAAGCGCCACTGCCCGCTCTGCTGCTTCCTCTCCTCTCCTCCCCGCTCTCTCTCCGACCCTCTCACTCTGGTCCTGCTCCTGCTGCTGCTCCTCTGTTTGTCCTGCATCATCATTGTCGCTTGGCTGCCTGCCTGAGAACTGCTCAAAAGTCGCAGAAGAGACAGAGAGAGAGAGAGAGAGCTGGGAACTTTTCCCTAGTCAAACGTAGCAACTGGGAGAGAAACAAACACAACAAAACGGGGAAAAGTTGCCACAGTTTTCGCACAGTTTTCCCGCAGTGCCTTTTGCTTTTGGTTGTCATCATTTCTGTATAAAAATTGGATGCTCATTTGCCGCTCTTGGTCAGTTTTCCGCGCCCCACTCGAACCGCTGGTAATTTGCAGCAGCCAATCTCAGCCCCCGCCCCGCCCCGCCCCGCCACCGCCTCCGCCCTCACCTCACTCGAATGCTTTGTTCAATTAATGAGACTCTTGACAGTTTTCCGCTGCTCCTTGCCAACTGCTTCGGTGTCCTTTCGCTTCCTTTTTTCAGCTTTCCTTTTTTTTCCGCTCCCCGATACCAGTCCTAACTGGAAGGGCCACTCGTGCTGCTGTTTTGTAATTTATAATGTTAACTTTTTGATTTCTGCCAGGTCAGGGCGCACTTAATTAATGAAACAGGCGCAGCAAAGGAAATTGCCGAGAGTGGGAGGAGGGGTGGGAGCAGGGGACAGAAGGCAGGAGGCAGGAAGCAGGAGGCATGGCTGATGAAGGAGCGTTGCAATTGAACACAAATACATAAATTCAATTAGGCAGGCACACAGAAATCAATAAGTGACTTTTCCAACATCTAATTGAGGGGCCCAGCCCGAGCCCGAGCCCGATCCCGAGACCCGCATTGAGCGCCCCTCCGCCTCCCCACCGCTTATTAATTGCCCCACGTACATTGCTCATACGTCACGTGGCGCGCAAATTCCGAAAAGGAGTGGATAGAGCGGCCAAAGGGCGGTGGCCTGGGAGAGGAGACGGACAAAAAGAACAACTGTCAGCTGTAATTAGCACATCAGAGCGAAAACCGACACACACCCATACACCCGCTAGGAGTTGAGTGTTCTTTCCCCAGCCCCGTCCCCCTCCTAACACGAGTTGACGCGCTGAAATTTTTGACTGAGTGATGGCTCGAACCCAAAGAAAGATGAATGTCTTTGGCTTGCCTTAGAACATGCTGCGATGTAATTATTAATGCCATCATCATCATCATCGTCGCCGTCGTTGTAATCGTCTCTGTGGAAGCTGATGACTTGTCGCATGCCGCGCCTGCTTTTAGGCTTGGCGCGCTTAAAGTGTGGAAGATGCCACACAGATGCTCGTACACCCCCATGCACTTGTGTGTGTATTTATCTGCAGCAGCCACACCCTAAAAGGGAAAACACCAGCGCATATTAAACAGACTACGACTACAACCCAGACTCCTTCAGCTCCGCTCCTGCTCCATGCAGGTGGCCGGGGGGGGCGGGGGGTAGCGGGGGCCTCTCTTGGCCGCTGGCAAAAATAATAATTTGCAGTGCACATTTCTTGCTCTCCTTTCCGTTTGCTTTTTTCTGTGCCACTTTTTTCATCTTCACATATATATATATGCATATACATATATATGGTCGTACAATACATATTCATCTATATATGATTGTATGTATGTATGTATGTATGTATGTATGTATATGTGTGCTGCAAGTTGGAACACCTTTTTCCTACTCCTGCCAGTGCAATTTTTCTCGCCCGAAATGCAGGCACACGACCATTGCAGAGACCAGAGCAGAGGGACGAGCATGGACATGGATGATGGGGATCCGGGTTCCTGAGCACGCTGATACTCTGAAGCTGTGATGCGGCGGTGTTCATGTTGTTTGGCGCCATTATTAATAAAGTTCACGAATGCAATGAGCACCCAGCGCGTTATGAGTGAGTTTCCCCACAAAACCCACACACACACGCACACACACACCCACACAGAGGCAGATACACTCACACATTCGCGTGGGTAGGGGTAGGACCACAGCTGCACTATGACGCACATTTGGTGGGAGGCAGCCGAAGTGGGGCAGCAGCATTCTCAGTTACAGCTGATGCCCTGCTCAAAGGATCCCATACATTCTGTAAAAGATTGTGTACTGTGCCACTACGGTTTAGTTAACCTACAACTTGAATACTTCCCAAACTAAATAGACACATTCCAAAACCTAAATATAGACCGTCTTCAAATTTTGATTCTGGAAAAATGAACTATTGCTATTGAATACTTCGGAAAGTACACAGATTCGAATCTCTCAAACTTTGCCCAGAATTGGGAAATGTCTTGTGCGATTTTTTGAGTACTATGATTTGCTTTACAAGTCCTTGCATATATTGTACATCGTCCTCGAGACTGCTGTGAGGTATAGCCAAGCCCCCCGTGTTCCGTGTAAACGCTTGTAAAATATTATTCCCTATTATAGCTATATATTTTGCCAAATTCAAACAGTTTGAGCCATTCTACTATTCGTTACAAGGTGATGTGTATATATTGTTTGATCTATTGCAGACTTTTAATGGTTTCCAGCTCGTGCTTGAAAGGTTGAAGGGCATTGAAACTTCGTTGCGTATTCCGTCTTCCCAATCTCATTTAGGTTCTTTTTATGCTATTTACAGCTAGAGCTGCCGGATCCACGCCCAGGCCTGGTTAACTCGGCTATCTCTTACTGTTACTCTGGCAAAGGCACACACGCACACGCACATCCAGATAGATGCAGGAAGAGCGGCGAGGACATACATAGTAGGACTGGAAATACAAACGAACATGGCGCGTACTTGTAATTCCGCCTAGGTGCATAGCAGACCAAAGTGCTTCTGTTTCATGCCCATTGCAACAGTTGCAACTTGCAGCGGCACACACAGACCCAGAGACAGAGAGAGAGAGAGAGAGAGAGAGAGAGAGAGAGAGAGAGAGAGAGAGAGAGAGAGGGGTACAGAGGGCTGCCGCTGCCGAGTTGTTGGCTGTTGGGGCTCGGTTGGTTGATGTTGATGCGCCTCGAGTTCCTGTCGAGTGCGGCTTTTGTGGGAAAAATTAAAAATTTCGAGTGGGCCGCAAGTGGTTTCAAGGATTTGCATTAAGCGCATGCAACCAACTTGCCAACATGAGTGTGGAGCCCCATATACTCCGGTACCGTGCACCCCCTCAACCCCCCTTGCCGAAACAGAGCCTCCTGCCCTGCATTCCGGCATTCCAGAATTCCCGCATCCCCCACCCACCAGAAAACCACATTCCACCCATATATATGCGATGCCACAAGCACATTAACGATACGAATGTATCCGAGCTGTTAGTTCTTAGTTGTGCTGTCTCTCTCTTCTCTCTAACAGCTCTCTTCTCTCCTGTGAGAAAAACTCACGCTTTAATGGCTGCCCGTCAAAGCGCACCAAAGGCTCAAGCCATTTTCATATCGCTCTATATCCCATTTTTGGGGCAGGGACTGGATGCTTGGTCTTACTTTCATACATTCCCATTTCCGAGTGCCGCCTCAGTTGCATCTACATGAATATTAGATACAGGCCCAACATTTGGAAAATCTCTCGAATAGACCACCATAGAAAGTCCCTTCTTTGATCAAATGTGATCGGTGGAACTTGCAGCTAATAGGAGAACATAAGAAAGATAAGTATGAAAGGATGAATCACATGCTACGGTTACAAATTTTCATTTTGTATCCAATTCTATTAAAATTAACTGAGCAAAGTATCGAAAAAGCTATAGATATAATAGAAAGAAAATAAAATGAAAATAAGTCCAGAGCATTTATGGCTTGGAGAACAGATACAATTTCATGTACATACATATGTACATATGTATAGCATTTGTTGGGCTAGAACTAGAACAAGGCCGGTTCCTGATCCTCTAACAAATTTGTTCGGGATATGTGAAACGTATTTCAAGGAATCCCCCGGGGGGATTTTGCATGAGAACTAAATAATGATCCGTATGCCTCTGTCATGCTTCATGGCTGCCTGCAAGCTGCAGCTCACATGTACTCCTCCACATACTTAGCAGGATGGGGGCCCATCAGTCTGCTCTCCGCTGCTTTCCCAACAATTACATAGGGCTCAGACTTGGGGGGAAAACAAAAAAAAACTAAAGCTTTGCATGGCCCACTAAGCACACTTGTCAGCTAGTCCCCATCTCTGCCTCCATCTCTGTCTCTGTCTCTGTCGCTGTTTCTGGCTCTGTTTCTGTCTCTGTTGCTGTCTCTGCCTCTTTGGACGTCTGTCTTCTGTCTCGGTTCTGCTGTTTCGGTTAGTTTTCTGTTGTTTTCTGCTAGTATTTGCCGAGCGCTTCAGTCAGGCTTTCACGCACACAGGAACACTCACAGACACATGTGCACATGCTGGTACAAATGCCATTTTTATTTATTCTTTCGCTTGTTCTTGAGCTTTGACTCTGCCACACACGCCCCCCACTCCACACGCCCACTCAGCCCAGCCACTGACTTGCAAAAATTTCATAATAAAGTTGTTGAACTATTTTTCATTGCATAGTTTTAGGGGCTCGCCGTGCACTTAAGCGTATTAGAATGCACTCAAAGTCGGGCGAAATGGATCCCTGCCGCCCCAGGATGCAAATGCCAGATAATAATCGGGCATCAGAATTTAAAGGATCTCTCTTTGGCGGCGGGGGAAAAGGTGGAAATGAGTGCACCTCGGTGGACCCTGGGCTGGCACGTGTAATTAAGTTGGCATCAAGGACAAACACCACACACACTCACACACAAGCACACAGGGTGGGGGCAGCCTGTGTGTGGCATGCTCCAAGGCACTTTAAATTGCTCTGGACGAGGGAGACAAATGGTCAGGCAAGGCCAGGGCGGACCCGAAGCCGAGTGCCCAACGGTTACATGCACGTACTTCCTAATCCTTTTGCAGCAAAAAAGAGAGAAACCCCAATACGTGGCAGTGGAGAGCGAGACGGCCCGCAACCTGCGACGAAACGAAATCAAAAAGTTTGAAACAATTTTGTCGTAAATCTTCGAAAATAGTTTTACAGTCAGGCCGACAGCCAAACCGAACAGAACAGAACAGAACGGAACAGGATGGAGCCGAGCAGAACAGGGCAGGAGGCGGAGGCGGAGGCGGAGGAGGAGGAGGAGGAGGAGCAGGGCCAAAGAGCAAACATACAGAATTGTGAGGGGCGTAGAAGGGGGTTCCTTTGGCCAGGGCAAAGGGTCAGGTCAGAGTCAGCGAATGAAATTGAGCTTGAAAGAATGTATATACATAAACATTGCATTGCATTGCTGTGGGGCACACACAAGGAGCCACCCGGCCCCAACTCCCCAACTCCTGTAGAGAGATAGATCCCAAAGTATTTTAATAACCGTAGATGTTCTTGAGATTTCTGGCCCAGAAGCTAATGGAACGGGTAGCCATCTAAGCCGTTTAAGCACACACCAAATGGCAAACACCATAGAGAATCCCGAAGCTGAGGTAGAAGTTCAGACCGCAAAATACCACAAAACTAAGCTGGCTCGAGTCGTACTCGTTGCAAATGAAAATCCGACCAAACGTACAAATAAACATTTAAAATGCTCACAAAACTGTGGAAAATCAGTTGCTGACAATGAACTGGGAAGGCGGATAGCGGGAAGTGGAAAGGGGGAAGGGGAAGCAGGGAGCAGCAACTGTCTGAGGTTTGTGGCGTATTTAAACTTCCAGAGACTCCTCTCTTCTGAATGTGTGTGTGTGTGTGTGCGAGTGTGGGTGGGGGAAAGTGTAACTAATGCTCGACAGTGGCACTAATTTAATTACGAAAAACGCAAGTGTCGCCTTGGCCACATTTTACAGCTAATGCAGCTCCAGCTTCGCTCTGGCCATTTGCTGATTGCCACAAATTGCTCTGAAGGGACAGGCAGGCCGGGCTCCTTACTTCTTACATATATTTTTTTGACAGTGCGGGAGAAGGACAGTGGCCGGAGGAGAGTGTGACCCAAGAGTAAGTGGGAGAGTAGTCCTCCGCCTCTGCCTCTGCCACACCCGCATCGGAGTCGCTTTTGAGTTTTTATCAGCGAGCCGCAAATGCAGCACCAGCAGGCGGTGCAACTGCAACTCATTAGACATACACTTGCCAAGGAATGTGCTCTCTTTCTCAGCACTCTCTTCGTCTCTCGCTCTCTCACTCTGTGTGTGTGTGTGTGTGTGTATGGCTTGTGGCAAATTAATTAATTTAAGTCTTATGCAATTGCAATTGCATGCCATTGCATTGCCTGGCGGCTGTGGGATGGGTCGGGGGGCACCGACCAATAAAACATTAGACAAGTGTCTGGCTGCAAACGAGGTTAAACATGCCAATGCACACTTGGGAATGCCACGCCTGCCTTTCTCTCTCTCTCTCTCTCTCTCTCGCCCTCTCTTTGTGTGTGTGTGCGAAAGCATTCAATATTTTCCGGCAATTCTGCAGACACAAGAATGAAAAATCGATTTTAGTTTAAAATTAACAGCCTCCAAAATGACAAACATTGGCACTTGCTCTCGATTCGGAGGCGCAGAGCAAAAAAGTGTGGGAGCTGAGGCCTGTTCTTGCAACAGGATATTGCATATTTGCACACTCACACACACACACAGACAGAGAACCCCTCACACAGCTGCAGCAAATGAAAAATGTGACTTTAAGGCGAATTGCAGGCCTGAAATGGAATGAAATAGCCGAGCAACACTGTGAGCCACACATACATTTGAGCAATTTTGTGCACACTCGCACACGCATCGAAGGACCTCCCTCCCTTCCGGCAGAGTTGTTGCTCGTGAGCCTCTTCTACTGCTGCAGCTGCCATTCATTTCTTACATTTCGGTTGCATTGCACACACACACACACACACTACACACCCATACAGACAGACGGGGAGAGAGAGTCAGAGAGAGAGAGAGAGAGAGAGAGAGAAGGGCAGGCAGGGAAGCACACAAATGCAAAACGAAATTGCAATCGAGCGCGTGTCAAAGGACATGGAGAATCCCTCGCCTGGCATTTGGCAGCCAAATGCTTCCGCCACGCGTCCTTTATCCTGGCTGGACATGCATGAGGCTCAGCCTGATGGTGATGCCGATGCTGGTCCCTCGCTTAAAGTGAAGTTGTCCACATTGACATGACCAGCAGTAGAAGGACCAGAAGGAGCAGCAGCGGCAGCTAGAGATGCATGTGGGATGTGGATGGGGCGTAACGGAACGGCATCGAGTTGCATGTGTGACGGAAATGTGAAACAAGCCCTCCCAAACCAAACCCTCTCCTCCCATGCTGAGTGCAGGCCAAAAATGCAGTTGTTTCATTGTCGCAATTGCCAATGGGGCTGCCAGTGCAGTTTCTCGCAGCCGGTGCTGCCGGTGCTGCCGTTACTTCTGCTCATGCGGCATCCGGAAGTGGTAAACATGCATACCCAAGGCACATGCAACCGTCCCCTGCAACCGTCCCCTGCAACCGTCCCCTGCAACTGTCCCTGCACGGAGCTCTGACCCCCAGCGGATGCTGCCTGGATATGGAATGAAAAATCAATCAATGCGATACATTTACCGCTTGCCACAGGTCAAGAATTCGCCATCCCATTATTTGGCTGTTTGGCTCTCCTGTTCCTGGGGTCTGCGGTAGATATGCCACAGTCAAACCTTTTATCCTGCGACTTCACAACTATGTACACCCGATGGATATCTTGATCGCAAATCATCCTACAAGCTCATATGTATATTCAAACCAAAAATTAATTGAAATTAACAGAACATTTCTTGGGCTAATAAAAGTCAAGAACATACCGTCAGCCGACAATGGACCATTTTTCTTGGATTTTTTTGTATATGGTTGAATATGTATCATTTGAATAGGATTTCATATCAAAGTTAATGAAATGATTTGTCAGTTGGTTGTTAATCTAGTGCCTTTCTCGTAATTAGTATTCGTATATTAGTCTAACAACTGTCTGTCCTGCATGTACGCGACCGGTTCCGTTATACGCATCGCGAGTCATGCGGCAGCGCCCCTCGGTCGGTAGGGATCCGCGCGTAACAGGCTTTGGCTTGGTGTCGCATAGGCCATTTTATAGTGCATTCACTGCATATCAAAGCCAAAAAAAAACAAAAAAAAAACAAAAATGGGGAAAATATAAATGGAGTTCATGGAATGCCATTCAAATTTATTCCGAAATTGCTGAATTTAGCCTTACACTCGTGCCTCGCACTGTACATCTTGTGATCCAAACGAGTATATATATAAATATGTACATGCAAGGCTTGTTCTCTTCTGGACTGGACCACAACACAGCCGAAGATGACGACAAGATGCTCCAAGTCAAGAGCTTCTCAATTTCTCGAGCACTCTGCCCCAGGCAGTAATAACTACAATTCAGCCCAATCCAGAACTGGGACCGGGACCGGGACCAGCAGGAAAGGTATGCAGCGGCAGCACTTCGTGTGGCAGGCAAATTCAGTGCTCCAGGGGGGTGCGACGGGGGCGGGGGGTGGAATAAAAGAAATGTGCGACAGGCAGTTAAGACAAAAGAATTGTGGCAAAGCCAAAGACCGAGTCGAGTCGAGTCGAGTCAGGACAGACAGACGCAGACAACAAATTGAAATAAATGCAAGACGACTGTAAAAGTTGGCATTTGTCGGTGCCGTCGCACGTTTCAATGGCGATGCTGCAGCCCACGCTGACGCCAAACGCCCCGCCAGCCGCCAGCCACCAGCCACCAGCCACCAGCCACCCCCACCGCCTCGAGAGGTGGGCAAGAACATTTTTTCGGCTTATTAATAATGCAACGGCCGCAATTCAATGAATTTTTGACTCTGGCGGAGTCCGGATGGCCTGTGCCTGTGCCTGTGCCAGAGCCGAGAGACGAACCCGATGCCGAGCGTACCGTGGCGATGGCCCTCAGACATGCCACAGTTGCCCAGAGAAGAAGAGGGACAAACGGAGGCATCAACATAATTTTTTTGGGTCTATCTGATGAACCTTTTAGCTGCGACAGACTACGGCAGGGAGGGTGGCAAGGTGTTGCGGAGCTAGGACCAGAGCCATAACATGGCTGCTTAAACCTTTACGTGCGACAAATTTACGACTTCAAATGTGACCGCAACAACAACAGCAACGGCAGCGGCAGCGGCAACAGCAACGGCAACGGCAACGACACCGGCAAAGGTAGCAAGGTGAACTGAACCCATTTTGCGGCAGAGAGAAAACAGAGGCACAGTGTCTGCGCACACAGCCAGCCATACACCCCCCCACGCAAACAAACATGATAGCATCCCGTCCTAAATTTACATTTGAAAGGGTGTTTCGGTTGCCGGATTCGCCTGGAAATCGCCTAACTTTGACACACTTTGTATTCAGGGACTACTCTGTCCCAAAAGGGTATCTAAACCATGCATTCCTCGGAGAGTCGAATATTGTGGTCGTTCTGCGACAGCCACAGAGCACTACCGTTTCACGATGTAAGCGATACCGAGAACAACTGGCCACAGCTATGGATACATCTGAGAGCAACGTACATATCTGCATGTGGATGCCGGGTTCCAGTAGCTCACTCCGAAGCGCATGTTAACATTTACGAAATGCCCAAAAACCATATTCGTTGTGCCACCACCCCCCGCCACCCGCCACCCGCAAGTTCCGATTCCAGCCCCAGCCACGCAAACAGTTCACTGTCCATTACATAAATATTTTATTTCAATAAAACGTGAGCAGTTTTTATGAATTTCATCGACATTTCATGCACTCTGGTGCACGAATTTTGCACTTTACTGTCGCTTAGTGGCATCGTTCGTGTTTGGTTAGTGTTATGCGCGTAGTTGGCGGTGGGAGAGAGCGTTGAAGGGGGAGGGGGAGGTGAAGGGGGAGCCGTTGTTCCGTCAGCGCTTAAAGGGTTAAAGGCAACAGGGTGTGCATCCCAGGCTCCCCTCGGGGTCTGGCCCCGGCCACGCCTGGGCTGCCTGTCCACTGATGTATGAAACGTTTGATTGAATTGACAGCATACACTCTGGCCCTGCCGCAGCCACTGGCACTGGCACTGGCATTGGCATTGGCACACTCCTGCCCCGTCCAGCCCCTGGAGTGGGCCAATCGAGAGCATATCGAAACCGAACCTGAATACTCCCGTTCGAGCCCCATAACCCATATCCCATATCCCATGTTCTACCTCCAGCTTCAGCTGCTGCTGCTGCGGGCCATAAAAAACAAGATGTCATAAATTTTCAACGCATTTCTGTTTGTTTCGTTTTCTTTTTCTCGTTTCGCATTTGAGCGTTGCGTGTGCATTTGGTTGTGGCTCTTGCTTTTTATGCACATTAAGTTAATTGAAAAACTCATAAGGGCCAATGAGCATCATTCCGTAGGCCCTGGCTCCGGGGCCTGGGCTCAACCTTTGATTGAGCCTGTCGCCCGTTAGCCGTCTCCCGTCTCCCATCTCCCCTCTCCCCTCTCCCATCTCCTGGTGCCCTACGTTATTTGTAACAGTTAACGTTCGGTTGTGGCCATGGCCTACATTTGGTTGGTGTTTGCCAGGGAAAACATTAATCTCCGTTTTCCACAAAGCTGGGAGGCCACTTCCTGGCCACATGCTGATTACTGGATGGTCATCCCCAGACCGATCCCCAACCCTCTGCCCCCCTACTCAATGTCTAAGCAAACAAAACGCTTTCTCGCAGGGGAAAATTTAAAAATTTTAATCTCTGTCGCAAAGCGGAAACACGCAGCTCAGCGACAGCATCCAGCATCCAGCATCCATCGGGGGCAACAATGATGCCAATGCCACAACGCTGACAGTAGCCTGTCGACGGGCCATGGGCCAGCATTGATGTATAGCCAAACGCAAGTTTTTGGCAATGAAAGCAGCGTGGAGAGGCCAGCGGGCGGCTAACAAGCCAACAGCACGAGACAAATTGAAATGAGGCGTACAAAACTGTCAGTCCTGACTCCAGCTCCAGCTCCACCTCTCCCTTTCTGGCCCTCCCTCGGACCTGCCCCCAAGTTATTTAATAGCCAGGCATATTTAAATCGTACAAAAGCGAGGGACAGACCGAGGACCGACAGAGCGAAGGCGAAGGCGCCGCGGCGCCGGCGAAGGCAAACAAACTTTTTACAAATTAGCCAGAATTATTTAAATTGCGCTGCCTACATTGGGGCGCATTGGCAGCCGTGGAACATGAGTTAAGCAGCTCGAAATGTGTGGCAGCAAAATGGCGCATTATGCGGCTGTAGGGAACGGAGAGGAAAGCGAGCTGGCAAAGCGCTGGGAGGCGAAACAGATTGAATGGTGCAAAGCGGTGAAGAGAGGGCTTCATGCAAATAAATATGTACGTAGGTGGATTTTAAGGTGTTTCAATTTTGTAAGAAACTTCGCTGAGGTTGTAATAACATAGCGAAATAACTCTGCCGTGCTAAATAAACCCAATTCCAATATGCAGATATCGAGTGCGTAGCACAATGTTTTGTTTTGACAGCACAGGAAGTCCTGCTCTGGATATTATCAGAAGCTGCATTTTCCCAGGGATTCTGGCACCCTTAAGGAGAGTTTCATACGCGTTGATGCCAGGCGACGGCGCCTGTCGGAGGTTTTATGCGCTTCTTTTTTAGCACTTTACACCCACGATATGCCAGAAGTCAAAGCCGAGAGGCAGATGAAGCTACATTTTATGGAGCACCAACCACAAAAACCCCTGCTCTGCCCCAGACCCGCCGGCCGCCCGAATCATGCGGCATGCAACACTTTTTCGCACACTCGCGTTAATTGCAGCCACAGCAGCAGAAGCAACACGAAAATTGTTGCAATGCAATTAGAAGGGTGGAATTTATTTTTTGTGTGTGCGTTTCCTGTATCCGCTTTTCTGGTTCTCTGTTTTTCTGTTTTTCCGTTCGCAGAAATGTCAGCGGAAGCATTCGGCCATTATCCTTATTAGTTTCGTGCTCCATTGCGCCAACTTTTCAGGCACCATTGACACTGTTCTGGCCGTGGCTATTACGATTATGATTATGACGTTGGCCTGGTCGTGGTCGCAAGCCAGATCGTTAAGTCCGCCCGGTGGCCAAACAACATTCGCTGACCATTTAAGACGAGCGGACAGGAGGGACAGAGGCAGGGGAAGGGGCAGGGAGCAGGCAGCAGGCAGTAGCAAATCTCATTTCGAATTCTATCTAATAATTAACATGGCCATAAAAAGCACGCGGACACGCCCTCTCCACATTCATTATGTAAACTGTCGCGCTGGCATTCAAACTTTACACAAGCACAACAAAGCCCCCCACAGCCCCCACAGAGAGAGAGAAAAGCGAGCAGCAAACAAGTTTCAGTTTTGTGCCAGGACCAACAGCACCCAGAATGGAAGGGTACCTTCGGGGCAGAGTCTTTAGTTACCATTGAAGATCAGTCGTTTCCGGAATTGGCTATTTATTCCGATAATAAACAAAATGGCAAGTTACTCGTTAAAAGAAACACCAGTATTTGAACCAAATATTCGGTTTTTGAATACAAACTTTGCGAAATTGAAAAGAATTCAGTTTTATTTAAACATAAATGTGTTTCAAAGCCAAGTATTACGGCCCATATTTAATCTAAATATACAACACTTTAAACTTAACTCATTTTTAATCTAAATATGCAAATATCTTTCTTCCATTTCCACTATCGGCTAAAAATCTTTTGGTACACATATTTTTGCATCTATGTAAGTGTAAATATAAGAACTTCAGAGTATTTTCCTCTGCGTTGCAAACAGCTGATACCAATCGTTGTACCCTCTGCAGGCATCAGTGTATAAGGAGAGCATCACAAGGAGGCGGACCTGTCGCCAGGGCCAAGGAAACTCATTTAAGCCAAACAAACATTTGTAGTCTTAATTTTCGTGGCTCATCATAAACTTGGTTACATTTCCAGCCGCACAAGCCTCTGGGCCACCCGTTACGGCTTTCACTTTGTTGATGATTTTCATTAAATTCTTACGCCTTTTCTCCACATTGTTGTTGCTGCTGTTGTTGTTTCTGCTGTTGCTGTTGCTGTCGTTTTCGTTTCGTTTCGTTTCGTTAAAGCAACAGCAACAACAGAACATCGGAGAGATACAACTTTGCGGCCTGGAGTTTCATTTGCCTGCGTTAAAAATCCAACTCAACGCTGGGTGGCGGCTCCCCCACCCCGCTTCACATCCCCAGCCCCCTGTTCCAGAGGCTGTCAGGACTCTACTCCTGTCTGCCTGCAGTTAACTTTGTGTTTTTATCGTTATTTGTGTTCAACACGCATACTTAACACCATCGCATACACACACACACCCATACATATATACATACACATATATATTTACATATAGAGAAAGGGAGATGGGAAGAGATCCTGTCTCCAAGAGAGCCTTATGCACAATATGGCCAAATTCTCATCAAAATTTTATGCTGAAATTAACAAATCTGTTTACAAATTTATTAAAACGATGCTCTCCGTTCTTCGCTCATTTTCCGGAGATGGGGACATGAAGGGGATGAGAGAGGAGTGTTGTCAAGGGATGGCTTTTAATGGGTTGCTTTGTCGTTATCTCTTTATCATCATCATCACCATCATCATCATCATCGTCTGAATCATGGAAACCCTTTCGCAGCAACAGCAACAGCAGCAGCAGCAGCAGCATTGACATTTGATCTGATGACAGTTTGATGGGTTCCATCTTCCATTTTTAGCATTGATCAACACTGGCTGTATTGACCATGGATAAGCAAACAAGCAGCTACAACAGTGGCCGGCACGCACACATAACCATAACGGTAATTGTTCAATATGCAAACATGCAAACGGTAGCGATTAACATATTATACTCGTACATAACTCATACGAGGCGAATACGAGTGCGAGTGCGAGTGTACGGCAGAGGCAAACAATCGACTAACATACACATCAGCACACATTACAGTAGGTGTTAGAATATACATGCACACGACGTACATTCCTTTGTGCGAGATTTTGTTTGAGTGGGTGTGAGTGTTTGTGCATGTGCGTAGGTGTAGGTGCAGGTGAGCTGGCAACGTTTTGCATAATTTCCAAAATTTCCATAAATACAAACGGCGAGAATTTCATAGTTCAAACAGTTGCCGTGACGCCCAGCTCTATTTGCACACGGATTTGGAGTTGGTTTTGGACTTGGACTTGGATTTTGATTTTGATTTGCATTTTCGCAGGAATTAGCTGACCAATCGGAGGTGTGATGTCTGCGATGGGGGTGTCCCAGCCCCCACTCATTCGAGACCCAGCGTCTGCTTGATTCTGGCATCCAAGCGCAAGCCATTGGCATGGGAACGCGAGGGAACTTATGGACCTACAATAAAAGCAAAATCCATCAGCGTGACTCTGGCCAAATAGTCGTACCGGAACAGTGTTTACCCCTAATCAACCGCCTAGTTCTGCTAATTAGACACAACTTCGGCAGAGAAAAGAGAAACCTCAGAGTTAAAGTCGTTTTATGGTTAGGCGGGGTAAATATTATTGCAGTAAGTCTACCTTGCAGGTTTTAGCTAATTCTGACTAATTAAATAACGGTAAAATCCATATGTACATATACGGACATATAAAGTATGGCGATGCTCAATATTACACTTTCTATTTATGGGGAATTTGACGGTTCAAACAATGCCCATTCCCGTAGTTACAGTACCGTCTGCCTCATTCTCTCTTCCAAAAAGGTTGTTCCCTATGTAAACAGCAGATGATGGACTGATCACAATTTAGACTGCATACCTTTCGGCAGTACACAAAATTGAAAGCGAAGAATATACACCTAATTCTGTTTTTACACGGTCTTTTTTTACACGGTTTTGAAATAACACGGTTTGAAAATCAAACATTTTAATTTTTTTACACGGTTTTATTCCATTTAACACAGTTTAAAATAACAACACAAATATATAAAAACACACACAGCTCACAAACAGCTAGAAACCAAAAGAAAACAAGAAAGAGCATAAAGAGAATATGTACATATTTGTTTCTCTTTCGTTTTTTTGCGTATACGATCAATGTCTTTTCTTACACGGTTTTTTTTACACGGTTTTTTCAGGAACCAATCTACCGTGTAAAAACAGAATTAGGTGTACATGCATAGGCCCTTCCACGGGTCCCGAACGTACGCGTACGTTCGTACGCTTTTGATGTACAAAAAAGATAGATCTTTTTACGCGATTCGCTAGCATTTTTTAGGTCTATGTTTACTACAAAAGATGGGGTAGTTTTCAAAAACATTATGATAGCAATAAACATGTGGTCGCGAAATAGAAGTCGACTTTGGCTTAATCTAGCAAAATGCAAAAATCTCCGAAACGGAACGGAATATTCTAAAGCGATTTATTTTAAAAGAGGATTAATGTAGGTTTCTATCGAGTATTAAATTATCTCTATTGGTTTATTTAAAATAGAATTAACTACCGGTTGCGAACGTACGAATTTTCCCATAAATCACGTCATATTTCATAAATAAATAGGTTAGGTTAGGCTTTTTTAGAGAGACTTTGAGGAAAACATTTTATAAAGAATGATCTTTCTTTTAGGAGAAAATAGTGAAGGAAAACATTACTATATAAAAATACCAAAACATACCGAAAGAGTGAACTTTTGCTAATTTTAATAGGATTTCAGATCAAAGTTCATGAAATTATATGCCAATTGGTTAAATTAGCTGAGTTTCAATCAATTTATAAAATAATATCGGGACAAAAGTATATGGAAATGGGTTTATATTAGCTTTTAATTATTCGGCCTCGGTGTGAAAAGTCCATACATATCAATGTCTCCTTTTATTGGAGCTTATTATGTTTTGTCAGAACATCCATTTTCCAAAATACTACAATTGTCTTACATCGACTACAAAAAACTTTGCTGTTTAATACTCGTTTATTGGCCCGTGGTTAAACGATTACAAGAGTGTTTTTAGTTAGCACTTTTACTTCTGTCAGGCAGGCAGATAAGAGATTATATGTGCCGGTTCATGGGGGGCTTGAGGGGGTGTTTCTTTAAGCCGAATGGCTTAAGCACTTAATCAGTTAATTGTTGTCTAGGGCGTTGGCGTTGGCGATAGGTGTGGGTGCGATTTTTTAATTAACAGCACCATTTACACAGTATTACCATTCCAGGCCAATACTGAGGCATACATATATTCGTGTAAGTCTGTGAATAAATGTGTACGTGTGGGAGAAACAAAAGAAGGAGCAAAAAATTGCCGTTATCACGCCACAATAACCTCAAAATTTATTCACTTTATTGATAATGCAATAAATCGCAGCCGAACGGCCAGTGCAACTCTGTATGCGTGCACGTGTGTGTGAGGGTAGGTGTGTGCCTGCTGCTGCACCATTTGCTTACGCGTGTGTGTGTGTGTGTGTGCTGGGCAATTTTTTCGTAGCATATTTTCGGCTGGCGCATATTTTTCGTGTTTGCATATTTCATTTCAATTTTATTTCTTGCTGCTCTGCCAATGCACCCATTCATATATGTACATACATGCAAACATACATATACATATATACGAATGTGTGTGTGTGTGTGTGTGTGTGTGTATTTGCATGCAGTGTAAAATATGCCATGAAAATCAACGAAAATACGTAACCCAGGACACACGTGAACGGAGTCTGCACTCCATGTCTATATCTCTGTCGCAGTCTCTTTTGCTGTGTATCTCTGTTCCTCTTCTCTCTCTCTCTCTCTCTCTCTCTATGAATGGCAATTGTATTTCGATTTTACAGTTTTTGTCTTTAGAAATGTTATGTGTTATGAGAATGGAGGCCCTATCAGTGGGGCATCGGAGCATGGGGTGTTCGATAAAAGGCGACCGCCACAAAGGACAGCTTCAATATTTTCGTTTCATTCCATCTGCCTGCCTGCCCGCCTGCCTGCTTGCATGTTGTCGACAATGTGTTGATAAGGCAACGGGGGTAAGGGGAGCGGGGCAAACAGAGCGAGAAAGAAGCACTGGAAGAGCTGCAGAAAGAGAGGTGGGATACATGGTCCGTTACAAATTCCATTTCCACTTCCGCGAGCCAAAAATTGCAGGCAGGCCTCGTTGTCAGCCCTGATCCACTTTTGCATATATTTTGCACACTTAATGGCACGTCCGAATCAGTATCTCCATCCATGTGTCCGACTGTGCATCTGCACTTGTACGAGTATCTGTGTGAGACCATGACAAATTAGCGTGAACTTTTGTGTAACAGAGTTTTCCCTTTCCGCTGATTAGCCATCAAAATAGTCGCTTAAGTCCATTAAACACTTTAAGTCCGACTTTAGCCAGAGACCCCGACCCCGACCCCGACCCCCTCCTCGCCAGGCGACGAACATCTTATCTTGGTCAACTGCTTGTCCCAGCTGCACGCTATTCGCACTTCCGGTTACAGTCCATTTAGGGCACCATATTGCCGGGCGTTGGTGTTGGCACTTTTGCGCATATTTTGCAAAATCATTACTTAAATACACAGAACCGGAGACGGGGAAAACGAAAGGGTGGCCGTGGTCCCATGGCCAGTCCGGCGAGTGGCCAGTCCTGGACCTGGTCCTGGTCCTGGTCTTGTGGAACACTGCCAAGCAGGGCAACGCTATGCTGCTCCTGGCCCTCTCCTGTACTGCCTCTCGCCTTTCTCCTTTTCGTTAGCTCGTTTGCTTTTTGGGTTTTAAAATGCATTTTCGTTATTTTCACTGCAGCTGCGACGCGTCGCCCTTGCTGTTGCCGGTGTCTACTGCCTTCTGCTGCCTGTCGTCGATCTTTTGCCACTCTCGGCATTTAGCCTTAGCCACGACTTCTCCTTTACACTCCCCACACTCCCCACACCGCCACCTCCCTCGCTTGCAGTTTAGTTTTCCGTTAATTTATGAGCAACATTTAGCTGTTTTGTACCTGCGGAAACCCTTGCAGGCCATTCCAATGGAACTTTGCTTTATTGCTTGTTGTTTGCCCCCAGAAAAAAATAACGAAAAAAGGAAAAACGAGAACGAGTGGGAGCGAGACAAAAGAAACGACTGTCTGATACCCTTCGGCTGCTTCAATGTGAGGAGAAGATTGCTTCCGTACATTTGAATACCTAGCTCGTATGAGATTATGCTTTCATCCAAAGAATAGAAACATTTAAAACTAAAATTAACAAAAATAATAAGAATTGCCTCTTGGTCAACCATGGCATGGCTACAGGGTACGACATCTGTCATATATATGCAAATAATAGTTATCAAGATTCAGTGGCCATGGAACAAGTCGCTTGCTCATAAATACACGTATCGCTCGACTATTTCCATTTATTCAGTTACCTTTATTCCATTTTGGCAACCATTAATGATTGCCATCGAGAGGGGGCTTCGAGGGGGAGCCTCTGACTTGCCATTCGCTCTGTTCCGGGAGTGTTTGCCTAGGCCCCCCGCTTGATAGGGCTGCCCACAGCAGGTGCGAACACGCTAATCCAGCCATAAAGAGACCCCCTAGCCAATCATCAATATTGACCGTTGGGATTGGGCCTGTGCCCGATTGGCTTATTTTACAATTTACACCACTGCGGGGGTGAGAAGCTCTCAGAGCTGAGCAGGCAATGGGGCAAGTGGCTAGATCGCGGACGGAATGCGCGGCTAACAATTAGCGTATTAGAAAATCTAGCACCTTGTCAAAGTGAAAGGTAGCTCGGGAAGAGAGGTTCGATGCTAACAGCTCAATGCTGGCAATGGTGCGTTTTATACATTTGTATTTGTTTGGCGTTCCTCTCCATTATGAGGGGGTGCTGTTGCGTGTGGCAACGACTGAGGCACGGAGGAGCCTTCACGCTCTTTCCCCCCAACGGAGCGCGCTTTACTTCGCTTCTCTGCTCGGCTTTAATCACACTAATTACGCAACTAAAAGGATAATCGTGTCGCTGACCGCACACGAGCTCCTTAATGCGTTTCTCGAACTTTTTGCGTATCTTTGATACACATGTACATATGTTACCCCCAAGCCTCCCGTCATAATCCCCTCGTTTGAACTCTGACAAGCTCGTTAACCGATTGCGAAACACCAATGGAAAGAGCTTTAGCTCTCACTTCACTTAAAGACATTCGGATCTAGTTTATTAAATTCTAGGATAGCCTGATACAAAAACCTATCAAAAACCTATTTAAATGGCCACTTAAAACAGACTGCCAGTCAACCGACTACCGGACTGCAGGACTACAGGATTGAGGTCCTTAGGCGATACGTCAGGCTGAAGCCCGTCTCCACGGCCTCGTCCAGAGTCATCTCGTCGCTGGAGAAGTGCATGAGGTAGGGCGGCGAGGCTGTGAAGAGGTAACTCAATATCAGAGCGGTTCAAGGATTACTCTCTCCCTCTGCACCGTTCACTTACCATAGACCAAGAGGTTGTCATTGGTGCCGCAGTAGTAGGTGGGCTGATA
This sequence comes from Drosophila lowei, assembly GCA_008121275.1. NCBI lineage: Eukaryota > Metazoa > Arthropoda > Insecta > Diptera > Drosophilidae > Drosophila > Drosophila lowei. The sequence goes on from CM017778.1 coordinate 4,288,840, forward strand.
GGCGGTGTTCTTGGCCAGTATGCCCTGCGGAATCATGAGGTAGTCCTCCTGTCTGCCCGTCGTGTGGACGGTGGCCCGGCAGAACTCGTCGTAGCCCTCCGTATCTCCAATCTGCATCGACGTCGAGAATTTGCTGAAGGCGTATCTACGAATATTAGAAAATTCATCAATGCTTCACCCTCAAGATTTCCCCCTTCTTCTCCACTGCACTAACTCAATCATGCTGGCACTGGCCACCGACTTGATGCAGATGTTATAGTTCAGATCGGGCATATAGTTGCTGCCAATCATCGCCTGGTAGTTGAAGCTGCGAATAGTGCCCGTCAGCTCCGTGTAGTACTGCTGACAGCCTGCCGGAGCCAGCAGCTCGTAGTCCGCGTGGTGCGAGGCGAAGATGCTGCGCAGATCCTGTAGCGTGTTGGTGCTCCCGGCGAAGGAGCTCGCTGCACTAGAGCGGCGCTTGGTGCTGGCCGCAGGACCCTCCAGCTGGGTCACAATCAGACGCCAATTGGTGCCCGTCCAGCGTGTGGGCACCGCAAAGGTAAGGGTCACCTGCTCGATCCCGGCGGCCACATTAAAGGGCAGATAGATGTGCTGGCCCGTGTTGACGCCGCACAGCTTAAAGCCACCCGCCTCGAAGTAGTCCTGACACTCCAGCATCGAGTCCGTCAGGACGGGCTGCTGCAGCTCGAATTGCTCAAAGTCGATGCGCAGCTGCTGGACGTTTACGCTGAACGCCTCGATGGTGTAGGTGCTGAGATCGCCGTTCAGTGCTGCGGGGTTCTTGATGATGGTCCGCTTCTGACGCGTGCTCGATCCGCTTTGCATGTTGGCTGGTTTGAAGAGCAGAAGAGGGGAGAAAGCGAGTTAGTCTTCATTGATTTACACGGGTTCCCGGCGTATAATCCCACTTTCACAGCAGACGCCGTAGGTTCCGCAGTAGCCATTGACGGTTCCCGACTGTCGCATGCACTTGAAGCGGGAGAGGCAGGTGCCCGTAATGCCGCTGGTGGTGATGCAAGTATCCTCCAGAGTGCTGCGTCTTCTGGCCTGACGCCACATCCCCGGGGGCTCCACCACTCCCGTGACCGTAGCATTCGTTGCGGTTATGTCGGTCAAGGTCTCCGCATGCGCGTATGCCATGCACCACACGAGTAGCAGCGAAGTTACAATCATAATATAATTCTTGGTTTTGTTCTTTTCCCGGCTATACTTTCACATCAACTGTGAGAGTCTCCCGGTCCGGGGGCTGCTTTTATACGTCGGATGGCGGGGGCAGCAGCAATAGCAGCAGCAGCAGCAGCCGCCATGGAAGAGGCACGCCTCTGGCAACACCGATGCGGTGATGAGATTTTCGTGTTAGAAGACAGCCGTGTCAATATTTGGTAAGAAGTAAGAAGTTCCCACTACCAGTACCAGTACCAGTACCAGTACCAGCACTCTCTCAGCGCCCCATGAATATTCAAAAGCACGCTAGTTGCTTCTATTAGCTTGTTTGCCCAGCCCAGTCATTGAACCTAAACGAAATGTTCATTACTGTGATCTTCGATCCGCTGAAACTGGGTTATGTTTGCCCACTCTCCTTTCTGTCTGTACTCTCCGTGCACGAGTAGGAGAATGTACATATGTACATACACACAATACAGTTCTCACCATTAGTATTTCATTATCGAGTGTCATCACACCGAATCAAGATGGTGATGATAGTGCGACCAACGATGATGAGCAATCATTGCTGATGATGTCAAAAAATGAAAACGCGCTACACAGACACATCATTCTCGGAGATAAATTTCTCTGCGAATGAAAATTACAAAATATCTGTCTGTTACAGGCAGAATTGCACAATAAAAGTTGGAAAAGGCAGCTCAAGCTTCAATTCCGAAACAAAGAGGTTTTTTACTACCAGAAATAGTCTAATTTCTAATTTCGGTCGGTGTTGTTGATTATGTTTGATAAGCACGTCTGTGGGGTCTTTTGAGGATCATCGGTAAAAGCAATTGGAATTTTGAGCAGGGAATATAAATAGATTGTAGTGCTCATGGGTTTAAAAAATTCTAATTCAGATTTTGATTATCGACTGGGCGGGAAAGTTAAACACATTAAGTTGTTACTTACGATTCGCGAGTTTTGTAGCACCATCAGCTGTTGCGAAAGAAGATTTACTCGATCATTTTAAATGGAGCGAGAATGGGTTCTTGAAGGGCTCAGCAATTTGTCTGTTCCTTTTGGAACGATTTTACAAGCGCAGCTGAACAGACCTTTTTATACCCGATACTCAAAATGAGTATTGGGGTATATTAGATTTGTGGTGAAAATGGATGTGTGTAACGTCCAGAAGGAACCGTTTCCGACCCCATAAAGTATATATATTCTTGATCAGCATCAATAGCCGAGTCGATTGAGCCATGTCTGTCTGTCCGTCTGTCCGTCCGTCCGTCTGTCCGTCTGTCCGTCCCTATCAGCGCCTAGTGCTCAAAGACTATAAGAGCTAGAGCAACGACATTTTGTATCCAGACTTCTGTGATATGTCACTGCTACAATTGTATTTCAAAACTTCGCCACGCCCACTTCCGCCCCCACAAAGGACGAAAATCTGTGGCAGCCACAATTTTAAAGATACAAGAAAACCTAAAACGCAGTATTGTAGAGAATAACCTTATCTTCTAGACTGCTAAATCTGAATTGATCGTATCATTATTATAGCCAGTATGAAGAAAAACAATTTCATTTTTCTCGCCCTGTCTCTCTCTAACACACACGTATCATAGCCGGCTTTGCTTAGCGCAAAACATTAGCGCCTAGATCTCAGAGACTATAAGAGCTAGAGCAACCAAATTTGGTATCCACACCCTGAAATATCGGACCTTGACGAGTTTGTTTCAAAATTTCGCCGCGCCCCTTCCGGCCCCGCAAAGGACGAAAATCTGGAGCATCCACAGATCTCAGAGACTATTAGACCTGACTGTCGAGCTCTCACTGCTATTAACAACTATTTGTAATTTTTCACCGCAGAACTCACTGTTGATAGCTCACTGCTTCAAAATTTCGCCCCACCCCGTTCCGCAACCATAAACAACGAAAATCTGTGGCAAACCACCATTTTGAAGATAGGAGAAAATTAAAACGCAGAATCATAGAGAATGGCCATATCTACCAGATTGCCGACCTTGCCGAATCCGAATAAGATCGGATTATTATTATAGCCAAAAAGTAACAAATCAATTTGTAGTGGCTACGCAGCGCCCGTCGACTCGTTCTGACTGATTTTCTGTCGCTCTCGCACGCACTCTTTGTCGTTTAATGTAGCCTTACTGACTATGTATCGGGTATAAATGTAGAGTTGCGGTCGCAGCAGCAACTCACAACGTTCCCCCTCGTTTTTGTCTCGAAACAAAGTGACATACGCGAATAGATCCAAAAATATATATAAATCAGATGACCTGACCATTCAATATAATCGCGAAGTATTAAAGGCAGCCGCGGACATTTTAAGACAAGTCCCGGGACCCTAAACAGTTTTACTGCTTCGTAAACAGTAAGCGTAGAACGTCCGCACACCCATCCTCGCTATCATTTTGTAATACGTCGGCAAATAATGATCAGGCAATCGCCGATCTTTTGCCCAATTTTTCCAAACCACCTATTCTGAGGAAAGCTACTCTGGTCATCCGTATCCATACGGTTTACCGAGGTCGAACGGCATTTTCAGTCCCTTTGTTAAATGAATGTTCTCTACTTCATGATCTTCGATCAGTTAAGCCGGTGTTTTCACCGGGTCCAGACGGGGTTCCAGGTTGTGTACTCAGGTACTGCGCCGAGGCTCTGTGTGGACCTTTGCTTAAACTATTCACCCTGTCCATTGATTCTTCTTGCTTCCCCCCGATTTGGAAGGAATCGTTTATAATTCCTCTCCATAAAAAAGGTAGCAAGTCTGATGCAAAATTATAGAGGTATAGCAAAGTTATCCGCTATCCCTAAAATGTTTGAGAAGGTTTTAACTCCGCACTTGCAACATCTCTGCAAGTCACTTATATCTCCAACTCAGCATGGATTTATAAGGCGGCGATCAACCACCACGAACTTGTTAGAGTTTACCTCTTTCATTATTAAAGGCTTTCAAGGTAACTTTACAGACGGATGTTATTTACACCGACTTCCAGTAAAGCATTCGACTCTGTAAACCATTCCCTTCTAGCACATAAACTTGACCTTTTAGGGTTTCCGCCCAACCTCCTGAGATGGATTTCTAGCTATCTTTGTTCCAGGTCTCAAAGAGTCCTTCTTCAAAAACTCCCTCTCTCTTCACCAGTAAAGGTTTCTTCTGGGAACCACAGGGCAGCCATCTAGGCCCTTTACTCTTCACACTCTTTATTAATGACTTGCCTTCGGTATTAACATACTCTCGAGTACTTATGTATGCGGATGATGTTAAACTCTGTGTCCAGTATAAGGACATTTCATTTCATTCTCGCTTGCAATCCGATCTCAATAACTTTCAGTCATGGTGCTGTGCAAACTTGTTACACCTTAATGCCTCGAAATGCAAAGTAATGACATTTCATCGTTCTAGCCCCTTGTTGGCTACCTATACCCTATGTGGCGGTTCTCTTGAGAGAATTACCCTGGTGAATGATCTTGGTGTCTTATTAGACGCAAAGTTAAAGTTTTCCGAACACATTTCTACCATGGTAAATAAGGCCATGGGCGTGCTTGGGTTTATAAAGAGGTGGTCAAAAGAATTTGACGACCCCTATATAACAAAGACTCTCTATATACCTCGCTAGTTCGTCCGATTTTTAGAATACGGCTCCTGTGTATGGTGCCCTCAATACAAAGTACACCAGGACCGTATAGAATCAGTACAGAAAAACTTTTTACTCTTTGCTCTGCGGGCCTTAACTGGGATGCGGGTGTAAGACTCCCATCTTACTCTAGTAGACTACTATTAGTAAACCTCCCATCCTTAATTAACCGTAGAAAATGCTTGGTGTGATATTTATGCACAACTTGATCGGGGTGACATAGACAGCCCTGATCTGTTGAGCCGCATAAACTTTACGATTCCAATTAGACTGACTAGAAATTTTATACCGTTGTTCCTTTTCCACTTTGTAGATCGAATTATTCCTTGCATGAACCGTTTAGGGTCTTATGCTCGGATTATAATTCCCCACCATATTATATCCACCACTAATTCTCTTCCTCTTTATTAAATTACTAATACTTACACACCTTTCTAGTAATTAGTAAATTGTAGTGGTATTTGTATTTTGATTGCATGCTTAGTTTCTTAGTAAGTTTAGTGCTAATTTTCCTCGAATGTTAGTCTAACAGCTATCTTTCTTGCATGTTCGCGTTCGGTTCGGCTACGCGCCGTGCGTCATGCGGCAGCGCCCCTCGGTCGGTTGGGCGGGAGGAGGGCTGCGTTTTGCCTGGGATCCGCGCGTAACAGCCTTCTGCTGGTTTCAAAAATATAATAAATCAGATGACCTGACCATTCAATTTAATCGCGAAGTATTGAAAGATGCGGACATTTTAAGTCAAGTCCCGGGTTATTTGTAGTAAAAGTTGCCTAGATTTCGGCCAGGTAAATATAGAGTGAAAAGAACTTAAAAGAAAACACATGGAATTTCAAGAATTTATTCTCGAATAGTTTTTGGATGGCCCAGGCGTTTCCAACCAGTGTTTTTGTTCACATCGAGCAACACAAGGAGACGGAAAATTTACGGTTCTAGAGAAAAGGTGAGAAACAGGGAATTTCTCTCTGCAAAGGAAATTCTGACATAACCTTTCCTTAAACATCAGATCAGTTTTCGTCAAGGACAGGAAAACCCTATGAAAGTGGCTAGGCTCCCCGACGCAACATTCTTTGGCAGGCCAGCAGCCACAGCAACGCGAATTTTGCGCAGTCTGGGTCTGTTCAATTGTCAGGAGCGGGAGAGCGGGGTCAACGACCGGAGCAGAACGTCTGGAGAAAGAAACGACGAGCACATCTGGTGACAAAAGAAAGAAACCGAGAAAGAAAGCAGAGCGCAGGCGAGAGCATGCAGAATTTTGCTACTTCAGTTCAATCTCGGGAGTTTAGTGGAGTTTGGGTTTAGCTAATCGTCAAAATCATTAAAAATTTAAAATATAGATCTAACAGAAGTATGGATACCAAATTTGGTTACTCTAGCCCTAATAGTCTCTGAGATTTGTGGATGCTCCAGATTTTCGTCCTTTGCGGGGGCGGAAGGGGGTGGGGCGAAGTTTTGAAATATACTTGTAACAGTGGCATATCACAGAAATCTGGATACAAAATTTCGTTGCTCTAGCTCATATAGTCTTTGAGCACTAGGCGCTCATAGGGACGGACAGACAGACATGGCTCAATCGACTCGGCTATTGATGCTGATCAAGAATATATATACTTTATGGGGTCGGAAACGCTTCCTTCTGGACGTTACACACATCCACTTTCACCACAAATCTAATATACCCCTATACTCATTTTGAGTATCGGGTATAAAAACATCTAACTAAAACCGATCTTCGAGAAGGCCTTCGTCGAGTATTTGGGTGAGTTCACAACAAATAAAAACCAAGAAAGAAAAAATAAACAAAATAACTATGTGAAATCAATTGGAAACACAGCAAGTTAGAGTATGCGTTTGAGCGACGTGTAAACGAAAGAGAGTGTGGAGAGAGAGAACGATGCAAGCAGCAAGCACCTTCACCGATTCTTACGGTGTTGGTTTTGATTATTGCGTTTGCTGACTTCTTCGTCTCGTTGGTGGTTGACTTAGAAGACATTTGCATTTCATCTTTATATACATACATATGTAGTATTATAAATATTTCTTCTGCTATCGGTTAACTAATAATTCTTTTCAGCCGGTTGTGTTGTGTGAAAGTGAAATTAAATAAAATTTAAGTGTTAAAGAAAAACGAGGGGGAACGTTGTGAGTTGCTGCTGCGACCGCAACTCTACATTTATACCCGATACATAGTCAGTATGGCTTCATTAAACGACAAAGAGTGCGTGCGAGAGAGACAGAAAATCAGTCAGAACGTGTCGACGGGCGCTGCGTAGCCACTGCAAATTGATTTGTTACTTTTGACTATAATAACAATCCGATCTTATTCGGATTCGGCAAGATTCGGCAATCTGGTAGATATGGCCATTCTCTATGATTGTGCGTTTTTAATTTTCTCCTATCTTCAAAATTGTGGTTGCCACAGATTTTCGTTGTTTATGGCTGCGGAAGGGGGTGGGGCGAAATTTTGAAACACACTTGTAGCAGTGAGCTATCAACAGTGAGCTCTGCAGTGAAAAATTACAAATAGTTTTGTAGCAGTGAGAGCTCGACAGTCAGGTCTAATAGTCTCTGAGATCTGTGGATGCCACAGATTTTCGCACTTTGGGGGCGGAAGGGGTGGGGCGAAATTTTGAAACAAACTCGTCAAGGTCCGATATTATAGGAATCTGGATACAAAATTTGGTTGCTCTAGCTCTTATAGTCTCTGAGATCTAGGCGCTAATGTTTTGCGATATGCAAAGCCGGCTATGATACGTGTGTGTTAGAGAGAGACAGGGCGAGAAAAAATGAAATTGTTTTCTTCATTCTGGCTATAATAATGATACGATCCAGTTCAGATTCTGCAGTCTAGAAGATATGATCATTCTCTACGATTCTGCGTTTTTGGTTTTCTCGTATCTTTAAAATTGTGGATGCCACAGATTTTCGTTCTTTGTGGGGGCGGAAGTGGGCGGGGCGATGTTTTGAAATATACTTGTAACAGTGACATATCACAGAAGGCTGGATACAAAATGTCGTTGCTCTAGCTCTTATAGTCTTTGAGCACTAGGCGCTAATAGGGACGGACAGACGGACAGACGGACGGACGGACAGACGGACAGACGGACAGACAGACAGGGCTCAATCGACTCGGCTATTGATGCTGATCAAGAATATATACACTTTATGGGGTCGGAAACGGTTCCTTCTGGACGTTACACACATCCATTTTCACCACAAATCTAATATACCCCAATACTCATTTTGAGTATCGGGTATAAAAAGATGAAGAAAGACAATTGTTAAAGAAGAAGATTGAAAAAAAGGCAGAAAGAGGAGAGGAGAAATACATTAAGAGAATTGCGATGGAAAGGAAAAAAAGCATAATTAAGTTTACAAGCATTTAAACGGATACATTTATCCAATTACCAATATTCTTGGACGTTGATATGCAATGACTGCATCTTTCAAGAGGCGATGCAATTACTGGCACCATCAAGTGGCCCGTGTGACACCAGCAGAAGGCTGTTACGCGCGGATCCCAGGCAAAACGCAACCCTCCTCCCGCCCAACCGACCGAGGGGCGCTGCCGCATGACGCGCGACGCTTTAACCGAACCGAACGTGAACATGCAGGAAAGATAGCTGTTAGAAAAATTAGAACTAAACATTACTAGGAGAACTAAGCATGCATTTAAAATACAAAAACCACTTCAATTACTAATTACGAGAAAAGTATGTGAGTATAAGTAATTTCATAAGAGGAAAAGAATTAGTGGTGGATATAATATGGTAGAGGGAATTATAATCCGAGCATAAGAGCTTTCATGCAAGGAATAATTCGATCTACAAAGTGGAAGAGACAATGGTATATAGTTTCTAGTGAATCTAATAGGAATCGTGAGGTTTATGCGGCTCAACAGATCAGGGCTATCTGCGTCACCCTTGATCAAGTTGTGCATAAAAATCACACCAAGCATTTTCCTACGTTTAGCTAAGGATGGGAGGTTTACTAACAGCAGTCTCCTGGAGTAAGATGGCAGTCTCAAACCCGTATCTCAGTTAAGGCCCCGCAGAGCGGGGCACCATACACAGGAGCCGTATTCTAAAATCGGACGAACTAGCGAGGTATAGAGAGTCTTTGTTATATAGGGGTCGTCAAATTCTTTTGACCACCTCTTTATAAACCCAAGCACGACCATGGCCTTATTTACCATGGTAGAAATGTGTTGAAAACTTTAGCTTTGCGTCTAATAAACACCAAGATCATTCACCTCTCTCATTCTCTGAAGAGAACCACCACATAGGGTATAGCCAACAAGGGCCTAGAACGATGAAATGTCATCACTTTGCATTTCGACGCATTAAGGTGTAACAAGTTTGCACAACACCATGACTGAAAGCTATTGAGATCGGATTGTCCTTGAAATGTCCTTATACTGGACACGGAGCTTAACATCATCCTCGTACATAAGTACTCGAGAGTATGTTAATACCGAAGGCAAGTCATTAATAAAGAGTGTGAATAGTAAGGGACCTAGATGGCTGCCCTGTGGTACTCCCGAAGAAACCTTTACTGGTGAAGAGAGGGAGTTTTTGAAGAGGACTCTTTGAAACCTGGAACAAGGATAGCTAGAAATCCATCTCAGGAGGTTAGGCGGAAACCCTAAAAGCTCAAGTTTATGCGCTAGAAGGGAATGGTTTACAGAGTCGAATACTTTACTAAAGTCGGAGTAAATAACATCCGTCTGTAAGTTACCTTGAAAGCCTTTAATAATGAAAGAGGTAAACTCTAACAAGTTCGTGGTGGTTGATCGCCGCCTTATAAATCCATGCTGAGTTGGAGATATAAGTGACTTGCAGAGACTTGCAGAGACTACTCAAACATTTTAGGAAAAGCGGATAACTTTGCTATACCTCTATAATTTTTTGCGTCAGACTTGCTACCTTTTTATAATGGATAGGAATTATAAACGATTCCTTCCAGATCGGGGACAAGCAAAAAGAATCAATGGACAGGGTGAATAGTTTAAGCAAGGGTCCACACAGAGGCTCGGCGCAGTACCTGAATACACAACCTGGAACCCCTTCTGGACCCGGTGAAAGCACCGGCTTATCTAGTCGAAGATCATGAATTAGAGAACATTCCTTTAACAAGGGACTGAAAATGCCGTTCGACCTCGGTAAGCCGTACTGCTTTTTAAAGCCAACGGTCGGCCCCTTAAAGCTCCTTAAAGCTTCCGCGTCTGCCTCATAAATATTACCATGTCATTCTCAACCGCACAGCATGTCTCACAACTGTAGTGCAAGCCATGATGTTTTGAGATGGCATCACCCACGAGACCCGTAAACCCAGCGCATTTTTCGTGCACTACGCTGTCGCAGAGCCATCAGGGGTACTCGGCTGATCATGGGTGATCTCTTTCCGACAGGGTTTTTTGGCACACACCACAGAGAACTCCATAATAAGGGAAAAAAATTTGAACAAAAATAAAATCAAAATAAATTTCCAAACAAATAGCTATCAGACCAGTGTGCCAGACAAACGCTAATAGGAGGAGAGGAGAGCAGTTGCAGCAGCAGTAATGAGAGAGAGCTACTGAACAGAAAGTTCAGTAGCGAGAGAGAAAGAGCAGTTATTTAAGTTTAGGCGTTAGGGAGAGAGTGATAACACAAAAAAAGCTACAAGAAGAGAGCGGACTGTAATGCAATGTAATGCGTACTCACTGCAACAACACAAACACGACAAGCCGACGCCGAAAAAAATAAATAGTTAAATAATGTTTTAACACAGATCAAAATTCAAAATTCAGATTTCCAGATTGTAGGCTGGTTAGGAAATTAATTAAAGTTTATTTACATTTTCGTAAATTGCGGTTGTTTGTGCAAACCAAAAGGGAAAAAAGCGGAGCGCAAAACAAAAACGCGTCTGGTTACTACGAAAGAGAACGACGAAAGATTACAAAATAGGAAAATAAGACAAACAAAAAATCTTGTGCAGTTTGCACAATGGTGGTGGCTGGTTTAGTCAGTTATGATTATTTATTATGAATTAAAGATTTAAAGTTTTAGTAAATATTATGGATTAATAAACAAATATATTTCCTTGAAGTAATGTGAAGAAAAAGAAAGATAATAGGTATCGGTTTTGGAATTTTTTCAGATTGGCGTCGGGAGGGTTGTGACGCGTTGCTGCATAACATCAAGCAGACTCACTAATCCATACATATTTTAGAATGTGTGCATTGGTTGATAAATAGAGGAAAGTAAGTGTCAGGCTCAAATTTAACTATTACGGCGTTAGTTGGGGATCGCGTTGCCCTCTGCATTGCGCGACTCGATGGATGCAAACATTAGGGCAAGGGACTTTTTTAAATGTGTGCCCTGAGGTTGGAGATGGAATGGGTCAAGAACCCCCTCACAGGCTGTTTTTACTAGCTGTGTCCCATCGACCTTCTTCACTGCCAACAGGACACTCAGGGAAAAGCCAACGTTAAGACCGGCCTTACGCTACGGTCTGCACTGTTGTTGTCGTTTATATATATACAGAGGCGGTTGGTACATTACAATTCTTCGCCCATTAATGAAAGGGAAATGCTAGAATAAGTAATAAAAACATACCCGGCACAATGTTTGGGCAAGTTATTTACTGCTCTGGCATGCAGCTTTATCGAACACCTCTATACCGGTACATTGATCGTTTATTTATAGAAGAAAGTAATGAGGGACTCATTGAGTTGTCTGAGTTAAATGTTTGGGAAAATTGCTTCTTTCTTGACAAATAGCAGGTGCCCCCTGGGAAGCGATAAACCTTATCGATCGTGTTTGTCGACAATGAAACATTGCTAATTAGCTGTGCGACTGTCAGCGATAGTTGGCGAATCGCAGCTGCGGGGGCCCCATAAAAGCGCCCGTGCAGCGATCACTCAGGAGTTCCAGAACAATGAACGACTACATTGCAAGCACCTTCCTCCTGCTCGTGGCTGTGGCTGCCGCACAGGCCGCCTCGGTGGCGACGCTAGTCTGTGGCGGAACCACCTCCTCGAAGAACATCAACCTGGTGAATCCGACCTACCCGCCGCGGGAGTGCGAGTACAAGATCAAGGCCTACAGCAAGAACGTGTGTCAGCTGCGCATCGATTTCGCCATGACTCTGGCCCAGCCCACGCTGGAGACGCAGCAGAGCACGGGCCTGACCTATGCCGAGTGCACCAACGACTACTTCGAGGTGAACGGCCTGAGGCTGTGCGGATCCGAAGTCTGGCAGCACATCTATGTACCCTTCAACGCCACCAACGGAGAGTCCGTCGTGGATCTATCAGTTGTTTTGGCCAATCGCGCCGGCTCCACTGGCCTGCCAACGCCCAACTGGGACATGACTGTCCAGCAGCTGGAGTGTCCCGCAGGAGCCTCCGTCCGCGAGCTGGAGGTCGAGTCTAGGGCAACCACCATCAACGATGGCTTCTTTGTGGCCCCACCCGGCTGCCTGCAGTACTTCCCCCATGCCAAGGGAGTCGTCAAGTCCTTCAATTACAACGACGGCGCCGGTATCTATCCATCCCGCATGAACTACGCCATCTGCTTCCGTCGCACCGAAACTACCACCGAACTCAAGTAAGCAATCTAGGAACACTAATCTGCTAGCGATCCCTACTTTACCCTCAACTCCTTGCCACATCAGCATCCGCGCCTACCACTTTAACGTTGGGGCTCAGGAGTCAGCCAGCACCTTGCTGACCGACAACTCCTGCTACAGCAGCGACAGCACCAGCGATCTCGATGCCGACTTCCTCATGGTGCCCCAGGCCACCCTCGAGGACAGCCACAAGCACGCCACCTACTTCTGCGGCTCCATCCAGAAGGATGTGGTTATATCAAGTGAGTACTCAAGCAGCTTTTTTATAGCAAAGCTGCCATAAGCACTTCATGCTTAAAGCTTCAGATCTTTTGCGGGACAGTCATAGGCCAATAGGCATAAGGGTTAAATGGTCTAAAACTTGTGTGTGGCATTCAGAGGAATATCTGCCATCTATTGCCCACCCATCAATTTCCTTTATTCAATGTCTCGGTATCTCTTTCAGCCAATAATCCTGGACCCCTGCTGGTGCTCTTCAACAGCGACGACGTTTACAGGCAATCGGAGGCGGGCTTTGCCTTTACCTATACTGTCACCTAAGCAGGCAGCCATGGTATTTACTGAGAGACTAAATTCTCCATTCGATTTGTCAATAAAATGCTTCTGCTGAAGACTTTGAGCTATTCAACTGTTTGCCCATGGATTAGCGGTCGGGCAATCAACAGATAACTGTCTTGGGCGCTGATTTGGCAACAACAAGACGTTCTGGAACCAGTTTTCAGTCCAGTGTTGGTTTCCAGTCCTTTCGTTTTCTTTTCGCATCGGATCGCTTGCTCTATCAATTACAGGCAATTGCAGTACTATTATCAGAACAGGGCAGGGCTGGTGTGTGTGACAGCACTTATCACTGACTATTACCAGACAAGCGATTTATTATCTAAAGAAGCTACAGATACAGGTTGCTGCTATCTCCCTACTCGTTCAAACACCATGCGAAACAATCTATCAAGTAGTGTACATAACCAACTGATTCCAATCTTTGCTAAACTCTATCTAAACGCCTCGAAGACGTTTAGTTCGGTCCGGGAAAGAGTCATCTATCATTTTGGAGGTACACTAATTCAATATAATCATTCAATTTCGTTTATATCTGATACGTAGCACAAATTTGAAACATAACTATTTCCATTCATAACTAGGAATAATGTATTTTGATGCACATTCGGACCACAGGACTGAGAGAAAAGTACTTCTCTATTTAGCTACATATATAAAGCTTGCAGTGATAACAGAGTGGCTAACAGCCGCTGTTAATTCTGCTACAGTTACCACAACTGTTAATTCACATTATCCATGACAGCATAACGTTGGTTCACAAAATCTGGCTTCTCTCGGGCAGGGCACGAAGAGCTTTCTAAGCTTTCAAGGCATTCTAAACTTGCAAGAGGATTCAAAATGTAAACAGAAAGACCTGTCAACCTTCCCGACTATCAACAAGTGTGCGCTGAAAGTTTTTCCTCTTCATGAAACCCAATTCAAAAGTAGGTACTTAAGTCACTTCCCCTTTATTTGCTGTGAAGAACTATTTGGATCGCTGTTAGTCTGAAATTTAATTAAAATTAGATGTTGGCAGCAATTAAGGGAGCGATTATGAAACTCAAGATTTATGAGCGGCGCCAACCTACAAGTTCAACCATAAACACGAGCAACGGAGACCAATAATCCACAAGAACAATCCCAGTCCCGGGCCGCTTATCAGCTTCGACCGTTCTGTAATCTGCAATCAAACGCAACGCAACATGTCGCGAGCAACAGCTGCGACCCACCCAGTGGCAAATGCGCCAGAGCGGAAAGCTCTGTGAAAGCTCCTGCTCCTCCTTTGAGTTGAGTCTAGTACTAGGTAGCAGTGGTTGCCACTGGTTGCCACTGGGTGGCAGTGGCAACATGCTCGCTGGCAACATTGTTGGGGCCGGCCTCTGCCGTGTGGGGCATGCGGATTTCAGTTGAAATTCAACTGCCGCGTACTCAGAACGCTCCACGGGCATCTGGCCGGGCCGGGGCACAACTTCCGACCACCGAGAAGTGCGAGTGCGAGAACGTGAAAAAGACCTCGAACAGAAACGCGAAATTAAATTGCACATTAAAATTAAATGGGAACACAATAAAAAGTTTCACTCTCACCCAAAGAAGACCAACACGTTAATGATTTCTCTTTCCCTTTGCACCTTGGCCATCAGTTATCTCATCGGGCGCGTTCCCAGTTGCTTAAATGCCAATTTAGGTGGCGGGAAAGGCATTTAATCAACTCAAGTCTCCTGGCTTCCGCGCCGCTTTGTGACACAAAAGAAAGCCACAGCCAGAGCCTCAGCTCTAAGGTCTCGCTGGGAAAGTCCTTGGCATACCTCCACTCCACTGAGAGCTGCTCTGCAGAACTCCGGCCCGCACACACTTTCACAAACGAAATTCCCAGTGAAAACATCGCCATAAATTAACAACTAATTCAATTAACTGCTGACAACGACAACGTCAACGAGCGGCGCTTGGCTGCAGTCAGGACAAGGACTAGGACTGGGAAAAGGACCAAGACCTAGGAGCAGCACCAGCACCAGAGCCACTGCAACGCCGCAGGATATGCGGCAAGTTGCTTAGAAGAATTTCCACCCACCAGCAAGAGACGAGCCCCCCTTTTCGGTAAGCTGCCGCACAATGGGACAAATATTTTCCCACACATGAATCCCAGGGGAGCAGGGGATGTGGCGGTAGATGAAGTGTAGGGAACCGGAAATTATGATTCTTTTGTTTGACTTCGGTGTCGGCCAGGACCTCTCCCTGGGTGAGAAAAGAATGAATGGAACACCATCATCCTTCATCGTTCCAAATTGAAGACTTCTTCTCGATGCCGATGCCGATGCCGATGCTTTGGCCATTATGCAAATCTGTATTTTGGGGCTAGAAATCCTCAAAGGATTTAGTGAGGCCCAGCCAATCTATTCAATGTGTAGATCTCAGGGAGCAGCAGCTGCATAAATCAATGGCCAAATTCCTTTTATCTCATTTCATTTCATTTGTGATTTCCAACTCGGCCACGCCCACTCCCCGCAGTAGATGCTGACGCACGTTGCAAGGCCATAAATCTTGGGGATCGGTGGAAGTGTCTTTAATTGTTGCGCGCGTACAATCGATGATTTCATGGCACGGCACGAAGCGACACTATCATCATTATGCGATGATCATGATATATCTGCCGCCATTTGTCACTCCCTGTAACAAGTTGAGCCAGCGCCTGGCCAAAGCAAACAATTTGCCATCAGCCGACGGACTACAAACGACAGACGACAGCCGTCAGCCGAATTCGCCATTTGGTGTAGCCATTAGACGTTTTTGTGGCGCCAAACTGCACCATAGGTACATGGATGTCATAGATACCCGCACGTAACCCGCAGACAGAATCGTATATAGTAGGCCGAAGTGAATTTGCTTTTAGTTTAAACAATAAATTCCGGCCCAACGCTATCTCTTTCAGCTAGAAAGATGCACGCGAATCTTTTGATCCAACTTGTTGTATCCGTACCTGTATCCCCTCGTACGGGTGAGGCAAATGCATTTAAATGTAAATATATCTCATTGTTTGGCTTCCAACGGAGAATAAGTAAATATTATCAGAGATAATATACTGGTACAAAGAGTATAGTGCATCTGTGCAGCCTTTGAGTGAATGGGTGACGCTGGAAGAAAATAAATCACAGCTCTTGAGTTGACCATTCAGGAAGTATCTGATTCTAAGGCTGCATTCACTTATATACGAGTATCTCTCGCAGTATCTTTCAACCATTCATTTGTATAGCAGTGTGACAACACTCATTTCCCCTTGTAAAAAGTAAAGTATGGAAGATGACTACAGCAATACGGTTCTCGAATATGGTATGGCATTTGCTACCCGAACCTGAAGCAGATTAACTATAACAGATAAAATGTAACTATGAAATGGCATAGTAGAAAGAAACACATCCATACTTAAGTTAAATCTTCGATTTATCAGTGAAATTAAATAGAATGCACTTTGATCTAGACGTGAGTTTATTAAAAAGTCTTTTTTATGAAGCCTCATAACTAATATAAACATAAAACTCTTTAAAATAAATATAATATATTTAATTTTTAGGAAATATATTTATTGTAAAGAAGAAAATATATCAAATATTCTTGTATTATTATCAAAATGTATAATTTCCACTCTCGGAGTAAATCTATTGGCGCCTTGTTTAGTAGATTTTAAAATCTAAGAATAAATATTACAATTTCAGGGCCTTTTTTTCTCTGGGTGTAGATCTGCTGCTCAAATTTATTCAAGCATTTCTTCAATTGTCAAACAGTTCCAAAAACACCAGCGCTTCATTTTAATTTCTCTTCATTTCTTTTTAGCCAACATGGTATTGTCTCATACGAGTATCTTATGGTATTATGGTTAACGACACTTCCTTAACTACTGCTTTAGGAGAAGAGTGCTAGAAAAAATGCTTGAAAAATGTATTACACAACCTACAGAAAATAATTATCTACGTGAAATATATAAAATAATTGTACTAATCAATCAGCTGAGTTCAGTCTTCATTTTAAATCGAATAAAACTTGTAATGCAAACGCACAGGCAATCGGTCACAATGCCCGACATACCCTCATCAAATGTGGCAATTCCACATTGATTGGCGTTTCCTATGGGGATGCTTCCCACCCCTGCCACCCCCTGCCACCCCTGCCACCCCAATTCATTTGCTGTCAAAATCGTTCAACAACTTCATTTCATAACAGACAATCGCACATATTGTATATGGATTTGGGTATCATTACCGGCGCTCTTCGCTCTTCGCTCATCGCCGGGCAGTGTTTATTGTATTAAGCATTTTCAAATTAATTGCAATTTTGAGCTATTTTTGTCGGCATACATAAAAATGAAAAAATGAAAATCGCCTTTTTACCTCAAAAGCCTAAGCCGCCAGACGAATTTTCCCCACATCAGATGAATCTAAACAATAGCAAAAGGCTCTCGCTGATTGAACTGCTCAGTGCACAATTTCAATCAGTTTACCAATTAATTTTCATTATGCTCGTGATGTGGCCACGATGATCGGATGATGATGATGGGGATAGAGATCATCATTGTCAGTGGCAGTTGAGCCGGGGCTGAGGCCAAGGCCATAAGCAAAGCAGGAGAATTAAAACTAATTGTTATTGGACATCATAAAGAATTACAATGCAGGAAAATCGCTGGCAAGTCAGCCCGGCCTGGTGTCTCGCGTGCGCTGCAGGGCGACGTGACTCACAGCAAGTGGTAAATTGGTTATGGGGCATGGGGCATGGCGTGCAACAGTTGCGTCCGGCAGTGCGGGGGGCAGTGACAAAGCCAAAACAAACAAGCTACACAGCTTATGTGGCTCTCGGATGGGCTATGTCTATGTTGGACCAGTCCAGAGTGTGTGCGGGTTCAATTAACGTTAGAAGACATGGCCAACATCTTGTGCTCAGGGCAGTGAAGCCGAACCGGCACCGGCACCGGCACCAGCGGCAACAGTGGATTTGCCTTTCAAGGCAGCTTCCATTCCATCCATCCATCCATCCATCCAGCGATGCCATCCCGTCGGCAATCGGCATCGGCATCCGACCTGGCAGAAAAAGTTGTTAATTGGAACTTAACAATCACTAAAAGCGTCTAATGGAATAGATGCGTGCTAGATGCCTGCTGTGGCCCACTGTGCGGGGCGGCTACCCGTTTACCCACACAGCGCTGCCGTCTCTTCGAGCCACGTCTTTATCTGCCAGCAAATGTAGAAATTAAGTTTCGCCTGGCCAGATGGACAGGGACAGGCTATCCACTGGGCCCGTCAGTATCGTTTCCGTGCCGCTGTTGCCGCAGTTGCTGCTGCTGCTGCTGCTGCTACTGCTGTCTGCAGCAGCAGAAACAATCAACATCAGCTTATTTGTCTGCTGGCCAAACATTTGAAAGCGAACCAGCAGCAGCAGCATCTGCCCGTTGCCAGATAGCGGAGGCTTGTCATGACCATTCCTGGCTCCCTTTTGGAGAGTCGTGATTCTGCCGACTTGCCCGCGGCATTCTTGTGTCAGCATTTAGTCGTGGGCCCCTCACTGGGATCGTTACTTGATGGAATTATTGGGGCAACTTCAAGAAATAGTTTCTCTCCCTCTCTCTCTCTCTCCCTCTCTCTCTCTCTCTCTCTCAAACTTTTCTTGTTGTTGCTGCTACCTCTGCCTCGACTGTGGTTGACAGGCTAACGAGGCGAAGGCTGTGTGTGTTTTTTGGTAGGGGTCTGCGGGTGACAGTTCCCGTTTGCCGCACAGGCCACTTGCACAGCTCCTTTGTGTCCCTGTCAACGCTAATGAAGCATCACATATACTTCTCACAGGTGCTCATGAGAGGTGAGATGTGTGTTTGTCTATGCATCTCTTTGATAGCAACCAAGCTCAAAACAGCAACAGAAACAGCCACAGCCATAGCCACACCGAAGACCATGGGGCATGTGGCATGTGGCATGGGGCATGGGGCACTCTCTGTTCAGCTTAATTTGCAATGCTGACGTTAATCAATTGCAACGTTGCTCAGCGGGAGACGCAGCCTGTCATGGGCAAGGAGTATGCCATAAATTAACGGGGCGGCGTGCCACATGCCGCCTGCCACGAACACAAGTGTTGGACATGGGCCGTTGCATGGGCAGGGACACCTGTTGGTGGTCACTTCCGTTTCGCCTTCACTTCTTGTTACTTTTGCTGTGCTTTGCTTTGCTTATGATTTGCAGCATCTTTTAGAAGCGTACACCGATATGCTCTTTAGATAAACCCAAAGGGAGCGTTCCGTTGCCTTCTCTGGATACTTGAGCAGCCAGTCCCATAAATCTCGCACAAATTGCCATGCTCATGCTCAAGACCCTACTCCTCTTCGTTTCTCAAACACTTGTCGGACACTTGTTACCATTAGCATTAGTCTGCAACAAGAAGCCTCCGTCCTCAGCTACAAATAAAGCCCGGCGAGACATGTGCCCCCAAATAAATTTGTCAATGCCGCGCAAAGCCGCTTGGCTTTGCCCCGCTCCCCGATTGACACTTCACGCAGACACACTCGCACTTTATCTGAACCGGAAGTCGCTTGTCAAACACTTTTCAACATTTTTGGCCAAGAGTGTTGACGGGTGCACATCAAATGTCATTTACAATTTCAAATAGGAGCCGCCGCGCTCTTCTTCCCTCGCCTCGTCTCCAGAACCACAGCCTGCCACAGAGCCACAAAATAGTGCGGCATACTTAATTCCAATTAAATCATGTGCAGCGCTGGGCGTGCTACCGCAGACTTTGACAAACTTCGGCATCAACAGGTCGGCGCGCGGAGGAGGCAGACGACTCCGCGTTTGGCCTTTCTCAAAATTTGGTGGGAAAATTACAACTTTGTTGGAACTTCAAGCGATTATACAGTTAGCTGACAAATTAGTTGCAAATTCTTAAGCGGGAAAGTTACGATTAGGGAAGACACTTAGATAAACACATAAATCAGACTAATCGTTTTTAACATTCAATATTTTATTTGGAATGGAGCTCGATATCTTAAACGACGATTAATAAAGTATGAGATAATATAGAACAACAAGAATCTTACACCCAGCGACAAAAAAAGCGGCGCACTCTGAAATTGCACGCATTTGTGACTTCTATAGTCGGGGGTTTTCGCAAATGTTATCCCATTTGTCTAATTTATATTTTTTGTTGTCGCTAAACTAATTTCAAACAAAAGTCCATACTAACTTATTTTGATATCATAGTCATATACTAAGAAACAAATTTTTTTTTTAAAGCATACGTTTGTAATGCTTCTTCGGTAATTTTGAACAAACTTTGTACAACCAACACACAATTTTGTCCAATAGGTTAATTTGTTTCGTTTCCTGTAAACTATTAATAAAAAATATAATTCAAAATTTCTTTTTTTTAATACCAATTAATTAATATTTTGTAATACCAATCTTGGCAAGTTACCCCAAAAAAGGAAAAGGAATAAAAGGAAAGGAATAAAAAAAAAATTGGTTAAATTGGTGTGATTCTGAGTGATCATATTCTCGGATGAGTCCAAATTTAATCACATTGGACCCGACGCCTGGCGTACTGTTACCCGTAGAACAGGAGAACGGTATTCTGAAAACTGCTGTGTTGCCACCGTAATGCGTTTCCTTTTATTATTATATGGCGATGCAATATAAATATAAAACTGAATCGCTTTTAATATATTTCCAAATTTCAAAACTTGGTCAACAGTTCTGCAAAAGATGATACATTTTGCATTTAAAAGATAATTATTTCCCAGACAGCAAGCTTAAACTTCAAAGTTTTTAAGCCCGATTGATAGCTGCAGAACTTTAAAGAAAGCTTTTCAGAACTGAAAAAACAATTTTTTTAAAAAAAAACCCCGGCCCTTAAAAAGAAAATAATTCATTATGAAATGTTGGAACCTCAAGTGAAAACGAAGTACTTGAATTTATTTTAAGTGGTGCACTTCCAACTAGGTCACGATTTTGATTTAGCTTTATTTAATTTAAGTTGCCACTTTTTTAGATCATTTCTTGATGATTGTTAAACACTTCTCAAATATGATTTTTAGTTTATTTTCCATAAACAAAATGGAGTAGACAGAATTCTGTTCAGTTAAAACTCAAGCATGACCATGTTTAGATCTTCCATTTGAACTTAATTTGATTCCCATCGATAGAGAGGAAAATATCCATAAAACCAATGACAAATCTCGACCCTAAGACTGTTCGTTTCCATTGCACTCTGCCAAGTTCGTAAGTGCCTCTACATACAAATGGCATGCATTTATCGAATCGGGGTCTGTGCAGTGTCTGGGCCCGTGCATTCTAATGGGCAAACCAGGTTAGCGGTTTCTTCCCAGACTGCCAGCCACGCTGCGTATGCGTAATATTTATGTGGCGACATTGCTGCTGCCGCTGCCGTCGTTGTCGTTGTCGTTGTCGGTGTGTGGCTGCCTTTGCCTCACATGTGGCACCGTTCCAACTGCCACAAAAGCATCACATGGCATAAATAAACAAATTTCTCTGGGCGGTGCGTCGGCTGCCGCGCCGGGCCGCTCCTGCTTTGTATGTGCAACATGAAAATTGCATTAGAATCTGACTGTGGCAAGTCAGAGGCAGAGGCACCCACGCGTCTTCTGTCCGCCCTCGCACTTGCGGTAGCTCTGCCAACATTCGTGCGTAATGAGCAATTAAAAAGTGCCATAACTTAATTAAAGATGCAGAAACGGAAAGGGAAGGGAAGCAGCTACCACTCAAGGGAATTTTGGCATTGGTCGAGGGTCCATCTGCGAAGTGTTCTGCCAAATTGTCGCGCCTCTACTGCTCTCTATTTGTTGTCTTGACGTCCCATTTGACGTTCACACGGTTGTTCATTGGGTTGTTTATTGAGTTCTTAAATGGTCGAAAGCAGCATGGCCATGCCCCGTTCTTTGGCCACAGCTAATTACTTGTTTTTGGCTGGAAAACTTTTAGGAGCAAATGCTGTAACCTTAATTAGGGACACATTTGCACGAAATTTCCTTTCAATTAGAGACAGATTTTCCGAAGCAGGACAGAACTCACGAGTGCCATTTGGCGTGTCCTGCGAATGGAATCAAGCGCAAGCCAGAGCGGAATGAGGGAGGATTAGGGCGGCCAAAGGTCAGGTCAGCTGGCCTTAATGTGCTTTAAGTCCCTCTGCTTCTCTGCCACTGTGTGGCAGTGTGGCAGTGCTACAACTTGGTAAATCCTGGCTAGCTACTTTCGGGGGCAACAATCCAACAGTGGCATAAATAATGCAGAATGTTTCATAAATACACCCAAAGGGCGTTACCAGCCACACAGCACAGACAGAGGCGGCACCAAATGAAGAAAACTACTGTACGTTCTGCTGCTGCCTCCGCCTGCTTTTCCTTCCTGGAAGTGGTGTCCGTTTCGCTGGCTGTTTTAACAAATGTCCATATTCACAGGGCTGCCTCAACTGAATGGCAGCCAGACAGACAGACAGACAGACAGATAGCCATGCCAGTGGCATTCCCAGTCTATAATTTTTCTGGATACGGCGTTCCAATCTATTTCCGAACCCAGGACCTAGCGGGCGATCTTAATCCAGAAACTAATTTAAGTTTGCAGTTTTCGTGCCGCCACATAATCCTCCGCTACGGTTTGCCTTTGAGCTGAGCTCCAATCAAAGAAGAGCGAATCCCATCTGCGGTGCCATTAAATCCTTTGAATTTCGACTTTGGGCCAGTTGATTAAGTATGCATAAACAGCAATTATGCTGCCCCAGAGGCACGCCTGCGTAATTTATGCTAAGTTATGGCGTATTATATCTATTGCCGGACGGACGGGACGGGGCCCATTTTGCCTTCTTCTATTACCAAAGACCGACACGACATAGAACGAGGGACGGGGAAGGCGGGGAAAGCTAAAAAATATACAGCGAAAAGAGTAGAAAACAAAATCCATACATTAAGCAGAGTCCTTTCGCCAAAGTCCCGGCAAATTCAAACGCCTTTTTGAAGAAGCTACCTCCTTGAGACCCGCTTTTGAAAGAAAGCTTTTGTTGGCTTTTCTCACGTTGTAGCCCTTTTTTTGCGGCTTCGAAATTGCAGGTAATTAAGGGACCGCCACTAGGCATTACATAGAATGGGGGAATGGGGGAATGGGTTGGGAAGGAGAGCATAATTCAGTGTCTGAAAATTCATTTCGGCATTTTCGCTTTCTTTTTAGACGTCCCTCTCCCCCCCGGTTGGATGAATATCCTTCTCCTGTTCCTCCTTAAGGGTTTTGCTCGGTTTCTTTTTTTGAAGACCATCTCCTCCCACTCAGCTCAGCCCTCTCTCCTCTTAAGACAAATTGAGTGTGAATCGTGTTGAATGCGCAAGTGTCTATAAGCATTTCCCCAATTCAGGTCTAATTGAGTAGCGACTGAATGCTTTTCTGCTTGCATGCCACCCCCACACTTGCATCCAGTCGGAGTGCTTGTCTGCCAAAGACACCCGTTACAAAATGAATTAACCAAATGAAGGCGGTAGCAAAACAGCCAATATATACCAATAGATTTGCTCCGAGAGTGGACATTGTAAAAGGAAATTGTTTTTACTTTCGTTTAGACATTAATACGAAAATATTTCATTCATATTTCGTATTCTCACATTTAAATTAACATATTTTTCCTACAAATTTTGTATATTTTATTTACTTTCAAGTGTTTTATAATTAGATAAAATATGGACCGCATGAAAGAGAGTTTTGCATTTGAACACATTTATGTTTACATTAAAGTTAATTCTATCTAATTTCCCTATGTTTGTCTTTAGAAACCAAATATTTCATTTGAATACGGCTGATTATCTCTAAACAGAGGGGTGTACCCAATCACAGGGGTGTACCAAATTTTAGAATGGCACATGCACGGAAGCAGTATGCCGGAATCTCCCTGTGTCGTAAATAATCAAAAATGTTTTGGCTGAGAGCGCATGTTGCATTTGGTTAACCCAGTTGGCATTTATTGTGGCATGCAGCATGAAATATGTAAAATAATACAGCCAGGCGAACAACAATAGCCAAATTGCGTTGCTTATCAGGGCGGGGGCATCGCTCCAGCTCCTCGTGGCATGACCCACACTTTCCGGGCCACAGAGCGCCGCAGACAGAGAGCCACTGTGAACATTTGACATAATTTCCATAATTTGCTAACTGCTCCAAGTCCTCCAACAGATGCAGATGGCTGTCTCTCACCCATGGGAATCCACATGGGCAGAGATTTTTCTGGGCCACCCGCTCCCCAGTCGCTTGCAGGGAGACAACTTTTGGCCAAGTTTATTGAATTATCCGGCAGGGGACGGTTGGTTGGGCAACTTTGACTGCAGCGATAAATTGGCAACATCATTTTAATTGGCTCCGAGGCGTGCAATCAAAGCAGTTGCCGATAGCACACGAAACCAAAGGCTCCGAGCAGTTCCTTTGAAACTGACTTGGTATCGGGCTTGCAACGGACTTGGCATTGCCGTTGCCGTTGCTGTGGCCGTTGCTGTTGCCGTGGCCTGCAGCCTGTGGGCGAAAAGGCGAATCAGATAAGCACTAAATGACAAGAACACAATGTGGCCTGAAGGGGAGGCCGGCCGGCAAACAAGAGGAGCCCAGGCCGCAGGCACACGCATGCTTGCCCTGTAATGGCATTGTGATTGTATCTGACAGATACATTTGTGGGGGGCGCACACAAGCAGAATCATTTGTTTGGCACGCAGATTTATGCTCATGTGTCGACGTTGTCAACCGAAGCCTAATTAAATATCGGACAACCTCAAGAGGCTACTCCAAGAGTTTCCCAACTCGATGTTCGAGCCACAAGAACTGCTCTAACACTGAATTAATTAACCGAATAAGTTCAACTTCATTAGCAGCCTTTAGCGCCCAGCTGAGGCTCTTCGTCCGACTACATCGAGTTTCCATTAACAACAAAAGTTGCCAACTGGCGGAAAAGTTTATGATCTGACCTCGACAGCGAGGAAAGACAGAAAGAAAGACGAAGATGAAGAAAGAGACTAAGGAGGAGTAAGGGGCAGGGCCACTTGTTAGTGGCAACAGGTTTACATTTAGCACGCGCCACTGTCACTATCACTACCACTGCTGCTCGTTAGTCGTGTCTGTATCTCTAAGATACATTTAATTAATATTTGATACCGCACAGAGCCCGGGCAGACCAGGCAGACCAGGCAGACTAAGTGCAGCTATCTGCGATTGACGCACTTAGTTTTCTGGCTATTGGTTCTGATTAGATTCAGCTCGAATCGGAATCGGTGCCCGCTGATTTGGCCCCGACCATCCCGATTAGTTGACCAACACTTCACCGGACCCTTGGGCTGCCCAACTTTCGAGTTTAATTAAAAACTTTGGTCCGACATGAAGAACTTACAAGAGGAATTATGGGAACTTCGAGAGCGAGGCATTTCCTGGGTTGTCGACTCGGCCTTAATCGTCTTGAGATTGTTGTGTCCACTCCTCCCCACAAACTGCCTTCTAGTTACAAATTACGCTACGTTAAATTGCAATAAATCACAAATAAATTCAAATCAGACAACAAAAGCCCACGAAAAAGTTCTGAGCAAACTTCTGACCCGCACCGCGAACTTTTCCTTTGTCCGAGCTGTGGCTGCGTCCGTGCCACATTTGGCGCAAACTTTCTCGGATTGAGAGCGACTCAGACACAAACTTACAGCTGACCCGAGTCGCACTGAGAATTATTGAACCACGGCGACTATTGTTCGACTATTATGCATGCGAGGGGCAGGGCGGAGGAGGTGGAAATGTCAAGTGAGACGAGCCACTGCCACTGCCACAACGACAACGACAACGAAAACGACAACAAAGCAGCAGGAGTGCTCGGGGAAGCAGCAATTGAAATAGCAGCTGCCACAAAGGCATCCGAGATAGCAGCCATACTCGTAGTTACAGCTACAGAAGCAGAAGAAACAACATCAGCAACACAAGCCGCATGAGCTGTGGCTGCAAAACAGCAGTGGCACAAATAACAACAGCACCAATAACAGAAGCTACCTCAAGCATAGGAGGCAAAAATAACAGAACAAGAAACTCCAGCAAACGCGATCTCCATGGTCATTGCAGTATATGGGTAGATGGGTAGATTCCATAATGTCGCACGGGACATTCGTACTCATTTTAAAGAATAAGACAGAATAAAAGGGATTTAATCGGATCGGACAATAGGCTTAACATATCTCTTAATTAGCTCTTTAATTTGTGCTAAGAAACAAGGTATTTGCACGGGACAAAAACCATCGGTTCATCAGGTAGTATTTCAATGCGAAGTGTTGTACGTGTGAGTTTGAATGTGGGTAAGACCCAGAAGGAAGCTGTTCGGACCTCATAAAGTACACTTATATATTCCTGTCCATCCGTCCGTGTTGTTTCTTTAATTTGTGAATGTGAATGTGTGTGTGTTACAAGTGATTAGTAAGTAGATCTGTAAATACTGTCAGAGTACCGCGTAAAAAGTAGAGCCGCGGCCCTAGCCGAATCTCACAAAGTTCCCGCTGGTTTTAAATTCAATGTTAAGCATATTGGCATAATGTGGAATTAGATTTATCCTGAATTATCTCTCTTACAGGAGATAATAATATAGGAAAACATGACTATAAAATACCAACCAAAATACCGAACAAATTAACTATTTCTGATTTGCATAGGATTTCACATCCAAGTTAATGCAATTGTATTTCAATTCAATTTCAAATTAGTTCAGTTTCAATCAATTTGCAAAATAATATATGGAAATATGTTTAATTTGTTGGTATCGGTGGACCGTTCCATGGTAATTTAGTCAAACATATAAATTTGAATTGTCGCTCATCTATTTTTTCTTGCATTAACACCATGTATTGTATGTATGTAACAGCAGAAGAAACAGTAGTTACGAGTATTGAATGAAGAAACAAAAGAGTACCCATAGCACTAATGAACAAAGATAGCTGTGCTATCGCATCACCAATACAGCAACAGAACAAACAGCAACAGCAACAAAAACAGCATCAACAATAGAATCGAGAACACCAACAACTTGGCATTTCCATATGAAAGGAGCAACAATTGTCTGAAGGAAAAGTAAATTGCGAATGAAATGGAATATGAAAATCAAACTGCCTTCCACAGCCTTCCCTCTCCACCCCACCCCACCCATCCCATTTACATTAGAACGGATGGCTGGCTGACAGACAGAGGTGGAGGAACTCTGAATGGCTATAGATATTGGATACTGGAAGGTTGACAAGGTGGCGGGGGCAAGCCAATACGACTCAGGCAGCTGACAATGGGCGTGCGGGTGCCCCTTGCCGTGGCATGCCTTTGGACTGGGCTTAGTCAATTGTAAACACATTTTAAACAAAACTCAGCGAGACGTGCGGAAAATTGTAGATATGAAAAGTGAAAAGTGCGCTGCCTAAGCCAATTTGTGCTGTTGCCAATATTCTGGTATTCCACGTACAAATGGAAGAACAAGGGTCGCCGAAACAATGTTATTGATATGAATTGGGCCCGTCTCGCAGACGGCTCGGAAGGAAGTGAAAGTGCGTGAGCAGCCAAATAATTTGTTGGCTGCGTGCCCTGAAAGCAATAATTCCACGGCTAATTTGAACATTTTCTGCGGGACGAGCGGTCCGAGTGGAAATCCAAAGTGGTGTGGAATTAATTGGAGTGCGGGGTCAATGGGAAATCATAAATAAGAATTAACACTCCACAATGGCAAATCAAGAGTGCAAAGAAAGCACACACAAATGCTTTCAGGATAGTTCTTACTAATTCGTTTCGATAAATATCATAAACCACAATCAAAACTTGAAGCCGAACAAAATTAAACCGTATTGGGCATCCATTCTTATGTCCTTAAAATCTGTCTACGCAAAGTTCAAAGATTTTTTAGTATTTTTTTGTCTTCTGAATAAAAGGAAGATTCAATTTATAATCAATAGGAACAAATTGCTTTCTGATATAGAATTCGATCCTGCGACTTCGTAGTTCGGGTGTTCCATTCATTTTGTACACAAAGGCTCTTCGGTGCTAATTGCTACCTTTTCGGTCCATTTTCAGGCATTACACATCTGTGCAAACACAAATTAGAGAGCCTTTACGATACTTTCGCAAATACTTTGTCTAATTGTAAGGCACGGGCTTTGCCCGCAAACTAACTGGAAATTCGGCAAAACGTTCCTTTAAAGTACAGTTCCACCTAATGTACGATATTTCTGGCGAACTGCTGGGTATTCAATAGACAATATATACCCAACAAAATGGATTGGCTTGACGTTTTTGTTCTTAATTAAACCCAGCTTACTCTGCACCATTCCCAACGCTCTAATTGGCATAGAAAATATTTGGGAAAATCTTGTTTCCTAGCAACAAACAGAAAAACGGGAAAACAGGAAATAATCAAATTTTGCGTTGAGCACGCCTCAAATGAAATTATTGTTGGAATTATTTGAAGAGGCTGGCCAGACCGAGCGACGGAAAAGCAAATTCCCACTTCCCAAAAGAAAGTTGCGACCAAAACAATAGCAATATAAAAGAAATGTGCACTTCTGCCCCTCCAACCCCTACAAAAAACCCCGAGACCGAAATCTCGGGGAAAAGTTGTTGAAATCAAAGTACGAGTACATAAGCAGAACAACAAATAAGCTCCATTAAAATACGAATATTCGTATTCGTATTTTCTTTTGGGGCCAGCTCTCGCCTTGGCCAAATGACAAAGTTAAATAAGGCAAAGATAGGGGTGGCTGGGGGCAGGGCGTAGCTGTGGGGTTGTTATAGCTTGTTGCCAAGACTGTCACACTTTGAAAAGGATACAGCACACGAAATGTGGCTTTGAGCGGCTACTCTTATTGTAACACCCGCTCAGAGGTATTATGATTTTGGGAAGATACTTGCAATGCAGAGAAGGCCCAATAAAATAAGGACTGTTATCAAAAAAGCCTTGATAGGTGGGTCGACGGAGTTCGATTTGAGACTGTCTGTCTGATAGAAGCCGAATATCCCTCTTACCAATAGGTCAGAGGCGCCAAGATCCGATCACGGGCCATCTATCCTAGCAATTTTAAATAATTGTTACTTTGCAAAAACTGCTTTTAGGTACAGTACATACAAGCACTCAGAGAAAAAGGGCATAACGTGGTAAAAAATTTAAATTAACTATTCAATTTTTAAATACAAACATACTGAAATTAAATAGAATTCACGGTGACCTAAACATAAATGTAACAGGGAGTGGCCAAGCTGGCCCAATGAAGGAGGTGGTTAGCAACGGGGACCAGCTGATAAACAGCTGTAACAGCAGAGCGAGATAAACAGCAGATGAAGAGCAGATAAGCAGCAACGGCAGGGGGAGAGCACAGCAGAGAAGAAGAGAAGCAGCAAGAATAATATTTAACATAAATTTACATAATTAACCTAAATATAACACATTTAAATAAATACAATATATTAACTTTCAGGCTTAATATGTTAATTTAAATATGAAATATATTTAAATTAAATATGAAATATATTTATTTTATATACGAAATATATTTACTTTTTTGACTTTTATTGTTTTTATTGAATTGGATTAAATACTTTTTTTAACTACGAAATATGTATAATATAAGTAAGAAACATTTGTAAATCATTCTTAAATATTGATTTCAGAATATAATTTAACAATTTTCATTGAAAATGTTTCTATTTTACAATTTCCACTCTTCGCAAATCGGTGAAAATCTATTGGTATAAACGAGTTTGAAAACCTAAGTGTAAAGTGTAAGTGTAAGTGTGATTAAATCATTCACCCACACTGTATTCAAATATAATTCATCAGAAAATGGATCAACCAGGGTATCTAAATCTTCGAAGCCACTTTTGGCGAAGGATATAAGTGTGTACATGTGTGTCGTCTGGCTTCGGTAAGCACATCTGAGTAGACCGCAAGACAGTCTTAAAAGAACAAATAACAACAAAGTCCATTCCCCCTCACCACTCCATCGCCTTCTTAAGCCCCACCTTGCCCCAGAAACATGCAAATTTGCATGCGAACAAATTGTGCAATTGTTGCTGAGAGGAAACGAGAACCAGGCATTTAACACGTGTGGCACGTATTTCATTTTAGAGGCAAGCGAATACTGTGGCTGAACACTGTCCCAGCTTGAGCCAAGTCGAGCTGAGTTTTCCATTTTTCCGAGCGGCAACGAACCTTGGGGCTGGCCGCAACGAGAGCAGGACAAAGGTCGGCTGGTGGTGAAGGGGTTTGGGGGAAAAAGATGAACATGCCACCATCAGGAGGCTCATAAAGGCAAAGCAAGAATGTGCCACAAAGCCCCAGTCCAGCAATGCACTTTAGGCCCACCCGCCCCCAGGACTACGGCCTTTTGAAACTTCATTTTCCCGGCTGACTAAGTTAAGACCTCATCTCTGGCTTTCCCTTTATTTTTATTTGGCATGGTCTTTCGTGGCCGGTTTTATAAATTATTCCAATCCATTAGGACCCGGCTTTCACGCTGTTTTGAATCTGGAGGCAACTGGAAAATGTGTGGAAAATATATAAACCACTTGTACTCGTAATCTGCAACAACATTTGTATGGCTCTCCCCAGCTATTAGATACAGCTCACCCACACATGGCCCTCGCATACGCCCACGTACCGAGAACCATGAGGGCCCACAGATACACCCACACAGGCAAGTGCGTAAAGGCCATTGGAACTTTTCTCGCTGTTGGGCCCCTTTCTAGGGGCCTGCCCGGTCCATTGAGCTATTCTTTATTTACAGTTTGTATTTATTTGAAATATGAGCTACTTGCCAGTGCACTCACCAGATAAATCAGCAGAAACGCTTTCAAACCGTACCCCAGGAGGCTGTCAGTTGGCATTATATCGGACAACAAAAGATACTCGTTTGCGATACATTCCTCGGACCTCAAGCGGGCTGTAGAGAGAGAGAGTATGGCAAAATGCGATTTAAGTAAAAAAAATCTCTAATGGTTGTGGGTCGACTGTAGATTCAGCCAAGAACCAAACAAACTGAATTTGTTTATGAGTAAATCTCTGCCTAGGCTAGAGAAATGACGGACTTTGGAAATCAAATCGTTCGTACATCCCACTTTTGAAATCGGAATTAGCCAAAAAAGCATGATCTTTCAAGCCGCCTTATTAAGAATCATATTTCGACATAAGCTGAGCAATCCATAGATTAGTAAACAAAATACAAAATATAATAGATAGCAAGCAGCTTAAATATTTATAGCCCCCCAAGGCTACCCTACATTTATTCATTTTAGTTCATATTTTGCGAATTCTACTGACAATTACTCAGAGGTAAAAAACAACCAACCAACCAGAATGAACACATAACGGTCAACTTCAATTATATTTTTACCATGTTCTTAAGGGCTTTTGGTACCTTTTGTTACTTTTAAATGGAGTTAAGGTTGTTCAATAAGGTCGGTCTCTGTACAATACACTACCTGGCACAGATATTGCATATGATACCTGTAGACGGTTTACAAATTGTTGTATTACCAAATTTATTCGCTCTGAAAGGTTCATCTCCCTGTATTTCGAGCTCATTTATTGTGGCGTTAATTATTTAATATCATTGATAAATTTGTTTTAAATTCATTTTTGTATTGGATGCTCAACCTTGAAACTTACTCAATTGGGTATCTAAAAGTGTTGCCTTGTGCCTCATTCTTTTTGAAATCCTTTAAATCAATTTCATTTCCCCATTTCCTTCCATTCAAACGTTAATCCATTTGTATTTTCTTTGGCAATCTTTGGTCTTTTTCGAACAATGAATAAATTTCAATTCGTAAAAACAGTTATACGAAATAAATGTGCACCTTAATGCAGGGGATTCCTATTTATAAGCCCAGCAACCGACTCATGCCGTAATCCACAACAGAAACAGAAATTGGAAACACATAAATTGCCTTTATGCTCCGTCATTCGATTTGCAACAAAAGCAGGCCAAATCGGAAAATGTTTCAATGCATCGTTTCAGTGAAATCCCAATGAATATCCAACTGCTTGGCAGGGCCCACGTGAAACAGCCATGGCCTGGGGAGAGTGGGAGGCAGATGCCGGCACGGAAATATTTCCGTATTTTAAAAATGTTAAAAGCTTGCTGGCCAAATCCCACCATCCGTAAATTGGAGCCATGGAAAGCTAGCACTAGCAGAGAGAGCCACTAGATGTGCTTCTGCCGAAATGCCATTAAAGCGATTTCAACGCGAACTCTTTAAGCATACCAAAATTTGATTTATGCTCTATTTGGCTGCTTTCATTTGGCACTTTATAGGGGCCCCGCACTTCTTTCAAATCCACAATTGATGCTGTTGTTTGTTTAAAAACGGCCAACGGAAATCAAAGAGAAATTTCCGCATAAATCAGGGCCAGAGCACTCTGCAAAGGGAAGTGCTGATATGTGTATGCCCTATGATTAATGTGCGCAATAAATGTTTGTGGAAATATTGAAAAAAACACCACTAGTAGAAGACGCGCTCAGTTTAGTTCGGCCTGAATAGAGACACCATACCCTCTCCGGGGGCTCTGTTCCATACCGCTGAGCTCTGAGCTTCGATCCAGCTTTGACAGCCAGCGAATGGGAAATCAACGAACAAACATTTCATTACTCATACGTCGTGTGGTCCGTCCATAAACAAAGAGCAAAAACCATCGGGGGGAAAACATTGTGACATATGCAGGCGGCACAATTTCGCTTGGCTTCGTTTTTTAATACAAAACTGACGATCCGTCACCATCGAAAACATTTTCCGAACAGAGTTTTTCACAGTGCCTTTCACAGTGGCGGGGTCCACGGCACTTCACAGCTGAGTGCTAAAATTGATGCCTTACACATGTAACGCTGTACCACACATACACACCATATACGACACACTACAGTGAAACACATTTTCCTGTTTTTACGAGTCCGCCCTGCTCTTTTCGCCCTGCTCCTTGGCGCTGTTTTATTGCAGTTTCCTCTCGTTCGGTTCGCTTTTATCAAATGCAATTTACGGATCCCCTCGCATCGGACATTAGCGCGGGGTCGAAGTCGAGTCAAGCTTACTTCACGCACCACAGATGCTTCGACTCCTCCCGCCCCCCTCCCCTTCGCTATCTTTGAGCAGCTTTTTTCCGGCTATTTTTCGCCTATGGCACTTTCCGCACGTTTTTTTTTTTTTATTGCTAATTTCTGTTATTGCCAACGTTTTGCGTGAGTTTCGCGCATTGTCGTAAAATATTTTTATGATCACAGAAGGGCCACCACCGCCCACACCCACACACTCCAGTAGGTGTGAGTGCCACGCCTCTACGTAGGCGTCTTAGAGCAGCTAGAAAGGTGGCTACTTGTCTGCTTCTGTCCATCAAGAAACGCCAAAACTTATCCTGAGCTACACTTTCAACTCGGATTTCTCACTGCCAGTTCATCAATTATGTTTCCAACTAAATTGTGACATATTTTTTGACATTCCAATCAAACAAATCGCTCATTCATTGGAGCACTGGAGGCAGGGCCAAGTCAATTGCTCAGGTCGCGTGGCATCGTTAAAGTTAAGTGGTCCCTCGCTCCTTTCCCGCTCTCGTCATCTGTTTTATGGCTATAGCCAGTTAATATCCAAATTTGTCTGCTCAGCTTTGGCTTCGGCGTTAAACTGAAATACCTTCAGATGAGTGAAGCCCCAACAGAACTTAAGAGCAGAACAGAGCTGAGAACAGAACAGCGTTGAGTGATGTGATGCGATTTCATGTAATTTCTGTAATAAATATAAAACTCTTATTATTTATCCCTGTGCCACAATAGCCAGGGGAAGCACAGGAGAATAGGGGGAATACTTTTGTGGCAGCTGTCATAAAAACGCTCTTAGGTCGATGCCAGCGAAAGTGTTGTGCACACAAAATGCATTCAGCTTTCCATTGCCACTCGCTCCCTTTCCTTCTTTGGTGCTCAAACAATTTGCAGTTTCGTATTATATGCTGTTCGTTCAGAATACGGTTCTACAGATGTACTGATGTTGCTGTTGTCGCATCTGATTTTGAGTGCAGGCAGCAATTTGCCTAAGCGATAAGATTACAGTCAGCAGGGAGTGCAGGATTGGGAAGTGGAGGATTGTGTGCTTTTGGGGACTCAATTGAGTGTGGCACAGTGTCTCTCCTGCTGCTCCTACGATCCGGATACGCCTGATTGCCGCGGGATTTCATTCGACACTTCTGACCCACTCGAAATCAAACATCGCTACTCCTTGGGGTCCAAGGGAATGCTGGGGGCTGGCCATCAGTTTGCCCATTGTTTGTTTCAGCCTGAGTGCATACTTGTGACAGGACCAACAGCAGCTACACCTCTTGATGATGAAATGTTGAATATTTGCACATATTTGCCCACTGTTTTTTTGTATAAAAACTGCTCAAAGCAGCGCATAGATATGTAGAAGCGTGTCACAGATCCTGAGCTGCAGGTAGTTTTCGGGGGACAATCACAGGCTATGAATTAGTGGACTGTATAATCTTTAAAATATTGAGCTAATTTATTTATATTGGTTATTTAATATTGGTGGTTATATTACAAGGTGTTTTACATATATGAATAGCGGGGGTGTCGATGATGCGGCGGTACAAACTATGCGTGCGGTTGGATTCGACTAGAAATTTCTACTAACTTCCACTCCACAAAAGAAGTCGAGCCAAAAGGGAATTGAAAGATCAGGCGATGCGATGGTCCAATGCAAAACGGTACACATCGATGTATGCGTGTGCAGCTGCGGGCTTTAGCTATACGTGTGAGAACATTACAGCTATGTTTTGGACACAAGCAATAACAACACAGCTATGCGCGTAAAAATAGTTACTTAAGCGGTGCAATACAATCATGAGCATATGAATAGCGCAGTTGTAATATACATGAACATTGAACTAAAACTACGAGGCTAATTTCTCAACAATCACAACATTTGTATTCCTTTGTCCCGATGCTGGCCAGATAATAGAATCAATTGGTTTCTAATACTCATACAAATAACTTATATAAAAGTCATAAAAAAGTTATACAAATTTCAGTTCAATATGCTGCTAAGCACACCAACCTCCGCCCTCTCTGGTTCTCTCCCCTTCCCCACGACTGCTTACAGGCCAACTATTTTAAATTCCTGACCATTGAAATAATTTCTGGTTGAATGAATGAAAAGCGCCCCAGCAAATTAAATAATTTAAGATACAAAAAAAAGGCACGAGTTGAAAAAATAAATGTGTATAGACAATACAGTGCGTTATGGGACTTTAAGTCTTCATTATATTGTTGATTACTTCAAAATATAAAAATTAAAATAAAATAAAATTGTATCATTTTAAAATAAATATATTAATCAATCAATTAATTGTCTCAATTGTCTACGACTTAACACCACTAAAGTGCCATTTTTGAGTAAATTTCTGCAAAACCTTTAGGTTTTACTTCCGCTAAATTTGCTATACTCGAAAATCATAATCCCCTTGGCAGACCAACATAGGAAAACAATTGTTAAAGGGGGAGAATTAAATGCTTTCTTTATGTATTCGTTCTGAAATCCCAGGCAAAAGAGAGCGGACACACACCATTCTACTAGTGAAAGAAAGAACAGGGTAGGATACAAATAATAGTTGTTTCTTTGATGACTACTAGCTTTCAGCAATTAAGTCGGTGAAACGCACTGTATCTAGCAACCACCCCCAGCAGTTGGAAAACCAATTAAGTTCCGATTCAAACGGGCTGAAAAACGCAAAATGCTTATGAGGGCGGGTGGCACAACCACATGCAGTTTGCTGGAAACATTTATGAGCCTTTCAAAAGCAATTTGATGGACTCACGTAACATATTTGCAACTTTTCAGCCAACGCAGCTCCAGTTGAATGCAGCAGAATGAGTGAGCAGAGCAGCAACAGCAGCAGCAGCAGCAGTGGCAGTGGCAGTGGCAGCAACATTGCAGCGATTGCTGAAAGTGCCGCAGAAAGCGGCCCGGACTTCGATGCACTTCGCGCCGCCTGCAGTGCTCGCCTGAATGGGAGCAGCAGCCATCTGTCGGGTGAGTGTTTCAAACTGCAATTTTCGTGTCCATTATTCATGAGTAATTTTAAACTTACCATCCCTTCGCCCCTACGCTGCCTCAGGACCCAGCCCAGGACCTGAACCCGGACTCGGACCTCGCCCTTTCTGTCCCGGTACCTTTGATGGGTGGCTTTGCTGGCCGGATACGGCCGCCGGCACTTCCGCCTACGAGCTCTGCCCTGACTTCATCACGGGCTTCGATCCAACACGTAAGTACAGCGAGAGCAGGCGGACTGGGTAGGGCAGGTGAATGAATGGTTGTTTGTTATGTTCCACAAAGGAACATCCGTTCTGGGGTCAGCTCGGGGATCTGCATATGACAGAGAGAAAAACCAAAAACCGAAAATGCCGACGGAAATTTGTTTGCGCAAGCAGCCTCGTTCTCCGATGGAATGAGAGACAGCAGACGGCAGCCCTCTAATTGGCTTCGAACCTGAGCACCATTCCACTCCTCCACCCAGGACACAGCTCATCTTCAGATACATACACATTTTCATATGAATAAAAATGAATGTACGAGTATATATGTACGCTCCCAGCCAGGTCAAATCAATTGGAAAGTTGTTATGCTTGTGCTTTGATTTCGTGTCGTATGGAAACATAATTTCCTCAGAGGAGGAGACTAAGCCTCAGCTCCTGGGGCCCCTAAATTATCCAAGGAGCAGGAGAAAAATGCTAAAATGTTTTCGCCTGATTTGCCACACAATTTTCTTGTGTGCCCTCAGTATATTCTCAGTGGGCTCTCAGTTATGTGTGCGTGGCTTCTAAACGGAGCTGAAGTCGAGTCGGAGACTGGGGGAAATTTAAATTAAAGCTTGAGAGAGCTGACATTATTACCAGGCTTACTCCTCAATGCTGAGGGAATATTATGAGCACGGATAAAAAGGTGTTGATTATGTCTTGATCCCCTGATGAGACAACAGAAGGATAGAAAGAAGTTTCATTCAAACAAATAGTTTTGTCGACTCATTCCTCAACCATTACGCGGCAGAGGTTGCACGCATAAAATCCACATCTGTCTGGCACACAATGTGGCATTTAATAAGTAATTAGCAAATGAGTGCTTCATGAATCATTCAAGCGATTTCAAACGAATAGCACACATTATTATGCATGGCTAATGATAATTGGCTCGAACATTACGAAAAAATAAACATAAAAACAAATCGGAAAAGAGATGAAGCGGCTAGAAAAATTGACTTGAATAATGCAAATATGAAAATGTGTATAAATATTTGAAGCAATTTATGGAATAAATCATTCGCCGTGCGCTGCATGTCAATTTGCATTTATCGCGGCTGTGCAATATGGGGCCAGTAAGCCAAGCCAACAACATTCAACATTCCACAAGCCGCATACACTTCCCTGTGTCGCCTGACCGACGCACACGCACCCCCCCCTGTGGCCGTGACCAGGACAACACTAAAATAGCAAAAGTTGAATGACTTTTTTTGTGGCTGTGTCAAATTTTTTTGTCAGGGAAGGAAGCCAACCAAAGGCCAAGAGGCAGAGGGTAAAGAAAGTGCCACTTTCACTACATTTAGCCTGTGGTAGCCTTGCCCCGCCGACACTCTGCCCCGCCTTCCGGGGTCGCCGCAAGCTTGTACAAGATTATGTGCTCTGGCACTGCGTCGCCATTAACTTTTATGGCACTTCCGGTCTACGGATGTCGATGTGGTGCTGCGCTCAGCCGAGCCGAGCCGAGCTGAGCCGTGCTCTGCGGCAGCGGCTACTTATCTGCCACACTGAGCGGATCGGAGCGTATACGTGATTTTTAACGTCTGCGTGCCAACTGGCGATAAATGAGCTTGGCCAAAGATCAGAGTACGAACAAAGCGAACAAAACACCGAACAAAAGGGACACAAAATGCACACAAAATTCCTTTCTGGCTTTAACAGAGGTACATATGCAATCCAAATTGGCCGCACTTCCCACAACAAGTGGCATTGGAAGTGCCACTCGAACAGCAAGTGAGATTCCTTCACTGCCTGTCGTACACATGCCACAAGCAAAACAAACTTTATGTCACGAATTCTGAAATTGATTTTGGTTTACACAGTTATGGAAATAGTTCCTTCCAACAAATAAAATACCAGAAAACCATTTACATGGACTCAGTGCTGCCGATAATCTACAATATCAATCGGATTGTGGTCTGCCACATTGGTGGCAAGGGCAAAATATAATGATGAATGCCATTTGATGCACTTGTCAGATGGAAATGTACACAAAAGTACGGGTTTATTCGATGCGAAGTCCACGAGAGCCTGCACTATTTACCCAAGATTTAATCACAGAATACAAAATTGGTTAAAGTAAATATTTGTCTGTTCAATGCAACAAATTGTATATACATTTAACTTTATGGAAAGCTCGGGAAATGGTATTGTTTATGGAACACGAGCCCCGAAAAACACCCCAGTTATTGCCAGTTCTTGGTATCCTGTCCAGTTCTGTATAGTTTTTTTATCGGTTGATATATGCAGATGGTGTTCCAGTTATATTCCGATCCTGTTAGGATGAGTTTCAAAATGCTATTAGCCTCCAGTTATCTGTAAAGGCGCTTCACATAGCTCCTGTAAGAGCATCCCCAAAGGTTTCTTTTCTAGTCCTGTGTCCAGTGGAGGTTTAAAATTTTTGATGAAGGAAAATACATTTCTCACTCCTTTCTCGTCACAGGATATGCACACAAGGAGTGCGGCAGCGATGGGGAGTGGTTCAAGCATCCGCTGAACAACAAGACCTGGTCGAACTACACGACCTGCGTGAATCTCGATGACCTCGAGGTGAGTCGATCCACTTGATTTACTGACAACAAACTGATAAATCAGCAAAACGCACTAACCCCCACCGCCCTCGCCCTCGCCCACGCCCTTACCAGTGGAAGCACAACGTGAATCTGATCTATGAGGTCGGCTACGGCATCTCTCTTCTGGCCATCCTTCTCTCGCTGGCCATACTGGGATATTTCAAGTAAGTAAGCCACAGCTCATCCTCACCCTCACCATATTCGACCTCCATATCCATTTATACTTCATCTTTGCCCCAACTTTAACGGGCAGCCCAGCATGGAAAACCACTCAGGGCTAATGAGGTGGTCTTGCCGTGGCCATTGCCGTTGTCATTGCCGTTTCTGGTTATGGTATGAACGCTGGGGCTCTTGGCGCCGCAAAAAAATGTCCTGGCAAACAAATGCGCCAATGACTTAACCATCTGTGCACTCTCTTAAAACGGAACAATTGGTGTCGGAAATGAGAAAATACTTGGTCTTCTTCTCCCTCATTCGCCACATTCTTTCTCTATCTCTCTCTCTCTTTTTCTCTTTCTATCTGTCTGCCAATCCATCAAACTGGATTGTGTCTACTTCGAGCAGGATATCGATTAATTTCCCAGTGTCTGCAGCACAATTAGTGCGCTCGGTTTGTTTATCATCAGCTTGGGCAGATAGAGATAGATATAGCGAAGGAGATAGAGATAGAGATACAGTAAAATACAGACAGAGCTCCGACTGGCTAAAGTGTTTTAAATTGTGTCCCAAAGGCAAATGCACGAGGGCCAGCAACGTGTGGGAATTTGGGCGGACACAATTAAAAGTTTCATGACCAAAAGAACGTAGGGATCGAGCACACACACAGAGAACAGAACTTTAATGAAAAGCCCCAGGAATTTAATTAAAAAATTTGTAGGGAAATCAATCAATTGAAAGGATAAATTACACATGTAGCATTGGGAGGATATTCGAAACAAAAGTTTGTCACAAGCTTAAAGGAATTCATTTGGGCAGCCCTCTCCACTGAAGATATTATTATTTCTGGAGTCAGACCAGCATGAAAACTTTAACCATTTCGAAGATATTTTTGCTTGCAATTCTCTGTTTTAACATGACAATCGCCAAAATAATATCATAAAGGGACCAAGCTCCCAACGATCCCGATTTCGAATAGGCCAATAAAATTATGTGTCAAATAAAAAATAGCATAGTAAAAAGAGACACACACATATGTTAATTAAGTCTTCGGTTTTAACCCCACCCAGCAAACCAAACGCTCACAAATGATATCGCATACGAGTCAAATACGAGACTTAACCCGACAAAACGCTCGCATTCGGACCCGCATATGATAGAAATGTGATACTTGTGTCGTTCAGTTTGTGGCAGTGAAAGTATCATTTATGAAAGAATTGTTTGCGAGTCTTTTGCGATATCATTTGGGAGTCGTTTTTGATATAAAATAATATCAAAACAAATATTTTTTTTGAGCCCGTAGCAGTATCAAAAAAGACTCATAAATGATATCGCAAAAGACTCATAAATGATATCGCAAAAGCCTCGCATGAAATAGTTTTTGCGAGAGTTTTTTTTTGGACCCGTTCACATTTTGTTCCGCAATAAAAAATATTTTTAATTTTTAATATGAATATGAATGATTAAGGTATATATGTATGTATTATGTACCACAATTTAAGTTTTTTTGCATACATTTTTTCTTCCTGCGCATACTGGAAATATTTTTGAGTTGTATGGTAGAAATCCTGATCGTGGTTCGAAGTCCTCTTACACACTTTTTAGAGTCTGTCCCACGCCAGGAGAAAAACTTCGCCACATTCGCCTATAATTCAGTTTAACCTCGAAATCTCCAGTAGCTCCTTGAACATGTCGAGCCTCTCCGATATATGTTCGTTCGGCTTTTTCTTTTGTACTACATTTTATTGGTTTTATTAATAATATACATACTTACCTATTAGTAGAAATTTCTATTAGATGTGTAAAATATTATAGAGATTATTAACTTTGCACTGCACACTTCGAAGAAAATAATTGAACTGCCGGCGCGAGGAACGCACGCTTCATATATTCATGTGGCTTTTTTTTGGCTTTGGACCGGCAGCGCAGCCGCAGCGCACTTTCCTATTGTAATTGTTAAAGTTATTTTATTTGTAATACAGCAGAAGTTCAGTATACAGAATTATATGTGCTTCCGAGTAACATACGCAAGAGACTGACGCCGAAAGAAGAACATCGATATGAGAACATCGATATGAGAACATCGATATGCAGCAGGGCGGCACTTGCGCAGTGTTGTTAGAGATCAATATCTAATTATCGTGGCGGTCACTTTGAACAGTAATACAAAAAAAAAATTTTATGCGATCTCGTTTGCGAGCATTTCGCGGAACTCTCGCAAAAAGGCACGTTGATTGATTAAGCAGTATTTTCGATGGGGCCCATATTTAATCCAAATATATAGTGAGACATTTTCTTTTAATTATTTTCTTTTCTCGAGTCAAACATTTTGGTAGCATAAAATTTAAAATCTGTGTAAAACTTGAAGTTTCGGAACTTTGTCTTCTTTCCGATGACGTCACTGTTTTGAACTTATACGAATTAAATGATTGTTTTTCTTAAGAAAGACTAGATGGGGTTTCCTTACATAAGACATTAATGTGGCATAAACCGAACC
The DNA here is from genome assembly GCA_008121275.1 of Drosophila lowei. Classification (NCBI taxonomy): domain Eukaryota; kingdom Metazoa; phylum Arthropoda; class Insecta; order Diptera; family Drosophilidae; genus Drosophila; species Drosophila lowei. The sequence continues at coordinate 4,330,345 of CM017778.1, forward strand.
TTCCGAAACTTCCTCTGGGTCTTAAGAAAATTGCATTGCAAAGCAGCTTGACCACAAACAAGCAACAGACGACATACTGAGCAGTTTGACAAGCAATCAGATATACATATATCTGAACTTTGCTTTTTGGTCCCTCTTCATTACTGCCCCGTCCGAGCCCTGCTCTCAGGCGAAATGCAAAACGTGTTTTGGAAATTTATGCAAAAAACGAAGAGATGAAGATAAAATTGCATTTTGGGCCAATTCCAGTGGAATAACAATCGATGAAATGCCAGCGAATGCTGATGATGATGCCAATGCCAATGCCAATGCCAATGCTGATTTATTCAAATATTTGTGTTCTTGTTGCACAGAACCCTGAAATGCGCCCGCATCACGCTGCACATGAATCTGTTCGCCTCGTTTGCGGCCAACAACTCGTTGTGGCTCCTCTGGTATCTGATGGTTATGCCCAACACGGAGCTCCTGCAGGACAGTCCGGTAAGCTGGCACCCACTCTTGAATGTCGGCCCATTAACTGTTCCTGCTTTTCCCGTTCCCCAGGCCCGCTGCGTCGCCCTGCACATCAATCTGCACTACTTCCTGCTGACCAACTACTCGTGGATGCTGTGCGAGGGCTTCTATCTGCACACAGTCCTCGTGTCCGCGTTCATTTCCGAGAAGCGGCTTGTCAAATGGCTGATCGCCTTCGGCTGGGGCTCACCGGCCGTTGTCATATTCGTTTACAGCATGGCCCGTGGTCTGGGCGGCTCCGCCGAGCAGAAGATACAGTAAGTGAATGAATGATGAGTGCCCTGGGAATTAGGAATCAGTTTAGCCTTCCGCCCCTAGTACATCACTTGCTAATCGAATCGCATTTGCAATTCCATAACTCTACCCCCTTCTTGCAGCTGCTGGATGAGCCCCACTGACTACGACAACATTCTGGTGGTGCCCGTTTGCATATCGATGTTCCTCAACCTGCTGTTCCTGTGCAATATTGTGCGCGTGGTGCTCCTCAAGCTAAATGCCCCGGCCAGCATCCAGGGCAGCTGCGGCCCATCGCGGACTGTCCTGCAGGCGTTTCGGTACGTTTTTGCTCGCTCTTTTTTGTGGAGTGCCGCCAAACTCAAACTCAATAAGTGGGGAAAACTCTGAAAACAAAGCGGGAAAGCTACACTCGACTCTCCACTGGCCCTCGGGGCGTATGCGTAATTATATTTTCTTTCACTTCATTTATTTACCCGAAGCCGAGCCCATTCCTGTCATCTGTGCTCTCTTATTGCTTATTCGTTTTGCACTTGGAAGTTTTCCTCATTTTACATTTTAAATTACGCATACGCGGCGTTGGCTTGCATGTTAATACATTCCCTTTCCGACGAAAGGCGAAAAAACAAGGCATTATACAGCCCTCTTTTCTGCTCCTTTTGCTCCTGCAGAGCCACGCTACTACTGGTTCCGCTGCTTGGCCTCCAGTACATCGTCACCCCGTTTCGTCCTGCGCCAGGACATCCCTGGGAGAATACATACGAAATCATCTCAGCGTTTACGGCCTCATTCCAAGTAAGTAAAATGTTCTCCCATTCTTGGTTCCGCTTATTTCGGCTGCTTTTGTTTTTCTGGCATTCTGGCATTAAAATGATTTTACGACTGCGAGCCGGGCTAAAAAGTTATGTTCTGGATGTTAGTTCAGCCCGTGGGTGTGGTGTGGCGGTGTGGCGGTGTGGCGGCGTGGCGGTGTGGCGGTGTGGCGGCGTGGCGGTGTGGCGGTGTGGGGGTGTGGGTTGCCATGGATCGGCGACTCCATAGCCACATGCTGGCCACAGCCACAAATTGGGAATGCAAATAAGCCGACTCTGGCAGGGCTTCAGGCAGGAATTACTAATATGCCAAGACCCCAGCGGACATACCCGAAGCTCCACGCAGCTCATTAGACTTTAGCGGAGGGGACTACAGAAAATCAATAGGGAAATGCGGAATTTCCTCCATTGGTATTTCCCCGAGCTGCAGCTTATTAAATTTCTGGCAGAGATTGAAATATCCTGCTGCTCCAATGCCGTTGCCTGCCTGCAAAAAGCGTGTAAAATGCATTCCCTTATTGTTGGCATAGACGTAACTCCCAAGGTTGTCTCTCAATGGGGCGTAAACGCAGCATTTATTACCGAGTAAGATCAAAGAGCACCAAACATTACATCTCTGAGTCTGCTCTCTCGTACATTTGCATCATTGGTCGAGTGCACGGATTGTATTTACCAATAACTTTGTAGTCGCAGAGCTTTGAAGATTTGCAAAGACAAAGCTCATCTCATTTCGAACATCAAAGGGGAGCTACGGAACGTTCGATCCGCTGGTCTTATGACCACTGTGAAACGAGAATCAAACGAAAAAAACTGTTATGGCTATGATATACATATAAGCCAGAAGAGGTTTACATCCCTTTCACACTTCTATTGGCAATTGGCAATCTATCAGAGAAGAAGGTATTCCTTCCCTTTAAAGTAGATAAATTAATTTATTCTTTAACAGCAGAAGCAACTCGTTCCTAGAAAAAACAAAAAATTATTAAACAATTTTAAAGCCCCAAATCGATCAGAAAAATCGGTTTGGTTCACAGCGGAAATGTGGTGGTTCGTAGTGTAATAGATCGAGATTTAATATAAACATGAATACACTTGGAAAAATGGCATATAAAAAGAAACATACCACTATTTGCATTCAATATTTGGTTTTTAATACAAACACAGTCAAAATAAAAAGCATTTTGAGTTAAACATAAATTTACTATAAAGTCCTTTTAAAATGGCCCATTTGTAATCTAAATAAAATAAATAAATAATAAATCTGTGGGAAATATATTTAATCTAGATTTGAAAATATGAAATTTCAATATAAAATGTACAAGTTTCAGCGCTTCTTTCTCTTGGTATAGAAGTGGTTCCTCTGTGGGTAAAGTGGGAAAATAATCGTTGAGAAAACGGTGTTAAGGCCTTAAAGGAAAAGTCTAGAGATTTACAAACTAAATTTTATTCTTAAAATCAGAGCCCTATATGTGATTTGACAATGAGGCATGAGGTACAATTTTGTATTCTGTAATTATCGTTAGACCTACGCAAAGGATACATTTTACTGCGGGTGTCTATTTGAGTGCATGCTTAGATTAGTGTTATTCTAGGACTGGATTGGTTAAGTGTTTTCTCCACTTGTGTTATGTTGTAGTATTTTTTAATGGGTTACAGATCTCTGTTTACACCCGAACAATCATAACTTGTCTACTTTATGAGATTTCTTTGGAGATCGGTTTTTTGGTTACATGAGTGAATGTGTACAATAATATATTTATGTTTGAACATTCTCTCTATCAAAATACTTCCAAATATTTCCATGGGAGAGTGCCAAATATGGTATTCCAGCCACATGCAGCATTGAAATCAGCCTACTGCAACAACAGATAAACTGAGGGGGAAAAAATCGAGTTCCTAAAAAGCACTACATTCCCGTTGGCATTAATATAAAATCCTCCTAAGCTTCGGTTGCGTTGTTTTCTCAAGAGCTGAAGAATGGCAGCTTGATCAGGAATCTGTACAACAAGAATGTCACCTCTGCCTGAGCCGCTTTTGTCAATGCGAATCGATGGCTGTCTGATACAATCTTTCGCTCACAAGTTGACTTTTTAAAGTCAGTTCGTGAGTGGCTTTTCCGCCCGACCGCCTTCCACATTTCTCTTTCGCTTTCTCTTGTGTTTTGTTTCATGCTATCTGCTTGGCAGATTGCAAAGTTTTACCCGCTCCGCACACTGGCACTCTGAGGTTGCATATAATTTGGATTTATTGTGGCTGGCAGCTGGAGGAATGCTTGAAGTCGTAAAAGACTTGCCACAAGTTTTAAGCTGCGTAAAGAATATCTAAATAATTTCTGTTGCAAATGCGGAGGGGAATGCAAAAGCCAGCAGATTCTCGGCCAAAAATGAAAGTGTATTTGTATGAAAGCGCGTTTATTTAGCCACAGCAAGAGCGGGGGAAACTGGCTGCAATTGGCATTTTGTCAGCTTCAAAACATTTTCCCAGTGCGTCCTCCCCTTAATCTCTCCCCTGTTGAGTCTCTCTTCATCTCTTGGCGAGAGCTCGGCTCGGAAAATTTTTGTATTTTACAGATGTGCAGACAACACACACAAATTTTACTGCAATTGAATTAAAAACTTCCTTTCGACAGGGAGTAAGCAGCAAACAGCAGATGCCAACAAAAATCATCGTGACATACGACGATATCCGTCCGAAGTTTCCGGGCAAGAACTTAACTTTTGCCCGAGCGATTTGTCTACTTTGCTAATTGGTTTATTTACTTGGCCAACTATGTAAACTAAACTATGTAAATATGACCTAGCATAGCTGAACATCTGGTATATCCAAGAGGGGCCATCGGAAGTTGTATATATGGTCATGTGGGTTTCAGTTGGGTGTAAGCTGGTACGGAGTGTTTAGACATATCTTTATGATTAGGTATTTTTGGTAGAGTAATGCTGCAAGTGCAAGACTCTCTGTACAAAACCATTCAAAGATTCGGTCCAGATAATTCACACAAAATCTGACTCTTTATTAATATTTGGTTACACCAACATGGACATTATATTTGGGTGCCAATACTCCCCAACATCACTGAAACTACTGAAACTCATAAAAAAGACAAAGAGAGGAGAGGAGGCAGAGTGAATGTACTGTGAATTGCATTTGAACGAACTCCTATGTATATAGGAGCAGAATCTATGGTCAGTTTACTTCAGGACAGTAAAATAAAATAAAAATAACACAAATTCTATAAAAATGCAATACCTTGAAATAATATTGTATTTATAAACAAAATAGTTTAAAGTATTCTGAGTGTATGCACAAGTGGAGATTCTTAAAATAACATTTTATTTGCAGAAAACTACCAGCTTTTAAGAATTAGAAATTTATTGCCAAACAAATACTGCAGGCAGTAAACGAACAGTATCGCATCCCAAGGGGGAATACATGAATTCCATTAGTGAAACTAAAACAAACGAGGGGGAACGTTGTGAGTTGCTGCTACGGCCGCGACTCTACATTTACACCCGATGCTCAGTCAGGCTCTCCTCCGATAGAAGATATGGTCAATCTCTATGATTTATTTGGGGTGGGGCGAAATTTTGAAATACACTTGTGCAGGCGCGATATCACAGGAGCTCTTATAGTCTCTGAGCACTGGGCGCTCATAGGGATGGGCAGACATACATGGCTACTTTATGGGGTCGGAAACGCTTCCCTCTGGACGTCACACACATCCACTTTCACCACAGATCTAATATACCCCTATACTCATTTTAGTATCGGGTAAATTAAAACAGGCGATTCACGGTCTCAGGTGAGTACTTCTTTCTGTACGCCCCTGTGGATTGGGGACTTTTGATACCGAACGCTGAGGCTCCTGTTAAAGGTAAAATTCTGTGATATTGAAAAAATTACGAATTTTTAAATAAAGTAGATTTGATTGAACAGCCGAAATGCCAGCACAACATTCCACTTCAAGTGTATGTAACTGAAAAGAGCTTCAATGCAAGCCCCAATATTGCTGAAAGCCAGCAAAAGTATGAGAATTCTTGGATGAGGGAGTGTGTTTGGTAGAGCAGTTTGGAAGCCTTGGAATGAATGGCGACTGCTGCTGATTGAGTCTATGATGGGTCTTCGTGAGTAGTGGCAATCAAAGGGAGCCCCAGGCAGAAGTGCGAAAAAGAAATCCCGTCAGTAGTCGTCCTTGCAGTCCATGCACGTACCCGGCCGCAACATTAAACATTTATATAAGTATACGAGTGTATGTATGTTTATACGGGTATGTGGGATTGCCGCCTGCGACAATCAAGCAGGAAAGTGGAGGAGACAAATGGCAAACGGCAGCTCGACAAACCCACGGACGAACAGGCTGACGGACGGATGCCTGCTACTTGACAGGCGAAATGAATATTGAGCCCAGCCATAGACAGGGCGGAAGAGTGGATAGATAGGAATAAAGGAAAATATACAAAATTGTATTAGAGTAGGTATATGGTATTAGGACCAGCTGCTAGCTGTAGAGAAACTTTAATAAGGACTACTGCGAAATGGTCACGAGAAACCTAACCCCTGCTTCTGCTTCTGCTCTCTTTTTGTGTCCTTGCAGGGTCTGTGTGTGGCCACACTCTTCTGTTTCTTCAACGGCGAGGTGATTGCCCAGGTGAAGCGCAAGTGGCGGATGCTGTGCTTCAGCAATCGGCCGCGGACCAACTCCTACACAGCCACTCAGGTCTCGGTAAGATTTATATTAAAAGCTTGTCACGCTTTTTCTACCCCATCCAGCCTCAGCCTCAACCTGAACCCCTAAACCTTTTATATTAATTTAGTCCCACGGGTTACGGCGCGTATGAGTAATGCACACACACACACACACACAGACACAAAAACACTGACATCTCACTTCACTCACCTGCAGAATATTGGCTTAACATTTGAAAAATGCTAAATAGTCGCATGCAAAAGATACAAAGATAAAGATACAGAAACTGAAACTGAAACCAAACGCACCGTTGCCACCACCTGCCAACCACCATGATAGCAAATTCTCAGTTCTTTTGATTGTAGTTCGTGCGCAGCGGACCGCCCTTGCCCGGCGAGGAGAAGGTATGACTAAAGGACCTGTCGGCCAAGCGACGAGCCTCCTCGGCACCACACCACCAGAACCAACACCAGCCGCAGGACCAGAGAGCCCGCAGCCAGAGCATGGCGGGTAGCCAGAGCATCCTCGAGACCTGGCGCAACAGAATCCCCTTCCGGCACCGACGACAAACCATTGACAACTCGCGCCAGCAGCAGCCCCTAATGGAGGAGCGGGATCCAGCGTCCTGTCTGGCTGCGGGAGCCGCGGAAGCAGTGCTCGTGGCAGGCGGCGAGGCAGATGTCGCCGGCAGAAAGCCGACACTGATGACGACCATAGCGGAAGATGCAGCGGAGAGACCAGCAGGAGAGCCCCACGCGAATGCCAGGGGCATTGTCATTGTCCGAATGGAGAGAGCAGGCCATCAGCAGATGGCCGATGAGGCGCTTTAAGTGAATCCCGCCACCCCCCACCCCCCACCACCGTGCAGGTCACACAACATCTCATAGTTTTAAGCAGCTGAAACTAAACCAAATCATCAATATGACTACCGCTAATCAAGTAATGAACATGGCAGGCATAGCTGAAATAAATTTCGCCTGCGGGCAAGTGCAACCCACCAACTGTCACCAACTATCATCCCAAGTACCCAAAGTACCTCAGTTAAGTTTTCATAGTCTCTCCCCAAGTTGTCCTTGGGCTATACCCTCCGTTCGTGGGAAGAAGAGAAATTGATTTCAGCGATGGTCGGGCGATGGAAGTATCCATATATGATAGCATATTTATTGTACGAGTATTTATGAATGTTAGAATTTACGTGGATATCAAATATCATTGTTGTCTTAAGTGTTAAGTGTTAGGTGTACCCCCAGTCCCCCAGCCCCCTTACGCCTCTCTCTGTGGTAAGCTGAGCTTTCTGGCAATCGCTTTTAGTGTGCTATGTACGGAATAACTAAATGGAATAAAATTGTAATTATGTGTATCTATGCCAAGAACCGAAACACGTTTTTCTGTACCATCTCTTATTTTGCCAATTAGTGAACTTTTGACTTTCTTTAATGAATCCCCCGAGCCATCAACAGCCGCAATACAAAGCAGAATCTAATTCTTATTTAGTGAATGCTATTTGAAGTGGGCCCTTCCCTTCAGCATTTGTTCCTCCCTGCCACTGTCCATGCCCCACCCACGGCCACTGAACGATGGCCAGGCTGTCACTCTGGTGAGGAGAGCACTAGGGACACTTGCGCCGACATGTATCAGAAGTTCCTGGGTATCAAAGTCCGGAGTTGAGGTAAGTACAGTCTCCAGGATATTCGAATATTAAAAAAAATAGTGTAATGTTGCCCAAAGAATTTATCAAAACCAAAGAGTTAGAATAAATCCTATTTTCGGTAGAGTACACCCTAAAACTGACATGGCTTGATTGCACTTCTCACTGATTTTTGCACAAGAAATAAATAAAGAAATCCACGATCTGCACCTGCACTATCCACATGCTCCAATGGGGACAGGGGGGAAATAAAAGATTTGATAAAAGTGAAGCTATTGTTATCTCCCTCCCTATCGTACTTACCAAAAAACGAGAGCGAAATATTGTGGCCGGAGAAGATTCGTAGTCACGGACGAGAGCACAGATCCCACAGAGATCTGATCTTTCGCTGTTAGCTCGCTGCTAAATTAACATGGCTCTGCAATGACATCAGAGAATTCTTTCTTTCGCTGTTAGCTATCTACCAAATCTGCAGGGATCTGCATTGGCCAGTTTTTCCTATGATATTCTAGCTTATGCACAGCGACAAATAAATTCAAGAAAAGGTTTTGATTTTTTCCGTTTTTTTCCCTTTGCACTTTCCGTGGCTCAAATCGAAAAAACGAAATAAAAGGACTACAAAATTATTACACAATTAAAATATGATGACGTATTTGTGGTAAAAAATGAAAATATATTCATTCCAAGTTTCAGATGGTAACTTTACGATGGCCGGCTTTCACCCCTAGCACTTGAAGTGCGCCAGAGCAGAACAGACCACAGCTGACCCACAGCTGACCCACTCCCCACCCACCACACAGTGCCCCAGTGCAAACACGAAATTCCAGTGCCGGGCAGGTCGGTCCCAGTCCCACTGCGCTGCTGTCAACATTTGTTGACATTTATTGAGAACTATCCGTTGCGGTGTGGCTCCTGTTTGTCCATTTCCTGTTGTCGTTATTGTGCTGTGTCTGTGTGTGTGTGAGTTTGTGGCTTTTCATGGCGTCACTGCAAGTGGCAGAAAGCTGGCTGAACGCGAATGCCGAGTCGGAGAGTGTGCTCCAAGTTTGGTCTCTATTTTTTTTCTCCCGTGTAAAGTTGGTGTGTTAAGTGGCATTTTATTGCCGCTTCACGGCTGTATCACGTCCAGGTACAAGTGAGCACTCACCTCCCTCATTATTCACAGATTATTCGCGGTCTCAAAAGCACGGAAAACATGAAGTTGCTCTCTGCTTTTCATTATCAAAGAAGGCGGCAGCAACAGGCAAATAAATGAGATGTTTAATTTGTGTGTCAGCTGTGTTTTTGCGTAATTTAAGTGCTGACAGCTTTGGAAGTGCATTTCTCAGAAGGAAAACATTTGCGCAAAGAGCAAAAGCAACATATTATACGAGTGTCTACACATACATAAGAGTGTGGGCCAGCAAAGGACACTTGAGTTCCTTAAGGTATGGACGGTATGGAAAGCTTTACAAGCTATTGAAATTTGCGAACATTTTTTAAATTTTAGATGAGAAAGAAGCTTAACCCTTTGCTTGAGAAGCCCCAACAGAAAACAAAACCTTCACTTTTATCATATCATATCAATTACGCTGGAAGTTGGTGAATCGAGAGAATAGTTGCTCGTAACGTGCTTGTAAATTGTCAAAAATCTGTTGGTTTGAATCTCCTTAAATACCTACATACCTACATTTTACCGAAGAGATTTACTTAATGTTATTTGAAGCCGAGTCAAAAAGTAGCAAGAACTCTTCAGTCGACATGTTGTTAATGTTAAATTCCTTTCCAAGAATAAAAACATCTGAATAAATTAAAGTGTCTTTACTAGCAAAAGTAACTTACAGAAAGATGGGAAAATATTAAACAAAGTTGAGTAAAGCAAACGCATTGTCTGTGCCCCGAGTGGCAAGACGACGCACGCGTTCAGATGTTTGAGGGATAAGTGCTTCTTGCTCAAATGTACAAAAGCAGATGGCCAGAATAATGCACGAGCCTGGCCAAGATGAAAGCCACCTGAGTGGAACAGGAGTACAAGCAGGAGTGAAATAGCATTTGCTTTCGCCCTCAACTTGGCTTCTCCTTTCCCTTGGCAGTGATTTTTTGGCATCTGGGAGTGCACTTTAATTACTAAATCGACAGGTCGGCAGCCCCGGCAGTGTGCGGCAGTGTGTGGCAGTGTGTGGCAGTGTGTGGCAGTGTGTGGCAGTGTGTGGCAGTGTGTGGCAGGAGCGAATAAGTTTGCATAGAGTTGTTGCACATACGCCCTGGTGTGTGTGAGTGGCTGTTAATTGAAGTGTGCTACCTGCTGCCAGAGTCAGGGCTGCTGTTGTTGTTGTTGCATAATGAACGCAATTAAAAGTTGGTTGCCTCCCCTCCTTTCTCCACCAATCTCTCCGCCTTTTGAACTTAAATTTAAGTCGGGATCTGTTTCAAAGCCGGACTACTGCTTCTTCGCCTTGAGAAGCAGTTGCATGCGCTGTCCGACCAGTCCCAGCGGCTTGCGGGGCACCAAATGGCATGTGGATTGCCTGGGAAGACATATAGAGCACATAGTAAATGAGGTATATGTACATGTCTGCTGGGGGTGAAGAAGCCAACTCACTTGTAAATGATTCTCTCACGGTCTGCCCAGGGCCAAGAGCGCTCCAGCTTGTCCAGTTTAAACAGCAACTGTGTGAGAGGAATCAGCCATTAAGCTGTTAGTGCTGGCACTGATGATTGGCATTACCTTTTGTGTCTGCCCCTCGGCCGACTCCTGCGGCGGTGCCTGAGGTGTGGGTGTGGCAGGACGCACCTTTGAAGTGTCTGCCACAGATTTCTGCTCCTCCTTCTGCTGCGGCTGCTGCTGCGGGCTCAGCGTCAGTTCGGCATCGGTTTCAGCCTCATCATCGTTGATACGCAGCTTGGGCACGTTGCGGAGATTCCATGTGTAAGTGGTGCTCAAAAAGTCGCTGCCGTCGTCGGTTTCGGAACTGCTGGAGGGATAGGAGGTGGCGTCTTCGACTGACGCTGCAGGCAGCTTCATAAAGAACACCGCATTCCCAGCCGCGCCCCCATCATCCTCCGCCTCCGTCTCTGAGTCATCGCTGGCATCGCTTCCCTCATTTGCCGGGTAATTGGCTTCCGATGCATAATCCGATTCCGGGGTGATATCCTTCAGCAGCTTTGATTGCTTCAAACCGTCCTGTACCTGTACCAAATCATCCTCATCACTGTCAACACTGTGAGTGTCAGTGTCAGTGGCAGTGTCAGTGTCACCCAGCACGTCCTCGTCTCCCCCATCCCTCAGCTCGTAGTCAAGAGCATCCTCGTCGTAGGAGCACTTTCGCTGTATATAGGCCGCGGCCTGTGCCTGTGCCTCCTCCTCGCTCATTCTGCCAAAGCTCTGCGATACCGTGGCCAGGGTGGAGGACAGAATTTTGGGTATTTCGGCAATCGCCGATAGCTTCCGCTGCATCTCCAGCAGGCGCATCTCAATGGAGCTGGCCAGAATGCGTCCTGCACGGAATCCATCAAAAAAGGGGAGGATTTTCACTCGATTAACTCTGGGTTTTGTTGGGGTCGGGGGTTTTATTCAATCGACAAGCACAGAGGCGCACACAAAAAATATATTCCGAATTATGTACATGATAGATAGGATACAGGATAAAAGGTCTAGGGGGATTTTAGGGGGCTTCTTCACTTGGCCCTGGATGCACTGGGCAAGGCCATCAGCATATTTTCGATGGTGCTGCTGCGCAGCTCTCGATTGTCGCCGACCTCCGAAAAGAAGCGCCGAATGTTCCGCATGATGCGGTGATGGGGCAACTCCTGCCAGAAAAAACGGCGGTCGTTTGGGGAATTGCGGGGGAGTGCAAACAGGAGAAAGGAGAGAAAACAGAAGATAGAATGGGTTAGTTTCGCTTTGCAAATGTTGTTGGCATGCAATTGTGTGGGCGTTGATTCACCTGCTCCTCCTCGTCCGAGGACTCGTCCTCGCTGAGTTCAATCACCACCTCGTTGCCCTCGTCATCAAGCTCCGTTTTGGTTTTCTTTTTCTTGGGCTTTGGCGGCTCGGGCGGGTCTTGCCACATGATCGGATGCCAACAACGTGAGCCAAGCAGGGGAGTTGGGTGGAAGTCTACAAAAATATAGATACAAATCAAAGTGAGTACCGAGAAGTGTAATGGGGCTGGGGCTGGGGCTGGACGTGAAGGTGGGTTCTCGTTAGGTGGGGAGTCATGCGATGGAGACAGACCAGAGAAAACACTCACCACTGGGCGGCGGCATCGGCTTTGGCACTCGCATCACAATCGACTTCTCTTCGCCAGCCTCAAACTGCCCCATTTGATCGTCCTCCTCCATGCTGTGAGGAAACATACATATGAACTTTTGTCATTACATAACGTTAAAGAGCCCAAAAGTGTCTCAGACACAGGCACAACACACACAGAGAGATGGGCATCTGGGGCAACCTACTTGCGCAGCAGGAAATGTATCTTCTTGGGCGAGGCGTTGATTTTCTCGTGTGCCTGGGTCAGCGTCAGCTGCGTGGCGTCCTCTTCGTTTATCTCGAGTATAATATCGCCCAGACGTATGCCCGCCTTGTCAGCCAGACCATCGGGTGTAACCTGCGAAGTCGGGTTAAGGATCGATAATGAAACTGTCCAAAAGTCCTTTCACATTCCGCTGATCACATGAAACACACACTTAAACCGTGCGATAGGACTGTCGGGGCGCAATTGACCAGAATACTGCGTATCTCTGGGTTAGGTTGGGCAGATATACACGATATTTGAACGACAGATACAGATGACATGTACATAGTACTATACACATACTCGTATGTTTATGAGATGTCTGCTCTCAAAAAGAAACACCCAGATAAACAAAGGAAATCGAAAGCAAAGCAGAAACGATGCGCCTCTTGAGGATATAACTTATTCGACTTAGGGAGTACCATGGGAAAATGTCTGCATTAGATTACCAACTCTGGAAAATACACGTTTGCAAACTATGGATATTGCGAACTTTGGGAGCACAAAACTAAATGGAACATACATTTATTTTGTTATTAAAATATATTTTCAAACGAATCTGTTCTTGTATTGTTTTACTCCTTCCTAGATAATACAATATTTAGTACTAGTCACGAAAGAAAAGTAATTTCGAGCTAATTTAATTAAAAATCAATGATATAATGATTTAGGTTCCAATTAGGACTTACTTACTAACTGCAATCTTAATGTTTATGTACTATGTATTATGTATTTTTAGGTACATATGTGCATTAATAAACATATTTATGATTTTTTATTTTTTTATTAATTAATTTAAAATTTTAACTTTTTCATTTATATGAAACGAATTTTTTTTTTTTAATATCTTAACTAAATTTTCCTTTGACTTTTTGTAAGTTGCTCAAGTTGTTACTGTAACAGCAAACAACATAATTTTATTTTTTGTTTTTCTAGCTGTGATAATATTTTATATTCAAAAACAAAAATTGCACAAAAAAAAAAAACTAAGCTTAATTTTTTTATTTTTTAATTAAATTTCAATTTTTTCTTTTATTTTTGTATATTGATGATTATTCTATTTTTTTTATTGTATTTTTCATTTTATTTTAGTTTTTTTTTTTTTTTAGTTTTCTTTCATTGTAATAGCAAACAACAAATTTTATTATTATTATTATTTTATAATCAAATACAAATATTACAAAAAAAAAAAATAAAAAAAAATAAAAAAAATTGGTTATTGCACGGGTATGGTTATTTAAGGTTTTATGTACATCTTTAGTGTAGGTCTATGGAACAAGTAACACACGTCCCAAATGGTTCAGCATACCCTCCCACTCGCTGGGCCATTTTTAAATTGTTTTAAAAACAAAACAATACAAGTGTATTTTTTTTCTTTTAAGCCAAACGCGAAACGTCAAAAGTAAAATGTTGCAATACGAATAGTTTCGTTGGGCTACCTAAAGTACAGTGCGATTCATAGCTATAGGATAAACCATGCAATAATCGAAAGAAATCATAAGAGAAGTCAGCAGTCGGTGAATATATTTCTATATACGTATCTCAGACACAAAACTTTTTTAATTGAATTATTGGACCGAAACGCAATGCACATATGTATATGCATGCAATATGTAGAATAATAGACGCCTTTTGTTAACCCAAATATTGTACATTCACTTGACTCAAGTGAGCCAAAAAGGGGCGGAGTGGCGGCCGCGAACGTCATGGCACGGCATCCGCTGCAGATGCCCCCAAAACACAGAACGAACGTTGAACGCGGGCAGAAACAATAAAATGTGCCTTTCTTTTAGGCGGCAGCCATCCAATTTACGTTGGAAGTGACTTCGTCATGGCTTAATTTGAATCAAAATTCGACTTCGAGTTTCGCTTCTTGGCACTCGACCAAAAAATATCGACAACAACAATGAAAGCTAGCTTCGAATGACCGAAGGCATTGATACCCTTGCCAATCGCTGGTTCTAATTGAATCTACATATGTCATATGAGCTTTGAAGAAATACTATATGAAACTAAAGCTTTACTGCTGCGATTTTGAAGGTTCCAAATGAAATATACATATTTAAAACTGACGGACTAGTTTTCATGTCGACTCGGCTGAATGGCTCTCTTCTCTGTGTTGTGAGAATCTCTCTGATTTGGTGAAAATCATAATACCCTCTGCAAAGGGTACTCGTCTAATAACAGACCCCCAATTGCAGCTGTTGCAGAACTATCAAGAGGCAGATGGTAGGGTTCCCAGACTGTGCCCATCCACTGTGACCCACTCACCTGGAAGACTGTTAGCGGCATGTGGAACTCGGCGCCGCCGGTTACCAGGAAACCCCATTTGGTGTCGTCCTTGGAGGCATACGCATCCGAATCGACATCGAAGGCGGGAAAGGCATCTGTGTCGCCGATGCCGCAGGACATCTTGATAATGGGCGCATTCTTCTTTGTCTCCGGCGTCGACCACTGGAGACCCAGTTGCTCCGGCATTGCTCCTTTTTGTTCTTTTCCCTCTGTCTCTCTCTCACACTTTTCGCAGTCTCTGCCGCTGCCACTGCCACTCTCTTCCTCGTGCTGCTGATTTTATTTATAAATTTGTTCTTGCTCTTGCGGCGCTTCTTCTCTTGCCTTGCCTTCTCTTGTCTATTCTCTCGTTTGCTCTTTTGCTTGTGAAAACTTTTATCGTTGTTCTTTTTGTTGCGTTGCGTTGCGTTGCTCTTTTGCTTGTTTTCTTTTTTCTGTCAAAATTTCACCCGTGCAAAAATATTATTTGTATTTATGGCTTGCCGGCTTTTCAACGAGCGTCTGGCAGAAGGATTTTTCCACGCTCGCTGGTTGTATGGAGAGTTCGTAGAATCAACTTTCAATCTTGGCCAATATTGCGAGTTATATAACCAGCAGAGCAGACTGAACGGATTGTGCAATTTCGGATTTCGATTTTAATGGAAATTGCAATTGCAATGGAAATCGCTGCAGGCAGAATGCTTTATACCGCCGGATACTACCAGAATGACTGCGTCTTGGCCGATAATTATGAGAAATGTATTCACACTTTGGCCTTCCACTTCCCGCTGGGCTCCGCGCTCCTCCGTCTTTCTCTCTGGCTTCTCCGTAACTTCCACACGACTGCACTCGACGACTCGGGCAACTAAAATAATTTTCGAGAAGTTTTCCTTTGTGCCTGCATTCACGTTTTTTTGTTCTTCATTCTTTATGGCTGCCGCTGCCGCCGCCGCCTGCCAGCCTCTCCCCTTTACTATATTTCATTTAGTTTTTCCCGCCTCTCTCTCTCTTTCTCTCTCTGACTCTGCCCCTACCTCTGCCTTTCTGCTGCGTGGCTGGGATGCCGTTCTTGCCTCCCGATGTGTTGCACTTTTTGCCGACTTTTTGCTCTTTGTCTACACTTTTTACTCGCAGATTATACATCTGTTGCAGAACTATGCGAACATCCAATTTGTGGGTAGAATGTGAGGGCAACAGTTATTTAATTGAATCCCCAACAGGCTTGCGGGCCTTGGGTGCTGGCTGATGATAGAAGAAACAGTATAAATCGATAAATGTCGATCAGGGGCTGGGTACCATACCCCCTTGCTCCCCTCCTCCATGCTACATATGTATGTATGTATGTATGTATGTACATATGAACTAAATAATATCGTATTGGTACTGAGCGAGTACTGAGAAAGAAGCCCTTTAATTTTATTACTTACACTTGGACTTACAAATATTAACCGATATTCTCCGAGAGGGAAAATTGTAAAAATAAAATAAATAAAAAATCTCAAATATGAAAGAGAGCTTACATTTTGACATTCATATAGAAATATTTCAAATTTAATATACATATTTAAATTAAATATTTGTATATTTAGATTAAATCTATTACCTAAAAATTGTATATATTAATTTATTTTAAAGTGTCTTACACTTAGATTAAATGTTGACCGTTTTAAAAAGACTTTTTAACACATTTAAGTGTAAATCAAAGATAATTCTATGTATTTCATCTTACTTAAGCACCGAATATTGTATTTAAATAAAGAAAATAAGAGTGTATGCACATATATAAATCTGTAAAAAAACAACTTATAATTTGAAAAGCTAATTAAATTTTTCAATAAAAAATTCAAAATTTAATGATTGCCTGCGACGTGCCAGAGCTCTACACAGAAACAGATGGATGTCATTCCGATGGGAAATTTGATTATGAGCAAAATAGTTTCGCCGTAAGATTGGCAGAGCCCAAACAGCCGGGAAACGAGCTAAGCAGAACGTGCCTTATCAACCGAAACGTGAATACCGAAAGGAACAACAGCTATGGGCACTGACAAACAGGAGACAGGCAGGCCTGACAAAAGGATGATGCCAAAAGAAAAATGGAAACAGAAGAGAAAAGTTTTCAATGGGCCAAATACCAAGTACAGAAAACAAATCTGAATTCTTGGAAGGAATACTCGTACCATACACAACCGAGAAAACTTACTTCGGAGCGAAGCGAAGGCAAGCAGAACCGATGCGTCAGATACCCTCGCAGATCTCTTGATCCACTGGAAACTGAACAACGGACACCTTGGAGATCCGATCTTGACAGCTTGCAGCAAACGGGAAAGATGAGCTAACTGGGGAGCAAGTTTTTATATAAATTCTCAGACAGATGGAAGAACAAACGGTCAGAGACATAGCAGCACGACTTTTGCTGGGATCCAGAATCCAAAAGTATTGAAAAATGCTCGCTTCTTTGCGCTGCAAATATCTGTGCAAAGTAGTCCTAATACCCTCCTCTTCAAGGGTAGAAACACCGACACAAATACAAGGCCCTTATCAGACTGGCACATCGCATCATCGCCACTGAGCTGCGACGACATTGACGGCGTTGTGTTGATAAGGGCGGGAGCAGGCGCCGATAAGGCGCTCCCCACAGCCGAAGAAGGCGAGAGTAGGGTAGGGGAATGGGGGGAAATGTCAAAAGTTGGGAACGCCTGTTCGGGGCTTTTTCTAGTTTATTTAAATCTACTTTATGTTTAATGTGCGGGCTCATTCGATGTAGGTTGTCTCGTTGGCCTCCTTGGAGTTCACCTCCATCACCTCGCATCCTTGGGCGTAGTCCTCGATGCTGGTGTTGTCCGGTGGAGTGACGGCAGGCACAGCGCCATCCTCCTTCTCAGCCTGACTGTCCTGATGGAGGGGGTCCTCATCATCATCCACAATCTCAGCGCTGTGCGGGTCCTTGATGGCCTGACGTCTTCTCCTGTTGGCTTTCTCCGGCTCAGGCTGAGCCGGCTGCTCCTTCTTCTTCGACTCCTCGGAGGATTCCCCCGAGCTATCCGTCTTGGCTTTGGCTTTGTCCTTGTCCTTTCCATGTTCCTCCGAGGAGCTGCTGGCGTCCTTGCCAGCCGCCTCAGTGGATCTTCTTTTTCTCTGTTCTGCTTGTTCCGGTTGAGCCTGTGCCGGCTGCTGCTTCTTCTTTTTCAACTCCTCGGAAGATTCTTCGGAGCTGTCCGCCTTGGCTTTGGCCTGGTCCTTGTCCTTTCCATGCTCCTCCGAGGAGCTGCTGGCGTCCTTGGCAGCCGCTTCAGGCGATCGCTTAACGACAGTCTTCGGACCACTGCTCTCGCTGCTGTCCCAACCCGTACTCAATATCTCATCGCCCTCCACACTCTCTGCCAGCTCCTTCTCCATCTCCATCTCCATCTCACTCTGCAGACTGGATCCCCTCTCGGCGGACTCCTCTACACTCAGGGGCAGGGCAACTGCCGCACTAAGGACGAAGGCCGCCAGCGACAGGAGCAGCAAGGATTGCTGCATTGTGATTTTCCTTATAATCCGCTATCGATATTCAGCAACGAATTCCTCTTTGCCTCCAGATCTCTGTTTTTGAACCTCGCGCTGCCAGTTGTGTTTTCCCACTAACTGTGGGTGCCCTGAAAGGTTTCCCACGAAACCTCAACAAATTTATTATCGCCTCGAATCCGATTGTCCGTCTTAAATGTAATTAAAGCATCCATCAAGCAAGTCGTGCCTGATAACGGCCCCAGCCATTGGCACAGTCATCCCCGTCTATAAGTAGAGCTGCTGCAATGTGCCAATAGATTGCCTTCCCGTCGAACATTCACTCTTCCCTTTGCAGACTGCGCAATTGCCGGATTGTGCCAATTGCGATTTCAGACCGGGACTGGACTGACTTGCATAATTCATAAAAACAAATTGAGGGGATGGGGACCCGTAAACAGAATCGGACTGATAAGCCCGCGCTCTGAGAACGAGGACCGAGACCAGCTCAGATGCGGATCATCAGAAGATCAGGCCGAGGCGTAATTTGTAATTATCGACGCGTTCCCAGAAATAAAAGCAAAACACTGCAAAAACTCGTATACGTACATATGTACATGGAAATCGCTGTACACGCAACCCGTAACTGGTCACAATTGGCGGTGGCCTGCTGACGAAATAAATTATAATTTCGGAAGGCGGAACGTGACGACTCGCCTTGAGAGACCTCTCAAGTTCAAGTATCCACAAGATGCCGAATCTTTTCCAGGCTGAGCTGAGCCGAAAACACCATTTAAGGCGTACAAACAACAGAGCCAAAGGACTTCCCACAAGTCCTGGGCCGCATTTTAAGACAGGACGTGAGCGGCCTATCGAATTCATATGGGAGCCCTGACGAATGTCCACTGCAATTTTTTCGTGCCTACTGTTTACGCGACTATTAAAGGACGATAAACCATTTTATTCCCGTTCACGTTCACCTGAAGCCGTCATTAAAGTAGGCGCCGCCACATAAGCGCCTTGAATGAAATGAAATACAAATTTATTGAGCACCATCAAAGGGGATTCGATTGGCCCTGGCGGAGAGCAGCCCCAAGACGCAAAGTTCTTTAACTACCCCGCCAGGACCGGCTTATTGAATATGATTCCCAGATGTCCTCGGCACATCAAAGGCTGCGCGAGGTAAGCGGGAAAAAAGCCTCTCCTGTCGTCTCTCATGCATAATTTAAGTGAATTTTGGATTCGCTGAATCAATCTCTTGCCCCCACCACGTCCTACAATACTCACAAAGCAATAAGAAGAAAAGTATTAAGAGCCGAAATCCACTCCAAGTGCTGCAGTATTTTCTATGCAAATTACGCTTTAGAACACTGCAGCACTTTATGCAAATCCAAAGCAAGACACCTGATGCCGCAACAAAAAATAATACACAAAAATAAAACAAAAAGGAAAGCAGAATAGGCCAGGGGAGGAGATGTGCCACGCGCCTCGTAACATTTTGTCATATTTATTAAAAATTTATCAATGTCATAAAGTTTGCCCCACAAACACACGGACGCGAACAAAAGGAACGATCAATCAAATTTAAAGCAGCCCCAAAAGGATACCACAAATGGGACTCCAAAACATGAAGAGGGAGTGATTAAAAAAAAAGCTTTAAATTAAAGATATGAAGAGGCGGCAGAGAAATTCAAATTATATGCCATGCTCTTAATGCTTAATTTATATGTAAAATGTACGAAGTATCTACTAGATACTAACTAATCGCCGAAATCCAAGTAGCGCCACTACATTTAACAGCGGACACTTCTTGAACTAAAAACGATCGATTGCATACATTAAGATGCTCGCTGCTGGGGAATTCGTGTAGAATACATGTAGAAATCATGTAGAATTGCCAGTCTAGTCTTGAGCAATCCATATATTAAATTAGATTTTTCACAGTGTATTTTACTTTTATATCCGGTATTGGAAGAGTTTAGGGATATATTAGTTTTGTGGTGGATGCGTGTAACTGCCAGAAGGAAGCGTTGCCGACCCCATAAGGTATACATATTCCTGATCTTCATCAATAACCGAGGCAATATAGCCACATATCTATGTGAGTACCCACTATGAAAGTGTTCTTGGTATACCGTTATTTTGAGAAATGGCTGAGACAAAAGAATTGCAAATCCAACCTATTAATGATTGGAAAACAGTATGGAATACAACATCGAATTCCTAATATCTCTGAGGAAATCTGTATTGCTGGGTTTTCTGTAAGATGTCTAAGGGTCACCCATGTTTTAGTTGTCACTATCACACATTCAACTCTCATCATATGAGCTACGAGTAGTATTAGGTACACAACAACTTATCGCTAACACTAAAAACATATTCCACAACAAGTCAAACACATTAACATGGATACAGAAGCCGACCCCACTGCAGACAACACTGAGCCCATCGCAGACACTGATGTCACAGAGATCGCAGACGACCAGTCCCAAAATGTCCAAGATGTCCAAGATGTTCCAAATGGCTCTGAGGATCCAAATCAGGCGCCAGAGTCCGAAGCACAGGGCCAAGAAGAGCCCGAGAAGCAAGAGAAGCTGAAATCCATTCTCCCACCGGAAATACCAGAAAATAAAGAAGCTGTCGACGGGCTAGAGTTAGAGGAGAAGCGCGATTCGGTAGAACTAGCCTCGTTAAAGGACGAAGAAAGTGTTAAGGAAACGGAAGATGGTAAAGAGCCATTGTATGCTTCGGGCGAGGATTTAAAAAAGAAAAAAAAAGCAGAGCGAAGACTGCGGATAAAAGAAATGGGACAAAAGCGTTTCATGATTAGCGACGACACCTCGAGGGTATCGTTTGATCCTGGGGCCCTAGAGGAGGAACGTGTCGCCGATGAAGAAGATGATCACTCGGAGTTCCGCGAGGCGCGGAAACGAGAGGAGAAATTGCGGGCTCGTCACACGCTGCTGCTGGAGGAGCATTACGAGGATGCGGTGATGCGAGATGTGGAGGACGATGATTACTCCGACATTGACTTGGAAATGTCGTCCATGAGCATTCAGAGGAGCATTGATAGGGGCACAGACACCGTTCGACTGAAGGAGGACTTTCTCAACGACTTCGATTTGCCCAGTCTGTCGGACTACTCCGAGGAATCCTTGGTGCATGTTAAATCTGTTATCAAACAGGACTCCATCATCCAGGCGGCAGTATCAGATGTTGGCGCTTTTGTTGATCCCCTAACCGGCGAGGTTCTGAGCAGCACAAGCTCCACCTCGTCGGAAGAGACCCAAGTGGTAGAGGAAGAGGAGGCCATAGAAGCGGAAGAAGAACCGGTGGAATGTCCAGAGATGTCTGACGATGACCTGCCAGTCCCGAAACTTCAGGGCGACCAGTCTCTACACGATTTTGACCAGTTCCGGCAATCCTACCTGAGCCAGAATCTGGGAGAGAAGGAACGAGTTAGCGATGCCGAGGCCCGTACGCACCGAATCGAGCTAATGATTATTACCCAAGACTTTCTCAAAGATCTCATCGACGCGCTGGTCAACAAATCGGAGACCATTAATCTGGACCATCTACTCAGATCCCAATGCGACAAGAGCAAGCTAATGGAAGAGCTCATCACCGTCACGAAAAACTTTTACTTCGAGAAATTAGACAACATCTTCCTCCAGGGTCGCCTCGTCGAGTACTACAAGCGAGGCAAGAACATGCGAGTATTCTCCCAGCTAGATCCGGAGGACGCAAGCAACTACGGTATGCGGTACACCGCGGCCCTGGACCAGGTCGATTCTGTGAGGAATCGATTCATTACGGCCAAGCGCAAGAACAGCAGTCTTATGAACAAAGTGCTCCTGGAACTGCACTACACTCAAACCAGCGCCTCGCGCTCTGAAACGCATCTAGATCAGACCGTACGACATTATCTCTCCCTCCAGGACATGGAGTACCTCAAGCGGCTCACGGATCGTGAGCTGAGACTAATGAATGTCAAGCGAAACGAGATTAGCGACACGCGTATCGTCCTCATTACCATGAAGCACACTTTGGGTCGTTTAACCGAAGTAAGTGCTTGCACGCAGATGTGGGTCCAGCGGATCACCTCTTGTTTTCTTCTTTCCCCAGAAAATCAATCAGTTGGAACGTGTGGGCGATGATCTGTCCATAAACGACTTCATATCCATTCAGAATCAGGTTGTTACTTTGGACAAGAAGATCGAGGGTATACCATAGATTTTTAGCTCCAATTCATGCCATTTCTAATCTATCTAATACTATCTCCAGAACGAAATATTGAACTGAAGAAGCTCCGCTGCAAGTACCATGTGGATCTGCATTTGATTCAGCACAACCGAGAGAAGGCGCTGGCTCTAGCCCACAAGCTTCAGCTCTGTAAGGCCTCCCTTCAGAAGCTTTTGGACACGCAGCACGCGAAGAGAGAGGATCTTTATCGTGTGAAGATGGACCGCACAAGGCTCCGCAAACAGCAGAAGGAAATGTCGTACCAGGGCGGCATCCTGTCGATGCCCTCACTGATGTACGAATACGATAACACAGTGAAGGGACTGCTGGTGAAGCGAACCAGCGTCTTCAAGCTAAGGGAGACCCTGAAGAACCTCAATCGTCGCATACAGGAGTATGAATCGATCTCCATCTAGGAATCTGCACCAATAAAGATAGATAGAAATGCTCATAAGGAGCATTCGTTTGGCCTTATATTGCACACTGTTCCACCCTTTTCAGATCTCCAATTTACCAAGTGACAGGCTATTCTGGACTAGATACGAGTATTATCAAAACCTATGAAGGGTACAACCTCCATGAGTTTAGTGGCTTGTCACCCATAGCCCGTTTTCCCAATCCACGTTCCACAAACAACATTAATTGAGATTATAAAACATGCGAAATACCAAAAAAAACGAGGGGGAACGTTGTGAGTTGCTGCTGCGACCGCAACTCTACATTTATACCCGATACATAGTCAGTATGCATTCATTAAACGACAGAGTGCGTGCGAGAGAGACAGAAAATCAGTCAGAACGTGTCGACGGGCGCTGCGTAGCCACTGCAAATTGATTTGTTACTTTTGGCTATAACAATAATCCGATCTGATTCGGATTAAGCAAGATTCGGCAATCTGGTAGATATGGCCATTCTCTATGATTGTGCGTTTTTAATTTTCTCCTATCTTCAAAATTGTGGTTGCCACAGATTTTCGTTGTTTAAGGCTGCGGAAGGGGGTGGGCCGAAATTTTGAAACACACTTGTAGCAGTGAGCTATCAACAGTGAGTTCTGCAGTGAAAAATTACAAATAGTTTTGTAACAGTGAGAGCTCGACAGTCAGGTCTAATAGTCTCTGAGATCTGTGGATGCTCCAGATTTTCGTCCTTTGCGGGGGCGGAAGGGGGTGTGGCGAAATTTTGAAACAAACCTGTCAAGGTCCGATATTATAGGAATGTAGATACAAGATTTGGTTGCTCTAGCTCTTATAGTCTCTGAGATATAGGCGCTAATGTTTTGCGGCTATGATACGTGTGTGTTAGAGAGAGACAGGGCGAGAAAAAATGAAATTGTTTTCTTCATTCTGGCTATAATAATGATACGATCTGATTCAGATTCTGCAGTCTAGAAGATATAGTCATTCTCTACGATTCTGCGTTTTTGGTTTTCTCGTATCTTTAAAATTGTGGATGCCACAGATTTTCGTCCTTTGTGGGGGCGGAAGTGGGCGGGGCGAAGTTTTGAAATACACTTGTAACAGTGACATATCACAGAAGTCCTTATACAAAACTTCGTTGCTCTAGCTCTTATAGTCTTTGAGCACTAGGCGCTGATAGGGACGGACAGACGGACGGACGGACGGACGGACAGACGGACAGACGGACAGACAGACATGGCTCAATCGACTCGGCTATCGATTTGTAAGGATTTGCCATCACTCGGCCGCACAGCTCCAGGTTGGTGCTGTTCTGGTGCAACGTAGTATACGGTGTCGCCTAGTAGGAATACAGACGTGCAACGAGAGACTCCACCGATGCTACCTCCGTCGCAATCCGGCCGAGTACATCAACCGCGACCGGCAGATATGTGGTGTCTCGCCAATTATTTGCTTTGAATTGCAAATTGTATGCTTGCTCCAGTACAGTGTCCATTATTCCGTACCCCTCCGACAAATTTTTGCGCATGTGAACCTCTGCCAAAATATTGGCGGGCATTCGTCCGAGATTATGCCCATCAATCGGCGAGCATATCCCAGCTGACGAATGGCGTTGAGAACTGAAGACACACCATCGTCAATAGTGTCTTGCCCGAGAACACCGACATCCGAGACCTGCAAAATAATATGTAAAATACATATACCAATTCTGGCTGACCAGAGGATCATATTCCTATGTAGGCCCTGAACACGAATTCACGGTCAGATAAGGAGAACATTCAGGAGCTGTTCGACCAGAGGAGTGGTGGGCTAGTCAGTGCCATACAAAAACCCATCACCAGCTACCACCAGACGGACAGCAGCTGCTCCGTGGCGCAGGTGGCGGGACAACCTGCGGCGATAGTTTCGATTAGCAGCCACCAGCAACAATTGAACAACAACCACAGCCAACGCAACAGCAACAAGTGGTTGCGCCGCCAGTGGTAAGACCACAAAAACAGCAGAAACAGCAGTGGCAGCTCTGGAGGAAGCAGGAACCGCAACAACAACAGCAGCAAAAGCAATCCCTCAATGACCAACTGCAGCAGTCCATCAACAATATTGTGCCACAGGCAAAGGCGCAGGCGCTGCAGCAAGTGCAAGTGCAACACTAGCTGGCACTTTGGCTGTGGCCGCGACTGACAGCAAACAGCAGCAGCAGCAACAGCATCGTCAACATTCAGCCAACGTCCGTGCACGACAGCAACTCGCCCAATCAAATGCCCAATATGGAGGCAGCAGCAGCAGTAAGTACTTGCACTTTAAACTTGACATTGACATAACCGCATCATCACTTCCAACAGCAATCGCCATTGGCGACTTACAATCAATCGCAGGTGGAGGCGGTTGATCCGTTTGCCAATATATGGCTGAGTCGGCACAGCAGTTGTCACATCCATCGCCCATACTGCGTGCGGTCCCTTCTCAATTGCAATGAATCGCAGGTGCAGTTGCATGCGCAGGCGCCGCAGCAGGAGGAGCAGCAATCACCACAACCCCCACTGCAGCCACATAGCCACATAAGAAAGACCTTTGATAAGAAAGAAGAGGCCGAGACTGAATTTATATTTGAAAATTCCCTAACTGAGATAAAACCTTATTCAACCTGTTTTCCTGTCCTTTTTTTATATATTCATCCTCTTTACTCGGCTTTTTTTTGTCGGCTTGTCCCGTTTTTGTGACGAGTTGTTGGCATTACTGTTGCAAAATAAACATTCAGGGACACGTAATACTAACAATCCAAATATAGCCCAACCAGTTGGCCTGAAGAACTGAGTGACTCAGAACCAGAAAATAAAATACAGTTATTCTGTGGGGTCTGCGAGGGACTAGTGGTGGTCATCGCCATTTGGCAGGCCCTTACACAAATGAGAAAATTGCAGAAGGGCATCGTTTTGTCCTGTCGGCACTTCTTTAATTGCGCGATTATCTGTTTTTGAAGTGGAACATTAGTATACCCTTTATTTGTATTTCGAATTTCAAAGTAGGTGGACTCCAATGATCCAGATTTACTGCAGTGTCCCAATTGGGGCGATTTTCACTGGTGTGAAGTTAGTCGTGTTATTTTAGGGTTTCGTTTATTTAGCCTATTCCTTGCACCACAGCGTCTTTTTCTCTTTATAAGGACTTCAGTCAGGCGTCAGTCTACTCACCCAGATGTGCATTATTGTTCCATGTTCCAGTGCCATCCCGTTGCTGCCAAACTTGTTGCTGCTATGCCACTATAAAGAAAGTGAAGAGCTAAAGAAGACATACATACCAGAGGTATCGACGGTCCATACGCAGGCTTGAAGAGAAAAAAATCAAAAATCAAAAAATCTGATTCGAAATGAAGGAACGCATAATTGCAGAGCAGTTAGGCGTCATAAAGCGTATGGATGATCTCTCATTCGTCAACTAAAGTGATTTTCTTGTTGTCAATTTGCCCAGAAATTACCCATTCCCAGTGCCCTGAAATTCAAGTGTTTTTCTGGATCTGGCTGGACTGTAATCCAGAGACGGGTCAACGGGAATGAGAACTTTAATCGCAATTGGACCAATTGTCTTGTCAGGCAGTAATATTATTGCTTTTTGGGTTGTATTGTCCCGCCAGTCGGCAAATAAGCATTTATTTCTGGAGCATCCAACGAGGCTTATTTGAAAAAGTGTAGAGCCACGAGTGTGTAGCAACACATACTAGATACTACAGGATCCAGAGAGACTTCCTACTTATTGCATAAGCTTGCTTATGCATAAATAATAACCCTGAATTGGCAAACAAAATCTCTTAATGAACCATTATAAAAAATGTATTTCCCCATAATTTTCAGTGTCAAGATTGATATTTATCTGCTTGTTTTTATTTATCCCCTCTCCATACATTCATGTGTATAAATATATACAACACAAATAAAAGTGAGAGAAAATATTTTTTTCTGTTGTATCACATTTTTCTCTGTGTGCAAGCAATTGTTGAAAATTTCCAAACTCTTTAAAAGATCAAAAATCAACATTTTGACGATTTTTTTTTTTTTTGATTTATTGGAATTATGAATGTTTCTATATAGGATATAAAAGTATACAGAAAGTATTAGAAAGCGCTGCAATTAGCCAAAACTAATTAGGCAAATAATTAGTTTACGAACATAACGAATTCGGGGCAGCCCGAAGCCCAAAATACTCTTACTAAGTCAAATATTAAAAAAAAACAACCATTAGTGTCAACGAGAGGCAGAAATATAAATCTAACTAATCGTGGCGCATATACTGGAATAATCCTTCGAATAATCGTAACAAATGGTTGAATTTAACTTCTTAATCCTTAGTGGGTTCCAAAAGTCCCAAAAAGTGTTTATTCTCTCTGCCAAACGTAATACATATAATGTATTTGATTTATTTCTCTTTTAAATAAATTAAGAAATCATGAAATACAGCAGCTGAGGACGTGGAATATGCTGAAAGCCGTCTGGCCTTTCTCAGTTTTGGCACTCTCTCATAATTGTTGCACCTGAAATATATTTATTTGAAACACACACATACAAATACAGTAGGTAGTAGGTATAGGTATGCTTATATGGATAGACTTATTTCGCGCCTCCGACAGGTGCGATTCTGTTTTTTTTCGGGGAAATTCCTGCGCGAGTATATACATATATATTCATTATATGTACATATATATTGGATCTTCATGACGGTTTGACCTCGACACGCTTCAGTGGAATTTTTTTGGCTGTTTATGTTTGGTTTATAACGACGATACGATATGATGATATACCCGAACATACCTACATATATACGAGTCATTTATAGAACGGGTTGTTGCGAACATTTGGTGTTCTTTGGGGTTGGGGCAAAATAAGTAAAGACTACACCCACACAAAAACAAAATCAAAAGCCAAAACAAAAACAACAGCAAGAGCACGATCGGAGACCTCAAGGTTATAAAGGGGATTAAATGGTGGAATCGGAATCGGAATCGAAATCGAAATCAAATTGGAAGTGCAAGTGGAAATCGAAATGTGGGAGTTTTCATTACTTTATTTTATATAGATTAACTTAGGCGTACGAGTATACTTAATTTAAAGGCTGTAATTTAAGCCTTTGCGTTGCTTTTGTGTTGTTTTGTGTGAGTGATTTTTGTTTTGTTTTTGTTGTTGGTGAGGAATATTTTTGTGTTGATGTTTCATATAAATATATATATGTATATATCGTGTTTGTGTGGTGTGTGTTTATATAAACCTAGCATACATATGGATATATCGTGTAGAAAAAACCAAAGACAGATGGGGGCATCTATCATACGTCCATCATCCAGCGTCCGTCCGCACAAAGAAACCGCTTACTTGCCGAGCAGGATTTTGCGGCCAGCGCCAAGGTTCTGGCCGGCCTGGGTGGCACCCTTGTTGGAGCCAGCCTGGAGACCGACAATGGTCTGGCCGGCCTTCAGCTGCTCGTCGGTGAAGTCGCGCTTGCACTCGTCAGCGGGCTTGGGGCCCAGGAAGGGACCCTTGAAGTCGTCGTGCTTGTAGGTCTGCAACGAGATCAAGTCGCGGTCAATTGTATCCACAGAGCAGGAGCAGAGAGTAGGGTTTGCAGGTCAGGGGGTGAAACTTACAGCACGGCCCAGGGCGAAGATGGTGTTGGTGACATTGGCAATGTCCTTCTTCTCGTAGAGATCGACGGTCTGGAAGACATCGATATCGGGCACACCGTACTCCTTGAGAGCCTTCTGGAAGTTGTTGATGTTCTCCATGAACTTGAACTGGCCGCCGGAGGAGTTGACCTTGGGCACGGCATTGGGGGACAGGATGTTGATCAGCTTGCACAGCACCTGGCCGTCCTTGAGCACATCCTCGTAGGCCTGGCCGACGGGGAACTTCTCACCAATGATGGACTCCACCCACTCCTGGGCCTCCTTGTCCATCTCGGGATTGCGCTTGCCGGCAATCTATGGGGATCAAACGAGGATCAAACGAGAACAAACAAAACTTTAGCAATAGCCACACAGGATTTTCTTAATTTAGTTGCACTTTTGTATCGTTTTTCTTTTCAGTTCATTTTTGAAATACATTTTTCCCTTTGCATTTTCTTTATTTTTCCACAATTGGTATTCACCTTGGCACGAACAGCACGTTCAAGAGACATTTTGTGTTGTGTTTTTTGGTGGGCGTTGGGTTATGTTCTTCTCTAAAGCCTGGGCAAGCTAACACTGATGCCTGGCCACGGGGCGTATGCTGCTTTTAAAGCGCGAGAGAGCGCACTCCCGCAGTACGAGCATCGTTCAAGAATTTTCCAAAAATATATCCGAATTCGGAGTCGGCTGCGAGAATTCCGAGGCGTGGGCGTTTCTGTACCTATACATCTTTTTGGTCCGATCACGCCTGCTGCCCCCATGAGTCGTGCGATATAATTTTAGAACATCATCAGAAAAAAAGCTAGAGAAAAACGAAAATCGAAAAATCCAAAGCACCAACAACAGCAAATGCTTAATAATTTTCACACATATTGCGAGTGTGTTGAAGTTGTTCTAGTTGTTGCCCTCTAATTAATAAATATGTGTGTACATATGTACACACTCTACCCAAAATGCGTTGCTCATCTGCATTTTTTTCGGACTCTTACTCGGACACGAGCCGGACGACAGCCAGCTGTCCTGCTGCCTTTCTGTGTCCGATGTGTCCGATGTTTCTGTCTGCGCGTGCATTTGTTGCTCGTAATTTCCATGCGATCGGCCTGCATGGGGTCATAATTAAAAATGGCACTGAATTGGGTCGCTTCGACTTGGACACGCTCCTGAAGCGACGCGTCCAATGAGCAAATCTTGTTGAGGTGCTCAGGATTGGTTTCGGTAAGGGAACCATATCCATGTGGAATTTATATTCAATTTTATTACGGAACTGTGTATACTCTTGTAAATTACAATTGTCATAGCTGTCAGCCAAAATCAGCCAAAAAACAAGTCCTTGTGAGAGAGCTATTTATGGTTCAAATCAATTTCAAAAATCAAAACACCAAGTCGTTTTCTTTATGGGTGCTCCATAAATTATAAAAATTTCATTAAAATTATTCGCCTGATTATATTATTTACAACATATGTATGTACATACATATCTACACAAAAATCAATCGATCTGACAGGGCATCAAAAGCACCGACTCCCAAAGAGTGCGTACTTTCTTTATTCTTTTATTTATATGTAATTTGTATTAGTTTTAGGATCTCACTCCCACAAGCTTCCTGAAAATTATTCTAGAACCCGTTCAAATCTAACTATCAACTCTCATTGGATTTCAAACTCAAAATGAATATTAATTTGTAACTGGTTATGAATGAGTGGACTGTATAATTTGTAATAGGTTTTACATCATATATGTATGTATCTAGTGATTATAATATCGGCGGTTATATATCTATCATTAGCGGGGGTTGATTTGCGGCGGTACACCGATGTGCGGGCGGTTGGTTGTGATTCTAATTTTCTACTACCTTCAACTCCACAAAAGAAGTCGAGCAAAAGGGAATTGAAAGATCATGCGATGCGACGGTCCAATGCAAAACGGTACACATCGATGTATGCGTGTGCAGCTGCGGGCTTTGGCTATACGTGTGAGAACGTAACAGTTATTTTTTGGACACAAGCAATAACAACACAGCTATGCGCGTAAAAATAGCTATTTAAGCGGGACAATACAATCATGAGCATAAGAATAGGGCAGTTGTAATATAAATGAACATTGAACTAAACTAAGCGGCTAATTTCTCAACAGTAACTATACTATTTTAATACAAATCAAAGGAAAATCACTGGGAATCAGAGAACGAGAGAAGCATTCATTAAAAATATTCAAGGCCGGAGCTGCTTTAATGTCCAGACAATTAATTTGAATTATGCGCTGTGTGTTATTGAAAAACACTTTTGGGGGGACATCAAGCGACTGTCTGTTGCCGTCCAAAAAATCTTCCAAATGTCACAACAAGAGGAAGAAGACACGACAAGGCTGCCGCGCGGCCAAGGGGCTCTGACTTGTCTGCCAAAGTTCAGGCGCACCCTCCTCGAAGAGAGATGTTTTATTAAATTAATGTTCCACAGAACCGCTAGTACAAATAAAATAGTACAAATAGCCCCCCACCACACTGAGAGTGGCGCTCGCGATAAACTATTTCTAGGGCGGATACAGTTTCGATAACACTGGGACGCCAGCAGTCGTGCACGCAAAAGGCTCTACAAATTTGTGCTCTGGGTAGTATTTGCGAGGTATTTCTTTCCCGAAATAGTGGCGCTGCGTCAGCATCGAAATTTTTCCAGCCACGTAGTTCTCGTTCGCGCTCTCGCTTTTGGGGTCTTCTGCTTATTTTTCTCACACTCAAGCTCCACCGAGAAACAGAACAGAGAAATTCTCGGGCCGTGGCGTGTTGGTTTATTTTTACCACCTCCTTGGCCCGCGGCGACGGACAACAGGAGGACTATTTTTTTAATGAAAAAATATATTTTTCGGGTCAAAAAGAAAACCATAATCATTTCGATTAAGTGAATTAAATTTGCCTTGGGCCCTGTCCCGCTTTGCCTATTGTCTTTGGAAAATTTAATTAGGGCCCCCGCAGATGTGTGCCAATCTTTCAGACCAATTAAATTATTGTAATTGTATTGTGGGGACGGAATGGTGCCCTCCTAGAAGTGTAAGAATCCAATTCAATTATGAGGCAGATATCTGGCAAACAATCCAGCGACCTGAATTGCAATGCCAACAGAATCTCTGCATCCTGGATAGCCTCTGATGTGCTGTTTGTCCTTCTGTCCCCTAAATGGGGAGCCGGATAGCTTGGACATGCATTCTCATTCCCCATCCCCCCATCAACAGGCATCGTTCGGCCTGCAAATTGCATGTAGGTGGCTCGTGTTTGTCTAGGAAAATTGGATTCTAGTGCGCAAACATTCGGGAGAGCAAGCTAGTTTATCCAGACGCACTTGACGCTAAATTCGTGGGGATTATTTTCCCATAAATCAGCATAAAAACTCCACAAAGGCCTGCGAAAGGCCCACTCCATCCAACCAATTCGGTCCACTGAAATGGCCATCAACCCAAAATGGCCGACGCGTATCCCAAATGAAGTCAGGCGAAAATTAGGTCGTGGAAGCTGGAGCTGGCTGTAAGGCAGTAGCTGAAACAGGATCTGGGCGGGGATTCAACCACTTGCTGGCATTTCTGGCCGCTTCCGTTGGATGCTCACAGTGGAGCGGAAACGGAAATCGAGTCGAGCATTGTCCTGCAATTTCATTTATCAACAAACAGAAAACGGCGCTCGTGCCTCCGAGTGTCCGAGTAAGTTCCTCCGGCTAAGAATAGACACATTATTTATTTAAGCCAAACATTTAATTGGAAAATCACGCCCAATGTCGTCATTTGGCCAACAGAAATAAACAGACGGCTCGCATTGGTCGGCGGGAATAGTTATTTATAAGTTTGCTCATAATTTCTCTAGACATTTTCCCGCATCTTTCCGATAAAAGCAATTAAATAAATTTCACATTTTCACATTGTTGCAGCTCTAGCCAGAAAAAGATTTCGGAAAAGGCTGTGTGTGGGGGGGAAATACTCTCATTTTATTCTGTTTACCATTTGCCCAATATTGGTTCTAACAATTCAAGCGAAAAAGGCAAAACGCAAACGGCAGAGTTCTCCTGGAGCTGGAGCTGGAGCGACTTTTGGCTCACTTTTCGATTCAATTTGCATTTGTTTATCGACACAATTTATTTATATACCCTGAAATAGTATAAACAATATATTATAGAAAACATATATATAAATACATAGCTGTTTAGTATAAATACATATGTGTATGGTACATATGTATGTACATACATATATCATACACATGTCCTTAAAGGTCATATGCGAAATATTTCCATTCTCAGAGCTCATAGTTCTCACCCAGCTGTAGCTACAATTTAATGAGAAAAGAAATAGCTTAAATTTGTATAATACAAACTTAAAAATAATTTTTCTTTTCAATTCTTGCTACGAAAATAAGTACTATGTATTTCTATTAATTTATTTTTATTTCATAATTATTTATTAATTATAATATACAAATTATATTATTATGTATATTTATAGTATGATTCATGATTCATGATTAAAATTACTTTATTCCACAGTTGAATTCCACTCTGAATTACAAAAAGAACAAATAGATTTTGGTACATCTCACCAGCCTGGGATTCTTTCATGAGAGTATGAATCAGGTCTGATAGACAAAAATAAATTCTCCAGCCTTTTATTTGAAATGTTTGGTTCAGCAATTATTCCGATACGGAATCTTTTGAACTTCTTTGTTGCCTGTTGGATGTTTGTTTGGTCTGTTCTGTTCTGTTTGGCTATCCCGCCTCGTGAATATCATTTACTTGAAGTGAGTGTCTGTCTGTTTAATCTTCAGCCGGCTGGGCCTGATAAATGATTCCGCCGCAGCGGTGGGCGCCCCACCTACAGCTGAAACCAAAAAAGGTTAATTAGAAATTCAGCAGGACCGCAGCAAAGATAGGAGGCACTTAACCACAACAAAAAGGTCTTCGTCTTCGCAGGATAAGTGTTGCGATGGGCAGAAAGCAGGTGAAAATAATATAATAAATGTACGGGTATGTCAAGGCCTAGGAGAAGAGCAGCCAGCGAACACTTTAATCAATAATTCAACTGTGACTGTGCATCCAGTCGATGGCCCACTCAGCACGGACTCGAGTCCGTTGTCCGACCCGAAATAAAATCCACAACAAATATGGCTACGAGTAATAATCGAATGCCGGGCGAGAACTAAAGCCAAATCGCTTGTCCCAATGGTACAGGGTACAAGGCGAAAACTTTGTCAATATTTCAAACTCACGCATGGTTGCCTGCTGCCTGAGCTCTGGTGGCCCCCGGAGCTGCAGAGACCAGTCCTGAATGCTGAATGCCGAATAAGGAATGGAGAATGTCGGATGCCTTCGCCTAATTGAATTTCCCGGCTAACACTTTAAAGCTTGCTGCCTGGCTACTTAATAGCCTCTTGTAATGAGATTTCAGGCACTCCCACTCGCTGGCAGTTTTCGTCTAGCAAAAACTTTCCATTTCAACAAATTGACTGACGGGAGCTGACTTGGCTGGAGCAGACTTCAAAGCAACATTTGCACTAAATCAATTTGCACAAAGTATTTGCCAGTCTTGGATTCAAGCCGTTCTGGACCACCGCTCCCCAGCCCAGCAGCAGAGAAAAGTTTTATCTGGAACAAAAGTCGTCGTCTGTCATCCTTAACTCAATTTTGTAGCGTACAATGTGTGTCACATTAGGGTTCGGGGCCTGAGCCCAGGCTGTCCTGTCAGGCAGTTCCAGTTTTTCAACAGCTACATATGCTAATTCGAAGCCATTATGTGCCTAATTACAGACTGTGCGATTTTGTACCGATTGTGAGATACCGTTCGAGTTTAAAGGGTTTCAAATATCTGGTAGTTCCTGCATGTCTGACTCTTAAAAAACAATTTCCTGCAATTGCTACGTTAACGTACAAATCGCAAAATGAGACTGTTTGACTGCATTCTTCCGCTGTTAAACACCCGACAGTTCCAACTGCTGTCTGTTACGTTGCTTACAGGCCATAAACGCGAATCCAAAATACTCTTTCACTCGTCGAGTACCCTGTAGGAAAGGCGTTGTCTGCTTTCAATTTCATTTGTTTTCAGAAAGTTTTTTCCTTGTGAATGCTGTACGTAATTTATGCGGGATGGAAGAGTATCTACAAATAATTTTTCCTAACATAATAATAACAATAATTACAATTTAAATGAATTTCCTTTTTGCTCGGAATATTTTTACTACAAAAAATATAAATAAAACGACGGTGGCAGTAGCATCTGTTGTTGTTGGGGCAGTTGCATCCGGTCCGGCGATGGAACGCCAATAAATAAATTCATTCATTGGGGGCGACGTGGCCTTTAATCAAATTCAACCCGACATGCAAATCATAAAAAATATTCACAGAAACACAGCTTTCCCGAGTCGACGCGCGAGTACCCCTTGCCCACTCCAAACAAATTTGCACGTATAGAGATTCGTATCGATTTAATCGACCGATAGGACAATGGAAAGGGCAAAAATTAATTTTATTTCAGTAGCAGATCCAGGTATGTATATAATCGTTTCTCATATGACTTGCAAATTGATGCATATTAGAGACTATAGCTGCTATACTCCCTGTCAGAGAAGAGCGAATCCAAGCGGATGTGCTTTGGGGTCCAATTGCAAAAAGCTAAAACGTTACACCACCAGAAAATCTGTTCAAGTCTGTACAGTGTACACTGTACACTGTCAACGTAAAGGGCAGAGCACATAAATGCTGGGACAACGTTGAAGAAAATTGAAAAACTTGCAGGGCGAAAAGTTTGCTGCGCGTGCCACAAAAAGCAATTGCAATCCACGCTGAAGTTGCTCCACTCGCCCGACAGATGACAGCGAAAAGTCAAACCAAAGCTGCAACCTGATGAAAAAAGGCAGCGACCAGGTGCACGTACCCATAACGTGGCCGCGAAGCTGGGAGGGATTGAAAAGACATCTGGAAATGCGTGCCCCAAACTTTTTGTTTGAGCTGGGTGTCCACGGCATCGAATTACATGTGGGGGCACTCAGAACTGGGGAACCGTAGAGAGCAATTAGCGCCTCGCAGTCAAAGGATTACCCTTCTCAATTTAGGTGTACTCGATACGGCTATTAGGCCTGACATGCTGTCATTAGTACGTCAGACCCAGAGCCACGTTACCAAATATTTGCCAAACATTTGAAGTACAAACTGCCGCCGGATCCAGTGGTAGGTCAACATGCTCCTCCAACCTGCACCCCACTCGAAAGGAACGCGTATGCTAATGCGATGGTAGCCCACGAAATTACTTTGAAATCAGCGGAACATATCCTATCCCCTTCACCAGCAGAACAAACATCGAATTACACCCTGCCTTGGGGCAGTTTAAACGCGAGGTTTAATGGTCATACATTTCTAGTCCACAGCTGTGTGGGGGACGGAGGCGGGGAACTGGAAGTCGCCGATCCGCTCCATGGTCTGACGCAGCTTTTCCAATCCCGTGCAGTTCGCCGCATAGGCGTCCAGTTGCTGCATTGCGGCAAACCAGCGCTCCAGCCGTGGCCAATGCGACAGGCGAAACATGAGATTCACCGTGCTCAATGTGGTCACAATGGATATATCAGCGATTGTCAGCTGGAACCCACAAAAACAACGTTGAAACTCTACTCTTAATCGAATCACTGCAAACGCAAAGAATCGCATTAAGTGCTGCGGTTACCTGGTCGCCAGCCATGTAGTCGTGCCGTTCCAGATACTGCTCCATGATACCGTAGGCCTCGGTCAGCTTTCGTTCGTGATGGGCCACATCCACATTGGCGAGTCCCCTGCGAACAATTTCCGACTGTAAGCAAGAATGGATGAGAGCGGAACGGAACGCTTGCACTTGGTCAAAAACGCACCATGAAATCACTATCACGGCGGAACAGGAAGGAACATTCAAAAAGCATCCGATTTAGCACCTGCATGCGGGCATCGTGCTCCTTCGGCCAGAGTGTGCCAGAGACATCGAACTTTTCAGCCAGATGGATGAGTATGGCATGGCTGTCGGTTAGCACAAGTTCGCCGTGGACCAGCACGGGAACAGAGTGCTGGGGATTGACCTGTGGATCAGCAGATCATTATCGAACCTGCATAACTACACAAAAAGGTCTTCTTTTACGGATAAGAACGCTTTCTCGAATTGAGCTCCCTTGAAGAGATCCACGAAACGGAGCTCGACTTCAATGGCCAACAGCCTAATGAGAATCAAACAACTGCGTACCGGCGGGCTGCGATCGTCGTAGTACAGAATTGGCTTGGGATCAGACATTAGGAAACAATTAGGCAGGTCAGGTAGATCAACAAACGATCGCGTTCAGACCCGATGAACAACTGAAGAAGCTGCTCATAAGGTAAGCTGGAGACAAGACCTTCTTTGTGGGATATTCATATGTATGTACGAATATACTTTTTCTGTCTCCTTTGTTTGAGAAAGAATGTTGAGGCAGCATTTTAATAAACAAATAGCTTTAACCAATAAATCAATAAATTTTCTATTAGATTAAATATTTTGTAAAAATGTGTTTTCATTGCATTATTTTTAAAACAAAAAAGTTCTTAAAATAAAAATTTGAATTATTTTGTCTACATGGAACCTACACAGATGATGAAATTTCTACATGATTTTTACATTAATCAAACTAATTAATCAAAACGATAAATATCGATATTTTTAAGATAAATACAGTGTTGCATTATTTTATAGCTGATTCTGGCTATAGTTTGAACGCTCGAAGAATTTGAAAATAGCTATAAAATAGAAATCGTGCTATTGAAAATCTATATAGTTAGCTATGGTTTGATATTTTCTTCAATAACTGTACAAAGCTTGCACTCCAAAAATATGTATCTGATGTGTATAGTCGTTCCCATACAAAATTTGTATGGATAAATATTAGCCTGAACCATTTTTTCAAAGTAGACAAAACAATGGACATTTTATGAATATACGTATTTATTTGTATAAATTACGAATAATATTTCTTGTTAAAAAGTATGCCAATTTTTAAGCCATTTCTTTTTTAAAACTCAGCTTTTTTTCTTCTAAAAAGTTGGCAGTACTGATGAAAAGTGTAGTGCTGGTCAACGTCTTAGAATCAAAAGCATCGATACTTTGATTCGATACCATAACAACAGTTCCACGTGCAGCGCAAATGGAGCTAAAAAAAATGAAACCTGTCAAGGATACCACGGATGAATCCACAAAGGAAGCAGGCGAGGATAAGTCCAAGAAACGCCGCAATCCATTCAATACACAGCGCCTTAAGGAAGAGAAGGAGCGGAGGCAGAAGAAGCGTGCTCGTCTCATTGTTCGCAACATTAGCTACAAGTCCACGGATGCCTCACTGCGGGAATACTTCTCCAAATGGGGAACGCTGGAGGATGTAAACATACTAAAGAGAGGCGACGGCAAGCTGGTGGGCTGTGCCTTTGTCCAATACGAGACCATAAACCAGGCCACAAAGGCTATACTGAAAACCAACGGAAAAGATCTGCAGGGAAGAAAAATATTTGTGGATTGGGCGTTGGGCAAAAATGAGTATTCGGCCAAAAATCCCAAGGATGAGGAGCCGGAAGAGAAGAAGCCAAAGGTGGAAATTAAAGACGAAAGCGAAGAGGGTGAGCCAATGGTGGCAGAAACTAACGACCAAGCCGCCAGTAAGGATGGAGGTGATGCTGAAGGAGCATCGGACTCCGCCTCAAATGCAAGTGAAGAAGACAGTGAAGGGTCTGATGAAGATGGCGATGAAGATGACAGTGACGATGACAAAGATCAA
Organism: Drosophila lowei; assembly: GCA_008121275.1. Classification (NCBI taxonomy): domain Eukaryota; kingdom Metazoa; phylum Arthropoda; class Insecta; order Diptera; family Drosophilidae; genus Drosophila; species Drosophila lowei. Next base: position 4,368,582 of record CM017778.1, read on the forward strand.
AAAGAAGACAAAGATAAACTGGGCATTGAAAATATTAAAAAGGAAAAAGTAATATCCAACGATGTCCAAGAAGGTTGCACAGTTTTCATCAAGAATGTCCCATTCGATGCCGACGACGCAGACCTGCGAAAGGTGTGCCGTAAATTTGGCCTGGTCAACTATGCCATTATCAATCGGGAGGCTGTTTCGGGTCACTCCAGGGGCACAGCCTTTGTCAAATTCAAGGCTAAAGAATCCGCTGATCTATGTCTGCAGGCAGGGACTGAGTTCACGCTGATGGATGAGGTGCTGGATCCGCATCCAGCTCTAAGCAGAGATGAATTGAAGTCGAAGCAGTCACGGGAAAGCAAGGATGATGACACTGGAAAGGATTCGAGAAATTTGTATCTGGCCAGAGAAGGCCTCATCATGTCTGGATCTAAGGCTGCCGATGGTGTTACTGCTTCGGACATGACGAAGCGCCATGAGTTGGAGCAGATGAAGACTCAAGTGTTAAAGAACTTAAATCGGTAAGACTTGCTGTTTCCCTTCCTGATCAGATCTGTTTCCACCTATCCCCATTCTTGCAGATTCGTTTCGCGGAATCGTTTGTCCATACACAATCTTCCCTATAACTATGACGACGAAAAGTTGAAGCAAATGGCTCAAACCTACACAGGCTTTCGCCCTCATGAATGTCGAGTAATGCGTGAGCACAAAATCACTCCAGAGCATCCACATGGCAAGTCCAAGGGCTTTGGTTTCATCTCCTTTGAAACGCATCAAAGGGCATTGGCTGCACTGCGTAAACTGAACAACAACCCGAACATATTTGGCGCCCAACATGTAAATATATTCCACCCAAAAGCAAGGATTATAATCGAACGATTTCTTTCAATCTTACAGCGGCCCATTGTAGCTTTCAGTATAGAGGATCGTGCGGTTCACAAAATCAAAGAGAAACGCGACGAGCGATCCAAACAGAATAATCCCACCTATCAGACAAAACTGCAGCAGAAGAAAGAGCGTCGTCAGCAGCAGCGGAACGGTCAGCAGACCAAAGAAAAGCCTCCCCAAGCGGACAACAAAACTAAACTGCAGAAGCAAATCAAGAAACTGGAGGCCACGCGAGCGGCTAGAGCTGAAGGCAAGGAGAAGGAGGAAAAACAGCTCACCGATGACCAAGACTTTGTGGGGGCGGCCGCAAAACCCGGAACTGCGTTGCGTATGCGCTCCAAGAAAAAGATCATGGAACAAGCCCAGGAGCACATGAAGCGCGTGAAAACCGAGAAACGCAAGACCAAGAACAAAAAGATACGCGAAACCCACCTGGCGGAGCGAAAGGCCGATAATCGGCCCAAGCAGGGACGCAAAAAGGAGATTGATGACCTGAAGCCCCTAATTGATAAGTATAAGAAAATGATTACTGGCAACCAGGATGGCGGTGGTGTCAAGGGTATCTTGGGTGGTAAAATTAAGAAACCTAAGCGCACAAAGTGGTACGCAGAATAAGCTTCATCCTGTCTAGGCTAAGAAAAACGCTAGCAATAAAAATGTAAATGAGAAACCCAACCCAGGTGTCTCTCAGGTAAATGGGGACATTTTTCGTATGAACATCTGCCGTATAGGCCCTACAAGTGAAAGATTCTACCTGTTAGATGTGGTATATATAATTGGAAGACAATGTCTGTTCTTCAGTATTGCCTAGCAGTGTCTGTGAAGCGTTTCGGGCGCTCTAAATTGAATACAAATATTCCAAAGATGGCTCCGCGTGAAAAAGTTGAATTTGTTTTAGTTCGCCTGTCGTATGTGCCATATATGTAAGTACCCAGCATAGATTCCAAGTATTGCGAAATCATTAAGGAATTCCAATCCACAGCCATCCTTTATATCCACGCATCAGCTATCAGATTAGAAAACATCCTCCAACAGGGTCAGTTATACAAGTCCGTGATTGGTTCGAGCATGTAATGCTAAGAGAACATTCGAAACTTCCACCTGGTGTTAATTTGCGCTACTCCGAGTGGCGCATTATCACCGGAGACGTGGATCTTTTCAAGGTGGAAGGCTGCCGCTTCGACAAGATCATGTTGGTGCTCGGCGAGGAGAACATATCATGGGTGTTCTATCAGAATATGCCACTACATCGACGCATCGAGGGAAGTGCTTGCTTACCAGTGAGCTACTGCGGCTGCTGCCTCAACAATCAGTACTTGGATATTATGGAGAAGATTAAGCAAACTCTGTCGAGAACGAAATTGCGATAAAATAAAATCATCATTGAAGTACTAATGGAAACAATAGTTTATGTTAAGATGATCGTTTTCAATTTCACTATACAATAGCAGCTGTCTACTCCAGCCAGTGGAAGCGAGAGCCGTACTTGGCTGGTGGCTTGGGGTAATCCTCGGGCAGGCCGGGTGTGGCATCCGGATACGATTTGAGCTCCTCCTTCTTGGGAGCCTCGCGTGCAGATTGAATGACCTGGGTAATATAATTTAATGAATTTAATTTAATGTTACATTTAATAAACATGATTTTGACGATTAACTTACCTTGGCCCTGGAAAAGTAGCCATAAGAAGGGCGCTCCCAGTCAAAGTTATCCTTAACACACTTGTCAAACACACCTTGGGTCTTGCGGCACCTTAAAATAGCGAATGATGAGCATCTTTCGATACTAAGAGGACCTTTAACTCACTGTGCAAATGCCATTGTACCACTGCTCTTGTCCAGGCAAGTGGCGTACTGCATAAACTCCTCATGGCAGGTCTTCTTCACCTTGCGGAAGAAGTTCAGGGCGCAGCTGGTAACGGCCTTTCCCTCCCCCAAGCAGGCACGCGGATCGTCCAGCTCTTGCCTGCACAGCATAAACTCCTGAAATTACATGGGAATTAAACGTAAACAAACTCAGAACGGTGGGGTTTTGAGGTTAGGTTATATAACTGAAACGGACCAATTTTGGTGTCCAGACCGATCTTAATCTATGCTTTCGTTGCACAGCAGCTAAAGACTTATATATAGAATTAATCTGAAGTAAAATAAATACACTAACATTATTTTCCTGTTCGCATTGCTTGCCTAAATGGAAGGCACCCGCTCGCATAGCCGCTGAAGAAAGATTCAGCTCTTGGACATTGAGCTCAGCCTCCTCTGGCAGCGTTGTGTTGTTGGTAATGACCATGGCGGAGTTTCTCTTCTTTCCTCTGTTTTATTTGTCTACAAGGAGCGGTTTAATTGATATTGTAAATATTGTGTAAATTTAAATTTCAATACACAGACCAGTGTGACCGCGGACTTATCGTTAAAATATACCGTCCGTCCCTCAGAAATATACCAAAATATACCGTCTCATTTAAAAAATATACCGTAAATATACTGACAAATTCAAGTTGTATTATACATATTCCTCGTTTTTGATATTCCGTCGAATATTACTAGCTAGATAGATATTTCAGCCACACCCACATAATTTTATCTGATTAATGAATCAATTTTCTACTTGACTGGCTTATATTAAACACTTGCTTTTATTGGATTTGAAAATGATTTTATACCTTTGAAAATGAAATTTAATAGATTGATGCAATTGACAAAACATACCATGGCAACTACGCGCTAACTACAGATTTTCTACAGGTTTTAACCACATTTGTATGTAAATACTAAAAGCGACACCTGAAGGGGAAATGTGTTCGTTTCAAAAATTGTTGTCCGTTTTTATACCCGATACTCAAAAAGAGTATAGGGGTATAGGGTTTAGGGATTTGTGGTGAAAGTGGATGTGTGTAACGTCCAGAAGGAAGCGTTTTCGACCCCATAAAGTATATATATTCTTGATCAGCATCAATAGCCGAGTCGATTGAGCCATGTCTGTCTGTCCGTCTGTCCGTCCGTCCGTCTGTCCGTCCCTATCAGCGCCTAGTGCTCAAAGACTAAGAGCTAGTGCAACGAAATTGTATACCCAGACTTCTGTGATATGTCACTGTTACAAGTGTACTTCAAAACTTCGCCCCGCCCCTTCCGCCCCCACAAAGAACGAAAATTTTAAAGATACAAGAAAGCCAAAAACGCAGAATCGTAGAGAATGACTATATCTTTTAGACTGCAGAATCTGAACCAGATCGTATCATTATTATAGCCAGAATGATGAAAAAAATTTCGTTTTCTCTCGCTCTGTCTCTCTCTAACACACATGAAACCTGGTCGGCTTTGCCTATCACTAAAAGTGAGTTCCTAGATCTCAGAGACTATAAGAGCTAGAGCAACCAACTTTGGTATCCACACTCCTGTGACATCGAACCTGCACAAGGGTATTTCAAAATTTCGCCCCAACCCTTTCCGCCCCCGCAAAGGACGAAAATCTGTGGCATCCACAGATCTCAGAGACTATTATGGCTAGAGCAACCAAATTTGGTATCCACACTTCTGTTAGATCTCTCTGTTACAAGTATATTTCAAAATTTCGCCCTACCCCTTCCGCTCCCACAAAGGACGAAAATCTGTGGCATCCACAATTTTAAAGATACCAGAAAATTAAAAACGCAGAATCATAGAGAATGACCATATCTACAAGATTGCCGAATCTGGATCGGATGATTTCTATAGCCAAAAGGAACAAATCAATTTGCAGTGGCTACGCAGCGCCCGACGACACGTTCAGACACGTTTTCTGTCTCTCCCGCACGCACTCTTTGTCCCTCACAACGTTCCCCCTCGTTTTATATTTTAAATATACTGACGAATTATGCAAGTTCCATCATATTCCTCGTTTTTAATATTAATATATTAATAGAACCTTCAGCCCTGCGCTCATAATTTTATCCGACTAATGAATAAATTTTCCTACTTGACTGGCTTGTTTTCAATACTCCTTTTTATTAGATTGTGTCTAAAAAAAAGGCTTTAGCGAAAAAGGTCAAGCAGATAAAACGTAAGTAAGTAATCGTTAATTTTAAATTATATTTAAATATTTAAAATTTACAGATGTTACTCGAACAGAGAACAAAATTAAAATGAACTAAATGAACTATGTTTCAGCTTGAAATTAGCATTAATTGTAGTTCAGATCGCTGCCAGTCGGACAACAGAATTATATTTGTTGGGGCTTAAGTTAATGCTCTAGATGTCCTTTAGAGCCTTTAGTAGGTCTTCATGGTCAGACTTGCTTCGAATTTATTTACGTTCATCTCCTCTAGCGGGCGGCTTTTCGTAGTTAGCATCAACTCCACTTGATGGAGGTTGGCGACCAAGAGCAGCTACACGCACTACACATGCCACTTGGAGGCCATTATCCGCCTCATTTTGGTCTGCTTGGAGGTTAGATTTGCTTCGTGTCCCTCTCCCCAAGAAGACATTGAACTTTTATTTGAGGGCATACCGATCGCGCGTCTTGTCGTGCTGCAGCAAATCTTCCGTTTTGTTCTGGAAGTCCTTCAACAGCAATCCTTCAACAAGCATCTCGAAGTGGGCGATGATCAGCTGCTCGGTGGAGTTGAATTTGGTGCTAAACTCTGGTGACGTCTTGTCAGCCAGCTTACACGAGATGATGAACATGCTCTGGCCCAGGTCCTCGCCCTGTTTGTATCCGGGCGATTATGTCCAGAACTTCCTTGTGACAGTCGAACTGTTTAATCTTCACGGCCCCATGCTGAATGGGAGAGTTTATAGTGAGGATGAGGCATTCCCTGCCAGAATCGCCTTCAACGAGCACCTCCTGGCTTGGCTCGGCTCGGCCACCTTTGTTCTCGCTGTTCTCGCACAGCCTGTTGGACTGGTACAGGCCAAAGGAGATCTCCTTCAGTGAGTTCACCTCCAGATCTCCTTCAGTGCACATCCTTGTTGTCTGGCTCGTGGTCCCACAGATCACTCGACCCTCTGACATGTTCCCTTGGACAGGATGGTCATTGTCCACCACGCAGGGAGCCTTTATATGCATCTGCGGAGACACCGCGCCACCATCAGCTTTAAGTGACATATATTAGACAGATATGTTCCTCGACCCTCGCTGGAGCTGAGCAAGTCCGCCAAGATTACAGTCAGCTCCTTCTCTATAAATTGGCTTAGAGTCGTTTTTGGGGACATCTCCAAAGAAAGTTGGAAGAAAAACTTGCCAATTATGCCAAAAACATAACAACATAACATCCCATAACAAATCATCTAATTATTATATATCTAATCTATTATATTTCCCATTTTGTCCGTTTGGTCTGCGGCCGTTCTTTCAAATCGCGCGCCCCGACATGCCTGAGAAAAAAAGATATGGACAACAGGGAAAACGGCACAGAAAACGCAACGCATAAAAGGTAAAATCCACCCTTTTGCCCAATATACCTTGAAGACAAAATCGGCTTTTTGAAAGCACGAATTTTAACGCAGAATGTTGCACATTGAATATAATTATATTAAGTGAGTATGGAATGCAGGGACATTGTTGCGCTGAAAAAGGACATTGCTGCGATGAAAAATCCTTGAAGTTTAACTTTACCGTTCATAACGTTCCCTGGATGACATATATTCAACGGGATCAGACTGAGTATCCTAGTCGGGTTGCAGGGCGGGCAGCAGGAAGTCCAAGCGGTCCGACAAATAATAAGGAGGGACACTCCTTTTTCCTTTCTGCCGCATCCCGTGACAGCGGACGAAGGACTTCCGTATTGAACGCCACCATTCCTTGCATTCACCTACTGTGGGATGGGATTGAAAGGGAGGGGGGAAGTAATTTAGTTTCATTTCTATGTTTCGGTCATGTACATATACAAGCAAACACTTACTTGACATTCCCATCTCCAAGGCTATCTCCTCCCATGCCTTGTCTATTGACACCCTTCCCTTGCACTGCCGCATGTCATATATGCATGGGTGTCTCTTCACCAGCAATATCTGGCGGCTGTTGAAGTCATGGTCGGGAAGTTTGTCGACCAACATCAGGCTTCTGAAAAAAAAGAGTCAGTTATTTAGTCGCCAGAGTAGGAGGGAGAGTGGGCTCCCCATGATCTTTGAACCCTGTGCAAAGTATTGCCTCCATACCTGTCCTCCAGTCTTCCATCTTCTGGCCGGGAAACAGCCTGAGCACCTGACCCTCCAACACATATGAATCGCTAAATGAAACTGTCCGACTATGACGTACGACGTATTGGCGCGTGGAGCTCAGCTCGAATGCCATATCCTTCGCTGACAGCGGGGCATTCTTCATCCCCTTCCGCTGCAGAAAAATCTTCCCAGGGAGATTGTCATTAAGTATGGTCAAAATGGACAGTTTTCCCATACTGCTGGCGGACAAGGTGGTTGGGACGCTGGAAATGTCGAGGAGGTAGGCGACATATGGCCATTGGAAACAACAGTTGGGACCGGTGCTGCCGGAGGCTTCGTCAATTCCTCGTGCGAATCCTCAACACTATCTACAAATACATCCAACATATGCCCAGGGCATTGAGGTGGAAGTGTAGCGAATTGGAATCTGTAATGAATGGAGAGATAACATAATAATGGCTTAGTGAAAAATGTGATAAGCGAATCTACTTACTGGTCGTTGTCCTGCGCGGATTGGGCAGGTGGCGTGGGATTCAAAGTGGCTGACACTGCTGTCGACGATGCAGGTAGCGAGTCACTAGGGGTAAAAACAAATATATGTATATATATCCTCATCTGCATCTTTTAATGATATTCCCACGTATTTGGTCTCGAAGCCAGGCTAATGTGCCACCCTCTTTTCAAATTGATCATTGGCAATATCCCTAGATCCAACAAAATGGAAAGTGTTGACGATTGCAGGTTTCAATTTGGATGGCAGTGGTGGAGCAGTGGTGCTCGACACCGATTTCCTTGGAAGCGACGTAATAACAGAGGCACTGGACTCGGTTTAACAATCAATTGAAGGTCAAGGCATGACAGCCAATTTAATGGCACTGATGTCAGATAGCTGCCATGCCAATCTCGAAGCCAAGATACATGCCGGATATTATTACCCAATTCTGTGGGATAAAATACATCTACGGAACAACCTGACGAAAAAGTACAATCAGCAGCTTTACAACATGCAGTTCGATGATTTGAAATGGAATTTCACCTGGAGCCAGAAATGATAAAAAGCGGATTTTCAACGAAATGGATAATATTCAAAAATTAATATGGCGAAAATTTGAATATTCTTCGGATCATTCACCACTTAAGTACGGCTCGACAGCATGAATTTTGAGTTAATCGGAGCGGCATTAACCAGGCCTATGGGATGTTGAAATACATAGATGTAAACAACCGGGCGGAGTTTGAGGAAAATTGAGTTTGTGGCTTTCGTGGTGGGAGTTACGGAGATCCTAATGCCGAAGCCGTATTACCCACCGCAGCAATCCCCTGGAGCACAGGCATGGAGGCAATACTTTGCAACAGGTTCAAACAGCATAGAGAGCTCGCTCTCTCCCCTACTCTGGCGACTAAATAATAGTTATTTCCTTTTTCAAAAGCCCGGTGGTACCAAAGCTTATACCATAGCTAATACCTGGTTAATATTAGCAATCGATTGGTTGATATATTAGATTTATGGTGAAAGTGGATGTGTGTAACACATTGGAACAATTCTGGTCAACCGAGAACTAAGAGACACTTGCATCCAGCCGAAAGACCGAACCAGAAGACGCAGTGGCATATTTAATTTATAATAAATTGTTTTAAGAATCACTCCAGCACTGTTGGGCTGAACATTGGAAGAGGCAACCAAACCACTATTAATTTGCTCTCCAGTTGGGGGAGGGAGACCGTCACCGCCAGAGACAACACCAGACTCGGCTGAGACGAAGCAAAATTGTATATTCATTAGCAGATGCGATGAAAACAAACCCGTTTGCTAAAACAACTTTGCCGCAGTATAAAAGGCCGCTGTCCACTAGCCCATTGTTTCACATCTATTTGGTTCACGCTAGTAATGCTGAAATATGTGAGTGGAAGCTGTCAAAAGTGGTTTAAAAATCTTAGTTAACATTTCGCATTCAACAGACTCTGATCTTTGCTCTGGCGGTGGTGCTGGTTAGCTGCAGTGAGGACGATCGTAATGCGGAGCTGCTCAAGTCGCAGAATCTTCAGAACCTGGACGGAGCAGGGCAGTTTCAGCACGAGATCGAGACCAGCAATGGCATCTCGGTGAAGGCCAAAGGAAATGTTAATGGAATACAGGGCGAATACTTTCTTCTGGGGGAGGACGGAAAGCCAATCCGCGTGACATACACCGCCGATGCCACCGGCTTTCATCCCCAAATCAACTGATCAACAGATCAAATGATGACCTTGACTATATATTTACGAAATTTCTGTTTGTTATGAAGTGCAATTAAACGTTGGCACCATTTTGTTCCATTTAATTTATGACTTCACGGGTGGATCTGCCACCAGTTAGCCAGCACAGCACTCTCCCAACTGGTTACACAGGAATTTTAAATTGCGGATAATGTGAATTCGATTGAAAGTATATAAGCCTTAGGCCTTGTTTCATTGAGCAACACTTTGCCTTAACAGACATTTTCAGAATGTTCAAATACGTAAGTGGATGCTAAAGTTCTGGGCTATCGCTCAACCCATCTGTATGTTCACTCAACTCTTTGTATCCCAGCTGGCCTTCATTCTGCTGGTTGCCGCTTGCACCGCCACCGCCACTGCCACCGACGACGATGCGCATGCTCATGTGGAAAAGCAGTACAAGAAAGAGGACGGACATGGAAAGTTTTCCTACGGCTATGACATAACCAATGGCATTGGTGCCGGAGAAGCTGGGGACGAGCATCAGGTTCATGGTGAATATCACTTCACCTCAAAGGAAGGACTGCCCGTAAAGGTGTCCTACACGGCCGATGAGAATGGCTATCATCCGCAGGGTGATCTCCTGCCCACGCCACCACCCACTCCAGAGGCAATTCTCAGGGCCTTGGCCTACATCGATGCGCATCCGCACAAGGAAGAACCACGTCCTGTCCATCCTCATTCCCAGCCACGGTTGGTTCATTCCCAGCCAGCACATTCTCATCCAACCAATCCACATGGCCCTCGTCACCACTGAGCATTTCAGAGTGCCATTCTTGTGCAATTGCGTTCTGCTTTCCGCGGAGTCTCCTCTCCGTAGGCGTGTTCAAATATTAAAAGATTACAACGCAAAACTTATCATTTTTGTGCTTTATAATCAAAGGGAAAAGGGCGGCTGCTAAAAAACAATTTCTTCTTTTATACAAATGCATTTGTCACCACGAGAAAAGGATAACAAAACAGACGCCTCACAACTTGGCACTGCCCACCGGCAGCCCGGCTCCAGTGCGCGTCAGTTCCATGTCCACCGAGGTCTGGCTGACTAGTTTCCGTATCGCATCGAATTTGGCATTGTTCTTATCTCGCACAAGATCAAAAATGACGCTCTCACTGGTGGTTATCACACAGCCTGCCTGTCGCAGTCGGTCCAGGGCCAAGTCCCGATCCTGGTTTAGACGGGAAGAGCAGCAGTCCGCCACTATGTACACGTTGATGTTCTGCTCCAAGAGATCAATGGCCGTCTGCTCCACACAAATGTGCGACTGTTTCACGAATGAAATGAGAGTAAGTCTATGGTTTAACTAAATTAGACTAGGAACCAACCTCCAAGCCGTACAGGACCACATCTTCCGGCTTACCGCTAAATATATCCTTGATTACGGCCTTCACCTCCGGTGTAACCATACTAAACAGGGTCTTACTAGAGACCAGCTTTGCGTGGCTCACATCTAGTTGGGCCACAGTCTTGCCCAGCTTCTCGGGATAATGTTCGGTCACGATCAGGGGTACATCTAGCACCTTGCCGGCTTTGGTCTGCAATCGAACTTAGTTAATCTCGACTACCTTGCAGATAAGAGCAATTCCTAGTCAAAGGTCAACTCACCAGCTTGTCCACATTCTTGATCATGTTGTCGAAAAGAGGCATGGCAAGCCGAAACTTTTCCTGTATGTCGCATAGCAGGAACAAGGTTTTCTTCGGATTTAGGTGACGTCGCAGGGCCATATTTGCTGATCAAAGGATTTAGTTTCTGATTGGAAATTTGGTTTCTGACTAGTTGTTTGTTGTTGGAACCAGCGTAACAGCTGATTTCCAGGGCTGAATGCATCAGGTAAACGGTAAAGCTGAAACGGTAAATCAATAACATACACCCCCACCGATTACTTCTCGCTGCTATCGATATGGCGCAATCTTCTCCCTGAGTAGTCGCATTTGATTTTTTTTTAATTGCTTGAAGCACCTTAAGGTTTTTACTAAACTTCCACCACAATGTGATCGTGATGGAAAAGCTGACACATCACATGAGGGGAGCAGAAATATTAGATGATGCGACTGCCATTTTAAGCTACGGGCACCTCGGCCCTCAGAACTCAGAAAACGAACTCTAGCCTAAAGTTTGATCAGTTTGAGAAAGACTGCCCCTATCGACTTCCAGTAGCAGGAGTTTCGCTACGGTACAATCTAATCAGCTCGTGGATATACACATATATATTCGGACTTTGTCCAATACCCACAACTAGCAGTTTGACTCGTATGAATCATGCAATATGTTGGCAATATCTTATATGTATGTATTTTCGATATTGATATAAGCAATAAGCGCCTTACAGCCTTAGAAGACAACAAAACGGTCTTCAATGAATCTCATCTCTAGCTGACTCGAGTCAGCTAATAAAAGCATGCCAATCACGTGATCTATGGTATGTCCATCCGAGGTCTGGACATTTCCATGAACACAATATCCTACGGGTGTCGGGTACAGTAAACGGCCACAAATAGACGAGTTCGCCGAGTCATCATTGGGCATGATTGAATATTGAAACTCCCTCTAAACCATAGAGTAGGAAGTTCTTTCCTAAGAAGATATAAGATTAATTCAGTAAAAATAAGTATACAAAAATGTACCGATTTCTATTAATCTATTGATTTGTTAGGTTCAATACCTCAGGGGTAGCTGAACTTTGGATAAACTGGTTTGCATTCGGCGGTTGCTGTTCTTTTCTTTCACTTGGAGTTCTTCTTTCTCCAGAAATTTGGTGGTTTAATGTGTCTCAGACGACGATTTGTACTTTGAACCCTCGATCAGAAACATCCACACGTGTTCAGCATAGAAGAAGGGCGGTAGACAAGTTTAATTAACAATTTACTACATATTTCAATTGGAATTTGTTTATAGACAAATCAATTGATTCACATGAGAACCTTTGACGTCTCCAATTGCCAAACAATTTGCTGGCCCATGCTCTCAATTAGACTTTGTGCCTTCATGGCGCAACACAACAGCCAAATTGCAAAGGTAAGCGGACAAGAGTTACGACATTCATTCGGAAATAGAGTCTCCCCGAAAACCACTGACCGAGGGAAAGCCTCACGCAACCTCTGCTGATAGCAGAACAAATTTGCTTATCGGAGGAGGTACTCTGCTAATCCGGATTTCTAGGTGTACGCAAAGTGTTTCGATTCGGAGAGTCTGAAATGCGATTTTCGAAAAAACAGTTGCCATTTCCGTAACGTTGAACACTTAATTTTAATAGTTTTCACTAATACGAATACATAGTATTATTCAATAATTTGTGGCGTCACAGCACGCATACTCGTATATAGTATTGTATAGTATAGTTTTGTACGTTTGTGTATATGTATATAAATAGGTCACAAAATTTCCCAGCACGAGATGCTATGAGAATGCTTCTCGCATAAAAATCGAAGCATTTCAATAACTGTTAATAATGGTGCTCACTGTAGTCCATTTTTAAAACCCTGATATCTAGCTATTCTCGGCTTATAAAATATACATGTATGTAGAATATAGAAACCCTGAACTTATTCTTAATATGTAACTGAACAATAAATAATATTAAGTATGTCGATAAAACATTAACGTTAGGCATTGTGACTGTCAGTGCCTAGCATTAAAAAAAGGATCGGCCATCACTTGGTCGGATTTCAAATGAGTTATTGTCGGCGCTTAAAGTCTGAGTCGGAACACCCCTATGGTTTCAATATGTAACAATCTGTTGGTTATTCCAACGAGAGGTATATATGTGTGTAGGCATATGTTCTAATGTAATTAACAATTATTTATATAATTATTTTTCTATGGAAGACTCTGTAGTGGTCGATCTGCATTCAAGCTTTGTTCACACAGGTATACGAAAAGGTCACATTGTTATGCACTTTTAGGTACGACATCAATCATATTAAACTAAAGGCCTACGACTAAAGCGGTTAGTAAGTGCCAGGCGACGCCTCCTGGAAATTCCCCTTTTTTCATTAAATTCTACTAAAACTATCGCGATGGAACTATTGCTCTGTTAGCTTGGTGAATATCTCATCCTGGATTGACTGGGCCCGTTCTTGCTCTTGGCGCCGCCACCTACGAGACAGTGGAGGAGCAAAGAGGTCGTAGTCCAGCTGCTTTCTGTACTTGTCTAAATATATCTGTGAGTTGTCCGCCCATTTCAAGTACGTTAGGACCCCGCTGGCGCTGTAGCCAATGACCAGAGCGATGAGAAATCCGAGGACACTGAACCACAGATAGGAGAGTCGATAGAGCCATAAGTACTCCTGTTCAGTGGCCACCTGACTGCTCTCTATGGTCAGGCGCAGGTCCTCTGCGACAAAACTGGTGGTATTTCCACATCCTGAAGTACTGAACGTCAGGGTCTGGGGTTTCGGTTTGGGTCCACCAAAGCCAATGAAGAAGGCGAAAATGATCGAGATCCAGAAGCCCAGGAGCACGCCGCGTTGATTACTGCGCGTTGTGCAGACTCCCAACGTAAAGACAGCTAGCAGAGGTCCTCCCACCACACCAAAGATGGTGAGCGAAGCTTGTAGGACACCACCAAGGGAGCCAGCCCCGAACGCCAGTCCAATGCAGAGTAGACCAAAGATAAAAGCCACAACTTTGGTGGGGAACGTGGACTTGGAGTCGACTAGAGTCCGTTTAAAAATGACCTTGTATAATGGCTTCAGATAGTCCTCCAGGGTAACGGCCGACAGAGACGTGACTGCTGATGAAATGCTGGAAAGACTAGCAGAGAATATTCCCGAGACAAAGAGTCCACACAGGCCGGGATATTGACCTAAGGCAATAATATATATAAAATAAAGTAGTATTTGCAGATGATAACCAGACAACGTACCCATGGTGTCCACAGCGAACAGCGGCATGAGCTGGTCCCGTGACTTGATGCGTCCCTCCAGCAGCGGGTCGCAATCGCGGTAGTAGTAGAAGATGGCCAGCCCACTGAAGATGGTGCTGAAGCTGAGCAAGCCCAATATAGGTACATTCCACCAGAGCGCCGACTGCGCGCTCTTTAAGTTGTGGACGCTTAACAGCCGCTGGACCTGGGTCTGATTGACGCCATAGAGCGAAAGATAGGTGACCATGCCGCCAATGATTAGGGACCACCAGGTGTGCCGCACCGTTGGGTCAAGTGAAAATTCGGTAATCTCGAGTCGGCCACGCTCCGCGGCCACCTGCCAGATTGCGCCCAAGCCGCCAGCCTTTATCCCTGAAACAGCTATCACGGCAAAGATGGCGGCAAACATGAGGAACGACTGAAAGACATCCGTGATCAGAACCGCTTTGAGGCCTCCGAGCGTCGAGTAAAAGGTGCAGACCAGTCCAATAACCAATATGGCCGTACTCCGCGGAATGCCAGTAACAGCCTCCAAGGCCAGAGCCGGAGCATACAGGGCTATGCCCATGTAGAGGACCATTTGAATTGTGAACGCTAAGGAGGCACACAGACGGGTGGCCTGGCCAAACCGACGCTCCAGGTACTCGTAGACACTTGTTGTCTGCATGCGATAGAAGACCGGCAGAAATATGTAGGCGGCAATGGGCGTGCTGCTCCAATAGGCGAGATTTATCACACAAAACATGGTCCCAAACTGATACGACTCATTTGAAACGCCCATAAGGGAGATGGCGGACATGAAGCTGGCCATCAGGCTGAAGGACACAGGGAACGTCGTCATGCTCTTGTCCGCCATCAGGTATTCCGTTGTGGTCTTCTGCTTGCCCCCTGTATACCGATAATAGATGCCAATCAATGCCGAAATTATCAAAATGCTGATCAATACGGCCGCATCCCACGCATCAAACGTTCCCACAGTCATGGTGTTGTTTTCGTCACACGAGTGAATTGATTTTTCTACAACAGCAACTCACGGTGAATCGCCGAGTCTGATCCGCGTAATGACCTTTTCCGCAGTCAATGGAAAGCGCGGCGCAAACCAAAGTACGCGCAGCCAGCGAAAACAAACAGCGCGTGGCTCGCGAAAATGATTTCGTTTGAACCGTCCGGATTGGTTATTCTTTTCGTTGATTGGCACAGCTGATTTCGTTTGAACCGTCCGTGTGAGCCCACTTAAGCCCTCTATATTTAAATAGTTTAACTACTTGAGGAAAATGGCGGAAGATATTAACGATTTTAAATTCTTCTTGTAGATCCATGCCATCCTTCCTCTGAACTTAAAAAAACACCACGATATCTTTCACCTGAACTGCGCTAAAATTATTCAATTTTCATTATTTTCAGTGGAATATTAAAACACCCCCTTGGCTTGTAATAGGTTAATCGTTCTCCGTTCAGGATTGGAAACCATATTGCTCAATTTTGATGTTCCGTCAAATATTATAAGCTAGATAGAAGCCTCAGCCCTGCCCACATAATTTTATCCGATTAATGAATCAATTTTCTACCTGACTGGCTTGTTTTAAATGCTACTTTTTATTGGATTTTGTCTAAAAAAAGGTTTTAGCGAAAAAGGTCCAACAAATAAAACGTTGATTGGCACAGCTGGTTAGCAGAAGGGCTGGGAAAATATCGATAGCACTATCGATACCAGCGATGTTTTATTTTTACAACAGTCACGATCACGGGAACGGAGTTTCGTCATAAAGAGCATCTCTGTTTTGGGCCTTTAGCAACACTGCCCGAAGATTGCGCGAGTGGAAGAGAGCTAGCAATAGACTGCTCGCCTAACACACATGAGCAAGAGAGAGCGCAATATTCTGCCGTTTTCTACGCGACTGCAGCGCCGCCGTCTACGTCGACTCGCTTTATTTCTGCTTTGCGTTCAATCAAGAGCTGTGCTGCGCTGCTACTGCATTATTCTTGGGAAAAAATTTCACTGTTGGCAGCGACTGAGAAATAAAATTGAAACGTCGACGTTCCGTTCCTTCCTCGGAGAAGAAACCCCCTTCGAAATAAAAACAAACACTAAGCGTGCGTTCGCGCCAAATATTTATTAACAATTAGCAAGCGAAAGAAGCAAAGTGAGTGTTCCCCCGCCCTGCCCCCCTTCCAAAGAGTTCGTGTGGTCAGTTTCCATAACTCAAGTCTTGTTTCCCCCGACCCAGTGCATACCCTTACGGCTGCCATTGAGATGGACAAGCTGGATGCCAATTTGGAACAGCAGTTTGATCTAAATCTCATCGAGGCTGTCAAACTGAATCCCGTCATATACGACAGATCGCACTACAACTACAAACACTTTGTCCGCAAAGCCCAGACATGGAAACAAATCGCCGAAACACTCGGAGTGCCTGGTAAGTGAAATTGGTCCGACTCGACTCCCAGTCCGGGTCCAGGTCGGTCTGCTCTGGGGTATATCTCAGTAGATATAGTATGTGGCAGAGACGTCGCGACTGGTGCCCCAACAACAACCAAATTGATTAATTCTGCAGGAGGGGCGACAGAGGGTGAGCTGGCCGACGACGACAGTGGCTGAGACGGTGGCGGTGGCAGAGGCAGCAAGAGCAAGCAAGTGTAAGTGTACAGAAAACGACGCAAAAGTGAACGGCGAGGCGACAGAGACGGTTGAGAAATTACAGGAGCGCAGCCAGCGTGACAGGGGTGGTTTTCTGAAATTCAACATTTTACGACCCTCTTTCGGGTCTTTAGCTCCGCCCCTGCGCGCGCTGTCCACATTTTGGAAGTTGCTGTACTTTGCTGTCGCGTCGCAGTAGTTGTCTCTGTCGCACCCACAGTTATTCTGCTTGCGCTGGCGTTTATTTTTGTACTCTGCCACAGCGCCGTTCGGCTGCATCTGCTGACAGCTCTCTCATACATACACACTCGTGCAAACACACACACACAACACAACGGCATAGGAACGGAACAGCTACTACCAGCAGCTTTCGTTTCTTTTTCACGAGTATACCAACAAATTGTACCGTACTTCCCCATCCCCGTCCGCACCTCCTTTTCGTTTTTAAGCGAATCATTTAAATTTTTCGTTTATATGCTGCACTTTTTTCGCATTTTTTGTCAACTTTTTCCACGGATTATGCAAGACATTTAATATCGAAAAGTTTGAGCCAGGAGAGTCAGTGAGACAATGCCACAGGTTTCCTCCGTCTTTGGCAGTGGGTGGTGGGCCGACTTCGTAGTCGAAGTCGGCAGTAACGTCACCGTCAGACAATCACGTCAACGCCTCTGCTGACGCTTGGAAGCTGCCGCGACTTCTGCTTCTGCCAACATATTTGTACAAGTGTGTGTGGTAGCAGCAGTTGCGAGCAGACGCGACGCGTTGTGGTTTGTTTTGGTTTGTGATTTGATGCTTTTCCCCTACACCTGTCACTTGCAGTGGCGTTTCTGCCACCCACTGGGGCAGCAGCATTACGGGGTTTGAGCTCTTGTAGGGGACGGGGACCTGGACTTGGAACTGGACTTATAGTCAGATAACATGCTTGTTCCTTGAATAAATAAACTAATTTAATTTTTCCAAACAGAACAAAAATGTACAAAGCGATGGAAGAGTCTGCGCGACAAGTTTGCACGCGAGATGAAGCTGTGCCAGGAATCGCGCTGGCGCTACTTCAAACAAATGCAATTCCTTGTGGACAGCATCAGGCAGTATCGGGAATCGTTGCTCGGAAAGTGTGCCAACGGCAGCCAGGGTAATCAGGTGTCTGATCCTCAACAGCAGCAGCAACAGCAAGCCGTGGTGGACATCTTTACACAGCCATTCAATGGCAGCGCCACGACCTCGGCAGGGGCATTGACCCATCCGCACGGTAGGATTGACGACTTTCTAATATTTTGAAGTTATTTAAATTGTGAAATTATTTGCAGAAATCACTGTAACCAGTGACGCACAGCTGACGACTACCGTGGGCAAGGACCAGAAGCCATATTTCTACGAGCCGCCTCTTAAGCGGGAGCGCGGCGAGGAGGAGCACAGCGATAACATGCTGAACTCCATCAAGATTTTCCAGAACAGTGTCTCACAGGGGGTCAGCGCTGAGGATCAGTCGTTTGGCATGGTCGTCACAGACATGCTTAACACGCTGGGCGTGCGACAGAAAGCCGAGGCCAAGGTGCACATAATCAAGTATCTTACTGACATGCAGCTACTTGCCCAGCACAACAAGTACTAACTATCGGGCGGCGGTCACCGGCAACTGCTTCAGCTGCTGCAATTGGAGAGTGTCTTGTCCTGAGATCAAATGAACTGGCGGCCACCCCCATACACACACATAGACACACACGAACGCTTGCGAGTCGTGTGCGTTTACTTTCTCTAGGTTATAACTATTAAAAGTCAAACTAAAGTTTAAAACTAGACCTTAAGCCCTACGGTATATATATACATAAATATATAGAACATAATAGTACTTCCCTTAACCCAAACGTAGACAAACATATATATATTTATATGCTTAGTTGGCCCCAAGACCGATTCAATTCGTACCCAGTTCTCAGCTCTGTAAAAAAGAATGTGGAAAAAACCGATTGTAAAATTATGCGTAGTTTGTTAAAAAAAAATGAAAACACTTTCTACGCAGCGATGTACATTTTTGACTACGATTTAGTTATAACTTGCCATCGGGTTTTAGATGTAATTAAGTAATTGCAGATACGTTATATTATTTTTTTAAGTTCTGTTGTAATATGCTGAAAACGCTTGAGAGATACTTTGAAATGCTTTAAATAAGTACGTCATTAAAAACCATTTTACATATTGAGCGCATATTACAATCTTTATATGGATCATGGACCATGTTTGGGATCGATCATCTCGAAAGCCTTAAGCTTTGCTTTAACTTCAATCAATTTAATGTGCAATTATTTTATATTAAAAGAAAGAAGAGATTTAAAAATGAACCACAA
This sequence comes from Drosophila lowei, assembly GCA_008121275.1. NCBI lineage: Eukaryota > Metazoa > Arthropoda > Insecta > Diptera > Drosophilidae > Drosophila > Drosophila lowei. The sequence continues at coordinate 4,387,694 of CM017778.1, forward strand.
TACTGTTTCCATCAGGGTGGCAACGCCGTCATTCCAAAATATAAACAGAACCAGCTGTTTGAGATGCACGAATTTTTTATGTAATTAAAATGGGCAACAAAGATGAAAATTCTGACACAAAAGACGCTCAAAACAAAACAGCGTTAGATGATGCGTGGGCGGTAAGTAACCGGCTTTGAAAATAATCAGAAATCTAATGGATATCTCCCTTAGATCCGGCCCTGTCATCTGTACAAGGATGAGTACGACGATTGCACGAGTTTCAAGGCACGATTCCACCAATACTTCGTATTCGGCCAGGACAGCGATTGTTCCCAGTGGCTGACAGACTACAAAAACTGCGAACGTTATCACCAATCAAATGGTAACGATGTGGCGGCCGGTGTCGCTGTCATCAAAAGCGAGGAGAAACGCCGCCAAACCCGATTGCGGGCGCATTTTGCCAACAACACATGGGAGAAGCGTAAGCAGCCGCCAGCAGATTGGGCCCAACCTCTGCCGGAATGGCTGCAAAAGCGCAACGAAAACACGTATCTGGAGCTGAAACAAAAAGAGCTCTCCGGCCTCAGTGTACCGCAGGATGAGAAGGGTTCGCTTTGTGCAATCATGTGAAAATAAATAGAACTGATAGACCTTGAAAGTTAGTTCGAGGCGTATTGATATATGTACAAATGTACATTAATAGTTGTAAATTGACTTAAATATTTAATAATTTGGTTATACAATCGATGCAACTTTCTGGCAACGCTGCAATCAGCTGTTTCTCCGTGGACTGCATGGTTGCTATTGTTGGTGCCGTGCTGCGAAGGGCGGGAGGGAACGTACACACCTCAGGAATGGAATATATTTTTTTCCGAATCCCAATAAACTAGCTTTGCTTAAAATGCTAAAGGGCAGCAAACTCAAAGCTTTGGATGTCAGAATCCTGAGGCCCCTTTTTGAAACAAGGTCAGGTAAATGCAAATTACATAATCTTAAACCAATGGGAGAGCTGTAATTTTTGGCTAGCCAAATTGTGTGTGTCACTGAAAATGTGCTTTAACCTTTGCAGCTGTTGCCAGCAGCGCAGTTTCGCCAATAGCATACAAAGGTCCTACATAACGTTCAATGACTTCCGCAGCAAAAATCGTTGGTACACCAAAAAGGAGCTTGTGGGGTAAGTGCCGCCACTCCCCGAAGCAGCACATGCCACAGGCAGCGCTAACAATTGTATGTATCCACAGGTACTCTATGCAGGACATGTACACAGTGGTCTCCGACGTGAGGAACTACTACAAATTTGTTCCCTATGTGAAGCGATCGCACGTCCACACAGTCGACAGCGATGGTTTCAAGGCAGACCTCATTGTTGGCTTTCCCCCATTGAACGAGGCCTACACATCGAGGGTGACGCTAGAGTCGCCCAGCCTGGTCAAGTCCGAGTGCCATGATGGACGTTTGTTTAACTATTTGCTTAATGAATGGCGTTTCAGTCCTGGCCTGAAAGACATACCAAACTCATGCGTCTTGGATTTCAAGGTTTCCTTTGAATTTAAATCGCTGCTGCACAGCAACGTGGCCAACATATTCTTTGATCTGATATGCGACCAAATGGAGAACGCTTTCATCGACGAAGTGCGTCGTCGCAATGGTCCACCTTCGATTCGTTCGCACGTGCTGACCTCCCAGAGATCGTGACCCGGCCCAAACGTTTATCTTCCCTCGTTCTAGTAACTTAAGTTGAACGTGTATTTGTACATTTCATTGACACAGAGTCGTTTTATATTTCGTTGTTAGTAAAATTAACCAAAATGTAAATAAACATTATGCAAAGTCGATTTTGTGTGTAATAAATTGTCCCCCAACTTCAGGAGTTGTGTCGAAGATGCTCAGAAAGTTAATTTAAGTTGAACGTTGGCACAATCGACAACACACATACAACGACGAGTACAAAAAAGAACTAAATTAAGTACATTAGTTTCATTCACTTAAAAGAATACTCAAAATTAATAGTTTTGGTTAACAGTGGTTAACTCGTGTTCTGGTTTATTAGTATGCAACGGAAAACAACCATAGATGGCATGAGTTTGTACGAGGAGCTCTGCTTAACTCACAGCTGCTCGGCGATGGTGAAAATTGTGTGTAACCATTAAGAAAGATAGATGCCCTAGCAAATCGATCAATCCTATGTCAGCTATATGATGATATAGCAGTCCAATCTGGACTGTTGTGACGGATATACCTTTACTGCCTGATGGACTAGTTGGCATATCTATTTTAAAACTAAAATTAATCATGGAATGGCATCGTTTAAGTCGAGATAAGTGTGAAAATATCCTCAAGTGGCCTACGCTACATTACCTTACATGCTTACCATAAAGAAATTGTTATTATCATATCGTGCATTTAAGTTCAACATCATCGAGTTGTAAGTATTCGCCTTCGAATACTAAAATTACCTCTTCAGGTGAGGAGAAATAGATGTGGCTGGTACCGAATATGCATCCAAGTGATACTATCTACGTTAATATGGGATCTATTCATTCTACGACTATAGCGCTAAGCTCTCTACACATTACTTTATACATGGGGAGGAGTGTAACCAACTCTCTACTTAGTTTGCGCAGTAAAAAAGTCCGACTACAACAGTCCACTACAAAGGTTAAGTGTAAGTTTCTAATTCATTTTTTCGATATTGTCCAGTGAATTACGCGTGCATCTAGTTTCGGGGAAACAATTGGGCTATCAAGATGGGTCAACAGATGGTTAAAGACGAGGCCAACAGCAACATTAGCTTAACATTAAACATTAGCTTAATACAACGAGTTCATAAATCAAATATTAAGCACAAGGACGAGGTCAAAAATCATACGAGGGGCGAAACTATTTCCGAGTCGGGATGTGTGTGGGGATGTGGAAAGGGCATGGCACAAGATGCAACCATTTAGAATGGTTAAGCATAGTGTTTAAGCCTTACAAAATATCACTTTTTTGACGACGATAGGTCGCCAGTTTCCTTAGTTCTCAGTTGTGCTTGGCCCGCTTGCCAAACATATAACCCTTCCAGCGCTCTGCGGTCTGTGCAATCAACGGGTCGCTGTCGATAGTGGCCAGCAGTAGCAGCTGATTTACATGCGTTGCATGATAGTCCCAGCGTGCCAAATTTGGTGCCACGCCAAGACTGAGATGCCGTAGATCGTAGCTGGTGCCGGAGCCCGTGTCGTATAGTAGAAGCATTTTTTTCAGCGAGTACATGCCTTGGGCAAACAGTTGGCCGGCCTCTCGGGCTATTTTAGCTGGTGCCGTGCTATTCAGATCGTAGAGACCTAACAGCGAATAGATGAAACCGTTTAGCACTAGGGATGGCGGCGTTGTGGGATACTCCTCGTACCTGTGGATAAGAAATAATCACATAAGAAGCCTAAGAAAAATGTTTGTTGTCGACTCACCAATAGAATTTGTCCATGAACTGAGACAGAACGCCACCGTCCTGCGAGAATACCCTGTATGGTTGAAGTCCTGCGGCGGCTGCCTTGAGATAGCGCTCATCTCCACCAGAATGCCAATATGCTCGCGCTAAAACGGATATGGCATGGCCTTGGCCCATGGCCGAAATCCAGCCTGGACGCAGCTCAGCAAAACCATTGAGACTTCGGCGCACAGGATTGGTCCAGCCACCGGACTTGGGGTCCTGATTGTGAACGAACCACTCGGCAGCATCATAGAAATGTGCCATATGCTCGCTGGTGGACAGGGTAATGTTATCGTAGAAGCCAATGCCCAGGAAGGCGACAGACAAAACTTCCAAATCGGAGCGCCGTACCTTTAGCGGTGACCGCTTGTCCCCCAGGACGATGCCCTTCTGAACATCGATGTGAAGATCCCGGGTAATGTGGCGCCATTTGTTCAGAGCCGAGGCACCCAAGCCATAATAAATGTTCGAGTCCTGAACGCTGAGTAGAAGATCGGCGGGAATATAATGGAGGTTATAGCTGTGTCTGGTGTCTCGGTTCTGGACCGTGACCATAAGGCTGCTGCTGTTGGTCACCAGGAGCAGATCCACGCTCAGAAGTAGATCTAATGTCTGGTTAAGGCCAATGCTGATGGCACTTTCATAGCCAATGGCCGTCTCGAACTGAACCACGCTGGTATTGAACTTATGATGCCAGATGCGTGTCATATTACTGGTCTTGGGCGTTGTCCAGTCCATCTGATAGCCATCGCCATCCTCCAGAACGTGCACCCGGGGCGCCTGCTCTGTCAAATTCTTGCTGTAATGCGATAGCGCAAACTGGGCTATTTGCGTGGGGTAGAAATAGCCACGCTTCTCCCACTGCGTGCTCACAGGAACTCCCTCGGCGGCGCTGATGCACTTTACCCGATCGCGGACTTCCACATTGTAGTTCTCAAAGTACATGAACACGCCACGGGCATCGTATTTGCCCTTGGGCAGATTTACCTTGGCTGTGCTGTGCATCCAATTGAATTTGGCCACCTCTGTTCCGCTGGTTGTGACTGCTCCACTGACATCGAAGTAGTTGCGCAGGAACGAGAAGGGCACGTACACCTCGTTGGCATTCTCATCTCGCTTGCAGTGAACACTGTACTCCTGGTTGATGGAGCACTCAATGTCTTGCAGGGCATCTGAGGTTTGCGCCGCGCTGGAGGCCTGACTCTCATGGTGCCGATTAAACTGACGCACAAAGTCAGGTGAAAATGAAAAGGCGGCACATCGCATATAAACGCCTAGGGTTATCACCACCACAGCCACGGTTAGAACGAGCATCACAGCTTTCAAATTTAGTCGCATTATGAAGAATACGAATGGCTCCCGTTGCTAGTCGTGGAGAAGAGACAATGAGATAATGTCTGTCTGTTAAAGACACAAAGATAAGAACCTACCTTATTACTTTGCGACTTGCGTTGATCCCTAATCTCCCCGCTCGGGATTAGTGTGTACGCGGGCAAGGCGAAGGCATCACTATTCGTGGGCTGATATTTGGACATTGAAGGAACCAGCTTCTATCTAACGAGATCGCCGACCATGAGTCATGCTCTAAATATAGGCTCGCGAGAAGCGGCTTTGATCTGGCAGATGCATCGCCTACAAATTAATAATATTGCACCAGTTTCACACACTCTGCCACCCTCTCTATCTCTCTCTCCAACACCCACTCTCTTAGCTAAAATTACACCTGCAATGGCTTCGATGGAGGCTGTAGCTACCCGAGTTTTTCCCTAGGTACACCACAATAGCTTCACTGGCTGGTTTTAACATTTCTCGAGCACATTTTCACTTCTTTTCAACGATAATATCCGCACAATACAGAAGTAAATAGAGAATAGAGATTCCCTCTCTCTCTCACTCTATTCCTCTCTACGACAATATGTTTTGACATATGACCAGTGTGACCGACCCACAGAAATGTACCAAAATATACCGTCTCATTTTAAAAATATACCGTAAGTGAGCTGACAAATTCAAATTCTATTATACATATTCCTCGTTTTTGATATTCCGTCGAATATTACTAGCTAGATAGATATTTCAGCCCTGCCCACATCATTTTATTCAATTAATAAACCTTTTTTCTACTTGACTGATTTTGTCTAAAAAAAAGGTTTTAGCGAAAAAGGTCAAACAAATAAGCCGTAAGAGAAAGATCTTTTCTATTGCTCAATTTAGATATTCCGTTGTATAATGCTGACTAACTAAAACCCTTAGCTCTGCCCATAAAATTTTGGGCCATTGATGAATAAATGTTCCACAACATTAGCTACTTTTAAGTACTCTTATTTTTTGCATTGTGTCTTAAACAAGGTTTAAACAAAAAAGGTTAAGTGAAAATGGAATGTTACGTCATTTCTTACTTGTAGCTTGTCATGGGCAAATATGGGCATTTGTATACCCTATTTCTTAAATTTAATATGAAGATACTGTTTTCCAAGCTGTTTTAGAACGTAGTTAATAAAGACATTTTCTCAGATTGATATGTTTTAGACGTGTTCATGCATTTGATTTGTTTCCTGTGTATATATCCCCATCCCAATACCAATTCTTGGTCTCTGTAATAAGACAATAAGCTGCATTTCGTTGAAATAGCTTTAAAACAGAGACTGACTGGTTTCTGAATTTATTGACAAACATTTTCTCAATTCTATAATATCCATTTCCCAGGGTATGAAATGAAAAGAACATTTTTGACGATTTCATTGGTCAAAAGAAATGTTGCTACAGCTACATGTTTTTTTTTTTGCAATGCATTTTTGACGATTTTCATTGGCCGAAAGCAAAAATCGCGTCGTTTCCATTTTAAAACCGTTTCAGCTAAAAAAACCGGTTCTGTTAATGTACGCTATATTTTAACCTGTGGAAAGGGGCACCCAACCACATGAAAAAATAAGCTTTCGGCTATTAAAGGGCCAATTTCCGCCGATCAACTTTCTGAATCTGCTTCAGAGACTGACTAGACTGCAATTAGAGCCTGGGATGACAATCATTTCCGCAGTTCTATAATATCCTTTTCCCTAGGGTATGAAGTTGGTCAATCCGCGTCATGTGAGGACAGTGCTGCTCGAGTGAGTTTGAAATGCGCCGTAAGTGAGTATGGAATATAGGGACATTGTTGAGCTAAAGTCCCACCAAACTTGAGCGCCAAATAGAAATTGTTTGAAAGTGAATGAGCGAAAAAGATTTAAATGCAATCCATTGGAATAAATGATGCATGTAAGTACGATTTGAGAGCGAAAATTCAAAAAACCTGCGTATGGATGTTTCTATACCTTTGGTATTAAATATACCTTTAAAAATTAAATTTAACAGATTGATGAAATTGATATAATTGATTTATATTCAAGTTGCAGCATATCAATTATTAAACAAGAAGCAATTTTTCGAAGCATCTGTGGGTGCCTCACACGCCGACGAAGACGGCGGATAAATCCTTAAAGTACACTTAATTAATATTAACAAACTAGAGTTTATTACATGGCGATCCGGAAAAGCTTATAACACAACACTTGGAGCTCCGGCTAGACTCTGGGAAGCATGGCAAGCATAGGCAAGACCAGGATAGCCACGGAGAAGTTGACGGGCAGAACAATTCGCATTGAGACGCGGAAAGAAAAGGAGGGAGAAGCCAGATGGGAAAAATGGCAGCGACGCATCTTTTGGTACCAAAACTGCATGTTCGACGATCATGTCTACGATACCAGAACTACGATACCAAAACAGTGCTTTACCTGCTCAAGGGTACTCAACCCGAATTTTCCCGCACTTTGTTCATTGATATATTTTTTGGGATCCCCAGTCACTACTCGGAACAACGGCTAGCAGTTCTCATAACCTCGGACAACCCAATTAAGGAGATGGGTCGTATTACGAGAAGAGACAGAACATAGGGGGAACGTGTACCCACCGGTAGGGTAAAACTATGGTTTAGTGGAGAGCAGTTACCAATTCAAATCAATTTCCTATGTATATTCTTAAGTAGAAGTGAAACCTTTTGTGCAGTTCAATCAATGTTTCAGGTGCTTTAGGTTTTGGCATCTGGCGCAACCCTGCAAGAGGGGGCCGAGATGTTACAAATGAGGTCTATGCAAACTGTAAGGGGAAACATACTCATCCGCAGTGCGAGGCCAAACAAAAAGCGTACGCCATACAAAAGTGTATGACTCTGGAAAACCTAGCTAGAGCGGAGGTCGATGCTAGATATCCGATACTTTTTGATAGGGCTTCTCCCAACCTGAGGGGAACCAAGGGGATTTTCCCCATCCTATTTGGCAAACTAACCGTCCCCCGAACTTCTAAATAACAGTTCGCCTCATTCGCGGAGGAGACCAAAACCAATGGAGATTCTAAAGCCAATAAATTTATTGAGGAAATTAAAGATTTTGTTAATGCCTCCAATGCAGAACTGGATAGGCGGAAATAGCACAAGGGATGGCAGAGGGGTTTCGGAACATTAAACAATGAAACAGCTAAAAATTCAAAGTATAACGCACAACAACAAAAAAGAGCTCCTCAACATGTTCTTAGAGAACAAGGAAATAGATATTGCCATTCTCTCAGAGATTTGTGTGTTTAACTGTAGTATTTTGGATTTTCTGCAAGCCCAGAGAGGACGGCTACGGCGGGGTAGAATACCATACAATAGAAAAAACATACGACTTGGCATCTTAAAAATAGAGAACGACTTCGAAATTAAGACATTGAACCTCAAGAGTAATTTCAATATTTGTAGCATATACGCTAAACAACATTTTCACAATTCAAATCGGGCACAAAAAAGGTGTTTTATGTTAGTTTGCGGCGTCCGTTTACAACCCTTCAATAGGGGGATGGGACTTCAACGCCAACTCAAATGTCTGGGGAAATGCGGCCAGTGGCCGCAAGGATCGCTGCCGACCGAGGGGCGCTGTCGCATGACGCGCGGCGCGATAACTGAACGGAACGCGAACATTTAGGAAAGATAGCTGTTAGACTAATACACTAGTCGGCATAATTATTTTGACGAAACCTTTTGGTAACTATTGAAGCTAGCCTCGCTTAGACCCGTTAAATAACGGGGCGAAAAAGATGAGCAAAACAAAGAATCTATTTATAGCTCTACGCATGCCAAATTTTATGTGGTTTACCTTTTGCATTCTCTTTCTGCCGATAAGAATGCATGCGAACAATGAATTTTTACTTGGCAAAATTATTTTGACGAGATCTTTGTGCACATATTTTTTCACTTTTGGGCATTACACATCCAAATAAGTTTTGCATTTAACTTTAATGGTTATAAAACGTGAATAAAAAATTTTATTTGTTCGAAAGCAATTTAAGAAAATGGGAAAACGGCTGAGTTAAGTTTAGACGTCAGATCATCAATGGTAGCAAAGTTTAACGCTGGAACGGTAATAAAAGAGATTGCAAATGAATTTAAAGTGTCGCGTCAAACTGTGCACTACCAAATTAATAAGTTTAAAAAACATAATGGCTTAAGAAACTTAACCAGATCAGGCGCCAAGCGTAAAAAAAACTCCAACTGAAGACCGAGTCCTTCTACGCGAATTTAAAAAAAATGTGTTTCTGAAGCCTCAAAATGCTGCAGATTCTTCAACTTGACGGCAGAGAACCCAATCAGTGAACGCACAGTCCGACGACGTTTGAAGGAAGAAAATTGTAACACTTATAAGTCCAAGGACGTGCCGTTTATAACAAAGGCAAACAAGCTAAAAAGACTGGCCTTTGCAAAGGAGTACGTGTTCTGGAGAAGCGTCCTGTGGACTGATGAAAGCTCATTTGAGTATATCTCATCAAAAACTAAAGTTTTTATAAGAATGCCCACAGAGCAAAGAAAAAAGAAACGGTTTGTCAAAAAGTGAGCCATGGCGGAGGCTCTGTCATGTTCTGGGGATGTGTTGCCTACAGTGGGCTAGGAGACTTTATTCCTATCACCGGCACGATGAACCAGGGCAATTATTTACACACGCTGAATGAACACGCATTCCCCTCCGGTAATAGGCTGATTGGAGAGTCTCTAATCCTGCAACAGGATAACGCCCCATGCCACAAAGCACGAATGATCACCACATTTTTGAGGGATGTTGGTGTTGCCACCTTAAACTGGCCTCCTCAAAGCCCAGATTTAAATATTATTGAAAACGTCTGGTCTCTTTTGAAACGAAAAAGAACAGTTTCGTTAAACAAAACGAGAGAAGAGACAATTTCTGAGCTCACTTCCCTTTGGCAAGAGATATCTCCAGAAATTCTTCAAAATTTAGTGGATTCTGTACCACGGCGACTTCAAAAAGTTATTGAAGCTAAAGGAGGATATACGTTTAATTAAATTTTGCTTATCATCTTAGTAAAGCTTTAACTTTGTTATTTAAATTAAACAATCTTGTCAAAATACTTATGCCAAACACGGAAATTACTACTTAACTAAAATTGTAAAGCTGTAAAGCTACTGCCACAACAACAACTCACTCCGCACCCTGCAAGCTGAGCCGCACAGATGCCGTGGTCGACACAGACACGGATCTGGAGAGCGTGCTCTCATTAAGCAGGACGGAGGAAGAGAGCCTTCTCCGCTTGCCGGAACCAGGCACCAGCTCCCTGCGTAGGGAAGGGCCGAAGCGTTCCAAAGAGGGGTTGAAGGCTAAAGCGCAATACAAAGCGGCCCTCAAAATCAAAAGCCGGCTGCAAGGAAAGGCAGACATCCCCCAGGAGGAGCGCCAACGCGGGCCCAAGAGTGCAGCCCCTCCACCGAAAGCGGCCAAGAAGCCAACAGAGTCTAAAGCGAAGGTCAGTGACGTGACCAAACGACACTTGATCGTGGCATTCATCGACCGCAGCGAGGAGAATGGCAAGATGACGGCGGCACAGTGGAAGCTGGTGCATGCGCGTCTTGTCGACGTACTGTTTGCGCACATGGAGGAAGACCCCGCGGGGCTAATGTCCACTTTCGATAGTGCTGGGTGGCTCAATGGGGTTAAAATTTTAAAGTGCAACGACGACCCAACCCTAAGGTGGCTGACGCGCACGGTCTGCCAACTGGAGGCGATGAGAGTGGGGGCCAAGCTGGAGGTCGTGGACCGGGAGCTTATCCCGTCCAAGACTAAGGCGAAGGTACTCTTCCCCATCGAAGGACCTAGGTTGGCAGTCCATCGTCTGTTAGTCAACCCGTCAGGTGCAACTGAGCCAGCCACCCATGATGCTGAGTGTAAAAGCAAGGTAGCGTCGGCGGAGCTCCGCATTGCCATGGAGCAAGGGCTCGCTGACATAGCTCTAGTCCAGGAGCCCTGGATTGCGACAGGCACTTCAGTGGCCGGACTAAAGTCCTCAAATCACAACTTGTTCTATTCAACATCGGTAAGCAGGAACAGAGCCGTCGTACTCGTACGAAAGGGAATCCATGCTTACCTTATGTCTCATTACAGCACGGATGACCTGACGGTTGTGATGCTGGAAAGTGAGGAAAAGCGCCTTGTGGTAGCTTCCTGCTATATGGCACATGACAGTCCCGCACCACCCGACGAACTTAGGAGAAGAGGTCCAAGCCACTCTGGTGAAACTGGGATCTTTCTTTCAAAGGAACAACCTCAGGGAATTCTTTAAGATCGCCAAACAAGCGAACGACGGGATCGTTTATGAGGAATACAAACTGCTACCTAGGAGATACAAGAAGGAAATACGCAAAGCCCAACGGAACTCGTGGAGGACCTTCACTTCCAACATCGAGAAAGTACCAGAAACCGCACGGCTTCGGAAGCTGCTCTCAAAGCAGCCCACCATACAAAGTCAATTAAAGCTAGATGACGGAAAGTGGACAGAGGGCAGTGATGAAGCCCTAACAGCACTAATGGAGGAGCATTTCCCTGGCAACCGAGGAACAACACCCCCCAACAGATCTGTAAACCACTAAGCGAATCCTTTGGGCAATAGACTCCTTTGCGGGCACAAAAGCACCAGTACTGGACGGGGTATTCCCAGCCATGATGCAGGTGACCAAAAAGGTGATTACCCCTTGGCTTTCAGCAATATAAACAGCATCTTTAAGTACGGGCTATATCCCTATCTATTGGAGAACCTCGAGAGTTGTCTTCCTCTCAAAGGCAGGAAAATGCAGCCATGTGAGTCCCAAGGATTACAGACCGATAAGCCTTACCTCTTTTATACTAAAAACACTAGAAAAGCTGCTGGATTTACACATCAGGAATGAGGTAGGGGGACTGATGTCAACCAACCAACATGCCTATACTAAAGGGAAATCGGTGGAGACTGCACTACACTCGGTAGTAGCTACCATTGAGAACGCCCTTCACAATAAAAAGTATGCACTGGGATTATTTGTTGACATCTCCGGAGCATTTAACAACGTGGCTACGAACGCAATAACAAATCGTCTGGTAGCGACTAATACACACCCATCAATCAACCTGTTGATAAGGAACCTCCTAGGTTGCAGACGGGTGCAATCAGAGTGGGGCACCGTAAAAAGAGGCACCATGGTAAAAGAGGCACACCCCAGGGTGGAGTCCTATCGCCCCTCATGGAATCTGGTGGTCGACGACCTCATCAAGAGATACGAAAGGAAGGCCCCAATAATAACAGCTTATGCGGATGACCCTCTGTATTAGAGGGGCGCTGAGGTCAACCCCAACAAAAGCACTCGAACCCCAACTTGGAATCGAACCCCTAGACACCCACGCTCGTCTGACTGCAGGAAAGGCAGCACAACGCCTCATCGCATCAGGAAATCTGTCGCCACAAGGATAAGGGCATAGTTCAATCGGCAGGAAAATGACCAGATCCACTGGTTACATGACCCCCCAAACTTGCCTCGACGTCAAAACAACCTCATCTTTGGGACCTGAAGACTGGAAAATTGGAAGGGACCAAACTGAGCACCTCAATATATACACAGACTGCTCCAAGATAGACGGAGGAGTAGGAGCGGGCCTATACTGTACAGACCCTGAGATAAGGCTGTCATATAAGCTACCGGACCAATGCAGCCAAGCGGCGATAAGATCCATGCAGTCGTCCGCGGTCAGTTCCAGAAGTGTCTTGGCGAGCAGGCAGGCACTGGACAACCTAAGCACGACAAAGTCAGTGCGGATCTACTGGGTTCCCAGCCACTAGGGCATCGAAGGAAACGAGGTGGCGGACGTACTAGCTAAGAAAGGCGTCGGGCTGGCGAATACGAGAACCGAGAACGTGCCTGTCTCCCTTAGAACGCTGCAAGGCGATCTAGAGAAGCAGGCCAGATCACAAACCGAAAGTAGGTGGAGAAGTACCACCACCTGCAGAACCTCGAAAATCATGTGCATAGAACGCAATGAGAAACTCAGCCACTACCTACTGCACCTATAACGGAAGGACTGCAGATTGTTAGTAGGAATATTAACAGGTCATTGTCTGGCTGCGGCACATGCAACAAAGCTAGGCATCACCAACAGAGACAGTTGTAGGAAATGCGATGAACCTGCAACCGAAACCCTGGAACATCTCATCTGCAACTGTCCGGCTCTCTTAAGGGCAAGGAGGAAATACCTGGGCGCACCAGTGCTGGCATCACTGATAGCGACCATTTTGGGGTGGTATTCATTATTATTCCATTAAATAACATTTAAATTAATATTCGCTCTCGTAGAGGTTAGAGCCCTGCACACGAATTAGTGCTCTAGTTAGCAGTCAGGAATCACACCGTAAACAGTATCAAAACACGATCCATGCTTCCTTTTCACACTATCTTTCAATTCATTTTCGTCCCTTCATTTGCTGACTCATTGACTCAAGGCATAATTGTCGAGCACTTTCGTATGACTCGCACTCACACTGCTACGAAAATCGTTGTGACAGAGAGAGAGTGTATGTGGTGTCTCTCTCGCTCTATTCGTTGTGTATTGTTTTGCTCACTGCAGTGTGGAATGTGTGAATCAAACGAATCGAAAGAAACGAAAACGTCAAAAAGCTAACGAGAAGGACATTTTCGTTTAATTTTCTGTCGGTGAACTGTTCAAATAAATTCGAGGAGTTTTTAGCTGATTTTATCGAACCACTTTCAGGACAGTCAGATGACGAAGTCTTGACTCCAGTCTTTCTCCAATATACGAGTACCTATGAAAGACGGCTTCAATGTTTTGCACTGGTGGAACGAAAACCAATTCCAGTTCCCAATATTATATTAATTAAGTTGCAAGTTATTTGCAACACCAGCATCGTTAGCTTCCTCCGAAAGAGTGTTTCCCTAGCAAGGAACTTAATTTGCGAAAAAAGAAGCTCCATTTCAGGCAACGACAACATGGTTAACAAAATTATGTTTTTGAATATAAATTTGAAAAAAATACAAAATGTAATCCAAAACTTATTTTTCCTAGTAACATAATAGAACCAAATACCACCACGAACTTGTTAGAGTTTACCTCTTTCATTATTAAAGGCTTTCAAGGTAACTTACAGACGGATGTTATTTACACCGACTTCAGTAAAGCATTCGACTCTGTAAACCATTCCCTTCTAGCACATAAACTTGACCTTTTAGGGTTTCCGCCCAACCTCCTGAGATGGATTTCTAGCTATCTCTGTTCCAGGTCTCAAAGAGTCCTCTTCAAAAACTCCCTCTCTTCACCAGTAAAGGTTTCTTCGGGAGTACCACAGGGCAGCCATCTAGGCCCCTTACTCTTCACACTCTTTATTAATGACTTGCCTTCGGTATTAACATACTCTCGAGTACTTATGTATGCGGATGATGTTAAACTCTGTGTCCAGTATGAGGACATTTCATTTCATTCTCGCTTGCAATCCGATCTCAATAACTTTCAGTCATGGTGCTGTGCAAACTTGTTACACCTTAATGCCTCGAAATGCAAAGTAATGACATTTCATCGTTCTAGCCCCTTGTTGGCTCCCTATACTCTATGTGGCGGTTCTCTTGAGAGAATTACCCTGGTGAATGATCTTGGTGTCTTATTAGACGCAAAGTTAAAGTTTTCCGAACACATTTCTACCATGGTAAATAAGGCCATGGGCGTGCTTGGGTTTATAAAGAGGTGGTCAAAAGAATTTGACGACCCTATATAACAAAGACTCTCTATACTACGCTAGTTCGTCCGATTTTAGAATACGGCTCCTGTGTATGGTGCCCTCAATACAAAGTACACCAGGACCGTATAGAATCAGTACAGAAAAACTTTTTACTCTTTGCTCTGCGGGGCCTTAACTGGGATGCGGGTGTAAGACTCCCATCTTACTCTAGTAGACTACTATTAGTAAACCTCCCATCCTTAATTAACCGTAGAAAAATGCTTGGTGTGATATTTATGCACAACTTGATCGGGGGTGACATAGACAGCCCTGATCTGTTGAGCCGCATAAACTTCACGATTCCTATTAGACTGACTAGAAATTTTATACCGTTGTTCCTTCCACTTTGTAGATCGAATTATTCCTTGCATGAACCGTTTAGGGTCTTATGCTCGGATTATAATTCCCTCTACCATATTATATCCACCACTAATTCACTTCCTCTTATTAAATTACTAATCCTTACACACCTTTCTAGTAATTAGTAATTGTAGTGGTATTTGTATTTCGATTGCATGCTTAGTTTCTTAGTAAGTTTAGTGCTAATTTTCCTCGAATGTTAGTCTAACAGCTATCTTTCTTGCATGTTCGCGTTCGGTTCGGCTACGCGCCGTGCGTCATGCGGCAGCGCCCCTCGGTCGGTTGGGCGGGAGGAGGGCTGCGTTTTGCCTGGGATCCGCGCGTAACAGCCTTCTGCTGGTTTCACACGGGCCACTTGACGGTGCAGTAACTGCATCGCCTCTTGAAAGATGCAGTCATTGCATGTCAACGTCCAATATTAATATCCCTCTCAAAATTCTTCGACCTTGATGACACGCATTTTTTTTTTTAATCATTGTAATTTTTAGTTTGACTGTTGTATAAGTTTCTCTAACAGTAACAGCAAACAACATAATTGTATCTGTGATAATATTTTATATTCAAATACAAATAAAACGAGGGGGAACGTTGTGAGTTGCTGCTGCGACCGCAACTCTACATTTATACCCGATACATAGTCAGTATGCATTCATTAAACGACAAAGAGTGCGTGCGAGAGAGACAGAAAATCAGCCAGAACGTGTCGACGGGCGCTGCGTAGCCACTGCGAATTGATTTGTTACTTTTGGCTATAATAATAATTCGATCTGATTCGGATTCGGCAAGATTCGGCAATCTGGTAGATATGGCCATTCTCTATGATTGTGCGTTTTTAATTTTCTCCTATCTTCAAAATTGTGGTTGCCACAGATTTTCGTTGTTTATGGCTGCGGAAGGGGGTGGGCCGAAATTTTGAAACACACTTGTAGCAGTGAGCTATCAACAGTGAGTTCTGCAGTGAAAAATTACAAATAGTTTTGTAACAGTGAGAGCTCGACAGTCAGGTCTAATAGTCTCTGAGATCTGTGGATGCTCCAGATTTTCGTCCTTTGCGGGGGCGGAAGGGGGTGTGGCGAAATTTTGAAACAAACCTGTCAAGGTCCGATATTATAGGAGTGTGGATACCAAATTTGGTTGCTCTAGCTTTTATAGTCTCTGAGATCTAGGGACTCATATTTAGCAATAGGCAAAGCCGGCTATGATACGTGTGTGTTAGAGAGAGACAGGGCGAGAAAAAATGAAATTGTTTTCTTCATTCTGGCTATAATAATGATACGATCTGATTCAGATTCTGCGGTCTAAAAGATACGGTTATTCTCTACGATTCTGCGTTTTTGGTTTTCTTGTATCTTTAAAATTGTGGATGCCACAGATTTTCGTCCTTTGTGGGGGCGGAAGTGGGCGGGGCGATGTTTTGAAATATACTTGTAACAGTGACATATCACAGAAGTCTGGATACAAAATTTCGTTGCTCTAGCTCTTATAGTCTTTGAGCACTAGGCGCTAATAGGGACGGACAGACGGACGGACGGACAGACAGACATGGCTCAATCGACTCGGCTATTGATGCTGATCAAGAATATATATACTTTATGGGGTCGGAAACGCTTCCTTCTGGACGTTACACACATCCACTTTCACCAAGAATCTAATATACCCCTAAACTCATTTTGAGTATCGGGTATAACAAGCTGGCGAATTTGATTTATTATCAAAACACTCAATTTGTACTGATCATGGACGAGTTTCATCTGCTTCAGATGTGTGAACCGAACTAGATCCAACAAAATGGAAAGTGTCGACGATTGCAGGATTCAATTTGGATGGCAGTAATTTCCATTTCCTTTTGTTCCACGTGGTGCTCGACACCGATTACCTTGGAAGCGACATAATAACAGAGGCACTGGACTCGGTTTAACAATCAATTGAAGGTTAGGGCATGACAGCCAATTTAATGACACTGATTTCAGATGGCTGCCATGCCAATCTTGATGGGAGCGGCATTAACCAGAAAGGCCTATGGTATTTTAAAATATATAGATGTAAACAAGCGTGCGGAGTTTGAGGAAAATCCAATCCAAATCCTTTTCCGAGCCTTTGTCTTCCCTCTCGCATGCAGATCGACTTCTGCCTTTAGCTTCCTTCGCTTTGGTTCTGCGCTCAAACGAGAGAAGAGACAATTTCTGAGCTCACTTACTTTTGGCAAGGGATATCGCCAGAAATTCTTCCAAATTGAGTGGATTCAGTACCACGGCGCCTCCAAAAAGTTATTGAAGCTAAGGGAGGATATGCATTTTATTAAATTTGGCATATTCCTTCACTTTTGTAAAGTTTAAACTTTGTTATTTTAAGCATAACAATCTTGTCAAAATACTTATGCCATACTCTGAAATTAATAATTAACTAAAATCTTTTTAAGTTTCAATGAAAATATATTTGCTTCCTTATTTTTTAAGTTTATATTAGTTATATATTTAAAAGAAAAATAAATCAAAAATTCTTAATAAAGCCACTAAAAAGTTATGCTAAAAAATACACGATTTTTACTTCGTCAAAATAATTATGCCGACTAGTGTACATAATTCGAATTTTCCTCTGGTTCGTTGCTTTGATTTAAGTATTAACAGTTTTTAAAGAAGCTTGCCACCTAACAACATCAAGACAACTGTAATTTTGAGTACCCTTGAGAATTTATATATGTACATAAGATCATAATTGAATTAGAATAATTATAAGAATTCTCCATGAGAGTATTCAAGGTGCGACACATCTTCATTATTTCTTTGCACATTCCCATCGGAAAGCGCGCGATTGACCAGTGATTTAAAATATATGGAAAACCAGTTCCATATATATGTATTGTATATATGCATATTTATTTTAGTGCGTATATGTATATTTATTTTCTTAGAGCGTAAATTTAAATTTATCTCTAAAAATAGAATTTGTTCACAAAAATTGGTAATACGACAGCAAAGAAGTCGAGAACCGACGGCGCTTACATAATATTTATCTGTGTAAAATAAGGATACATATAAATGTGTAATTTTATTCTTGTAATATTTTAAATTTTGTATTATTATTTATATTAATATTAACTTATTCAAAAAAAATCAAGCAAATAATAGCTTTTATTTTATTTCCCACGCCCAAGTGCGTCGCACCTCCACCCACCCTGACCATTCTTTATTTATTTTGTTTCGGTCAGGTCAGTTCATCAATAAGCTGAAGACAAACAAAAGCAAACTCAAATTTTGGTTCTAGCGGCCAGCAATACAATAATACACACGCAAGGTACGTGAGAATGCGTGTGCACCCATACATTCCTATGTATGTATATGCTGGAGACACAACAGAAAACAGAAACCCAGAACTCTAAAAAACGTAAAGGGCATACAATCACATATTTTTGATGACGCGGCGGTAGCCGAACGCCATAGCCGAAGTCCCTGGGATTTAGTTTTCTGTGTTCGCTCTGCGACACGTTTGATGTATGAACTGGCACATCTATATACTGTATGGTTAGTGGTGGTACAACACAACAAGGCAAAACTTCCCATCTCTAAGAAAGAAAACATCAGCGCGTACGAAACTAATATAATTGACTTCATTGACGAAATTGATGTAAAACTATAACAAGTACTCCAAAATCTACTATTTTCTGACTTGGCAATTTCCACCACATAAGCGGGCGGCCAAATAATCCCACGCTACTCAAGGGTAGCATGGTAACTAAACCGTCAACAAAAAAACAAAAAAAAAATGCAATTTAAATGGTTTCAGCACAATGCTTAGTCTTAATTATAGTGCAATATTTCTGCTGTTGGTCGGGGCCATTACCCTGTGCCATGCCTCCAATGGTGACCGTACTCAATTCTTTCACAACTGCCGGCAAAACTGCGAGCGAACCAACTGCTCTGCAGGTAATTATTTATACATGCAATAGACTGCACCTGACCACCCGTTGTTCTTTTCGCAGATGGCCTGGAAATACAGGAGCAGGCCGTGAACTTTTATAAGCAGTCGATATTCGATCAGATCTTTCAGTGGAGCTGTGCAGATGAGTGCCAGTATGGCTGCATGTGGCGGACTGTGGCTGCCTTTGCGGAACGAGCGTGGCCTATACCACAGTTCTATGGCAAATGGCCTTTTCTTAGAATGCTTGGAATGCAGGAGCCGGCCTCAGTCATATTCTCAATATTAAATTTTATCATGCATTTCCGAATGCTGCGCAAGTTTCGACGAGAAGTGCGTCCAGATAGTCCATGTTACATGCTGGCTCATATATTCGGAGTGGTAAAAGGCCCCACGCCTTAACAATTCCATGTTTACTAATTAATGTTGCCCTTTTAGACGTGTCTCAATGGATGGATCTGGTCTTCAATATTCCACACGAGAGACTTTCCCTTGACTGAACTGCTAGATTATGCTTTTGCCTATTCTATAGTGCTCTGCACTTTCTACT
The DNA here is from genome assembly GCA_008121275.1 of Drosophila lowei. Classification (NCBI taxonomy): domain Eukaryota; kingdom Metazoa; phylum Arthropoda; class Insecta; order Diptera; family Drosophilidae; genus Drosophila; species Drosophila lowei. The sequence goes on from CM017778.1 coordinate 4,407,076, forward strand.
GCATGGTGATGCGAATGCTTCATCGATACTCACTGTTCCTACGCGGTGTGATCACGCTGGCCATTGTGTCCTACTACATTAACTACTTTGCTTACCTGAGTGTCGGTAAATTCAACTATTCCTTCAATATGAAAGTGAATATTGCCACCGGAGTTCTGTCCGCCGTGGGCTGGTTCATCTGGTGTCACAGAGTGCGCACTCGGCGGCCCTACTTCAGGAGGATTCTTCGCTTTTATGTACTGTTTGCTTTGGCCATGAGCCTTGAGCTGTTGGACTTTCCGCCCATATGCTGGATTCTCGATGCCCATGCACTGTGGCATTTTGCAACAGTCCCATTGGTTTCGCTCTACTACAAGTTGGTTTTCAAATGTCCCATATTTTGTATGCTTATGTCTATTAACTTTATTTATTTTTTAGTTTCATGATCGAGGACTGCAGAACACTGCGAAAGGAGAAGGTCTTGTCGGGCGGCTACTCTTCGTACTTCAACAAGGACATTTAGAAAATAACAAACTGGCTTCGATCATGCTTTGTTTACAGATACTGTATAGCAACATTTATTTATTTATACAAAATCCAACACCCAAAACATCCATTCTACATTTGTCCACATTGCGAAATGGTCACTGGAAGCTTGGGCTTGTTGTTGGGCCCCGTGGGAACATTTTCAATCTTTCGCATTATCAGCAGGCCGTCAAGTACACGTCCAAATACCACATGCTTGCCATCAAGAAAGTTGCATTTGGCACAGGTAATGAAGAACTGGCAACCATTGGTGTCCTTGCCGCTGTTGGCCATGGCCAGCAGGCCAGGTGAGTCGTGCTTCAAAGTGAAGTTCTCATCGCCGAATGTGTTGCCATAGATGCAGGTGACGCCGGTGCCATCGCCCTGGACAAAGTCTCCGCCTTGTATCATGAAATCTTTAATTACTCTGTGGAAGCTTGCGCCCTTGTAACCAATAGGCACACCATCTGGCCGATACTCTCCCGTGCAGAATTGTCGAAAGTTTTCTGCTGTCCGCGGCACTGTATCAGCAAATAGCTCGAAGATCATGCGCCCGATTTCCTGCATGCAAAGATGGTTAAAATAAATAAGTTAACTAATTATATGTGCCTCTACTCACGGTTGTGCCCACGGCAATGTCGAAAAATACGACTGGGTTGTTGGAGCTACGCAGCTGGGACTGAATTTGGTTCCAGTTGGGCATTTTAATTATTAAATGTAAATCGCTACGCAAATTCAAGATGTTCGCGTGCCGGCAGCGTTTTGTTTACGTTTTTGCGATGAATCGATAACGCACCAGGAATACCGATATTTTTCAATACACTATCGATAGTCCAAATGCCGGTTCTATCGATTGGAATAACATGTGATGTGTGTAGTGTTTTGTTTATAATTTTGTGTTGATTCCGGATTTCAATTGTTGAATTAAGTTATTTTAATCTTAAATCAGAAAGTGGTAAGTCGTGCCTAGGCAACAGCACCTCCACTTATTTATATGCTTATTAGTAGATTATCTTAATTAAACAATCTAAAATGTCAAACTTTTCGTTCCATTGTCTGTTCGTTAAGGCAAGTTTTGTCTCGTACGCAGTTTTAACAGATGATAATCTGTAGCCTTTTCGGTTGCCAGCATGAAAAATATTTTCATCTCCGATATAACATAAATTCTTAACTTACACTTAGATTTGCTCAGGTACAGAGATTTTGATGAATCGCCACTCAAAGGTGTACCCAGGGGGGAAGTGTTGGGGGGAAGCATGCTTGTTAATGAAAAAATTGTTATTTAATTTACATTGCATATTTTGTAAAAGTTTCTTCTTGTTATTAATCATGTGATTTGATTTTCGAATTAGTCCCTTTTTTACCAAGGCCCAATGCACTTATTGAAGAATTTTTTGCCTTTATAGACTTGTATGCTTTGAATGCAGAAACTATAGCCCCAAGTATTAATGATTATGTAATTGAAGTGGATCTTGGTCCTGATACAATCGAAAAAACGATGAACACTCAATTTGTTTGTATAGGCTGGAAACAAAAAGATTCCATTAGATTTGAGGAAATGTCTGCAAGGCAGATGACCCCTTAATTCGATATTTTGGGTGGTTAAAAAATGTGTTGAGTAGGTCTATGTGTGAGAGCTCTGATTGTGGTCGTAAAGTACAGTCTGTATTTAGAGTCTGGTTTTCCTCAATTCTACAACAACTTCCAACCTACTTCCGAGCCTCTTTTTGACCGATTTTTGACGGACGTCATACTAATGTCCAAGGATGCCTCAATCTCACGGTATGTGACATGACTATTTGCTTTCTCTGTGGTTGTTGAAAGCTAAATACAAAAAAAAGATTGATCTACTAGGAATTGAATGAGAGAAGAATTGGAAAAGATAACTGCTTGTACGAATAAGGAGAAGCAAATGAAGTGTTGCCCATCAGCTGTCAAAAGTATTTACACACATTTTTTATGTGTCAAAAGTATTTACACACAACTTTACCTCATTTTTATACCCGATACTCAAAATGAGTTTAGGGGTATATTAGATTTGTGGTGAAAGTGGATGTGTGTAACGTCCAGAAGGAAGCGTTTCCGACCCCATAAAGTATATATATTCTTGATCAGCATCAATAGCCGAGTCTATGTCTGTCTGTCTGTCTGTCCGTCTGGCCGTCCGTCCGTCTGTCCGTCTGTCCGTCCCTATTAGCACCTAGTGCTCAAAGACTATAAGAGCTAGAGCAACGACATTTTGTATCCAGACTTCTGGGATATGTCACTGTTACAAGTGTATTTCAAAACTTCGCCCCGCCCACTTCCGCCCCCACAAAGGACGAAAATCTGTGTCATCCACAATTTAAAAGATACGAGAAAACCAAAAACACAGAATCGTAGAGAATGACTATATCTTCTAGACTGCAGAATCTGAACCAGATCGTAGCATTATTATAGCCAGTATGAAGAAAACAATTTAATTTTTCTCGCCCTGTCTCTCTCTAACACACACGTATCATAGCCGGCTTTGCATAGCGCAAAACATTAGCGCCTAGATCTCAGAGACTATAAGAGCTAGAGCAACCAAATTTGGTATCCACACTCCTGGAATATCGGACCTTGACGAGTTTGTTTCAAAATTTCGCCACACCCCCTTCCGGCCCCGCAAAGGACGAAAATCTGGAGCATCCACAGATCTCAGAGGCTATTAGACCTGACTGTCGAGCTCTCACTGTTACAAAACTATTTGTAATTTTTCACTGCAGAACTCACTGTTGATAGCTCACTGCTACAAGTGTGTTTCAAAATTTCGCCCCACCCCCTTCCGCAGCCATAAACAACGAAAATCTGTGGCAACCACAATTTTTAAGATAGGAGAAAATTAAAAACGCACAATCATAGAGAATGGCCATATCTACCAGATTGCCGAATCTTGCCGAATCCGAATCAGATCGGATTATTATTATAGCCAAAAGTAACAAATCAATTTGCAGTGGCTACGCAGCGCCCGTCGACACGTTCTGACTGATTTTCTGTCTCTCTCGCACGCACTCTATGTCGTTTAATGTAGTCATACTGACTATGTATCGGGTATAAATGTAGAGTTGCGGTCGCAGCAGCAACTCACAACGTTCCCCCTCGTTTTTTTTTAGAGCTAATGCGGTTTTTTTTTTGTGTAATGTAAAACTAGATTATGTTGCCACAAAAGGTGGTCACATAATCTACGTATCTTAAATTTGGTTGAAATAAACTTTGCAATTCTGAAAAGCTATAAAAAAAAGTAAATTTAAAAAACCTGGCCATAAAAAAACACCATAATTCAGAAAAAGTCTGTTTGGTTCGAGTCGTAAAAATGCAGTTGCATAATGTTATTAATGCACGGTGCCATATGCTTTATATGAATAAACTCTGGAAATTAGTATATGCATACCTACAAGGTTTTTTCGAGAAACCATCTGCTGGGTATTGTTTTAAAAAGTACGCAAGAAAACTAGAGACTTACTAAAAAACTTAGTTATCAGAAACTGTACATGTCAGCCCACGTTACATACACATAACATAACTATTCAAAATAAATATCTCACTCGTCTGATGGAACCAATGAGATTAGGTCTGCTTGCAAGAGGCGAAATCGAGGGGGAATAGTCGGCATAGTCGACTGTCATTGTCATTTAATTACAACGGTAGTGGTACAATGATGGTACAATCATGGTGCTCGGGTAATCCTAATTGAAAACTGCACTTTGATGGCGCTCTTCGCAAATGAAATTTGAACTATTGCCCCTCGCTCTGTGAACTGCTGCAGCCTGCCACTCTTCGACAAAAAAAAGAGCCTTCACTTATTTATATGCAAGTGTAAACTTTTACACTTCTCCGGAGCGTTACGTGCTAAGTGCCACCGCCATCGCCATTTTTTATTCTGCTTATATGATTTTTTTGAAAATTTTTGGATGAAGAATAACAATGATAACTAATACTTAGTGATTCCACCTTTGGCATCAATAACTGTCTGCAACCTGGTTGGAATTGATTTCACTAAGTGCCGAGCATTAGCAAGATCAAATTTTGACTAAATTTTTTAATTTCCACGATGGTATCGTCGCGTTTTTGGTTCCTATCAATTTTTCTTTGCCCTTTCATTAATGACCAACTTTTTCAATAATATTCAGATCATGGCTCTGCGTAGGCCAGGGAAAAATAGGCATATTGAGATCTCTTAAAAATTTAGCTGGGGTCGATCCCTGGTGCCATGGAGCATTGTCGTGTTGTAGAACCCAGTTGCTGACTGGAAATAGCCTGTCATCAGACACAAAAGCATGGTCATTCAATATTAGAAGATAGCCGGTCTGATTGAGAGTGCCTTCTATTGGTACGAAGTCTCCAAATCCATAGTACGACGTGCACCCCAGAACACCACTGTGCCTCCACCAAATCTGTTCATAGGCTGCACTGCCTTTTGATTTTTCCCTTGTCGTAATCGCATAAATTGCTTACAAAATGAGCCCTGGAACTGAAAAGCTACCTCATCTGTCCATAAAAAATTGTACCAAAACTCCATAGGTTTTTGAATGTACTCCAATGCGAATGAGAGGCGTTTTGCTTTATTTGGTTCGGAAATTTCAATTATTTTTCTCACCGTATAGGTTCGTATGTCGATGTCCTTCAGTCCCCGACGTGTTGTGCCATCACTAACTCTTTTTCCAATCAACTGTTGCGGATCTGCCGATAATTTAACTGGGCTTATTGAAGGATTTTTACAGACTAAGCCTATTAATCGTCTACATTCTCGTTCATCCATCGCTTTTTTCCTTCCACTTCTTTTTAAATTCTGTTAATTTCCATTCGTCTTCTTTTTGCTTTCCGGGTTGTAAACGGTTTTCCTAGATACTTTTTTTAACTTGGCCAGATCCGGCGCTGAAACACCACTTTTAAATTTTGCAACAATCTTGGAACGAGTGTCATTTTACTAAGTTATTTTTCAAATTTTAAATGAAATTTATTTATTGCAACTGCAAAAAAGGAAACGACTGTACTAAGTTAAGCCAAGTCAAAGAATAAGCGCTTATTTGCATTGTGTAAATATTTTTGACACATAAAAAATGTGTGTAAATACTTTTGACGACTGATGGGCAACACTTCATTTGCTTCTCCTTATTCGTACAAACAGTTATCTTTTCCAATTCTTCTCTCATTCAATTCCTAGTAGATCAATATTTTTGGCCTAAAGGTTTTTGTTTGTATTTAGATTTCAACAACCACAGAAAAAGCTCCTGAAAGTGAACATGCAAAAAAAAACTCGTTGTGTAAATACTTTTGACCACCCATAAACTCGTAATGCTCTAGTATGGTTTGTTTGTTTCGACTTGGTGTCGACCCAGCTTAACAGAAACGATAATAAAGAGAAACAAAAATTCGGCTCCTCCCTCGAGAAATCCTGGTTACGCCCTTGTCGTCACATTTCCTCTATACTCTATTGTCTCAAGGGAATTGGTTTGCACGTAAACGAGCTTTTACACAAGGATTGATTCATTTGTGAAGATTTTACAGTAAAAAGTAAAAAATAATGAACAAGTTGTGTGTATAAATATTCAAATATAAATATTCACTGCTGTCCATCCCCCCACGCTCGTCATTAAGAATATAAGAGTGGAATAGAGCTTTCAGCGCGGCTTTGGGTTTGTCGAATTACCGCTGAAATATACTCCAGAGCTTGTAGCTAGACAGTCGCTTGGCCAGTTTGGCTGCTGCACTGCTGGGCTGAGGCGTGGAGGTCTCTGTGGCCAGCGCGGGACGTTCGATCAGTTTGGAGCGCATCTGCTCGTCGATCAGCTCATGCATATCCATCTGCCACTGCTCCAGCTGCTGCGAGAGCTGAACCTTCTGTTGGACAGACTTCAGTAGCTGGCTGTTGGCCTGCTTCAGTTCAACACGGGTCCTGGCCAGATCCAACTCAGCCTTGGTTCGTCGCCTGTTGGCCGCAACGCGGTCCCGATCCGTATCGTCCTCCAGATCCCCACGTGCTTGATCGCGCTCTTCCTTCACATTCCGCAGCTCCACATCGGCCACCGAGACCTTCGCCTGCAGTTGCTGTATCAGCTGATGGCTGCGCTTTATCTCATCCTGCTGTTCGAGTACAAGGTTACGTGTCCGGCCTAGCATCTCCTTGAAGTTGCCCGCATCCAGGCTGAGCAGCAATCGCGTCAGCTCATCAGACATGGCCGAGAGCATGCCCTGTCGGAACTCAGTGGCCATGTGCTCGTTATCATTGCGCTCTGTGCTCGAAATCGTGTTGTCCATGGACTCCAATTCCAGCGATATGTCAGTGCAGAGACCTGAGCCATCGTCATGGCTGAATTTCAGAGAGTCCACCAGGGACTTGAGTTGTATGTAGACGGACCGAGCCTCCACCCACATATGATTGGGCTTTCCTGTTTCCGTATAGCCGCCATCGGCATCGTCACACTCCATTTCAAATTGGAGACTTTTTTCCAGGCATGCTGGAGCTAGTGTCGGCGCCCAAGCGTTCGCTAAGGACATTGTTCTCTCGCTGGGAGCCTAAAACCGCCCAAAAGAGATTCCCAAAGAACTTTCCAACGAATTAAATATTTCTTTAGAAAATGAGCATGTCAAATGCCAGTAAATGTTTATAAATAAGTGCTTTTGTTCATGATAGTTCACTAGATATAAATACAAAATAATATCAAATACAAATGGTATGACTTCAGAGTTGAATCGAATGAAATTCAGCGGCGAAACTTAGGCTCTAAATGCATAAATAAGTACTTAAATTCAACGTAAGCAACGTTAATTGGTAGAGGCCTCATCTCAGCTCCACACACAATACTACACTAATACTAGCTCGAGGTAAATCGGGGGAATCCTGTCCGGAGGCTACACTCAATTACTCGCCTCGTCGGTGTCCACATCGGATATATCTTTGAGCTTCGAATTGCTGTTGGCGGTGGTTCCGTTCTTAATGTTATTGACCCTTTCGTTCTCCTCTGCCGCCTTCTGAAAGTTCTGCTGGAGTGTTTTTGGGTCCACCACGAAAATAGGCGTAGCGCCATCCCCGAGATGCTCGCTCTGATTCTGGTACTGTTCCCGCGAGATGCTGCGTGTGAATGAGAAGCGCAGCGACTTGGTTCTCGTCAGCTTCTTCTTGATCGGCGGCTTGCCGGCCACAGGTGCCGCCGGCTCTGAACTGGTGCGTTCTGCTTCTGGTGAGGCCGGGGCAGATCTTATCTCCAGCTGATTGTCGCGCAGGATCTCCTCCGCAAAGGACTTGATTTGGCTCCAGGCATCTAGGATGTCTTTCTCGCAGGCATGCTCATAGGTGACACAGAATCGGATTACATAGCGGCCATTGAATTTGGCCGGCGTCATGTGCATTTTCCCCGAGTGATTGATCATGGCCAGCAGCGTGTGATTGGGCTCGTCGCCAGTTCTGCAGAGGAAAGGAATATTCGTAAGAATTGTAGGAAAACACTCAGTTTTCTCAACATACCGCATGCGGAAGCAGACCAGACCTAAGTGGACATCATTGCGCACCTCAAAACGATCGTCCTTCCGCACCAGCATCTCAAACTTCTTGGCCAGGGCCATGTGGTTGCGTATGTACTCCTGCAGACCCTTTACGCCGTATATGCGGAAGACAAACCAGAGTTTCAGTGCCCGGAACCGTCGGCTGAGCGGTATTCCATAGTGTCTGTAGTCCACGCCGCTCATGTGCTCGTGCCTCAGGTAGAGCGGATTCACATTGAGCGCACTCTTCAGATTCATCACATCGCGCACCCACAAGGCAGAGGCATCGAAGTTGGTGAGTAGCAGCTTGTTGGGATTCGTGTTGAACGAGTCGGCGTATTCCAGGCCAGCTGAGAACACGCGCATCTCGGGCAGAATGAAGGAGTTGCCGGCATAGGCACCATCCACGTGCAGCCAAATGCTGGACACCTGTCGACAGACCTGGCCGATCTCTGTGATGTCATCGAAGGCGCATCCTCCGGTGGTGCCCACCGTGGCCACCACAAAGAAGGGCGTCAGTCCGGCGTTGACATCGTTTTGAATGGCCTGCTTGAGCAGATCCACGCGCATGCGTCCATGCACATCCGCATCGATGATGCGCAGCTTGACCAGGGCCATCTTGGTGGCTTTCTCCACGCAGGAGTGCGCCTCGCGGCTGGCATAGGCAATCAGGTTGGGCAGGAAGACGCTGTCGTGCACAGTGGTCTGACCCTTTAGCTCGTTGATGGCTCGCGCACGCGCCGTGATCAGTGAGACAAGGACGCACTCAGAGGCAGAGCCCTGGAGGGCTCCCCCGCCAGTGCTGCCCGGGGCATCCGAGATGAAGGCCTTGGGCAGGCCCAGGGCCTTGGCATACCAGTTCATCACAATCGTTTCCAGCTCGGCGGCTGCCGGACAGCTGGCCCAACTGAAGCCGATCGATCCAATGGCACTGCTCAGCATGTCCCCCAGGACGGAGGGGAACGAGTTGCCCGAGGGGAAGTAGGCAAAGAACTTTGGATGGTTCCAGTGGACGACGCCCGGCATGATTTTTTGCTCAAAGTCCTCGAGCACATCTTTGAATGATTCCGGCGATTGTGGTGCGTCCGCTGTGGGGTAAACAAAAAGGCAGGTGGATAAGTCGGGTGCCTCCTAAATACTTCTTTTATCACCTATAAAGGCTAGCAGCACCGGACCGGCAGACATCAATATTTATGGTAAATTTGTTATTTTTGGCAGTGAGTAGAATGATCAACAAGTAAGTCCATATATCTACGAGCACTATAAGGCCGAAGGTGTGTGTTTGCGTATGCATAATTAATTGATTTGTTTAGTTGAACCCGGCGTTGAATTGCGGCGTCCATCGGGCGTAAATATTTAACTTAACAAACTGCGCGGAATTCGCCTGAAATCTCCTCCGGCCCTGCTACCACCGAAGTCTGCCTGCCTGCCTGGTCTGCCTGGCCTGCCACAGCCTGCCAACTTCATCGAAGACGGCTGCTGAGTGTGTGCCCCAATTATGCTCTGGTCCCCCGCCCACGCCCGCGCCCGCGCATCTTGTTGTGGGGTATGTAGTACTATTGTAGGTGGGTGTGTGGGCTGGCTGGGGCTGTTCGAATAGTTTATATTCGTACATTATTCACTTGCCTTTGCAGAGCAATTAGTCAACATGATTTAACAAGTTTGCTTTCGAGTGGCTTTGCGTTTCATCTTCGACTTTCTTTAATTATTTTGTGCAAAGCGAAATATTTTCGAATTCATTGCCAATTTATTTAGGAATAGTTTGCTAATTAGTGTTTACAATTTATTACTTGCGCTATAAATAAGCCTTTCATTCTGATTTGCAAAGAAGAAACTTCAGCACGAAAGTTCACAGTGTAAACAAAATAGTTTTGAGAGTTGTTGGAATATCATCCGAGAAATATGCATCCTAATCGGTATCCTTTCAGTTACGAATATTCGTTATGTATATTTGGTTTTTTTAACTCCTTTCTTACCTGGAAGTAGTTTTTTCAGGTAACCCGGATCCAATGTTGGAGCCACATCGCGCTCTTCAATATTGCTGCTATACTGGCATATATAATCGATCACTTCCTTGCCGTATTTGCGAAAGTCTTCCACATTCATTTTAACAATTTGATTAACACTTTTTACCCTTGTTAGCAATGTTTGCACCTTCTTGAGGTTCCCTTTTGCTATATGTACTATTTCTTCAGGGGCTTAAACACAATTCAGGAACACACACAAACTTCTCTCGATCACTGTATTATCCCGCTGTCCCGTGGTGCTTGCACGCTGCAGCTTCTGCTTCCTTTGCGCGAATGACTTGAACACCGAGGCTGCATTCGTCTTTTTATAGAAACTGTGCTACTGGGGGCTTCGTGTGGCGGCCGCCCCGTCGGGTACTCTCGGCTGTGCGCTCTGTTTCTCTCTCTCTTCTATTGACGTTCACTGTCTCGTGATCACTCTCAAATTACTTGCACGGAGATTGGGAATTGAGCGCTCGGTTGGCTGGGAAACCCGCTTTGGTCATTACGCCATGTACCAGCCGCCTTCTTTCGGTTCTCTCGCAGTCGCTTCCAGCGGCACGCCTCGGCAGCGCTTTTGCGTTTGCTTTGTAAAAAGTCCCTGGCGTGAAAGGGTTTTTAGTTTTCGCCATAATTATTTGGTGAGTGATACGCCATTTGCTATATAATTGGACACATTAATGGAAACTGTACTGAATAGTGTACGAATGGGTATTTATCTATAATTGTATGTTATGTTTGTTACGGAGCAGAAATACATAGTTCGCACCTCAGAAGTGATAAAAATCACCGACTGTTAGGGAAATATCAACAAAAATAAAGGTTGTTGATTGACTTATCTGTCGACTGCACATCTTTGTCTGATTGTACCCCTTTCTTCATTTCCTGCCTACCTCAATATCCTCTTCTTCTTCTCAGATTAGCTCAGATACATTTTATGATTTTTAAATTGCTTTTGATCGTGTCTGAGCTGCTTTTATGGCAGCCGAACCTGAATTAATTTTGTGGTTTTGGTTTAAGGGGACTTTTGGAACTGTCAAAATGGCCAAAGTATAGAAAAAAAGGCACGTTCAGATTGCCATTTCAAGAAAAGAACAAACACGCTCTCTCTCAAATCTCTTGGATTTTAAGAGGCCAAATCTTTCCAGTGGCCGATGTTTCGGGCAAGCATCAAACATGGGGGAATCACTTAATGTACTTGCTCAAAAAAGTGGCAAATAATTGTCCAAATATTGATCAGATCTGTTAACGCAAGAGGTATGGACGGAGCAGGTGTTGCCTGCGCCATGACGAATCCCTGGCAACAGTCCTAGCTTGTGACGTAGCCGTGAAGAACGCCCATTGTTTCACGGAATCTCCTGCTAGGTGGAACATGAAAACAACAAATATCCAAATAACCAAATAAACAAATATTGCAAAATTAATTTTGTGTTTTCTCTGACTTATTCAGGGTGCAAGCGAGTGTGAGTGGGTGTGAATGATTATGGGTGTGGGAGTGGGTGAATGAGTAGAAATTAATGAATGGATTTCCCTGTCGTTAGGTGAAACAGCGCTGCACAAGCGAACTTGCTGGACACCAGTAGCAGGAGCTAGTTACCCGTCCTGCCTTAATTATGGTCAAGAAAGAATATGAATAAAAATAATATTTTCTATACTGTTTTTCCCTTGTTCACAAATTTATCCTCTTGCCTACATTAATTATTATATTCATTGTTTAATTGATAGCTAGATGATACTTTAGTTCGAAGTTTTTCAAAAATATAATTTTCCCCTATCCTGCCACTATCCAAATAAAACACAAATCTTCAATAATCTAAACGTCAGTCCAATATTTAACCAGAATACCAGAAAGAATGGAATATATACCACGACATTAAATCAGTCAATATAAATAATGTACAATCGATATAATATAGCTTACATATGTATGTATACATGTGTATATTATATTTAAATAACTTTACATTCGATGGTCCTGGCAGATAGCCCCACGAAATCTTGGAGTTAGTTTTCCAACATCAAATAAATAAATAAATCATTTTCATCGAACAACATACTAGTGGCTATCGAGTTCACCAGTGAAAATGTGGGATTGTTTGGTGTATTAGCAGTAGGTCCGGTCCGCCACAAAATGGATGGATATAAATTGCCGCTGAACGCTTATTGAACATCACCCGTAAATTACGTTAGATATAGATACATATGTATTGCCATGAGGATCCACAGATGACATATTCTTGACCACACTCTTCATCTGTCTCTCAGAACTCCAGTTGGAACAACGCCGGCCATACATTCGGTGATTCATACATCTGTCGCACGCGCCGGCCTGACAAGCTTCAGATCGAAGCGATAAAGACAGCCGAAGGAAGACGGACTGCGAGAGGGTGAGACGTTATGACTTGGCGTATTTCGGCGCTCTTCTTTCGTGGCTCGAAGCTTTGCCTAAACTTTCATTCACCGCGCCAGCGCCAGCGCCAGATGACGTCGTGCGTCTAAATATAAAAATATATTCAGTTTACGCGGTCACACTTCAAACTGCTTGAGGGCCATTGCCATCATCCGTCCATCCGCCTTCTGCTGCTGCTGTTGCTGTTGCTGTTGCTGGTGCTGTTGCTGGTGCCTCACACTACGTGCGACTTGGGATGTCTCTTCGGAGTTTGGCTCTGTCTACCCCTGCCCATGCCAAATGCCCATTAGTTATGGCAGTTGGTACTGCCAAACACGAACGATCCCAAGATCGTTCCGAAATACGTCTCCTCTTCTCTTGAAAGCTGAACAATTTGTTGTTGCCCGTTGGAGCACGCGCTTGACAACAGCTGACGGATGTTGCATACATTTCTGGCGTCGATCGAGTCTTCTATGTTTTTGGCCATTTGGTCTGTTTGCATTGTGGCCCCATCATACCTTAGGCATTTCATTCATTCTGATTCGTTTGTGCATGCTAATTCGTTGTTGTCATCATTAAAATGCAAAAGTTTAGCGGCGCTCTGATTGATGTATTATATGGGTAGTGTTAAAGGCTTTTTTAGACAGGTAGCAGATCGTTGGGCTTAGGTTTACTGGGGGACTGAACTTTACGGTACGGATACCCGTAGTAGTTTCGATTTCGAATTTCATGATATGGCGTTTTACGACGGAATGCTAATTAATGGTGTTTTAAACCTGGTTTGGCTTTGTTTTGAATGGAATTCAATGGATTTTAAAATACTCGTACTGCTCGAAAAATAAAATCTCCATCTATATAGCTTATTGAATCCCATCATATATATATATGTATTCTGTAAACTCTGTTGAGCCTCGACTGCCATGCGACTTTTATTCTGGTAAACTAAAATAAATGAATTCTCCTCCATCCATTACCGTTCTAAGCGGAAATCGCATACAGGTATATTCTGACCTGCAGTACCTTCGATGGAGCCAAGCAAGTCAATGCAGGGAGTACGAACTTGGAGAGGCTGGGCTTCCACAATGCCTACGATGAGGTTGTTCGGGGCTTGATCAGGAACTGGGAGTCCCCCATTGGATACCTACAAGATCGGGGCTACTTATCAGGCGAATACAGAGACACATCGATAATCAAACCGTATCTAGATGCTATAATGGTTCGCATCGAGAGGATAAAGCGACAGAAGAAAGTGAAACGCGGTTCGCATATATTCGGAAACAATGCGATGGGCCCCCTCCCCGGAGAGATACATGCGATGAACCAGCTGGATATAATGCTGGACAAGATTAAGCATAAAGGTACTGATAGAAAACAGAGTGATAACAAACAGAGTGACATGTATCCCAATGTCGCTCAGCTGATGGCCATGATGCAGACTGGGCGCAAACGAGACGAACAGGAGCGACAGCTGTGGGAGATGGAGCAACGATGGAAGCCGTTGCCGGAAAGTCGGTCCAAGCAGGAGCAACCAGAGGCACCAACGTCGCCCTCAAAGCAGCCTGACGACATATTTAACAAAATGATAAAAAAGGCAAGTCCTCAAATGCAAGAGCCGGTACAAGCCAGTGCCAGCCATAATGCGGAAGATGGGGCACAGCTGACACCAGTCCCAAAGAGCAGCAGTACGTATAGAGAGCAATGCATTCCAAATGTCCCAATTGATAAACTCGATACAAACCTGGCCCCATCTAGTCGGGCGTCAAAAGACGTGGAGGCTCCCGGTTATCTGAATTGGGACATAGAGAAACAGCACTTCATCCAGTACTCGCCCGTCGCCAAGGAGGCCTACGTGAACAAGCTGGTCAGAATGTTTGTGGAGAGGGAGAAGCTCCGGGAGAACTCACGCAGACTCTACACCTCACCGCCATAGCAGACCTCATGCCCCATATGCACACACATTTGTTTTTGGTTTTCTCGAAATTGTTTAAATTTTGCTTCAATAAATTCTCTTTTGGGGCTTTCTCTGAGTCATAATCCATTTAACGCGCATCCCATACCCATACCCATACCCCTATATATGCCCATATTCCTATTCCTATTCCCATGACCCATGACGATCCGCCAATCCTACGTCATATCTATGGCATCAGCAAGATGAGATTATCTTTACGTATGTTTATTTCGTGGAGGCAAAGAAAAAATCACAGGATAGGTGTGTTTTTCACGTATTCGTACATTTTCTGTGGGCTTTGTTAGCTGTTTGTGGTGTGTTCCAAATAGTCTCGAGAGTGTGACACATATCCGTGAAAAGCTGGAGGAGAAGGGGGCTTGTCAATAGAGATAATTAACCGAAATATGTTATAAATCTAATAAAGATTCTTAAAACACAGTCGGTTTCTCGGCTCTTGAATAATGATAATGATCTTTTAGAATAAAAACAAGGCTCTTGATAGAAATGTATCTCAAAGATGCAAAATGACACTCACAATGGTTTCTCAGACAGGATATAGTTGAAGAATAGCTAATGAATCCCATTTACAGGCATCCGTACCCAGAGTTTCAGTTACCTTTAGTAAAAGATCTTTGTTTGTTCCCCCACTGTGCCCCAACAGTTTCAGAAAAGTTGTGAAAAGTATCTCACTGAGACAATAGTATGTAAAAAATGCCAAAGAACCCGAAGAGCATCTTGCATTGAAAAAGGCTTTTCAAAGAACAAACTGTATATGGAGGGTTCATTCTCATTGATTCCCAGTAATCCAAAGGACTAATGAAACTAGTTAAAGGAGTCATTTAGAGTCCCCATGTAATGGAAAAGTTGTAAATGTTCCCTGAATTGTACATACCTTTTCTAAGAGATCTTCCTGATGTTCCTTCCCCCATTGATCCCACAACAGTTTCAGAATGTGAAATTAAATTTATTGCCGTTCATAAACATGAAAGTTATTCGGGTTTTCGTTTGTTGTTTTTCTGCAACCGAACATACGCTAAGGATTAGAGGGGAGATCGAGAGAAGCCTTGGGAGTATTGATGTCTTACTAGATATCGTAAAATTTTCTATATGCAAGTAATTCAACTAAGCGCCAGGGATAAGGAGGCGCATATACTCGTAATATATTTGATATACGTGTGGGCTGTGTGGGATATTCTTAGTTGGGATTATCGCGAGTGGAAGATGCCTTGCGCATGACCATGGGCGACCTGCGTGGGGATCTCTGTTCCTGCTGGGCACTCACAATGTCCAGTTCATTCTCTGGCGAGGGCGAAGACCCAGCTCCGGAGTTGCGGCGCGACGAAGAGTGACGCACATTGGTGTCCAGGTGTCGGAAGCTGCAACAAACATGGAGGGAGACAACCGATAAGACTGTACCTGTGGCAGAAGCTGGGCTACCCACCGCAACGAGACATTGTTGCCCTTGTCCTCGTTGTTGCCGCTGTTGAAGAGGAAGGCCAGCGGCCAGGATATCCAGGAATTGTGATCGACGGAGCTCTGGGTGCGAATGATGGGAGCATTCCCGCGACTTACCACCGGCGAAGGCAGCTCCATGGAGAGCTTCGGGGTGCCGGCCTTGTTGATGGCTGGATTGTAGATCTTCGGATCGCTGACCATCCGCACGAAGAACGACCGCTTCTGGGCCAGAGTGTCCTGCTTCTTCCGGTTAATGATGTCGGACAGCTCGTCGTGCTGCTCCTTCTCCAGCAGCTCGTTGGCAAAGTCCACAATAATGTCCCAGGCATAGTCAATGTCCTCGGCCGTGGCATTCTGGGCCACGGCGCAGAACCGTATGATATACCTTTCGTTGACACTGGCCGGCACCATGTGCAGCTTTCCCGATTCGTTGATGATGCTCAGTAGCTTTTCGTTGAGTTTATCGCTGCCCTTCAAGCGGAAGCAGACCAAGCCAAGCTAGGGAAATGGAAAAAAAAAAATGATCAACCTTTGCAATATTAATAGATTTTGAGTGAAGAACCTATCCAAAGAAATTCTCCAGAACCATTCTCCTATTGAAAGGATTCTGAACAATCAAATCCTACTTTAAATTGCATTGGAATCTGCTTCCATCGCTCCCTCATGAAGTTGCAGATTGACCCTCGACTCGGCACGCACAAGCGAAGAAATGGGGCAAAAGAGAATTCTCGAGAATGGAAAAAAAAACAATATACATGTCGTGTGCATCACGCGCTACACTCGATTTGAATATTGATCAATTCTTGATCAGCATCAATTATCGAGTCGATATAGGCATGACTGTCTGTCCACCCGTTCCGATGAGCGCCTAGTTGTCAGAGACTATAAGAGCTAAAGCAGCCTTCCACGCGCTTACTCATTCTCTCTCTCTATCTCTTAAACACACACTCTTCTTGGTGCAGTGTGCGCCCTCTGGCGGAAGGAGCGCGATAGAACAGCTGGTGTTGGGGCGAGAATAGAAAAAAAGGAAAAAGATCTAAAAAGAAATGTAAAAAAAGGTAAATGGAAACAAAACAGATCAAATCGAATATATAAAAATCCTCTAAACGGTTCGACTGATTTCTGTGAAATGTTTTTTTGGCAAAACGCGGCCCTTGCCGCGGCTTACAACGTTCCCGCCCGTTTTCGCCTGCAGTTACGAAGCCGATTGCCAAAACAAATTGACTTTGGCCACGCTTGTTCCACCATTCCACCATTCCACCAGCATCTGAAAGCATCCGTCAGATGGTAGCTGGTAGCTGGCAGCCTGACTGGGCTGTCGATGAATCACTTGTGGCCTGTCTCTGAAACATTTTCTGTGGCCAAGTAATGCCAAAACACTTCAATGGGCCACAGCGGAAAGAAAGAAATCAAATCAAATTTCGCGCTGGTCTCTATTCGGAATTCGGCGTGCTGTTCCGCACGTTTGCGATACTCGTAGTAGTACTTGGCTCCGCCCTGGGTTTTGGGTTGCGGGTGCGAGCAAGTTCACGTCTTTGGTGGCCAGGGCCTTGCCTTTGCAGACAACGGACAACGTTTAGGCACTTGATCTGCGTCACTAGCAAATCGGTTTCCAAATTTCGACTGGGCATTACATGAGCGCCGAGCCATTGGTCTCAATAATGGACAACCAAATGCACACCCACCGAAAACTGGCTTCAGTGAAAATCCCAGACACAGCCCACACAGAAATTGTTGGTGGGGCACACACAAAGAGCTTTGAACCCTGAGCATGATTAATTACGAGTACTTAAAAAGCAAATCAAATGGAAAGAAAGAAAAGAAATAAAGTGAAATGAAAGCCCACCGAATGTAACTCACCTTGACTTGATTACAGATCTCGAAGCGTTTATCTCTGAGCACCAGCTCCTCAAAGCGCTTGGCCAATTTGATATGGTGACGTATGTAGTGCTGTAGCCCGGAAATCCCGTAGGATCGCAGCACAAACCTGCAAGGAGACAGCATGGAAAGCCGGCAAAAACAATAATTGTATATTTTGAGTGGACTGATGTAATGATCGGACAGGAAGCCATTAGCCATTAGCCACACATGAGTGTTTGTTCTACCTACATATGCATATATCTTGGTGTTGATTCATCTCATTTGGATAGATTCCCGCGGCACACAGACCTTTGCTCTGTCCAAAGTTTGATTTCTATGTTTTTACAACTAAATCGCAAGCAAATAATGAACGAGCGTGGCGTACATGGCAAAGATGGCCAAGATGCCCAAGAGTAAGGCCTAAACAAGACACCAGCGATCGAGCGGTACACACTCCAGGCCAATCGACAAAATCAATTCAGTTTTTGACAATAGTCAACAGTCAACAAACACTCATTCACACTCTTGACTGTCGAGGGTCTTTTGGGGTCTGTTGGGGTCTGTCGGGTGCCATAATGATGATAATAATTACTATTTTTTTCTTCACATACCAGAGTTTCAGCGAACGAAACCGCCGACTGAGTGGAACTCCCCAATGACGATAGTCGATGGCCGCGTCCGAGTAGCCGTGCTTGAGGTACAGCGGATCCACGACCAGAGCTGATGTCAGACGGATGCGATCCCTCACCCACAGAGTCGAGCAGTCGAAGTTGGTCAGCAGCCACTTGTTGGGGTTCGTGTTGAATGAGTCGGCGTATTCAATGCCCTGCGGAGCGGATGTTGCAGATCGAAGCAGATAGCAGGGCCGGGATAGGAGTACCTACCTTCAGGAGCGGCTTGAGCTCCGGACAGATGAAGCTGTTGCCCGCATAGGCGGCATCTACATGCAGCCAGACGCCGGGAAACCGCTCCAGCTGCTTGCCGATCTCCGGCAGATTATCGAACGCACAGGAGCCGGTGGTGCCCAGGGTGGTGGACACAAAGAAGGGCACCAGGCCCTGCAGTTCGTCCTCCTCCATGGCCTCGTAGATCGTTTGGCCGCGCAGACTGGCATTCTCGTCCGGCTCGAGGATGCGCAACTTCACAAAGCAAATCATGGCCGCCTTCTCCACGCAGCTGTGCGCCTCCTTGGAGCAGTAGGCCATCAGCTTGCAGAGCAGGTGGCCCTCCTCCACGAACGGATGCTGGGCTTTTAGCCGCTTCAGGGCCTGGGCCCGGGCCGCGAGCATCGTGACCAGCACACACTCCGAGGCGGATGTCTGCGTCGATCACAAACAGATTTAAGGCGATTTAAATCACGGAGTTTTACCAGTCGGATTGGCGCTGTTTACCTGAATGACCCCGCCGCCGGTGCTGCCCTCCTTGAGGGCCAGGAAGTGGTCCGGCAGACCAATCGCCTTGCCCAGCCAGTCCAGGACGATCGTCTCCAGCTCGGTGCAGGCGGGGCTGGCTGCCCAGGAGAATCCGATGCAGCCGATGCCGTCGCCCAGCATGTCGCCCAGGATCGAGGGGAACGAGTTTCCCGCCGGGAAGTAGGCGTGGAACCGGGGATGCTGCCAGTGCGTCACACCAGGCATGATTTTATCCTCCACATCGCTCATGATCTGGTCCCAGTCCTCCGGCTCATGGGGCGCCTCAGCTGTGGGCGAATGTAGCCACAGGGATATCCAGAGAATCAACGAAAATCCCAAAATGTTTGGAATGGAAAATTGTTTGCTTACATGGCAGCAAATGCCTCAAATAACCCGGCTCCACGCTGGGCGTAACCCGTCGCTCGTTCAGGGTTTCCAGATAAGTGCAGATGTACTCGACCATTTCCATGCCACGTTTTCGAAATTCGGTGCTATCCATCTTCGATCCGTTTGTCCAATTTGGCTTTGGCTTTGGCTTGGGCTTCTGCGTTTGTTTTTCCGAGTTTCCGCACGCTGCGCTTTTCATGGATATATTCATAGATTAATGGAAGAGGCGTAGGCGTAGGCGTAGGCGTAGGCATAGGCATGGGCGTGTTAAAAATGTTTTTATATTGATACAACAAAATTAATTTCAAAATAAATCAATTGCTCGAGATGTTATTTTGTAGGTTTTGTCTGCGAAAATTTGAAGCCATTTCGTGTTGGAATTTATTTAAAGACCGAAATTCAAAATGATTTGAAAATAGAGATTTTGTGATTTTAGAATGAGCCAATTTGTATTTTGATTTCGTAAAATATCCAATAAAAGGTGCTATGCAATAGAGTGGAATTTTTTCACAATTTGTGGAAAATTTTGCTCATATTTTCCGATTATATTCACATAATAATTAATTCACATACGACGTATTTGTCCATTGATTCCATTGTGGTTAATTATTGTTAATCCACAGCCTTGATGGGGTTTTTTTACATGTTGCACACGTTTGACTTAGAACTTGATGAATGGAAACTATTGATAGATTTGTGTATTTCTACGATGCTGGGCTATGCTGTGGATAAACTTTGCGGTCTTTCTCAATTTTACTTGATTTTTCGAATAAACAGATTTTGTATTTTGTTTGTAATTAAACTGCGGTTCCTCCGGCATTGTTTCATCGCCTTGAGGCCTAACACTAATTTGAATATCACTTGCCAGGTGCCTTACTTGGATATCGGGCGAGATGCGCTGTTTGATTTTGTTCAGAATCCGCTTCTCCTGAACCGTTGGCCACGGCCTGCGAAACCAAAATGATCCTTGCTCTGCGGTTGGGCCAGGAGCTAAGCTCGGTTGGCTCGGTCTGCTGCCACGAATCGGGGCTGCTGCTGCTACTGCTGCTGCTGCTTACCCGACTCCCGTGGCATGTCTAATGAATGCATACTTCAGTGGGCTGGGGGCGTGGGTGTGTGGGTGTGTGGTGCGATTGAGATGGCAAATAAATGAAATATTTGCGGCGCTTCATTCATAGCTCGACTCTCCGCCCACCCTTTTGTGCGCTCTGCGCTGTGCGCTGTACGTGAAGATATGCAGAAGGAGCAGAAAAAGAGTGCGAAAGAAAACGCTTTACGACCCCATGTAAAGTTTCAAAACCACTGCGTATACTTGATATTGCGTGTACGCACACTGAATTGAATTTTCAACTTTTAAATAAGGACATCTAATTTCCTCTACAATTGAGTAACCGCCAGCCATTGGTGCAGTTAATTCAGAGTACGTGTTGTCAGAAACACTCGGCAGGGCAGGGCAGGGCAGGGCACATCATCGACATCGCATTGATAGGAATAGGACATCGCTTATCGACGTCAGCGCCTTCCCACTTGTGCGCGTCTTGGGTGAACCGTTTTATTAATAACTTCCGCACCAAATTGAATTATTGTTCAAAACGTACTTGATAGGAATGGCGGCGATGCGGTGCCCGTGCCGGATGATAATGGCGTTGGCAATGACGATGACGATGTCAATGGGACAGGCAGTGACTGAAGCAGAGATGGAAGGAATTTCCAGGCATTCCTTTAGGAACATTCCATTGCCGCTTTTCCTTTTCCTTCTACGCTGCCGAGGCATTGTTCCTCATTTCTACTGCATTGAGCCTTGAGAATCGTCTGCTCCGTTTGCCCTGTGTGGGACACGTGGCATTATCTCTAGCTCTGTGTTCTTGGCGGCCTCTAGTTCTGCTAGTTCTGCTAGTTGCTGTGTTGTTGGGTGTTCGGCGGGTGGAAAAGTTCATTAATAAACTTTCGTTACTGCTGTCGAATTCAGCTGCAGCTTCCCCCGTGCCGCCACCCTGCGCTAAAATGTTGTTTGGCCCCTAACCTCAACAAGTGGCATCATGCTCCTTGGTAATCATCCCTTACTGGCCTCCTTTTCCTGCTTGTTACCGACATCGTCGTCGTCGCCGTCGTCGCTGTCGTCGTCGACATCGTCCTGCCACTGGTTGGCTGTTGTCTAGTGCCCGACGCCAGCAGAATTCTATTTAATGGGAAAACGCTGACGCTGGTGCAGCCGCGGACATTTAATTGCTGTAGGAATGGTTTTTTATTGACTTTTACTTGAACTCCTCTTCAAAATGCATTTAGTCAAAGGAAGGGCACCCATGGCAGTGCCAAATGGTTTGTCTTTCCGATTTCAGGAGCAAATTGCGCCAAGTGGAAGCGGGAGGAGTTCGGAAAGTTCCCTTCGTTTCTGTTGATGTGTGAATTTTCTATTATGTAGTTCTTAACTGACCCAAGTTTATGGATATCTCGAATGAATAATGTACGTGTCCTGCTTAATTTTCTTTCCTTAGTTTTCTTTGAGTTTTTCTTAGTTTCAAATACCTTTTTTATCAAATTATTGTAGGTAACATAGTTGTCTCTAAAGCTGGTCCCCTGCGCTATTCCCAACTTGTCCTTTTTCTCTCTCTCTCTCTCTCTCTAATTTTTGTTTGTTTTTTGCCCTTGGTCTCTCGGCTCATAAACCAAGCAATTATTCAATTTGCACGGACTGTACGCTGTACCCGGGAAATAACTGCTCAGGACAGTTTACGATGAGTGGAGTGGTTCGCTGTTGAGTTGGCTGCTGGCTGCTGGCTGCTGGCTGTTGGCTGTGTACTCGGCACAGATTGGGCCCTTGCGCTGCCATTGGTTGTGTCAAGGTTATGCTTAAGGGCTTCTACATAATTATATTCCGGATGGTATGAAATAATTCCCGTTTCTCAGATCAGATTCGAGGACCCTCAAAATGATGCACTACCGCAAGGCGGAGAATGTTGAGCGGGAGTTGAGCAAGAGTGAATTGCCATTTGATGACTGCTTGGCCAAGACCCAAAAGGATTTCCTCTGGATGCAGGTTAGTACTCACCTTTGAAGAGCACACACGTTTTAGTTGTCTTTAATCCCGCTCCAATTGTAGGTCAAAGGCGGCACCAAAGTGAGCAATGTGATTGAGTATGCCCAGGCGGCGCTGAACAAGGGCGAACACCGCTGTCTAGTGTGGAGTGGCTCTGGCGGCGGAGTGGTCAAGACGATATCCTGTGCCGAGGTGCTTAAGCGTAGCCACCCCCTGTACCAGGTGACGCGCATGGCCTACAACAGGTGAGTCCTCCTCTTCCTAACAGCCATAACATCTTTGCGGGTGCATTAATAGTAATTCTCATTAAAGCGTGGAGGAACACTGGAAGCCACAGATGGATGGCCTCGAGGAAATCATTGTCAACCGCCAGATACCCAGCATACACATACTCATGAGCCTGGACGAACTGCCCGAGAGCGTGCAGGGGTAAGAATAGAGTTTAAGAATCTGTATACAAAAGACTAGTACTACTCGTATATCCTTTCGTATGCAGAGTGCAGAAACCAAACACAACCAGCGATTACTGGCAGGATAATGGAACGCCTGCACGTCCTCAGCCCCGCCAGCAGCAGCAGACCCAAGGAGCAGCCGGTCGACCAAATAAACGCCCTAGATATGGACGCAACAAGCAGCAGCATGGAAACCCAGAGCGGAGCACAGAGCAGCTCCCTGTCCCTGGTCCAAGTCCTGGCCAATGATAGATATCGTCGACTCCACCTGAAGCTTTTCTTTAACTGATCTAATCGCCTAGAATGCTTTGTTTACCCTTTGTAGGGATATGCAAATAAAGTATAATTTACTATGTATTGAAATTTATTGGATTTATAAGGCGACGAGCGGCCCAGCCGCAATTGCCGGCAATTGAAGATTCCAAGTAGCTCGGAAAATAGCAAAAGCTTGTTTATACTTTTATAAAGATAGTACCCATAGAAATACAACAAGTACTTGTGTAGTGAGGCCTCGTGTGCGTTGTTCTATTTACTCGGCACACACAAAAAATTAACGAAAAACTGCACAAATCTAATCTGGTGGGATTCAATGCTGCTTATCAGCACTTGTGGAGGAGCGACACACACGGGCGACGGGCGGCACCGTCGGTTAGTGTGAAAAATGCTGCCACTTGGACGAGTTCTGCGAGCGGTGGGTAGCCTGCAGCAGTTGCGCTGTCTGAGCAGCAAGGCTTACGGCGATGCTCTGCCCAACAGCTGTGATGTCCTGATCATTGGTGGGGGCGGCATGGGAGCCTCCTCGGCTTTTTGGCTCACGTCCAAGACACGGCAGCGGGGGAAGAAGCTCAATGTGCTGGTGGTGGAGCGCGATCATGGTGTGAGTAGGGAGACTTGAGGCTTGGCTAGATCTCGATCACTGACTTCTAACAATTCCCTACTGCAGTACTCGAGGGCTTCTACTGTGCTCTCGGTGGGCGGAGTACGGCAGCAGTTCTCCCTGGCAGAAAACATACAAATGGGACTTTACGGCCACGATTTCATTATGAATAGCCAAAAGCATTTGGGTGACGTCGATCTCTGTTTCCAGCCGCACGGCTACCTGATCATGGCCACCTCCCAAGGAGCAGAAGTCCTCACCCGGAACTCCAAGCTGCAGAACGAATTGGGTGCCCGGAACAAACTGCTCGGCCCGGAGGCCCTGCGCAAGCAATTTCCCTGGCTGTGCACGGACAAAATTGAACTGGGCTGCTACGGAATTGACAAGGAGGGATGGTTTGACCCCTGGGCGCTGCTGATGGGCTTTAAGAAACAGGCGCGTTCCTTTGGCGCCCAGTTTGCCAACGGAGAAGTGGTGGGCTTCGAGTGGAATGCAACTGGGGCTTTGTCGGGAGCACTGGTGGATGCTGGCGATGGCATTCAGCATACTGTGAAGTTCGACACCTGCGTACTAGCGGCGGGAGCACATTCGGGCCAGGTGGCTAGCCTGGCAAATATTGGCAGCATCCAGGCGAAGGAGGCATCGCTGCGCGTGCCTCTGCCGGTGGAGCCGCGAAAGCGGTATGTCTATGTGTTCAGCACGCAGGGCGACAATGGTCCTGGCTTGGCCACGCCGCTGACCGTAGATCCCGACGGGACATACTTCCGACGCGATGGCCTGGGCGGCAACTTCCTCTGCGGGCGCAGTCCTTGTGACGATGAGGAGCCGGACTGTGATACCTTGGATGTGGATCATGGCTACTTTGACACGGACATCTGGCCCACCTTGGCAAACCGTGTGCCGTGCTTTGAGGCCGTCAAGGTGCAGAGCAGCTGGGCCGGCTTCTACGAGCACAATACTTTCGATGCCAATGGCATCATAGGCAGGCATCCACATTACAGCAACCTCTTCATAGCGGCTGGCTTCAGTGGCCATGGCATTCAACAGACGCCGGCGGTTGGACGAGCCATCTCTGAGCTGATCCTGGAGGGCAGGCTCACCACTCTGGACCTGTCGCGCCTGAGCTTTGATCGTATCGTGAAACAGCAGCCCATGTTCGAGGTCAATATAGTCTGAGAGTACTTGAATATAGTTATCATTTTCATTTTGTTGTGTGTATGTACGTTCTTTTATTGCAATTTTCTTGTTGTATGTATATATGGTAATTTTTTCGTATAGTAAAGTTCACGTTTGTAGTCACGTAAAGCATTGTTGTGTGTTTTGGCTGCATGTTGTCGAGAGGAATTGAAGGAGTTGAAGGGTGTTTTGGTCTTGGTTCGGCCACAAGAATTACTACACATAATTTATTTAAATTAAGATTTTAAACATAGTCGTAATATAATTTTACGGAATAATTGCGGACTTAAGATCAGGTGTGGCTGGCGGGTTGGAGTGGGGAGGGGGCCTGTTGTCATCTGGTTGTTTTGCCTTTGTTACTTAGTTATCGTTATGTAGTGTGGCTTTAAATATTTGACGTTTAAACTACATACAAGATTTGCATTTGCCTTTGAGTTGAATCCGATCCGCTCTGTCGGGGTGAGCCAAAACAAATGCTCAAGCTATTAGTTAATATAAATAAATGTGTGTGTATGAGCGCGCCTACGCGTGAGTGTTTTTATATGAGAATGACTGGATTGCTACCTAAGCCTCGCTCTCGCCTGGTGCAGCGTTTTCTCCGTCGCTGATGGGCACGATCAGATTCTCCTTCGACATTAGATTGTATTTTGTAACGAAATGCGTAAATCGGTGGCATAGATACGTTTCTGCTTCGAACTCGTCGAAAATGCGACGATGGTGAAAGAAAGCGTGCGAAAAGATGCGGTAAACGCGCCGACACACCGACCCCAGCTTGGTCACCGACGACTCCTTAATGGAAACTCTGTGGGAGACAGTTGATTAGCCATTTGGTTACGTTTTCTCTTGAGCATGTTCAAGCCTACCTGCTTGGGAAATATTTGTTGCTGTTGAGCAGACAGGCAGCTCCGTCCAGTGTGTGACGAGTGTAATCAATTGCTGGACACTCCTTTGGCGTCTTGTGGGCCGCACACAAGAATATCCACTGATCGGTTGCTGTCATCTGTGTGCAAGTCGACGGCGAGCATTCCTTCTGCAAGCGCACAGCCAGGCCGTTTAATTCCATGCAAAATTGTCGCAAGTGCTCGTACTTCCACACCCCCTCATCCTGGGCCTCTGGCATGGTCAATATAAGCTCGACATTGCTCGGATCACGCTTGATCAGTTGCTGTATGAACTGCTGCACAGCCAGCGTGCTGTCCATCTCCTCCAGAGGCTCATCAGGCCAGCGACAGAAGTCCTGAGTGAAAGCGACAGCGTTGTAAAAGCACAGTTTTTGGTATTTGTCAACGGGAGCTCACCTTTGATGTTGTACCAGGTCGGTTCCTACGCAATATTGTCGAGCCGTCAGCCATCTTCATGTTTCACCTTCCTTCGAGCCGCGATGATCCACAACGCCTTTACCTACGCCTGAGACGAGAAAATCTGTGGCAGGCCACACAAAGTAAGTTTGATCCCGAAACACAACTCTTTCCCAAATCCTTTCAGTTGTGGGGCTAGCCTAGCTTTGTGCTCTAGGCTCTACAATTTAAGTAGACTTCTGTTTACACATCGCGCAGCAATTAATTTCAATTTAAAAACACCTTTGTGCGAGAAAATTTCCGACAAAATTCACATACATACATATAGGGATGGGCAAGGCAGCGATATACTTCTTGGTTATCGATATAGTTGATTGCCGCCTGATTAACTGAACTGAATAGAATTTGGGGAACAAAAGTTGGCGAACTTAATTTTATTCAGTGAATTTGGTTTAAGTTCGTTCGATTTTGTTCTAAATCGTTATTTTTTGTGACATTTTGGATGGCATTTGTTTAATGACCTCCCTCTCTAGCTCACACACCTTGCAAGGGGAACTTATTCAGATCATTCGTGAACTACTCCAGTTAGAGGTGCAAAAACATCGGCCACAGTATCGATAGTGCCTCGATGGTTTCGCAGCACTATCATCCGTCATCATAAATACGAACAGAACTTACAAGAATTGCGTATTAATTGTAAAATTACGAGATCATAGTTTAAAGAAGTGTGATCTAAACCAACCAGCTGCAACCATGTCCTACGCATACTTGTTCAAATACATTATCATTGGCGATACTGGTGAGTTGGCCAGTGCTATAAATATCCTCCCATATAGTGGAAAAATTTGCCATTTGCACAAAATTGTGTGGCAATTAATTAAAAAACAAAACAAAGGTAGTCTCACAAAACGGTCAACTGCGCAGTGTGCTCGGGGTCAAGCTCCCAAGATTGTGTAAGCCAAGATCTGAATTGGCATCCGCTGTCCAGCTCCAGCTGCCATATGAAAATAGCCGAGGAGTCGGGCAGCCAAAGGAAAAATCAATAAAACCATAACAACGCATACAGGCGGGCGGGCGTTCACTGTGCACGAAGTTAACAGTGTGCGGGGGTTGTAGCAGAGGGGGCCGGCTACAGCCCACACGTTGAAAACCCTGCTGCTGACTCAACCAACAACCCCCACTGGTTGAGAGATTTTGCCAAAGAGTCGGGTGCTCTCCGCCCCACAAGGCCGCCTACCATTCGTTTATCAGTGTGGATTACACATTTCAGGATATCTACCAGCTGCTGTCGGTTATTCTCCTGCAGTGCGGAAGCGCAGGCTCCAGAGACAGTCTCTAATCTCCTTCAGTATAGAAATGTGGGGAAAACACCAACTTAAAGACTAATTACGAATCGCATTCGATTTGGCAGACGAAAAACTTTCCCTATTTGCCAATTAACTTTTCTGTTTTCTCAGGCGTCGGAAAATCATGTCTGCTGCTGCAGTTCACGGACAAGCGCTTTCAGCCGGTGCACGATCTGACAATTGGCGTGGAGTTTGGAGCACGCATGATCACGATTGATGGCAAACAGATCAAGCTGCAAATCTGGGACACAGCAGGCCAAGAGGCTTTCAGGTGGGAGAGCAAAAAACAATCAGTATTCGTTATGCAATGTGATGTGACATCAATTTTTGCGTTCAACAGATCAATCACCCGCTCGTATTACCGGGGTGCTGCTGGGGCCTTGCTGGTGTACGACATCACAAGGCGTGAGACCTTCAACCATCTGACCACATGGCTGGAGGACGCGCGCCAGCACTCGAACTCAAACATGGTGATCATGCTCATTGGCAACAAGAGCGATCTGGACTCGAGGCGTGAGGTGAAAAAGGAGGAGGGCGAGGCATTTGCCCGTGAGCATGGACTGGTCTTCATGGAGACATCAGCGCGCACAGCGGCCAACGTGGAGGAGGCCTTCATCAACACCGCCAAAGAGATTTACGAGAAGATACAGGAGGGAGTGTTCGATATAAACAATGAGGTAAATAAGCACGGCTTTTGGCTTTTTATTGTATTCACTAATTGCTCACATCTAAACACGTGTTTTCCACAGGCAAACGGCATTAAAATCGGCCAACAGCATTCACCCACAAACCCCTCGCTGCCTGGGTCTGGCGGAGCAGCTGGCGCTGCAAACAGTGGCTGCTGCTAGGAGTAAGCGGCAGGTGCCTGCCAGCAACTTTGGGGATAGACGTAGCCCGCTTCTGTAAAAGCTACTCTAGTGACTAACTAATAGAAGGTACTAGTTGAGACACAGATATCTTGTTTTCTAACTTCAAAAGTAAACTAACCACAGGCAATTCAAATAGCAAACAAAACACACTAAGCGTAATGTTAAAATCATTCAATCCCACAACTACTACACTTGAGCTACGTTTTAATTAAAGAACAAACAGATGCAAAAACCAAAACGAGAGAATCGAAAAATAAACCAAAACAGATAACATATAGCATTCGTATGTGTATGTGTAAATGTGTCGTGTCGTGCGTGATTTCTAAATTTTATAAACTTTAACGAGACACATATATATACCTAAATGTTTTTTATGTATATTTTTTGTGTACTATATTAAAATTAGTTTGCAAGTTATCTTTGTGTAAGGACAGATCAGAGGCATAGTTATACACCGGTGGGGTCTTGGTCTTGCCGGACAAAATGATGTGTAATATATAGACAAACTGAAAATATGTGAACTTCGCTCATTGTGATTTGTTTTCAGTGAGGCATCCAATCTCTGCCCTGCGCCACACCCCATTTTGCAATGGGTGTCTGCCCCCTGCCCAGGCCCCATCTACATACATACCTACATAATTATGTGCATATTTTTATATTTCCTTCTCAACGCATTTGCTTTGTTTCGACATTTTGTTGTGCAATTGGCTTTACTTTACACCCGTGTCACTCTATTCATAAGCTAAAACGACAAGAAAAACGAACCGAGCGATAACAGAACATGCTAAAACTTGTGCGCTGAAAGGGAGTTATTCGAACGATATAGATACATTCGACGTGCATCAAAATGGGATGAACGTGAACGTGAACGTAAACGCTGCGATTCAATGATCAATTTAGTATTCTACGAGGTTTACATATACATACATATATTAAATTAAAGACAAACACAAGAGTAAAACGAACTATACAACTGTAAACGTAAATCAAATTATTTATAATATTTGTATTTGCCCAAAACCCAATGCGGAATAATGAATATATACATACATAATAAATATTTAAAAACCACACCAACCCCGGTCTTTACCTTGGCCTGAATCTCCAGAACAGAACCCACTAATGCATTAAGTACTCAAGTGATTTCGTTTCAAAAATTGTATGTATGTATTTTCTTTAATATGGATCATTAGATAATTGTTTATTTCTTGTAAATATTTTATAATTGCAATTTACTTATGTGTTATATGTGTGTGTGTCTGTGTGTGTGGGTGTGTGTGTGTATGTACATATTTGCTAGAGTTCGAAAACAACAATAACTACGCTACAGTATAGGTCCTGGTCTGCCTTTTACTCTCTAAATTGAAGTGTGCCTAGGTTTAAACAAAACTAGCTAGATTTCAGTGTGCTCCTCGGGTGAGTTTTCTTTATATCTCCATATCTATAAATATGTATTTTTCAATAATACTTGAACTTTATATTCATCTGCATTTCCAAGCAAGACCTTCCCTTCTCGACTCTACTCGCTTGTGTTGTGTTGAGGTTTATAATTTTAGAAGCATTCAATAATGGTATTATATTCTAATGGTAGAAAAACGTAACCTCACTGCAAGAGCGGGTATTCGGGTTCAAAAATGTTTCATATTTATGCCTAACTGCTCCATTGCTGAAATCTTTTTGGAGCCTTGTAATATATGTATGGATGTACTGTTTATTGTTGACTGACTTCAAGATTGAATGTTAGTTTAAAGACAAATGCGGCCAAGGACTTACGAGTAACTACGAGCTCGAAGGATCGATCGAAAAATTGTCGCTTGTCGTTTGTTATTGCATACGTTCCTTATGTATAGATTGGTTGTTGTTTATTCAGTGTTCTTTTACGGTATTCGTACGAAAGTTAAGGCAATTAAATCTAGGCAATATGTAGGTATATTTTTCAGTTTTTACCTTTATAAAGAAGACAATTGAGGGGGACCCGTTTGCACCTGGCAGTGATGCACTGCATTGATATTGATTGAAAATTGAACATTTTGTCTAGATGTGGATTACAACTTGCTTGATTAGTAGTTGCCCTAGTACGGCTAAAGATTTATGTATATATATGGTGTACATATCTATATAGTATGTACGCAAGGTATGGTATGGTGTATAGCTATAACTATTTTTCAAGTCAATTATTGGGCTTACTTGCTAGACAATCTTATCAAATAGGCTTAGTTTCAGTTACAATTCTGCTCGGATTTTATGGCTGCAAGACCATTTGACATAAGAAACTCGATAACATTTAATGCTAATGCTTTTGTTTTAGGCTACAGCTTATCAGATTTGAAGTACCTTCTCAGCAGTCCAGGTCCAGGTCCAGGCCCAGGTCTAGGTTCAGTTCCAGGTCCAGTCCGCCTTCGGTTCATGTCTAACTAATAATCTAGTGTAAAAGTTGAGCTTTTTAGTCTCTGAGACATCACTATCACTCTCCTTAGGTGCTTTCTTCTCGCAGAACTCGATCATATACGAGCAGACGCCGGAGAGTGCTATAAATATGCCCGCATAGTAGAAGGAGTCGTCCCATCTGTGGTGGCAATGGAATGCCAATTGAAAAAATTAAACAAATTAGTCAAGGATATTCTAGATATTCTAGAGATATTCTACAAATTCATTCTGCCACATACCTTCCCACGGACTCGTATATGAGACCCGCTATTGGGGGGCCTGCAATCATGCCCACACCCTGCACCAGCAGCACCAGACCGTAGGCACACGTGAAATCATCCAAATCAACAATACTGACCAGTATACTGGGCGTAAACGAAAACGAGCTGGCGAACGTAAAGCCGAAGATTACGCACATTGTCATCAGTCCATTGTAGCTGGTCATTAGCATGGGCATGCAGAACACAGAGGCTCCGCACACTGTCAATGAATAAATGTAAATCGATTAAGAAAAGATTCTGGATCCCTGAATCGAAGCAGCACCAACTTACCCAGCATGCAGAGGGAGTAGCATATGTTGATATTCATCCAGGGCTGGTCGCCCACATAGCCCAGTCCTATCATGCCCACCGTTTGGGCAATGCCAACAGCCGATATCAGAACGGCACTTACATTCACCTCGTAGTTATATTGCTTCATGTAGTCGGGTAGATACAGATATGGTATAATGAACCTGCGGAACGTGCCCAGAATGGAGATTAGATGGGTGCCTTTATTCGTTATCAGAAAAAGGTTTGCTTTGGTCTGAATTGATTTGAACCAGTCTCCTTATCGAGATTCTACATTTGGAGCACTCTGAATATGGAGCAGGGTAAACCATGGTTATGCATCGAATACAGCGGTGGGCAGGCTTTTTGAATATCTGAGCAGTCCCAACAACAACAACAACAACAACTTTTATTTACCTCGAGTCGAGTACCACTGCACACGACATGCATGTTGGTTTTTTACTATTCTTTACTCGAACATCTGGCAAATGGAGTCGAGTTGGGAGCAGAAACGTGCCCACCGCTGATCTAATCGATAATATTGATCACACCATTCATATTTCGTTGAACCATTTTCAGCTCTGGGGTTAATAAAATCATTGTATAACAACATTTTGAACAGCTGCCAAAAAGTGTTTGCGACATCTGCTGGCAACTGTACAATTATGGCGGCGCGCATTCATCAAAGTATTAATTTTAGCATATGGTTTTCCTTCGCGCTGTGTGCAGATTCGAGGCCTTCGCTGATCAGTAATCAGTAGCCTCGGAGCGCACATATGTTAGGTACATAGGTACTCACCAAATGAACAGAAACAGTGTCGAGAGGTTGAACAGGGCGAACTTCAGGTCGAGAAACATTGAGAAATCAAAAATGGACTTCATTGTGTCCACAAAGCTTTCGTACCAGGTCTGTGGAAAGGGAATACAGAAGCAGAACCAGATTTTCTTTAGGTTTTTCTTTTTGTTAATCGAATGTAGGCAACACGGAAGCCTAAATGGTCACCTTATCAGGCGTAGTACGATGTTTATATAGTCCAATTATGTACGTTGTACAAATGTAGAGAGAGTGAGCGCTGATAACTCTCAATAACCAGCTGAGCAGCAGGGGCTGGGGCTGCGACTGGGGCTGTTGTCAAGCCAAGACCCGCCTGATAAGGGAGACCCAGGGAGGGAGGCTACTACATCTACTTACATCTTCTTCTTCCTTGGCGATGGTGGTCATCGAGTTGCGGTAGATGTTGGGGCAGGAGGAGGCCCGCAGCCGGTACCGGTGCGTGTTGAGCATGGCCCCGCGGTAGTGTATGGAGTTGCGATGGATCCGCATGTCCTTGAGGAAGTTGGAGTTGCGTATCGAAATGTTTCGGCGCAGATTCGAGCGGTGCTGGCTGGGCTTTTTCGACCTGGACAGCCGGCGGATGCCCGTGATGCTGTCGAGGCGAGCGCGACGCAGAGCCACCTCACTGTTGGCCGTTGGCTGTTCGCGTTCCGGAATGGCTATCACAGTGGGGCCGGGTCGGCGGCCGTGATCCAGGAGGGCGAATGTCTCGTCCTTGTAGTAGCAGTGCATATCCTCGCTGAGGATGTCCACCGAGTTGTGGCGCAGACCATTTACCTTCAGGTTGGAGATCGACGGCGTCGTGTGCTTGGCCATGAAGAGATTTTCGTTGAGCGAGTACCGGGAGCTGGCGTGCTTCTGGGTGAGATAGCCCTCGTCCGAGGATCGTATCGACCCGACGGGGCTCGAGCGCTTCTCCGACGGCGACAGAGTCTCGATGGAGGCCAGATAGCTCTTCTTGGCCGCTTCCATGGCCTCCTGCGCTATTCCGCCCATGAGTGTATCGTCCGGCGAGCCAATGATGGCCGTCGACAGAGGATATCCTCCCGCTCCCGACGACATGGACAGCAGATTCTCCCGCGACGGAGCTTCCACCCCCTCCTTGTGCCTGAGGGAACGCCGACTCAGACTCTTCACCTCACAAATGCTGTCCAGCTCCTGGATGCTCAGGAAAGTCGGCAGAAAGATCTCGCTGCGATAGCGTTTGAGGCCCGTGTCCAGGGGATCGTCGATTTGCTGGTTGGCCTCCGTGTTGTTCTTCGTCACAAGGCTGTCCAGGACGGCCTCCTTGGTGATGCCCGTGTCCAGCAGCTTCTTGATCTCCTCCAGGCACACGCTCGAGTTGGAGAAGGTGGTAACGCTTTGCGAGCGGCTCTCCAGGCGGTTCTCCTCGATCAGCCAGTCGGGGTCCCGCATCAAGGCGCCGCAGACACAGGCATTCAGCATGGTGCCCCCCAGGATGAGGGTGGCTCCTCGCCACCCGTACGACTCGATGAGGTATGAGGTGAGGCGGGCGTACACAAAGGTGCCAATGCCCGTGCCCGAGGCTCCGATGCCGGTGGCAAAGGTCCGCTTCTTGTCGAACCAGAAGGCAATGGACACCACGGCGGTGACGTAACCAATGCCCAGTCCCAGGCCCGAAATAATCCCAAACGTCACCATCAGCATCTCGATGGAGTTGCAGAAGGAGGACATGGCGAACCCCACGGCGGACACCAACCCCCCAATGATGGTCATCTTGCGGCACCCGTACTTGTCCACCAGGTTCGACCAGATGGGCCCCATTAGCAGCGGAACGGAGAAAAACAGCGACGAGATCCAGGCCGTCTTCGAGGTGGACTGCCCAAAGTACTCGAGCAGTTCCGCGTTGATCAGGCCAAAAGAGAAGGACAGTCCATCCGCTATGAGGGAGACCACCAGGGAGGCGAACACCACCACCCAGCCGTAGCCGCCGTCGGGCATCTTCGGCGCCTTCTTCTCCGTCGAGCCGGAGTCTATTGAGTCGCCCGACTCGTTCGATATTAGCCGCTTGCGCTTCTTTACCTGGCTACTGTTCATCAGGCAGGTGAGGTTCCCCTCGCCGTCGATCGCTATGATGCTGGTCCGCACCACGCGGCTGTGCCCGGCCCCATCGGCCAGCTCCTCCGCCGACAGATTGCAGAACGTCACCTCCGGGAACAGGTCGTGCTTGATGGCACGGTTCAGGGGAGTGTTGGCCGGGGCCGGTACCGGGCTCTCGGGCAGTGCCTGATAGGCTCCCCCATTCTGCTGACTGTTGTTGTTGGCCGCCTCCGCGCTGTTGTTGTTGGAGACGTTGGACACGCTGGAGGCCGTTGTGGGCTTGGCCATGATTGGGCCTTGATAAGTGCTAAGTGTTTTTGTTTTTATTTTGCTTTTGGTTTTGGATTAACTTGGTGCCGTTCTAAGAAGGCTGGCTCTCGCGGCTACAATAGAAAATATCTGTAAAAATGTTGCACTTTCTAGACAGAGCAATTATTGGATTTGAACACGGTTTTAATTGCATTGGGTTTCAGCATAGATGTTTTCAGTTGAGTTTTCCTTTCCTTCAGTTTTCTTGCAGTGCGTGGTGCTGTTGGGTTGGGGAAACAGTAACAGCATTAATAACTTTATTGAATACCGAGGGATTTGCTATCCAAACTGCTCCTTTATCCCCCCACCTAATGCATTTTCCCTCCCCCTTCGATGGATCACAATATCTATAATGGCAAAAATAGTAGCAACAACAAGAACTAGTAGGTGAATACATTTCGCTTATAAAATCGCGCAGAAACTGGCATTTGGTCATTTGGCATTTACCCCAGACGAACGGAATCTCTCCCCAACGGATCCCATCCGATCCCATACGATAATCGCCTTCAACTTGACCTCAGAGAAAATACTCGTATCGTAGCTGAAAATGAGAGAGAGAGATAGAGATCTGCTGGGAGAGAGAGCGCATTTGCCTGAGTGTGTGTGCGTGCGTCAGAAAACAACAGCTGATTCCCGAAAATAATAATGAACAAAGCGACAAAAATAATAATAATATGTATTTTCAATCCAATTTGTGGGCTTTGGGGTTTATTTGAGTGCCAGTCAGTCAGTCAGTGGTGGCTAATTTTAGACCGACATACTCGTATGCAGATAGAATACAGTGTGTATTCCCCATACTACATACTCGTATTTGGGGAGGACAGCGATGGGGTACGGTGCCTTCCCCCGCATATGAAACGGACAGAAATTGACAGAAAAGCTATTAGTGAAAGATCAAATGGATTCCTCTCTAGCTGGCTTGGAAAAGACTGTCTGAAGGGTTTCTATTCTTACCTTTTGTCCTGCAAAGCCACTCGCACAGAGTGCTCAGCCCCGCGGGCAACAGGAGAACCCGAAGCGTACAACAGATACAACAGAACGTTACACTTTAGTATTTCCCGGAGATTTTCACTGGCACTATATCCTTTTCCACACTGCGAGCACGGGTATTACTGCGAGTATCGGTATCACTGCCGCCAATTAGTTCACCATAATTGCACAGATCTTCAGTTATATTCAGCTCGCTGAGGGTGTAGCGACTGCGATTCAAGGGTTTATTGAGGGCGGCGGTTCGGTGGAGGATTCTTAGGCGCGGATCGCGGGGTATATAGTGAAGAAACACTTTGTTCGATTTGCTGCTGTTGTTGTAAGTACGGGGATTGCTGTTCTGGCTCTTGTCGCACGACTTCGATGCTGTGGCTCCTCCTGCTGCTGCTGCGGCAGATGTCGTTTTGCTGGCACGATAAAATGACTTGAACCGAATGTCATTCATTAAGAACGTTAGGGGGTTTATCACAGGCCAACGGAGAATATATTGAACAATGACTGATGGCAACTGTGGCACGTTGCGGTTGCTCCCGATGCTGATGCTGGTGCTGGTTCTGATGCTGATGATGTTGCTGTTGCTGTTTTTGTTGCTGTTGTGGCAGTTGTGGCTGCCAGTAAACGGTTTATGCCTTGGCACCCTCATGCGGTACGGTAAGTACAGTTCCTGTTGGGGGAAACCAAACAACGCTTTTCGGTGCCAATGAAAATGAACTTTGCAACAAACAAAAAATAAGAAAAACAAGGGGAATGCGTATGAATGACGCTCTAGTGTTCCTTCTGATGCTGATGCTGATGCTGCTGCTACTGCTGCTCCTGTGGCAGGTGGGTGCACGTGCCTCTCCTGCACTGCTCCACTCCTCTCGGGCCACGTGGGGGGTTTAACGCGTGTCAAGTGCGCGGCGCACAGTGCGGCGGCGGACGGGCGAACATATCGACGGCGTTTCTCTCAGTGCTGGATGGCTGGATGCGGCTTACGCGGCGTATGACGAATAATATCCCAAATCTTATGTAACTGAATCGCTGCTGGCGCTGCTTGTGCTGCTTGTGCTGCTTCTCCTGTTTCTTCTGTTCCTCGTTAACGCGTGACGATGACAGATGGTCTTTGCTCTCGATTAGCAGCCTTCAATGCTGGTGCTGCAAGGAGAGGGAACAGAGAGTTAGTCGAGACTCGAGATTCGTCCGATGAATGACTTAAATCGGAGCCCAGGGAGCACAATGCTTAAACATAGTATCGCATCGCTTTCAATACGAGAGCAATAAGCGAGAACGACATAATAAATTTCAACAAATGGCACCGCATCATCATCCTCGCACATCACCATAACAAATATGTATGTAGAGGTTTGTATATAGTACTCTCATCTTATAAAGCAATCTCCACCTCGTGAATTGCCAAACAATGCAAAATACATGTTTCGAGTGTTTCATTAATTTTGATACATGACAGCGACAAATGGCCGAAGCGGCCACAGCGGATGATGCCCTGAGAGATATGAAAATACCTTGGAAACGCCACGCAAATAGCCTATGTATCGGCTAGAAGCTTTCAACTTTACCGTTTCTTTAATGATTTTAGTATTTGCTTATCCATAATTTCTATGGTAGGATTTTGATGTGAAATTGAAAACAAGTTTCAAAATGATTCAAAATAGTATGTACTTTTGGGGAATTTTATAGACCATAATAGCCGTAAAATAGAAACATTCTTCACTTTAATTTTCATCTCCGGAAATTTGAGGCATTTCACTTCCTCTGGCACATCCCGCCACCAAATGGTAATTACTTGAACGATTAGACACAGTTTTTCAGCCATTCATTGCATTGGCTATTGCACATTGACCAACTTAATGGGGCCGCTCTGCGGACTGCCAAGTTCAACGCTCGATAGGGGAGAGTGATTAAAATAGCCGTACAACACCCAAGTACAGACCGCAGAAGAGCAGAGCAGACGGGACGGGAAGAGACGAGAAGTAACGTAAACAGAAACGGCGTGTTTTTTGATTGCTGAGATTTTCAGTGCTAAAAATGCGGACCGTCCGGTTTCTGACTTTAGCGAGACATCGAAATGGTGCCTTATCAGAAACCAAATTAGTATCTCTAGTATACGCTACAATCGTATAACTACACTCAGCGAAAAACGGGATAGTAAACAGAAACCACGAAGAATACCAACATAGTGAAATTAAATAGAATTCACTTTGATTTTAACATAAATAGGTAGGACAGGTAGGTAGGTATACTATTACTACTATGTACTATTTGATGGCCAAAAAGTGCTTGCTGGTGGCCTATCTTTACAATATAATTGACAGAAAATGTTTTTATATCCTGAAATGCGATAAGCCAAGAGATGTGATAACGATAAAGCTATTCGTGGAGGAGAATCAGCCGTGTCTAGCTGATTTTACAATTAGACACATTTATTATCCGGAACGATACGGTCACGTGATCTCCTCTCTTGGGATCAGTGGAATTGAACGAGATCTAGGTTCTCTCAACTTCGATACGTTACATTTATTTTCTTTAACTTACATTTTCTACTAAAAACAACACAGTTAATTCAACATTTTCAACATTTCCAGCACAGGCTTCTGTGTTGGCGCCTGCTCGTATGCCACACTTTCGAAATGCACTTGCTTTTGACGGAGCACTTTCACTTTGTAAAGCAAATCATGCTTGAAACTTAAGACCCACATCTTGTTTAGTTAATATCAACACACAACACAACAAAAGGCCAAGCCAAGACAAAGAAAATACAAATAAAAACTTGTATGTTACGATGATGATGACGATGATGCCTTCAACAAAAACAACAACCACAAGCACATTTGTTGAGTGGTACGGTCCGCGTTTCTGTAAAGTTTCAATGTTTTCCCCGACTCGGAGTCGGAGTCGGAATCGGAATCGGACCCGGGGTTGACCGTCGTGTCGTCGTCGTCTGAACGACTGAACAGAAGTGGGCCTGAGACGGGCACAAAGCACTACAGCAGAACGGATTGGAACGGAATGACATGGAACGAAACGGCGACAAGGCTGCCGAGTGTCTGTAATCGCGGCAATCGTTCGCCTTAATCTAATAAATTTCTTATCAAAGCGCGTCGCTGCTTATAGTATTTAGCATTTTTTCTGTGTATATGTACATACATGTACATGTACATATGTGTGAATTTGGGTACACATAAGCACGCGTTGGCGTCTGTCAACTTGCCAGCCTTTTGTGACGCGCTCCCTTCGGTTCTCTCTTTTGGCATGTCGTCGTAGATTCTATGCGTAGATCTATGTACATATCTATGTACAAGCATACACATGTATGTATGTATTCAAATCAAGCCAATCATGCGGCTGAGTGTAATTGGTATTCTAGTTAGAAAAGCAGAGAAGAGAATAGTATCCGGCGGCAACCTTGAGGAAAGATATTTTTCTTGTGCTGAACTTTGAACATTCTCAATTAATTTGTGGGAACACAATATTGGCCAAATGTATTCAACAACTAATAAATTGTAATCCCAAAATGTATAATTCCTACGAGTTACGTGGATTCAACAAAAATACGATTTTATAATTGATTACCATAGACAAAGCACTGGAAGTATCACTTGAATTCTTGAATAGTTAAATTGCATTCTCTACTAAGTTGGATTAGTTTTGATTTTACCGTCTTTCGTTTTACCGTCTTTCGTGTACCATCGCATGGGAGTTAGAAAGAATCCAATCCACCTAATCTTCGTACTCTAATTGTTTTATGCAATTTTAAAGATAAAGCACCAAAAACTTCCTACATCGTATGGGGGAGGGGTCATAAATTCTTGGAAGTCGTTAATTGTGAGGTAATTTTAGAGCTAGCAGGGTTTTTTGGCGATAATTTTTATACCCCCCAATTATGATAATGAATTCTTTGTTGGCGGACGTTTAGTTTGATGCTGACCTAGCCCAGCTAATGTACTAATGTGGGTTTTCCGTCTGATTGCTATATGACGGGTTCTATATCTTAAATTTAGGCCGGGGAAATCACGAAGGAAATTGCGCATTACCTGGAGTTTGGATGTACACACTTGATCATAATAATAGGTACACGTTGAAGCTTTTCATTAATAATTAGTTTTATCGTACTTAAAGTGTTGAAAACAAAATTTTTTTTGGTATGTTTTATTTGTCAATGTATTGCAGTTCCGTGACAAAAAAATGAAACAGGTGAACCGCCGAATAACAGAGCTTTAAGCGAAATTATGAGTTGACATCACATTTTGGCTGATCAAAATAATAGGTACAGTGTCAGTAAATTTTGAATATCAAGTGAATAATTTGGAAATTCTTGGCTTTTTGGCAATTAAACATCCATTTCATTTAACTACAGTCTAAATATAAACAAATAATTATTTTTTTTTCTTACAAGAATGGGCCGAAAGTCTTATTGTACAGCCCAATTGGCTCTTAGTCTGAAAAAAGAAGCCCAATCTCTTCGGTCCATTGCCAAATTAATGAAAAGGTCTCATAATTTTGTTGAAATGCTTTAAAAATTAAAACCTAGTCAGGAAACTCGCGGAAAGCCACAGAAAACAACCATAACACTTGACCACTACATACTTTTCTTTGAGGAATAAGGACCCATTTAAGTCGTCAAAGGCTATTGCATCAGAAATTGGACTAGAAGTTAGTGCTCCAACGATCCGTAGACGGCTACAACAAGCCAACCTTCCAAGGAGAATAGAAAGAAAGGTCCCACTTACGCGTCAAAAAAATTTAGCCATGGGGCAAACTTTTGCTAAAGATCATAAAGACTGCGCAGGATGCGCCGGAGAGAAAAAGTGGAGAAGCCTTTTATGGAGCGACGAAACTAAAATAAATTTATTAGGGAATGAATGTGAAAGCAATGTAGGAAGCCCTAAACGAAAGAATTTTGATCCATGTTTCACAAAAAAAATATTGTCAAGCATGGAGATGCCAGTTAAAGATATGGGGCTGCTCATCCTGGTACGGCGTAGGTCCATTTTTCCTGACAACGAACAGAATGGACGCTGACCAATACAAACCCAGATTGGAGACAGTTATGCTACCTTATGCTAAAGAAAACATGACTTTCCATTGGGTATTTAAGTAATATAACGACCCAAGACACACATCCAAGCTTTTGACCAAATTTTTTGAGGACCAAACAATATACGTTTTAAAGTGGCTTCTTAAATTTTCCGACTTAAATCCAATCGAAAACTTGTGGGGAGATTTACGAAACGAAATTAGCTAAGTTTTCATTTTCAAATAATCAAAAATTATGTGAGGGCGTCCAACAATTGTGGTACACCTTGTGACACCTGCCAGACGCTTATTAAAAGTACGCCAAAAATAATTATAAAGGTGACAAAAAAAAGGTGGATACATCGGATATTAACTATTAAAAAAAAAAAAATTAATAATAATCAGTTAACAAACTTTTTTCATAACAATACTTGAAGTGTACCTATTATTTTGAGCAGCCTGACATTGACTTTGAAGTACAAATGGATCTATTTTCTTTTATAACATAATCTTATAATATAATGAAGTTTATTTTATTGAAAACAAATACTTAAGGAATAATTGAGAACTAATTTTAAGTTTAATATATTGCATAAAACCGTTTTCTGTTTTGTTAAAGTTTACGTTGATGTGTGTACCTATTATTATGATCAAGTGTGTACATACATACATATGTACCCGTATGTAGCTCAGGAAATTACAATACAGCCTTATCAATTGTTTGTTTCCATCAGCATCATCACCATCATCATCATCACCATCATCATCATCATCATCATCATCATCACCATCATCATCGAAGGGAACCAAAGAAATTGATTTAATTAAGTTTGACTGGTTGCCTTCATGTTTTAATTGAAAGACTCAAACAAATTGATTGAGCCAGCTGGAAGCAGGGACAAGCCACTCACCTTGAATGGAATTGAGTTGCTGCGTTTTCTCATGGACTACAAGCTTTCCCCAACCCAACCACCGCCCAACTCTGACCTTGCGAAAGTGTTTGTTTAGTTTGACAAGGAAAGCATCAGAAATGCATCGGCTAATGGCACTATCCCTCCCGGGTCAGGAGCCCTCAATGCAGTCTCAAAGTTATCAGATGACAGACAGAGACAAAGAGAGGCCGGCTCCTATCCTCTTTGTTTTGTTTTTCCTCTACTTTGCTCAGTCGCTCGCTTTTCTTCTGCCACACTCTCACTGGCAACCGCATAAGTGATAGGTATGCGTTTCAGGTGGGGTGAGGCATACCAATTCTCCCGAGTGGGCTTATTTGATTTGATTGCCTCACCTTACATAAATACACCTTGCTGTGCACCGCTAAGCCCCCTCCCTCGCTCCCTCGCTCCCTCCCTGTCTAGCTCACTCTCACGCATAGTAGGTGTCAGCTTTTAATTGAGTTGCGGTATTTACGTTTTCTTTGCGGCTGTCAATGGGTTTGTGGGTGGGTGCACAATTAACCCCAAAGCCGTTTCTGTTGCACTTGCTGTCTGAGGGGACTGCATGCTTGATTCCCACAATTTACCTTCTCATCCGGTTGCCAAATTGGCCAAAGAAATCCTAAGGTCGAAAACTATTAATAATGGCCAAAATGTACATATGTACATACATATATGTATGTATTTAGCTAATGTTGGAAATATTTTCAACATAATGTCAATGGCAATAATGTGGGGCTGACAGTGCAGTGCAGAGGGTCCTCCCCTTTTTTCAGCTTGACAGCTTACGTCACTGAAAACCTTGTTGAAGAGAAAAGTTACAAGAGCGGCGGCACCTTGTGCATTGCGCACACACAGACAAAAAGGTGTCCGCATGGCAAATGACACCCCATGCACACGGGCCCACCTGCGGCATCCTTTCATGTTTCAGAGGACACCGCCGAGGACTCAGGGGTAGGGACAGCAGCAACGCCGCCGTCAACGGACGTTCACAAAAAGTTATGAAGTGCATATAAAAGCTGTAGTGGCGACTGCATTACCACACCCCCACACGCACACACACATCCATATGTGCACAAACAACATTTACCGTTAGTAGCGTTGGTGTAAGCTAAAGGATTATTTATGCTTTTTGCCTTAAACTTGACTAACTTTGCGGTCACAAAATACAAAATAAAAAACGGAAAACGGAAAAAACCCCAGCAAACCCTTGTTTGTTTCATATTGATTTTTTCCTCTGCTGCTGCTCTCTAGGATATCTCTTTTGCTGTGCAGTGTGAGTGTGTGTGCTGTGTCTGTGTGAGAGGACGACATGCATACTAAATGAGATTTACCGTTGATATTTTGTTCAGAAATAACTGAAAAGCCCCTGGCGAGCATGTGGATGATTACATTTTCCGATTTCTCTTCAGTTTGTAATTTTCTTTACCTCAAAGTTAAGTTAAGCCTGCTCTCGCCATTAATCCCCTTATGCATATTCACAAGAGTAAATGCCAACATTAAACTAATTAGCAAATAAAAAATGTACATTGTCAGCAGAGCGAATTATTGAACAAAATCTGAGACGCAATTTCTTTTTGTCATCTCTATCCCAGGCATGTCCCATCGCATTGGATGCGGTTCCACTTGAGACCGAAAGGAATTCACAAACAAACGAAAAAACCGGACCAAGACAAATGTCTCTGTTGTTCCCTTTTTCTGTTGTTCTCGTTGGGTTTTGAAAAGGGCAACTTTCTGCTGGACGGAGCAGACCTTTAGCTGTGCGTGTTAGCAGCCACCTCAAGGCTGAAAGTGTTTTTTGCTTTCTAATTTCTGCTCTTGACACGGGTGCACACAGTCCATGCAAAGTGCAAAAAATGCAAATTAGAAATCAACTAATAAACACACATATACATATATATGTATAGCACATGCATACATATGTATAACGTATAACTTTGGTGGTAGAAGGTGTGCTTAGAGTTTGCAACGCGTGCAAGGCGATTCTAGAAAATTCCATGAATCGGAATTGAAATTAAAATGGATGAATAATTCAGCTCAGCGATGATTTCTTCCCCAGAATTAATTCAATTAGTATTTCTATATTTCAGCCCATTTCTGAGATTAATGAGAAGCGAGTTCATCCCACTAGAGCATTACATTTTAAAATATACTTTGATTGCTTGATTTATGCGATGCCTGGCCGCAACCTCAAGATAAGCCACGAAGGACGTTTTCCCCGGGAGGTCCCGTTCAAGGTCGCCGAAGGCAGGTCCACGCTGAACGAGCATATGATGTAATTATACACAAATTTTCCTCTGCGGCGAGCGGCAAGTTTCCCAAAGTGAAATCTGTCGCGTCGTCACACAGTCTGCGGAGGGGCTTGGCGCTTGGTGCTTGAGCTTTTTCGTTTGTTTTTGCCAAGTTTTGTGGCAAACGGTTGGGCCGCTGCTCATGTGACAGCTCGAAATGAACGAATCTTTTCGTTGTGCTGCTCTTAATTGCCACTCCACTTACCCGGCAAATGTATCCGCTGGCGAAAAATTCGTTTCGTTCGTTTGCTCGCTGTTTATTTGTATTCGTTTTCCGTTCCCCTCCCACACGGCTTCCATAAACAAATCAACAAAAAACAATCAAGCACACAGCACAGTAATAATCAATTAGGAACAACTCCGAGGGGC
The DNA here is from genome assembly GCA_008121275.1 of Drosophila lowei. Lineage (NCBI taxonomy): Eukaryota > Metazoa > Arthropoda > Insecta > Diptera > Drosophilidae > Drosophila > Drosophila lowei. Next base: position 4,451,370 of record CM017778.1, read on the forward strand.
TTGCATTTCCTGTTGCTCTTCGATCTAATATTCTTCAGTGGTGTTGTTGTTCTGTTGTTGTTGCTCACTCGAAACTCGAACTACGAATGACGGAGCGGTTTCCTTTCCCATCTCTTCATTCTCCTTCATTCCTTTCCATCTCTTGCCATCTCGCACTCACTCTATTTCTCGTTCTCTTCTCCCTTTCCTGCTTGGAGTTTACAGTTCCAAAGTGTCTCATCCCCTTCCCTTCCCTTCCTATCCCATCCACTAATACTTTGTATTCTCACTTCTCTCCATTATTCTTCTGTTTTGTTTGGTTGCGTTCTCGTGACGCAATGGAAATTTACCAAGCTGAGATCATTAAATTCCACGGCATGTCTTCAGCTCTCTTGGACAACCCTCCCCTACCCTACCCTACTCCATATGGAGTGCATAATAACCAGTAGTAATATTTGTTTATTTAGGTTTTGCAATGAGATCTGGAAAGCTACTTGTGAAATGTTCTTTACTTTGTAGCTCGATTAAACATAATAAATACATTGAAAGCTTTGTACTTTGTTGCACTAATGGCAAAGTTTGATAACAATGTATTATTTATGTAGTACATATTTCGCATGCTTCCCATTAAGTGTTAGTTATTCACCCTTTTGTAATGAAAGAAATTTATGGTTATGGTCTCAGAGCTAAGCCAAGTTGAAGGTTCGTTCTACCACAAAAGATTAATGCTAAAATTGCATGATGTGCAAAGTTTGAAGGTTACGAACAGAGCACGCGATAATCTAGAAAATGAATATTGCAAATGGAACTGCAATCAGTTGCTACATTCCATATGAATATGTACACACTGTACATAGTATATGTAGACCAAATGGAACTGATTTAGCAATTTATTCAGTTTTAAAAGTAGTTATGACAAACAAACAATAGAAGTCCTCGAATGATGTGAATTAGAATTAAGCTAATCCAATATTTGAAAATGTCCACACGTAGTGAGAAGGTGAGGGATGGACGCATTAGATAAGATAAACCAAGCTAAATAAATGTTATTTTCCTTAAACCCCAACAATAACTATTTTGCTTGTTCACATGACTGCAGTGTACAATTTTATTTATTGCAAATGTACATTTCTATACAAATGATTAAACTATAGAACCCTTCGTATAGACAGATCCGAAAACATAGATCGTCCTGACAGTGTGCTCCTTTCGGTAATTGATAGAATCAATTGCCCTCCTTCTCATTCGTAATCTGCGTGTGTTTATAATGATTATCGCTATTAGCTATAATTAGCACAATTTGTGCCTTAAGTTCCCTCTCCACAGGCGACAGGTGGAAACCGGTTCAAAATGAGTATTGGAAGGATTTGTGGTGAAAATGGATGTGTGTAACGTCCAGAAGGAACCGTTTCCGACCCCATAAAGTATATATATTCTTGATCAGCATCAATAGCCGAGTCGATTGAGCCCTGTCTGTCTGTCCGTCTGTCCGTCCGTCCGTCTGTCCGTCTGTCCGTCCGTCCGTCTGTCCGTCTGTCCGTCCCTATTAGCGCCTAGTGCTCAAAGAGACTATAAAAGCTAGAGCAACGACATTTTGTATCAGCCTTCTGTGATATGTCACTGTTACAAGTATATTTCAAAACATCGCCCCGCCCACTTCCGCCCCCACAAAAGAACGAAAATCTGTGGCATCCACAATTTTAAAGATACGAGAAAACCAAAAACGCAGAATCGTAGAGAATGATCATATCTTCTAGACTGCAGAATCTGAACTGGATCGTATCATTATTATAGCCAGAATGAAGAAAACAATTTCATTTTTTCTCGCCCTGTCTCTCTCTAACACACACGTAGCATAGCCGGCTTTGCATAGCGCAAAACATTAGCGCCTAGATCTCAGAGACTATAAGGCTAGAGCAACCAAATTTTGTATCAGATTCCTATAATATCGGACCTTGACGAGTTTGTTTCAAAATTTTGCCCCACCCCTTCCGCCCCGCAAAGTGCGAAAATCTGTGGCATCCACAGATCTCAGAACTATTAGACCTGACTGTCGAGCTCTCACTGCTACAAAACTATTTGTAATTTTTCACTGCAGAACTCACTGTTGATAGCTCACTGCTACAAGTGTGTTTCAAAATTTCGCCCCACCCCCTTCCGCAGCCATAAACAACGAAAATCTGTGGCAACCACAATTTTGAAGATAGGAGAAAATTAAAAACGCACAATCATAGAGAATGGCCATATCTACCAGATTGCCGAATCTTGCCGAATCCGAATAAGATCGGATTGTTATTATAGTCAAAAGTAACAAATCAATTTGCAGTGGCTACGCAGCGCCCGTCGACACGTTCTGACTGATTTTCTGTCTCTCTCGCACGCACTCTTTGTCGTTTAATGAAGCCATACTGACTATGTATCGGGTATAAATGTAGAGTTGCGGTCGCAGCAGCAACTCACAACGTTCCCCCTCGTTTTTGCTCGATTTGCACGCAATCAGCTGTTTGCTCTTTAACATTCGCTGCTGACACACATTGTCTGACAGACAAATAAATTAAGAAAAACAACATTTCAGAATAAAATTAAATGCACAAAGGCCTTACCGGTTCCATCAGCTGCTTCCGACAGTGGTTTTACTGGTTCGTTAGAATTGCTACTGTCGCACCGATGCGATGGACGGGTGGGATGTGGGATGGCATTCGATTTTACTTCTACTTGTAGTATTTACACACATTCTGTGTATAGCAGTTTGAGGTCAATGGCTTCATAGACTCACATACATACATACATATATTGCCAACTCTAAGCACATTACGACTTCCAAATGCACAAAATCGGGAGCTCAAGGACGGCAGACAAGAGAATGGTTTTCGATTACAGTAAATCAAATTTGCAGAGCCATAAAGCAACGAGAAAAAAACCAAAAATCGAAGCCCAAAAAGTGTCTGTCCCACGCCCATGTCCAATCCATGGGCGGCACTCTCCCCATGCATGAGTGGATGGACTGGGGGGAGGCAAAGGCAAAGGCAGAGGCAAAGGCAATAAAACCGAACTGAGTGGTAGAGAAAAATGGCGGCGCGTGTGTAGATTTCGTATCACAGGGAGTGGAATTGGTAAAAGCGAAAAATCCCGAAACTGTGCTACGGCCGCTAAAAGCCTGCCAACAGCATTACTGTTTTCGCTTTTTGCCTCCCACACTCTTTCGGCTTTTGTAAATTAAACCACGGGAGATAATGGAGGAGCCGTGGCAGAAACTATAGAGCTGTTTTTGTGCTATCTGCCCAGCGATAAAGTTTCAATATCTTTTAACTTACATGTGCTTACATAGTATATCTTTCTGGTCAAAGTACGAAAGTGCTTACAATTTGTCTTATCAGGGTCTGTTGAGTCAGTTCCATGTACCTGCAGTGCAGCTCTCAGCATAAATAAATAAATAAAATAAAGAATTACATACATACGTCCCAATAAATATAAAATTTCAGCAGACGTGCCCAAGTGATTTTAAATATATACTTTGTTGACCTATAAATAGACCACACTCGATCACACTCATAGACGTAGACATTTCTTAAAGATAAATAAATAAATGAATTATTGTTAGCTCGTTGCGCCTCAAAATAAAAAGCAATGCAAACAAAATATGAACTTATTTATCAGAGACCATAAGACCTGGCAATTACGCATTTGTGCTTGGCAAATACGGAAATACTGTTCAATAAACCAGCAACCAGGTCAATAAAAATGTACAACGCTTCTTACCTGAGCGCTTTTTCAAGCTGTATTGATGGCGGAAGCACTTCTGGAACCGTGGGGTTATTAGTTAGATTACAACCATTTTATTAAAACTCTGTGCTATCGTCATTTAAACTGTTTACATTGCGAGCTGAATAATATTTTGGGTGTACGCCGTTGTGGTGCGGGGTGGCGAAGGTGAGTCTTTAAATAAACCGAATGAGCTCGCTCTCTCCCCTTCTGCTCTGCTTTTTGTCGTTTCTCTTTGCGTCGATGATTCTGTTTGCCGTTGTTTTATGAATTTTCCCCTCTGCTTTTGCTGCACAGTGGAACGTAATTGTGTTCGGCGCGTGTCAAATACGGCTGTGTCTCTGAATTTTAATTTCGCGTCAAGAGCTTTAATGCCAAATGCTGCACGAGTCGGTACTACTGATTGTATACAATTGCACAACACATTGGAGACTTTGGTGGAGTGTTATTATCGCAGGCTGTTTGAGAGCTGTCTGGAAAGCTGCCAGCTGAGGGTCGTTGGAGTTTCACTGTGCGTGAGTTTCGATTTTTTCCCAGCACCACAAACTCTGGGCAATGGACAACAGCACCACCAAACAACGGCACAAGTTCACCAGAAAATGTGGGGCGGTCGGAGGTCGGAGTAAACAAACGTTACAACACACACACACGCACACGCACACGCAAACGCGGACACAAAGAGTACGTACAATTATTATGTATGTACATATGTACGCTTGAAACGGAATAAAAGTTTGATGTTTTTGGCACTGCTAACCGATTCGTATTTAATTATTTTATATTTATTTTAATTACTGGAAACGTTCCGGCGAGAGCTAATCACAAATTTGGTATGAAGGGCGCCCATTAATATTCAGATTATCGAATTTTTTCTTTACAAAACGCAAAGCAACTGAAAAATCTCTGAATTTTCATATGTTTTCCGAACCCTTAAAATTTCGATTGACAAAAAAACTTTTTATTCAAATTAGCGCACGCTTTTTGCCAGCTTTGTTTTAAAAAATTGCGTACAAAATAGCGCTCTAACGACACGTTCAACTCGGGGGAAGCAGTGTGACCGCGGACTTATCGACAAAATATACCGTCCGACCCTCAGAAATATACCAAAGTATACCGTCTCATTTTGAAAATATACCGTAAATATACTGACGAATTCAATTTCTATTATATATATTCCTCGTTTTTGATATTCCGTCGAATATTACTAGCTAGATAGATATTTCAGCCCTGCCCACATCATTTTATTCAATTAATGAACCTATTTTCTACTTGACTGGTTTATTTTAAATACTTGCTTTTATTGGATTTTGCCTATGTCTCCCCAACTCAATTCGACACTATTTGCTTTGCCAAATTTTGGCCGGAGCATTTGGTGGTGAAAGAGTTTAAAGAAAAAGAATAGGCCCCCAATAAATCTCCCAAATCAGCCCAACGTGCCATCCACATCCTTCTTCCACCCATTCAAAAAAACTAACTTCCCTCTTATTAACTTACCAAAATGTTTGAGGATTACGCAGTAAGCTCGACATCCTTTTTCGAGATATCCCACGTTATTTTTCTTACCGAGACCTTGCTAAAACCAGACATTCTTAGTTCCGAAATGTTGTCAGGTCGGTACACAACTTTTAGAAAGGATCGTTAGTCACGACGTGCAGGAGGGGTTCTGATTACAGTAGACTCAAACTTCGCGTCGGAACACTTCAGTCCAGGTTCAACGGGAACTGGAATTCTTGGGTGTAAAACTGATTCTTTCCGCTTTCGCTATATTCATTACTTCCTCGTATATTCCACCTTTTTCGGATATCTCAATTTATGAGCAGCACTTATCCGCTTTAACCGCTGTTTCTTTCTATCAGATAAAGATCATATGATAGTTCTTGGTGACTTCAACTTGCCAGGAACTTTTTGGTCTTCGGTAAACGAGTCTAATAACTTATTGCCCATGTCACGACATGACTTTGTTGACGGCTTGCTTGACCTGTCCCTGTCTCAAGTCAACCATGTGAAAAACTCCTTGGGTCGATTGCTTGATCTGTGCTTTGTATCGGATCCGACCATAGTGTTATTAACCCGAGCCCTCCTCCTCGCTAGATATGAGACCAGCTGTATTGGATCGATCGAGTAGGCTACCTGAACGTGTCCGCTGCTTTCGTAAAGCCGAGTTTGCGAAGCTTAATAACCTCATTAGGGATTTTGATTGGTCCGCTTTTGTACTTGTGCACTGATGTCATAAAAGGCACAAATATTTTTTACAATGCTCTTGGCACATTTTTTGATTCTTGTGTCCCACTTTCTTGTCCGATTAGATCTGGAAAACCCCCTTGGTTTACCAAAGAATTATCCAGTCTAAAAAACTTAAAATCAAGACTTTATACAAAATTTCAAGAAGTGGGTTCTCCTACTTCTCACTCTCGCTATGTAATAGCTCGGTCAAACTTTTCAGTTCTTAATGCTCAATGCTATAATAACTACCTATCTCGATGCAGGATACGTTTTTCTCAGGACCCTAAACAGTTTTACTGCTTCGTAAACAGTAAGCGTAGAACGTCCGCACACCCATCCTCGAAATTATTTCGTAATACGTTGGCAAATAACGATCAGGCAATGGCTGATCTTTTTGCCCAATTTTTCCAAACAACCTATTCTGAGAAAAGCTACTCTGGTCATCCGTACTCATACGGTTTACCGCGGTCGAACGGCATTTTTAGTCCCTTGTTAAATGAATGTTCTCTACTTCATGCTCTTCGACTAGATAAGCCGGTGTTTTCAATGGGTCCAGACGGGGTTCCAGGTTGTGTATTCAGGTACTGCGCCGAGGCTCTGTGTGGACCCTTGTTTAAACTATTCACCCTGTCCATTGATTCTTCTTGCTTGCCCCCGATCTGGAAGGAATCGTTTATAATTCCTCTCAATAAAAAGGGTAGCAAGTCTGATGCAAAAAATTATAGAGGTATAGCAAAGTTATCCGCTATTCCTAAAATGTTTGAGAAGGTTTTAACTCCGCACTTGCAACATCTCTGCAAGTCACTTATATCTCCAACTCAGCATGGATTTATAAGGCGGCGATCAACCACCACGAAGTTGTTAGAGTTTACCTATTTCATTATTATAGGCTTTCAAGGTAACTTACAGACGGATGTTATTTACACCGACTTTAGTAAAGCATTCGACTCTGTAAACCATTCCCTACTAGCACATAAACTTGACTTTTTAGGGTTTCCGCCCAACCTCCTGAGATGGATTTCTAGCTATCATTGTTCCAGGTCTCAAAAAGTCCTCTTCAAAAATTCCCTCTCTTCACCAGTAAAGGTTTCTTCGGGATTACTACAGGGCAGCCATCTAGGCCCCTTACTCTTCACACTCTTTATTAATGACTTGCCTTCGGTATTAACATACTCTCGAGTACTTATGTATGCGGATGATGTTAAACTCTGTGTCCAGTATAAGGACATTTCATTTCATTCTCGCTTGCAATCCGATCTCAATAACTTTCAGTCATGGTGTTGTGCAAACTTGTTACATCTTAATGCCTCGAAATGCAAAGTAGTGACATTTCATCGTTCTAGCCCCTTGTTGGCTCCCTATACCCTGTGTGGTGGTTCTCTTGAGAGAATTATAGAGAGAGAGAGAGATCTTGGTGTTATTTTAGACGCCAAGCTAAAGTTCTCTGAACACATTTCTACCATGGTAAATAAGGCCATGGTCGTGCTTGGGTTTATAAAGAGGTGGTCAAAGGAATTTGACGACCCCTATATAACAAAGACTCTCTATACCTCGCTAGTTCGTCCGATTTTACAATACGGCTCCTGTGTATGGTGCTCCGCTCTGCGGGGCCTTAACTGGGATTCGGGTTGGAGACTGCCATCTTACTCTACGAAACTGCTGATAGTAAACCTCCCATCCTTAGTTAACTGTAGGAAAATGCTTGGTGTGATTTTTGTGCACAACTTTATCGGGGTTGACATAGACAGCCCTGATCTGTTGAGACGCATAAGCATCACGATTCCTATTAGATTCACTAGAATCTATATACCGTTGTCTCTTCCACTTTGTAGATCGAATTATTCCTTGCATGAACCGTTTAGGGTCTTATGCTCGGATTATAATTCCCTCTACCATATTATATCCACCAATAATCCCCTTCCTCTTATTAAATTTCTAATTCTCACATACCTTTCCTGCATGTTCGCGTTCATTGCAGATCAACGTCCAAATAAAAAGGTTTAAGCAACAAAGGTAAAAAAAGTACAAGAAAATGATCGGCAAAAGAGCGGTAACCTAACTTTAACCTAACTTTGTTTCAAAACAACAATCACACCCAATACAAACTTTTGGATTCGACTGGTTTTACGGTGTAAAAAGGATTTAAAATCATAAAATACATATTTTTGCACTATTTCGGAAGACACCCTCTTCCTCATCAGCGATCTTTTCTTTTTCAATAAAGAAAAAGATGGTAAATCGGACAGCCTACATTTCTGCATCTCTAAAAGATTTTTGGAAACACGATGGATTCTTTTACAAGTTTGAATCAGCCTTTTCAGGCAATCGGCTGTGACGCCCAGCGCCACAAATTTATAGTCCAATTCGAACAGCAGGGTCGCTCAGTGAGATCAGACCAAAGCCGCAAACGGACACACTCCCAGCTGGGCCCATAGAACGCGTTAGGACTACTCTGAAGCGTTATTCCCAAGGAAGAGGAGCAACAGCTGACTTTTGGAAGTATAAGCAACGTCGCTGGAAAAATCGGGGCAGTCCATCGGGACTCGCCGCCGGTAGTCGAAGCCCATGGCTTCACCGCACCCATATTCTGAGGCGGTACTTGTGCCAAAGGTGAAATCTCTGCCTTTTCAATCGTTCTGCTAAATAAATTTTACCCCTTCCTGCATACCTTCGGAGCGTCCTTAAACTTCCCGATTTCTTCCCGCCGTCCCTCCTCTCGGAGCGTGCTTAAACCTCCGCATCCAATCTCCCCCTCGGAGCGCACTCAAACCTCCCAATCTTCTCTTCGGAGCGTAATTGAATTTCCTCAACGAGTCTTTGCCTCAGAGCGTTATTGAACCTCCGCACCCAATCTTCTCGGAGCGAACTTGAGCCTCTTCGACCTAGACTAACGCCGATAGGACGACCCCCGACCAGCACGAGGTAATCAGCCACGTGCGGCCACCCTCGCAGACGACCCAGAAAGAAGACAACACCATCCTAAACTCTGTACATTTAAGAGTTGTGTACCGCTTAATCCACGCCTTATTCTTGAACCACGAGATTCTTTCAGCTACCACCCCTAGAGATCAAACAAATTTCTGTGAACCCTGGCGCGGCGAGCATACCCCGGTCGTAGCGCCGTCTCACGGCCTGAGAATCTGTTTCAGTAATATTATTAGGGCCTAGTTTAATCTTTCCTAACTATAGCACGGACGGATAGACGGCTGTAGTGCAACACTTAACTGCCAGATCAATGGCTTGGGCGTAACGGTGTTATGTTTTTGAAAAAAAAAAAATTGAGTTAACAAAATAACTATAATCAGAAACCAGCCCTCGCACCAGGAATGTCAACATTCCAGTTGCTTGGGAGGAGTATTTTTCCTTATCGGAAATACCATCTCCCCGGTCTACGTAACCAATGGCTGGGTCAACGCTGGGCCTATATTCGATTTTTATTTTGATGATCATCTCATCAAAAATGAGTGCACAATTTCTGTCACTCTCATCCATTTTTTTTTGATACAAAATGAGTTTGGGGTATATTAGATTTCAATGGTTTCGCCTTGTAACGTCCAGAAGGAAGCGTTACTCGGACCCCATAAAGTATATATATTCTTGATCTCCATCAATAGTTGAGTCGATTGAGCTTAATGTTCGTCTGTCCGTCCGTCTTTTTCCGTCCGTCCGGCCGTTTTTCCGAACATATTTTTGCTCAAAGACTATTAGAGCTAGAGCAACGACATTTTCATCCAAATTTTAATTTCGTCACTTTTTGGGAAAAATATTCCTCATTTAGGGCTTTGAACAAAGGACGAAAATCTGTGGCATCCACAATATTAAAGAATATGAAAACCTAAAACGCAGAATCGTAGAGAATGACCATATCTTTTCGATAGAATCGGAATTGATCGTATTTTATTATAGCCAGAATGATTAAAACTATGTCATTTTTTTTCGCCAATTGCTGAGTTAACACACGTATCAATAGCTGGCTTTGCTTATTAAAAAAAATTAGCGCCTAGATCTCAGAGACTATAAGAGCTAGAGCAACCAAATTTCGTATCCACACTCCTGTACATTATATCGACCTTGACGAGTTTGTTTCAGAAAATTTCGCGTAGCCACCCAAATTGATTTGCTTTTGGCTATAAGGATAAAAATCTGTGTCATCCACAGATCTGGTAGAGAGACTATGATTAGACCTTTTGTAGAGCACTCACTATCTTCAAAATTGTTTGTAATTTTTCACTGCAGAACTCACTGCTAAGGGTGTATTTCATTTTGCACATTTGTTCTGAGCAAACAAAGGACGAAAATCTGAAAAAAACAAATATTTTGAAGATAGGAGAAAATGAAAAACGCACAATCATGAGATCTGTGGCCATATCTACCAGATTGCCGTCCTTGCCGAATCCGAAAGGGGTCGGATTATTATTATAGCCAAAACAAACAAATCAATTTTCAGATATTACGCAGCGCCCGTCGACAAATTTCTGACTGATTTTATAGTCTCTGAGCACGCACTCTTTGTCGTTTAATGTAGCCATACTGACTACGTATGGGTATAAATGTAGACAGGGTCGCAGAAAAAGCAAATTGTTTTCCCCTCGTTTGGCTATAATTTTGCTACTTTTCAATGATTCTGCAGCCTTGAAATACTGGCATTCAACGATTCGGAGCGGTTTTGAAACACTACATTGTTTTTTTTGTGGAGCCCCGTTCGTTCTTTGTTGGCGGAAGTGAGAAATTTTTCTAGATCATTTATTTTTGAACATATTTTTGAAGTTTGGATACAAAATGTCGTGCAATTTTTTATAGTCAAATTTTAATTTCTAATAGGGGAAATATATTCGGACATTTACGGGCGGAATTTCTTTTCCAGAGATTCAAAGCCGATTCGGACGAAAAATATGTATCCAGACATGATCAGTCACAATATTATCAATAGTATCTATTGATAGATCGGCAGAATATTTTTTGAATATCTTCTCGGAAAAACTATGACGTTTTTGCCAATTGCTGAGTTAATTCTCAAACAATGGCTTATGTCCTAAATTAAAATAAATGTAATAAGTAAAATTATAATAAGTTGTTATACTATATGTGTGAGAGTGAAATAGATTGAATGGTTTACTTTTTTCGAACACTTTATTCTCCTGAATTTGAATCGAGCGTCGATCTACATACTTTTCATGTGGCCGTATCTTCGGTATTTTCCTGGAGTGGCCGTACATTTATGGATTATTGATCTAAGCTAGGGATGCCGTATTGGCTGATATAGGTTGTAATGGGGCTGCCGTACTGACTGATAGGGGTTATCCTACCACATATGTAAAAACATATTGATAGACATTATTCAACCATATGGTGAGGAAAACATGCCCTTGAGATGGGTCTTTAAACAGGAGAATGACCCCAAGCACACCTCAAAACTGGTCAAGGCTTGATTTAAGGAGAACAAGGTAAAAGTTATGCGTTGGCTAAGTCATCCTCCTGACTTAAACCGAATTGAAAACCTCTGCAGAGACTTAAAACGTCAAATTGGTACAAAAACGTTTTAAAAAGCCCAAGAATTGGGGCAATTTGTACAAAAAAAATGGTATGAAATGTCTGTGGGGACTTGCCACAAACTTATTGGTAGTATGACAAGAAGAATCGCCAAAGTCACGCAAAATAAGGGTGGCTATACAGCTATACATACTAGTAGAAGATTACAAATAATATGAAAATAGTGGAAAAATGTTGATACGCTTTTAGTTTTTCGCTTTGTAGAATTGCTGTACTTATTATTTTGGCCAACCCTTGTTTATGTTTTTCAGGTTTAATCGATCATAAAATATATATTTGAAATGAAAAATGCCTATAATAAATATTTTTATAGTCTACTATAGGTTAGAAAACTAAAAGTAAATTTGATTTTTTAATTATGTTTATTAGAAAAGTTTTATAAGACGTGAAAGAAAGCTCATAAGCGTGTACTTATTATTTTGGCCAGTAGTGTACCTTTTAAACAGAGACTAACTAGTTTCTGCATTCATGAGCCTGGGATGACAAACATATCCGAAATTCTATAATATTCTTTTCCCTAGGGTATGCCGAATGTTGCCCATGTTGCGGGACATGCTGCTCGTTTTCTCGGCACAAGAGTCTGGCCAATAAAAACTGAATGTTGCCGCAACTTTTGTGCGGAATGACCAAGTAAGAACATGTTGATGCAGCAAAATTTTTTGCAATGCATTTTTAACGATTTTCATTGGCGAAAGCAAAAATCGCGTCGTCCGTTTTAAAACCGTTTCAGTTACCAAAACCGGTTCCGTTAATGTGCGATTTATTTAAAACTGTCGAAAAGGCACCCAACCACCACATGAAAAACTAAGTTTATTTATTTATTAAATTTAAGGCTAATATAAAATATTAACTTAAAAACTATTCGAGCAATAGCTAATAGGGCCTTCAGCTCTGCTGTTTAATGGCTGCTGTTAGATATATTCGTTTAATTTACATTTTTCTAAAAATTAGTTAATTAAAATAATGTTTTCTGGCTTAGTATGCTCAAGAAATCCTTGACCATTTTGTACAAACATCTAAAAGGTGATCCACTTAGAGAGTGTCCCCACAGGGACAACGTTGTGGGGTTTTGCGGGTTAGCAGGTGTTCATGAGTTAATTTTGTATGGCCGATACGTAGGCGGATGAACATGGTCCATTTTGATTTTGTACATTTTGCTGGATAGATCGTGGGTGAACCACTCGGGTTAAACATCTTGTACCGGTTTAGGAATTGGTTCCAATCTTCAGAGTGTCTTTGGGTTGAGATCTGGGTGATGAGCCTTTTTATATCATTTTTCCTCAGTGGGAGTATGTAGGAAAGTTGGGGCCTTTGTGACGTGATTTGCAGCTAAGTCCGCATACTCATTTCCTTGGACACGCAGTTATATTATATAATCAAAGTAACTTATGAATACCAAGTGTTAATACCAGTCCGCCTGGGTCCTTTAAGTATGGCAGTACCTGAATAGCAGAAACGGCCACGGACAGCATGTTTGGATATGTCGTGTTAATATTCCACAATAGTTGCGGCATAGCGACACCCTTGTCTCCAGTTTTCAGCTATTAAAATGGCTCAGCCTGAATGGTGTAACATGAGCAAAACATCACGTACATTTCCCTTGAGTTCACCTTTTCAGTGCATGCAGTTCCAATCATCACCATATGTCGATCCAGGTACAGTAATTAAAGTACATAGCTTAAAAGTATGGAGTCGGACTCATTTTTGCTACCAATTCATAACCGATTCAAAGAGAGCGAAAAAGAGACCTTAACCGATTCAGAAAGAGCGGAAAAAGAGAGCCTTAGCCGATTTGAAGAGAGCGAGGGAGCCAAAACCACTCAATTAGGCCCTCATTGACAAGCGACAAGGATTTGAGAGCGCGAAAATAAAAAAAACCTGCGTAAGGAAGTTTCTATACCCTTTGTTCTTAAATATACCTTTACAAATTAAATTTAATAGATGAAATTGATAAAATATACCATTATATACCGATATACCGTAAATATACCGTCGGCTCAATTTTGACCTCAAAGTTCAACTCGGGGGAAGAGAAACAAGTCGGGTCTCCAATGGGGCCGTTAAGGTGAGCGAATGGTATAACTATATTAGGTGGGGACCATTAGGTCCCTATATACTCGTAAATTATATTCAGGAAGACTCCAGTTTCCACTTTCGCAAAAACTTTCAGATTTACTTTTGAAAACGGAAATAAAAGAACACGGATTTGTACACAACAAAACGAATAGTAACTTCAAAAATGGATGACTTTTTGATGCAGTAACGTATAATTAACACCATTATCAGGACAATTACGCTTTTGCCTTCTCTGTAAATAATGTTTTTTTAACCCAACCTCAAATTTGGCTCGGAAATATTTGGTCAATGGAAGAACAGTTTGCGTTATCGTGCTAACAGCTGACGCAACCCAATTCGATACATCGGATATACACATAACAGAAGATTTTGAGCGCGCAAAACACTAAATTGTGTGCTTAACAGCTCTACATTTTTGTTTAACAGGGCATGAGAAAATCTGATACAAGTTTGCGATAACGGTATCATCTAAAATCGAAAAAATTTCTTCTGAAAACGCACAACGCAGAAATAAGTGAAAACCGAAGCCTGCCTGATTACCTACATTTTTGTGGGTAAGCTTCCTTTCCTAAGCCTTCTAGGCTTCTAGGCATTCCACATTCCTTCCTTTAGTGCTTGACGTATACTCGGTCTCGAAAAAGAAGCCGTTTGCTGAGTGGGACATACCTATGATGAATTATACCATGGGTGTTGGACAGCTGACTGGACGGTGGAATAAAACTTGACTTGACAACTCTGCCAAAATGGGGGCGGAAATTTAAAATTACTTTGGCGCGCTGGTCATTTTGCCTTATATTTATTGATTAAATGCCGAGATGCAGAGTTCTTACAATATAGAAATCAGTTTCGAGGCAGAAAAGTCTTCAATGTTAATTGAAACTGGTTAAAATGTGACTGTTAGCGCAACTAATATTAAAGCCTTGTACACAGATCAGTCTAGTACACAGCTCTACGGTTACATTTGTAGAATGTGTTAATATTCTGCTCGTTTATTTTTATTTTTACATTAAAACTTCTTAATTTGCTGACTGTGTCTTTACTTTTTCTGGTTGTTGTTAGCTTGTAATATTGTAAATTTAAAGAAAAAGTGAATTTAAATGGATCAGAAAGGTCGGAGTCTGTTGCATGTCTATATGAACAAACATTTTGTTCATATTTGTCAGTTTGTTTTTTGTGCGTATTGATTTGGGCCTTCTAGAATTGGAAAAAACTTGGAAAAAACCAACTTGCCTGCCTATTGGGCTCTAGAACTTTTTTCATGCCATCTTGTGCCACTTACTAACTATGTTAAAATAATGTTAAAAATATATAGTAACTAATGCATATTAAATTAGCTGCGACCCTTTGCGACCGTTATACTTTTACGGGTATTATCATTTTGTAGGTTAGGCTGAATTTTTCTAATAATGGCTGCGCGATACTTGGATGTATAGTACATCAATATGTATATGGATATATATCAATAGAAATGTTGTGAGCTTGATATTTTAGCAACTGCAGACATACATTTAACTCAATACGGAGAAAACTGATGAAATAAGTTAAAAAAATAATGAACCACAATTCTGTAGAAATATGAAAAATTTCAGGAGATGCATTTTTAATGGCTATTGTCTTAAATAAGAAATATTAGAAGAAATATATATATACTCATCAAATAATCACGTTAATAATACTGTAGTACCCAACAAAAACAACTAGTAAAAATTTCACGTTATATGGGCGGTAGGGTTGGTCGGATCGGTCTGAAATTTTTCTCAGTTCTTATGTACATAATACATATATCAATACAATCAACTGTACCTAGTTTCAAGTCTTTCACCTAATTTTTCGAATTTATGCAAAAATCTCGGCTGCCTGGCCCAATGTGCAGCGGTTTCTTGACAGAGGCTACAAGTTTGAACACGTGGGTGCAGTTTTGTAAGCTCTTAGATAAGAAAATCTGGGGCTTTCTGTGGTGAGCTGTGCTGGCTTAATGCTGCTGGTTCCCTTAATGAAGCGATGCTGGGCCATAGACTTATCTGGCCTCTTCTGCGTAAAAAACTCATTGGGAAATCGAATAGTTGTGTCAAAGAGCATTTCTGCAGGTAACGCTTGCAGGTCCTCCTTAAATGCTGCGCGCAGCCCGAGCAGTGCAGTTGGCAGGAGCTCCGGCCAAGGGATGTGCAAGTTGCTCATAAGTGAAGCCTTCAGTGTGCGATGCCATCTCTCGACTGTGATGATAAGCTGTAGTCCGTACCCTCACAGCACCGATCAATTGAGTCAGCTCAGTAAAAAACAGACTCGAACTGTGTTCCTTGATCAGGGGTTAGGGTTCTGTGTGACAAATGCAGTGTGTGTAGATAGCTAAAGCAACTGTTTTTGCTGACATATTTGCCAATGGAACAGCTAGAGGCCATCTATGTAGTGGACAACGATTAGTAGGACTGATGTTTTCCTCAGAGGTCGACCAGCACGCTATTATTCCGGCCACTGTCTCGTCGGCAAAAAGGGTGGTGTTCTTTTTATTTGTCTATTCTGAGACCTACGATATTTTTTATATTAAAAGAGCGTGCGAGAAAACTTAACGACATGTACAAGTACAATTACCGAACCGGAGAGAAACAAAACTTTTGGCCATTAGACTTCACTTGCACATATGCACACGCACGCGACACGAACGGATTAAAAGTCGTCCTCAGCTGGAATGAAGGACCACGCCCACCCTTCCTTGGTCATAATCTGCCATCTTCCTCTATTCTTTATGACCCCTTTCTTTAGGGGCTCGCTACTACAGGGGCTGGGTATCGGAAATCAAGATCAACGTTTAAGGAGACATTATAAATTTATTCATTAATAGCTAAAATTTAAATACGTTACTAGCACTTAGTCTACCCTCTCCAAATATTTTCAATTTCCCTTAACTTAACTCCCCTGCGCTTAAACTTCGTTTTACTTTTATTCTTCGAAATTCAAAGATTGGCCTTGCTGCGTCAGCAGCTGATCCCCTCTCTCAAACTTGAGCGCTCGATTGGCGGCTCGACAGACTTACAAAGTAACCGCATTTCTTTTTTCGTTTTCCCCAATAGAACAAGTGTAATTTAGCCAATTGTTATCATCGGAAGAACCGATTATTAAAATGACTCCCGCTTTATGGTTTTATTCACTCACTGTTTCTTTGTTGTGTTGCGGTCCATCGGCGAAAGCGCTTTCTCGAGGCCAGCTGATAAATTTTTGTGAGGGATCAAAGAGTATTTTTTTATTTATTTATTTTATTGTTGTACCTGCATATGTAAACTGGCACTTACACTCACACTTGCCCTAGGAGAGCACAACGAAATCCCCCTTACCCCTTTGCAGTAGAATCAATCGGTATGTTTTTATCTTTAGCTTATTATAATTTCATTCTTTTACTCTTTTGCTCTACTTCCTTTTCCTATTCTTTTCTCTTTTCCCGTCCACTCGCCCTCTCTCTCCTTCTGCGTGCGACGGAAAATTTGAGCCGATCCTGCTACCTTTCCGTTAATCGCTCTGGCTTTTCGGTTCGCCACCTTGATGATCGCTTCGATTTAAACACTGGGTTCTATGACACTACGGCACTGAGACGAATGGTGCTTCCGTTTACAACAAAAAAAGTTTGATCGAAAATTGGTTTTCTTTTTCGTTTGATCCGCTCGCGAATCCACGACGTGCTGATTGCCAACGGCAACTGTCTCTTTCTTCAGCTCGTTAGGTCAGCCTTGGTCGAATTATTCTCGTCTCTGCTTCGCTCTAGTTTCCCCTTGTTTATGCTTCCCCTCTGCTTTACATTCCCCTTGCCAGATGCATTTTTGTTGAAGCGGTGTTCTTTTTGCCTTGAGATTGAACTGAGATTCGGGTAGGCCAGCCTTGGTCGAATTATTATCGCCTCTGCTGCGCTCTAGGTTCCCCTTGTTTATGGTTCCCCTCTGCTGTGCCTTCCCTTGCCAGGTGGATTTATGTTGAAGCGGTGCTCTTTTTGCGTTGAGATTTAACTGAGGCTCGGGTGCCAAACCTAAGGGGTAGCAGAAGTTCCGACTGCTTAAATAGATGTACTGCTGCGCCGCTGCAAAGCTCTCCTCCACTTACCCGCGGATCTGCCCCAATTTAGCAGTTGAATTTCTCTGCTGACTGCTTTTTTTTGTTTTTTTTGTCTTTTTTCCTCTTTCTAGCAAGCTCGCGCACTTTTCCGAATCTAAGCAAAAATTTTCTTTTACTCTTCACACTTCACTTCAAACCGCTAGGTTGATCCACGTACCTAATTCCTGAGCTTCGCTAGAAATACCAGTTAGCTCAGTGTCCAAGACGAAAAGAGCGAACGCCATTCTGCCTCGACACTCGGACCCTACTTTCTCTGCTCGACCCTTCGACTGTCAACTTTCATTACTCTTTCCTCAGATACGATCTTTGACCTATAGGTGGCGCGTTAATTTTTGTTTCTTCCACCCCCCCAGTGCTGTTAGGACGCACAGTTGTACATGAAGAGAGAAGCTGCCGAGAAGCTATCCTATTCCCGAGTGAATTTCCCCAAAGCTACAGGGCACTTTACAAATTCCCCCCTGCCAAAATCAGACTTGGGGTAGTGAGACAGAGCTGTCACACGACCGAAACCACAAGGCTGATCCAACCCGTAGCTTAGGTGCCACTACTGCCGCATGTCCTTCGCATGATACCTGCCAATACTTTTACCCTGTAAATCTTCTAGTTCATAGATAGAATTCCCTATCTTCTTCCGAACTCTCGCCTTCACAAATACCTTGGCAAGTTTTGCATTGTAACCAGCTGGGAAACTGCTTTGCTTAAAATTTCTCCTAAATACCTCTTGTCCAACTTTATACGACACTTCCCGTGATCTTTTTTATCATACTGCCGCTGATTACGCTCATTTTGCTTTTGCATGACCTCGCTGGCCTTTTTCCGGATTACCTCCAGCGAATCTTCTTTCGTAAACTTGCTGCCCTGTCTTCCAGCAATTTTAACGACCTCAGAAGTGAATAAGCTTCCCCGGATGTGATCATCTGCTGCCCAAACACCATATAATAAGGGGTAGCCCCTATTCCCGAATGGATTGCCGATCTTAAGGCGCAGCAAATGCTGCTCAGATGCTCATCCCAATCCTTCTGATCCGGTCGAACATATGCTCTAATGGCAGCGATAACCGAGCGATTTACTCGCTCCGATACATTGCTTGCGGCGCATGCACGGCCGTCAACATATGCTTTACTCTGTGAGTTCTCAATAGATGTTGGAACGCGTCTGCTCTAAACTGGGAGCCATTGTCTGAGAAAAATGGTTTCCGGTGCGCCAAACGTGTGGAACAGTTCCTCCCCGAGATACTTTATTACCACCTCTGCTGTCAATTTCTTGACGGGCTTTAGAAAAACAAACTTCGAATAGTGATCTAGTACAATAAAATATCCCAACATGTCCGCTTCGCGATCTTGGATATGGCCCCAGAAAGTCGATGTAGAGCCTTTGGAAAAACCTCTGTGATTCCGCCGGTATTCCAATAGGAGGTCTTAAAGTGGTGTTGGGTGGTTTTGTTGCTTTGCATTGACTGCAGGCATTTATGTGTGTCTTCACGTCATTCACCAGACCCGGCCAATAATAATAGCGCCTGATACGCTCCAAGGTCTTATGTATCCCTCCATGGGAGGCCAAAGGGATGGTCATGTGCTTTTTCCAACACTTCCTTTATCATCTCTTTCGGTACCCAGAGCTTCCATGCAAAAGAATCATGCACTAGATCCCCTGTTGAATGTTCTGCTCGACGATAGATCAAACCATCAACAGCTTTTACATCTGGCAGTTTCGAACTATTTGCTTCTACACGCTCTACTAGATCTAAATAATCTGCCGATTTAAAAGTGTGGGAATCTGTATCTACCAATAGCCCCTGGTTCATATCCATAGCCGCTATGTCATCTTCATGGACTCTCGATAAAACGTCAGGTACCACATTTAACTTCCCTTTTCTGTGCTCAATCTTAAATCGAAAGCCTTGGAGTTTGAGTGCCCATCTAGCTAATCTTGAGTGCAGGTCGCTTTGTGACATTAGCCACTTTAATGAGGCGTGGTCCGTGATAACCGTAAACTCGTGGCCCTCGACATACGCCCTAAATCGCTTTATGCTGACCAGTGCAGCTAAGCACTCCTGCTCCGTGACGGTATAATTTCTCTGTGCCCTATTTAATTTTTTTGACACAAAAGCGATGGGTAATTCCTCTCCCTCGTCCGTCTTCTGAACTAGCACCCCTCCAACTCCTGATTTGCTTGCATCGCAATGGATGTAAAATGGCTTAGTGAAGTCTGGGCTACGCAAAACAGGAGCACTGCAGAGCAATTCTTTCAGCCGCTCAAATGCTTTTTCTCCCTCACTGGACATGACAAATTTCTGCTTTGGTTTCAGCAGATCAGTCAATGGAGCTGAAACTGAAGCAAAACTGAGAATAAACTTCCTATACCAGCCAGCCATGCCTAAAAAGCTTCTCAGTGCTCTCAATGTTTTTGGCAAAGGGAAGTTGGTAATGGCCGAAATCTTATCGGGATCGGTCTTTATGCCTCCTTCACCTATTACATGCCCCACGTTGGGCGCCAAATATAAAAATATTTATTATGATCATTGTTGTAGTGGACAACGATTAGTAGGACTGATGTTTTCCTCAGAGGTCGACCAGCACGCTATTATTCCGGCCACTGTCTCGTCGGCAAAAGGGTGGTGTTCTTTTTATTTGTCTATTCTGAGACCTACGATATTTTTTTATATTAAAAGAGCGTGCGAGAAAACTTAACGACATGTACAAGTACAATTACCGAACCGGAGAGAAACAAAACTTTTGGCCATTAGACTTCACTTGCACATATGCACACGCACGCGACACGAACGGATTAAAAGTCGTCCTCAGCTGGAATGAAGGACCACGCCCACCCTTCCTTGGTCATAATCTGCCATCTTCCTCTATTCTTTATGACCCCTTTTCTTTAGGGCTCGCTACTACAGGGGCTGGGTATCGGAAATCAAGATCAACGTTTAAGGAGACATTATAAATTTATTCATTAATAGCTAAAATTTAAATACGTTACTAGCACTTAGTCTACCCTCTCCAAATATTTTCAATTTCCCTTAACTTAACTCCTGCGCTTAAACTTCGTTTTACTTTTATTCTTCGAAATTCCAAAGATTGGCCTTGCTGCGTCAGCAGCTGATCCCCTCTCTCAAACTTGAGCGCTCGATTGGCGGCTCGACAGACTTACAAAGTAACCGCATTTCTTTTTTCGTTTTCCCCAATAGAACAAGTGTAATTTAGCCAATTGTTATCATCGGAAGAACCGATTATTAAAATGACTCCGCTTTATGGTTTTTATTCACTCACTGTTTCTTTGTTGTGTTGCGGTCCATCGGCGAAAGCGCTTTCTCGAGGCCAGCTGATAAATTTTTGTGAGGGATCAAATTTTTTATTTATTTATTTTATTGTTGTACCTGCATATGTAAACTGGCACTTACACTCACACTTGCCCTAGGAGAGAACGAAATCCCCTTACCCCTTTGCAGTAGAATCAATCGGTATGTTTTATCTTTAGCTTATTATAATTTCATTCTTTTACTCTTTTGCTCTACTTCCTTTTCCTATTCTTTTCTCTTTTCCCGTCCACTCGCCCTCTCTCTCCTTCTGCGTGCGACGGAAAATTTGAGCCGATCCCGCTACCTTTCCGTTAATCGCTCTGGCTTTTCGGTTCGCCACCTTGATGATCGCTTCGATTTAAACACTGGAGTTCTATGACACTACGGCACTGAGACGAATGGTGCTTCCGTTTACAACAAAAAAAGTTTGATCGAAAATTGGTTTTCTTTTTCGTTTGATCCGCTCGCGAATCCACGACGTGCTGATTGCCAACGGCAACTGTCTCTTTCTTCAGCTCGTTAGGTCAGCCTTGGTCGAATTATTCTCGTCTCTGCTTCGCTCTAGTTTCCCCTTGTTTATGCTTCCCCTCTGCTTTACATTCCCCTTGCCAGATGCATTTTTGTTGAAGCGGTGTTCTTTTTGCCTTGAGATTGAACTGAGATTCGGGTAGGCCAGCCTTGGTCGAATTATTATCGCCTCTGCTGCGCTCTAGGTTCCCCTTGTTTATGGTTCCCCCTGCTGTGTACCTTCCCTTGCCAGGATTTGCCAATGGAACAGCTAGAGGCCATCTACTGAAGCGATCAATGATAGTGAGGCAATAACGCAAGCTGTTGACGCGTGGCAGCTCTATTAGATCCAGGTGTTTGTGATCAAAACGATGGTCTGGGACTTCAATGTGATCGACAACACTGCGAGTGTGCCGGTTGCGCTGTGGCGTCTCGGCTCATAACTGGCCAAACGAATCGTTGCCTCAATAATGTTGCTGTCGTCCGATCCCTTGGTGTGCTAGAGCAAGAATTGAGTCAAATGCGCGTCGTCTGATACTTTTCGGAAGGTATGGTATGGCTCAATGCACCAACATGACGTTCCTCAAAACGCCGAATTTCCAGGTTTAATAACTTAATGGTACTATCCAGTTGCTGAATTCTGCCGTCCCTTGCTGCTCCTCAAAGACAATCTGTGCATTAAAATTGCTTGGTATATTGATTGCGTTGATGCCTGAGACGTGTTGGCGACTTTGTTTTTCTTACCAGGCGTGTGCACGATTTCCGTCGAAAATTGGGAAATGAAGTCAAGATGTCGCAGTTGACGTGGTCATGCCTTCGATTTTTTCTAAGTAAAAGCGTATATAAGTGGTTTGTGATCGGTTTGAATAACGAAACGTCGACCATCCAGTATATGTTTTGATGAATATTATAGCAGCGAAAATGGGCAATAATTCACGATCATAAGTACAATAGTTTTTCTCTGTTTTGCTTTGCTTGCGGGTGAAAAAGGCCGCTCACATTATTATCAAACTTCTAAAGAGCAGCCATTTGCTGTTTTCACCACTAACTCGGAAGACGGTGCTAGGAATGTTGCTTCCGTGACCCATTCTATTCTTTGTTTGCACTTCTGGAACGCTTCATGAGCCGGTGGGGTCCAGCTTATTTCTCGATTATCATTTTTAGTTGAGCCTTTGAAATATTCCGTCAGTGGGGCTTGAGTTTCTGCTGCACCAGGAATCAAAAGGCTGTAATAATGGACCATCTTCAGGAACCTTCGGGAAAGAATTTTTGTGCGTTCACTAGGAGGCTTGAATCCTATGGAGCTGACAGTGTAGCCAAGAAAAACAACCTCATTCTTTCTAAAATTACACTTCTGCAGGTTATCGCTTAAACTGTTCTTGCGTAGAATTTCAAATATTGCTGCAAGATGCTGCAGGTGTTCCTCGTGGGAGCTTGAGAGCACGATGATGTCGTCTACAACGAAGGTAGGCCGCGAAGTAAGTTGTCCATATGACGCTGTAAAGTTTCGGCTGCATTTCGTAAGCCCGAAGTTGAAAGTGGATGTGTGTAACGTCCAGAAGAAAGCGTTTCCGACCCCATAAAGTGAAAGAGCTATGTCAGTCTGTCCGTCCGTCTGTCCGTCTGTCCGTCCCTATGAGCGCCCAGCCAGCATTTTCAGTTGGCGTAGTAGCTGCGATGGCTTTTGCCTGTCAAGTACGAGTTCTCTCGTTTCTCTGTGGTAGTTGGCGATCAGCAGACTCGTTGAAATGTCTGAATTTCTCGTATTTAATGTCTTAACGGTGGACGTCTGCTAACATTTACATATATTCTCATATTCAGAACATTCAATAGTTAAGGAAATGTTTGCAACTTTAGAACCTAATTTCTTTGGTCTTAGTTTATTCGCGAGACGCATTCAATTGAAATATATGTATGTACATGCATGTAAGCCGTATATGCAACAGCTTTCATTAGCAATCAATCAATAATCTAGCAATAAATCCATCCAGTATACAGACAGTATGAATCATATTGTTTTATGGTACATCCTGTCCAGTGGTGGATACTCTAGAAACACGCCAGGCTGTCGTCGCCCTCCGCTTCGTCAGCTGGAAAAGAGAACGGAAGCAAGGAATCAATACTCACATTGTATCTGCACCTAGCCAGAGCATAGTCCCACTAATACGAAACACGAGCCCCCTAATACCCCCAAGACCCGCGTCAATCAATTGCCGTTGCGGAGTCCCACGCGATAAGGTGGCTCCCCAGCTGTCGCCCGCTTATCACTTACACAGTATTTGCAGTCCGAACATCAGGGCGAAACCGGCCAGAGCGGACATGTAGGCACGCCAGCCGGCATGGTTCTCGGTGAGGATCTCGAAGAAGACCACATAGAGCAGGGTACCCGAGGCGATACCCTGCAGTATGCCCGAGGGAACGCTGGGCTGATTCGGCTCCACATTCTGACTAATGCCAATGCCCACCCCAATCCCGATGGGCGTGACGATCGAGAAGGTTATCAGATAAATGATGGCGAGGGAGCTGCGGGTGCGGGCCACCAGAAGCTCCATGCCCACGCAGAAGGCCAGCACCAGCTTGTGAGCAGCCACCGCCGCAAACATGAACCATACAGTGCTGACGGTGCCCTCCAGTCCAATGGCCATACCCTCGAAGAGCTCGTGGAGGGAAAGCGCTAAGATAATCCCCAGTCCGCGCATAGAGGAGCCAACGCTGTCCTTGCCGGACACCAAAGGCATGTGCGAGTGGCCAATGTGATCCTTGGGCTGCTCTTCCTGTAGGGTCTTTGGCTCCTCTGGCTTGGCATTCGTTTCGCCTCTTTTGCAAACCAGAATACTGTGGCGAATGCTGTATCCACGCTCGAAGGCGCAACTAGCCACCGACTCCTTCCGGCTGAGCTTCTTCTGGTGGCGATGCACGAAGGCGTTCATCAGCTCATCCAGGGCGTACATCAGAAAGAGGCCCGTGCAGAGCAGCATTTCCGGCAGGGCGAATGGAGTGTTGGCGAGAACTCCACAGGATTGCAGTTTCTCCACCACCTCAATCACCTCCGGCAGCATGTGCAGGAACGTGGTGCAGATCAGAACGCCCCCGCCGAAGAAGAGCAGGCACCGCACCGCCGTCGATGAGCGGGTTTCCTCGGGGTTCTTCTTGGTCCACTCGAGGCAGCGATCCAGCATGTAGGGCAGGCTGCCGCAGATCACGGTAATCACAATGAGAACCACCATAGCTACAACCTTGGCTACCATCAACCCGTGTCGGTCCACAAGCGGCGAGGCCGTTCTGCCCATGGCGATACCAGACTCCTCCATCGACGGCAAACCGTTCATGTTTCCGTAGCGAAATGCGAGCATTGACTGAGTGAAAACCGGAGCCCATACCCAACCACCTATACTCCTATTCTCCCTATCGCACTGTCGTAAATCAGTGGCAGTGATGGAAATCTGATTGCTGATTGATATGAGGAGTCACCCGCCAGGCCCGCCCCAGACCAAACATGGTAATATTTATCTTGTAGACAGGTGGCTTTGTATTCTTAGCCCGCGATCCCTTTGATGTTTGAAAACAGTTGCATAAAATATGGGAATCTCGGATCTATTGGCTGTTTTGGCTTATCTTCGATATGATTGATAGATTCTCAGTTTCGCCTGTCATAAATTGTTCTAAATATAAACCAGATAACTAGCAAGTTGGAGTATTCTTCGCTTCTATTCATCTTCGCATTCTTAAACTGATCAGCCAGGAGAGGCAATCTGAAGCCCTTACAGCCGCTAAGGGCATACGAAGTGGCTCTTGCCCTTGGCTTCACCGACTGCAAGAAGGAGATTAGTCATTGATTAGAGATTGGGTTATTTGGCAATACACTTCATTGACTCACTTGCTATCTGGAGGCCAAACATCAGGATGAATCCCACCAACGAGGAGACGAAGACCCGCCAGCCGGCATGGTTCTTGGCCACAATCTCGAAGAAGATCACATAGATCAGAGTGCCGCAGGCGAGGCTCTGAAGGATGCCCGATGCCGTGCTCGGCTCGTTCGCACTCGATGTCTCGCTGACTGCAATCCCTATGCCCAAGCCAATGGGCGTGACAATTGAGAAGACCAGCAGGTAAATGACAGCGATCAGCCATCGGGTGTGAGCCATCATAATCTCCATGCCAATGCAGAAGGCCAGCACAAGCTTGTGGACGGCAATGGCACCGCACATGAACCAGACCGTGTCCACGCTCATCTCCAGGCCAATGGCCATGCCGCCGAACAGCTCGTGTAGGGACAGAGCCACGATGATGCCCAGGCCACGCAGCCAGTTCGGCTCCTCTGGCTCCAGATGTTCGACTACTAATTCCGCTTGGGGCTCCTGCTTTTGACCCTCCTCCACGACTTCTACAATCACCTTCGCAGCCGGACGCTTTCTCAGCTGCCTCCGCCGCACCACAAAGTGCATGGTCTCCTCGATGAAGTACATCAAATAGAAGCCCGTACAGAGGAGCACCTCCGGCAGGCCGAATGGTGTGGGAACCAGCATCCTGCACTGCTGCAGAGCATTTACCAACTCAACGACCTCCGGCAGCATGTGTATGAAGGTAGTGGCTATGAGAACACCACCGCCAAAGTTGAGCAGGCAGAGCACAACCATAAATTCGCGGGCATTTCCCTTGGCGCGCTTAGTCCACTTGTAGAAGTGATCCAGGAGATAGGGCAGAAAGCAGAAGATTAGGGTAACCACCAGGAGAACCACAATGGCCACAATCTTGGCCACCATCAGCTCCTGGTCGGCCATATCGAGCGAACTAACTATCGAACTGAACTAACTAGCGGAGTGCCCATTCAGGCACTTTTTATAGTCGGGGGGTTGGCCTACTTGATATCTAGATAGAGATATCAGCAAATTGCCAAATACTCGAATTAAGTTCTTAGGGCCCCGACTTGGGGTAGATATCAGGTGGAAGGAGCTTGAGAAAATTGAAATTGTTGGGCTTTTGGCTAGTAATTCTAAAGATGGATGAGAATTTTGTCGGGGGTTTGCGATCTGAACTTTACGAAATGATATCTTCATTTTGCCAGCTGAAAATCTATGTACATAGGTATAGAGCATACCTATGGTAGAGCTTTTTTGGCGCGTTTCTGGCGGGGCCTTGAGGTATCAAAGGTAGTTGCCGAACTGAAAATTCAGCTCGTGCCAATTGTATTTTGTTTTCTGTAGACAGGCAAAGCTGTTGGGTGTGTCTGGGAATCCAAATGCTATCGTGAGGAGAGGGCTTCGGTTCTCCCTGATAACTTCAGAAATTATTTTCAGCTCTTTCTGTGTTGCCAAAGGCCCACATGACACCACTTGTGGTCTTTTTTTGTGCTCAGTGCGGACATACGAGTATGTTCCTAGGTGTAAGGTGGGGTTATTAAAAGTGATAGTGGGTGTATGTAATATCATCCAATATTTTATTAATTACATTAATCCACAATGGTTTTACTGTAAAAATTATCATTGGCATTTATTCAACAATATTATGGCATTTAAATTTAAAGTAATTACTATGACTTGAGTGTTTTTTGTTTTATTTGATTCTCCTTTAAGTACACAAATGAATTTCGAAGACAATGATGTGACGGATGATTTGCATATGATTGTGGATGGATATGTTGATATATCGACGTATACCAGAGTTTATCAAAGTTGTTCGCAAACTGTCCCAAAAGATATTGGAAAATATCCAAAATATCCGATACTTGGGGCAACTTGTGGCAGAGTCCCAGTCCCAGTCCAGTCGTGGCCCAGGCACAGTCGTTTGTATCGGCGTCTAATTTAGACGATCGGATGATAGATCGATAAACATATACATCCGTGTGTGAGTGTGTGTGTGATTGCAATAGAGTGGTGGTGGTCGTAGTGGTTGTGGTGGTAGTATTCGATGTTCATTTCAGGTTTGATTCGCTCTCGTCCCGAAGCCCCTCCTTGATAGTAGATCGTAGAACGTATTTCAGTACTTGCTCCCGATTTCCCCCAGTGCTCTCTTAGCCAATCCGCTCAAGACTGCTTGGGGTGCTGAACGGGTGGCGGCGGTGCTGGCTTGAAGCACTGCAGCAGGAAGGCCGTGTAGATGACAAAGGCCAGCGCCAGGGCAATTAGGGCATACATAAAGATGTTCAGCTCGGGCTGGCGGAAGCGGTTCTTGCGCAGCCATTCCAGCACCTCATCCTCGGATAGTAGATCACCTGAAAGATGGCAGGCTCTCAGTGAGGGTTCCCAGATCTCTCCTAGAATCTCTGACTCACCTCTGTATATGCTGGGAAAGCGGCGACGGAAGTAGACCATTGCTGGCAGCTTTGTGACGCCCCATTTCTTGGCATAGCGCGAGTCGGCCATTTTCACAAATGTAATATCCAGATTATCCGTCTCGCTGTCAATATTCTCCAGCTTCTCCAGCGAGGCGATGCTGTCCGGATGATTGTGCTCATCTAAGTGGAGAGGGTTTTTGGGGCAAGTTAGGGGAGAATGTATTGAGAGCAGAGCTGTCTGTTTGCACTTACAGAAGAACACCGACAGGAACTCATTCTCTTCGAGCAGTTTGTCCAGCATTTTGCGGTTGACTTCTTCTATTTCGTTCTTGATTTCGAACACATCTTGTGAGGTAAGCCATGTGATGACCTTGTCATGTTGATGCATGTCTCCGTCATACAGGACGGGTACTTGTTTCCTACAATGGATGTATTTGAAGCCAATCTACTGTCGTGGTTCCTATGATTTCTTACCGGTAATACACCAGAGAAGGTATATTGACAATTTCGTATTTCTTCGCTGCCTCTATGCTGGCTATCTTCACAAAGTCGATGCCAAACATATCGGCCTCTCCATCGATCTCCTCCAGGTCCTCCAATATTTCCTCGCACTCAGCGCAGTCATCATCATCTGACAGGATAGAAGACTTTAGATACGGGCTCTTTCCTTACTCCAGAACGAACTTACAAAAGAAAACCACCAAGAGGGTCGACTCGGCCATCAGGCGGTCCAGCATGCGCTCGTTGACCTCCTCGATTTCGTCGGCCAACTCGCGATTGTCGTCATCAATCAGCCACTCCAAGACCGATTGCTCATTCTGGAGGTCGCCCTCGAACAGCAGAGGATTGCCATTGCTTTTAATACAAAAAATGTTGGTTTCTCTAGGCCAAGAGTTAAAGAGTCCTGCTCACCGGAAATAGACCAAGGCGGGGAAGGTTTTGATGGAATAGCGTTTGGCCAACTGCGGATCTTGGATCTTGACCATGTGTATGCCAAAGACATCGCATTCGTCGTCGATTAGCTCCAACCCCTCCAATATCTGGTCGCAGATGTTGCAGTTGATTTTGTCTACCGAAAAGAAAGCATTTCTTTAGACATCCCCTTAGGATGAGTGTGCAATACCCAAATGGTTAGTGACAAGCGAAAGAAGGGGTTAGCGGTGTGTGAGGATAGGCCAAAGAAAACGCCGTAAAAATAAGGTATTCGCGTCCAAACTAAATTCCAGCAAATTCCAACAGATTCGCAACGTCTTATCGTCAGTCATTTCTAGTGGACATTCAATTGTGAAGGGAGAGACAAATTTAGTTTGGTCGTAATACGTTGGAAGCCTGGTTTTAGTATAGTAAAGAATAGTACAGTTCTTGGATAGAACATGGAACAGAGCTCCTACTGATGGTTAGGCACGGTTAGAGCTCAATCGAACATGCGTTCGACTGCGAGTTGCGAGTTGCGAGATTTGTATTTGTACACATGGAATACGGGAATACCTTGTTTTTGGATACGTTTTCTTTTACGTGATATGTAGCTTTGTACGAATTGGCTGGATGAGTGTTTTGTAGTGGTAGTGGTGGTCAGGTTGCTTTCTTTAAGACTAGAGGGTGAACAGAAACTGCGACAGAAGGCGGGTTGCTTCCCCTTGCGCTCTGGCGGCACTGAGTGCGATTCAGGTTTCGGTTTCGGTTTCGGGTTTTTGTCAAGGATAGATACACATTTGTGGATATGTTTTGTGGATTGTGTGCGATGTTTTGTTTGAGGACAGGGGGGAACATAACAATTCAGAGTGTGTGAGAACATGATACAGTGTTTGAAAAACAGTTGATATGTAGATCAAATCGATATGTAGCGATCGTGTCGTTGTGGTGCTACTTACAGAAGTACACAGCCAGATATTGGGTCTCCTCCACCATGGTCTCGAGCATTTGCCGTGTGATCAGCTCGATGCGATCCTCGGTCTTCTGTGTGATCAGCCACTGCAGCACCTCCTCCTCCTCGCTGAGCTCACCTACGAAAGACACCGCTTAGTATCATTCAGATATTGATCTATGTATATAGGTAGTACAGTACCCTCAAACACATTGGGTATGCCTCCCTCGAAGTAGACCAATGCCGGATACTCGTGGACGCCGTAGCCATCGGCCACAGAGAAGTCTCTGGTCTTCACAAACGTTATGCCGTGCTTGTCGCAGTCGTCGTCGATGTTCTCCAGCTCCTCCAGGACCTTGGTGCACTGCTCGCAGCCATCGGCATCTGGATGTCGCAGTCGGGTTTTCAAATAAACACAATACATTACTCAACAAAGACTGCACACGGGGTCGGGGCTAGGACAACATACTATGGGCAAGCACTACACATAAACTAAGGCACAGCAAAAGTTGACGGGGAGCATGAGAAGTTGTTGGGAGAACTTGTCTTCTTTGAGAGTTTTGCGAGTATATAACATATAGTACAGTACACAATACAAAGCGGAGAATTGAACAGACAGAGTGCGAGCAACAGAAACAGCACAGCTAAAGACGAAAGATTAAGGGTTTTGGGTATGACAGATAGAGAGGGGGCGAGAGAGAGAGAGAGATAGTTCTGGCAAAGGCAATATAAACAGTAAGATGAGTAGCGCCCATACATTTCAATTGTTCTATGTAGCAAGGTTTTTGAAGCCACGAATGCACGAGAATAGACGTCGGCTCTCCCAAGTCGCATACGAGAGAGCGGCTAGCTCTTGAGCGCTCTCTTTTGGCTTTTCAAAGGCAGTGTAAGAGACGAGACCCTGGAGCCACTTTCAAAATGTCGTGCCGAAAAATTGTATGGGCGTTACTTATCTTACTGTTGTACTGTCTTTGATTCTGGGTAGAGTTTCAAGAGCGCGGGTCATTCGCAGTACAATGTGGAGGAGGTGGTGCGTGTGGTGTGGTGCGGATGGGTTGCGGTTTCTGGAGGTTTCTGGTGGTTTCTGGGTGGTGGTGGTGGTGGTGGTTATGTGGTTAAACATTCTTGGACTCATTCCAGTTGCACGATCTATACAGAAAGGTGCGCTACCATCTTCATGCTTGCCAGCTGATGAATCCGTTGATGCAGCCGCCGCTGCCGACCCATCTGCCCCACCAGCAGCCGCCTCGCCAGCATCTGTTTCGCCACCAAAGGCGGCAGCAGCACTAGCAGCTCCGCCCTCCTGCTGATGCTGTTCGCGTTCCTTTTTCAGTCGGGCCTTGCGGGCCGCTTTCGAGGTGCAAATGTCGCACTTTGTTTTGTTCCCTAAATTCATTTCGGTATTTGGTTGGTTGTTGGTTGGTTTTGAGCAATTTTTGTGTGGTTTTGGTTTGATTTTTCAGAGAGATCATATTCGTAAATAGAAATATAAATAAAGTCTTGATCGGTTAGATACACAGAGCGCGATAAGTGGCTTAAACTAGGTTGAAGCCTAAAATGTTAACTACAATTACACAGAGTTCGCTGCAAACTTTTTGCGCAAAAGCGTGATTTTCAATCCCTCAAAGTACACACTACACACACTACTCGAAATGTGACAAACTATTAGTTATTTCTGTTGACGATCGACATAAACATTGAGAAATGCATCTAGACAGTATTTAAAATGAATTTCGAATTTGACATTGTACTTTGTGAGAATTGATCATCACCAAACCGAATGCAGCATTGAGTACCTTACGCTTCATGGTATAAGAATAGTCGCCATATCTGGGAGAGACTTTGGTGCAGTGGATGAAAACTTACAGAAGTAGACAGCTATGGAGCCCGACTCTTCGATCAAATGAACGAGTCGTTCGCCTTCGAGATCTTCAATCACATCTCCACTTGGATCCTTTTGCGTGATCAACCAAGTGAGGATTTGCTCTTCTTCATAAAGATCCCCTACAAAGTGCAGAGAAGATATCATCAGTTAAACGATCCTCACAGATTGCTTTAGCGAATAACCTACCGGCGTATATGACTGGCTCCTTCGATGTGGGCTTGAAAAAGACGATGGCCGGCAGGGCAAAGACTCCGAACTCCTTGGCCATTTGCTTGTCGTCGATCTTCACAAAGTCAATGCCCGCCTTGTCCGCTTCATCGTCAATGTGCTCCACCTCAACGAGCACGCGAGGACACTGCTTGCATTCGTCGCTATCTAAAGTTCAGTTGCGGATAAACCTCTTTAGCTCCCGCTGCCCGGCATGATCAGTACTTACAGAAGATCACGGCCACGTAGTCCGAGTTCTTGCGAATCTTCTCAAACATCTTGCGGTTGACCTGCTCGATGTGATCGGTCATCTCCATGTTGGCCGGACTGGTCAGCCAGTCGAGAACCTCCTCCTCGTCGTCGATGTCGCCGTCGTAGTTGATGTACTTGCCCTTGCGGAAGTAGGTCAGACCGGGGGGGTTTCTGAACCCGTACTTCTTGGCCATCAGTTTGTCGTGCATTTTCACTACATAAATGCCATACTCGGCGGCCTCGTCGTCGATTAGTTCGATGTGCCGCAGCACGCGAGGCGAGTCGGGATCGTCTTCTTTGTCTGCAATCACCATTCAGATTAATAGTGTGTCGCTCATATCGAATTGTTCAGAATGGTTTAAATGTTTATCTTATTGGTAGCTTGATTTTGCTTGTGTTGTTTTTGGGCAGTTACAGTTTTTAGTGGGCGCGCTTAGATAGTATTTGCTTCCTACATATAGATTCCTTAGCCTTAGCCTTAGCCTTTACCTTATAGCCTCTGGCTGAAGAGTATACTTACAAAATACAACCGCTAAAAAGTCTTTGGTGCCTATATATTCAAGGAGTTGATCACGATTAATAAGCTCTATGCTTTGGTCGGCCTTCTGCTCGAGAATCCAGTTGAAGACCTCTTGGTTGCTCTCCAGATTGCCTATTTGTACAGCATGGAGAAACAATGGATGTAATTGGTATTGGCTTAAGCAGATACTTGTAGATATATCAGCAGCCATTTCATGGCACATACCTGTTGGCTGCAGTTTGTCAATCAATCATGAGTTTATCTTGAATTCTATATACACAAGATTAATGGTTTCTTTGTCTTTCTTAGCCCCACCGATCGAGCTTGCCAGCTTGACCCCCACCACCCACTAGTCCATAATTTATGGCAAGCATGGTGTCTTTTTAGATGGAAAATAAATTGGTAACAAATATACATTTTCATTGTTCATATACGTATTCCCATTCCCATGTTTTAAAATGATTTTTAAATCCCTTTCGAACTGTTTGAAAATATTTAAATCACAGCTAATTCTTTTTATCTTTTGCTTTGACAAAAACAACCAAAAATTGTGTGGAATTGGATTTGGATTTGCTTAAATAAGAGAACCTAAATTCATTTGATTTCGATGGCTTTTTATTGTGAATTTTTACAATTGATTTGTGGAGCTTAGTTTTACAAAAATGTGCTTGAGGTTCTTACAATTTTCGATTTTCGATTTTCGATTTTCAATTTTCAGGCATTGAAAATCAGTTTAACAAAAATACATTTGCTTGATCTTGACTTTAAGGCTGCTGTTCAACGTAAAAAAATAGCGGTTTACACATGTAGGATTTAGTGACAGAGTGACAGAGTGATAGAGTTTAGCTAACATAAGTGATATAAAGATATAATATTCGGTATTTCGCCAATACCGATAACAAATGTAACAGCGAGCGGTACGGCATCGGGGCATCGCATCGCTCTCAGAAGGAAACAAATGAAACAAAATGGCTGGCTACATTGCATGCGAGGCAAGGCCATTGTTCAGCGAGTAGTCTTTGACTTGGTAACAGTTCAAAGGTTACAGGTGAAAGGTTACAGTAAAATTAAGTATACGGTCTGCTCGTATCTGGCTATTGTGTTTCGTACATAAATATCTAGCTAAAAAATGTGTATATGTCGTATATGGCTCTTTTATCAGATATATATGTGTGTGTGTGTGTGTGCGTGTGTGTGTATTGTATACGTTTGTAGGCACTCATCTGTACATCTGTACATCTGTACATGTTTTAGTTAAAATAGTTAACAGTTTTTGCCATTGCAAATTGTAAATTGCTTCAAAAAATATTTCTTTTGTTCCGTTTTGTTCTTCTTTGATTTGTTCTTCTTTTGGCTTCTTTAAATTAGACTAGCTACATAAATATGTATGTATGTATGTAAATTGTATATTGTGACAAAAAGTAGTAGTATCAAAAAGTGTGCGCGCTCTTGTTATTGACAATTGCTGATTGGTTTGTTAATAACAAAGCTGTCTGGCTAAATAGTAACAAGTGAAAGTTCTCAGAAGTTTGATAGTTTTTTTGTTGCACTAATTGCTTTTAGTTTGAACATTGACAAAATGCAACAAATGTTGGGGTTTAGTTCAGTTTAGAGCTACAGGACTGGGGGCAGGCCCCCTCCGAAGATAGTTGTAGCGAAAATATCAAAAACATAGTTTATGTTAGTTATGTGTACGGTTTTTGTGTGTGTTTGTTCATTAGTTGTTTGTTTGTTTTGAGTTGCGTGTGATTCTGCTATCGAAAGATCTTCTCAACGTGGAACAACGAGTTGTGTCTGCGGCTCAGAAGGACAATGTGCGGACAATGATCTGATCTGATCTGATCGGACACCGAGGATGTACGTATATGTACATATGAGTATTATAGTAGCATTATGTTTATACACACAGCCATGCGGATTCACAGGTTATTCAGTTACTGTCGTTTGGCAGTCACACAATGATGCATATAGTATTTATACAGAAACCTGTCATTGAAGGTTCTTTTGATGGCTGTACAGGCTTGGTTTTGTTGGTTTTGTTTTGGTTTTGGTTTGGTTTGGGTAGTGTTTTTTTTGGTATCGGTTGAGAACAGTGCGTATACGTGCTACTGAGTATTGAGTATGGCATATCATTCAATCATACAATCACTATTCAACTGATTTAGCAACTGGCTTTACACTCAGTTAAACTGCCTTACTCCCACAGAGAGATATCCTGAAAAATGAGGTCATACAAATTTTTTAGTCGATTTTGGAAAAAATTAACGCCTGCAAGACACAAAAGAGAGAGAAAAGAGAAGAGAAATAAACATATAAAGTAACGACCAAATTGTGCGTGTCTGTACGTGTCTATGTATGGGCACAACAACAACAACTACTACTCGAATGAGATTGGTACAGGACAATGAGATTGGTACAGCCAGAGGGCTCTAAGAATGGTCTGTGTCTTGGCGGGTGTGGCGGGGGTGGCGGGTGTGGATGGCACTAGTACAGTCTACAGTGACTTCGAGGGATAGTCCGATAGTCCGAGGACTACGTACCGGTTTTAACATTCAGCTTGCCGGACTTCTTGGACGACTTCTGCTTGGACGGCTTCTCCACCTCCTGGGACTCGTCGTCGTTGTCGTTCTGCTGGACCTTGGCGACGGGCTTCTTGCCAGCCTGGGGCTTGTTGCTGCCGCCTCCCGCCCGCTTGTTGGCATACGACACCTTGACCAGGGGCTTGTCATCATCGTCGTCGTCGTCGTCGTCATCGTCATCCTCATCATTGTCCTGGGTGCGCTTGGGCTGCTTCTTGGAAGGCCCTGGCTTGCTGGCAGGCTCTGGCCTCTTGGCTGCTGGCTTGGTGGCCGCCGATGCGGCGAACTGGAAGTTGCCGCCGCCGACGCCGCCCGCTCGCTTGCCCTGATCGCCGTCGCTGTGTCCGATCCGCTGGGCCGTCATTTTAGGAACTTTCGTTGACTTCTCCAATTTGGTTGGACAGCATTGGAATGGTTTGTAATCGTTGGGCACGAAATTGTTGCCGCGCTTAGCTGAATGGCCGTCGTGGCCCAATCCAACATAGAAACATTCGTCATCTGTGTGGGCAAACAAACAAAAACATTTTGTCAGATTGTTTAGTTTTAAGAGATTTTTGTTGTTGCTTTATTTTTGTAAAATTTATTTTTAAATTATTTTTTGGTTCACTAACAACAGAAGGTTCATTGCGATAAATCATCATCAAAAAACAGAACGTTAAAACAAGAGTGCATCAGAGTAGGCAGTAGGAAATAGGAATAAAAGTCGTCGTTAACTTGCTTTCAAAATTGTTTCTTTTCTCCAAACACCTCCGGAAATACCACACAGACAGAGAGTGAGAGAGAGAGAGAGAGACAGAGAAAGAGAGCAGTTAGTACGATTTCGATTCGATCTTCATTATTTTGAAACTTGAAAATTCACAATTCAAGCTTGAAAGTTGAAAGTTTCCTTGTTCTAGAGTATAAGAAAGAAGCGTGCTTTATGAATGGAACAGAATTGAATTGGAATTTGAATTTGAATTGTTTAAAATTAATTTTCGATTTTCGTATTATTCAGATTATACAATAGATATCACAACTAATAACTGACAAAATGCTTTTGATGCTGACTGTACAGGTATCGGATTTTCAGATATTCAGATATTCAGATATCGGTTCTATTTCATATATTCATTTTCTATATCGAGTTTTTTCCCGGGGCTGTACATTTTCGACTTATTTATGTACATATGTACATACATATGTATATCTTAAGAGCATCCACTGTATTTTTCACTTGATTGATTGATTTTTGGTTGTTTTTGTTTCATATAGACATTTTTGTAGGTCAAAGCGGGTTCGAGATTAATCATTATAATTAAACAAACAGATCGATTACTTAAAGTATTAAGAGAAAATAAATAAACCAAACAGAATAGTTATTAACACATTTTTCGTCTCGTTTAACGTACGAATTGACTTTTCCAAAACACAAAAAGACGATAGTAAGTTCCATTGTTTAAATAATTTCAAACATTGTGTCAGCTATGATATTGAATTTGTTTTATTTTATTTTTTCAATTATTCTTCAATTTTTGTTGATGTACCAAAGACTTTTAGACTTAAGAACTGAGTGAGGTTGAAGCTTCGGTTAGGGTTTAACATTCAGAGGGCAAACATTGACGGGGCTCGAGTTTTTATTGGCATGACTGTGTTCCCAATTGCGTGTGTGTCCCCCACATGAGATGGCTTTATCACAGAAGCTACTATGCGCTAGACGGGAGTGTATGGGGTATAGGGGGACTGGTTACCTGGGCTGAATGCTTTAATTTTTGAATTCCTTTCACCCAAGTCTGTAGATAGACAATGAAATTAGCTGTAGTCGAAAGTATCGAGAAGAGTGTCTGCGTGTATCTGTGGTATCTGTGTGTGGGTATGGGTGGGGTGGGGAGAGGACCAGAGGTTGCGAATTCAACATTGAACAACTTCGGTTAGTGCTTCAGTGGCAACTCACATTCAGGTATTACCTATTTCATCTATAAGCCGACCCGAGCATAGATCAGCAAGCCGATGTATCGTTCGGCCCTTTGCCGTGTGCCTATATTTTGGCTTACTTTTCACATCTTCTTCTTCGTCATCGTCATCGTCATTGTCTTTATTGTTATCGGTATTGTCTTTATCGTCTTCGTCATCGTCATTGTCTTTATCGTTATCGTTATTGTCTTTATCGTCTTCGTCATCGTCATCGTTATCGTCATCGTTATTGTCTTTGTTCCCATCTTCTTCATCGTCATCATCATCCTCATTATTATTGTCGTCATCATCGTCATTTTCATCCTCTTCATCATTGTCATTATCATCATTGTCTTCATCATTATCGTCATCGTTGTCTTCGTCGTCATTATCTTTATCATCCTTATCTTCATCATCGTCGTTATCTTCATCATTATCCTCATCATCGTCATTATCGTCATCGTCATTATCGTCATCGTCATTATCGTCTTCTTCGTCTTCGTCTTCGTCGTCATCGTTATCTTCCTCATCATCCCCATCCTCATCATCATTATCGTCATCGTCATCGTCATCCTCATCATTATCGTCCTCATCTCCGTTTTCATCCTCTTCATCCCCATTTTCGTCATCATCGTCATCTCCATTTTCATCATCATCCTCATCGTCATCCCCGTTTTCTCTATCATCTTCATCGTCGTCATCGTCGTCGTCGTCGTCGTCGTCTTCGTCTTCGTCTTCGTCACCATTTTCGTCATCGTCATTGTGTCGCCTGGTCTTTCGCAATCTCTGATTTCGGATCGCTAGCTGGAGACGCCTCAGTCTCTCCCGCTTATCCTCATCGCTCTCTTTGGGATAGCTCAATTTAACAATCTTTTCATCACTTCCATCGTCTTCATCGTTGCCTATATCGAAAAGTTTCATTACGTTTTGCACTTTGACATGGCAATAAACGGGTAGATGATCTTTGGGTATGTCCATCTTTTAAGTATGCTTGTTTTTTGGGACTCATGGACCTATGTAATTCAACTGATTCGGTACTGAATGTTTGGCTTATGAGCGTGAGTTAGAAAGCAGAGAACACATTTGGAACAAGAACGCTTACTCTTTTGATTGATTAACCACTGCAGCACGCGATTTTCATTTTTGAGATTACCTAAAATTGAGAAAAAGTCAGATGCAAAATCCTTTAGTTGTTACAGAGTTATATATATTGCAAGGTGTCTATTTACCATCATACATGATCGGGACTCCCGTCTCGTAGTAGACCAAAGCTGGGAATGCGAAAATGCCAATCTCATGGGCCAGCTTAACATCGTTCGATTTGACAAACTGAATGCCATGCTTATCGGTGTCGTCGTCGATATTCTCAAGCTCATCCAAGATATCCGAGCACGATTCGCATTCATCATCATCTGGGGGAAGAATAAAATACCCAATAGTTTACTATTCCTTGGCATAACTCCATTCAGTAGTGTCTTACAGAAGAACACAGCCAAGTGCTCAACATCGTTGATCAGGACCTGCAGGGTCTTACGATCGACAGACTCAATGACATCAGCAGTAGACTCATGCAAATCGATAACCCATTCCAGAATTTCCTCTTCCTTCATCAGGTCACCTGAACAAATAGATCGATAGATCGTTAGAATATATTTTGGGAGAATCATTTGGTTAATTTACCGGTGTAAATTGTTCTAAACTTATGTCTATAAAATGCAAGTGCCGGCAGACCGGGCAAATCGTATTCCTTATCAATATCGTCGTCGGATGTCTTTACAAAGTCGATGTCTTTTTCCTCGCACTCGTCATCGATGTTCTCCAATTCGTTGAGGATCTTCTGAGCCTTCTTATCGCCTTCGACATCTGTGGAAAAAGGGATAAGGGAACGATAACTTGTTAGCCCAAAACAGTTTCTTGGAAAGATTTGATGCTAAGTAATTCTTACAGAAGAACACGACGACGTGGTCGTTTTCAGCCAAAATCTTATCCAACATTTTCACATTGACCTCCTCGATCTTGCCGGGAATCTCGAGGGTCTCATCGTCGGTGATCCAGGCCAACACTTCGTCCTCATCATCAAGATCTCCGGTGAAGTGCAGCGGATCACGGTTTCTGAAGAATACCAAACGTGGATAAGTCTTGACATTGTATTTCTTGGCGACTCCGGTATCCTCAGTGGTAACGAAAATGATTCCAGCCTCGTCCAACTCATCGTCGATGGTCTCCAGGGCGTTCAGGGTGTGGTCGCAGGTCTCGCCCGGCTCGCAGGGACCCGTGAAGAAGACAACGACATATTCGTGCTCGTTGATCAGGTTGACGAGGATCTCATCGGTGACCTCCTCAATGGTGGCGGTCTTCTTCTGGACCAGCAGCCACTCCAGGACCTCATCCTCATTCATCAGATCGCCTTCGTAGAGGGCTGGGATTTTGTTCTCGAAGTAGATGAGGGCGGGCAAATGGTCGAGACCGTATTCCTTGGCTTCGGCGGCATTATCAATGCGCACAATGACAATTCCCTCCTTCTCCAGCTCATCGTCAATGTTCTCCAGCTCGTTGAGAATGCGCATGTCCTGCTTATCGTCCTTGTCATCTGTGGAAAAAGAAAGAAAAGAGATTTATTATCGATAAGGATAAGGATAGGGATAGGGATGAATGATTTGTGGATAACTTACAGAAGATAACCGCCAGGTGCTCGGTGTTCTCGACCAGTTTGTCCTTCATTTCATCGGTGACTTCGGGAATCTCGGAATAGCGCTTCTGGTGGACCAACCAGCCAAGCAGCTCATCCTCTTTCATCAGATCACCCTCGTAGATGTGTGGAATGCCGCGCTCAAAGAGTACAATCGAGGGTATCTCATCGATACCCCATTCTTTGGCCTCCTTGTCATCATCGATCTTGACAAAGGCAATATCATTCTGATCGCACTCATCGTCGATGTTTTCCAATTCTGCGAGGATTTTCTGTGATTTCTTTTGGTCTTTGTCGTCTGCGAAGATGATTACAGAAGGGCTTAATCGAGTGCTCTTGGATATAGTTTTGTTAGCTATAGAGGAATATCTATCTATAAGGTGAAACTAACTGGAGCCTAGCTCAACTTGTAACTTGAAAAACTACAAACTACTCGTACATTTCTTTAGGGTTCTATGCGAACAAATACATATACCATTTCTGGGCCTTAGAT
The DNA here is from genome assembly GCA_008121275.1 of Drosophila lowei. Lineage (NCBI taxonomy): Eukaryota > Metazoa > Arthropoda > Insecta > Diptera > Drosophilidae > Drosophila > Drosophila lowei. Next base: position 4,491,558 of record CM017778.1, read on the forward strand.
TAAGTTGATTAGTTTTTGAAGCGCGCTTTTGAAAATGATTACTTGGAAGCACATCGAGCAGTCGGCCGATTGTTACAACTACATCAGACACATCCCAAAGATACAACACAAAGTCTGTCGGATATACAATATCTACAGAGACGGGAGTGCGCGGGAATCCCGGCAGGTATCCCGGTACAAGGTTGTGGATAGGGCAGGGGATGGGCCTGAAATCACTTACAGAAGAGCACAGCAACATGGGGCATTTTCTCAATGATCAAGTCCAACATTTCGTCGGTAATGTCCTCGATTTGATCGGAACTTGTTTGGTCTGTAAGCCACTTGAGGAGCTTCTCCTCGTCCTCCAGGTTGCCTTCGTAAATAGTTGGAATGCCTTTTTCAAAGTATATCAGCTTAGGAACTTTATTGATGCCATATTCAACGGCCTCCTCGGGATTGTCGATCTTCACGAAGGTAATGCCCAGGGCATCGCACTCGTCGTCAATGTTCTCAAGCTCTTCGAGCACCTTCTGGGACTTCTTGTCGTTGTTGTCGTCTGGAAAACAGCTTGTGAGCAAAATGTGTGGTGGGGTGGAGGGAGCGCCGCTTGGGCTCTATATGGATAATTGTGTGAATATTTACAGAACAGCACCGCAATGACGCGTCCTTCTTTGATCATTGTGTCGAGCATTTCGTCGGTGACATCCTCGATCTCATCGCGTTCCAACTGGCTCAACAGCCACTTCAGTATTTGTTCCTCATCCATGAGATCGCCGTCGTAAACGTTTGGAATTTCTTTTTCAAAGTAAACAATTGCCGGAATCTGACGATCGAAGAGGTTTTTTTTTATGAAACACATTTGCACCGATATCAACTGCAGTTTTGCTTCGTACCGAATCGATTCCGTAATCGGCTGCCGCCTTGGCATCGTCGATTTTCACAAACTGAATGCCATGCTTGTCGCAGTCGTCGTCAATCTGTTCTAGCTCTTCCAACACGGTCATCGAGTCGTCGTTGCCATGATCATCTGGAGGATTAATAGCACTCGGTTATCCATGCCATGCTCGATGGATGGGAAAATAATCAATGTGATCTACATACAGAACAGCACCACCAAGTTATCAATGTTGCTGATCAGCGTCGACAGCGTCTTCGATGTGACGTCTTCTATCACGTCGTCCTCGTCGCCCGTCGACTTATTCTGCACCAACCACTCCAAGACATCCTCCTCACGCTGGAGTTCACCTGCAGGCCAGACACAGTTTCGATATTAACAACACAACGAATATCGATACGTAAATGGGTTTATGTTTGTGTTCAAGATAAATGTGTGTGTGTGTGTGTGAGGAATGGAGGTCTAGGTCTACGTGGTACCTTCGTAAATAATCGGAGTCTGGTGGCGGTAGTAGACCAGTGCCGGCAGACCGCCCAAGTTGTATTCATCGGCCAAGGCCTCGTCGTGTATTTTCACGAATCCGATGCCCAGCTGGTCAGCTTCGTCGTCGATATTCTCCAGCTCCTGCAGGGCCTTGGCGCACTTGCGGCACTGCTGCTTATCTGTGTCGGTCGTTGGTTGTTTGGTTGGTTGGTTGGTTGGTTGGTTGGTTGGTTGGTTGGCATAGAATGTGTCAAACAAGAGATCATTAGGATCGGCTGGCTACGGGATTAGAGTCTCGGACAGGGTGTGGGAGAACAACGAACAACTGGGACTGGGGTGCATGTGCATTCGCATGGATTTCTGGCTTTCGAGTGGTTGGAACATTCGCTGATTATGCGGCTGTAAGTTGTAAGGTTATGGTAGAGAGGTATCACATGCAAGGGAGCTATGGGAGCCATGGGAAGCCATTTGGATCGTGCGGATATGTTACCCAATCACCTGCCCATACGATTCGTTTATTTACACAATTTGTTTACACAGCCTCCCGCCCCTTCTCGGTCTGTGTGCAACCTGTTGCAAGATGCTTGTCTTGGTAACGGAAATCACTTCAAAGGAGGGAAAATAAAATCAAAAGGAATTCTCTAAAAGCTCTCTCTTTTGTGCAGTCTGTTCTGCCTGTTTCCCCACATCTTGTTAACGTTTCTGTTTCGATTTCTACATTCATCAATCTGTTCTCTCTGCGCCTTTAGCGAGCTTTCGCTTTGCCACCCCATGCTGCGTATACGTAATATTTCTGTCTGTTGATTTTCCCGTGAACTTGCGAATCTAATGGTCTTCTAATGGCTGCCTGGCTGCCTGGCTGCCACATTCTCCATCTACTCTTCTGGCTTCAATTCTGGAACAATGGATTGCCAAGAATGCAGTCTGTGCAATCAGAGAAGAAACCGCGAAATGTCCATTTTCGTTTGGGTACGTTCGAGTGGGTGTCGCCATGATGACAAGGCCAATGCACACACATTGGGCAGCGCAAATGTCTCATAATTTACTGCAAAGTGTTTGAAAAATCTCAAAAATTGTACATGTTTATGGGACTCCGACTGTGGCTCTGACAGTTTTGTTTTCGGTTCTATCTGCTTTCTTGCTGTTCCTCCGCTGCTCTTCTGCCTTCGCAGACATGGGCAAATGTTGCACTTAACTAAAAATAGTGCAAGTCAGTCGGGAGGAGACTCGCGTATGCACACTATGTACCGATATATCTGTGTACATATATATATTATGTGCCATTGCATTTGGCTGCGACAACTAAAGATCTGCTGCCCATAATCATGCCACGCCGGCTCGCGCTCGTGTGGGGCATGTTGATGTATTGCTGTATGCAAAAGCAATTAAAACTGCTGTCTGTCTGCAGCCCCCGCCCCTGTGCCCCGGCACACTTCATTGCAGCGGGGGTCGGGGGCAGTTGGTGCCACGGGGGGCGGCACAACAATGGGCCACAATTTCGTGTTCTCGTCTCACCTACATGTTGTTCGCATCAACGAGTATGCGATACAAAAAAAATAGCAAAAAATCCCTGTACGCCGTCTGCGTTTGATAAAAATACCTATAGATAGTGTAGCGGATACTACAGATACATACAAGCATATACATAAATATATGTATGAATGTATGTATATTTTTGTGTGTAAAGACCCACTCTATAGTTAGTTGTTTCAGAATCAAGCAAAAATAACAGCAGCAGCAGCCAGAGAGCAAAAAAAAGAAAGAAAAAAAACCATTTTCTTGGCCGACCAACTGCTTGAGTTTTCTATTTTTAACGCAAAAATTGTAGGTGGCTGTGTCGGACAGAGAGGGAACACAACAAAAAAGAAAAACGAAATAAATAAATAAATTCTCTATACTTTGTTGTTGGCCAAGATATAACCACGCTTGTGTGGGTGGGTCTATGCAAACACATACATAAGTACATACATATATGCCAAGACTCTGCGGGCCTTAATTACGCCAATAAATTGATGTTTTTCTATACCAAGATTTCCTTCTTTTGTTCCAAAAATTTGGACAAGGCCATCACAATCAGAAGATCCTTGCATTTGAAAATATATACGGGTATGTATACTCGTACGAAACAGCCCACGTTTATTTCCCAGAATTTACGGCGAGCACATTATTTGATTTGATTTCAATTGAAAATCATTTTTTCAATTATTTTGTTCCCGTTTGATTCTTCGTCAAATCCACCGACGTCTTGTCCGCGGGATCGTGGACTTGGGCTTCGGATGGGTGGGAGAAGGGCGAAAGGGAGGTGATGGGAACACAAACATAATCTGGCGCCGAGCCCAGACATTCATTTGCTGCGTTTCTGTTGTTGTAATGTTTATTATTATACGTATACGTAATATTCGTGTCCGCCTTGGAAGATAGCGAACGTGAAAATGTACAAAATCCGTTCTACTAGTTGAAACTACTAACACTTAGTCCAAGAGAGCAGTAAATCAATCTGAAGTGGGGGTAAGCTATGGGTTAAGGGTTCAAAAAAACTGTTGGAGAAAACTATTCATCCCCAGCATCCTTTGGCACTCCAAATGGTCCAAATATTAGCAAGCATCGACACACATCGACATTGACAAGTTATATTGGTTATATGCATATAGAAGTTAGGATAGACATAGACATATACATATACATATACAATTACATATACATATACGAGTACTATACATATTTACATATCATGGGTTCACGGGCATTTAGGCAGTATCTTTTCTAGTGCATTTTGTGGATTACTCGAGTCGGGGTCAATTATGATGGAGGGGGAAATTTGAAAAATTTGTAAATGAATTAATTAGAGGAAACAAAGTTTCAAGGTAGAGTTGGCGGAAGAGGAGGAACAGACGATCTGGGGATCGTTGAGGATGCGCGAATAACTTACCCATAACCCGGGGCGGGCATGTTTCATGATCTGGACCTGCAGTCGTTCGATAAAATATATAGATAGATAAATTTCGCGTATGTAATTTTGCTCAGACAGGGAGAGAAACACCGCCGGAATATATGGATATTCATATGGAGAGATATAGAAGTTAGGTTAAGTTTGCCGCCGTTTTTCTAGGGTTAGTCACAAGTTACATACGTATATATGGAGAGAGAGAGATACAGATAGAGATAGAGACATATGCGTAAGTAGTAGACATACAGAATATACAGTATAGGTAGATATGTATGCGGTCTATACCTAAGTTGTATGCTTTTTAGTCACAAGAGAGCTAAACTGTTTGTGTACGCTAAAAACTGCAACTGCTTTGAAAATAGAACATCATCAAGTCAAAATTCCACCAATCGGTATGGTCAGAAATATAAGTATATAGAAGTATTCATGTTTATATGTTTGTATATATGTGGATCAAGGTCAGGCAGACTTACAGAATAGGACGGCCACGAAGTCGGTGTCCTCGATGATCTTCTGCAATATCTTGGCATTGACCTCCTCGATGCGATCGGGCAGATCCATGGCCTCCAGCGAGGTTAGAAAGTCGAGAACTCCCTCCTCGTCCATGAGATCGCCATCATAGATGATGGGCTCCTTCTCCCTGTGGGGGTTTTTTTTTTAGGGTTAGATCTCTGGAGCACTCAATGGGTCGGGATGGGGGTGGTGGTACCTACCTGAAGTAGGTGAGGGCGGGGAAGTTCTTGATGCCATATTGTTTTGCTAGTCGTTTGTCGTTGATTTTCACAAAGTCCACACCGAAGGAGTCGGTGTCATCGTCGATTTTTTCGAGTTCCGCTAAAACCTTATCACAGGTCACACAGCTGCGCGCATCTGAAAGCATCCAAGAAGGGAATATATGAATATGAATAACCTGGCTGCCAGACAAGATCAGATAGAGATACCAACATCAATTGACAGGCAGCAACTGTCGCGTGTGACGCCAGAAGCAAAAGCAGAAGCAGAACCACGACGACGACCACGACCAGAAACAGAAGCAGAAACAGAACCAAATGCCCCAGAGATTATTCATGCCTATATTAGATGGAGGATGCATCATCATCATCAGTACAGAGCAGAGGTAGCGACAGTGGCAGTGGCAGAGTCAGAGGCAGAAGCAGTCTGAATGAATGAAATGAAATGACAGCAGAGCCAGAGCAATTCGTTGCTATTAATTCGGGCAACAACTGCCGACAAATATGCTAAAATTGCTAAATTAATTCATAAAACTGTGGTGCAGCAGCCGCTATTAGTGAAGCACACAAAGACAGAGCCCAATGTTGGCCAATGTCTCTTTAAGTGCTTCGGGTGGTTGCACGCCAGACCAGGCCGAAAAAATCGCATTACACAATCTGCACGGAGCTCGTACTGAATAAACAAAGTTCTAATATTTGGATGTACACGCGCTATATGGGTATCCATTGGAGGCGATCCCTCAACGCTTGAAAAGTAATCGAAAAGCACAAACTAGTCGAAGACCGATTGCCTTCTTCACGGCGCCTAAATGGGCAACCAAATATACGGAGCAGATGCAAATATTACGTATACGCAGAAGAATTAATCGATTCGATTTGTAAGCGTTGCAGGAAGTCTGCTCGAATCGGATGGGAATTGGGTTGGGGTCTGTTCCGAGTGCTTTCACAACGGATTGCAATAACATTAATAGCGTTTATCTGAACAAACAATAAACACAAATAGCTGATCTCTAGAATTCGTTTCAAATTTGCACCGTTCTCTGATTTGATTACCGCCGAACCCACAGCATTGAATGAGCTGCCATTTGCGTAGATGTTCCATGATCGTTTTCGTTTGTTTTCCCAAGGCATCGGGACATTGGCGTTGGGGGCTTTTGGATTTGAAATATTTTCATTGTCAACAATTATTTTTGGAATTGCCGCCAATGCTAGCGAAATATATAAGCGATCTGCGAGGTATATGTATACTTGTGTATAATTTGCTATCTATAGCAAGAGGTATTACACTTTTTGTTTATTAACTTTGACATTGAAGAATAACGCCCGGAGGCAGAGTCTAAATTTAAAGTAATTATAAGTTTTGTATTTCACACATTGGCTTTCACACTTGTTTATTAAAGCTTTTTTATTGTCTATTGGTTTGACTGCCAGAAAAATTGCTCAATTGGCTATATCCAGAGAAAGCAAACAGAAAGGTAATTTCTAGCCCCCAGAATAGATCGAACCTGAGTCGACCAAGTGCACCTTAATCTAGTTTTTGGGGGATTACTAAAAAAGGACATAGAACCTGTCGCCAACTGGAAGGAAGTGAGAGTTTTGCGCTGTTTTTCACGGCAGTTTTCGTGCCAAAATTTTGCGCCAAATGGGAAAAGCTATAGCATCAGGAAAAGTAGCAAACGCACGGGGGACAAATATACATATATGTATGTATATATAGAAAAAAAAGGAAAAGCTGAAGCGAACCCAGAAACGAAGACGGCAAAGACGACGGCAATTTCTCACAGCCAAAAGCTATTTCTCTACTCATAAACAGAATGTTGAGATAGCGCACCAACGAGAATCAGATTGAAAAAGGGGAAGAAGGCACCGCACCGCAGACTTATACTGGGAACATCGGAGGGGGGGGACAAAAAATAAAAATAAAAAATTAACCGAATGAAAATCTCAGAAATTTCGTACAACGAATTTTTCACATATTTTCACTTGTATGTGAATGCTTCGAATTTTACTAGCGAAAATTTATATAATATGGCTGTTCTATTACTATTTCGAGTGGGGTCGCCTCGTATTAAAAGCTTGATGCCCGGACCGGACCGTTACTTGCTCCACATGGCACACCCACACACCCGCACGGACACGGACAAGCACACGCACACGCTCACGCTCAAGCACACTCATACATATTCATATACATAGATTAAGCATAGCATAGATATGTACAATGTATATCTGATCCGTATGGAGGGGCTGGGAGGCAGAGATCACACTTACACCAGAAAACGGCAACGTAATCCTTGTCGGCCAAGAGCTTCTCCAACTGCTTGGCATTGACCTCCTCGATGACGGCCTCTGGCTCAAGCGGCGCCGCGGCTGGCTGCGATCCTTTCTTGTTGTTAGCGCAATTCACATATCCGGGAAAACTCAGTGCCAGCAGAGCACACACGAGCAATGTCAGAGTCTTTAATCGGGTGAAAGTCATCTTTCGATTTCCTTCAGGTACGGTTCTCAATCCTCGGTTCGGCTCTTCTTCGTTACGATTCTAAACCTTTAACTCGAACATGCGGGCGTGTGTCGATTTTGCTCTCTCCTCCTTTTATTGGTTCTATTAAATTATAAGATTCGCTCACGTCGTTTGGTTTTTTCGTTATTAAAATTTATATTCCTTTGAGCATTAAGGCACTATTTTTAGTTGATAATGGTATTTCTTTCTTTCGCAATTTATTTTATGTATAACAATTTTTGGTACACTGATGCATATATATTATGTTCATATATACACAGGCAGAATATATATAGGGTATATATGAGAAAAATTAGATTATATATATATTTTTCTTGCTCTTCTATTAAATGAACGTTTTCCGCGGACTGTACTCTATTGGTTTTCAGATTTTGTTCCACTCCGTGCAGAGGTCCGCTCGCAACTGAAAGTGTTTTGGTGAAAATTCGGTGCCATTCAAGAGGCCTTGCCAAAGCTTTAGGGATCTTGTGTTTCGGGCTGGTGCAGCTTTTTCCTCCGCCTCCCCTCAAAATAGCTTTCGGAATGAGCGAGGGAGCGACAAATGGGCCGCTGCATGATCGTGTGAGGAATGTGGTGAAAATTTGCAGAGAGGCGAGAGTTTTCCCGACAATTCCCTTTTGAACTGCATTTCTTTGTTTATGCATTTCGGCTCTTATATATAACTATATAAATATAGATGTGCTGTGCTCGGTGGTCTTGCGAAGTGTGGAATAAAAACAAATACGACTAATTATGCGCACAGCCAGGACCATTTGAGTAATAGAAGAATTGAATCATATGTCCATATATGAAGTGAAGGAAATAGTAGCGCAGATAAGTGGAATACTACCTCCCAGCATTTAGCTTAGAATGTGGCAGCCAGTAATTTAAATTGCTGATTTTCAATTGCCGATAGAAACTATCGATATGAGCGGTCAGCTGATTGAGGCATTTTTTAGTACATTTTTTGTCGATTGTCCAGCATTGGTAGCAATCCTGAGCAGTGCTGCCAACTTTTTATCAGAAAAAAACTGTTTCTAACTTGAAAAAAAACGAAAAAAGCTAAAAATTTTGAAACAAAATCCAAAAAAAAAAAAAAGCGTAAATAATGGTGTTAACAATTTTGTATTAAAGTGATATTTAATACGCATTTTAAAAAATTTTCATTAACTCATCCAGCTCTGTGGGGCAAGCTTCTGATTCGCCTTCGTACGACATGGTCGTACCAATCATGCTTAGGTAATTATGTGGCACTTCGTAGTCAAAACACCATTTTCAAAGTCTTCGCAAGCCATACCTGTATATTTAAATAAAAACTAATAATATCCTTTCACTGACAATAAAACTTTACCTTATGCACAGAATGCTATTGGTCCTGCTTAGTTTCATGGAATTCCTTAGTTTTGTCTTAACGAGATTAACATATCTTAATACCCGCTCAAATTATGCGTCTGACCACGGCAATGATAGCATTTGCATTGCAATAGCTGCCAGGTCAAGAAATCAGCGGTTTTCACCAGAATCTTTATAGAATTAAACCTCACTCCAAAACCTAGTGCTATCGCTGATATGTTCTCTCTTTATTAAATTAATATCGCTATTCAATTCAATTTGCATTCAATTTCTATATATTTTCAACTTTAAGGTAATCCAAAATTTTGCTAATTCCATTTTTCTTAGCGTAAAAGATTTTTTTGACGGAAAAAAGTCAACCTGTTTTAGAATATCTAAGTTATCTGGTAAACTAGTGGTGGTATTGGCAAATATCGTTAAAAAATAATGATGAACCGGCCACATTTCCTAACTTTTTATGTAACCGGTGGCAACATCAAAAACAGCTGAAAAAAAAGCCAAACACATTCATAAAAAATCAAGACTTCCCGCTTCCCGCAATTCACAAATTTTTCCCGCATTTGGTCTTCAAAAAAAGCCAGATCTGACGGGAAAAAAGCGGAATCGGCAGCACTGATCCTGAGCAACAAATACACTGTTACAGTCGAACTTCCATATAGCGAACCCAACAAAAAGTTCGCTATAAAGAAAATTCGTAAAATAATTCGTAATTAAGGAAGTTAAGGGAAGCAAATATATTTTTTGTAAATATCCAACCATCCTAAACTTGTCACAAACTCTAAGTTCCAATGCTACAGCGAATTATTTTGGCTTCTCTCTCAGAGCCGATGCAAACATAACTAGTGCTTATAGACTTTAACATTTATTCTTCCCCAAACACATTTTTACTCTTGTTTTGGTAGGAAATCGTAGTAAAGAAATATTCGCTATAAGAAAATTCGTTATAAGGAGATCAAAATGTACTAAATTCGCTATATAAAAAACTTCGTTGTTCATAATAGAGAAGTTCGAATGTACATATGTATATTCTCTGAATATTTTGACGCCGAAATTTAGTTAAAGGCATATTTACGGTATATCGGTATATAATGGTTTGCATCCTCAATTTCGTCAATCTATTACATTTCATTTTTAAAAGTATATTGAAGAAGATAAGGTGTATAAACTTCCATACGCAGGTTTTTTTTTAATTTTCACTTTCTCAAATCGTGCTGCATCATTTATACCATTGCATTGACATCCATGTTACTCATTCACTTTCAAACATTTCCACTTTACCGCGCAGCTCTAGAGATTATCGATAGCCGTTGCTCTCTTTCAGAAAGTTCTGGTTTTCGTGGTTTTTTTTGGTAAGCAAAGAGGAAAAATATGCAAGAAGAATTGTAAGTAAAGAGAATGCATAGGATGGACTTCTAAGAAGAATTTAAAAACAATATTATTTTCCGCGGTTTTACTCAAGTTGTTATCCTGCTTAAATAAAGGGGGTTTGAGTGGGTGAAGTTCGGTTTTTTCATCGGTACATTTTGAAAATGAGACGATATATTTATGGGGTCAGATTCTCATAGTGCAACGAAGAAATGAGTCGTAATTTTGAATGGGATATAAATAGGGGTATGGACAACAGGAAAAAACAGCCAATGCAAACGGCAAGGTTTGTACGAACCACACCTCGTCGTGTAAGGACAAGGTATATTAGGCAAAAGGGGTGAATTTTACCTTGCATGCGTTGGCTTTTCTGGGCCGTTTTGCCTGTTGTCCATACCCTTTTTTCCTCCCATTATGTAGCAGATGCGTAGCAAGTGTGTAGATACCGTGCAGTACAAACCCACCATGTAAATATTGTTACAACTACAACTTCAACACATTGTCGCGGACAAAAACAACCAAATTCGGCCCAAATGCAAATACAAATCGCTCTTGCAGCGGCTGTAGTGCATTCAAAATTATCAGTAAATTAGCAATAGTGGAAAGGTTTTGGTAATACCGTCTCGCCATTAAATTGAAAGTGTCCAAGAACCAACATAAACGGAGCCCGCGCCCCGTGTATAAAAATCGATCACAGACTCTGTTCAACTTAAGGTAAAGAGGAAAATCATGAATTAAAGCCAGATCGCGGAGGTATTCCTTCCTACATAAAGTGTTCTTTGAATCGACGCGAATAGATATTGGTTCACCTTGAACCTAGCATTGCTGAAGGGGCCGAGCAGCCGCATACCAAACCCCAAACCCGACCCAGTCAAACATATAGAAGCAAACGCTTGTGTGTACCTGTGTGTGCCTGTGTATGTATAAACATCACGCCCACTCGGGCGCCGCCGCAAGAAGACAACAGCTGTTCGGGCGTCTGAAAATGTTTACTAGTTTCCGCTTTCATGCTGCAAGGCTAGCGAAATATAATATTTGAATGTCTTGAATGTGAACACGGACACAGACCATAACAATTTATGGCGCAGTTGTTGTTTCAGAGCGAGCCCCTTATCGCTGCAGCGGGTGGTGGGTGGTGTGGTTGGTGGGCCTGCGCTGTGGGCTGTGGCAAGGCGAAGGTGAAAGTCACCAGCTGATATCAGTAAATGGCTAATGGACGGACGGACGGGACCGAAAACCCGTTATGCATAGCAGCTGTTTGGTATCATTTCCATTTAATCGGACAGAAAAGCCCCATCCATTGCAGCTTAGTCCACTGTCCACACATTTATTCGTCGCAGCAAAAGCGATACTCAAGAGTTGGCGGCGTTTCCCAGTCGTGCTCCGATTTTGTAGTGGTTGCTGTGACGCCTCATGTCCGCTCTCCGCCTTTGTGCTGTTTTTGTTCACTTAATGATTGTAGGGTCTCGACTCTTGTAAACTAGACACGTTCTCGAAATTGGTGATATATCAGTGCGAGTTAAGTTCCAGAAACTTGTAATTGAACATTTCATTGTCGTATCTCGTGTTGGATTGCAGGGTGCACGACAACTTGACGGCTTTTATGTGATTACTATGAAATTGGATGAAATTGTTGGATGGTAAGGCATTGCACAATTCTCAATCATCTTATACATATATACCCGTACATTAAATTCGTATCTGTGTATGTCTAGGTACCAGAAAAAAATCGGCACCTATGACAAGCAAGAATGGGAGAAAACAGTCGAGCAGCGTATTTTAGATGGCTTCAATAATGTCAACCTGAAGAACACTAAGCTCAAGACGGAATTGATTGATGTGGACCTAGTGCGAGGTGGGTTCTCCCTTTATTATTCATTATTCTATCCATACGAAATGTTAATTTGTTGCTCGGTCGATAGGTTCCACCTTTCCAAAGGCAAAGCCAAAGCAATCGCTGCTCACTGTCATTCGTTTGGCCATTTTGCGTTACCTGCTGCTCCCGCTATATGCACAATGGTGGGTCAGGCAGACCACGCCTAATGCCTTTGGCTTCATTCTGGTGCTGTACCTCACCCAACTGATGAACTGGGCCATCTACATCCTGCATAGCAATCGCATTGTGCCACTGACCAGCGACCAGCAGCGTAATGCCACTCTGTACGGCGAACCAGATACCGATAAGCAGCAGACGGAGGAGCATGACGACATGCTCAGCGCCCTGCTCATACCCTGCGCCCTCAGTCTGATGATTAGCCTGATACACTCGCAGATCGTGGCCACCAACAACGCGGCAACTGGTGGCGGTAATGGGACCGCCAAAAACAAACTACGTCGCTTCTCCATTTCCAACTTTAACGAGAAGTCAACAGCAAGGGAGCCGCGTCTGCGGCGCAGGAAGAAGTATGTGCGGTGAGTAGGGGTCTGGTCTCAAAATATGTGATCCAGAGATCATAAGCTCACGCATTCTCCTGCAGTATACGCCAGCCCGAACCGGATTTATCTCATCCCAGTAGCAACACGTCTCTTTCAACGCGACGCACAACAACCAGTGCCCCAGAAGTGCTCTCAAAACCGCCCACACCAATCAGCAGCGCTCCTGCACAAGAACCTGATCTGCCAGCCAACGCCACCGCCAGCCCACCTCCCGTTGACATCAAGCAAAGCAGCAAAGAGGAGACGTTTCCCAGCACAACTGTCGTTACCAAGCATCGACAAGCACAGGAGTCAGCTGACAGCACTACGCGCACCGAACCTTTATATGATCTCAGAAGGCACGAAGGCGGACCTGTGCCTGAAAGTCCCAAGAAGCGCAACGTCAATTGGCACACGCCCATTCAGATCTATGCCACCTACGACCAGACAGAGCAGCCCTCATCGAGCAAGGCCAGCAGAGAGGCTGACAAAGAGAGCAGCGTAGAAACACTGCAGCCCACTCACAAAACACGTCGCAGTCTGGGCGAGGATGATGGCTTTGAGAGCTTGAATGGAAAAAGTTCCAGCGGCGAGGACAATAACCACTCGCCCTTGCCCAATGCAGGAGTGCCAGCCGCAGCAGTGGTTCCAGTCCAAGCCAGTCAGTTGCGTCTGCGGCTAAATGCGACAACTACCAGTGCAAGCAATGTGCCAGCAGCACCAGAGAAGAAATCGCAATCTCGGGGAAACGAGTCCACCAGCAGTGGCGCTGACTCTGATAATTGCGATGATGCGGATCTAATATCGAGTCCTGCATCGGCCTGCAACCAAGAGTGCACCACATCGGCCACCGATTGGCTGGGAGTGACCACAAACAGTGAGGATTGCAGCTATACCTCAGATATGGATCATTCGGATGCTGGATTCAAGCCGTGCAGCGATGAGGACCCAGCCGAGCTAGACATTACACCAACAACCATTCTGAATCCCCATAACAGCATGGATCGCAGTGAGTAGATTTCCAATTATGTCTAAGAGTCCACAGTCATATGTATATCTATTTATCTTCTTTCCGTTCTCAGTAAGCTGTACCATTTGGGATCAGCGTGATGCGAAGAAAGCCCAGCTCTCTGTCCTTGAGATAGCCTCGTGCATAATTGAACGCGTGGACTCTATGGGCGAGACGAATGACTACATTTACATAGGAGTTGTCTTTTCCTTTCTGCTCACCATGATCCCAACCTTTTGCAGACTCTGTGTGGTAAGATCTGAGTACAGGAGAATATCTCGCAGGTGTGTTTCAATTATTCAGTCCCTTGCAGATCACTCTTGGGAGCGATGCGGAAAAGGCCAGCGAGATAAGCTACATTTACATACCCCAGTTGCTGTGGGAAAAGTCATCGTCCTCATTCTTTACTCTCCTAGGGTTTGCCTTTGGCGAGGCTAAATGGGAGCGCACGGTGCTGGCCCTGGGCTTCATACAGCGCCTCAGCCTGACTCTCATATTGTTTATCATATTTGCCGTGGCGGAGCGCACTTTCAAGCAGCGTTTTCTGTATGCCAAACTGTTCTCGCACCTAACATCATCGCGAAGAGCACGCAAATCGAATTTGCCCCACTTTCGCTTGAACAAGGTGCGCAATATCAAAACCTGGTTGAGCGTACGATCCTATCTAAAGGTTCGTAATCATGCTATTTTATTTAACACAAGTTCTGTTGACTAGTTCTTTAATCTTCCGTAGAAACGTGGTCCGCAGCGGTCGGTTGATATTATTGTATCTGCCGCATTTATCGTGACCTTGCTACTGCTTGCCTTTCTCAGTGTTGAGTGGCTGAAGGACTCGGTTCACCTGCACACTCACCTGACGCTGGAGGCCCTGATTTGGTCGATTACGATTGGAATCTACTTGCTGCGCTTCATGACACTGGGACAAAAGATTCAGCACAAGTATCGCAGCGTGTCGGTGCTGATAACCGAGCAAATCAATTTGTATCTGCAAATCGAACAAAAGCCAAAAAAGAAGGATGAATTAATGGTATCGAACAGCGTTCTCAAGCTAGCTGCCGATCTATTAAAGGAACTCGAAACGCCATTCAAGATCTCTGGCCTCAGTGCCAACCCATATCTATTCACAACCATCAAGGTAGTCATATTGTCGGCACTCTCGGGCGTTCTGAGTGAGGTCTTGGGCTTCAAGTTAAAATTACACAAAATCAAAATAAAGTAAAGTAAAGCCCGAGCTGACAGGGATGGCACATGGTACATACCCATGGCATGGCGCAGATCGATCATATTTTTGTAGTACAATTTATTTCGAGACGCTTTGAGAAAGTCTAAAACTAAATACATGTCTCCATCTATAGTAGTTTAATGAATAAACTTAAGTAAGCCAATGTTTATGTTTGTCGTGTGATTGTTCTACTATTGACTACGTAAACCAATATACATTATATACTTACCATATACTACCTTTTAGAAGCGACCTGCACAATCACAAATCGTCATGTTAACTGAAATTGTGTAATGAATCCGCATTAAAGTTCATAGAACTTATAGCATATATGTTATGCACGTTTCGTAATACTGAATACTATCTTAGAAAATCTCAAGTTCGAATCCCAAAATATTAATAAAAATATTATTCAAGTTAAAAACATAATCTTTTGAAGCTAACGGACCTTTCAAGATCTCTCGGCGTTGGAGCTGCTAACGCCTGGCGGTGTAGAGCTGCCAACCTCTCGTAATTTCTGCGATCGCACAGCTGATGTTGTTGCTATCGTTATCACATACCGCCCACGCAAAATCGATACTGACGTAACATCAACCAGCCGCACTTCTGCATCATTTTTCTGTAGTTTTTAGTTTTCCTATTCCAATAAATCATTGTGCAAAATGCTTAGGCTAAATATATTGCTCAGAAATGCGGTATCAACGAAATTGCTCCGAACCCAGACACGTTTGCTCCACGTTGGCGAGGCGAATGTCTTGCCCAGCGAGGTGGACAAGCAATCTGCCGAATACAAGGTATAAACAATTTGCGTATTTCAGGAAATATTCTATAGCCCGTGTTTTTGGATAGGACAATGCCAGCGAGATGGGCAAGCTTGTCACGGAGCTGCGCAACCTCACCAGCCAAGTGCTGACAGGTGGCGGTCAAAAGGCCAATGATAGGCACACCGCACGCGGCAAGCTGTTGGCCAGAGAACGCATCAATTTACTCCTGGATAAGGGTTCACCTTTCCTGGAACTCAGTGCTCTGGCTGGTCACGAACTGTACGGTGAGGAATTAGTCAATTCCGGCGGGATAGTAACTGGAGTGGGGCGTGTCTGCGGGTAGGTGGTGCATCATACTGTTGTCCCTCTAAATATGACTTTTGAGAACATTCTTTTAGCACTGAATGTGTGGTCGTGGCCAACGATGCCACTGTCAAGGGTGGCAGCTACTACCCCATAACTGTGAAGAAGCATCTGCGTGCCCAAGAGGTTGCCCAGGAGAATAGACTGCCGTGCATTTATCTTGTGGACTCCGGTGGTGCCAATCTGCCGCGGCAAGCCGAGGTTTTCCCCGACAAACTGCACTTTGGGCGCATATTTTACAACCAGGCAAACATGTCGGGCCAAGGCATTCCCCAAATTGCCGTAGTCATGGGCAGCTGTACGGCCGGAGGGGCCTATGTCCCCGCCATGGCGGACGAGAGCATTATTGTGAAGAAACAGGGAACCATTTTCCTGGCTGGTCCTCCATTGGTGAAAGCTGCGACCGGAGAGGAGGTTTCCGCCGAAGATCTGGGCGGTGCGGATCTCCACTGCAAGACTTCGGGTGTCACGGACCACTATGCTGTCGACGACGAGCACGCTCTGTACTTAGCCCGCCAGATAGTGAGCAACCTGAATCTGCCCGCCACAAACTCATACAACTGTCAGCTGCTGCACTCCAGTCAAGCGAACTTCAAGAAAGACAACACTTATGTTCCTGCTGCAGTAGAAGAGCCGCGCTATGATCCCCGCGAGCTATACGGCATTGTGGGACCTAATCTTACCAAGAGCTTCGATGTGCGCGAGGTAATTGCCCGAATCGTGGATGGCAGTCGCTTCACCGAGTTCAAGAAACTTTTCGGCGAGACTTTGGTCTGTGGTTTTGCGAAGCTCTATGGGAACACTGTAGGAATTGTCGGCAACAATGGTGTCCTCTTCTCGGATAGTGCCCTCAAGGGCGCCCATTTCATTCAACTCTGTGCACAGCGCAAGATTCCTTTGGTGTTCCTGCAGAACATAACAGGTGAGCTAGCACCGCCACTTGGCTGGTTACTCCTTTTATCCGACTAAATACCTCTTCATTTTGCTAGGTTTCATGGTTGGGCGCGATGCCGAGGCTAATGGAATTGCCAAAAATGGAGCTAAGATGGTGACAGCTGTTGCATGTGCAAACGTCCCCAAGTTTACAGTGATAATTGGTGGGTCGTACGGTGCTGGGAACTACGGTATGTGCGGACGGGCCTATTCGCCGAGATTCCTTTACATGTGGCCCAATTCGCGTATCTCTGTGATGGGAGGCACACAGGCAGCCAATGTATTGGCTCAAATCACTCAAGATCAGCGCAAGCGAGCCGGCAAAGAGTTCACCGAGGAGGAGGCCCAGAAACTAAAGGCTCCCATTGTGGAAATGTTCGAGGCAGAGGGCTCACCGTACTACAGTACAGCTCGCCTGTGGGACGACGGCATCATAGACCCGGCCAATACACGCCAAGTGCTGGGCCTGAGCCTAAAGGCAGCCCTCAACAATGCTGGCCACGACACGAAGTTTGGCGTTTTCCGCATGTAAATTTGATTTGCATGCGGGTGTAATTAACACTGGGATATGTGCATTTATAGACATTTAATGTCCTGCCACTATATTGAAACTGTTGCATTTATTAGTGTTAAGTGAATTGTTGTTGTTTCCGTAAATGTCCATGGAGTATCTATTTTTGAAATGAATTTTAGCTAAACTAAATATTTTTTAAATTAAACGACCTGCAAAATGGGAAACATTTTTTTCTTGAACTCGTATTTTCATTCGGATTAACGGATTCAAATGCACAAATTATCCGCAACGTGCAAGTAATAAGACGTAGACAGGTGGCTCTGTAAAAATTTCATCCCGTGTAGTTGCCATGTAGCAAAAATCATCCCTGTGTAGTGGCCATGTAGCAAACAAATTTAAATTTTGTCAAACTCTTTTTTCAAGCATATTTTATCAAACAGTTAAACAAAGGAAGTACTTGAAATTAGCAAATCTTGTAGAAAATTGTTTAATTTATCGGATAAAATTATATGTTCTGTTCTGAAGGTACTAGCTAGCTAGAAATATTAAGCCGAATATCAAAATCGAGGAATGTCGTTTTCGATTATGAACAAAAAGAAGGATTTTCATGATTTCCAACACTAGTCAAATCTAAAAAGCAAAGCGGCTCGTCTCGGTTTGTCACACGGTGAATTTTTTGCATTTTGTGTTAAAACACAAGTCTAAATAAAACTAAAAGAATCATCGAGCATAAGTTCTAGCTAAATATCGTTAATAACTATAAAGGTGAGTGGACTATTTGTCGGAACGAAGTGTGACTGTGTGTGGGCTTGGTTTCATCTGTGTGTGCGTGCTGGTAAATGTTGCGGCTATTTCGCCTGTTTTTGCACAAAAAAAAAATTGAAAATGGCAAAATCTAGAAGTAGCGTCAGCAAAAAAGAAAGTTCATCGGAGAGTGGCGGAGTGTATGTGGCGATTTTAAAATAACTTTGCCGAAAACTTCAAGTGCACTCTTGAGTCGGCCGCGTGCAGGGAAAAGGGAAAATATCTGTACATTGTGGAAAAGAATCTGGTGCATCGGTGTGCGTGTGTTGTATATTTAAATGTCGCCTGCTGCTGCCGCTGCCGCTACCGTTCTCTGTTCCCGGTTCCTTGTTCCCTCCTCCAAAAATAAATTTTGTTCGTGAATGCGGCGTCCTTGCATGTGTGCGTGTATGTCTGCTGGCGAGCCTGCTGCCGCCTGCTGCTGCTTACTTGCAACAGCGTCAGCGGAGGCCGCAAAAATTCCATTGCAGTGGCTAATCCGCCTCGTCACTTCCCCCGCCCTTCCGAAAGAGGAGACCATATTTTTCTATGCTCATTCAGGTTTCAGGTGTTGATTGTGTTTTCCGCTTTGGCTTCCACTACCATGACGTCATTGCATGTGTCAACTCTTATATGGTCTATCTGTCAAGCCCCCGCAGCCGTTAAGTGGCAAAATGTGTGTTTGTGTGTGTGTGCGTCCCTCTGTGCGTGTTTGTGTGGGTCCAGTTACCAACATTTCTTCGATTCTTTTAGATTGTGTTACTATTTTTATTGGATAAATTAAAACTGGCGACCCCGACGACGCCGACGCAGCTCTTTCGGTGGCTGTTGGCTCTTCTTGCCACTTCTCAGTTTCCATTAGGTTTCTCCACTTACACACGCACTCGTCTGTGTCTTCGGGCGGTTCTTACTCGTATTATTCTCATATTTATTTTCTGTTTTTGACACACTTCCACACTCGCTTTTTCCCCCGGGGAGATTGTCTCATATTATGAATACGAATATGGAGGATTAACGAGCATTAACGAACATATGATAAGTTGTTTCCTTTTCCCCGCCCCCCTCAAAAGTGGCTTACATTTATGGCTCTCCTATTCGGCGCTTGTTCTGCCTAATTGGCGCGGAAACAACTTCCGCTGCAGCCCCGCCAGCACGCCCACACCCAGCGTAGCCGCCATGGAATCGACAGCCATAACAAAGCACAATCCCCAACTTGTTGTATTTGGGGCATGGCTATTGTGGCTGCCCCTTTAGTCTGCTGCTGCCTCCGATTTTTCTGCTGCCGCTGGGGCGCACTTAAATCAATAAACTAGGAACAAATCGCTCGCATTTGAATTGAAGTTCCGCCCTTTCGGGTCAATGCACTTTAGGCACACACACACAATAGCACAGCGAAAAGGTAGCGTGGAAAGTCTCCCCAACGCGCACACACACACACTCGGGAAATGAGTCGGATATTTATAGGCTGGCTCCCAAATGCCGGCTAATTCTTTATCAGCTTCGTAGCTGTGGCCCACGTTTCTATGTTGGCTTGTTGGCCAAGTTGACATTGATAATGCCAATGACGAAGACCGGCAGACGGACAGACCACCAGACAGGCAGCCAGTCAATCCGGACGGCCGACCCAGCCCATGAGTAATCTTCATCTTCAAGAAAGCAGTGACTGAGACGTCAGCATCGGCAGCGAAGCGTTGACAACGCAGCTCCGTCGCTCAGCCGCAGGCCTCAGACCCCAGACCCCAGACCCAGGCCCAGGCCCAGGCCCAGCCACAGTGCAAGTTCATTGTTCGCGCGCTTCAGTGCTGCCTGCCTCTGAGCGTTCTTATTTTCCATTTCTCCTGATTACATTTAATGCTCGCGTAAGTTTCGAGACTCGAACGAAGCGGCACACGAGAATCATCTAGAGGGTTTAATGCCTTCTTAATCGTCAGATTTTAATAATAGATGTTCAAAACAAAGAGAAAACAAATAAAAAAGATCGTAGAGCTATGCGAAATTCAAACAATTCGATTCGATTTAGGGTCGGAAGAAAAAGATACTCCAGTGCGAGTAAGTGCCTCCGAGACGGCCCCTTCTATGCTCTCATAAGTTTTCAAGAATGGCAAGACTTCAAGATTCATGCCTTGTTGAGTTTAATCATAGGATCTGTATTCACTGCACCGCTCTTGTACTGTTGAAGGGTATGGTCTTTCTGTAGGTGTGTATACATTCGCCGACTTCTTGATCTGTATTGAATCTGTTGCTACACTTTCATATGCATATCATTCCCAGTTGCTAAAATGATAATATTGGTGAAATTTGTTTGAGCATCAGAGCAGGCACTTTCCAATAGCTCTTTTGAAGGTGGAATATTCAAAATGTGTTATAGAATTTGAACACAGCTGTGATAGATAAAAAAATTGTAAAAGTGGTTCCGGGAAATACGATAATTGGCAACTGATGCAAAAAAGAGAGCCTTTTCCAGCCGAACAATCGAACCGAACTTCAGTCTAATAACTCAAATAAAGTGGCCAAACAACTTTCATATCATCATTTGCCAAGTAAGAAACAAGAAACACAAATTCTACAAATTCATGGGGCGAGTGGTGCAATGGTAATCATTTTCTGGCTGCCGCTGGCCTGGTCCGCAGATCATTATCATTATCGTGATCTTGATATTGAACACGCACATGGGCAATGCTTGAATGCATCCCCGTAGCCAAAACAATTATTAGCCACCGGGTAATTAAAAGTTGTTGTTCATGTGTGTGGGGGAGGGGCGGGCTACACCCACACACAGGCCAAACGGGCCACACAGGCCTCGGGGTATTGATGGATATGTGCCTTATTTGCAGAGCTCACATACCATTAAGCAACTAATTTGAGATCTTTGTTTCATTTCAGTATCGCTCAAGAAAAATTACGAACGACAACAGCGCAATATGGCCGTTAACGTGTACTCTACAAATGTGACTTCAGAGAACCTATCGCGGCACGACATGCTCGCCTGGGTGAACGATTGCCTCCAGTCGCAGTTCTCCAAAATCGAAGAGCTCTGCACGGGTAAGTGCCCAATGAAGCTGAGATGATGAAGTCATCTGGGAACTAGTAATTAAAAAATGATACCTTTTTAGGTGCCGCATATTGTCAGTTCATGGACATGCTGTTCCCCAATTCAGTGCCCGTTAAGCGTGTCAAATTCCGCACCAATCTGGAGCATGAATACATACAGAACTTTAAGATACTGCAGGCTGGCTTCAAAAAGATGTCCGTGGATAAGGTAGGGATAGAGACCGACATCTCGACATCGACATCGATTAAGTTGTACATTTTCTTTGAGAGTTTTAATTTGATCAATGCACATCCACACGACACCCGACACCTGACACACGTACCACGGCACCTTCGCACTCTTCTTTGCGGAGGGGAGTGGGGACACGGACAATTGATATTGATATTGAGAACAGTGTGAGCCGCCTATAACGGAACTGCCGAACTGGCGCTGACACGTTATGCGCGGCTTTCGACTGTCTGACAACAACAACACTACTACAACTACTTGAATGTCGTAACTAACTGCCGTTTCCGTTACAAATCAACAACCTCCTCAACCCAAACAACAGATCATACCAGTTGATAAACTTGTAAAGGGACGTTTTCAAGACAATTTCGAGTTTTTGCAATGGTTTAAAAAGTTTTTCGATGCCAATTACGATGGACGCGAGTATGAGCCGCTGCAGCAGCGCGGCGGCGTCCAAATGGGCAACGGCAAGGGATCGGGCGGTGCCATCATCAGCAACGGAGGCAGCGTCCACAACGATATTCACATGATGCATCGTAAGGGAGCTCAGGCGCCGCAACCCAAACGCCTGGCACCGAGCGTCCCTGCTAATGAACCGGGTATGGACTTGTGCGGCTTGCGGATTGTGTGAAGCAACGAATTTCTTTTGGTGTTGGTCATCGACTATTTGTTTATCCAAGTTACATCCAAGTTCCGATGCGAGCGAACGTGAAGCACGTGGCGATCACCAACCAACCAAACCCACCCACCAACCCGCACACACCTACACACCCAAGCACAAGCACAAGCACACCCAGTCGCATCCCAGCACCAAACACTCGAGTCCCAATCGGATGAACTGTTGTTGTCTTACATTCCACTCCACTATAAACCCTTACTAAACCCCAATAATCCCCCTCCCCATCACACTGGTAACATTGCGGACGGAAAGAGGTCTTTGAACATTTGGCTTGCCAAAGAAACAACAACACCTGTTACTGTCGACGATATGTTTTTGATGTTCTCTCTGTGTAATGTCCAGGTTTTTCGTTTGTTTTGTGTTTGTGTATCCCCTCCCCCCATTTTGCATTGGGCTATTCTCCACCACACACTCTCTCACCGCTCTCTGCATATTTCTTACACATTTTATTTTTAGATAATACCCATTGACAAATTGATAAAGGGTCGCTTCCAAGATAATTTCGAGTTTTTGCAATGGTTCAAAAAATTCTTCGATGCTAATTACGATGGCAGGGACTATGATGCCAGCGGAGTGCGCGAGGGCGCGCCGATGGGCTTCGGTTCGGGTGCAGTGAAGACCCTGCCCGGCACGGGCACCAGCGGCGTGGCCAGCTCTTACAGGCGTACCCCAGCGACAGCAACGCGCCCGACAACGACAGCAACAGCAAAGCCCAGTATGTTGTTTTTGGTTTGGTTCCCTCTCTATCTCCTCTATCCCCGTACTTACATAGCATTATATTCTAAGTTCAAAGTTACCCCCCCACTCAATGGTCAGACATTTGTGCATACTTTCGTCAATGTAGATCATATTCCTTTCCGCCTCACATTCCTCATATTATCGTAGTTTAACAAAACTGAATGCACATTTCCAAAGTGATTCCAAACGATAAACACACACACATAAAAGATGAAACGCTCTCGCGTTTTGAACGTGCTTCACGTTTGTTAAATCTGTATCGAAAAGAAATACGTTGCCTGCGCACGTGATTGCGGTTGGTTTTTTGATGGTCGTTGTTAAATATTAATATTGACTTTTGTATCGCCCATTTAAGCAGTCTCCAAGGTGCTGCCGCGCACGAGCAGTACAGTGTCGCATAGCAGAGTGGCTACCGCCACCAATATCACAGGGACAGTGAAGAAGATCGATGCGAGCAATGCCGTTAATACTCAGCAAATCGACGAGCTGTCCAGCCAGGTAGCTACAGCTACAACATTTTTCACAATATTTTTCACAGCGATTGCATTCATCACAATTCTTTTCTCACCAGGTAATGGAAATGCGCATAAATCTGGAAGGTTTGGAGAAAGAACGCGACTTTTACTTCTCAAAATTGCGCGATATTGAAATACTGTAAGACTCGTGACCCGTGCCCAATGAGATCCCTTCTAACTTTCTAATCCAATCTTGTAGTTGCCAGGAGGCCGAGGAAGGGGTGACCACTCCATTGGTGCAAAAGATATTGGACATACTCTATGCGACTGAGGTACCATCTGCCCCAGCAAATTTATTATGTAAGTTTTAATGTTCTTTTTTTGTGTGTATGTTTGGACTTCTAGGATGGTTTTGCGCCCCCAGACGATGCACCACCAGAAGATGAGGAGTATTAGGAGTTATATAAAGCGAAACAGCCCACGACACACCACATCAACGTCTGCAAACATTTTCAAACCAGCATGAGGATAAACAAGAGATAAACACACACGTGTTGTATGAAACATAATAACCCAAGTAATGGCCACATAACAAGGATACGGGCGGACAAACAGCCACTAAAACTCGTCAACTCCCCAGCAGCAAATCCCATGAACATTTGCAAACATTTGCCTTTATTATTTGATTCGGATTTGATGCTGCTCCCCTGCTCAATTATTCTAAAATCGTGCCTAAGCTGGATCCAAACAAAAACAAAGTCTACATTGGTCAGCATTCTTGTACAGGTTCCACCAGCTATGTCTTGGTCAAATAGCATTTTCTGTTTAAATTTTTGTGTTTTGACAGAATAAACGTTCCCTAAATTGTAAACCACCAATTCCTCCCATTGACAAAATTGTTCACTATTGTGCATCGAAAAAGTGTTAAAAGTTCTTCAGTTCAGTAGGCAAGGAAGATCCTGTTTCGACTGTCATCTCTTCTGTTTGACATGCTTTCCCAGAAATTTAATAATTTTATCATTTTCATGCATTGTAGCTTCCTCACTTTGATGGTTTTAAGTATATGTGGCGATCAAATGAATCGAAGTTGTACAATGTGAAAAGCAAACATTGTAATTGTAATTTTATTTCTCTAATTTCAAAATTCTACAAAAATTGGCTGCATAACATAATATGAATATAGATCTTAAGTGATTTTTGCTCTCGATTCTGTTAGTTCTATATTTATGTGTAGAACAAATTGAACAATGTTAAAGAGTTTAAATAAAACACAAACATCTTTCTAATTTCTAAAAACCGTCACGTTTCATTTCTATTTTATTTGATTCACAAACACATTCCCTACTACATATACATATGTGCTAGTTGTGCGACTGGAGCTGTTTATTCAAGTTTATTCGTTGGACCATTTAGTGGTTCTGTTCTCATAAAGCACACCCTTAGTTTTGGGATCGTTGTAAATATTTTGTTAATGCTTGTAAAATCATACTAAATATATACACACAAAGACATACTCATTCAAGAGTTGTGCATGGTATAGTGTTCGTACACAATTTAAAGGCATTTATTAATCGCGTGTATAAATAATGTTCTATTATCTAGAATAAAATCAATATGTTGCTTGACTCAAACAATGCATTTCTGATTTCATATATGTACGTACTACACAAGTAAGCAGAAAACTATTTAACGGCTGCCTGGATTTCCGGCTGCTTGTGGGTGCCGTCACAGAAGGGTCGGTGGGAGGTCTGCTTACAGTTGCAGAGCCAATAGTCGCCAGACTTATCCACCTTAAACCGTATTGGCCTGGAAAGGACATGGTTACAGATATCTCGTAGAAACCTGTGAGCGACTCACCTCAGCTTTATTTTAAGAAACTCATTCTTGTGCGTGCCATCGCATATCGGCTGCGATTTGGACTTTCCACAGAGGCACCAGGAGTATGTTTTATCTGTGGGTGGTACGGGGAGATCGGATGTTGAGTTGTGGTTATGTAAACTTTTGAAGTGAATGTTTTTCTGCAGCTGTGTGCAACGAACCCTTGTCTAGGTGTATCTTGAACGGTCGCTTATCGAAGATGACTCCATTGTCCTTCTGCAATACAGCAGTTTGTTTGTCTTCGACCAAGTTCTTGGGAATTGTTTTGGCAGTGGCATCTCCCGACTGAGAGCTGGTGCTATAACAGACCTGCTGCGTATGTACACAGATTAGTTGAAGTTATACGCAACTAAAATAAAGAGCTGCCTAAATTACCTTTAAAAGCCAGGGTGTGCGAAGACTGCGTTTTAATATTATTGACATATTTCGGCTTTTTCTTATGGATATTCCGTTGATTGTGGGCTAGTGTTGAACAACAGCGGCGATAAGCATATGTTTTCCCAGGGCTGGATCGCTAGGTTATCGAAATCGTCGATTTGGTATCACTGCCCAAGGTCGCCCCGTCCTCTCCTGGAACACTATGATTGTCACAATTTAAATCTGTTTTTGGTGATAAGAAACTGTGTCTCAGCACTTGAACAGATATGATTATGATGCGTCTTACAGGCAATTCAATACATACACACACATCTATGAACCTGATTGTGGCCGACTACATCACGAAGGTTCTTCCATTTGAAATTCGAATACCCAAAAACTATACAGCCATGAGATACTCAAGATAAGATGCCAAAGTGTACCCACCTTTATCAAGCAGCCCCATTACAAAAGCTAGCTGATTAGGTTCCCATTCTAACAATTCCCAGAGTTATAATACACATTTTATTTGAAAAATGAAAAATACTTAGGTTAGATGTTTAAAACTCGTCGTTGAATGGATAGTATTTATGGCCAGCCATGCCCGAGAACGGGACAGTTCGCTGTCCCGTGTGATATCCCTCCATAGTCTTAACATCCTCAAGACTCAGTTCGAAGTCGAAGACTTTGAAGTTTTCCTCAATGCGCGTCTTGTTGGAAGACTTGGGCAGTGGCACCACACCAATTTGAATGAGATATCGCAGGCAGATCTGGGCAGTAGTTCGTCCATACTTCTTGGCCAGCTGCTGGGCCTGATCATCGTAGATGAACGCCGGCCACTGGCGGGCGGGCTGGGGACGTGCCAGCGGGCAGTAGGCACAGATCACCAGGCCGTGCTGCTTGGCATGCTGCCGCAGCTTCTGCTGCTGGAAGCCCGGATGACACTCCACCTGGTTGACCACCGGCTTGATGCGGCAGTTCGCCAGTACACGCTCCGTCTGTGCGGCGTTGAAGTTGGATAGGCCGATGCTGCGGGCCAGGCCCAGGTCCACCAGCTTCTCCATCTCCCGCCAGGTATCCAGATAGTCCACATCCGTCAGCTCCAAAGTGCCATGGACATTGCTGTCGTTGTGGAACTTCTGGCCAACTGGCAGATGCATCAAGTACATGTCGATGTACTCCAGTCCCAGGTTGCTCAGGCTCAGTCTGAAGGCGCGCTCTACCAGTTCGGGATCGTGATGGATGCCACCCAGTTTCGTGGTGACAAACACGTCCTCCCGCTTGATCACTCCCTCCTCTATTTTCTCTCGAATTGCCTGGCCCACCTCCTGCTCGTTCTCGTAGACGAATGCGGTGTCGATGTGCCGGTAGCCAATGTCAATGGCATTGCGGGTGGCCTGGTAGGCCTCCGACTCGAACGACTTCCAGGTGCCCAGGCCGAGGACGGGCATTTCCTGGCCATTGCTCAGTTTGATTTTCGGCGCGAGACTTGTCATTTTGTCGATAATTAGAACGAATCAAACGTTTGTTACTAGATTGCGACGCGACTAGAGCTATGTTTTTTTGTAGATTATAGTCAGGGCAATCTGTTCCAGCACGTTGAAGGTGTCGCGGGCAAATGGTGGCCTGGCTCGCTCTGCCGGTTTCTGTAGTTTTTTCACCGCGCAGTGGGCAGCTGCTGTGTCATGCTGGTGACGTCACGGCCAGACACGTCACGGCTATTCCCACCAGCTCAACAGGCTGAAAAAAGCTCTTTTTCACAAAGAGTGTGAGAGAGAGCGAGAAACAGAGAGTGAAAGCTTTTGGCGCGCTCGCTTGAAATTCAAATTTACCAGGGCGGGAAAACGTTTTGTCGCTAACACATAAATCTTTATTTGAATATTAGTTAAAGGTTTAAAATGTTAGACAATCAAAGATACATGCTGGTTTATTCTTAGTTGCACATTTAGGGTTTGGTTTGGCTTTAAAATATTTAGCTTTCTTTGCATAAAACTCACTGGGGATCGTCGTAATAGGGGTACTCGAACTATATAGTTATGTATATTCTGTTAATATGGTTAAATATCTCTGTTCCTGGTGGCGTTACACATTATGCACATTTATTATATGTTGTCTATGATTTCCTATTGAATATCAACTTAGTTGCCATGCCCTGGGGTTGCATCTAAATTGTTTGTTTGGTGTTTGATTCTTGTCGTGAGCTCCATTGAAAGGAGACTTCCACACTCTCTCTTCCATTACGTACTAGTCTGCTAGAGATTTATCTCTATTTCTTATATGGTAGGTAAGTAAACTGGAGATTGTATTGCGTTAGACATGTAGACACTGATTTGAACATCAAATTTTTGGGTATTTGTTTTAGCTACGGTTTGGTTCTCTTCTATTACGAACTAGTCTCTAGAGGTTTATTCTATAGACATGTAGACACTGATTTGAACATTTAGTATGTATGTATGTATTTTCGTTACAGTTGGGTTTTTTTTTACTGTGAACTCCACTGAGGAGCCTTCCAAACTCTCCTCAAATTTGTACGAATACGTCAAGAGAGATCTATTCTATTTCCTATGCGATAGGTAAGTAAATTTGAAATTGTTCTGGGTAAGCCATGTATTAGACACTGATTTGAACATCTAGGTATACGTACATACATACATACATATGTATGTATCCGTATGTAGCTGATTTACGTTTTGGTTGTCTGCTGTTCGATTCTTACATTAAGCTGCATTCCATTGAGAAGACTTTCCTTGATAAACTCTATTCTTTATCTGCAAGAGACCTATTATATTTTCTATGCGGTAGGCATTGTAAGTAAACTGGAGATTGTATTGCGCTAGCCATGTAGACACGACACTGATTTTAAGATCTGTGTATTTTTATATATTTATGTACCCGTACCCGTAGTTTATTGACGGCTTGGTTGTTTGGTGTTTGATTCTTACTGTGAGCTCCATTGAGGAGACTTTCTTTATGGCAAGCTAATCCGCTAGGGACTTTTTCTATTTCCTTTATGGTAGTACTTATAGTTGTATGTATGCATGAAATTTAGTTTCGGCTCGATCATTAACTCATTAATCATGGTTGGCTTTAGCCTATAATGACAACGGAGGTATATACGTATAGCATGAATATCTCTAGGTTACTCGATTTAGTTAAGTTTATGCAAAGTGCTTAGTGATTTTCTTTGAAGTTAAAAAAGTAGAGTACAGTGTTTTGTTTTTTGTTTTTGTTTTTGAGATTGTCAAATCGAATCACAAGTTAAAATTTGGAATTTTCTTTTTGCTAGAGTATATATATGTATATAGAGTATATGTATATGGTATATAGTATATATCGGTATATCGGTATTATTGAAGGTGCACAACAACAACAATGATTGTGTTTTGTTG
This sequence comes from Drosophila lowei, assembly GCA_008121275.1. Lineage (NCBI taxonomy): Eukaryota > Metazoa > Arthropoda > Insecta > Diptera > Drosophilidae > Drosophila > Drosophila lowei. Next base: position 4,520,590 of record CM017778.1, read on the forward strand.
CCAAAAGTATACATAGATACATTTCCATCCTTTGACACAGATGGCTTTCTTTTCCCTATACAAACTAGAATCTAGGTTTTACGAATCAATTTGGTTGTATATACTCGTATAGTATGTAAGTGTTGTCCCATCTACAAATGTCTATACTATACATATACGCTAGAAGATTTGGGTTAACTTTGCTGAATGCCTCCTCCTCACAGGTTTTCCGTGCGTGGCACATTGTGTAGATAAAGTAATTAAGGGCTTTAAACTCTTTTCTTCTTACAAACTGGTCACGTACTCACGTAAAATTGGTGTTGCGTTGCATGTAAATCAATTCGAAATCGATACAAATCTTTAGTTATTAACTTAACAATCCCTTTCCGTTTCAATCGGCTCGCTATACTCAGATTATGTTCTATATATAAAAGTTTCATTGAAAATTCGTTTGCTGTTGCTGTTTTTTTACTGGGGGAGAAACCACTGGATACTGCTGATGTCTTGGATTATAGTTGTTAATGCAAAAGAAGGACAAATATTTTATAGTACATATATACGACATATATCCTATGCATCATGGTCAAAGTTCTGGTTACAATACGTATAGGATTTGTGGTAGGTTAAGTGTTATATCGTTGTTTGAGAGACCTTTACTTGGGAGAGGAGTTGGAGTTTTTACGGCTACTACGATTCTAGAATTAACTACGATGTCTTACCAGAAGATCAGCCCGTCTATGACATCTGATATGAGCTGGATTTTCAGATATCATAGCGGGAGCTGTTCACATTCAAAGTAATTACTTTAAATATATATTTATGTACATGTGAACCGATTCTTGGGGTCTTGCACATACTATATTACTAATTTCTACAGCTAGTAAGGTCCCTCTCCAGTGTTAATTATTTTGTTGCACTTCCACATGCAAGTATTCCTTTTTCTTTGGCTTATTTAACGCAAAATAAACTCTGAATTATGTACAAAATAAAACAATTAAATGTTGTGTAAATAAATATTAATAAATGTGTTGGTATTTTATTTGCGACTCACGCTAAATAAGGCGTATGGTATGGAGAATAACTGAATGAAAACGAAAGTTCGGAATTACAAATTAGGTAACTTATCCCCTAGGCTGCTTAAATGTTAATAACTAGCTTCAACTAGACTGTGTAATAGTTATACCCGATACTCAAAATGAGTATTGGGGTATATTAGATTTGTGGTAAAAGTGGATGTGTGTAACGTCCAGAAGGAAGCGTTTCCGACCCCATAAAGTATATATATTCTTGATCAGCATCAATAGCCGAGTCGATTGAGCCATGTCTGTCTGTCCGTCCGTCCGTCCGTCCGTCTGTCCGTCTGTCCGTCCCTATTAGCGCCTAGTGCTCAAAGACTATAAGAGCTAGAGCAACGACATTTGTATCCATCCATACTTCTGTAATATGTCACTGCTACAATTGTATTTCGAAACTTCGCCTCGCCCACTTCCGCCCCCACAAAGGACGAAAATCTGTGGCATCCACAATTTTAAAGATACGAGAAAACCAAAAACGCAGAATCGTAGAGAATGACCATATCTTCTAGACTGCTGAATCTGAATTGGATCGTAGCATTATTATAGCCAGAATGAAGAAAACAATTTCATTTTTTCTCGCCCTGTCTCTCTCTAACACACACGTATCATAGCCGGCTTTGCATAGCGCAAAACATTAGCGCCTATATCTCAGAGACTATAAGAGCTAGAGCAACCAAATTTTTTATCCACATTCCTATGATATCGGACCTTGACAGATTTGTTTCAAAATTTCGCCCCACCCCCTTCCGCCCCCGCAAAGGACGAAAATCTGTGGCATCCACAGATCTCAGAGACTATTAGACCTGACTGTAGAGCTCTCACTGCTACACAACTATTTGTAATTTTTGACTGCAGAACTCACTGTTGATAGCTCACTGCTACAAGTGTGTTTCAAAATTTCGGCCCACCCCCTTCCGCAGCCATAAACAACGAAAATCTGTGGCAACCACAATTTTGAAGATAGGAGATAGGAGAAAATTAAAACGCACAATCATAGAGAATGGCCATATCTACCAGATTGCCGAATCTTGCCTAATCCGAATCAGATCGGATTATTGTTATAGCCAAAAGAAACAAATCAATTTGCAGTGGCTACGCAGCGCCCGTCGACACGTTCTGACTGATTTTCTGTCTCTCTCGCACGCACTCTTTGTCGTTTAATGTAGCCATACTGACTATGTATCGGGTATAAATGTAGAGTTGCGGTCGTAGCAGCAACTCACAACGTTCCCCCTCGTTTTTATTACAATTACGAATCGTCGGGGGCTGGCTGACAATCAATCTTACCCAGACTTCTGGAGCGACAGAAGCGTATGGTGCGCATCGTTTGGGCCATCATGTGCATCTTCTCAAAGTTCACGAGTCCGTCCAGGCTGGTCTTGTTTCCCTCGTGGGCGAAGGTCATGTCCCTCAGCAGCAGCGGCATGAACGGTATCAGGGGCGGCTGCAGCTTGCCCACAAACACGCGATACGCCCGATGGTTGCGGCTGGGGTCGATGAGGGCCTCGAACTCCTGAAAGATCTTCCTGAACTTTGACGGTATCTTCTCCCAGGTTTGCTGCAGCCGCGACACGGCCATGTTCGAAAGGCCCTTCACCACAGCAAAGAAGGCGTTCAGATTCTGGTATTCCTTGCAACTGTAGAGGGGAAGCTAAGCAGGTAATCTGTCGCAACTTTTAGAGGGAGGGGGCGTCACTTACTAGGCTGCCAGCTTAATGAACTTGCGGACCAGACCCACGCGCTTGCTCAGGCTGGGCGTGGACACGAGCTCGGTGACAATCCAGTACTGAACCTCGTTGAAGCGACGCAGAAAGACATCCAAGTTGGCCGTGATCTGTGGCAGGAGAGACAAAATTGATCAAATTCCTCAAGGCCACTTTTCCTGAAAGTTTTCCTTCTACACGTATAGTTTTTGGGACGTCTTAAATTACTTCGAGTGGGGCCAACTTCTGGCCAACTCAATTTGCAAAACAGATGACAAATGGCAACAGTTTTGTGGCCACTCTCTGGGAGGCTAATTACCCAAACGAGACATTTCAGAGTTTTGGGCAAGTTTACCTTCCACTCCTGCACTCCTACAGGAGTCCACCCTCCCTCCACTACTCGCTCCACTCACCTTGCCGAAGTGATGGCGTCCAAAGGTGTGATAGAGCAATTCATATTCACGCACGGCATAGAAGAGATCCCACTCGAAGAGGGTGATGTGGTAGGCGAGCTCCTTGGTGCTCAGTATTTCCAAATCGATGTCCACACCCCCTGGGCATAGGCACAGATCACCAGGCCGTGCTGCTTGGCATGCTGCCGCAGCTTCTGCTGCTGGAAGCCCGGATGACACACTCCACCTGGTTGACCACCGGCTTGATGCGGCAGTTCGCCAGTACACGCTCCGTCTGTGCGGCGTTGAAGTTGGATAGGCCGATGCTGCGGGCCAGGCCCAGGTCCACCAGCTTCTCCATCTCCCGCCAGGTATCCAGATAGTCCACATCCGTCAGCTCCAAAGTGCCATGGACATTGCTGTCGTTGTGGAACTTCTGGCCAACTGGCAGATGCATCAAGTACATGTCGATGTACTCCAGTCCCAGGTTGCTCAGGCTCAGTCTGAAGGCGCGCTCTACCAGTTCGGGATCGTGATGGATGCCACCCAGTTTCGTGGTGACAAACACGTCCTCCCGCTTGATCACTCCCTCCTCTATTTTCTCTCGAATTGCCTGGCCCACCTCCTGCTCGTTCTCGTAGACGAATGCGGTGTCGATGTGCCGGTAGCCAATGTCAATGGCATTGCGGGTGGCCTGGTAGGCCTCCGACTCGAACGACTTCCAGGTGCCCAGGCCGAGGACGGGCATTTCCTGGCCATTGCTCAGTTTGATTTTCGGCGCGAGACTTGTCATTTTGTCGATAATTAGAACGAATCAAACGTTTGTTACTAGATTGCGACGCGACTAGAGCTATGTTTTTTTGTAGATTATAGTCAGGGCAATCTGTTCCAGCACGTTGAAGGTGTCGCGGGCAAATGGTGGCCTGGCTCGCTCTGCCGGTTTCTGTAGTTTTTTCACCGCGCAGTGGGCAGCTGCTGTGTCATGCTGGTGACGTCACGGCCAGACACGTCACGGCTATTCCCACCAGCTCAACAGGCTGAAAAAGCTCTTTTCACAAAGAGTGTGAGAGAGCGAGAAACAGAGAGTGAAAGCTTTTGGCGCGCTCGCTTGAAATTCAAATTTACCAGGGCGGGAAAACGTTTTGTCGCTAACACATAAATCTTTATTTGAATATTAGTTAAGGTTTAAAATGTTAGACAATCAAAGATACATGCTGGTTTATTCTTAGTTGCACATTTAGGGTTTGGTTTGGCTTTAAAATATTTAGCTTTCTTTGCATAAAACTCACTGGGGATCGTCGTAATAGGGGTACTCGTACTATATAGTTATGTATATTCTGTTAATATGGTTAAATATCTCTGTTCCTGGTGGCGTTACACATTATGCACATTTATTATATGTTGTCTATGATTTCCTATTGAATATCAACTTAGTTGCCATGCCCTGGGGTTGCATCTAAATTGTTTGTTTGGTGTTTGATTCTTGTCGTGAGCTCCATTGAAAGGAGACTTCCACACTCTCTCTTCCATTACGTACTAGTCTGCTAGAGATTTATCTCTATTTCTTATATGGTAGGTAAGTAAACTGGAGATTGTATTGCGTTAGACATGTAGACACTGATTTGAACATCAAATTTTTGGGTATTTGTTTTAGCTACGGTTTGGTTCTCTTCTATTACGAACTAGTCTCTAGAGGTTTATTCTATAGACATGTAGACACTGATTTGAACATTTAGTATGTATGTATGTATTTTCGTTACAGTTGGGTTTTTTTTTTTTACTGTGAACTCCACTGAGGAGCCTTCCAAACTCTCCTCAAATTTGTACGAATACGTCAAGAGAGATCTATTCTATTTCCTATGCGATAGGTAAGTAAATTTGAGATTGTTCTGGGTAAGCCATGTATTAGACACTGATTTGAACATCTAGGTATACGTACATACATACATACATATGTATGTATCCGTATGTAGCTGATTTACGTTTTGGTTGTCTGCTGTTCGATTCTTACATTAAGCTGCATTCCATTGAGAAGACTTTCCTTGATAAACTCTATTCTTTATCTGCAAGAGACCTATTATATTTTCTATGCGGTAGGCATTGTAAGTAAACTGGAGATTGTATTGCGCTAGCCATGTAGACACGACACTGATTTTAAGATCTGTGTATTTTTATATATTTATGTACCCGTACCCGTAGTTTATTGACGGCTTGGTTGTTTGGTGTTTGATTCTTACTGTGAGCTCCATTGAGGGAGACTTTCTTTATGGCAAGCTAATCCGCTAGGGACTTTTTCTATTTCCTTTATGGTAGTACTTATAGTTGTATGTATGCATGAAATTTAGTTTCGGCTCGATCATTAACTCATTAATCATGGTTGGCTTTAGCCTATAATGACAACGGAGGTATATACGTATAGCATGAATATCTCTAGGTTACTCGATTTAGTTAAGTTTATGCAAAGTGCTTAGTGATTTTCTTTGAAGTTAAAAGTAGAGTACAGTGTTTTGTTTTGTTTTTGTTTTTTGAGATTGTCAAATCGAATCACAAGTTAAAATTTGGAATTTTCTTTTGCTAGAGTATATATATGTATATAGAGTATATGTATATGGTATATAGTATATATCGGTATATCGGTATTATTGAAGGTGCACAACAACAACAATGATTGTGTTTTGTTGCCAAAAGTATACATAGATACATTTCCATCCTTTGACACAGATGGCTTTCTTTTCCCTATATACAAACTAGAATCTAGGTTTTACGAATCAATTTGGTTGTATATACTCGTATAGTATGTAAGTGTTGTCCCATTAACAATGGTCTATACTATACATATACGCTAGAAGATTTGGGTTAACTTTGCTGAATGCCTCCTCCTCACAGGTTTTCCGTGCGTGGCACATTGTGTAGATAAAGTAATTAAGGGCTTTAAACTCTTTTCTTCTTACAAACTGGTCACGTACTCACGTAAAATTGGTGTTGCGTTGCATGTAAATCAATTCGAAATCGATACAAATCTTTAGTTATTAACTTAACAATCCCTTTCCGTTTCAATCGGCTCGCTATACTCAGATTATGTTCTATATATAAAAGTTTCATTGAAAATTCGTTTGCTGTTGCTGTTTTTTTACTGGGGGAGAAACCACTGGATACTGCTGATGTCTTGGATTATAGTTGTTAATGCAAAAGAAGGACAAATATTTTATAGTACATATATACGACATATATCCTATGCATCATGGTCAAAGTTCTGGTTACAATACGTATAGGATTTGTGGTAGGTTAAGTGTTATATCGTTGTTTGAGAGACCTTTACTTGGGAGAGGAGTTGGAGTTTTTACGGCTACTACGATTCTAGAATTAACTACGATGTCTTACCAGAAGATCAGCCCGTCTATGACATCTGATATGAGCTGGATTTTCAGATATCATAGCGGGAGCTGTTCACATTCAAAGTAATTACTTTAAATATATATTTATGTACATGTGAACCGATTCTTGGGGTCTTGCACATACTATATTACTAATTTCTACAGCTAGTAAGGTCCCTCTCCAGTGTTAATTATTTTGTTGCACTTCCACATGCAAGTATTCCTTTTTCTTTGGCTTATTTAACGCAAAATAAACTCTGAATTATGTACAAAATAAAACAATTAAATGTTGTGTAAATAAATATTAATAAATGTGTTGGTATTTTATTTGCGACTCACGCTAAATAAGGCGTATGGTATGGAGAATAACTGAATGAAAACGAAAGTTCGGAATTACAAATTAGGTAACTTATCCCCTAGGCTGCTTAAATGTTAATAACTAGCTTCAACTAGACTGTGTAATAGTTATAGTTTAGGGTTCAAAATGAATTGGGGTATATTAGATTTGTGGTAAAAGTGGATGTGTGTAACGTCCAGAAGGAAGCGTTTCCGACCCCATAAAGTATATATATTCTTGATCAGCATCAATAGCCGAGTCGATTGAGCCATGTCTGTCTGTCCGTCCGTCCGTCCGTCCGTCTGTCCGTCTGTCCGTCCCTATTAGCGCCTAGTGCTCAAAGACTATAAGAGCTAGAGCAACGACATTTTGTATCCATACTTCTGTAATATGTCACTGCTACAATTGTATTTCGAAACTTCGCCTCGCCCACTTCCGCCCCCACAAAGGACGAAAATCTGTGGCATCCACAATTTTAAAGATACGAGAAAACCAAAAACGCAGAATCGTAGAGAATGACCATATCTTCTAGACTGCTGAATCTGAATTGGATCGTAGCATTATTATAGCCAGAATGAAGAAAACAATTTCATTTTTTCTCGCCCTGTCTCTCTCTAACACACACGTATCATAGCCGGCTTTGCATAGCGCAAAACATTAGCGCCTATATCTCAGAGACTATAAGAGCTAGAGCAACCAAATTTTTTATCCACATTCCTATGATATCGGACCTTGACAGATTTGTTTCAAAATTTCGCCCCACCCCCTTCCGCCCCCAGCAAAGGACGAAAATCTGTGGCATCCACAGATCTCAGAGACTATTAGACCTGACTGTAGAGCTCTCACTGCTAACAACTATTTGTAATTTTTGACTGCAGAACTCACTGTTGATAGCTCACTGCTACAAGTGTGTTTCAAAATTTCGGCCCACCCCCTTCCGCAGCCATAAACAACGAAAATCTGTGGCAACCACAATTTTGAAGATAGGAGATAGGAGAAAATTAAAAACGCACAATCATAGAGAATGGCCATATCTACCAGATTGCCGAATCTTGCCTAATCCGAATCAGATCGGATTATTGTTATAGCCAAAAGAAACAAATCAATTTGCAGTGGCTACGCAGCGCCCGTCGACACGTTCTGACTGATTTTTCTGTCTCCCGCACGCACTCTTTGTCGTTTAATGTAGCCATACTGACTATGTATCGGGTATAAATGTAGAGTTGCGGTCGTAGCAGCAACTCACAACGTTCCCCCTCGTTTTTATTACAATTACGAATCGTCGGGGGCTGGCTGACAATCAATCTTACCCAGACTTCTGGAGCGACAGAAGCGTATGGTGCGCATCGTTTGGGCCATCATGTGCATCTTCTCAAAGTTCACGAGTCCGTCCAGGCTGGTCTTGTTTCCCTCGTGGGCGAAGGTCATGTCCCTCAGCAGCAGCGGCATGAACGGTATCAGGGGGGCGGCTGCAGCTTGCCCACAAACACGCGATACGCCCGATGGTTGCGGCTGGGGTCGATGAGGGCCTCGAACTCCTGAAAGATCTTCCTGAACTTTGACGGTATCTTCTCCCAGGTTTGCTGCAGCCGCGACACGGCCATGTTCGAAAGGCCCATCACCACAGCAAAGAAGGCGTTCAGATTCTGGTATTCCTTGCAACTGTAGAGGGGGGAAGCTAAGCAGGTAATCTGTCGCAACTTTTTAGAGGGAGGGGGCGTCACTTACTAGGCTGCCAGCTTAATGAACTTGCGGACCAGACCCACGCGCTTGCTCAGGCTGGGCGTGGACACGAGCTCGGTGACAATCCAGTACTGAACCTCGTTGAAGCGACGCAGAAAGACATCCAAGTTGGCCGTGATCTGTGGCAGGAGATGGAGCAGAGCAAAGCAGACAAAATTGATCAAATTCCTCAAGGCCACTTTTCCTGAAAGTTTTCCTTCTACACGTATAGTTTTTGGGACGTCTTAAATTACTTCGAGTGGGGCCAACTTCTGGCCAACTCAATTTGCAAAACAGATGACAAATGGCAACAGTTTTGTGGCCACTCTCTGGGAGGCTAATTACCCAAACGAGACGTTTCAGAGTTTTGGGCAAGTTTACCTTCCACTCCTGCACTCCTACAGGAGTCCACCCTCCCTCCACTACTCGCTCCACTCACCTTGCCGAAGTGATGGCGTCCAAAGGTGTGATAGAGCAATTCATATTCACGCACGGCATAGAAGAGATCCCACTCGAAGAGGGTGATGTGGTAGGCGAGCTCCTTGGTGCTCAGTATTTCCAAATCGATGTCCACACCCCCTGGGCATAGGCACAGATCACCAGGCCGTGCTGCTTGGCATGCTGCCGCAGCTTCTGCTGCTGGAAGCCCGGATGACACTCCACCTGGTTGACCACCGGCTTGATGCGGCAGTTCGCCAGTACACGCTCCGTCTGTGCGGCGTTGAAGTTGGATAGGCCGATGCTGCGGGCCAGGCCCAGGTCCACCAGCTTCTCCATCTCCCGCCAGGTATCCAGATAGTCCACATCCGTCAGCTCCAAAGTGCCATGGACATTGCTGTCGTTGTGGAACTTCTGGCCAACTGGCAGATGCATCAAGTACATGTCGATGTACTCCAGTCCCAGGTTGCTCAGGCTCAGTCTGAAGGCGCGCTCTACCAGTTCGGGATCGTGATGGATGCCACCCAGTTTCGTGGTGACAAACACGTCCTCCCGCTTGATCACTCCCCCTCCTCTATTTTCTCTCGAATTGCCTGGCCCACCTCCTGCTCGTTCTCGTAGACGAATGCGGTGTCGATGTGCCGGTAGCCAATGTCAATGGCATTGCGGGTGGCCTGGTAGGCCTCCGACTCGAACGACTTCCAGGTGCCCAGGCCGAGGACGGGCATTTCCTGGCCATTGCTCAGTTTGATTTTCGGCGCGAGACTTGTCATTTTGTCGATAATTAGAACGAATCAAACGTTTGTTACTAGATTGCGACGCGACTAGAGCTATGTTTTTTTGTAGATTATAGTCAGGGCAATCTGTTCCAGCACGTTGAAGGTGTCGCGGGCAAATGGTGGCCTGGCTCGCTCTGCCGGTTTCTGTAGTTTTTTCACCGCGCAGTGGGCAGCTGCTGTGTCATGCTGGTGACGTCACGGCCAGACACGTCACGGCTATTCCCACCAGCTCAACAGGCTGAAAAAAGCTCTTTTTCACAAAGAGTGTGAGAGAGCGCGAAACAGAGAGTGAAAGCTTTTGGCGCGCTCGCTTGAAATTCAAATTTACCAGGGCGGGAAAACGTTTTGTCGCTAACACATAAATCTTTATTTGAATATTAGTTAAGGTTTAAAATGTTAGACAATCAAAGATACATGCTGGTTTATTCTTAGTTGCACATTTAGGGTTTGGTTTGGCTTTAAAATATTTAGCTTTCTTTGCATAAAACTCACTGGGGATCGTCGTAATAGGGGTACTCGAACTATATAGTTATGTATATTCTGTTAATATGGTTAAATATCTCTGTTCCTGGTGGCGTTACACATTATGCACATTTATTATATGTTGTCTATGATTTCCTATTGAATATCAACTTAGTTGCCATGCCCTGGGGTTGCATCTAAATTGTTTGTTTGGTGTTTGATTCTTGTCGTGAGCTCCATTGAAAGGAGACTTCCACACTCTCTCTTCCATTACGTACTAGTCTGCTAGAGATTTATCTCTATTTCTTATATGGTAGGTAAGTAAACTGGAGATTGTATTGCGTTAGACATGTAGACACTGATTTGAACATCAAATTTTTGGGTATTTGTTTTAGCTACGGTTTGGTTCTCTTCTATTACGAACTAGTCTCTAGAGGTTTATTCTATAGACATGTAGACACTGATTTGAACATTTAGTATGTATGTATGTATTTTCGTTACAGTTGGGTTTTTTTACTGTGAACTCCACTGAGGAGCCTTCAAACTCTCCTCAAATTTGTACGAATACGTCAAGAGAGATCTATTCTATTTCCTATGCGATAGGTAAGTAAATTTGAGATTGTTCTGGGTAAGCCATGTATTAGACACTGATTTGAACATCTAGGTATACGTACATACATACATACATATGTATGTATCCGTATGTAGCTGATTTACGTTTTGGTTGTCTGCTGTTCGATTCTTACATTAAGCTGCATTCCATTGAGAAGACTTTCCTTGATAAACTCTATTCTTTATCTGCAAGAGACCTATTATATTTTCTATGCGGTAGGCATTGTAAGTAAACTGGAGATTGTATTGCGCTAGCCATGTAGACACGACACTGATTTTAAGATCTGTGTATTTTTATATATTTATGTACCCGTACCCGTAGTTTATTGACGGCTTGGTTGTTTGGTGTTTGATTCTTACTGTGAGCTCCATTGAGGAGACTTTCTTTATGGCAAGCTAGTCCGCTAGGGACTTTTTCTATTTCCTTTATGGTAGTACTTATAGTTGTATGTATGCATGAAATTTAGTTTCGGCTCGATCATTAACTCATTAATCATGGTTGGCTTTAGCCTATAATGACAACGGAGGTATATACGTATAGCATGAATATCTCTAGGTTACTCGATTTAGTTAAGTTTATGCAAAGTGCTTAGTGATTTTCTTTGAAGTTAAAAGTAGAGTACAGTGTTTTGTTTTTGTTTTTGTTTTTGAGATTGTCAAATCGAATCACAAGTTAAAATTTGGAATTTTCTTTTGCTAGAGTATATATATGTATATAGAGTATATGTATATGGTATATAGTATATATCGGTATATCGGTATTATTGAAGGTGCACAACAACAACAATGATTGTGTTTTGTTGCCAAAAGTATACATAGATACATTTCCATTCTTTGACACAGATGGCTTTCTTTTCCCTATACAAACTAGAATCTAGGTTTTACGAATCAATTTGGTTGTATATACTCGTATAGTATGTAAGTGTTGTCCCATCTACAAATGTCTATACTATACATATACGCTAGAAGATTTGGGTTAACTTTGCTGAATGCCTCCTCCTCACAGGTTTTCCGTGCGTGGCACATTGTGTAGATAAAGTAATTAAGGGCTTTAAACTCTTTTTTTCTTCTTACAAACTGGTCACGTACTCACGTAAAATTGGTGTTGCGTTGCATGTAAATCAATTCGAAATCGATACAAATCTTTAGTTATTAACTTAACAATCCCTTTCCGTTTCAATCGGCTCGCTATACTCAGATTATGTTCTATATATAAAAGTTTCATTGAAAATTCGTTTGCTGTTGCTGTTTTTACTGGGGAGAAACCACTGGATACTGCTGATGTCTTGGATTATAGTTGTTAATGCAAAAGAAGGACAAATATTTTATAGTACATATATACGACATATATCCTATGCATCATGGTCAAAGTTCTGGTTACAATACGTATAGGATTTGTGGTAGGTTAAGTGTTATATCGTTGTTTGAGAGACCTTTACTTGGGAGAGGAGTTGGAGTTTTTACGGCTACTACGATTCTAGAATTAACTACGATGTCTTACCAGAAGATCAGCCCGTCTATGACATCTGATATGAGCTGGATTTTCAGATATCATAGCGGGAGCTGTTCACATTCAAAGTAATTACTTTAAATATATATTTATGTACATGTGAACCGATTCTTGGGGTCTTGCACATACTATATTACTAATTTCTACAGCTAGTAAGGTCCCTCTCCAGTGTTAATTATTTTGTTGCACTTCCACATGCAAGTATTCCTTTTTCTTTGGCTTATTTAACGCAAAATAAACTCTGAATTATGTACAAAATAAAACAATTAAATGTTGTGTAAATAAATATTAATAAATGTGTTGGTATTTTATTTGCGACTCACGCTAAATAAGGCGTATGGTATGGAGAATAACTGAATGAAAACGAAAGTTCGGAATTACAAATTAGGTAACTTATCCCCTAGGCTGCTTAAATGTTAATAACTAGCTTCAACTAGACTGTGTAATAGTTTTAGTTTAGGGTTTTAAAAAAATAGATTCCATGCTCTGTTGTAGTATGTTTATACAAAATACTTTGCATAGGATAAGATATAGATATAGATATAGATGTACGTAGAAAAGTTGGTAGGAAATTATGCAGTTTTAGTGCTGTTGGTTTTGATGTCGTCTCCTCTAAATGTTTAGTATCACACTCGTCCATTGTTTGTTTTGTATTCACTATGTATGTATATTCTTCTCTCGGCCTCCGTTGGGAATCCGGATTCCGGATTCCGTTCCCCCGAATGTCAAATTTGTGGTTTTGTTTTGTTTCGTTTCGTTTCGTTTTGTACTAAAGCAAAAAGTTTGTGGTTCGCATTGAAATGCATTTTGGGTTGGGTTGGGTTTCAGTTCATTTGAAAGTTCAGATAGTCCATAGTTGGCTCATAAATACTCTACTTAGCCTAGGCTAATTCGAATGCGAATGCAAACAGAAGTTTTGCAAGGGGCTGTTTTCGAGACCGCGGTTCTGGGCAGCTACAGCTAAGCTCGTATCTGTGCAGCTAATTGCAGATTGCTGGTTGATTAACACTTAACACACACATTTGGTTAGACACTTAAGTACTCTCTCTACTGGCTAATACGATCTGCTATATCTGGGCTATATGTTATCTGCTATCTGCTTAGAGCTTCCTGGTGGGCTCCACCTTCTGCGACATGGCCGTCAACACTCGCTGGTTGTCGATGACCCGAAAGCTGCTGATGTAGGAGCGCACCTCGCCCTCGCTCTTGGGTGATGGCGGCTCCAGTCCTGCCACAAATTGGTTAATTTTTATTACAATTACGAATCGTCGGGGGCTGGCTGACAATCAATCTTACCCAGACTTCTGGAGCGACAGAAGCGTATGGTGCGCATCGTTTGGGCCATCATGTGCATCTTCTCAAAGTTCACGAGTCCGTCCAGGCTGGTCTTGTTTCCCTCGTGGGCGAAGGTCATGTCCTTCAGCAGCAGCGGCATGAACGGTATCAGGGGCGGCTGCAGCTTGCCCACAAACACGCGATACGCCCGATGGTTGCGGCTGGGGTCGATGAGGGCCTCGAACTCCTGAAAGATCTTCCTGAACTTTGACGGTATCTTCTCCCAGGTTTGCTGCAGCCGCGACACGGCCATGTTTGAAAGGCCCATCACCACAGCAAAGAAGGCGTTCAGATTCTGGTATTCCTTGCAACTGTAGAGGGGGGAAGCTAAGCAGGTAATCTGTCGCAACTTTTTAGAGGGAGGGGGCGTCACTTACTAGGCTGCCAGCTTAATGAACTTGCGGACCAGACCCACGCGCTTGCTCAGGCTGGGCGTGGACACGAGCTCGGTGACAATCCAGTACTGAACCTCGTTGAAGCGACGCAGAAAGACATCCAAGTTGGCCGTGATCTGTGGCAGGAGATGGAGCAGAGCAAAGCAGACAAAATTGATCAAATTCCTCAAGGCCACTTTTCCTGAAAGTTTTCCTTCTACACGTATAGTTTTTGGGACGTCTTAAATTACTTCGAGTGGGGCCAACTTCTGGCCAACTCAATTTGCAAAACAGATGACAAATGGCAACAGTTTTGTGGCCACTCTCTGGGAGGCTAATTAACCAAACGAGACCTTTCAGAGTTTTGGGCAAGTTTACCTTCCACTCCTGCACTCCTACACTCCTCCCTCCACTACTCTCTCCACTCACCTTGCCGAAGTGATGCCTTCCAAAGGTGTGATAGAGCAATTCATATTCATGCACGGCATAGAAGAGATCCCACTCGAAGAGGGTGATGTGGTAGGCGAGCTCCTTGGTGCTCAGTATTTCCAAGTCGATGTCCACACCCTCTGTGGGGCACTCCTGCTCCTGCAGCTGTGTCTGGAAAGGAAAGGAGCAAACAATAGCAATAGAGAAGTCTGGACTGTCGTTGGCTGCGCTGCTGGGAGTGGGCTTACCAAGGCATCCAGATGATCCTTGACGGAGACAAACAGACGGCCGTTGAGCGAGAGGCCAGTGGGTATACTGACGTCGTTATCCTTGAACACGGAGCGCTCTCCGTTCGACCTGACTTCGACGAGGCACAGGTCCTCGGGTCCACGATTCAGCTGCAGCTTGTCGGCGGCACAGGCCTTGATGAGCTCCGCCGTGGTGTGCATGGGGAAACGCAGGGTGCAGTAAGTGTGGTCGGCGCAGTATACCCGGAATATGACTGCACAACGAGAATGGAGAAACGATCCATTTGCATACGAGTATCTCCCACAGAGGGCTATCCAAACACTTACTGTCGTCGTCCGGCCGTATCACCGTCTTTGAGGGCGTTGCGTTGCCACTGAACAGACAAATGGGTTGGCCATTCGGGGGCAGCTTCCATTTCTGTCCGGCGTTCTGATTGCGATCCTCCTGGTAGCGAGCCATCTGGGTGAGCACATTGTGCACGATGCTGGTCTCCTCATTGAGATCGGGATCGGCCTCCACCTCGGCGGCCAGGTCCTCGATGAAATCACACACACTAGGCTCCTCGAAGGCCGCATGCCGCACGGCCATGACCCACTTCTGCATGAACTGGATGACGCGCTTCTTAAAGTTGACTATATACTCACGATCCTCGGGTGTCTGGGCGTCCTCATGGGTATCGCAATGGAAGGTACACAGCGGTTAAGGCGAGAAACCAATTTCGTTGGAGATTCAGATTTGGAATTGGGTTTGGATTTGGGCTTGGAGTCCTGAATCTGTCTGTCTGCCTACACCATTCAACAGGGTTCTGTTGCCGTTGCCGTTGCCGTATGCTTATTGATGCCCCTTTCCCCCATTGTTCCCCCTTGTTCCCAATCAAGTTGCTTAGTTCGGGCCGAGGGTCCTGCTTATTAAACACATCACGTATTCCAATGCAGATTGTGGGATTAGTTTCAGGCATCATTGGGCATGGCTTCAGTCTTCTCTACCTCACATCCGGCCCGCCGAACAATATCCCATTCCATCTTCGGTGAAACATTTCTGAAAATGCTTGCCCCGGCAAAGCCATCTTCATTGCGGCTTTTGTTTCGACTGAAGCTCTACTGTTGGACTCTGCCCCGGACGGAAGTGTTTTGCTTGTTAGCATTTGTGCCACACTCTACGTAAAAGCCCACTCCTGCACCACCACCCCCTGGACTGGGCGTCGGAACTGTGTGGTCTGGATCGGGGTCATGTGTGGCTTGCGTGCTGCCAACACTTAAACTGTCGCCGTGGAGCTGTTCCGTTGCACACCCAAGGGGAACGTGACTCTCGAGCAGTACTCCTGAATCCAACACTGAACTTTTGGCGTTTTTAAAGTGCCAGGGACTGAGTGGAGCGGAGGCCTTTAGTGTGGTGGAAGAGGCTTTAAAATGGTTTGACCCCCAGTGTCCAAAAGAGGCGCATAAGCTTTGGGACGTGGCTGGCATGGCAAAGGCCAACACAGACTACAGACTACAGACTACAGACCACAGACTGATGGCTGATGGAAAGGTAGGGGAAATTCATGAGTAGTGAAGATTGTTGCTTTGGAAAAGGATATTAATTGGCCAGTTCATCAACCAGCTGCACCACGGGCATGAATACAATGTGGGTGAGCAGAAAGTCATCCAGGAAGGGATCCATACCGCCAACGGACTGACCCAGCCGGGTCTCCAGTAAGTGCTCCAGCATCTTGGCCGGTGTGCCCGACATGACCGTGTATCTGTGGGGGAGAGGGGAGGCAGAGACAGAAACAGAAACAGAAACATCAAATTGAATCCATCTACTTGCTCTGACTTTCAATTAAATTTGAGCGGACATTAAAAATTGATTAGCCACTCACTTGAATGCCGAATGCTGTCCACGTTGCTTGGCCACACGCTCCAGCACTAAAACATCCTTGCCGTGCTCCTGCAACCTCAATGTATTGGCCTCCACATCGCGCAGTATCCGGTTGAAATGCTCCTTGTCCACGCGCAGCAAATGGCAGTTGTTCTCCTTGAGTACAATGGTAGCAGCTCTGTCGGCAGAGAAATCCGGACAAATATTCAGAAAATGCGGAAAATTCGGAAAATTCGGAAAATTCGGAAAATTCACAATTCGGAAAAACTTTCAGCTTGTGCAAGAAACTTTTGAATGGATAATATTTCGCTATATCCGTATGAATTTTCGTTAATAACAAAACTACTATTAAATTCTACCATAGCTGATGGAAAAGTTGCACAAAATTTGCTTGCCGCTTAATCGCTGCGTGCGAAAATGTCAAATGGAAAACCTCACGCTTCGTGGGGCAGACAGTAATTTTTTTATTTTGTTTTTCCCCACACGTGTGCCGCGACCAGTAAAAGTATTTAAATTGCATTTCAGCGGCAGAATATTTGCAGAATCCACCAATTTGCATCTGCGGCGGTCAGACAGTCAGAAAATTCAATCAATATACGCCGGATTATTCCACAAGAAGCTACAGCTCCTGGCATACAGAATAGTAATAATAATACCATCATATTTTCCTGGAATAAATAACCAGCTTAAATGAGTTATCCCTGGGATTCAATTATTTTATCCTACGAATACAATGGAACTGGATTCGCCTTTGACAAGACCAAACTCTTTCCTGTGCTCCCCAAGTTTGGAGAACGGCTTACAAATTGCCCCTGGGCTTGGGCTAATATTTTGTTTCAATTTTCAATTGTTTGCTCTAAATGCCACACAATGCCTCTTGTTATCAGTCGTTGTCTTGCCTGTTGCACCACGGGGAGAGGCGGCGACTGACCGTCGCCTTGTGGGGCCTTGGCCATTGTCCGCTTTGTGGCATTGTCAACGCAGAGAAAACACAATGCGCACGAAATGCATGAGTAGAAAACCACAGACTGTAGTACAGAGAATAGAGAGAACTTTCAGCCACTAGCTCGAGAGTTTAAGTTGGGAACAGATATTGGCCAACTAGGAGTTTTTCAAAGATGCAAACGGACGCTGACGACGAATAGCTCGACGATTATGAATGGATTAGCTTCTAGACCAGATCTGTCCTCTCGACCCCACTCTTACCTGGGTGCGTCGTTAATCAAGGCCAGCTTTCCAAAATCATCGCCCGTCTTCAGGGTAGCCACAGTTCCCTTGCCGTGTATCACAACATCCACAGACCCTTTGAGGAGGATGTACCAGGAGCGTCCTTCGTCGCCTTGATTGAACACTGTTGTTGTGGTCGTTGTTGTTGTTGTTGTTGTTTTTTAGTTTTGTTGCAATGGGTTAAACGTGTTAAGGGATAAAAGTCTTTATTAGTACTTATCATTTTGGCTTTAGGGGCTTTATGCGAGAGGGGGTGGTCGTGGGGCGGTCCTCCTTTATTGAGCCATAATTAGTTGGAATTTAATTAAAAAGTTTCCCAAAACTTTGCTTTTTGGCTTCGAAAGTCTCTAGAGTTTTGAATGCTGTGGCTGTGGGCCAATACTCACATATTGTGCCCGCCTGGGCATGAGCCTCGAACACGAATATCGATGAGAGCTCCCGCTTGATGCTGGTCGAGAGATGGGAGAGAGCGGCAATGTGGACGAGCTCCTCAAATACCAGCTCCAGTTCCTCCGAAGTCCGTTCGTGAGAGCTGCGAGTCAATGATTGAATGATTGAATATGCAACAATGTGCGCTTGTGTGTGGTTGTGTGGCACTTACGGTTTGCGCAATATCATACGCAAAGTGGCGTCCGGGCCACGTTGGAAGAGGGCACTCAATGCCTCGCGTATATGCTCGTTGGCCGCGTGTTGATCCTCTGCCTGGGGGATGCCGACCGCCGGTGCACCGCCTTCTTCGTCCAGCCGGAATCGATACAGAAAGCACTTATCCTTGAATGGCTGCTCTTTGTTGACTGCGGCGGAATCGAGTAAAATTAATATGAGAAGGCCTGTTAAGTGCGAAAACGGCCGCATTAACTGCCGTGGCTTACCATGTGTGAGAACGCCTTCCTCGACCAGGGCCTGCCACATGCCCGCCGCCTGGGCGCGGGTGTGCACAATTGGGGCGAGGTTGACCAGCCAATCGACGAGCTCAGTGCCGGGTGCGCACTTTCGTATTAGCTTTCCCGATACCTCCGCAGAACAGAGAGGAAGATAAAGGGATAATTAGCATCATAAAAAAGTTAGTCGTCCATTTGTCCCTCCTACCTTGCGATCCTTCAGGCAGCTTGAGTTGTCGGCCACGAGTAATGTGCGTAGAGCCCAGCCCATGCGGCTCATAGCAGGACTCGGTGTCTGCGAAATAAGTAAACAGTGAACTAAAAATAAACTGCCCTGAGATGTTCAGCCCATGTACATTCTAATGCTGCCCTGCCGTACACCTTTAAGGAATACATTATAATTTATCGCTTAAAAAGCCGACTCTAAGCCTGTGTAAAGACTCCCTTTCGCATATCGAGAGATTATACTGGCATTGTCCCTTAACTAAAGCCAGATTAAAGTTTGTACTACCAAAAGATTGGAGCTTTCAGGGCAAATGTCAAAGCCAGAAGGACAACAATTTTACAGAAATCCTTTGAAAGGGACATTTTCCCATTTCCAGCAGCCTCATGAATAACACATAAATATTTTGTAATTCCCCTGACAGTTTCTGGAGCAGCAAATTAACTCATTTGTCGTCGTCAATGTCGGAAAAATTATATTCATAATATTTACGCGCCTGTGGGTGGGCTACGAGCATGCATACATACATACATACATATATATGTAGATATGTATATCCCTTACTGTGGATGCTCTCCGCTTACCTCGGTGATGGGCAATGCTGGGTTGGGGTGGTCCGGGCTGAGTGGGCGCTTGGTGGGCGATGTGGCGGCTGCCGTCTGCTGTACGCTAGGACCAAAACCTATCAAATATCCCACAGCAGTTTATTTTAATTAATGTTTTTCCAAAATGTGTCTGCGTCTGTGTCTGTGTGCGTGTGCGTGTGTGTGACTGGATGTGGATGGCTGCCCAGTGTTTAATGTGAGTTTAATATGTTTATTCAATCAGTTTTATGTGCGCATAAATATCGTGGTGATTTTAATGCGGCTTTCCCCCGTTTACGTACCGTTCTTCAATTTGCAATTGGTGAAAATGTCATTCATCAACTCTTTGTTCTTCTGCAATTAAAAAAACATTCAAGTAAAATGTCCATTAGTCGGGGGCTTAGACGGGGCGGTATTGTTTTCTTGTTATGTTTTCTGTTTTCTGTTTTATGTTTTCTGTTTATTCGTGATAATTGCAATGCCAAATTCCAATTACGTTGCTCATTTCGAATGCCGTCGACTGCGGACGCGCCGGCTGCCCACGCTCCAGGCGACGCCGTCGCTTAATGACCGCGGAAGTGGCACCAGCTGTTGGAGCCCCGGCGGTTCTCTCTGGCTCCAGCACCTGTGTCTGTGACATTTGCTGCTCATGGCTATCACTGTGACGTCGATAGTTCAAGAGAACGCACAAGGCTGCCTCATCGCTGGCCACAATCTGAGCGGACCAGCGCTGACGCTGCCTCTGCCGCTGCTGCTGCTGCTGCGCAGCTGACATGTGGCAACTTTCTTTCTTTTCAACTCTTTCAGCTCGCAGGTAATTACTGCCAAACGCTGCTTTGTGCACTGATAAATGGGTCTGACAAATGCCTACAGAGACCCGAGACCCGAGACCCGAGACCCGGGACTTTGCAAATTCTTATCACTCGCAGGGGTTGTCAGAGTGTTTCAGTTCTGTTTCAAAGTATTTTGTTAGAAAACAGTGCACCAGTTGGGTGGCGACGCCTGGCAACTCTTGAGGCTCTGCCACCTGATAAGCACAAAACGCTGGCGTTGTCGTTGTCGTTGTCGTTGTCGTTGGCGACGTCGACGCTGACGTTAATTAAACTCACTTCGTTTATCAAACGCACAGCAGGGCCAAAATAAGCGGAGCCAATTAGGCAGTGGGAGAGAAAGAGCGAGCATAGGGGTGGAGAGGCTCAGAAGGTCTTCGCCTTGAACCGAATTCACAAATGCATTCTGATTAAACCTTGTTCGGTGGCATTTGAATGGGAAAAAGATGTTGTCACCCAGAGAAAAAGCCCTGAAATTTTAATATTTACACACAGAGATTTCAAAATTGACACCAACAGATTTGACCCTAGAGTGGAAATTGTAAGAAGAAATTTCTTTCACTTACATTTTGTTATAAATATGAAAATATTCGATTTAATTATATTTAATATAAAAAATAAATATATTTCATATTTATAACACATTTGTAGGAAATAAATGTAATATCTGTGTACATATGTGTGTACATATGTACATATATTATTTATTTATTTTAAAGATTTGTATATATTTAGATTTAATATGGGCCGAATTAAATAGACATTTTAATACATTTTTATGTGTAAGTCCCTATGACTAATTTCACTTTTTTTTTATTTAGAAAATCGAATATTCTATTTAAACATGGGTGTGCTTCTCTTTACTATAACATTTTTCCCTGAGTTCAGGTGGCAACAATTTCAAATCGCGTGACTTAGAGCAACAGACTTTACAGTGCAATGAAATCAATAAAGCATACACATCTAACATCATAAATTGGCAACGAATTGGTTCGCAAATTTACTTTAAATTAATTACTCCGGAAAATGTGTCCCTACTCCAGTCGTAAGCCTTGAAAATCCTTCAGCTTTTGCCTCTGCCTCACTGGTGCGTGGTGCTCGGCTGCCGGTGCACATGTGCAAATTGAGTTTGTGCATAAATAAATAACCACATGGCCGTGGACATGCAACTGTGTGCATGCCACTGGGCATTCAATACAGCTCGTACCCACCCACCAACCCCATAGGAATGAAATATTTATGGACTGAGGATTACGCAGGCCACATGTTTGGAAATGCTATTGCTACTGTTGCATCAGCCGCCTGAATGCCATTTATTAGGCATAAAGTGCATCCGAAATTGAATGCAAATATGTTTTAATCAAATGGCATTGAAATTGAAAAGCAATTGAAAGCCGCATTCAAAGTATAACGCTTCAATAGAGCTATGCCACATTTACCGCAAGAGCCGAGTGCAATATCCGCCATTGATTACGCCACAACTAACATCCTCCTGGCAGGCAGTAGATGAGGCTGCAGTCTGGAAACCAAACCGAAACTTGTCCCAACAAACGGAACCCGATCCAATTGCAATTGCAATTGAATTCAGTTGGTCTCGACTCGACTCGACACGACTTGTCCAATCGCATTACGGGTGGTACGAGTCTTGTCCGGTATAATTGGCAGCCATTGGATGCTGGTCGATAGCTGCTCTGCAGCCATTTTTAGCTGGGAGCGAAATGAGACCGTTAATTAGCCCGAAATTCTATTTTCTCCACTCACCCGCTCATGGTCTGCCATATGGGTCGACAATTGCTTTATCTGACATTTTCAATTTGCCCTCCAGTCGGGTAAATATTTGTGCACAAATCAAACACTCGACTAGGACAAGGACCAGGACCAGAACCAAACGCGAAAGGTTATATCGAGTATACTCCGTACGAGCATGTTCATTTTACTTACTCCTTTTCAATTTTCCTCGCCCTCGTCCTCGTCCTCGCCGCCCCCGGATTTTATCGCATTTACGCAGTTCAGAGAACTGAACGCAGAGCGAGGGAATTCCCCAGTTTCCAACATTTTTATGGCTGCTGCTGGTGCTACTACTACTGATGATGGTGCAGCAGTGGCAGCTTCCACTTTCACTCCATTGTTGCACACTGCGTATACGTGATATGTGGTGGCCCTGCTGTCGCAGCTACTTTGTTATCGCTCACCCTCTCTGCCGCTCTGCCACGCTGCCACTCCCCCCTTGCCACTAACCGCTTGTGTTGCTTTTGGGTTAGCCAATGTTGGCGTAATGTTGCAAAATAGTATATGCCCCAATTTGAGGTTTTCCTCCAGCTCGTTTTTCTCTCTCTTTCTTTTGTGAGGAATAAGGTAAATATACATTCATTCACTCTGTCCGCCCCTGAGTGGGGGCCCTCCATGTGTGTGCTCGTGTGGTTTATACCTTTTGTGCGTGCCTTAAGGGATGACTTTTTGGGGCTTCCCCCTCCCTCAGCTGCCCCAAAAATGGCATTGTTAGTGAGGGTTCCGAATTTACAGAGAAATTTTGCATTTTTACACTGAGAAAAGTAAGGAAAATTCAGTACTCAAGCGAAGTTTAATTGAATTTTCGACTTTGGAGAAGGAGAAGAGTCCCTCCATCATTTCGGCTGTATTAATCTCGTTTCTTGCAGTGCATTTTGTGTGCAGCTCAAACATTTACTATTTGCCAGAAGTAAGCCCCCGGCTGGGGGGAAAAGGAACCCCATCCCATCCCATCCCATCACTATATCCGTAAGTACATTCAAATCCTGTGGCTTGACTAAGGCAAATTCCAATTGATATTCTATTGATATTGCCTTTGAATTGTATACTGCTGATAGGTGGATAAAATATTATATATATATAAGTATGAATGCATGTAGTTCCATTTAATTATCGCTTGTACTTGGGCGAATTTCCCTTAGGTCCTGGCAAGCATAGCCGCTAACGCGGCCAGGACATGCAACAAGAAAATGGAAACGAACATGAATGATGCATTGCAATAAGCCTGTCATTACATTGTAATGCCATTTGCCGCACATAAACAGAGACAACACAGAACAAACTACTTGGCCCACTAGAGCACCTTGGCTTAATTCCCCCACCCACCTGCGCCCACTGCTACGCCTAGCCAGAGCCAGACACAGAGCCAGAGCCAGAGCCAGAAGC
This sequence comes from Drosophila lowei, assembly GCA_008121275.1. Classification (NCBI taxonomy): domain Eukaryota; kingdom Metazoa; phylum Arthropoda; class Insecta; order Diptera; family Drosophilidae; genus Drosophila; species Drosophila lowei. The sequence goes on from CM017778.1 coordinate 4,544,140, forward strand.
ACTTAACACTGAGGACTCAGAGTTGCCGGCATGTGTTCGGGCTTAGGACTGTGAGGCGGTTCATTAGGAAAAAGATGTTAGACGGGTCGGGGTCGGGGTTGGGGTCGGGTTCGGGACCGGCGAGCATCATTAAATGTTAATTGAAATTTTAATTAAATACTTTCGGCACTGACGAAGGCATACCGCAAATATGTATGCCAGGACGTTGCTCTGCCACATGGTGTGAGCATATGTACATATCTGAATATCATTTGATTCATGCATCTATCCATCACAACTGCTCATTAACATGAAGGGGAACGAGGGCTGTCTGGAGGTGGATTTGATGAGCGACTGCTCCTTTTTGATGTGGTTTAAAGTGCGCAAGAAAGAAGGGAACTTGAACCTGAGTCCCCAATGGAATTGTATGTTAAGAACTTACCTCCCAAATGAGTCGAAAATCCTGCTGCTCGACGCGCAGCAGCTCGCAGGTTGTCTTCGTCACGACGGTGCTATCGCGTGGCAAGTCGTGCAGTACGGTCTCCCCAAACGTGGCGCCCACACCCAGGTTGCACAATGTTACGGAGCTCTGTAAATAAATAAAGCCAGTGGATTCGGGTTAGATGCAGCAGGAGAAACAGTACCTTGAAGTGGCAAAAGTCTGTATCGGAGAGTGTGCACTACCTGTGCAGTTTAAACACTTTGTGGCCCCCTTGGTTTCTTACACAATTAGCAGATACGACTGCAATTTGCTTGTGGCTGGTGGCTTTGTGGATGGTAGTGGGGCTTACCCATTCCCAAAAAAACAACGGAAACAACTGCGGATGTGCCACGCCACCAACTGTCTGTCAACCAAAGCAATAACCGTGGCTTAGAGCCCAGAGCTCGGAGCTCGGAGCTCGGAGCTGCTGAGTGTTGTCTAACCGCAGCAGCATTGCAATGACATTTTCAATTACCAACTCGGGTTTGCATCTGTGCTGTCCTGTCCTCTTGGTGCTGCTGCTGGCTGTTGTTCTTAGCTGATTCTGCCGCTTGTTTGTTTGCTTGTTTTCCCACAAGAAACACAAGTTCTTGGCCCGAGGGCCCTCACAGCCTAATTCCAGGAACGGGGGCCGCCCTGCCATGTAATTGGCTTAAAACAGGGCTTACTACAGCGCCACCGCGGAATTAGTTAAACTCGCATTACCCCTGCATGTCGGGTATGTACGTGTGCGTTTGCAGTTATTACACCGCGAAAAAGCAAAGCCCGTAAAATATTATTTAATTAATTCCCACTGTGTGTTTAATTACAAATGCTATTTGCCGCCGTTGGTTTCTTTTTGTGTCCAAAAGCAGCCCGGAAATTTCATTCGCTTTTCTTGTTGATTTATTGGGGCTTTTGTTTTTTGACAAGCGTCACAAAAATACTTGGTCTTGCTCTTGGTCTTTGTCTTCTCCAACGTCGCGCCTTCTTTTGGCCACGTTAAATTTGATTGCTTTCTAATTTATTGCAGCATTAACAGTTGACCCACAGACACAGCCACAGACGGAGCTGGAGATGGAGATGGAGAAAGATGGAGAAGAGAGACAGAAAGAAACGAAACGAAAAAGAGGAGAAGCAGAAAAAGAAACAATTTATCCCCGAGTATTTCCCTTTTTGTAATTTCCCTAAGCCGCCGAGAATTGAATTCAATTTCCAGTCCAAACAAAAATATTTTTAAAAGCTGTGCGCGTCGCAAGGGATAACAAATTTTGTGGGATGAGGGGCGTTTGTCTGTGATGTAATTTTGTAATTTTTATAAATACTCGTATAAATTGATCAAGTGTGAGGTGAAAGATACTCCGGGTAGCTCTTCGACTAGCTCAACAGTCTGGAGTATCTTTTGGAGTGAGAGTAATGGCAGTGGAGAGGTACTTGAGCTTGATCTACCTGTTTCCAAAGCAACAAACGGAAAGGTATCTGCATATTTGAACAGATTAACATGTGATGAAGTGCATCTTTGTTCAGGGATTGGGTAGTATGACTACCTCCATCTTTCAAGCCCACTAACTAGCCCTTGAGTATCTTGTTGGTAGGTTAAACACTCATTTGGTTTGATTGTGCTGCCCATGGAGAGCGATGAAGGCTATGAGCAGCAAAGGTCTGTATCGAATACGCTACTATTCCCCTACATAAGGATACGAATATCTGTAACCATATGTAACCATAACGTACATTTGCTGCAGTCGCTGCTGCTGCATTTATTCGGGGCATGCAACGCCATGTTTTACCTTCGCATAATGTCGCGTTGATTGCTCCACGTTGTAGGTACAACTGCGACGGAACAACATGGTCCTGTGTCCTGCTGTCGCTTGATTCGACTTTTAGTGTTAGTTTTAGTTTTTTCCAGCAACACTTCTTGCATAGATGGAATATTCAATCGAAAAAACACACACAAACAGCATTGGCCAAATGCAAATTGGATACCGGAGTGTTATGCACCATTTCGGTGGGATGCTGCTCGATGGCGAATCGATTGCGAATCGATTGCGACGTGAGGTCAACAAAGAGACTTGCCACTAGTTATGGGCACGAGGCACGCGCTGCCGAAAGTGTGGCCAAACATTCCTGGGCCGTGTGGGGCACTATATGCGACTGTTGATAAATGACATGGAAGCGTGTCTCAGAGCGGGCTATATGTACTTTTTACTACCAAGCTACGAGGGTTTTATTATTATTACTTTTTCATTTATTATTTATTATTTTTTTGCTTTTTGGCTTTTTTGATAATATTTCAGCGCGTACCACTTTCAATTGGAGCTACACACTCCCATTCCCATTCACATCCACATCCACTTCCAGCAGCTCTTTGGGTCTTTCGCAGGGGCTTTCAATGAACCGCGCGGCGTCGCGTCGCAAAGCAAACTGAAATTGGAGTTGGAGCACGCCAACGGATGATGCCCCCGTGTGAGGCAGCCAGCTAGCGAGAAACTGTTGCATGTGTGCACACATGTACTGCCTGTCTGCTCTTTTGTGCAACTCTTGGCTGGCAGTTGCTGGTGTGTGGCCAACAGCAGCAACAAAGGCCCAGAAGACCGCCGGCTAAGTGGAGCGTTCGATGCGATGACAGCTCAATGGCCCATTGATGTCATACTCGTATTTGTATCTCAATGTACTCAATGCACAGTGGTCAGCCCCCAGTGGACGACATTCTAATTTGATCAATGGCGAAATAATCACCACGTGAAGTCGAGCTGGCTAAAACGCACGAAAAGAAGGCCACATTCTGGAAGAGCATCTTAAATTCGTGGATCTGTTGACGGTTTTCCTCTTTCCCACCCAGTTTAGCCGCCTTTGACGGACTTTGCTGTCGTTTGATGCATGCACGTCAGGCGAAATGCAATTAAGCCAGAGCCCAGGCCCTGGACCAAGAGCAAGACCAAGCCCACATCCACATCCACATCCACAGGCACAGGCACAGCCACACCGATAGCGACACCGAACCCATATCGCTGTCACCCATGTGCGTCACTGCAGTGGTGGCTGCTGCCCAAATGTCCACTCCATGGGGACCTTTTGTTGGGCTGCGCGCTTGGAGAACTTTTCACGCACCTATGAGCACGCTTCCGTCCGTTGCAGCAGAGCTCTGCCGTATGTTGCAGAGGCTTCCTCTACTGCTGCAGCGTGTCTCGCATTGCAATCCACTCTGGCCATCTCCGTTGGGCAAACCAGAGTATGGAGCCGACTTTGGGGCATGGTCATGCGAATGACTTGTTTTTAGGATGCTCCTGCTAATGGAATTTCGGATGAGCGAAGCTTCCAGCCAGATGCTGGGAGCAGCGCGAGATTTTCCCTTGAGAACTGGCTTGCTCTAAATAACAACAGCCAACGTTAAGTATTTCAATGTTCAGGTTGAATAACCTTGACACTTTTATTTCATCTTTTTCATTTTTTTGGTTTTATTCGGTTGTGTTTTCTTTGTTTTTTTGCTTTTTACCCGGACCGCAATTGTCCGCAGTCCGCCGTCCGTCGTTTCTGCCGGGGCTAGTAATTACGAGTATTTCGCTTGGCCCTCCTACGGTGAAGGTAAGGCTCCGGACCAAGTCAATGACTGCTCGAAATGAGTGGGCAGGCAGCACTGTATCCGCCAGAAACAACGCCAGCGACATGTGCCGCAGAAAAGCAGCAGATATTTCCCTCAGTGTTTTCGAGGTGTCAAAATAAATCAGTGTCGTCTCTCAGTCCGTTCCATTCGTTTGTCTAATTAATTATGCTAATTAGGTCATCATTAATTAATATGCAATGTTTTTGCTGTTTGTGTGGTTTTTAACAGGTTAATGATTCAATGAATTACCACAAACAAAAGAGAATTTCCAATTCATTTGCTGACAAGTTAATGATCTCCACCGTAGAGGAGATAATTATTTTTATTTTTATAAAATTACATTTAATGCTCTCCCCCGTTAGAGTCGGGCCCATTAAAGAACTGCCGGTTGCACGTGCACGTCCCCAGTTTTCCCAGTTTTCCCAGTTCTCCCAGCTGCCTCATTTTCCACGGGTTGCATGTGGCGATGACATAAACATAGATAAACATTCGGCCCCACCTGCACCTGCAGCATCATTAAAAAAGTTCTTGCAACTTTATTAATCCGAATGAACGGTGAAAAAACACTTTGAGTACGCACCAAGCTGGCTGGCCCATAAAGCGGATTTCCCTTTGCCACTTCATTCCTTTTTTCCCCATTTTCCCGGCAAAAAATGAACAGAATATGTGAAAAATTCTCATTTGAATATATGCAAATATAAAGAACGAAAAAAGGATGCTCCTGCGTCAACCCTCGAACGGCGTCCTCGTCTGCTGCTGTCAGGCAATTCGGGGCGTCCTGCTAATGCGCCCCAAAGTATGCAAAGTGCAAAGGAAACGCTCAGGGCGAAGGAGCCGAGCAAAGGAATAGTTCTGATGGCATTCCCCCATTCATACCGCATACCGAAGGCATCATTCAATCGAAATGTAAATAACAAAAGTTCCTCAAGCGGAAAAAACTTTCGCAGACAAACTGCGAGCGGAAGACGATTTCCATGTTGTTCTCAGACATTTCAAAACTTTCAATAAACACAAAAGGACTTATTTGTGTCTCGAAAAATAGGACTCAAATAATTATTTCATCATTGAGTATTCGAATTGCCAATCATATTGCCATGTGGCTTATCAACCTCTAACGATAGCTTGAAGATAGATTTGCAGTGGGTAATGTCTTCATTTAACAGGAGAGTTCATTTGGGCAGAAACAATTCAGTAAATGACAAGAAGTCGGCTTCTATGTACAGTGTACACAGAACAGAGATAGCCCGTTCGGTCGGCAACAAATGAAGTATTGTTGGTGGATCAAAGCTTTTAATACCCTTCCAAATTCTGCATTCGGACACTCACCGAAAAATACTTAAAATAAATATAATACGAGTATGAGTTAGTATAAATAAATATGAAATATATTTGAATGAAAGTGTAATTTTAAAATTTAACGCCTATCGATCCCTAGGCAGTTTTGTGATATAGAGCTCAGATAGATTAGGTACTAAATTATATTTAAAACGTACACTTGTGGCTCGCATTGAAAGACTAGAAGATTGAACGTCAGACTGGAGAAGATATATGTAATATAATATCCCCTGTAGGGGTAGACAATCGCAGAGCGACGCCGCCAGTGTAAAACGTACTGTATACAGATAAGATACAGATACACAGATAAGGTGGCGTAACAAGTTTGGCCATTAAAATTATCTCATCGCCACTAGACGACGGCATTGAACCATGCCGTTCACTCTTCAAACGTTCAAACGTGGTTGTGTTATTATTCCCCTTTAATGCTGGCTCTTTAAAAGCCAGCCACAACCCTACCTCAATTAGCCGGCTCGGGTTGCATGCTCCAGAGCCATATTTTAATTTGGGGTTTCCAATGTAATGGTGGAGCAGCAGCAGCCCCATGAGTGAGGCATGTGGTATGCAAAGCATGTGAGCGTCTGGGAATATTAATTCATTTACCTCAGCCCGTGCGGAAGAGAGTCATTGACTCTGACAGCGCACAAAGGCCGTGGCCGGGTGAGAAATTTCGATTACTTCAGCCCGAATGCACTTTACGAGCACGAAGTTCAAGTGTGGAACGCGTTTCTTATCGTACAACTAGTTGACTATATTTATCTATCGATGATGCAATGGACATTCACATTTCTTGGCGGCTAATAATTTCAATGGCTTTAAAGTTCGAACAGAAGCTCAGATCCGTTCCAGGCGCAAGTAGATGCCACCGATTGAGCCCAAAACGAACGATTTGGGCTCATATTTCAAAGGTATTTCTGTCTTGTCGCAGACCGATAGCTTGAACCTGCTGAGGAGCTGGGCCATGCCGATGCGGGCCTGCATCTGGCCAAAGCGCATTCCAATGCAGTTGCGGGGGCCATCGCCGAAGGGCAACCACTCCACGGAGTCGCGGGCGGCCACTTGCTCGGCCGAGAAGCGGTCCGGATCGAATCGGAGGGGATCGGGGTAGAGGTTCTCGTCGCGGTGATAGGCACAGGCGGGTATGATGATCTGGGTGTCCTTCTCAATCACCAAATCGGGGTGACCGGGCACCACATAGTCGTTGAGAGCCCGCCGTTCCAGGTGGGGCACCAGAGTGTACAAGCGCAGGGTTTCTAGAGGGGCATATCAGAAGGAGTTACACGAGACTGTGGAGGCATCTGAAGAGGAGTGGAACCAACCTGAGAAGACCTGATCCAAGTAGCGCATTTTCTTGACACACTCGTACGTCAGCTTGCCATCGTGCTCGGCGAGAACAGTCAGCACTTCGCTTCGCAGCTTGTCCTGTATGTCCTGGTGTTGGGCCAGCTCGTAGAAGCAGTAGCTCATGGTCGAGGAGGAGGTCTCGAAGCCGGCCAAATAGAAGACAAACACTTGGGCGGCCAATTCCCCAATGTCCATGGCCTTCATCACCTCTCCATTTTCAAGGGTGACGCTACCCTTCTGCTTTATCTCGATCAGCATGTCCATGAAGTCGTGGCGCTTGAAGTTCTCCTTTTCCCTCACGGCCACAGTGTCGTTCACCAGGCGCATGAAGAACTGGTGCACGTCCTCGGGCATTATACGCATCCTCAACCTCCGGGCCAGCTTCGGGAAACTGAAGATGAAGAACGTGAGCAGCTGGCCATGCCTGAGCTCTGTGAACGCCTTCTGTCCCATGGTGCGGAAGTCTGTCACGGGCGTGCGCAGGGTGTTGCACTCGATGCCAAAGGCACAGGTGCCGATCACATCGGTGGTGAATCTGGCCATCATCTCCTTGATCTCTATGATGGCCCCACCCTGGGTCGGAGGCACCTGCTCCCCCATCACGGTCGCAAACTCCTCGGACACTTTGATCACCGTGGGAAACATTAGTTTCATTTTGCCCGAGGTGAAGGTGGGCGACAGCCGCTGCCGCAGCTCCCTCCAGCGTTTGCCATCCAGGTTGAACAAGTGTTGGGTCAGCGGGTCGTCCCGCTCGTTGTGGAACTGTCCGCGATCGGCAAAGTTGGAGAAATCCTTGATCAATATGTTCTTGGCCAGCTTCGTGTCGATGATGAAGGCCACTGGCTTCTGCAGAAAGAAGAAGCCCACGAAGGGGCTGCCGCTGCTCCGAAACTTGTTGTAGTAGTCATAGAAAATATCGTGTATCACTCGGTTCTTGCGGAAGCCCACCAGGTTGCCGTAGAACGGGTGGGGCGGATCGTGGGGCACTCCCTTGCGCTTCCAGTACTGGAAATTGCGATGCAATAGATACGCTACCAGCGAACCGACGGCGATCACCAAGTAAATGAATATCAACATTTGTACAACTTTTTCCGTTTTGCGAAGTGTGGCGTTCAGCTACCGCCGATCTAATGAACGATACTCAGCATTTTCAAGCAGCCTTTAAAGACTCTCCCAGCCCAAAAAATATATACACGCAAACAAACAAACGTATTATATGAGATTAAAACTAACTATCAGCGTGATACGCCAAATATACCTGTTTTAGAAGTCACGATTACAGCGCCGGAGATAGTGCTGGCACTGCTCAATAAGGAATTCTAGAGACCTAAGAGTGTTCCCCAAGAGAGCCACTCTCTTGGCTACTACAGAGACACAGAAATAGGTACAGAATATCAGCAAGCGATAGCAAGACTGTTGTTAAATAAAAACCGGTCGCACTCCCTCGAAATTAGTATTCTTCGAATGAAGCGTTCTATCTCTTGTTGATTATAATTGTATAGAATTATCAAAGAAATAAAACATTGCCAATTCAAAGCAGGTTGGTACACTCTTCCCAGTGTTGCCAAATATTAACAGTGTTGTTAAATATGTCTATAATGCAGCATGCACCAAAAATAGACGGTAGTTTTCCCTATCTCTATCGTCTCTATCGACTCTATCGTCGATTTGCATTTAATACATCCCGGACTGCGTCTCTGTTTAACCGCGACTCCTGTAAGCCGATTAGGTTGTGCATCCCTTGATTTCCTTCCCGTCGAGCAAAGGAAAGGGCACTTTAACGCGATTAGAGAGATTTGATTTTCCTCCTTGAATTGAAGGAAACAGGGAGGGAGGTGGGAGATTGACCTTGTGTCTCCTTTATAACTTGTAAGTTCCTGTGAATTATTGGCATTTCTGTCCTCCTCCCCCTTCGATCGCGTGGTGCATGTCCTGTGGTGGCCTCAGCTGTCAATGCCGTCAATGCAGCTCCTGCTGTAAGTGCTCCCGAGGTATAAATGACACTTAAGCTCGTATTTCACCAATTCCCCCGGTCCAGTCTCTCTGGCGTGAAAAAGTGCACCAGTTGGATCCAGTTTTATCGTCTGCTTAATGCTCAAGTCCTTGCCGCTTGCCGCTTGACCTTGAGCCCCACAGCCTCGGCCCACATGTGTCGCAATATTTTATATTGTATGTACATGCGGAGTATACACTCTGACTGTGTGAGTGTCATGCGAAAAAGCAGCCCAGAGACGAGGCGAGGCGTTCTTTGCATAATGAAGAGCACAACAAAAAAAAACAGAAACAAAGGGGGCATTGAAGAACCGCAGTGGGAAAAAATGGAATGCCTGAGTCTCTGACTAAATAAAATGCAAATCTAAATGCGACTAAAGTGCAGCAGAAGAGTCCCACACCAGGCCAGCCAGACCAGACCAGACCAGACCAGACCAGACCAGACCAGAAGAAGCCACGCAGCACACACAAAGAACCCATCACGCTGGAGGCGCACACAATGCTGGTTCCTTAGGAACGGTCTCGAGGGTTCTATAAGCCGACATCTGACTGCTGCTGCTGCTGCCACTGGCCCTGCCCCCTGCCACTGCCACTACTGTTTTTGTTGCTGTTGTTGTCGTCGTCAGGGGAGACAGTCTAGCTAATTTTGGATGCTGGTCCAGCCTCTCGGAGGCTTCATGTAAACAGCCAGCTAATTGTTTGGTCTGCAGAGGTGCTAACCCCAAAGACAGTTCTTTCAGATGCAAATACCTTCTAGGGAAGGGGTCGCGTCGCCCTTCCTTTCGAGGGGTGTGTCTTTGAGAGCGCTGTGCCCTGAATAAATTAGTATTATGCGTGTCTGGGATGTCAGGCAATGTAAACAAATCTTGTGGGGCAGAGGAGGCAAGTCGAGTTTGTGCATTTCCTGTAAAGCGACAAAACGATGTCGCCCGTACACGCATATATTATGTAAATCACAATAAGAAAGCCGCTCCATCCACGAAGAAGCCGATTTTCCAAAAAGAACCCAAGGAAAACGTAGGAAAAGGACGGGCAGGACAAATCTTTTATATCAATACTCATACAGGCCCAGGGGAAATTTCCTGCTTCCGCCACAGACGGAACCGCTCCTTTAGTCATCGCATCCCGCCGCAATAATCATCGTCATGTCGATGGTAAAATTATAATAGGCCTTAAGCTTTCCGAGTGCGCGGGCAGGGTTCGTCCTTAAAGAGATTTATTGCAATTACAGCCGCCTCAGAGGGCACAGACAATTAGCTGTCCGTATGCGTATTCCGTTCTGTCACTGTATGACAGCCGACAATCGACAATTCCGATTCCCTATGAGGGATTCTTCAACCTCAGCCGGCTGCCTGACAAGTTCATTGCAATCACAATCGAGCACAAGGCACAAGGCACACGGAGCAGCAGGATGCTTCTTACGAATGCTGATTGAATTTCTCGTTTGACATATCTGCTGTTCTGATTGTGTGGCATGTGTGTGGCAGCTGGGGATGGGCTGTCGGGGAAGCTATCGATTCGAGGCGGATTTTCTCAGCCCCCGAATCAAATTCCAGCTTCGGCCCAAAGCAGGGGCCATAAAGACTCTCTCGGCTGATTGCATCGACAAGTGCTGGGTCAATGAGAGTCAGCGTCAACCGGTGTCCAGTCCATCACACGGGGATGACACAAATTGTCAGGCCGTGCTGCAAAATGTGGATTTATGCTGTTGCAGCAACTGTGGAACGGCATGGAAGCCGAGCAGCAGCTTGCAAAGAGAGTTTTATTTTTACGAGAGGTGATAAAAAGCCCGCTCGAAAATGTCGTGTCTGTTTGCCAATGGCTCCACGTGGCGGTGGCGCGTTTTAAACCGAAATTGCCTTTTGTGCGCTGAATACAGAAGCCCACAAAGCGAACCGTCGTCTAACAAGCAACTCCGCAGGCCATCAAAGCTTCAGGCAAATAAATGACAAAGCCATTTGTAATGAAATATTAAAGCAACAGTATCAAAGTAAGGGCTAAGCAGAACAGAACCAGAAACGAGTGGGAGAAAGAGTGGGAGGGGCGAGGAAGGAGAAGGGGAAGGGGAAGAGGTAAATGGGCCAGAAAAAAAAATCAGCATAATACTTATTCATTATGCTGGCACGGTCTAGGCACTCCCGCCCCCAGCGTTAACACAATTTTTATTGGACCCACAACCCATAAACACGATGCGGCCCCTGCGGCATAAACAGCAGCGCAGCGCACATGCGGACACACATGGCCCGTGGCACGTGGCAGGAGGAAAATCGATATGCTTTGACTGTCCTCTGGCCACATCCGGCACAGCGGGAGCCAGGAGCCGTGAGCCAGGAGCCAGGAGCCAGGTCTGGGTTGCAGCTCTTCCCGACTGAAGCCAAAGCCCGTAAAGCTGCAGTTTTACGCCACTGACGGGCGAAAATATAAATGGATTAAAACGTAAATAAACAACAGCAATTACTCCAACGAATTTGAATTTGTGCCAAAACGGAGGGTATTGGGTGTCCATCAGTCTCATTGAGTGTGCTGGTCGGCATTCCCTTTCTTGCCAAACTTGTTTCGGCCCACAGCCATAAGCAGAACTCTAACTAGATCCCAGAGTCGCAGATACGTGCGATACGTACGCCCTTTATGGTCATGAGACAACAAAAGGGGAAATAGCACAGAAAATAAACACTGACTTTATACAAAAAAAAAAGAACCTTTTGAAGTTGTCACTGCTGAAGTAGCTGCTGGTTTGGCTTATACTCCACTTGGCTCTTTCCCGTTTTTGTGGAACGGCACGGCACGGCACCGCCACAGCAGCCGACAAGCCACCGAAATGTAAATTTGGGCAAAACGCATGCCGAGCAAACTGTGTGGCCCTGGCCGACAACTGAGCAACAACAAAAAGAAAGAGTCAAAAAGAATTTTGTTTAACTCAATTTCGCACGCGAAACTGAACTCAACTCGATTTTTGTTGGATGGAAACTTTTCCAAAAAAAGGAAATCAAGAATGCCCCCAAAAGGCAGGAAAAACACACGAGCGTCAGAGAAATCTCGAACCATTCGCAATCAAATTGAAAAATTCTTCATTGTGCAAATATTGATTTTGTTCGCTGCATAAAGTTTTATGTGGCGAAAAAAGCAAGAGCCCAGTGGCAGTGGCAGTGGCAGTACCAGTGCCAATGCCTTGGAAAGAGAAATTCGCTTTTCTAATTTCCACTGCGATAAGCTAAGCGGAAAAGGCAAGAAAGATTTCATCTTCATCCAGCACTGAACTTGGGGACTCTGCCACAAGTGTCTGGGGCAAGGTCGACTCTCGGGCTGTGTCTGTGTCTGTGTCTGCGTCTCGGCTGGCTAATTCAACGCCTTCTGTCTGTCGAGTCATGTGTTCCGAGTTTTTATCTCTTCCCCAACATATTATTTATGGTAATCGACATCAAATGCTGCCATTAAGCTTATTGCCATGGCAAGCGGGCAGCAACAGAACAACATTTCAAAACACCCCTCCCTCGTTCTGGAGATGTTTCTGTTGCTGTTGCTGCTGCTGTTGCCTACAAATGGAGGCCGAGTCGAACGCTAAAAATATTCTCCATTTGCCAAAGGAACATCAAGAAAGGTGGGGAGTCCAGCCGAAGCTGGAAACACTCTGTTCCACGCTTCCACAGACTTGATGGTATTTTAAAATGTATCTATTTATTTATTTCAGGCCAATATACATATATGCCTACATATATCCCATATATATCACGTTGCATTTAGAATTCGTGTGGAAAGTTATTTAATTATATAAGTCGAACACTCAAGCATTACATTTTTATTACATTTTTGGTAAAAGATTACTTTATTTTAGTTATTTTAATTGTAATTTAACACTTTAAAACTTTTTTTTGTTTTTATTATTTTTGTATGTACATATGCATGTTATTTTGTATTTTAAAAAATATTTGTATTGCTTTGTATTGTGTCCTTAAAAGTTCTTTCTTCAAATAAATTTTTAAAATCAATAAGTATATATCACTGAATGAAAAGCGATGATTTTTACTTGAGAGAATGTTCTGAAGAAAAGGAACTTTGTGTAAATCAATAGTTTCAAGACGGAGTCCATATACTGGACTGAACAACATTCGATTTTTCCCATACTAACTATACCTTTAGTAAGAGTATACACATATCCGCAAAAATGTACATCCAGTGTAGGTGATTTCTCATATTTGGCTCGTTTGGTTTTTTTTGGCGTGAACGACTTTATGACAAGCACGTCTCCACCATCCACCATCCCCCATCCTCTACTTCTAGCCCCTGCTGCTTTATTTCCCCCGTAATTTGTTTGCATTTGGGTTTGATTTTGTGTGTAGATGTGTGTGTGTGTATCTGTGTGCTCCGTTCTTTATCACCTTATCAGCAGAAATATTTGCATAATTTGAGAATTTTGATGGAATTTCACGAGTGCTTTCCACGAACTCCCCATTCAAGTTTATCTAATGAAGCAGATATACATAGACATTCCTTCATGCTCCATTGGGGCATGATAGATAGGACTCAACTGTAGGTGTGATAATTAAATTATCATGTCATTATCAAAGGGAAAACTCAATTTCCCAACTCAAGTGGAGCTTATACCCATTTTTATGGTACATTTACCATTTTGAACTTATTTAATTACAAACTTTTTCATGCTCATGTAAATTGCAGAAATGGTCGCAACTTTTTTGTCAGCTGGAAAAACTTTCAAAATGCCAGAAGGTAGAGTGGGCGGGAGGGGACTCACCCCAGAACGGCGGTGAATGGAAATGGATGCCGCAATCTCGTAAATAAATGAGATACACCTTTATGCTGATAGTGTGTGCATATCTGTTTATAGAGCCACCCTCCCACGCACACTCACAGCTATTCAAGATTATTAAAAGCGCCTTGATCTCTGGAGAAGAGGTTCGTTCCTCTGTCGTCCGTGCTGCCTGTGTGGCACGCACGCCGCCAAACTTATTGATCCATAAAAAGTATAAAACATGAGCGTTATTAGCATTTGATGTGAGCCCCCTCCCAGGCGTGAGAGGGAGGTTGTGCACAGTTGTGTGAGCGTGGAGTGTGTTCTGGATGTGTTCTGTGCAGTCGAAGACTCTCTTTTGACCTTTGTCAAGGTTGTGGCATCTAACCCTACTCCCAGCGCAGACTGCAGCATGCCTCGAGGGCCTGTGGAGAGCCAATTGGATTACATAAAAGTTTCCTTCTGTTTTGGAGAACTCAACCCAAAGCACAAATCTCACAAATCTCCGTGTTGCCCAACTCCAAAAGATAAATTTGCGTTTGATTGTTGTGGGCAAATCTCCTCATCAGTGGCAATATCAATATTTCATATTCATCTGCATTTGTTATAATGATGCCCCTGCTCTTTCTGTTTTTATTTATGCACTTTACTGGCTCTTGGCTAACCTGTAGAGCACCCTCAATCATCAATCATCTCTCGATGGCAATTCAGTGCGCATCCACTCTGCCTTTTATTTTGTGGTTATATTTGTATTTATTTATTTTGGATCCAATCGATTGATTTGATGGCTCCATGGCTGTCGAGAGTGGTCCATCTGCTGTCTGCTGTCTGCTGTCTGGTCCTGTTCAGCCGTTTGCAAATGTTTTAATCAATTATGCAAATCGTTTCCACTGAGCCATTATTTATGCGATTTACCGAAAATTTCAAATGTATGCATATTGATGATGCGAGAAATGAGGCGTGATGGACTGGACTGGGTCTGGGGCAACAATCAGGTGGAAAGCACATTAATCATCTAACCGGAAGTATCTGCCCACTCACACAACTGGGAATATGTACCAGTACCGGTACCAGTTCTTGGACTCCGACTCGGATTCGGATTCGCGATCGCCGTATGGCAGTACCGCAGTTGTATCTCAGTTGTCAGCCGCATTCGGAAACAGATAAGAAGCCACACCGCAGATAAGGACCCAGAGCACTATATCTACATATGTATGTACATATATGGCAAAGACAAATACTAACCAGAAATGTGTGTATCCGCACTTCCTTTGGGTATCTCTGGTCGCACGATTTTAATGAATGGAATCAACTTTTGAATCAACATCCATTGTTGGATGTTTTGCTTAAACGCTTGGCAGCTGTTGAATGGAATTTCTTTCGGCTGCTTTTGTTTTGTTTTGTTTTGTTTCGCTCTGAAGGTAATCAATTTTTAACACAATTGCATTGCATAAACAATTGCAAAACTTGCACTCGGAACAGGCCGCTTTTCGCGCGCTGGCTGTTTACACTTTATTTTTGTATAGATATAGCCATAAAGCCATTCCGTTTATGGCCAGATACCCGTAATTTAACTGGTTTATTTGGATATTCGGCGAACGCCCGCGCGCGTATCTCTTGGCGCTGCCCACGCAGCCAAGGAAGACCTGGCCATCGTCTTCTCGTAATTTCCAATTGCTTTGCAAAAGGTAAACTCACAGAAACAGATACAGATACAGATACAATACCAGTATCAGTATAATCGCGGATCCGTACCGTACCGAACCGACGCAATGCGAACCTCTGGCAGTTGGAGCAACGATCGCGCTGGAGCTGTGTGCCGCTGAAGTGTTCAGCACGTATTAATTTCTGTGTATCCGAAAGATACATTCCGTTTTGGTCGCGCACAAGCGCATATGTGGGCAACTTCGCTGCCAGCGTCGCTGCCCAGATTAGCAGCGGCCCAACTTGTTTGACAGAAAAACAAACAGAAACGAGAGCAGGGAGAGCAGGGAGGGCAGGGAGAGCAGAGCCCGGGGTTTCCCCTGCTTTTCCCCTTCTCGTTTCGGTTTAAATTTACATTTCTGTGAACCTGAGGATGATGCTGATGCGGATGATGATGATCGTTATGGGTCAACGTCATAGCGGGAGACACATAGAAAGAGAGATGGAAAGATGGAGACGGAGACGGAGAGAACCAAATGAAAAGCGACAAATTGTTGTCAGTGCTGTCTCAAGTAGCGGCAGGCAGGTCTCGACGGTGCCTCCCATCTGACGGCTCATTTCATCTATCTGACTTGGCTTTCCTGCAGATTTATTTGCCACATTAAATGCCAGTCGCCGGTGTGAACGTGTTTAATTGCCGCAATGATTAGATTCAACTTAGAGCAGAGGAAATGGCCAGACAACGTAGCTGTAAACTTTGTTTTGGCCAAGTTTCTTGGCTGATTTCATCATATGCAAATCATGCTCATCGAAACTGGGGGCAAAATTGCCTCAAAGCCTCGAAGACTCAAAGCTGATCTCTGGCAGCTAATTAAACGTTTTGTTTTGTGAACGGGGCCACAAGAATCTCTCGTATCTCGTATCTGTGGCATCTCGAATGAGGTCGAAGCACAATATGTATCTTTGATTTGTGTTCGGTGATTATGGCAGGCGGCTCTTGACCAAATCTCGTACGCTTCCGGCTTCAAATGCCTCGCCGGAAATTGCTCTTGCAAATCAAATGGATTCGGCTTGCGGCTTTGTGGCGGCTTCTACACTCCACTCCCATATCTGTGAGCGATTTCTGTTCTATATAGCCCCGGAAAATGTCTCTCAATTCGAACAATGGGAGCGACTTGGTTGAGGCTTTCTCCAAGCTGTGGAGCAGTAAATATTGGGCTTCCAACACCTACGATTTTCCTTGAACTCCAAATGCTCGCCCCATTCGGGGCGCCCTGGGTGGCCGGCCCCGAAACTTGTGCGGGGGAAGCCGCTGCTACACCTGCACCTGCACCTGCCCCTAATGATGGCTAATTATATGTGGGTTAAGTTTCAGTTTTCAAAGCATTTTCATTAGTTTGATGGCCAGTCCAGTCGGTGTCAGCGAAGGGGTGGGGCGGCGCTGGGCGTTCCGGCTATAATTATATAATCATTTTAATTGGAGCCGGCCATGTTTGTGGCTGCGGCACAACAAAGATTAATTATGTAGTAGATGGCGGCTAGAGCCAGACGAAAAACGAACACTTCTACGACGTACATACTCGTATCTGGTAGATGCAGCCAAGATGAGCAGCTTGAGCACAGGGTCAAATGCAGTTTCCTTTGCAGAATCTTATTCAATTATGACGGCCATGTGGCACAGGTTGCAAGCTGCAAGTGCCACGCCCACGCTCGTTCTGCCTTTGACTTGGTCGTGGTCTTGGTCTTGAGCAGCTCTCGAGCTCAAAGTCTCCTCAGACATTTATAAATTGGTTGCAATTTGTAACTGCTGCTGCCGGTGCCGGTGCCGGTGCCGGTGCCTGTGCTGCTGCTTCTGGTGCTTCCACTGCCACTCAAGTTAGGCCTGCCCCTGCTCTTGTTTCATTAGATCGAAATTAGCCCCATCACGTGATCAGGGGAACGGAGACGGACCCCAGGCCAAAGGGGAATATCCAAACAGCTCAAAACGGAACTCGCACCAAATGGTGCTGCCTCTCGGTGTCGTTGTCGGGGTCTCACATAAATTTTGAAACCCTCTTATGTGTCTGCCCATGCCCGTGTATCCATCTGTATCTGCATCCGTATCTGTACTTGTATGTATCTGTGCAGGCATGTATCTGTATCTCCGTTCTACTCATACAATATTTTCTGATGAACACACTCTCGTCGCATCACTTTAAATTAATTGTGTGGCTATTGATAGGCCGCTTCTTTGTTTTTGAGGGATTGGGAGCCGCGCAGTGGGACTGTGATTTTCCCTTCTGCATTTATATTTAGCCAGATCTGGAAAGTGGGCTTTGCGTGTCGCACGCCAACCTCCAACACGAAAAAATTCATTAATCTCGTCTTCGCGGCGCAAAGTGTCAAAAACAACAACTAAAACAAAAACAGTTCCATAGATCTCGGTCTTGTACATTGCGGCTGTGTTCGAATAATTGATTTATTATGCTATAATTGCCAGAGGCTTCGGCTGCCCGCTGGCAAATCCTCATCTTGTTTCCCCAAGAGCAAATCAGTTGGAAAAATGATGCAGAAACCAGATTTGTGGCTGCATGTTAAGCGATATCAGGGGGGAAATTGGGTCATCCAAGTGGGGAGAGCAACAGGAAGCCATCGTGCTGGGGCAAGTGGGAAAGGAAAAGAAAGTTCTTTTCTTGGGAATAAGAATACATGCTTAGCCAATTGCATTCCAACTCAATTTAAGGATGCTTCATGTGCCATCCCTCGAATAAATTGCGCTGCATTTCCCCATTTCCCCATTTCCTATTTCCATGGCCACAGTCGGCCAGCGCAGGCCAGCACAGGCCAGCACAGGCCAGCATGTTAGTAAGTTGAGGTCATTTTGCAGGCCATTCATGCCCCACTTAACCATAAATACTCGAATTTCCATTGCAGCCACTCGGCCAGAGAGCCTCAGACCCAATTCGGTCCGTTTCAATTAGCAGACACCTCTCGGAACGAATCCGGCCAACGAGCACACAAGGAGAGGGCTGGAAAAAAAAACTGCTGGCCAATATCCTGGCGGAAATTAATGCTGCTGTGGCAAGCACAATGGCCCGAAAGAAGGGGAGGGGGAAAACCGAAACGGAAAAAATTGAATGCCACAAACCAATACGATACGGGGCGGTGGGTCCGGAGGAGTGGCTGCAGATGGATGTCGGACTATTCGCCGTTGTCAGCAGTTTCCTCTTCACCGACTGTTCGCTTCGACGGATAAAGGACCCACAGCCAGGGGAGGCTTAGACCGTAGAAACCCCAGTACGACCCCCAGCCATATTGAACATGCATACTACTACATCGGATATCGGATATGCAACGTGTGTGGTGGGGAGGGAGGGCATGCCGTATAATCGCTATCAATTATATTGTTCGTGCCGTACATATTGTTTCCCCCACAGCCCAGGCTTCGCATGGAAGCCCTGTGAAACGGAAGAAACGGAACGGAAAGGATCGGAAAGGAACGGAACTTACCTTGCCATCGGCATCGGCGTGTGCATGGTATCGAACCTCCAGTGAGCCGCCCAGGACCGCATACCAGAAGCGTCCCTGTTCGCCAGCGCGAAAAACTGAAAGGAAGATGGAGGAGATGGAGAAGTGGTGGGAATTCATAAGCCTGCATATTTAATCCGAGCTGCCACTACTCGTACTGCCACTTACGTGTGACGCCCTTTTCCAGGTCCTCGTAGAACCCGCACATGGCCAACTGCTGGAGAGCCGAGCCGGGCAGGCGACACAGCGGCTCCACGCGACGCAAGCGGCACGAGATTAGCTCCACATCACGCAAGTTGCGATCGCAAGGACTGCAGGAATATTTCAAATAAAAGTTAAGCAAGTTGAGGTTAATATTTCTGTAAAATTACAAATAAACGAAAGCCCAAGAGACAGAGCCAAGTTGTTAAACACTTTCCAAGCTCTGCCTCAGCTCGCCCAAACAATGGACCGTAATCGAGCAAAAGGAAACTCAGAGTAAAATCTAGTTGAGTATTTTCCATTTATAATTCCCTGGCTCTATGCGAAGCACTGCACTTGGATTTGTTCGTCCATCATAAAGAATATACACAAAAAAGCCAGAGCAGTGGAGGGCAGGGGCAGGGCAAGGGCCACGGGAAGGGAATTAAAAATTCCAACGTCATTTGTGTATGGTTTGTGCTCGAATTAAATATGCAAATGCCACAGCTTCTCTTCTCTCTGTGTTTCTGTCAATTGAAAAATGCATAAATAAATATAAGAGTGTCCGTGTCCGGAGAAGAGTCTAGCCGGAAATGGAAGCCGGTCAAGGCACACAAAAAATATAGAGAGAACAAGGGAAAAAGAAAAGACCCAGCAGCGCCAACATCTAATTGCCGGAGCGAGAACTTTCAGACGAGTTGCTTTTCAAGATACCCTAAGTGAAGGCAAACTAGAACTGATTATTGCAGATACATTCCAGATTTGGCAGTCAAGTGTTTATCTTACTCTAGAAGAAAAGAATCAGTCTTAGATCTCTACTTCAGTCGATACAAGCTGTCTCAAAGTATCTGTAATGTGCCTATAGTTTTGGATAACTATCTAAAGATAATTGAATGACTTCTGAAAGAGTATTTCAATCTCCGGTTGACCTTAAATTTACTTTATTCTGTTTCTTCCTGTTTATTTTACTGGTGGCTGTGTCTTGTTGCTCCTTTCCTCCTTCCCTCCCGCGTGGCTCTCGTTTCGTGGCCATTGTGTTTGCTCTGGAGACTGGGGGACGCTTCAATATTCGTTTATGAGAAAAACCATTAGCCGTAAACTCTTCCTCGATATCGAACTAAGATGGAGGACACTCAACAATGGAGGACTACACAAAAGCACCATGGATTGCCCGGGTCTCTGCTGTCTTCCTGCTGAGCTGCAGTCTAATTAAAAATTCCATAAAACTGTGAGAGACGGGGGCTTCTCCTGCAAATCAAAAATAAAACATAAGGCGGCATTCGCTGGGGCATCATCTGCATCGAGGGGGCGGCTTCCATTTGGCCGGGGCTGCCGTTGGAGCAACTTTTCGCTGCCTGCTGCCTGCTGACTGGCT
This sequence comes from Drosophila lowei, assembly GCA_008121275.1. Classification (NCBI taxonomy): domain Eukaryota; kingdom Metazoa; phylum Arthropoda; class Insecta; order Diptera; family Drosophilidae; genus Drosophila; species Drosophila lowei. Next base: position 4,564,307 of record CM017778.1, read on the forward strand.
GCGGAAGGTAACCAAGCGGCTGTCTTGCCGGGGCCCATACATAATTCATTCGCCAGTAGAATTAGAAGCGGCAATTTGGGCAGGGAAAGCCAGGGCAGGGCAAGGACAAGGCGCCACGAATGCCCCGTTCCTGGGGTTTGTCGTTAACCAAACATTCCCCTCATGGCCTAAGTGCCCCAGGAAAACAGGAGGAGGCGGAGGAGGAGCAGCAGAACCAGAACAAGAGCCGTTTGCCGGAAGCGCGCTGGGGCGCAACCTAGTCTGGCAGTCAGCCGCCCAGGACTCCTCGGTTGTTTATTATAATGGTCTTTGCGGTTTTTAGGCACACGCCCCAAAAGTTTAGTTTTCGGAATTTTGTAATTGCCGCAGCAGCAGCAGACACACTCAAAGAGAGATTTATCAGCCTTAAAGCCATCTACATATATACGTACTCCGAGTCCTATCAAAGTACGCCTATCAGTCGTGCCTGGCGGCGGCCACACGTTGCGTATGATAAATGTGGGAGCTGTGGGCTCGACTTGTGAGTAAGACGACTTCTTGTCGGCTCCCCCATCAATATCAATTGCCGTCTGGCAGTGCCACTTAACTCTGCCTCTGGCGTGGCGTTCTCTGTGAGCTAGGGGTTGTCTCCGTCTCCGCCTCCGTCTCTGTCTCTGACCCTGTACCTGTCGCCGTCCTGCAGGTGTGCTTAAGCCCAGATCGCTCTTGATAATACGAATTACCAGCCAAAAGAAATAAAGACTCTCGCTGCGTGACTTTCCCTTTTCTGCAGTTTCCGTGGCACCCATTAATTTTATCTAAATTAAATCATTTATTACTCGCGTGTTAAGCCAAGTCCTTAAAGTGCGAAAGCAATCCGAGTTAGTAGCCTAATTGTAAATTCAGGTTCCTCTGCAGTCTGCAAGCCCTGTTTGGACGGGACAAACAGGAGGAAGGGGAGTGAACTGCAAATATTTGCCCCAGGCACAGGGCAAACAATCCGCTCAAAGCTTTGCCACTTGACCTTCTCCCCTTTTTTCCTGCCCCCCAGAGTGGGTGCTGTGGCGCAGTCATATGAGTGGAAACCGATCCCCGGACGATACCGAACGTGGGCGAAACGTTTAGGCGTTGACAGAGCATGAAATTCATAGAGATTGCCCCTTTGTCGTGATTGATGGTGTGGGCGGCCGGGGACACGCCCCGTTTGGACATCAGCCATGTAATACAATGCCCGACCGGGGGACGAGCAGTCGGCGGCAGGAGGCTAACAATGGCACTCGACCAAGTGATTCTCGAACTGAAACTCGAATTGAAAATTGCATCAAGTGGAGGGCGTTTAATTGAGGACCATTTACATTTAGGCTTGAAAAAATACCCATATACTCGTCCAGTACGATGGACGGTCCCTGCTTAGCTTCGATTCGATTTCTATTTGGGCACACAATTAATTGATGATAATTGCATTGGAAGTGACATCTCAACGACTCGAAGGGGAATTGGAATGGTGATTTAATAAAGCGAATAATTCATGGCACGCTGTGCCCAGCATTTGGGAGTTGGATGGGGGCGGTGGGGGTTTGCCATTTGTCAGGCTGCCTCAATGGGGCAGCTGCTGTCTCTTGACAAATGAATGTCGGCAGCATGACGTGAGCATTTAAAAATGTTTCATTTTGGATTTTCTCCCATCTCGTTTCCCTCCTGTTTTGCCTCTGTTTGTATTTCTTGTCGAGCTTTTCATTGCACGTAGTAAACGTACATGTATCCCTCCATATTTGTGTGTCCTTCTTGAGCAAACAAGGAGCGAGCGCCACAAGCCAGAGGGAAAACTCGTGCACTCGAGCGGAAAATCTGTTGGAAAATTTAAGAAATTGTGCACTTTTGAAGCCATCTCCAATTGGACCTAGAGAAAGTTTCTGTTTCTGTTTAAGTTTGAAATATTTTTAATTTCCATTAAACAAAAGTTCATTATTGCAATGGGAGTTTTTCCAACTGGATGTCCTAGTTATGCCACGGGGGCTAGAGCAGAGTATTCCGCAAAAAGAAACAGACAAAAAATAATCCACTAATGTCTCGGCGCAAAGGCATTTCAAAGGTAGATAAAGTTCTCGGTTTGTTTTATTATCATATTTCTAAATTATTTTGAACTCATCCCCGTATATACAATATTCATAATTCAAAGCTGCTTTTCCACATTTTACTCACCGTTTGTCCATCGCAGTAATCCATTCCATTGCCATTTTGAATGACTTTAATTGCGTTCCGGTCGCACTTTTAATTTGATTCGAAGCGAATTCCTCGTATTGAACTTTCGAGTGTTTTATTCGGGCATTCCATAAATGGCGAGCCGAAATGTTTCCGCAGATGAACACAAATCGAAGGGGAAATTAATGCGAATCGAAATCAACATACCGGAAAATGGTGGCGTGGCCGTGGCCCCTTCCCCCACGTGTCCGCTGTTTGGCGTGTCCTTCGGTTCGCGCTGCTGCCTTCAATTTGCGATTCCCTTTGAATGCTGCATGCCACGGATCTTCTCAGACTGTCAGAGTGCGGTTTCCAATCCGCAGCACAGACAGGACAGGAAGAAGGAAAGCTCTAGCTTTGGTGTACACGAATTTTCGTAGTGCTTTAGCGAAAGTTTTCAAATAGATTTTAGTTCTGCAAAAGTTAAATACGAGAAAACTTCCGGTTTATTTCACTTAGTGTTAGCCCAAAAATTAGTCTAAATGGCTACTGAAAAGTCAGATATATAGTATTTACTATGGTATATGTATGTGTATATAAAATGCCACAAACAGATGTAAAAGCTGGTTTTTTTGTTTGCCCTAATGTGAGTTCTTATTGTTCCTTTTACATTTTCCAAAAAAAGGGTTTTATCCCGTCACTTCTCGGCTCTCGCCTTCTCTTTGCCCGTACTAATGTGTTGCCAACTGCTGACAGCTGGCCTCAAGGCCCAATGCATGTGTCTGTGTGTTTTTTCTTAACAAAAGCAGGATCTGTAAAAAAGCTTTGAAGCAAAGGGGACTAGGGACTGGTGCGAGAGAGAGACAGAGCTGTTAAACTGTCGGGGGAACTAATACAACAATAGTTTTTTCTAGATAACAATAGATTACCCGTTCCTCCTCCTGCTCCTCCTGTGCCTCCTGCTCTTCCTGCTCCAGTAACAGAAACTAACAAATAAACACACACACACTGCGTATACTTAATGTGCTGTCAATAGGCAATCTGATTTCCCTTCTCAACCTCTTCTTATCTGAGCGACCATTGGACAAAAATACTGGATAATGTAAGCAGGAAATAAGTGATTCCAGATCATACGGGATGCCTGAGTCACCCTACTGTACAAGCCACTATCAAACGTTGTGTTTACCCATTTGATCCATTATCTGCGAGTATATCTATGTTATATGGCGGCTGTACTTTCTAGATGGCTCTGCGTCAATGGAAAAAAATAAATATATTTTTAGAGGCGCGGGGACGCGGGGACACACGTACTCATCCCTGGGGCAATGCAGTGTAAGGAAAAATGCAAATGCAGAAGGAATAATTACTGTCAGTCTCTGGTGAAGCGGCTCTTATGAATAATTAATCTGGCCATCAAGTATACGTCACCGTGGGCGGCGGAAGGTGCCCCAGCTTATGCTACACTCTGTATCGTATCTCTTTATATCTGAAGAAAACCCTGATAATTCCGCTGATAATGATGATGATGTCGCTCTTTTGCGTGGGCCCTAGCGATAAGTGCTCACTATCGCACACGTCCCAAAAATGGTGGCGATTCTGTTCCTGTCAGCCGAGTGGCGGCGGGGAATTCGAATGCAATTAGTGTCGGGAATCGGGAATCGGGTATCGGGCATCCGGGTGCTGGCAGTCGGGAAACAGATGTTTCGAGTAATTTCCACTTTAGGGTTTTCCAACTTAGTTTCTAATTAAACAAACGGCAGCAGGGAAAACTTTTGAGCCAACATAAATGTGTTTCAACTCTCGACTGCTGCCATTACAGCTGGCCAAATTAAAAGTTGGCCAATGAATCAGAACTTACGTTTCAACGGCGCGATCCTTCCGAGTGATCAACGAGGCGGAAAACTCAAGAAAATTATCAGAAGAAGCGGAAACCGAAGACTAAAAGGACCCAAACGGCACTTCTCCGTACTCCGTACTCCGTTCTCCTTTCAGTTTTCAATTTTAATCTTTTCACTCCTCCGCCTCAACCGAGTGGAACTGAACCGAACTGAACGTTTTTCCAGGTCCAAACATTTAGCCCACACTCCGTGGCAGCCAAAAACCGACAACGAAAAGCGAAAACACCGATGGGGAATTAATTTAAAAAATCTTTTGACACTGTATTTACAAGAACTTTTGTTTTAATTTATGTTTGAAATTTCCCAGTTGTTTTTCAAACAGTTGTATATACAAATAGTTTTTGAGTTAACTTGGGAATTCTGAAACTTTTTGGGGAGCCGCTCGCACATCCGTTACATTTCGTAGTCGCGTCGCAACTGTTTCGCCGAGCATCGAGTGCCCGAGCAAGTGTTCTCTTCACCACACTTCTGTCCTGCGCCTAACAGGTGAGTTTTCCCTCCGCACTCTGAGGAGGTGGGTTGTGGCTGCGTCCCCGAAAATCGCTGGAAGTCTCCCACTGGCGCTGACTGCAGTGCTGATGGCTGTGGTGCGGTATTTTTGCCTCTCTTTGTTTTTACCTGTCCCTGTCCCTGTTCCTTCCTTCTCTTCTTTTTCGACACTACAACTCGAACATTTTGGCGCGTTTTTCGTTTAGCAACAAGTTTGGAATAGCAGACGCACAGTGGGCAAAAATCTGTATTTCTGTTGTCAAAATGTCTCGAGTAGTACTCGACCATAAAATGTATCACTCAAATTTGTATTGTACAAATTGATATAAGAATTATATAAAGAAAAAAAAAAAAATGTTTTAGTTTTTATTATATAGATTAAGAGCTATTTCTGATTTCAATAGTAAAAATCTGAAATTATTTGTAGTTTCATCATTCGTATTATAACCATTTCAGAACGTGATACATCGATTGTGCGGGTGGAGTCTGTTCTCAATACTTCCAATTCTGTTTAACGAATTATAAGAAGACGTCTATTGATTCGTTTCCTGACCAAATGCCGTTTTTTCCAAATGAGCCCCAAGAGTAGTTTGTGTGTTGTCTAGTGAAACAGACTCACTTTAACCAAACAAAAATAATACATTTTTCAATAATTTATTTGTTTAGCTCTAGTTTTACACCGAAATGCATCGATTTCGTGTGCCCTGTAAATCTTTGCAAAAATCTATAAATTTTGGAAAAAAAGATTAAAATTATTTTAAAAAGAAATCGTAGAAAAAAATTCAGTTGTTAAGCGTTAGGTCTGAATAGGATATAAATTTGAGTCCTTACGATTCCTCTTGGAAATATTTATTTATGTTCATCTAAAAACCTTAGACAAATTGAGGTTTTTTTTATATGTATGTTCTATATACATATATCTGCCAGATGGAATATAATCGATCTAGGGAAAATCTTGTTAGATGTATTTCATTTATTTTATAAATTTATCTGAAGAGTGTGTCAGTTCTGTATCGTGTGCTTACTGTACCCCAGTTAGAATTTCGGAGCCATCATTCATTCATTTCCTCCCAGCAACATGCTGCTGCCACATGTCTCCTCTCTCCGTTGCTGCTTCTTGGCAACAAACTGTTGAGCGTTTATTTGGTGAGTCGTCGCATTCGAGCAGCTCTTCAACAGGCAAATTGTCTGGCCGACTGACTGACAACCATCCTCCACTCCCGCTGCCGCAACCGCTCCCAATCCGCCCCCTGCCCAGTGCTCCATCATACATACAGATGTGTGAGCACACTTGGCTGAAATTGCACATTAAATGGAATTGCAATACAAAACAATCAACGTGTCAATTAAATAATGTAGAACAGCGGCAGAAAGCGGCCTGCCTGTCCCATGTGTCCTGGCGTGGATGTGTCACTGGCAGGCGGGGAAATCCTCTGATGCCCATTCAATCCCAGTCAGTCGACTGTGCCATGGTCCATGAAAAGGTGTGAAAATGCAAAGCTATTCTTTTGTTTTTTCTGCCTTTTGGGGTATCTGCTTGATATTGTTGCTGTGGTCGCCAGCCGTAATATTTACGGCACTCTCGAGTGCCTTTATTTCCGCATGAATCATTCCCCCCGCCAGTTCTAGGCCAGGCCCCACAGTACAGCCCCCTGAACGAGTATAAATTCTTTTCTCCTACTTCTTCTGGCTCTCTACGTCCACGTCCTCCGCTAGGGTGTGTGGTGTGCCTGTCTGTAGCACTTTTTATGTGCTGCCCATCGTAGATATTTTTTCGGTTCGCTTCGGTTCGGTTCGGTCATTCTGCAAGGAAATTCCAGGAATTTTTACGGCCGCTTTGCCTGTTGAATTTGTCATCACATGCTGATGGGCTCCGTTGCCTTCTCTTTCAAGCCGTAGACGAGTACGAGTATGTATGTACGCAGGACAGGCGAGACGAGAGACGCGAGACGCGACACGATGACAGCCCTGTCGGTAATTATGATAAATGTGTTCTTAATAAACTCAGCTGGTACGAGTATACTGTTGTCGTCTGGCCCCGGCCTGGCTGTCGTAAGAGAGGATACAATGTCTGGTTTCTGTGGCAGCTTTAATGCATTTTTCTTTTTTTCTGCCCATTATCGGAGCTTCTTGCCACCTGTACTAATGGCATTTCCTGTTCCAGTCCACCGTGTGCTGGCCATTAGCAGGAAAATCCTGTTGCACATTGATCGACAACACACTGTTGTCCTTGTCCTGGGCGTGGGCTTAACGTGCTCCACAGGACATGACAGGGAGTGAGTCAGTCTGTCTGTCCGCCTGTCCGCCTGTCAGGGTGTGTGGGTGATAGCTGTTAGTATGTGTTTATGGCGCTGGATTGCACCTGCTTTCCACCTGCTGAGTTCACTGGTATTGGTAGAGTGTCTGTGTCTGTGTTTGCTAGTCATTACACCTTACTCTTTAGTTGCATTAACGCTTATTCAATCAACGTTCAGCGTTCAAATTGCCTGTTAAGGTGGCCCACATCTTCGTCCTGCCTGCCTGTCCCTACCTGTTATCCCCATGCAAATTTGTATGTGAATTATGGCCGCGTAATTTGATTAGCCGATAGATGAGGTCCCGCCCGGAAACACACAAGCTAAAATGTAAGCTGGGTTTATGACTCGCTTGGAGCCTTCTCATGACCAGGTAATGAACACACACACACATTCTACCTCCAGCCAGCCATCATGATGGCTGAAAATAGTTCCACCAACGAAAACATAGCCTACTTTTGTGGGCTGCCTGGGTTTTACCGGTGTGTGCCACAAATGTTTACAAGCAGCTCGACAAGCAATTTAATTTCACTTTTCTTGAGGAAGGCGCCTATAACTTATATAAATCGCATCTGACATGCGACACGTTTTAAACGAGTGCTTAAACGCTTTATAGAATTGGAAATAACTTGTTTATTTCCAATTTGTCTAGCCAGAAACCATTCGCATTCGGCAATTGAGCCCTATTTGATGTAGTATGTTACAATGTAAATTCCCACAACATTTAGATTGCACCCAATTGAAATCTTTTCTAAATGCTGCCAAAATCCATTGAAAACCCTGGTAAATCAAAAGTTAATAAACGCAATGGACTCCCCCTTCATTTGCATTCAACCAAAAACTTGATTATTCGCGCGATTTACCGAGCAAAAGCAGAGCAGAGCAGAGCGGAGCGGAGCAGAGGAAGAGCAAACTGTGTGCTTAATGAGCTCGGTGAAATGTGTGCTTAAAATTAACTTTTAGCTAGCAGCACAAACTGATGACAGAGACTGTGTTTTTGCTGCTGTCCCCTGGGTTGTCCTGGTTGTCCTGGTTGTCCTGGTTGTCCTGGTTGTCCTGGTTGTCCTGGCTGTCCTGGTTGTCCTGGTTGTCCTGGCTGTCCTGGCTGTCCTCATTCTGCAGCTGTTGCTCCGCCAGACGGGACGCTCATAATTACGCATACAATTTGGAAGGCGGCTCGTTCAGCTCAGTTGGATGGCAGAAGGGTTTCTCCAGTGGCCCAGACTTGCTTTAATAATTAAGACTCGGGCAAATCAAGGCATCCTTGAAAGCAACAAAACTCCCAACATAAACACCCAGAGAAAGTATGAAGGGACGGAGGACAGGCCATGAGACTTTGTGAGGACATCGCTGGGATGGTCGAGAGTAAATGGCAAGCGCTGTCATCTGCAAGCCAACTACCAGCAAGTGCAGCCAGAGGAGAGCAGAGCAGAGCAGAGCTGAGCAGAGCAGAGCGGAGCAGAGCAGAGCGGAGCAGGATGGTCATGGTTTGGAGGAAACAGAAACACCCCTACTAAAAAACTAATTTCTCGCTTTGTTGAGCATAATTTTATGCAATTGTTTTTAGATTGAATTGTAGAGTGAGTGTCAGGGAAGCCCGCCCGCACATTGGGCCGAGAGAACTCGTATTTCCATTCGTTTTCTCTTTGAGTATGCTCGCTGCATTGTTTTCCTCATTATTTGCAGTTCCCGGAATGCCCCTTTCGGGGGAATGAGCATATTGTTGCAATTAAAATGCTTCTGACGGCACCACGTGGCGAATGCGTAGGGTGCAATTCGGGCCTTAATCGCTCTATAATTGGATTAATTAATGAATGCCGGCGACCCGATGCCCATGCCGATGCCGATGAATGAAAACTTCCCCCCTCCCTGAAACTGTTGGCACCTTGAGGAAAGTTCAATGGCGTTCAGCAGCTGCTCTAATGGGTTCTTCGACTGGGTTGCGAGCAGCGAACCGAACCCATTCAAGCTCGTGTTGGGTTTGGTATTGGGTGCACAGAACGGCGGCACCACCTGTGCTCGGCTAGAAAAACCGAGCAGCGATATCGCAAGCAATTTACATTTTGTGGTACCTTTCTTTTTGTCTATTTCTCTATAGCCATTCAGTGCCAGCCAGTCGGCCACTCTATTCTGCCTTTGACTCGATCGGAATTTATTGCTTAACTCCACAGAGCAGAGGCGGCAGGAGGGTTCCGGTTAGAGCTGAGTATAGGAAAAACCGTTCAAACTTGAGGCCTGGGTATAGCAAAAACCTGTTCAAACTGAGTGTGTAAGTTTTAATTTTATTTTCTCACTTCATTTTGAGGGTTTACTCTCTCCGTGCTCGGCCGTGGCGCGTACAACACTTTACATACATTTGCATAAGCGGCCGAGCAGTTTAAGCAACCTGTCCGGGCAGGTTAATAAACGGGCTTCACGCTCCTTGCTTAGCACGGGCCGGGTCCGTGGTCGGGATCGGGGTCGGGGTCGGGGTAGCCGTTAAAGCCTTCTCGTAGCGTCGCTCAAGTTTTATGGCTCCTGAATCGCACTGCGGATTACAGATTGCGGAATGCGGAATGCGGAAGGCTCATGGCGGTGCTCAGGTGTGACGAGGATTCTTGTCTGGTGGCTGATTATTTGTGGCTTACTGCGTTAATGCGACGCTTATCGCATGGGAATCGCATTAACAGCGTTTAAAGACAGGCCCGAAACGACCTTGAAAGGACTCCCCACTCGTCACCCAGCAGACTGTTTGATTAGCCCGAACCCTTGCGCGGCAAGCAAATATTGTACAAATATCGCAATTGGCTAGAGTCTTGCTGTGCAGTTTGTGTGTTATTGGCTGTGTTTGCGTATTTAATCAAGGCAGCCCAGCGGCTATTAAATGTGCAAATATTAGCCAGAACTAGGAGCAGGGTCCGGGACCAGAATCAGGGACTATGTTGTCCTTGGTTTTCCTAGTCAAATACTGTGCTGTCTTTGAGGGATGTGAGCACTTATCTGTGACCCACTTGTAGCCTTACTTATTCATAAGTATTTCATTGGTTGGAGTCATGCAAATTTGGGGGAATTATTCATGATACACCAAGGACAAAAGCCATGATTAAGTAGTTATTCGCTGGAACCTATTAACCTTCAAGCTCTCTCCTAATATATTCTCACACATCTCTCGGCGCAGAAACTTTTCTTAGAGATTCCTCTCCGTGTTTTGTATTCAAGTTTGGGCCCCCATTTGCTGTTGTGGACTGTCAACGTGCCAACCAACGCCTTCGCTTTCATTTATGCCGTATTCGTGCCCGGCCTGCGCTACCAGCAGCAACAACAATAGTAGTAATAATGGCTACCTCGGCTACGTGCCACTATCCGAAGCAGCCATCGTTCCGTGCGTGCCTTAAGCGCCCATCCAGCATGAGGGCCAACAGCAGATCCAGCTCCAGCTCCAGCTCCAGTTACAGTCACGACAATGGCAGGGGAGGAGGGGACTCTCTCGGACTGTCGCGCTTGATGCGCTTTTGATAACTTGTTTGAGTTTTGTTTGAGCCTTCTGTCTCGGCCTGACATCTTTGTTGCCTGTTGCCTGCTGCCTGCTGCCTGTTGGCTGTCGCCACTGTCAACAGGCAGGTCCCGCGTGACTTGGCGACCAGTTCGTTCGCTATCAGGTTGATAAATAGTTTTTTTTGCTCTCCTTGGATTACACCGCTTTACCGCCCTCTCGAGTTGGTTTAAATTAAAAAGCATCCAGCAAACCATTTTCCCCAACTGCAGGGAAGAATTCCTGGTATCGCTGAGGGCAACTTTGGCTCGTATTTTCCCCCTTTTTTTATTTTCCGCACAGGTGTTGTAGTTCCCAGTGCTCTCCCTCTCTTTATACATATATTTTTATTATTCGCTAAAGTCCTGGCTTTAACATTGCAGGGCCCTTGAACACAGGTAAAACGGAAGCATAAAAAATGTATTTAAAATAAAACAAGATTTTGCACTCAAAGCAAGCTGTCAGCGTATGCCGGGGAACAGTTTTTCAGAGATCTGGCAACTATTTTGTACAAATATATGTACTTCTGAGACCCGATCCCTTGCTAACTAATCCAGATATCTGCGCCTTCCCCTGGAATGTCGCCCCAATTTTTGGGCCAATTGTCGGCAATTGGTGTCAATTTACGTAGTCTTTTCTGCCATTTTAATGGCATAATGGCATATTGAATGTCTCACATATATAACAAGGGGCTATCGATGTTTGCGCCGAGGATTTCTCCATAAATAATTCATTGGAACATGTAACAGAACTGCGTCAAGTGGTCGCACACACAGGCAGACAGAGGCCCAAGGACTGTCGCATTACATTGGCGGGAGGCGTCTGCGAGGGTGAGTGGGTGTCTGTTTTTTATGGCTCCCCGGGGAAATGACGTACGACTACTGCCGAGTATGAATGCCAGTTTAATACACAAAACTTTGACAATATTGTCACACAGTTAACACGGATACAACCCAGCACTCACCGACAGCAGGCCAACAGACGTGCAGCCAGACAAATGTGCGAATAAAATAGCTATTTTCGTGCTGCCTGCGTCTATTGTTAGCCCTATAGAAGCTGTCACCTAAACACACACACTAACACAGACATTGGTGTATTTGTCGGCAGAATGATAGATAAATGGTTGTTATAGCAGCAGCAAATCGATCATTTTTCCACAGTAAATCTATAGTGCTTTATGTGTCTAAAATCTACTGAAAGAATTTTCATCTAAAGCACAAAACAGATGGAAATTCAATTCATCATGTGGAATATGTATTGGCGATTAATTATATGGGTCAATTCCGGGCAAAACCCGTCAAAGTAGGCAGCAATTGTGATCCAGCCAGCCCTCCCTTGATTTTAGACACAAAGCTAACCAGTCTTGAGGCTCTTCTCTCGGCCATGCTTGAGTAGTTACTCGCCCCCACCAGCGTTGACGTCATTTGCATGCATTGGCAGTACTCAAGATGAAATTAGAACAATTCGCAGCTGAGGAGATAAATCGAAAGGCCTTTGTTTCGGCCTCACTATCGCTCCCTCGTACTTGCCGAATGAAATCCGAGCACACAAATAAAATCTCTCGCTTGGCGCGCTCTTCAAACGTTTTGATTTAAGTTCTGGCCATTGTTTTTATTTGCCTTTAATGGGGGCTGGGCTCCAGAAGCAGGCGGAGTCCGTCCATCCCTCGCTTCCCTGAGCGGTAACTTTAGTGGCGCTCTCTGTTTGCTTTAACATCGAGAAAGTTTTGTTCTTCTTTTCAGTCGAGGCAGCGACTCATAAAGCAGGCTGAAGTCCCACTCCTGGTTGTTTTTTTCTGAAATTGAGGTTTTTTCTTTCCTAGGTGCGAATTGGAAGGCAATGGGGCGGCAGGCCGCAAAACTTTTTCTCCTCTCTCCTTCTCTCCGGCAAGAAAAGGTCACTGAACAATTGACAAAGGCGCTTCTCCCGCTCTCCGTTTTCCTGGCGTTCAGCAAACGCCATTTAAAAGTTTTACATAATAGTTGGCCCCGGCACTTGTCAAGTGCCCATTAAGCCAAGATCTTGGCCAAGGAAAAACAATGACAGGCGCTGGCTGCCTGACCAGCGGTTGATGCGGAAATTCAATCAAAGCCCGCTCAATTAAAAGTTGTCAATGGAACACTATTAGAACACTCATTAGGTTGAGTGTAGTTCATAAGATTGCTCATCCATGGGGAACACCCACAAACATACACACCCCCTCATTGGCTTTTGTACAGCTTCCAATTACCTTAATTTGGTTAATGGATTTTGTCGTTTGGAGATTATAGATATCTGATTGAATTTGATGATACATTTGCGGTTGTCGGACTAAGAAAAAACTTATGTGGTTATTTTCCTTTGATTTAGTATCTCTTTTTCTTTTAGAAAAGTCTTCCTGAAAATTGGTTTTATGATTTGAATTTCGCGGGTACTTTTATCCATGTTTCGAACCAACAAGTAGGGCTGTCAGTTATATGAATGGCCAAGCAGTGTTGGAAAAGCTGGCGATTGCCCCTGGTATATCTCTCTATTATATAAAAAAGTTTTGGGTGATAGTCGTCGTCGTTGCCCGATATTACTAGGCAACAAAATTGACCTTTTTCCGCTTTTTTATATAGATTAAAAATTGTTTAAAAATTTGTATTTTTTTTAAGTTTAGGTTTTTTTCAAAAAGCTTTTATTTTTTCATTTTTTTTTCAGACGTTGTGCTTCCTTTTACGTTACGTTATTTTACGTTCCTTCCCAAATGCCATTTTACCGTTAAAAACTGTTACAAATACATCATTTTGGTATTTTTTGTAAAAAAAAACGGTTGTATTTTGAGTAACGGAATTTAACGCCCAAATGAGGCATTTAGGTTTGGTCAAACGGCTGCACCTTAACCGTTTTTATACCCGATACTCAAAATGAGTATTGGGGTATATTAGATTTGTGGTGAAAATGGATGTGTGTAACGTCCAGAAGGAAGCGTTTCCGACCCCATAAAGTATATATATTCTTGATCAGCATCAATAGCCGAGTCGATTGAGCCATGTCTGTCTGTCCGTCCGTCCGTCCGTCCGTCCGTCCGTCTGTCCGTCCCTATTAGCGCCTAGTGCTCAAAGACTATAAGAGCTAGAGCAACGACATTTTGTATCCAGACTTCTGTGATATGTCACTGTTACAAGTATATTTCAAAACTTCGCCCCGCCCACTTGCGCCCCCACAAAGGACGAAAATCTGTGGCATCCACAATTTTAAAGATATGAGAAAATTAAAAACGCAGAATCGTAGAGAATAAATTTATCTTCTAGACTGCAGAATCTGAATTGGATCGCATCATTATTATAGCCAGAATGAAGAAAACAATTTCATTTTTTCTCGCCCTGTCTCTCTCTAACACACACGTATCATAGCCGGCTTTGCCTATTGCTAAATATGAGTTCCAAGATCTCAGAGACTATAAGAGCTAGAGCAACCAAATTTGGTATCCACACTCCTGTGATATCGGACCTTGACAGATTTGTTTCAAAATTTCGCCCCACCCCCTTCCGCCCCCGCAAAGGACGAAAATCTGTGGCATCCACAGATCTCAGAGACTATTAGACCTGACTGTAGAGCTCTCACTGCTACAACAACTATTTGTAATTTTTCACTGCAGAACTCACTGTTGATAGCTCACTGCTTCAAAATTTCGCCCCACCCCGTTCCGCAACCATAAACAACGAAAATCTGTGGCAACCACAATTTTGAAGATAGGAGATAGGAGAAAATTAAAAACGCACAATCATAGAGAATGGCCATATCTACCAGATTGCCGAATCTTGCCTAATCCGAATCAGATCGGATTATTGTTATAGCCAAAAGAAACAAATCAATTTGCAATGGCTACGCAGCGCCCGTCGACACGTTCTGACTGATTTTCTGTCTCTCTCGCACGCACTCTTTGTCGTTTAATGAAGCCATACTGACTATGTATCGGGTATAAATGTAGAGTTGCGGTCGCAGCAGCAACTCACAACGTTCCCCCTCGTTATTGTTTGTATTGTATTGATTGGCTGGCGAAAATCCTCTAGCTGAACCCTCCACGAGGGTGCCGGCTGGGCAATGGACACTGCATTACCCCGGACAAGGTTAATGCACTGTCGCTTGCTCTGTCCAGGGTAATGCAGTGTCTAGCTAAGGCTATGGTCCTGCGTCTTCCCGATTTAAAGTCGGGGGAACCGAACCAGGGCCATGGCTGGAGGTGCCTGGCGGTCAGGCCTAAAACGCTAGGGGGTGGTCCCCCCGAAGAATATTAACCGGTATGGACCCTCGGGCCAACTATGGAGGCGAAGAAGGATCAAGCACGGGTTGGGATGTCAACCCAAACGTCGGTGGGAAGCGTGACTGCTACCACCGGCGGGCACGGGGAGGAGCAATCCTCTCTGCGTGTCGCCAGCGGTCACACCTCAGACTTGGCGGGAGCAGGCCAGGTCAGTTGTAAAGCTACTGCCACAACAACAACAAAAACAACTCACTCCGCAGCCTGCAAGTTGAGCCGCACAGATGCCGTAGTCGACACAGACACGGATCTGGAGAGCGTGCTCTCTCTAAGCAGGACGGAGGAAGAGAGCCTTCTCCGCTCGCCGGAACCAGGCACCAGCTCCCTGCGTAGGGAAGGGCCGAAGCGTTCCAAAGAGGGGATGAAGGCCAAAGCACAATACAAAGCGGCCCTCAACATCAAAAGCCGGCTGCAAGGCAAAGCAGACATCTCCCAGGAGGAGAAGGTCAAGCTAGCCTGGGCCGAGCAGCGAGTAGAGGAGGGCCGGCTACACTACGCTCAGATGCCACAGATGAGGGCGTCGAATGGCGAATTTGCCAATAAGGATTAGGAGATGATGGCCACCAAGAGGCAACGCTCGACTGAGAGTGCCATTAATGACACTCCTGCGAGCAAGCGGCAACGCGGGCCAAGAGTGCAGCCCCTCCACCGAAAGCGGCCAAGAAGCCAACAAAGCCAAAAGCGAAGGTCAGCGATGTGACCAAACGACATCTGATCGTGGCACTCATCGACCGTAGCGAGGAGAACGGCAAGATGTCAGCGGAACAGTGGAAGCTGGTGAACGCGCGTCTCGTCGGCGCACTGTTTGCACATATGGAGGAAGACCCCGTGGCCCCAATGCCCACTTCGATGATGCTGGGTGGCTAAATGGAGTTAAAATCCTAAAGTGCAACGACGATCCAACCCTAAGGTGGCTGACGCGCACGGTCTGCCAACTGGAGGCGATGTGGGAGGGGGCCAAGCTGGAGGTTGTGGACCGGGAGCTTATCCCGTCCAAGCCTAAGGCGAAGGTACTCTTCCCCATCACAATCCAGGGGGACCGAGCGCTGAAGCTCCTTCAGCGGCAAAACGCGGACGTGCCAACGACCGATTGGATGATCCTACACATTGGTAGCCCACTACCCAACGAGGGGGGCCAATGTGCGATCCTCCAAATAAACAAGGAAGCAGAGGATCTGCTGTACCCCGAATTCGGGAAGATGGCGTGGGGCATGGGTAGCGTCTACCTGCGCCTCAAAAAGCGCCACCCCGAGGACAAGGACGCGCATACCCTACAGGCGGGCGAGGTGGAAAAGGACTTAGGTCTCGAGTCCATCGTCGAGGCCGCCCAGGGTCTTGCGCTTGAAGACGAAGAAGAGCAAGACGGTGACCTGAGCCAGCCACCCATGATGCTGAGTGTGCTGCAGCTCAACTTGCATAAAAGCAAGGTAGCGTCGGCGGAGCTCCTCATCGCCATGGAGCAAGGGCTCGCCGACATAGCTCTAGTCCAGGAGCCCTGGATTGCTACAGGCAATTTAGTGGTCGGACTAAAGTCCTCAAATTACAACTTGTTCTACTCAACATCGGTAAGCAGGAACAGAGCCGCCGTACTCGTACGAAAGGGAATCCATGCTTACCTTATGTCTCATTACAGCACGGATGACCTGACGGTTGTGATGCTGGAAAGTGAGGAAAAGCGCCTTCTGGTGGCTTCCTGCTACATGGCTCACGACAGACCCGCATTACCCGACGAACTCAGGAGCCTGGTGACAGAAGCCGGCACCAAAAACTATCAACTCGTCATCGGGACGGACGCCAATGCCCACCACAATGTGTGGGGAAGCACCGACATCAATGACAGAGGTGAGTCACTCTTAGACTTTATACTAGCAACTAATCTATATATAGCAAACGTTGGGGAGGAGCACACCTTCGTAGGTCCGACCTCATCCAACGTGCTAGACCTAACACTTGCAACGGGAAACAGTACTACGGTATCTAGCTGGAGGGTCCTCGAAAGACCCTCCTTCTCAGACCACAAGTACATTCAGTTTAAGTGCGACTTCAAACATTCTTCGAAGGTAACAGTCTATAGAAACCCCCGGAATACAAACTGGGAAAAGTTTAAAAAGACAGTTACTTCGAAGCTCGCGAGTTCGGGCTCAGTGAAATCCGCGGAGGACATAGAGAAGTCACCAGAGACCCTATCCAACGCGTTACTGGACGCCTACCACACATCGTGCAAACCCTCGAGGACGAAGAAGAGGTCCAAGCCACTCTGGTGGAACCGGGATCTCTCCCTTCAAATGGACAACCTCAAGGAATTCTTTAAGATCGCCAAACAAGCGAACGAAGGGATCGTCCATGAGGAATACAGACTCCTATACAGGAGCTACAAGAAGGAAATACGCAAAGCACAACGGAACTCGTGGAGGACCTTCTGCTCCAACATCGAGAAAGTTACGGAAGCTGCTCTCTAAGCAGCCTACCATACAAAGCCAATTAAAGCTAGAGGACGGACAGTGGACAGAGGGCAGTGATGAAGCCCTAACAGCACTAATGGAGGAACATTTCCCTGGTTGCACCGAGGTTGCTGATGCCAACGAGCACCAGGACCTAGCAACCGAGGAACAACACCCCCCAACAGATCTGTTAACCACTAAGCGAATCTACTGGGCAATAGACTCCTTTGCGGGCACAAAAGCACCAGGACTTGACGGGGTATTCCCAGCCATGATGCAGGTGACCAAAGAGGCGATTACCCCACGGCTCTCCGCAATATTCACAGCTTGTCTAAGTACAGGCTATATCCCTATCCAATGGAGAACCTCGAGAGTTGTCTTCCTCCCAAAGGCAGGAAAGAGCAGCCATGCGAGTCCCAAGGACTATAGACCGATAAGCCTTACCTCCTTTATATTAAAAACACTAGAAAAGCTGCTGGACTTACACATCAGGAATGAGGTAGGAGGACTGATGTCAACCAACCAACATGCCTATACTAAAGGGAAATCGGTGGAGACTGCACTACACTCGGTAGTAGCTACCATTGAGAAAGCCCTTCACAATAAAAAGTATGCACTGGGAGTATTCGTGGACATCTCCGGAGCATTTAACAACGTGGCTACGAAAGCAATAACAAATCGCCTGGTAGCAACTAATACACACCCAGCAATCAACCTGCGGATAAGGAACCTCCTAGGTTGCAGACGGGTGCAATCAGAGTGGGGCACCGCTTCCATGGTAAAAGAGGCACACCCCAGGGTGGAGTCCTGTCGCCCCTCCTGTGGAATCTGGTGGTCGACGACCTCATCAAGAGATACGAAAGGAAGGCCCCAATAATAACAGCTTATGCGGACGACATAAGCATACTTATTACGGGTATTTGCCCCTCGACCCTCAGCTCATTAATGGAACGTACACTCAGGGAGATACGCGAGTGGGCGGAAGAAGTAGTATCAACACGGACAAGACGGACCTCATCCTCTTTACCAAGAGGTACAAGGTACCGATATGGACCCCCCCGAAGATCAATCATACTAGGCTAACCCCAATGTATTGGAAAGGGTGAAGAAGGCCACCATTGCGCTTTACGCATCCAAGAAGATGCTCAGCAGCACATGTTGCCTGTCACCGGCTCTGATGCATTGGATTTACATCTCGGTGGTGCGACCAACTCTGCTGTATGGAGTCTTAGTGTGGTGGCAAGCTACAGGAAAGAAAACGTATCATAAGCTTATGGAAAGGACTCACCGACAGGCTCTGCCCTGTATTACAGGGGCGCTGAGGTCAACCCCAACAAAAGCACTCGAAACCCTACTTGGAATCGACCCCTAGACATCCACGCTCGTCTGACTGCAGAAAAGGCAGCACAACGCCTCATCGCTTCAGGAAATCTGTCATAGTTCAATTGGAAGGGAAATGACCAGATCAACTGATTACATGACCCCCCAAACTTGCCTCGACGTAAAAACAACCGCATCTTTGGGACCTGAAGACTGGAAAATCGAAAGAGACCAAACTGAGCACCTCAATATATATACGGATGGCTCCAAGATGGACGGAGGAGTAGGAGCGGGCCTATACTGTACAGACCCTGAAATAAGGCTGTCATATAAGCTACCGGACCATTGCAGCATATTCCAGGCAGAGGTTTTTGCCATCAGGAAAGCAGCAGAGGTCGCTCTTCTCACTGAAAGAGCACACGATGGGGTCAACCGAGAACCGAGAACGTGCCTGTCTCCCTCCCTTAGAACGCTGCAAAGCGATCTAGAAAAGCAGGCTGAATCACAAACCGAAAGTAGGTGGAGGAGTACCACCGCCTGCAGAACCTCGAAAATCATGTGCAAGGACCGCAATGAGAAACTCAGCCGCTACCTGCTGCACCTACCACGGAAGGACTGCAGATTATTAGTGGGAATATTAACGGGCCATTGTCTGGCTGCGGCACATGCAACAAAGATAGGCATCACAAACAGAGACAGTTGTAGGAAATGTGACGAGCCTGGGGCAACCGAAACCCTGGAACATCTCATCTGCAACTGTCCTGCTCTCTTAAGGGCAAGGAGGAAGTACCTGGGCGCGCCAGTGCTGGCATCACTGGAAGATGCCTCCAAGAGGACGCCACAGCAACTACTGGCCTATGCGAAAAATACCTCGATTCTCGAGGACTCTAAAATCCCCTAAACACTGCCGCGACGGTTCATTTTTTTTTACATTTTTTTGGAAACAAAAAACATTCAAGATTTTTAAAGCCCCAAATCTATCAGAAAAAGTCGGTTTGCTGCACAGCGGCAATGTGGGTTGCTACTAAAGTTAAAAATACGTCTTTTGATTCAATTACTACGAGTAAACATAAAAGAGTGCCACATTCTTCATTCATTAATCTGATCGTAAAGTGCAGAATCTGTGTGGATCCTGCGAAAACTAGTTTAGGCATGATCCTAGGCAGCTTAACCATCTGCTCCTTTTTTGTTGCTTTTTTCTCGCCAGTTCTGAGCTGCCTCTATGATGTGCTGATGACAGCACAACCAACTGTAAAACACGACAAGACAGTCTCCTCTCCCCATCAATTTGTACGGCTACAGCAGAAGCACCCCTTGCCCCAACCATTCAAATATAAATGGAGATTTTCTTCGCAAATCATAGTCTTTTCTTCCTTAAAGCTATTTTGGATTAAAACTAAACAATAAAATTGTGGATGTCTTGTGTGCTTGTGTAGTGTAACCTCTTGGCGTGTACCTCTGGCATTTGTGTAAAAATATCGGTGACTTCAGTAAACAACAAATTCGGAACGAGGAACATTAAAGAAACAAGGTAACGAAATAAATCAGATTACTTTCTGTCTGGGCAAGCAATCTGATACAGGAACTGAACGATGGTGCGTGTGGGTCGGCCAGTCATGCAGTCTTTCAGCAGATACGGCAGCGGGTTGTAGCGCGTCAGCATGCCCACATTGCGGATGTCCAGGTGGGCCCAATCGACGCACGGCACCAGCTCGTGCAGAACGGCGGCAGCGATGCAGCTGGAGGCGGGACCACGTCCGCGGTTGCTGATGTCAAAGGTCTCGTTCGGAGTGATCAATTCCTTAAAGTAACGCCACAGGGGAAGCCGCCAAACGCGATCCCCCGTAAGGGCACCGGCCTTCTCGAACTGCTTGTATACAAAATTGGAATTACTAAAAATCCCAGCGGCTGATCCTCCCAGCGCTGGGCAGACGGCGTAGCCAACTGTTGCAACGTCCACGACCATGCGCGGCTTGTATTCAGCCTGAGCGTAGAGCAAGGGATCGGCCATGGCCACCACACCAGCCTTGCTGACGTCCACGAAGCCGAGCGACTTGCCATTGAGGAGGGTCACCACGTCGCCAGGCTTGGCCGCCATTCCAGAGGGCATGTTCTCGCACAACGGCAGCAGTGCCGTAATGTTTATGGGCAGCGACAGGGCGGCGGCGGCACGGATGACGCCCACGCAGGCGGCTGCACCGGCCATGCAGCCGCGGTACATGGACAAACAGTCCTTGGGACGGAGGCAGAGACCCCCGCTGTTGAACGTCAAACCCTTGCCCAGCAGGAGGATTGGCTTGTCCTTGGGTGCGGTGCCGCAGTAGGCGATTTCCAAGATGATCGGCGGCTCGCAGCTGCCCTTGGCCACCATCAAGAAGCTGTTCAAGCTCTTGGACTCAATCCAGTCCATGCCACGTACCTCCACGGATACTCCGCAGGGGCACAGAGCATCCACCGCTGACTGGGCAAAGATAGAGGGCGTCATCTGATTGGCTGGCGTATCGGACAGGCGACGTGCCAGGTTCTGCGATTCGGCCTTAAACAGGCCTCGCAGCCAGGCATCCGAGTCGGGAGAGTCGTACAACTCCAATTTTGGAATGTGTGTGCGGTTCGGTATGCGCCGGTTAGTATGGTAGCGCCAGACGGCTAAAGAGCTCCCCTCGGCCGCCTGCTCCGGATACTCCATGGAGTCCACGAAGACATCTGTGCAGCCCTGCAGTTGAAGAGCACGTGCACCCACACCGGCAGCGACGCGTGCATTCTCCATTCCCTCGTCGATCATCTCAAGGTCGTTGAAGCCGGCGCCCTCCTGTCCCACGCCGACCACGGCCACCGCACGGAACTCAGCATCCACGTTCATGAAGACACGACCTTTTCCCAGCTGGCCCTTTATTCCAGACTCGCGTATGAGATCTGAGATTTTGCCCTGCACGCGATCGTCAAACTTCTCGCCGGATGAGGTCATCTTGGGCTGCCGGTCGCCCTCTTTGGCGTACACGCCCACCACAACGCCCTTGATAACCGAGTCGCATTTCTCGGCGTATTGCCGTCGCTGTTCCATATCTCTACATCTGGCCTGGGATGTGCCCTGGATACGCCTGTACAGGGTGTTCATCAAGCGTACATAATTCATCGTTAAATGATGAGTTACAAGACTTCACTTATTTTGCAGACTTCCAAACTAAATTTTGTTTTTTCCCAATAACAAATTTAGCTTTAGCTGCCAGCAGCTTAGACAAGGGTCAAAATCTGGAAGGAAACATTGTTCCAAACTCCTCCTGAGATTCGATGAATTATTGATTCTTAAAACAAAGTTTGTTTCCTCTTTGAATTCCTCTCAAATCGAGAGAAGAAATCACTCAATCCTTTTCACACAATCGAAATACGTTTATTTCGCTTTATCAAGAGGATTATTCCTCATCGGAACCGGATTGATTTGTCGGCTAGAGTTCGAAGCGTCGCTTTTCATCATGAGACCCTCGTCATCGGTTTTAGTTGAGGCCTGGCTGCATTCTGATATCCAGTGGGCTGCTTCTGCTCTTCCTCCTCCTACTCCTCCTCATCGTCTTCGACCTTTTCTTCGCTTTCGCCAATATCAATATCAGCCAAATTGACGACTGTGTTATCCTTATATTTGGTTCCGCCCTGGTTCCAGCCGCGCAGAAATATGATATTGGAGGCAGCATTCTCGGTGGGGTGATCATGAAAATGACATAGTCGATGGGCCCGCTTAAACGTATTGTTCACCGAACAGAACTTTTAAATGACGGAAAAATTGTATCTTTAAATATAGTTGTGATTGTTATTTTGAAATAAAAGGCCGATAAGTTCCGTTAATCGCACAAAAATATAGATATTTTTCCTGTGCATCGATGAAACAGAACCAAAAGTCGTGCGTATATGGGCATTTCCGCGGTCACTCACACGACTTTCGGAAGCAAAATAAAATTTTAAATGTTAAATAAATCAAACAAAATTAAATTTTTTACACTTCACCACTAATAATTTTTTGTAGTATTTTGAGAGTACTATCAATGGTAAAAAAAATTGAGAGCCTCCGCTTTTTATCTTTTGAGATAAAAGCCACTAAAGAGCGGTCACTCACGCGACTTCAAATAGACATGGCTTTAGCCATCAATGCTAACAATCGGCAAACTCTACGAATTGTGTGCAAATTTTGAACTTTAAATATTTTTGACATAAATAATAAATGTGAAGCTTTATTATTAGACTTATGATTTTTCAAAATTTGGCCTGTCCTTTTTTTGCGAAGGATTCTTCTGGGTCACTCACGCGACGTCACTCACGCGACATTTTTTCCAATGCAGTTTTGTGTGCATTTATATATATAATAATAGAAATTACATTAATATTTAAGCTAAGAAGAAGAAAAAAAATAAAAAAGAGATATCCATGAGCTGCAAACGACTAAAAAATACTCGATGTTACAGAGGAAAAGAAATTTATTTATTTTAAATTCGTTTTTTCTTAACATATATTTATGTTTATTAATATTTTGTTGGTCCATATAAATTTTAATTGAAAAAGCTAACAATAACCAAGCAAAAAAATTTTTTAGAAGGGTTTTTTTTTTTTTAGAAGGTTCACGACAAACTTTCGCAATGAATAAAAATAAATTATTGGAAAAAAAATTTTATTTTATTTTATTTTACTGATTGTTGAACCAATCTAACGTAAACTACAAATTGGCGTCCACTCTTATCAATAAATGCAAAAGTTTTGACAACTTATGCTGTTTTTCGGTCACTCACGCGACATAAGATCAGATTAAAGATTAGCTCAAATACGGTTAATTCTTGCTCTGTTGTCTCTCTTTGTAATTTTTACCGTAACTTCACTTATCTAAGTGCAATTAAAGATGAGAAGCTCTACGGTAAGAGAACTCTAAGTGTAGTAAATACTTTAACGAAATAAGCCTATAAAACGTACCCATTGCAAGATACATACAAACTCAACTTCGCTTACAATTACTTTTTACATATGAACTTTTATTCACTATTTTAACCCGAAAATATAAAATTTCAATACTTCTAAATAATATATAATGAAAAACAGCAAGATCTTCGGTACTTTTTTTTTGGGACTCTTGGTTGACCTTTTCGCGGAAATGCCCATATCTAATCTAATGATACAACAGAAAAATAGGGTACATTTGGGAATACGAATTCAGAAAAGTAGCCAAGATATCCATATTTATATTTTCGCCAGTCCAAGCAAATATCACTTAAAAATATATTATCAGCCAAAACTGTGTATCGATGTATTGATATATCGATATATATTCAACCCGTAAGAAAAACAGTGCATATAAAATTTGTTAATTTGCAAACGCAGTGCCGTTTCAATTTCCCAAACAGACTAACCCAAACAGAAAATATGTTGGTCAACGAAGCTAGACTAGTATTAAGCCGTGCCAGTTCTTTGGCGGCACGTCACCAGGTGAGAAAAGGATGGGAGATAGGAATGGTGTCTCCTGGCCGCAGAGCTCATGGGCGGGCGGCTTTTCGGCCAGTGCAGTTATATAAGGGCCAAAACTGCTTAGGATATAATTAAATTCGATAAAATTCACAACGAATGAGTCGCAGTTTGAAAAAGTAAGACGAACATTTGCGATTATGTAAACGTTTTTGCAGTTAGCAATTGGATAAAATCGTTATGGCGTGACTGCAACCAGACATTCGGGCTGCCACACTTACACACACGAGACTAGACCAGTAGACTAATTAATATTAGAGATAATTCTCCGTATCTCTTGCAGCTGCGCGCTATCAGCAATGGCACAGCCCAGTTAGATCAACAGGCCCAGCCCAAGGAGGCCAAGGAGCCGCAGATCAAGAAGTTCGAGATCTACCGCTGGAGCCCGGACAATGCTGGCGAAAAGCCGCACATGCAGACCTACGAGGTGAATCTGCGCGACTGCGGGCCAATGGTGCTGGATGCCCTCATCAAGATCAAGAACGAGATGGATCCGACTCTGACCTTTCGTCGCTCGTGCCGCGAGGGAATTTGCGGCTCCTGCGCCATGAATATTGGCGGCATCAACACGTTGGCTTGCATTAGCAAGATCGATACCAACACCTCCAAGTCGCTGAAGGTGTATCCCTTGCCGCATATGTATGTGGTGCGCGATCTGGTGCCGGACATGAACAACTTCTACGAGCAGTACAAGAATATTCAGCCCTGGCTGCAGCGCAAGTAAGCACATGGAACGTCCACAAAACTTTAATGGCTTTCATCACTTTCCTCACTTCTACCTCGTTCATACAGAAACGAAGCTGGCGAGAAGAAGGGTCGGGCCCAGTACTTGCAGTCGGTGGAGGATCGCTCCAAGCTGGATGGTCTGTACGAGTGCATTTTGTGCGCTTGCTGCTCAACCTCTTGCCCATCGTACTGGTGGAATGCCGAGAAGTATCTGGGACCTGCTGTCCTCATGCAGGCCTACCGATGGATCATCGATTCGCGTGACGAGAACTCTGCCGAGCGTCTGAGCAAACTAAAGGATCCCTTCAGCGTCTATCGTTGTCACACCATCATGAACTGCACGCGCACCTGTCCCAAGGGCCTGAACCCAGGCCGCGCTATTGCCGAGATCAAGAAGCTGCTTGCTGGTTTCGCCTCGAAGCCAGCTCCCAAGCTGGAGACAGCGGCTCTGCACAAGTAAAGCCCAGTTTCCTGCTCTGTTTTGTTCGTGCTTTTCCCTGAACCAGTTCGCAACTCGTTGCAAAATTGTAACACAATCGACAGATCCAGTGCGAAATCCTCCAACCGATTTGCTTACAATGTTTTAATTTATTTAAGCTTACAGTAAACTAAATATGTTATTACAGTTTTTGAAGGGAACGTTGAGTGACGCAAAAATAAATAGTTAATCGTGTATCCACTAACGCATCTGCCTTTGCATTAACTTCAAGGGGCCGGGGGAGAAGTCGACTCACTCATCTACATCATCTGGCGTATAAAAGTCTTGGGTGACTGGAATGACGCGATCGTTGGTCTCGTCATCCTCCTCGTCGTGACTGTCCGTGTCCTCGCTGTCGTCGTTGGCTATAGAAGAGGGACACTATAGACGGGACTTCCGAGTCGAGCTCGTTTCAACTCACCATCTTCATCATCCGTCTCGATTCCCGGTATCGTCAGCATCTTGCCCAAGGGCTGCAAGTCGGTCCCAGCAGTTTTGAGGGACTCGCGCTGCAATGGAAAACAATGGTTGCAAATTATGGCCCAAAATTAAAGCGAAGAGTGCAGTGCGTACCCAGTTGCTACGTTCGTCCTCGTAGCGCCTGGTCTGTGCCTCCTCGCTGACGGATGCTGGCGCCATGTCAAGCCAATAGCGATTGGCCACAGAGACTTTCAGACTGGGAAAGAAAGGTATCATTGGCATTATTACGAGTTTTCGACAGTCCAAATTTATTTTCCACTCTTGTTATTGTTTTGATAGACGCCTTCTTGATGATATGGCAACGCCACAAAGCGTCTCGCTGTATCGAAAATAGCTCAAAAGATATCGAACCAGAACGACAAAGGCAAAAAAATATGTATTTTATAAATTTGTTTATTTATCTATAGAAGCTATAAAAAGGGACTCCCGCGCGATGTAGGTTAAGGCGTCACTAATTCATATTTATTGGTAGTAAAGTTCCAAGTTCATGCCGTCATGGATTTCATCTGCAGGAGAGGTGCACAGAAAGCAAAACGTTTAAAAGATTGTTGCATGTACATTATTCAATGACGTACAATCAGATAGGCGGATGGGATCCTTGTAGATTGTGTACCACTTCTTCAGGACAATCTTCTCGTGCTTTGTGCCCGTCTGTGCCGCTATAAGTTTCTTCAAGTCTCCAACAGTGTCGTCCGGATTGCATTTGACGCGCACCTGCGGGATATATGTGAAATTTAGCGCACACAATCTGTATGTGTGCATAGGTAATTACCTTCTTGCCCAGTCGATCGTTGCAAGTTATTTCTATCATTTTTGTTTACGATTATTGTTGAATGACTTGTCACTCACTCACTTAGAGGGAGAGATAAATAGCTATTAAAGACTTTTCTTGCGCCAGCGACTGGACTCGACCCGAAACAGCAGAACTACACGGTAACTACACATTTGCTACATAATGGGAGGAAAAAGAGGGTTTGCACGCATGCCAGGTAAAATCCACCCCTTTTGCCTAATATATCTTGGCCTTCGTACGAACCTTGCAATTTGCATTGGCTGTTTTTTTCTGTTGTCAATACCCCCATTCTAAATTACGACTCATTTTTTGTTGCATTATGAGCGTTTGACCCCAGAAATATACCGAGATATACCATCACATTTTCAAAATATACCTTAAATATACCGATGAAAAAACCCGAACTTAGCCCACTCAGCCCCCTCTATTTAAACAGGAAAGCAACTTGAGCTAAACCGCGGAAAATAATATTGTTTGTAAATTGTTCTTGGATGTCCATCCTATCCTTCCTCATTACTTACAGTTCTTCTTGCATATTCTTCCTCTTTGCTTACAAAAAAACCACGAAAACCAGAACTACTTGAAAGAGAGCAAAGGCTATCGATAATCTCTAGAGCTGCGCGGTAAAGTGGAAATGTTTGAAAGTGAATGAGTAACATGGATATGAATGCAAGGGAATAAATGATGCAGGGAAGCACGATGCGTATGGAAGTTTCTATACCCTATGGCAATTTAAATTTTCTTTAAAATGGAACTTCAAAAATCAATCCTCCTCCTGGATACCTTCTTCGCTTCAGAGACAACAGCTCGGTCCAACTCGTCATTATTATTATTTAGTGCTGGTGTATCTAAACGAGCTATAACTTCAAGTAGAACGTGCTTTCTTGAAGCTTGTTTTTCTCAATCAATTAGGCAGAGGCTTGATAACAAGAGATCGGAGGAGTCCATTGATCTGATAATAACATCTGCTCGTAATTTATTGTTTTTTGATTCTTTTTTGTGCTGCTTGCGATCCCTTTTACAAATTGAAAAAAACAGATGCGCGACCTTTGTTGGGTTTTTTCTTTTCATTATTGGGAGGAGGAAAACTGTTCTATTGTTTGTCCAAGCTTAAAACGGTAAATTTCTCTGCTTCAATAGCGCTGCTACTGCGAACACTACATATAAAACGCAGATCATAAAACTGCATCAGAAAGATACGAAAATGACTCGCTCCAGCGCTAGCTCCCTGTTGCTCCTGCTGTCGTTGATGGTGCTAATGACACCACAGCCGTTCGCCGCTCACGCTCAGATAGTGCGCAACGGCCATTGCTCGCCTACACCCGTCCGCGTCCCGGCGGGGGGCATGGTCTGCGAGCGGCAGTGCTACACGCCAGGCGGTCCACCCTTTCTCTGCCGGCGCATACCCCTCACCACTGACCTCCGAATCTGCAGCGGCACCTGTTGTCGCTCCGGCCCATACTGCCTGCAGTTGTTGCGAACCTAGTTATCGATTGATCATTTGATTAGAAAATATATATATATGTACAATGTACATATTCTGTGTTTAATATTAAATAATTGCTAACGATTTAGTGGACTGTATTATCTTTTATTTTATTTGGGGTTTTGGCTACGCGAGAGCGTTACAGTTGGGCTTTGGACATAGGCAATAACAACACAATTCTGAGCATAAAAATAGGTGCTTAAGCGGTAAAGTACAATGATGAGCATATGAATGGGAACAGTTAGCATATGATTCTAGAGAAGACCAAAATAGGCGGCTAATTTTTTAACAATAATAATTTTTTAAAATACCCATATAAAAATATCCAATATCAAATATATCACTTACATACATATTTCTTTAATATTGGCACTTAAAATTCTGAATATATGTTTAATAATAAATAATAATGAATACTAAACAAATGCCCAGATAGCCCAAAAGCTTTTTGCCTTTTAACAGGTAAAAATGTGAACAGAAACTGAATAATAAGAGGCTTTGTGCGTTTTTAAACAATGTGTATTTACATACAGTGGCGGACAGTGAAATGTGGACACTCATGTTAGCTAACTTTAAGCAGATGGCGCGAATTCAAAATCTTAAAAGTCAGTCGGAAAAAAACATTTTTATTGTATAGATACATTTATTAGCTGCTAATCAACGTCTCTGTTTCACAAAAAAGCAAGAAGTTAAAAAAGAAAATATATAAATTGGGGTCAGAAAATATTAGTTTTGTCACTATTAGCCCAAAACTTGCGATGAACAAGTCTTGTTTTAATAACTTGCTACAACATTGCGGTTCACATTGTAAACACTTCAGCATCTAAAATCGGTTCAAAATGGCATAAGATATAAGAAGGCAGTTTATTCAGTTGGCTGGTACCGATATTAGCACCAAAAATGTAGGACGTCTTCGGCGGCCAGCAAAAATACCACTTTTGACATTAAAAATACTCCAGTAAAGGCGCCAATGGTCCAAACAAAACGAAACATTGACTGTAAATGATTGGAGACACGTAATGTGTTTAATTGATCTAAGATAAACGGGGTCGGTTGGTAAAGTATGAGGAATGATCGCCGTAAAGTCGGAGAACACTAAAAAAGTTAGTGCCTAAAATGAACGGTAAGGCAAGGATGCAGCAGGGTGGTCTGGGGATGTTTTATATATATATATATATATTTTTATATATGTAACCTCATACCGTCTAATGAGGACCACTTTCCGCATTCTGACGCCCTCATCTTCTACGACGATTCTATTCCTTGCCACCGTACAAGATTAGTCAGGATAATTTTTTAAAATTTTTTTTATTGTGTTGTGTAATGATATATTTAAAAAGTTTGATTTTTTCAACAATGGGTTCTTTTAGTTAAAATAATATTTAACAATAGTTAGAATTAGAACATTGGACTGGCCGGGAAATGGTCCTGGTTTTAATCCGATCATATCATGAACGTTTTAATATGAAAGCAGAGACCCAAAACTTTAACTGGAGTGAAACAAACAAGTTATGGTGCCCGCAGGAAAGCCTTACTGTGAAGGAAACTCTCGATGCTGCTATCCGCCTGGAATTCTGGCATCGCATGGGAAACGGACAATTTACTGTGATTCCGCTAACCCACAATGCCACCTTGACGATTGATGAAGATACAGAGGTGGATCGTTAATGGCCAATGGTCTTGGCTGATTCTGAAACGTCTGGGGACTTGAGTTCTTCTCCGCATCCTGATACCATTCTGCGCATGTATCAGCTTGGCCGTTTGCCATGGCTAACAGCAGTGCGGGTGGAAAATCACGCACCACCTAGGAATCGTTCACGGCATGTCCAAACGAGTGCACGGCCATGGTGGCCTCGTTCTTTATGCTAACCCGCTCGCGATCCAGCTGCGTGGGAATCAGCATACTGTTGCTCAAGTAGAGCGCCCTGGGCTCGCCCAGGTGGTCTCTAAAGGTCCTCTGACCACATCGATCTCCTCGAACATGGCCGCACTGTCGATCCGCTTGCCGCTCTTTATGCCCTGCTTCTGCAGGCGGGATGTATTGTGTCTGCCCTGTTTAAGAGTAAAAATCTTGTAGGTCTTTCCAACTTTTTATGTTGTACTCACGAGATGACGACGGCCAGGTCGGGACGCGGATTGTCCGGGCAAAGACCGTGAAAGATTTACCAAAGAAATTGGATCGGAGCTTGCCCCAGAAGCCATCATCCGTGGGATCGCCACTAACAATGTAGTTCGATGGCCTTGCGATTCCGGGGGAAGGAAATATTTGTACAGGACTCCCTGTGGCGTTGGCTGCATCACCAACGGATCGGTGTGGCAGATCAAATCGCCTTCGGACTCCACCGGGAGTGGAGATCATGGGAATCAACCAATGCTGCTGTGCGTAGCAATTTCATTTTCATTGGTTAGAAATCGTTATCGCTTTGACGAACATTTTTGACAATTTTCATTGGTTGAAAACAAAAATCACGTCGTTTCCACTACCAAACCGTTTCCGTTACCATAACCGTTTTCTTTACAAAAACCGTTTCCGTTTCCCTGTGAAAAGGGGTACCCCACCACACGAAAAAAATTAGTGTATAAGGATATGTACAGGATATAACAGTGTTATTTCAAAACCGTTTAAAAAAAGACCGTGTAAAAACAGAATTAGTTGTATACCATTATATACCGTTAAGATAGTCATCATCCGATATTCATCGCATCATCGATAAGAACGAATATTGCACCAGGGAAAACATCAATTTTGTGTACGATATATAGATACGATACATCATCTCGGACCATACCTATTTTGCAGCTCTACCAGTTAGAGCTGGAAAAACATAAACATTTTCAATTATTTATTTTATATTTTGTATATAGGTAACTAACATTGTAATCTGCGGGGCCTTAACTGCGATGCATCTGAGGGAATGCCATCTTACTCTATTAGATTGATATTAGTAAACCTTCCATCCTTAGTTAATCGTAGGAAATTGCTTGGTGTGATTTTTACGCACAACTTGATCAAGGGTGAGCCCTGATTTGTTGAGCCGCATAAACTGCACGATTCCTATTAAACCCCCTATTAGGGTCTTGTGCTCGGATTACAATTCCCTCTACCATATCATATCCACCACTAATTTCCTTCCTCTTATTACATTACTATTACTCACGTACCTTTCCCGTATTTAGCAATTGTATTTGTATTTGATTTTAAATGCATGCTTAGTTCTCTTAGTAAGTTTACTTCTAACGGTTAGCCGCGTTTTTGCCTGGGATCCGCGCGAACAGCCTTTTGCTGGTGTCACACGGGCCAGTTGATGATACAGAAATTGCATCGCCACTTGATAGATGCAGTCATTGCATATCAACGTTCACTAAAATATGACATTTATTAATAATAAATTCCCTTTTCACACTAGGTTGAGTTCTTGAGTATACGGTTATAGTGGTGGCAAAAAGTTAAGTTATGGTTGCGTTTTCGATTTTCCGAATATTTTATCCTGTTCAGCCTATCGTGTCAACTATCACCATTTATTAACCCATTTAGGCCAATGGGCATTTAAATACACATGAAATTTATACAACTTGAAGAATTTTAGCGCCAATCTGGTGAAAGACATCGGAATAATTTTGTTTCGTAATTTAAAAAGTAAAGATTGATCTACAAGGCGTAATCATTATGGCTGAGAGAAAAGGAGCAAAAATAAATCCTTCAAGCAAATACTTTAAACTAATTTTATCATTAGACCATATGTATTAATAATAGTGTAAATAACCCGTAAGATGCTTCGGTTCTAAAAACATCGATATCTGCTGTACACCCAAACATCGATGACACGATGTTAACGTCGATGTTTCTCCAGCTTACTACCAGTTCCTCATTCGCATTTTTTTTCGCCGCTAGCGGACGTGATTTTCACGCTTAGTGTTATTCTTAAAACGGCGCTGCCCTTGCAAATATCCTAAACATTGTATTAAACTCTAAATCCACCAAGTGCAATATAAACTGTATGTGTAAAATGTAAGTGCAAAATGCGCATACATGCTTAAGCATGTTGAGATTGTATTCGAGAGTGTTTGTGTGTGTGCGTGCTTCCGTTTTTTCATCTAAACCGCCGCTGTCGACGCCAGCAGTGACGCGGCTGCGGAAAACTTGTTTGGGTTTTCATTTCAAACGAAATCTGCGTGTGCTCGGAACGTATATTTGGGCAATTTGTATTGATTATTCGCCTGGTAGGCAGCCTGTACGCGCCTCTTCCCACCCCTCTTTCCACTTATGTCTGTGAAATTTTCCTTTTTGCTGAGAATTAAAGAGAAAACACTTTTTCGCCGCACTCCACGGTCACTGACAAGCTATTCGCAATTCGAAATGGCTCTTGCTTTATTTTTAGACTCAATCTTTCTAGCCCCCAGCCTGCCTACACTAACCCGTACCTACCCATTGCATTCTAATTAAAAACCAGGCACTGCGCTCATTTCAACACGCATCGCATTGCATAATTTAATGCTAATGCTTTGGGAGGGAGCTTCTGTAGGTAGCTCAGCCCATTCCCCGTTGTCGAAAAGCACTCGAGCATAGAAATTAGACATAAAGTAGTATGTCAAATATTTCGTCATTACGGTCTCTTAGGAGAAATCCGTTGTGTTGTGGGTCTGTCTGCCCAATTGTAAACAACCCACGCCTAGTTTACACACACATACAAAACCTTTTAATGTTTATTTCCATTTTACCATTCCAATTGCAGACAACCAATAGCAGCAACCTTCAGCTGGCCCTAAAACATTCGAGAAGCAGCAGAATCTAATCATGAGCGATGATACGTACCAGATAGAGACGCGCCGTCGTTCGCGTTCCAAGACCCCCTTCCTTCGCTCCAGTTGCGATCATGAGAATTGCGAGCATGCTGGCGAGGAGGGACATGTGCATCACCAGAAGAAGAAGTCGGCGCAGGCTCCCAATGTGCAGTGAGTTTGGCTGAATGGGGCAAGGGTTGTTCTCCCTTCCCAAAATAGACCTAATTACAGCATTTGCTTATCACTCAACATGCCATTGCTATCAGCAGTCTAGAATACTCTTCGGGTGGGCAGTGGAAGTAAATGGAGTTTCTTCGGCATGTGGCCCAGGCACGCGAGTTTCAACAATCGTTGGGGCAGCGTCACAACCATACACAGTGTCTGTTTGTGGCGGTGTTTGCGGCCATGACGTCATCTCCTTGTTATTCACACTCGACGCGAAATTCAATTTCAAAACGGCCAGAGCCAGAGCAGGCGGGCGGCAAATGAAAACGAAGGCAAATCCACATGTTTATCTGTGTGTGTGCGTTTGCCGTACAGGGTGTGTTCGGCTGTGGTATAGCTTTGCTCGGCTTTGGCGCGCATTTTTACCGAGCAGTTGATGAATCAAATAAACTTCGTCGTCGTTTCGTTGATGACGACATCTGGCAGTCACAGCAACATGCTCTGCCATCATAGATTCGTTTTCACGTTTTAGCCACAAAAACCAGCATGTTGGGGCGGGCGAGCATTAAACATTGAAGGTCAGAGCAGCTCATGAGCATATTATTATATTTTTGTTTTGATACGTCGTTGTGGAACTACTTTGGACAGTTTCGGAGTGGAGACATTGCCGCCTAACCGTACTAAACAGCTTTCTATATCCCACCACTTGCAGTACGATCATCGAGGAGAGTGTCGTGGTGGAGTCGAGCATTAGCAAGAAAGGACGGAACAAAGCATTTGCCCAGATGACCTCCGACTTTTCGGCCGATGACATTAATCCGGAGGCTAAGCGCAAACAGACCTCGACCACCACAACGGTCACGTCAATCACCACCAACAGAATGGGTGCCACATCGACCCCCCACAATAAGGTCCAGCTGGAGACCAAGCAAAATGTTCTGAACACCGCCCAGGAGCAGCTGAACAGCAGCAAGCGCTCGAATGGCACTCACAGTACGGTGGATCCCAGCGTCGCCTACATCGAGTACAAAAATGCTGGCGAATATTGGAAGTTAGTAGAGGATTGAACTTGGAGCTTTCCTGGTCCTAAAGTCACCTAACGAAATCTGTTCTCTTTTCCAGCAAAACACCCAAGACGGACTACACATATTCACAGCTGTCCCCACATCGCCGCCAACTGGCCCCAGGTGTTGTGGCCATGCCCAATATGTCTCGTCGTAGCCTCGCCAACCATGATGCCCGTGTGAACTTCATGGTCCAGCAGAATCCGGACCAGGAAGAGCTCATCCGTCGTCGCTACCAGTCGAGGACAACGCAGTACTTGAACTACGATTCGGCAGACGAGCTGGACGCCACGTTTGGACAGCAGCAAAAGCAGAGCTTTTGGCTGGTCCGTCTCATCCAAGTCGTCCTGAGCACCGTCACAACCATGTGGACGCGCATCACCAACATTTCGGCCACAGAGACGAATGCGTATCAAACCTATTACGCCAGGCAGCAAAGGAACCAAGAACGCAGTGTGCTAGGACGGATTGGCCATGCCATTGGCGACAGTCTGTCGAGTCTTCTGCGATACGTCTATCTGTTCGTTGGATCGGTACTGAGTCTGGACACGTGGCTGCTGAGATCTTCGGATGCGGAAAACAAGTCGAAGAAGCGTTTTCTCATACTGCTGCTGATCTTGCTGCCCTTGCTGCTACTGACGGGTGAGTAGAGCTGTGCTACACATTTGCCGGAGGTTAAGTAAAATATATGTGAGCGTGCGCCCTGACCTTGAATTGGGTCGACAACTAGTACCATATGCATAGAGTCGACCACTGTTGGATTTATTTATACACGCGACTGAACGTGGAGAGCAACACGTTTGCATTGATTTACATAGATCTACAAATAGCCATGGCTACGGGCCACGTGCATATATATTTTACTTTGGCCATTTCCAGTAGACCAATGCCTAATGTGCTTCGCCTTTGCAGGTCTGTTCTATTACCTCCATCCCAACGAAACTTTCCCACCCAAGTCCCTGTCCGAATACACATTCACCTTCCCCAAGATCAATGTCAGTGACTATCTGAACCAGGTCCAGTACGAATCGGTGCGCTCGCAGGCCGCCGAGCAGGCGGTCCGCGTGCGTGACTGGGCCGACGACTATCTGCTGTATTTGAAAACTATCGGCCAGAATGTGGCCGCCCGCGGACGCCAGTTGTTTCAGGCCGACGATCAGGTCTATTATGAGCGTGTTTAGGGAACACTTTGAGCGGCTGTCGTGCCGTTTTATTTTTGAGCTGCTGCAGCAGCTGCTTTCTTGATAGATAAACTCTCTCTCTCTGTCCATATCTGATCGTAGATATGTGTTAACTTTACGAACAATTGAAGTACAAATTAAAAAGCATTTGATTCATTTTCTTACGGCTTGTCAGTCTGGTTCGTCCACAAGTTGGTCCATTTTTGTTGAGTTTTTTGCCTGCTCATTGACTGTCCATACATATAAAACCCCTTTCCCCACATCACTAACCCACACAATTCCCCCAACAACATCCAACAAAATGCAAAATCACAGGCTGATGGAAGAAGGATAGAGCTCGCCGCCACCTATACATATTGCAGAACTTTTTTATAAAATGATTTACATTCATTCACATGCTACGAACATGTGTGTGCCTCAAACAATTTATAATTGTTGTCGGACAACGTTAATTGTAATTGTTCACTGTTTGTTGTGTAAGAGTCTTGTACAAAAGAATAAACTGCAAACCATTTCATGCAAAACATCAAGACAAGAAGAATCGTTTGTTTTATTTGCCATTTGATGGAATCATGAGAAATGGTAAGTAGACACGACAAGCAATATTAGTTGGCCAGAACCGAACTCTATCCTTCTGCATTTCTGCATGTGTTGGCATTCCCCAAAAATCGAATTTCCCCCGTAGCCTATGCCCTGAATATCTAAAAATTGTGGGGGGAATTGGAATGTAGAAGGACTGCCAACTAATAATGCCTTGTTTCGCTTTATCTTTGGCCAGCCTGGTCGCTGTTGCAGGAGGATCAGCAACTCAGCTACGTTCAACATGTCCAGGCCCTGCTGCCGCTGCCTCTGACTCTGCTGGCCACGTGGCGTGGGCAGCTGGCTAGCGCCACAGCCTCGCTGAAGTCTCTGCTGGAGCTGCCTTTGGTGCCCAGGGCTCCCGAAGAAGCCGAAACCATCAAGTCGAACATGGCAGGCATAGAGCAGAGCATACGGAAAGCCCTTACCGCCGAGGAATACGAGAATATTCTGAATCACGTCAACAGCTATGTCCAGCAGCTGGTGGAGCTGAAACTCCAGCAGCAGCATGCGCAGAGGGAGCAGCAACTTTCGCCTCAGCAGATTCACATTATCGTTCAGCTGATGAAGGAGAACATCCAGGATTTTACTGCCAAAGCGGAGCTCAGTGAACAGGATCTGAATGATTTGGCCGCCAAACTGAAGCTGGAGCTGCAAAGGTCGGGCGACTGGCAGCCGGAGGCGAGACTGTCGACAGCTAACCTGGAGGAGATCAACAGGCTGATCAAGGCTGAAGTTAACCTACAGGAATCCCACTACACGCTGCTGTTGGAGAAGATCGATTGGGGAGCTTTACTGGAACGTATTTTAGGCTCCCCAAAGTTGGCCGACTACGTGGACGGACGAATTAATCTGGCCCTACAGGAGGAGAAGGAGCTGAAAGACGGCTCCGTCTCGCATCCCACCGAACAACAAGTCGATCAGCTGAACAAGGAGATCGCCTTCATCAAGCTGGCCCTCTCCGACAACCAGGCACAGAATACAAATCTACAACAGTCCATCAGCAGTCTGAAGATCGGTCAGGAGGATCTGTTGGAGCGCATGCAGCAGCATGAGCTGGCTAACGATCAACGATTCAGTGGACTGCTGGCCGAGATCGAAACCAAGCTGGCAGCCCTAAACGACTCCCAGTTCGCCCTGCTCAACAAACAGATTAAGCTCTCACTGGTCGAGATTCTAGGATTCAAACAATCGGCCATGGGAAGTGGCAAAGACGGGGCCAAGCTGGACGACATCGATCTGCAGAATTGGGTGCGTAGTGTGTTCGTGGCCAAAGACTATCTGGAGCAGCAGCTGCTGGAGCTGAACAAGCGCACCAATAACAACATTCGCGACGAGATTGAACGCTCCAGCATCGTGCTGATGGGGGAAATTAGTGAGCGGCTCAAGCGCGAGATTCTGCTGGCCGTCGAGGCCAAGCATAATGAAAGTAGCACGTCTCTCGAGGGGGAAATCGGCGAGGAGGCAGTACGTCAGATAGTCAAGGCCGTGCTGGCTACGTACGATGCTGACAAGACGGGCCTCGTGGACTTTGCCCTGGAATCGGCAGGTGGACAGATCCTGTCCACACGCTGCACCGAGAGCTATCAGACCAAAACAGCCCAGATATCGGTTTTTGGGATTCCGCTGTGGTATCCCACCAACACGCCCCGCGTGGCCATCTCGCCCAATGTCCAGCCTGGCGAGTGCTGGGCCTTTCAGGGGTTCCCCGGATTTCTAGGCAAGTCCTTACCTCTACTTCGACACTGAAAAACCTTACATTGGCCATTATCTTACAGTTCTTAAGCTAAACTCCTTGGTGTACGTCACTGGGTTTACCCTGGAGCACATTCCCAAAAGTTTGTCGCCCACAGGACGCATTGACTCTGCGCCACGTAACTTTACCGTTTGGGTAAGTGAGAAATCTCATTTAAAAGATGGCTCAATTCATTTTGGATTCATTTGATTCCTCAGGGGCTTGAGCACGAGAAGGACCAGGACCCGGTGCTGTTTGGTGAGTACGAGTACCAGGACAATGGCGCCTCCCTGCAGTACTTTACCCTGAAGAACCTGGAAATCCAACGGCCCTACGAGATTGTTGAGCTGCGCATCGAGACAAATCATGGCCAGCCGACCTACACATGCCTCTACCGGTTTCGAGTGCACGGCAAGCCGCCAGCCTCTTAAGTCCGTCTCTGCCGCCGTCCCACCCACCAGCCACCACTCTCCCTCCCCACTCTAGTGACCTAAGTTCAGTCAGGTGTACATAATATCTGTGCCTTAAGAAGGAAAACTCAACAATATATCGCCGCGAGGGAATGGAAAAACGGATCCAAAGCGCCCTCTTTACTTATGCTACATCTAAGGCTATAGTTTGTAAGTGTTGTTGTATCATATCGTAGAAGGATGAGTGTTTTTATAGCCAATCCGATAAGAGCAGTTTGTACATACATACCTAGGTGAATAGGTCCAGGCAATGTCCTATAATATTTATTCAGATCTACATTGTTTTAAACTCGAAGAACTCGTGTCATCAGTTCCTCTCAGCCCCTTCCCCGAATAACAGATTTAAGGATATATTTGATCATGTTTGCCATTTGAATATCGTTTTAAGGTCAGTCATGGCTCGTCAAAGCCGCACACACTTTCTACAAATCATAAATTTAAGCTATCACTAAGTTATGCTACCTAGAGTGGAACATCGAAATAGCATCGAAATACACAGTCCCAGATAAAATTCTCACACTTGGATGGAATGCACAAATATATATACCAATCAGTCCAGTTCAAGCTACCCGTGTATACGTTCTAGATAAGATTAAAGAGCGATCCCAAAAATAGTTAATAGTTTGGCCTAAAAACTCTTTCTATTCTTGTTTTGCTTGTAAGTTCACTTAATTGGCACAGTTTATCGGCATGCCGCTTTTTTATCTAAGACTATCCTACTTTTTACAATAAATGCATTGCACGGAGTAATTAAAACGTTATCTTAGTCGAAAGCGGAGGGAGAATGAATGGCTGTCAAAGCCATTAGAAGGCAAGTAATTAGCGTGTCGGGCTGCACCACAGGGCTTTTTTTACATGGCTTTCCGCTCAGAGTACAATAAACACGGGAAGCTTAAAAAATGCAAGAAATTCTAGTTACAGAACTCGCTGAGAGCACACAAAAGTGTGCTGTTGTACCACCCGTTGTCCTTATATTTAACCAGCGTTATCCATCTCCCTTTTTTTATAATTAAAGAAAATTATCCATTTTTAATTACACATTCCCTCCACTGCTCTTCGTACTGGAACGCTGATTATTGTCCTAATTTCGCACTATTTGTTAGACACAAGTCTGGAAATCCATTTCATATATTTACTCACTTACTAAACGCTTACTGGCTGGCGCATTCGCAGAGCTTTTGCTTGGCTAGTAGTTTGATATGAGCCGACAACAAGATGCCAACCTGTCGTATAAATTGCAATTTGAGTGAGTCGTGTCAAAGGAACTTAAATTCGAACCAAAAACGAAGGCATGCACTTAATTAAAAGACCTCGGGCTGACGGCGTGCGGAGCTGGAACAGAGTGATGGAGGGCCTTGTATAATTTTGGCCAAAATATGCACGTGAATGAAATTGCACTAAGTAGAATACGTCCTGGGTTGGCATTCAGCAAATGTTTGAAATACCCGGGCCAGGACAAAGGCCCTGGGCCTTTGTGTTCCTTGACTCGAGTCTAAATTACAGGCATTGCTCACGTGTTCGGCGTAATTACAAACAGAGCTCCTACCATTCACCTATACACACACACACGCACGCACACAAACATCTGTTTTAATTGCCACAGAACCAGAACCCCCCGAAATTTTAATTTAGTTTGGCGTAAATTTGGCATATTCGTTTGGCACCTGCTCAATGGCTGGCTGAAAAAATGCCAGGTCCTGTAGCACATTTAATTTGCTTACACAAATCTTGCTCAAACGGCAGCCACCACAGATAGAGCGGGGAAGCGGCGAGGCGGCGAGGCGGCGAGGCGGCGAAGCGGGGCAGGGGTCTGTGGAAGCCGTCAGATATTTGACTTGCCCCGAAAGAATAAAAAATTGAAACAACTTTGAGGACTCGCACTCCAGCGAGGCAAAGTTTCGTGCTGCGAGTGTGTAACAATTAAACTGCAGCTAAAAATAGTGACTAATGAGAAAAGTTTCACACAACGGCTGTAAAAAGCAAAAGCAAGAGCAAAAGCAAACTGAATCCCACTAGCTCCACCTCACTCCGCTGAAACAAACTGAACTGAGCGGACCAGAACTGAGCGGACCAGAACTGAGCGGAGCAGAGTAGAGCAGAGCAGAGTGTTTAAGTTTGCAGCAACTTTTCCCCTATTTCGTATTGAATTCGCTGGCGTGTCGGAGCACAATTTGTGGGGCATTAATGGTGGGACATCATCATGGTGGCCATAAAGAGAGTTGCAATACGGCCAAGACAATAAAAACTCTAGCCATCATATCACACTCTTATCTGCCCATCCCTCTCCCAGGGGGAGGATGAAAAAGGAAAACTTTGGCACAACTTTCTCTTGATAAAGAACTTCTTTGGGTAAGTACGAGGCTTTCAATAGTATAGGGATATTAAACATTTACTTGAATTTACATACAACTCTGGAATATTATCATTTATCAAATGTATGTATAATAATACGATCGGTTTCCAGCCATGGAGGCTCAGTTTAGCGGTTTAAAACTGCTGAATGAGTCTCCGAGGCGCAAAAAAGGGTCACATGCCCGCTTTATGAGGGATCTTTGCTGACCGTTGGCCAATGGTCGCTCAGCCGCGGTTTCGTTGCCGAAAATCGGGATCTGCAAGTGCCAATGGTCGCTCAGCCGCTCACGAAAATCGGACTCCGAAGTGTGCAGCAGCTGATTTCGTTTGCCACCCCAAGGGCAACGACAGCTGCTGGCGATGCAGATTCGGTTGCCGAATTCATCGCTTCGGAGAATGTGCAGCCAAGTACGTCTGCAGCGTCTGTGTCCGTCCATCCCGATCCCACCAGTAAATAGACGTTCCGGACCTCCGGATATTGCCACCACAGGTACTAGGCCTGTGGTGCCCAAACCACTGGTGGGGAGTCCCACCAAACGACAAGTTTTTGTCTCACGGCTGGCCCCTGATCTCATCGAATGATGTAACTGCTTTTATTCAAAGCAGAATAAAAGCCGTGGGTTTAAAGGTGGAGAAGTTCAACTTTTTCTTATGCCAGGGAGATAGCCTCTTTTAAGATAAGCGTCTCCCCAACTCAGTTTGACACCATTTGCTCTGCCAAATTTTGGCCGGAGCATTTGGTGGTGAAGGAGTTTAAGGCAAAGAAGAAGAATAGGCCCCAATAACTCTCACAAATCATCCCAGTGTGCCATCCTCATCCTCAACGTCAACCTCAACTTCCTCAACCCTTCTAAAAAACTAACTTCCCTCTTAGTAACTTATCAGAATGTTAGAGGCCTGCGTAGTAAACTCAGCATTCTTTTCCGGGATAGTGTTTCATTTGCTTCCCACGTTATTGTGCTTACCGAAACCTGGTTAAAGCCGGACATTCTTAGTTCCGAGGTTTTGACAGGCCGGTACACAACTTTTAGGAAAGATCGTTCGTCTCGACGTGCAGGAGGGGTTCTGATTGCAGTGAACTCTAACTTCGCGTCGGAACACTTCACAGTCCAAGTCCAACAGGAACTGGAATTCCTGTGTGTAAAACTGATTCTTCCCGCTTTCGCTATATTCATTACTTGCTCGTATATCCCACCTTCTTCGGATATTTCAATTTATGAGCAGCACTTGTCCGCTTTAACCGCTGTTTCTTCCTCGCTATCAGATAAAGATCATATGATAGTTCTTGGTGACTTCAACTTGCCAGGAACTGTTTGGTCTTCGGTAAACGAGTCTAGTATCCTAGTGCCCATGTCACGACATGACTTTGTTGACGGCTTGCTTGACCTGTCCCTGTCTCAAGTCAATCATGTGAAAAATTCCTTGGGTCGATTGCTTGATCTGTGCTTTGTATCGGATCCGACCATAGTGTTGTTAACCCGAGCCCTTCCGCTCACTATACCTGAAGACGCCTACCATCCTACTTTCGAGGTGTCGCTAGATATAGGACCAACTGTATTGGATCGGTCGAGTAGACTACCTGAACGTGTCCGCTGCTTTCGTAAAGCCGAGTTTGCGAAGCTTAATGACCTCATTAGGGATTTTGATTGGTCCGCTTTGTACTTGTGCACTGATGTCATAAAAGGCACAAACATCTTTACAATGCTCTTGGCATTTTTTTTGATTCTTGTGTCCCGCTTTCTTGTCCGATTAGATCTGGAAACCCCCTTGGTTTTTACCAAAGAGTTATCCAGTCTAAAAAACTTAAAATCAAGACTTTATAAAAATTTCAAGAAGTGGGTTCTCCTACTTCTCACTCTCGCTATGTAATAGCTCGGTCAAACTTTTTCAGTTCTTAATGCTCAATGCTATAAGAACTACCTATCTCGATGCAGGATACGTTTTTCTCAGGACCCTAAACAGTTTTACTGCTTCGTAAACAGTAAGCGTAGAACGTCCGCACACCCATCCTCGAAATTATTTTGTAATACGTCGGCAAATAATGATCAGGCAATTGCCGATCTTTTGCCCAATTTTTCCAAACCACCTATTCTGAGGAAAGCTACTCTGGTCATCCGTACCCATACGGTTTACCGAGGTCGAACGGCATTTTCAGTCCCTTGTTAAATGAATGTTCTCTACTTCATGATCTTCGACTAGTTAAGCCGGTGTTTTCACCGGGTCCAGACGGGGTTCCAGGTTGTGTACTCAGGTACTGCGCCGAGGCTCTGTGTGGACCTTTGCTTAAACTATTCACCCTGTCCATTGATTCTTCTTGCTTCCCCCCGATCTGGAAGGAATCGTTTATAATTCCTCTCCATAAAAAGGTAGCAAGTCTGATGCAAAATTACAGAGGTATAGCAAAGTTATCCGCTATTCCTAAAATGTTTGAGAAGGTTTTAACTCCGCACTTGCAACATCTCTGCAAGTCACTTATATCTCCAACTCAGCATGGATTTATAAGGCGGCGATCAACCACCACGAACTTGTTAGAGTTTACCTCTTTCATTATTAAAGGCTTTCAAGGTAACTTACAGACGGATGTTATTTACACCGACTTCAGTAAAGCATTCGACTCTGTACACCATTCCCTTCTAGCACATAAACTTGACCTTCTAGGGTTTCCGCCCAACCTCCTGAGATGGATTTCTAGCTATCTTTGTTCCAGGTCTCAAAGAGTCCTCTTCAAAAACTCCCTCTCTTCACCAGTAAAGGTTTCTTCGGAGTTACCACAGGGCAGCCATCTAGGCCCCTTACTCTTTACACTCTTTATTAATGACTTGCCTTCGGTATTAACATATTCTCGAGTACTTATGTATGCGGATGATGTTAACCTCTGTGTCCAGTATAAGGACATTTCATTTCATTCTCGCTTGCAATCCGATCTCAATAGCTTTCAGTCATGGTGTTGTGCAAACTTGTTACAACTTAATGCCGCGAAATGCAAAGTAGTGACATTTCATCGTTCTAGCCCCTTGTTGGCTCCCTATACCCTGTGTGGCGGTTCTCTTGAGAGAATTACCCTGGTGAATGATCTTGGTGTCTTATTAGACGCAAAGTTAAAGTTTTCCGAACACATTTCTACCATGGTAAATAAGGCCATGGGCGTGCTTTGGGTTTATAAAGAGGTGGTCAAAAGAATTGGACGACCCTATATAACAAAGACTCTCTATACTTCGCTAGTTCGTCCGATTTTAGAATACGTCTCCTGTGTATGGTGCCCTCAGTACAAAGTACACCAGGACCGTATGGAATCAGTACAGAAAACTTTTTACTCTTTGCTCTGCGGGGGCCTTAACTGGGATGCGGGTGTAAGACTCCCATCTTACTCTAGTAGACTTCTATTAGTAAACCTCCCATCCTTAGTTAACCGTAGAAAAATGCTTGGTGTGATATTTATGCACAACTTGATCAGGGGTGACATAGACAGCCCTGATCTGTTGAGCCGCATAAACTTCACGATTCCTATTAGACTGACTAGAAATTTTATACCGTTGTTCCGTCCACTTTGTAGATCGAATTATTCCTTGCATGAACCGTTTAGGGTCTTATGCTCGGATTATAATTCCCTCTACCATATTATATCTACCACTAATTCTCTTCCTCTTATTAAATTACTAATCCTTACACACCTTTCTAGTAATTAGTAATTGTAGTGGTATTTGTATTTCGATTGCATGCTTAGTTTCTTAGTAAGTTTAGTGCTAATTTTCCTCGAATGTTAGTCTAACAGCTATCTTTCTTGCATGTTCGCGTTCGGTTCGGCTACGCGCCGTGCGTCATGCGGCAGCGCCCCTCGGTCGGTTGGGCGGGAGGAGGGCTGCGTTTTGCCTGGGATCCGCGCGTAACAGCCTTCTGCTGGTTTCACACGGGCCACTTGACGGTGCAGTAACTGCATCGCCACTTGAAAGATGCAGTCATTGCATGTCAACGTCCAACGAGAGATAAAGTCACGGTCCATGTTCTGGATTGGTATGCATATGCATCTGTCCAAGCCCCCTCGGAGCCTTCCACGC
This sequence comes from Drosophila lowei, assembly GCA_008121275.1. Taxonomy (NCBI): domain Eukaryota; kingdom Metazoa; phylum Arthropoda; class Insecta; order Diptera; family Drosophilidae; genus Drosophila; species Drosophila lowei. The sequence continues at coordinate 4,608,547 of CM017778.1, forward strand.
TGCGCCCCTGCACTCGACAGTGACATTTATGGACTACTGTCGTATGCCGCCAGTCAAAGTTGTGCTTAAATGTTGTCAAATATGAGATTCGGGGGTCACAGATTTGGGATACTGGCTTTCAGATTCAACAAACGATTTCCGAGTCCCTGGCTCTGGATAACCCAGCGAGTGCCAGAGTCACGACCGCATTAGATATGCGCATACATTGGGGCCGGCTGTGAAAACTTTTGTATGACATTCAAATGTTTGCGCGCATGTATGTGTGGGGGGAGAGGGATTGGAGGAGCTGCTGACGCTTAGTTAGAGGCACTTGTGTGACTTGTTGTCGTAATTAAGTTTAGTTGCAAACGGAGATGTACAAGAGTGGAGAGAATAACATTTCAACAAAGCTTTATGCAGTCATTTTGATAAATTTAAATTTGAGTCCATTTCCATGTGGGAACGGCTGGGCAGGAAGGCTTTTGCTTTGCGACCATAATGAAATAAACTTGTCGCACAGTCGGCACAAGCCATTAGCTTTACGAGTAGGATGGCGAGAATGGCTTGCTTCTGCCCCAAAACTACTCAATTTACACCCGCCGGAGGGGTCCGAGCCCCAGGCTCCAGTCTGCAGGAGCAGTCAATCGAGATGAGTGTGGGATGTGTTTTCATTGGAAATTTAATTACGCATGAGTGTTGTTTACTAGTCGAAAGTTAATCCCTGCCGCCAGCGGACGTGCACATTAACCTTAATTAAGTGACAAACAATCCATGGTCGACTCTTCATGCTCGGTCCTTCTTCAGGCCTTCAAGTGCGTCACGCCATCACTTTATTTACAGGCAATTGAATTTTAATGGGATTTCGCCTTTGCAAAAATGCCGCCCTTGTTTTTAGACGTTGCTTCATGCTCTGGCCCTCAAGGCTCCCAATCTGTTGACCATTTCCATAGTTCTTGGCCAGGCAACTCTTTGGCCCGTCGACCATTATTTCGCACTCTTTGGTAATTTAATTCATTTGCAATGCCTTTGGCAGTTACGTGAAGGCAATGTGTACTTTGTCATTTGCCATTTTGAGGCTGCTCCGCACTACCCCACCCTTTCCGGCCATTTTCGTTTGTTTGCGTATTCGGCTTAAAGTCCTTTGCGGCTTCTGGGGCCCCCAGCCTCCTGGGCCGACCTCGGAAAGCCGCAAGCCACTTTTGCGATCCTTCCTTGGAGTCATCTTAACGCATCATTTAAGCCGCCTGGAGGTAGGGTAAAGATGAAGTGAAGGGTGTACCCTGGTGAATCAGGGTCAGATAACGTCTTGTCTCTTTTGCTCTTAATTAAAGATTAAATGTGCTAAGTTGTTCGGACGTTTACAGCAAAACTTGCTTTAATATCCTCCATTTGGGCTCTTTGAGTGCGTGTGTGCTGGCTTTCGCCGTCCTCCAACTATGCAGTCGTCCATCCATCCAGCCATCCAGCCGCCATTGAATCCATCCATCAATCAATCAATTACGCTTAGAAGTGCGCCAGGATAATAAAACGTGCCTGGAGCCGAGTTTTGTCAGCAGAATTTACGACCGACTTGTCCAGTCCAGTCCTGGAACTGTCCAGTCCAGCCAGAAACCAAATGGAATTGCAAGAAAATGTGAAACCAGCTTCAACAGAGGAAAAACTCTTTTTGCGAAATCATTCAGGGGAGTGCACATTTTCCATAAATACGAGTAAAAATAAATTGTATTTCAGTTGGGAAACGTTATATTCGTACTACCCACGAGTGCATATGTACGAGTGTGTATGCATATTCGTTTATTTTTGAGCCAATTTTAAATGTTTGCCTTTGGCTATTTTATTGGATTTCTGATTTTAAATTTCTGGTTTTGAGAGAGATCCACGCACTCACAGCTCATATTTCATGGCAGGTTCCTGCAACACATTTAAGCTGTTGTACACTGGTGGCCTGCGAAAGTGCTGGCTTTTGTTTGACTGCTGCAAATGCCTGGGCTAAACTGGCAAAGCAATTATTTACCTAAATGGTTTGCCCACGTCAATGGCAATTGTCTGGAGGATGGTCCATCTGGCTGTCAGGGGCTGTCGGAAGCTGCAGTCGAACAATGAAAAATAGCAACAAAAAATGGGAAGATAGAGGCTAACTAGAAGGCCAGTTGACGCTGCCATGCGGGTGCTGGACCAGGAAAAGGGCAAACTTTTAATTGAAAATCAACAAACTATACGAATAAAGGCAGAGTGATGGGGAAAAACCTCAACAAAAGATGCAAGTGGCTGACATTTTCTGAAAATTTGGCCCACGGCTCGTATGCGTAATAGTTAAGGCAGCCTGCAGTCGTGAGAGAAGAATGCAATATACCCCGTTGCCATGGTCTCCATTAAATCATACGTATATCCTGGGTGGCCCTGCAGCGCTCTTAATCAGGCCTGAACAGTCGCTTGCCAGTTGCAACAGACGCGGCGCCGCATCATTATGATGGGACTCAAACAGGAGCCGCATCAGCCACCAGCCTCCATGCAGCAGGCAGGAGGCAGCAGACAGCAGTCACAGTGCAGAATAAGTATATTCAAGATTAAATATATGTATTTGTATATGGTGAGAGGAAAAGCGGACTCTTTTCCCCCACTTGTGACTGGCTGGGATTGAAAATGGTAATGGGAATGGCTGCTGGGCTGCTGGGGTGTTGGGGTACTGGGGTGCTGGGGTGCTGGGGTGCTGGTGACTGAGATTGCTGTTGACACAATTCCGCACTGAGATCGCTACCATTGCATTTTATTTGCGTCCCTGCAATTTATCGGAGCTGGCATATGATGCCTACGTGATGCAGATTTCCGTTTCGATGCGTTTTTTAAGCTGTTTGCCGTCGGCCAATGCGGGGGACTCTGCTCCGCATTGTGCCAAGCTCATATATACAAGCCACCAATCTGCACAGCATCGCAGCTGTTTGCCATTTGTCCCATGGCTTAATTGAATCGACTCGACTCCCCGCTCGTTCAGACCGACATGGCGGTTGTAATGTGATTATCGAGCTGTTTTGCTCGCAATTAAAGCAAATTGTGCACAACATGAACAACAGTCCAGGCCAGCCGGAACGCCAGCCCGAGCAGGAGACTCTGGATCGAGTATCTATGCCAACAATAAGCTGCTGCGAAAAGGTTAAGCACGATTTAATTATCCAACTGGTTGCACTTTCTCATATGCAATGATTAAATTGCTCATAAAGCCAAATTCTTGCCAGGCCATAAAAAAATCAATTCGAGCTGCGGCAAAGCCTCCAAGATTTACGTTTCAATTTCTTGAACAATAAAAATCAGGGCGCCTACAGGGAACTTGGCCAAATGTTCCTGCGAATGCGAGTGTGGGTGTGAGTGTGTGTGTGTGTGTGTGTGACCATAAGCTGGCTTAGCAGATTTGTTGACGAAATTAGCAGGGACCGGCTGGGCGGGAGTGATATCCCCCACCTCCCTGTGGGCGATATCTATTTTCGGCCAAAGAATTCTGAGACATTCGCCCAGATTTATGCGCCATAAAAGAGCGGCTAGACGGGAACATGCATGTCAGCATCCTGTGGCAGGGGCCACACAGAAAGGACTCACTTTATGGTAGCCAATAAAAAAGACGGAACCCAACCAACCAGTAATAAAAATGAGAGTGAGCTGATCATAACATCGAGTATTTAGGGAATACTGGGGCCTTTCATCGAAAGTCCTCAGGCAAAACCGGTGACTATGTCAGAGCCATTGTTTGCATTGTCCTTATTTTTTATGCCACGAATTAATGCTGTTATTTTTGTTAATTCAAAGTCAACAGCCCGAACCCGAACCCCTTTGTGTTTGTCTAAGGTGGTTGTGGGCTGGACTTTGCTAAATGATTGCTTGCGAGGCCTTCATTAACATCTGAAAAGGTCACCTCGGGCAATTTGCACGACAAAACTGCCTGATGAGCGCACGTCCCGGGTTCTCTACCCAACCCTTTGCCGCCTCCAATGTGAAAATGTTAGCTGCGGTAAATATGCAAATATGTTTTATTGTCGTGACACAGCCAACGGCTGCAACTGCAAAAGGAATCATACTCGCAGGTATCCCGTGCCTCCGTTGCTGCCGCAGGCGCCGAGGCGAAGTGCGCGGCACTCACCGTGCACTTTAATAAAGCTCTCAGGCAATGCCAAGTCCGCTGTTAAGTACGCCACTGCGAGATAGCAGCAACACCCCGTCGCACTCCGCTATAGCCTTGGGGCGATGTCTTGGCTTTCCACTCAGCCACTCGACGCGCTGCAACCTCTTGCAGCTTCATAATTGCCATGGAAATGCCACGATTTGGAGCTCCTTTCTGGCGGCGGACGGGCTGGGACGGGCTGGGACGGGGAACGCATTTCTCTGTTTCTCTGTTGTTTTCAAATTGCTTTTCGAAATATTCCCTGCCTCTACTTTTCTTTTCTTTTACACTTGAATGGCGGTTCCGCTCCGTTCCGTTTTCCCTTCTGTTGCCATAATTACAGGAGGAAAATGGGATTGCATTCCATTTTTGAGCTGAACGTAATCACAAATTTTGCGCAACTGTTTTGCATTTAAAATTTTCTTTAATCAAGCTCATTTCTGGCCAAGGAGAAACTTGTTGTCCAAAAGACAAAAGGCCTTGATAACAGCTATAAAAACAAGGAGCTGCCAGAGGCAGTGTCCAGGCTCCAGATCCCAACAAAAAGCGGTGTTGCGATAGAAAAAGTAAAAGTTTCTGAACTCTCGAGTTCATTTCACTGCATGTGTTTTTTTGCTCCTAACTGATTTTCATATTGTTGTTAGCTTCGCGAAGTATATATATGTGTATGTGTATATGTGTGTGCGTCTGTATAAAGTATGTGTGTGTAGTTTGCCAACTTTCGCTTGGTACAAGGAAAAACTTTCTAGTATTTTCAACACCCCAATTTCGGCGACTTTATCATGCCAAGTGTTCGGCGACAATTTTTCTTTTGGCTCAAACTTCAGTGCAAAATGTCGCCTAACTTTCCAGCCATGTTCGTTTAATTGCTTTAAGGTATTGACTGTTTAAAGAGCCAGTCGATACAGCAGACGATTTCAACTGCAGAGCCCCCATTCAATGTGATTGCACAACAATCAAAACTTAGTTTGAGCTGCAACTGATCGAAGGTGTTGTGCCACGAAATGACAGCCAGCCCTCTGGGCCCCAAAGCTCCTGGTAATTTCCACAACATTAAATGCGTTTCCCTCATTCTAAATTATAGCAGAAGGTTTCTCGTGTGAATCGAAGGAGATAAGAGGACAACATCGTATAGACATAGGCACACAATACCCGGATACGTGTACCTACTTGGGGCCGACAAACACTGTATGCTAAATAAGACAACCATAAGCCAACTCAAGCATACAATTGTTAGGGCATTAAAGGCAATGTATACGGATATACAATTGCAGATGCTTATACTATGTAGAATGCATGGTCTTTCGAGTGGAATACTCGTAAATCCCCGGCCAAGGGAGAGCCGGCCAGATGTGTAGAAGATAGGGATTGTGCAGCAATGACACTAAGAAGAGCGTCTGTCAAAGTGCTGCAGACTCGAGTGTCAAATATATTTTAGCATTTTAAATATTTACATCTGGCATATGGCACTCGTAAGTGAGGTGCCAGCTCGTGGGCCGGACAGCCCTGAGATTAGGCCAAGAAGATGATGGCTGTAGCAGCTTGCTTTGTAGTCGCCCAGGGTCGGTGCACAGGGCCAAGAAAAGCCCAGAGTCCTTAGAATTTATAATTGTAATTTAATTTGCATAAACTTAAGCCATCCCATCCCCCGCTTGGGTTTGCGGGCCTCGCAGCACAAACACATGTCCAATTAAATGAATCATTTTTATGACCCAGTCAAGGCTGGGAGGCAGCAGTCCTACCGCTCAGATTTTAAAACAATATATTTTAATATTTATGGCGAAAGTTTTGAGGATGGTTTTGTCTAGGCCTTCGAAAGGATTTAGCCGAGCGGCTGCCAAAATAACCATAATAATCAACACAATGAGGATTACGCATAATGAAATCCGCAGGAAAGGCAGTTGACAGTTTTATTAAATTTTCCACACAATTACTCGAGATTTATTCGGGAAGGCAACGAATAAAGACTGGCTTCCGAATGGTTTTTTACTTTCTATAAATTACTTTAAAGAGTATAACCAAGGCAGTAATTGGAGAATAATTGTTGTAGTTCGAAAAAAATAAATGTGTTTCACAAATTATTCAAAAAGGGATTATAATTATGAGATGCCATTCCATTGGAGATTATTTTTGTCTACCATAACTGGTAGACCACAGGTTGACCAACCACAGAAATAAATAAAAAATATGCAATTATTGTTTTTCCACCCATTTTTAGGCCTTTATTTATCTCTTTGAAGCTTTGAAACTTTTTAATTAATGGCCAATAAATCGTTTCCAGCACAGTTTGGTATACAGTATACATACATATGTACTTTTTCATATAAATCATTATGATTTCATGTGTCATACAAATGTAAGTGGGAAACACAAGTTAATTGCTTCGCCACACACTAAATATCAACGCATATCGGATCGGCCACAGCTGTCAACTATCATTATTTGTTTTGCCATAAAGATGGAGATATCAATTTATTTAGCATAATTTGCAAATACAAATAGATTGTGGAGTCACATAAATATTCTGGCGGCAGAATCGAGATAGAGCAGTCAAGTGGCCTTTTCCATATGGCATCGTACGACTGAGGCCGGAAATAAATCAATGGACACCCAATGGGTGTATGGCAGGCGGTAAGCGGCTGGCGTGGGTTACATCTACGATATCTTGACTATGATATATGCATACCACACTCTCATACGAGTATGGATGTATGGATGGGCCACCAACTGTTGCACGCGGTCGAGCCGGAGTCCTGAGAGTGTGACAGGCACTCCAGTTGATGCACAACAATGAACAGAGTTATTGTTATTTTATGCTAATACCGCCTGCCCGTCGTGCAGCTCGAGAATGTACAAAAGAAATTAGCAAATGTAAAAATATAAAAATGGAGAAGGAACAGAAAGAGAGGAGGGGGAGCGTGCAAGGCAAAGGCAACTGTTGACAGTTATCCTGACACAAACACGCATTGTAATGTCTAACAAGCTTCACAATGGCATCCGTGGCGGCCCCAAACATCGCCTGTCACTCAACGGCCTCCGAGTCCTGCCGACAGCCCCGTCCCGGCCATACTCATACTAGTACCCGTACCCTTACCCGTAACCATACACGTATTTCCGAGTACAAATGTGTGCCCTTGTGCCCGCCTGACTTGTGTCATTTACATATTCACACTTGTGCTTCTTAGGACTGAACTTTAGCATCTGGGGGTTATGATATATATATATATACGTATTACGTATGAGTGCCTCCCGTCCCATCAATAGACTAAAGCCCGAAAATGGAATTAAGAAATTGCTTCTGGCTCTGACACATGACATTGTCCTGCTTTTTGCCTGCCTGGCGCCTGGCGCCTGCGGGGCATCCTGCTGTAATGCAATTCTCGACATTAAATGCATGCCAGTAGGGCCTAAAGGCTCTGGCAAATTGAATTGCCACAAAAAGAATGCAAAATGACTGAACATAACGGATTCAGTTTGATGCAATTTGCATTTAGCCAGCGCCTAACATCCTAACATTCAGTCAACAGAGCTCTGTTACCGCTCTCTCCCTATCATCACTCTCTCTCTCTCTCTGTCCCGTTGTGTTCGGGCCATGTTTATTGCGCACAGCACACAGCTCATTCATAAAAGGCGGTTCGTTCGGAGAGCACTCTCGGAGAGAGCCAGGATTGAGTTGTAGGCGGCTGCAATAAATACAAAGGATCCAGCATCCGCAGCAACAGTGGATGTCGCAGCGTGGAACTTGGTGGGTCGACGAGATTCGGCAAAGATTCAGTCAGTCATCGCGTAGCCGCCGTGTGTGACAGACAGTCTTACGACGTCTGGATTTGGAATGTAGTGGATATTTAAAGCTGGAGTTTGTTCGGGAGCCGAGTGCATTCAATTAACATAAAATGTAATTAGAGGCATTCGTTTATCATTTGAGCTCTCTGGGTCTTTATATTTTAATTAAAAGCAAACAAGTGTAAAGTGAGACCAGCAGCGGCAGCAAAACTGTGGAACATTGTGAATAAATAACTTATGGAATTTAATAGGCCGACTGCATTTCTAATTAAAATTCGATCATGTTGAACGGAAGTTGTCGCAAATTGAACATAAATTAAATATGGACTCTACTCTGCCAGGCCAGGCCCCTATTATAAGTGATGGCTGCTACTTGTGTGCTTGTGTGCTTGTGTGTCTGTGCTCGTGTCTGTGTGTGTCTCTGACTGAGTGTGGGTGAGTGTGCGAGAGTGCCGCTGGCGTAGCGCTAATTTCTCACACTTCAAACGCTACCGTCCCGAACGTCCCGCCTGCTGCGGAGGCTTCCGTTTTGTTTTTGTTTGTGTGCTCTTTTCCCTGATTTTCCCGATTTTCCCGATTTCCCACTCCCTATACCTGTGGGAACGGTTGGCCCCAAGTGTTGCTGTTGTTGCTGATATCCTGGCCTAGCTTTGTTTGGGCCCTTGCCAAAAACTAAGGATAGAGCGTGGGCAGAACAGTGCATTCAGCCAGGATTCAGGCTGTAGCACGGACAGCTTTCTCCTTCTTTATGATTAGTTAATGGGATTCAATTTCATTTGAAATTGGCCGCCACAGAGCGTAGCAATCGCAGCTGCCGCAGCTTCCTTTCACTGATTACATAAGTCACGTTCTTGGGGAAACACTTGTTGGTTGGTTCGTTCGTTCTCCCCGCAGAACGAGGCACGTAGCCCAGGGGGCGAAAAGAGTGGGGGCCGAATCACAGTTGTGCCATTACGAACTTGGCAAAATGAATTGAGCATAGGCGGAGGAAGCGGAACCCCCGAATGGCAGTAGTTGAGTTTCCATTTACATTCAGCCTCCACAAATTGATTGGGTGGGTGGGTGCGAAAAGCGTTGCCTACTTATGTGGGCACGGCGGCACAGCAACAAGAGCAACACTGTGCGATGTGCGAGTAAATGCAAAATTTCCCCACTAAAGTGCCGACACGGAAAAGTACGAGTATACAAGTGTGCATTCTAAGAATAACAAAGAAGACAAGTGGGATAAAAACAGCAACGGTTACGGTTACGGTGTAAAGTGCCACAGCAAACACAGCCAGAAAGCAGAAGGAACAAACAAAAAAACAAACAAACGAATACCGAAAGCAACCCCAAACAAACATCGGTGAAGGTTGTCCCACGGTGTGGTGTGCCCCTTCAAATCCGGAGAGTGTATGTGTCCGGGACTGAGTGTGGCTGTGTGGGTGAGAGGGAGTGCCGAGAGGCAAGTGCAAGAAATGTGCAAAGTAATGTGCTGCAACTAAAGTGAAATGCCATCCGTGAAATCCCCTAAAAGTGAAATTCTTCCTGGGATTATTAGAAGCGACAGCGGCAGCTACAGCTACAGCTACAGCTACAGACCAAGGAGCACCAGAGTCAGCAACAGGATCAGCGGAACTACCAGCAGCAGCAGCAGCATGACAAACGGCAATTCCTTGCGACTCCGTCTCCTGCTGTTGAGCAACATTTTCGGATTACTCAGCCGGACCCAGGGTGAGTCTCTCCATCAGCGGCTTAGCCCACTCTCTTTGCCGCTGATTGCTTTCCCTGAATTATGGAATGGCAGACGGAATGAAAGGCAGCATTCGTTTTACAGCCTTATTAAATCTGTATTACATAAATCACAGCAATCGTTTCGCTCTGCTCTGAGTTTTACGAGCATTTTGCGCTTTTACATTTTCCATTTCCCAGTCGCCATTCACCATTCACCATTCGTCTTTCGCCACTTTTATGTCATAATGAGTGCAGCCTTTTGATTTAATGACAACTGCCAGCCATAAAGAAAGCCCATATACATATATACACAATATGAATACGTACAATATATGTTTGTGTGTACGTGCGCTGGCTTTTATGTGGCTTGTGATTTATTTCGCTTCTTATTTTTATGATAATTTATCAAATATGCATAATAAAATGCCGCCGCTTATGGCCAAAATTTCATATGAAAGGTGGCAACAGCTTGCCGATCAGGACCATCTTTTACACAGAGTGCATATGTATTTCTATGTCTGTGCTGGTGTGTGTGCGTCTGGCGTGAAAAGTCAAATCAACCTGGGATTATTTCGCATTTGTTCTTGGCTTCTCGCAGCTTTACCATTCGAGTATTTAGATGAGCACGACGACTTCAACTATGACCTGGACACGGCCCAATCCCAGGCCAAGTACGACGCCCGCCTTCTGTCCCAGCAAATGCTCAGCGACACCGAGCTGCTCCAGCAGGCCGGAGGGACAGGCCCCGAATCAGACTCCACCTTGGACCCCCACACGCTGAGAGCTCAGGGAGGGCTTCCTGATGGCTCAGTCGAGGATTTGGAGCCGCACAGTCGGGCAGCCGCCTGCTTCACTAACGGCCACAAGTACACACATGGACAGAAGGTAAGAATGTGAGGATGAAAGGATGCAGCGTACGAGTAGGTATGGCAAAAGAAGGGATGTGCAATTGAAAATGGTTTTCCTTTCGCTTGGTTGGGTAGAGAGCTCTTCATTTCAGTTTGTCAAGCACAGAACATGTTTTCTTCTTGATTATCGCACCACAAGTTGAAGTTGGTTCATTCAAAATGAAGTGAACACTCGGATTAAGCATCTTCAATTAGGACTAAACATGATACCGTTTGATATTTGCTGCTGTCAGTGGCTGACTCGTGGCTTTCGCTTACGTATCAATTATGGAGCTCGGCTCCATCCAGATGATTGATGGCTGCTATCGTGAATACCCAAGCTGCTGACCATTTAAATTTCCCACTTGCACACTTTTCCACATTTAGAACCATTTGTTGTAACCTTTCTCATCCGCTTTCGGTTCAGGTGCCGCGCCAGGATGCCTGCGAGGTGTGCCTCTGCATGGACGGAGAGATCTTCTGCTGGTGGGAGCGATGCGGTTAGTTTTCCCGCCATTATGGGCCATGCATAATATAACAAGAAACTTTTGCCTTTTACCTCCTCCGCAGATAAGACCAATGCAAACAAGGTGAAGGCAATGGCGGCAGGAAACGACAACAACGACAACGACAATGGCAATGGCAATGGCAAAGCCAAAGGAGGTGGGGTTGGTTTTGGTGTTGGCTTCGGCTTTGGCTTTGGCGGTGGCGGTGGCGGTGGTGATGGTGCTGCTGCTGGTGTTGGTGACTATTCAGATCCATATCGCTATGAGAGCACCACGAGAAAGTCAACAAAAGTGCATAAAACGGCTGGGAAAGTTGGCAAGCGGCGCAAGCATCGCAGGAATCAAAAGAATTTTAATGACTACGAAGTTTTCCAGAGCCACAAGCAGCAGCAGCAGCAGCCACAGGATTATATAAAGTCAGCCATAAAGCAGCAACAGCAGCAGCAGCAGCAGCACGAGCATCAGATACAAAAACAAAAGACTGGCGATGCCACCAACTACAATATAATCAAGCAACACAAACACGAGCAGCACCAGAAGTTGCCCGAGAAGCAGCAGCAGCAACAGGAGCAGGAGCAGGAGCAGGAGGAAGAACAGAGTGCTGTAGCCCCGCCAGTTAATCAGGCGGCAGCAAAGGAAACGCATTATCAGCAGCCAGCAACAACCATTGCCACGCCCTCGCACCAGCAGGAGCAGCAGCAGCAGCAGCAGCAGCAACATAACTCCCATCCCCACAAGCCTCCACATTCGTCCAGCAAGATCTTAAATTTCCCCGAAAACTTGCCGGCCCTGCTTTATTACGACTACAAGACGGAAGAGCACGAGCACCATCAGCATCAGCATCATCAGCAGCACTTGCTGCATGAAAAGCAACGCTTGCAACATCAACAAGAGGCGTTGGCCCGACAAAAGCCACCAGCAGATGCAGGCGTTGAACTCCATACCGACTTGGGCGTTGATAAAAACTTTGATGATGCGGAAACCGACAGCGATATTTTGCCAGAGCCGCCAACAAAGCGCCCCAAGGCAGCACCCACACAATGGACAACGAGTAGCAGCCCCAGGAGCAGCATGGCCAAGGCGTTGATGACAAACCAGGCAGCGACGTCCACAAAGGCGACAACAACAACAACAACAACAATGAGAACGACAACGACAATGTCGACAAGAACAAATGGCAATGCGACGGGCAGACTGTCTAGTCAGGACAGTGGAGGAGCTGAAGCTGAAGCTGGAGATGGGGGCACAGTTGCAGCCACAAATGTGAGTGTAGTCGGAACTGGAGCTGGGTTCTTCCGCTTGGCTGTACTTTTTGCTGTGTAGCTTTAAGAGCCATAGCCAGATGGAGGGTAGCCCAATTAGGATTTGGGCCAGGCCACTTCATTGGTTCACCCCGCTGACAGGCCTGAGTTTTGCGGTCGCGCGTGACCAGTGAGCCTGAAAGGGCCTTCGTAATGGGTTTTTTCGAGCTTGACTTGGTTTATTATTTACTATGCAGTCAACTTGAATTAACAGTATGTTTTGTTTTTCTCTTCCCTTAATGCTGACCAGCTGCAACCGGATAGGAGCGGTGGCAAGGACCTGGATGATGCGTTCCATCGGTGGCTGACATCGACGGAGCTGAATGCTGACAGCACAAACACGCCGGACGATGCCTCGGAGCAGGAAACAGCAGCATCGACAATAATCGATGATGTTGCCATCAGAAACAAGAGTGACAGCGGCAGTGGGAATGGGAGAAGTGGCAGCAGTAGCAGCAGCAGCAGCAAAGACAATGCCAGGAACAACAACAACGTTGCCGATGCTGTCTTCTTCCGCAGCTCGTACAATGATTACAGCAGCGAATTCAATGGGAGTGTTGTCAACATTGACATTACACTAACTGCAGTTGATGTGCATCCCCGTCGCCAAACGGATTTAATTGCAAATGGCAACAGAACGTCACGTGTGAGTACAGAGGCAACGCCAGGAATCGCAGAAACGGCAGGAACAACAGCAGGGACAACAATGGACCCACAGGCGACCGACAGGAGGAGCACCGTAACCATCGCCAGCACCGCCAGCACCACCAGCACACCCACCAGCATCAGCAACAGCAACAGCAACAATCAGGATCAACCTCAGGCGAGTGGCAGCCCAGTGGTGCCACCGTATACACTGACAACGATTATAACAACAGCGCCGCTGGCACCAGGGCGTATGTGCAGTGTTTTGGGTAAGCAAGACAGTCGAGTCGACGAGAGATTAATGCCCCGGAGATTAATGCTAACGAAAATAACCCCCTTCCCACTTCCCTTCTTCCATGCTCCTGACAATTGCTCACTTCCTAATCCCATTTCAAATACAATCCAAACTCCGTTCCGTTTGTTTTTGCAGGCAAACTGTATAAAATTGGCGACATTCTGCCCCAGGATACGGGCAACTGTCTGCAGTGCATTTGCACGGATGCGGTGACGCCCGACGAGATGCCGAGCGTCACCTGCAGTCCCCACAACTGCCCGCCCCTGGTGCTGCCGGATCTGTTCGATGCGACTGGTTACTGAGGTTACGGGCTGGTGCTGTAAGCTGGGTGCCGGGCTGGGTTCCGGTCACAGGGAAGGCGGCAATAATGAAATGATTGCATTGATCAAGCCGTAAATTCGATTGGCATCTGGAAGCCGCAGCTGCAGCAGAGGAAGCGACTTGGGTAGAGCTAATTTTCAGTCAGACTCTCAACTAACTCAAGCATAAATTGTATGGATTTCAATGTAAAGCCCTCCCTATCACGAGTGTCTCTAGGCACTCTCTAAAAACGAATACCTATCAGCAAACATACATATATCTAATTCACATATACGAGTATATACCGATCAACCGAGAGATAGAGAGAGAGAGAGAGAGAGAGGAGAGAGCGGGCGTGGTCTAGTTTGTAAGCTGAATATTTATGCATTTTATAAGAATGCGAAGTATCTCTCTCCTTCATGTAGTGGATCAACACCACAATCCCCAAAAAGCTGGCAAGCAAGCAAGCAAGCAAACAACCATTGATGTATACAGCAGTAGAAATTTTAAAGAATTTATAGATGTACTTCTGCAGAATATATACACACTATATATATAAAAAATCTATACCTATATCTATACCTATACCTATACCTATACCTATAACTATATCTACGAGTATGTATGTATTGAATTCAGTTTCGACTTTGGACATCAATTCATTTCATGACTGAGACAATGGAGTGCAAGGTTTTTCATATACAATTTATCGGAGGGGGAAAAAGCAAACATACAAATACATACAGCATAGTATAGGCAACTAAATCTATAACGAAAAAAACTGAACAATGACAAATAATGAATTGTGTAATATTATTATTTATATGTTAACGAAATCAGAACAATGTATTCCTTATTTGCCTAAAAAATCTCCTTTTTTTACGCTTCCTTTAGACATTTAAATATACATACGTAACGAGAAACCACAAAATATATTATATATTACGAGTAAATATGGAAATTGTTTTAAAAAAGCTGAAAGGAGCAAAGAAAGACACCATATCGAGTAAAACTAACAGTTTTAAGACACAAAACCCCACAATACAATATAGTATATGTATGTTTAAACTTTGAAGATACGATTATATGCATGTGTGTATACTTAGTGAGTCTCATATACATGTGTACGAGTAGTTTGAGGATTGAATGAATGCAGATTTTTAAAATGACTTCGTTTTACATCCATTTCATTTCAAAGCAAGTTTAGGCGTGATAACGATCGATTAATTCGGAGAGAGTAAAATTAAGTGAACTATACTTGAAAAGTAGACATTTAAATTTCGAATACGTACATGCATATGTATATGTATTAAGAGAAATCCAAGGCAAACTCCATGGAGATTTATACGAGTGCACACATGTGCTCGGCCAGCTCTAGTCGAGAGCACTACACAGAAATATCAAAATCAAAATGAAAATCAAATGAAAACCAAATGAAAATATACGTTCGTACGTGCATACCTACATACATACAATACACATGCAAAAATATTTAATATTGATGTTCCACAGAAGAAGAGCAAAAAATAGAACAAATTGAACTTCGGTAAAAGCGAAAGCACCACTTAAATATGCATATACATATATACATATACATATATGGTATTTGTGTAACATAAATGTAACTAAACTAGCTAAAGCTCTCTACTAATACGTATACATGATACGGATACATTTGCGTTTAAATTGATTTTGTGTGTTTGAATCGAATTGAAATCCAATTGACGTGAATAAACCGAAACCCATCTAAGGACTTATGCGAGTTGTTTCAACTGTTTCGGGGCTGGGCCTGGGGCTGGGGCTGGGGCTGGGGCTGGGGCTGGCGGAAAAAAACTAAGCCGGTCAAAAGTTAAGTTTACATTTTGATTCCCAATTAATTTATTCACTAACAGCTCGATGACTAAGTAGTGGGCATGTACGTATCCCTGACAATACAATTTCAATCGCTCTCGCTCCCCGACTCGAATCCAGAATCCTCGTCCAGATCGTTCTGCAGCGGATCGGGCTGGAGCCCTGCTCGTGGCAAGGGCAAGTGAGCAGGTGCACGTGGCAGCTGTAGATGACCTGGCAGGTAGGCAGCAGCGGCCATGGCAGCAATAGCTTGATGTTCGCGCTCAGCATGCATGATCATGCGCCGGCGAGCCTCCACGTCGCGTGTCAGTTGCATCGAGAGCTGGTTGTCCCCGCTGCCGTCCATGGCTAGCTTGATGGCTTGGATGAAGGCTTCCGAATGAAAAGGGAATTCCAAATAGGGCTTACAATTGCTTTTACTAATAATTTTTTTGTAAATTTTGATTTTGTCTGAATCAAGTTTCGATTGAACTAAACAAACTGTTTAGATCGTGGCTGACAGTCTCCGAAAATACAATGCGACTACGGAAATTGCCAAACGCAGATTGCTTGCTTCATATTGTTTAATAAAACACATCGAAACGGTTCCAATACGCTCACTCATATTCGGGTTTTATTAGTTTTTCGAGGGTGTGGGTGCCATTGGAGTGGGGCTGCCATTCGACGCAATCATGGCAGTGCCAGTGGCTGTGGCAGTGGCAGTGGCAGAGGCAAAAAGCCGCAGGGCACTTTCCACTTTCCAGCTGTGCATGTGTAAGCGGAAGCGGAAGTCCCGCCATGCCGTTTCCCAGCGAGTTGACTGACCGCATAAAGCCATTTGGCCATATTGGGCAGACCCCCACTCGCCCACAGCCACAGACCCCCCCACAGAAAGGGGACTTTGGCTCTAAAGCAGTCAAATCAGGCCACACAATACTTTGCTGTCAATTTGTGATAGCGGCAGCTTTATTTGAAAATATGTGCAACTCTATTTTGTTGGGGCGACAAGCCGACTTTTGTGGCCAGCCCGGATGACAGCTGGCTTCTGCCAGTTGGTCGGTTGCCTGGTTGCTTGGTTGCTGGGTTGCTGGGTTGCTGGCTTGCTTTGTTGGCTCCTCACTGGCTGATGTTACGTGTGAAATTGAATATTTACGGGAGGATTTTTCCCGCGTGGATAGCGATTTCAGTTAGGGACAGTGAATGGTTTGGCCTAAAGCGATTTGCGATTCAATGGCAGAAAGGAAATGGAAATGGAAACCAGCAAAGGGATCTCAGCCAGGATGCATTTCCCAGTTCAGCTTTAACAGCATTTACTTGCCCCGAGCTTATTCACGGCATTATTATTTTTTAAAATGGCCAAAAGCACTCTTTTCCTCCCGAAGGTCTCTGCTAATTAAATTCCACACATATATGTATATATGCACGATGTGGAAATTGGCTTTGCCGGGGCATATCTGGGTGTCAGGGAATCAGGCATTATGCGCATTTTTAATTACGCTGCAAATTTGCATTTGAATTGCGCATTTTACAGGCTGATAAGTCGGAATAAAGGCAACAGTTGTGCGGGGTTAAAGCCAAAGCCAGAGCCCGAGCCCGAGCCCGAGCCCGAGTCAGAGCCAGCATGGTCCGCACACATCCGAGTGCATACTCGTACTCGTATATATTTTATTCTGATTTTCAGAATGTGTAATTTTCAAGTTGACATCTTTTGTCCCAAACCAGTGACCTCGTTGCACACACCACACCACCCCACCCCACCCCACACACTCATTGCGTGCTGTGGGGGGAGCTGCCTCAAGCGGATCCATAGCATACTTTGGCGGGCACTCGCCACAAAGGGATGGCCCAGATGCCAGGGGAAGCAGCGAACAGAAAGAGAAAACTGCATTTCCATGCATACCAAACGCAAATCAGAGAAAGTTCAAAAACTAAAGCGAATCGCCCTGCGTTCTTTATGTTTCTGGTATGCCTTCTGCTGGTGTTCGATTTCTTGATCTAATGGCAACACTTTCGGTCCTCGTTGCATTCCTTCTGACCCTCAAGTTGTTTCTTATCCTTAACAGCATCAGTGGCTGTAGATTTAGCGTTATTGAAACTCCTCCGTATCCTCAGCAACCACGTTGTGTTTGTGCTTTCCATTCTTCAAATATAATGAATCTTGGCAGCACTTGGATCCTACATTTAGGTCCTTGGGGTGACCCTAGCCGGAGCTCCGAAATTCTCCTCTGGAAAAGCGAAACTTAATGGCGCGGCATGCTATCATATTTTCTATTTCGACCGAACACGTGTTGAAAAAGGGTTTCACACCCACAGCCTGGCGTCCACTGACGCGCCGTTTAAGCCGTTTTTAATGACAGGCTCTGACGGCTAACGGCTGACGCCTGCTGCCTGCTGCCTGCTGCCTGACAACGGCTAATGATGGCGGCTAGCCAAAGTTTTGTGGCTTTTGCGGATGAAAATTGAAAACGCTTGCATTCATTAAAAAAAAACAAAACTTGCTTAACTAGAACGTGTCATGAGGCAGGTGCCACATTAATTAGTGTGAGCGCCCACACAGGCACACGCCCCACGCCCCACGCCACACGCCACACACATGCACGTGAATATCAAATGAAGATTTCCTGAGGCAAGCGGTTTAATTTCGCTAAGATGTGTCGGGATGCAATTTGGGTCAACATGACACGAGCAAAATTATATTCCAGAATGCATTTCCCTTGTGCTCCTTGAGATATAGAACACTGAGCGGAGGGCACAGCGACGACAGCAGGTGAGGGTAGGCATTGTGTGTGTGTGTGTGTGTGTGTGTATCTTCGTGTACGGAAGGAATGTGTGTGATTGTTTTCCGCGCCCCAGGAAAACGACTGGACTCCTTTGATATTTTCATATTACATTATAATTAACCAGCTGAATTATTAAGTATACGACCCGGAGGCAATTTACTTATCCTGACTATTATGGCATTTGTAGCCAAAACCTTTGATCCGCACAGACTATCGAATGCCCTGCCACTGCCGGCCAATATCAGTCATTCAATGGGAGGAAACGCGGGAGGACACGTTCTGGTAGGAGTATTTATGTACACATATGGAAAGGTCACTCGTAGCCCTTACGCTCATTTATGAGCATTCATCATTCATTTGGCAGCGTGTGTGGCCCACGAACAGGAATCTCACAAATGCCTAACGCCCCATTGTTGCACAGTCCCCACACCCACACCCACACCCACACAGACACCCACTCGTGCCTCTGTCCGTATCTCTCTCTCTGTGATGTGTCTGTTACCTTAGGCCAGGGCGAGAGCAGAACGGAGCAGAAAGCAGAACAGATGTGCCTTTGTGGTGGAGGCGAGACTCCAAGTGGCATTCGAGAGCCGAGCACACAAATTAATCTTCTTTTGCCGCCCGCACATACACGGCCCCGGGGCCAGACTTAAGTTTTCCTTCTAAAAGCATTGCTAAAAGCGCTTTCAATAGTTTCAAGGCGATAAACGCACAAAAGTACATTACTTATGGCATTAGCATACGGAAATCAGGGAAGAGAAGGTGTTGGGGATAATTCTCTGAAGTGATAGAGAAACCACCGTTCCCAACCGAATCTTCGGATGGGTCAGAGTTTTCTCCATTTGATCTTCTGAAATCAACAGACGAAGTTAGTCTTTAAGTATTTCCAATTTAGTTTTCTGATAGTCTGAGAGTCACTCAGCTTAAATGAAATGACTAAGGCCAGAACCAGCTCTACATTAGTGACTTTACGGTGACTCGGGGAATGCCAACAGTCCCGTGGTCAATGCTGTGGTGTTGTGGCATCTCCGTCTGGAGAGAATATTCCAGATGGGAGGTTCCCCCCTCTCGGTGTCTATAGAGTATCTACAAAGTGTCAGACCTCGTTAGGAATCGTCTCTTTTTCTGGTTTCTTTAATTACGCAGGGCAATTACGAACTACTGTTTACTGCTTTCCGTTTTCCCTTCGGCCAACTGCAATTTATGGTCGAGTGCGTGAAATTTGGCATGTTGATATGGTCAATATATATATAAGTGTGTATTGCCTCGTGTACATTTGTATGCAAACACAGAAAGATGACTTCTTCTTTGTGGCCAAAGTGATCAGTGAAGAGTCTATTTGCCTGCCATTTCCCCAATCTCTCGGAAAAATAGTTCGAATTTCTGCTGCAAGTGGATGTTGTACGGGGTAAAGCGATTTGAAAATGAACGAATTGTGTAATTTTCCAGCTAATAGCTCTTGACCTGGTTGGACACACGTCCCCGGGAATAGTTCTCTCCATCAGCACCCCTTCCTCTCGCACCCTCATGCCCCCCTCTTGATTTTGTTCGCGGAATTTTCGGTTTGTTTTGCAGGAGCGCGCAAATATGCAAAAGCGCAATTTTGTGTTAAGTTGGCTTTGTTACCGTTACCGTTACCACTACCGTCTCTTCCCCCCTCTCCCTCTCCCTCTCTCTCTCGCGTTCTCGCGTTCTCGCTCTCTCTCTGTGTTTGTGCCTTGATGTTGCATACATTCAGGGCCCGAAAGGTTGTAGAAACATTTTATGCGACTGCCACAAGTTTGTTCACGAAAGTTTAAGCCTGTAAAACTTTTAATACAGTGCCTGCCAATTGTTGCCAGCTAGCACAGCAGCAGTGTGTGGCTGTTGCTGTGAACGTGAACAGTAACAAGCTTTTAGCGAATACACACATTAAGCCTTTTATTTGCTCGGTCTCGTCTCGTCCTTTATGAAAGGGTTCCCCGTTCAGGAGCAAAAGTTTTACATTCACCTACGGAGCTCATACCTACACTTAGTCTTAGCTTCACCTGCTCTTTCTTCTCTCTCTCTCTCCCTCTCTCTCTTTTAATAACGATTGGCCCAGGGAGAGGAGAGTGGAGGAGCAGTGAGTGCGGCCCCGAAGACAAATGAGGAAAATATGCTTCAATAACAAAACACTCAACACTTGGCAGCACAAAAAGCTGGTAAAAAGCTGGCAGAAAGCAGGTAACAGGTAAAAGCATGTGAAAAGCGGACGAGCGCTAAAAGGAACAACGACCGATTTACATAAAGACCCCAAAACGGACAACAGACGGAGCCATGGCACAGACCCACACACAGAAACTCACACACACTCGAAAGCTAGCAACTATTGTAGCAGAACAAGGTCTTGCCAACATTCAACATGCATGTTGCGAGGGAAAATGTGTCTGACTGAAAAAGAATTGCAAATATTTAAAGGCAAATATTAAATATCGCTTCGCAGTACGCAAACATAATAATAAGGGTTGAAGTTGCAGTCTGGACTGACTTTAGTGGGGAGCAATTTTCCACTCCATCTCTGGGCCGAGCGTGGTGCCAATATCCTTCCGACTAGCAGGAAGCACTTTGTGGACAGCCGGAACGCCCCACGGAACACAAAGCGGAGGCCAAAAGCCACCGATTTCGGGGCGCCTCCCCCTCCCGCTCCGCCTCCCAGCCCCTGCCATAGTTCCATCCCGTGCCCCTCCGCCCCGCCACAACAGCAAACAATGGGGACAGACAACGTGGGAAAAACGAGCAGAGCCGAGCCTTGTGCATTATTGAGTTTGGCATGTGGGTGGGTGCACAGATTTTTTTGCGGGTGACTCCCAGTGGTCGGACGACGACAATGCGTTCCACCGTCCAGCGGCCATCAGATGCAGCACTAAAAGCCGAACCCGGACTCATTAGGCTTGCAGCGCGCTCCGACGCGAGGGCCGTGCTCTAATTATACCGTCTCCCCAGCAACCAGCCGAATCACTGGCTTTTTTGCTTTCGCTTTTTTATTTACAGGGAGAAGTGGGGTCTTGGTTTCCCCATTTGGGGAGATCTATCTGTTCTTGTTCGTCGCTTCTTTGGCCCGAATAATGACCATAAAACGGGTTCATCGAAGGAGAGCTGTTTTCTTGACCTTCGGCAGGCATTAAAAGGAAATAAATAATAAATCAACTCGGGCATGAAATATTCAATAACCTAAACCGACAAAGATTTACTGCTTAGCCATTTATTTGCTGCGACCCGAAAAATAAAAACCCCCGAAGAGGGGGACCACAAAAAAGCACTTTGTAAGCAATTTGGAAAAGAAAAAAGTTGGCTCTGTTTGGATCTGTTTTGAAAACTGCCAACTAAACAAGAAGTCATTCAACACACAGTCAGACAGAGAGAGCGAGAGAGAGGCACACTCCCACTCCACACCCACTCCCACTCCCCGACGAGCAGTGAGGAATTCGAAAGAGTTGCCAAAGTGGATTGCCGGCTAAACGAAAGGTTGCCCAGAACTGTTTTGAAGTCGACCTGGCTTAGGCTTCTCATAATTTGGCAGGACCACGGCAGGCAGACACTTGAGATCTCCTTTGTGGTGGCTGGCAAAAATAGAAATTGTTTTTATTTTTGCGGCAAGGGAAATGGAATAATCAGAAGATAATGACACAAAGAAAACTGGGGAAAAGTCATCACCGTCAGCCAGGTGAAATTGCCAAAGTTGCCCGGCAACAACTATGCTCTCGAGATCTCAGATAGTGCACATGCGGGCCTCGAGCCGTATGAACATGTGGTTCCGTCGAACCCAGCAGTTCCAGAGCCAGCCCCAACTACTACTAATTTGGTCCAGACAGCAGGCCATCTACAAGGGAAGAGGGGCCCCCACTGCCAAAAACGACATTTAATACAGGCAAATAAATAAACCAGGCTGCTCTCGTATGCTTTCAACACAAAGCGGAAGCCGAAACTGCTGCCAGGAAGGACCCGAGCCGAGAAACCAAGATGGGCAGGGGCCTAGCCGGCAGCCGGGTCTGGCTATGAGAAATTAGTGGAGTTTTAGTGGCGCATAAATTGCCACACATACACACATACACGCAGGCAACGTCACATATATTTCACATACAGTGCGTGTCAGATCTATAGCACAACTTGTGCACGAGGCTAGGGTGCAAATTGAATTGAGATACTTACTGAAACGACTCAGTTATCAAGGGTTGTCTTGGATTGATAGAAGTTGAGTAGGTTATCCAATAATTCAATCAAGAGTGTGTTTTATCGGATTCCTATTCCATAATCAATTAGAGATTATGGAAGTTTTACCTCTTCAATCACTTTGTGCACGTTTTCCCAATGGAATGGCTGAGTGCATATAAGTACGATACGCACTGTATGCGAAAATGGGAATAAAGCTTCATAAGGTCCACACAACAGTCAGGCTCAGGGTATTCAATAAGCAGCATTCGCAGTGATATCACTGCGTATACGTAATAAACATAATAACCATAACTTTCATGGTTCTGGGCAAACAGACGAGCGGGGCTCCAACTTCTGACCCCCTTGCATAATTATGATAGTTATCCCTTGGAGCAAAAGCCAGATTAAACTGTTAAAGGCCTGACTAGGCTCAACTTTGTGTACGCAAACGAAGAGCGTTATGGTCAGTGGCCCCAACAGTGCCAATAGTGCCAACAGTGCCATGTTTTCTGAGGGATGCTATTCTCTGAGTCGGTGCAACATGCACGGAAATATGGTTAATGCTTGATAATTGCAATTTATAGCAGGGCAGCTCTGTCATCTTGTCTCTTGTCCTCCCGAAGATTGCCACTGCCATAAATCACAATCAAATTAGGCCCCGATTACTCGGAGTCGGGCTGCATGAAATTGATTAATGCATGGCGGTCGGATATAATAAATCAATGGCGGAACCTGGCGAGGAACCTGAATGGAATTCAATTTCTGTGCACGCCTTACTCTAGTAATTAGATAACCTCAGGCACACCCGCCACAGCACAGGAGGCCATTGTCCTGTCACTTAAACGAGGATGCATATGCTTATACGCAGAGCGCTGTTGTCAATCTGTAAACGCGTTTTCAAATAAAAATTATAAAATCAAATTATTTTTGCAGTGATTACAGCCCTGCTTTGTTCGCTCAATCAATTATGCCGTCGATTTCGGGTATTTGCATGTGCAAATCTGATTTACACGCACAAATGAATATTAAATTGCTTGAATCCATCGAGTTCGAGTGCACACACATCCAGAACACGCCCTCAGCCCCACCACGCAGGACAGACGCATACCAGGACACTGCACTCGGTCCTAACATTCCCGTTGTACGGGTACGGGTGGTATGACTACTCGAGCCTCGAACCACGAACCTCGAACCTCGAACGTCGAACTCAATCGGTAATAACATAAATCGCGCGAGGGGGGAGCACAATGAGATTTCGCGAGGTTCGCCCTCGCTCGACAGACTCTCTTGAGATATCCTTTGCAGGTAAGCATAGTCTGCCTCGCTGTCTTCCTGGAAGGAGAAGCAAGTGATTTTGTCGAGAATTTTCGAAGCTTATTTGTGCATAATGTAATAAACAATTCAATGAAATATACGTACTCGTATTTTATTTCGTACTCGTATATCGAAAATTCTTTGGCTTAAGCTCCCCAGACTTCAATAAGCAATGCATGAATGTGTATTCAATTAGTCTAAACAATTTTGATTTAGTTCAAAGCCTTGGAAATGCCAAATGAATTTGCCGAGTGCATCATCCCCTGAGGATGGTCTTACATTTGAAAATTGCCCAGAAATACTTAAATTTCTGGGAATTCCATTGGAGTATATTTGCTTAGTTGCGATGGCGGCTATCGATTCCGGCTCCCCGACATGTTTGGGGTCGTCCAGACGACACATTCACCACGTACACATACACATATGAAATTCCAGTAAACCAACTTTATTGAATTTCGTATTAATTTTTTTGTAGCTTCAAAGTCAAGCTTTTGTTTTGTCGCAAGGGGTTTAATATGTGGCAAGGAAGGCGCTCGTCTGGCGCTTATTAAATTTTATTTGTGAACAGCAACAGCAGAGCCAGAACGCAACTTTTCATCGTGTATGCCATATTGCATGTGCAGTTGACATCTTCATGCGTGTGTATTCGGTGTGTGTATGCGCACGTGTGTCTGTATCTATGTGAGTTGTAGCTGTTTTAATACTTGCTCGTTGACATCCGCCAGCTTTGCGGATGTGTGTGCGGGGGGCGGGCCCTGTCGGAGGCCAGGGCGAGGCTAAGAAAAACATATATACTTGTGTAATATTTAAGCCTTTTATAAATTTTACTCAGTATCTCAGGCATACTGCTGTTAGTATAACAGATACATTTTAACCGCAGAGATGCGGTAGTTGCACACCCAGTAGGCACTTGAGTTCTTTTGTATTTTTAGGATACTTTTGTTGAGTGTTCATTCTTTACCTTGCAGTTACTTTTGTGCAGCTTCATAGCTGAAGACTATTTGAGACGCTCGAGTTGAAGTTATATTTCTACCATTTTACTAAACAGTCAAGATACAATAGATTTCCAGCTTGCAAAATGTCCTCCAACAAGATAGCTCCTTGACGTCACAAATACTGTTCCGGCACTCTTGTGCCTTGTTTGGTCTCCGACACCTCTCCCGCCACTGTTTTTGCGATTCCCATGCATCTGTGGGACCATCTCGTATTATACAGACAATAATTCGCTTACCCTCACACAATAGATCTGATAAATTGACTCTAATTAATCGCACATGTGAGTGGAGCAGCAATGCAGGCAGCGAAAAGTTTCGCCGGCTCTTTTGGCAGCTCATTTTTCAGCTGATAAGGGATACGGGTTTCAGTGGCTGTTCTCTCAACCACCCATGAATACATTATGTTATTTCCACGTCTAATTGCCACGGTATTTGTTGGTTCTGCTGCTGCTGATGCTGCTGCTGCTGCTGCGGCTGCTGTGTAACAGGTGCGCGGTGCCTTTCGGCAGCCTTAACAGTGTGCTGTTGAGAATGTATTTCAACCATAAATTAAATAACGGGTCATAAAAACTTTCCAGCAAAGCAGCGCTGCCAAAATGTGTTTACAACCCGTTGCCCCCCTTTTTTTGCGAATCGTTTTCCATCTGTAAATTCCGGGGCAGTCAGAAACTCATTTCGAAATATCCAAACCCCCCGCGAGCAAGCGTGGCCCATCGGCCAGTTCCCACCGTCCAACTTTGGTATTTTAATAAAGCATTTAAACGGCATTATAAATTTGCTTAACTGCAAACGGGTCTTTGCTCATTTCTGCATTCATAACTTCCGCTGAAAGGATTGCCGGGATCACGTAATGGGACCTGGGCCTGATAATATGCTCCAGCGTTGCCCCATTGGCCCTTCGGGCATTAACACTGTCACAGGGCTGCACCTGCTGGTGCTGATGCTGCCGCTGCCGCTGCCGCTGCAGCTCTGCAGCTCTGCAGTGCCTGCTGAAGTGGCAAACCCAGACAAAGGACCTATCCCCACTCTCGCCAGAGCCCCAGAGCCACTCAAAGTGTGCGCGTGACATTCGGCGGCCGTGACAGGAGGCCCTTTTTTGAATAATGCCCGTCAAGTGGTGGCATCGGATCCGCATCGGCTTCGCATCGGCATCGATACTAAATGGGTGTGAGTGGGCGTGTGGGCGGCTGCGTGTGGGTGGTGGCGTGGCAGGAGTTGTTGCTTCCGCTGTTGCTGGGGCAGCTCTGGTTCAGCTCGGCTGTGATTGACGATACAAATTCTTTATTTTCATTATTTTGCTTTCGTTATTGAATTCCGCGCTGTCTGCGACACTGCGACACTGCGACACTGCGCGTGTCAGTTATTAAATGCTCTGATTAAGTATAAAGTGTAAAGTATATCGAATATTTATGGAAGCAGCTTCCTTTCATGCCGCGCCGCTGCTGCTGCTTCACGGGGAGACGAAAGCTACATATAATTATGACAAATTGGTTTTTGTGTACGCGAACAATGGGACTGGGAAAGAGTGGCCAAATGGATCCGAATCAAGAGGAAGCCTGCTCAAAGAAAAGGAATGAAATTAAAGATTAATTCCCCATCGATTTTCTGCAAAGCATTGGAATTAAAATGGAATCCACGAGTGGTAAAGGGCATGCTGGGAATGTTGGGTCTTTGACTCGAGAGTCGACAGTGAACATCCACTGATCCTCGAACATTAAACCCACTCATGTGGAATGTAATCCTTAGGAAAATATCCAGCAAATCAGTGTTGCTCAAATTTGCAATTCATCTGGAATACTTTCGTGCCAGAGCCCCATCACAGGCACTGTCGGGCCGGGCCCCACTAAGTAGGCTATGCTTTTTAGCCCGATTGCCGCCTGTTCAGCGACTCAAACAGAGTTCAGCGCACATTTACACAGCCAAACACATAAATTGTTATGCTGTCATTAATTTTTATGTTTACATTTGTGCATTTGTCTGTATTGTGTGTTCTGTTTCCGCCTGTCTACGAGTATTTGCTGTTGGCGCAGCTCTTTATCGCTCTCAAGCACGCAGCGTAATTAAGCGGCAGTTTAATGCTCAACTGAACCGCACTGGACACGAAATAATTGATATTTCTGCGGAGCCGCACAACCCATTGAGCCGGCAATCTCTGACGGGGCAAAGCTCCTGCGGTCGCCCGTTAATGGTGATGTATTTTTACTTTGATTGCATCCAGAGAGTTGCAGTGGCAGCCGGTAAGCGGATTTCATAGAGTGCAACAAATGCCAATAAGCGCGTGCCGGAGCAGTGCTCGGGTGGGAGCTGAGCACGTGCCCGGCATAAATCGATGTACTCTTCCCAGACCCCAGACCCCCACTCAGACCCACAACCAGACCCAGACCCCGACCCAGTTCTAGTTCCAACATCCCATATCCCGCAGCACGCATCGCGACAGCAGAGAGCAGAAAGAATTATATTTATGCACATTGTGGCATGAATACCAATTGTGTCGGTATGCGGCTGGGCTAATGCGCGTTCCTGGTAGAGTCGACGGTTGGGTTCAGGATCGTGTTCACTCTTCCCGCAAATCAGCTGAGAACATCCTTCAAATTTGGAACATTTGGAACGCTTGCAGCAACTTTTCACAGCCCTTTCTTTCGGCCGACAACAACTTTCCATCGAACAACAGAGGAACAGAGGAAAAATTATGCAAATTCGGCGTCCGACCTTGCTAATATGCTCATTTGCATAGTGCTGCCGCATTGTTTGCCGAATTGGCCAGCCATCGACTGGCCGTTTGAGACCTTATTATGCAGGGCACACACCCAGCCCCAGCCCCAGCCCCCAGCAGGGATATGCGCTGAAGCGTGCAGTTCTTCCTGAATTTTTCACACCAACCATCCCTGAACCTCTTTTCTGGCCTGACTTATTAATGCCCGACTGTTTGCTCTTCGGATACCCCTGCTAATCGCTATGGAATCCCTCTAAAGTTGAGCCCAACTTTGCTGATTTATAGATAGACGGATCTCTGGATGGATGTCTAGTTCGAGAGTCTTGTTTACTTGGGCTAGCTGTCCGTACCGCTTTTACTCCATCCCCGCCCGATTAAGTATATCACTTAGAGGGAAATTTATGTGCATGTTCAGGCATGTGAAAGGTGCAGAGAAGCTTCTTCTGCGTGTCACACCTGTTTCAGGTGAACTTTCCCTTAAATTCCCTTAAATTTTCCCTGAATCGGGCCATAGAACCATTTCGGTGAGAGCCAAAATTCAATTACAGATTCGCGGTTGCAATTTATGGCGAAAAAACGAGCTGGCAAATTGCGCAATATGGTCAGCAGCTTTGCAGCCATCGTCGCGTCGTCTCCCTTGGCGACGCCACTGAGCGGTGCACGTAGCGGTGTACCAACTGCTAAATTAATTACTCAAATTTTGATCGAGTGCATGCACAAATTAACAAACGTTGTTTTTCGTGCAGCTGTATTCTGAATTCCCTTTTCGTGGTATTCTGTGCACTGCTCATACGCCGCTGTGTCCAAGAGCCATAAAGCAGTTAGCGGGGACGCTCCACTGGACAGTTCAGCCAATAGCTGTATCCGCGCCTGGATGGGTGGGATATCGGGATATTTCCATGGCTCCTGAGCCCCATGGCACTCTCCCCGGGGAACACGACCTAAGCCCATTTAATTGTCTTCATTAGCACGCTTTAAGTTACATTTAATCTGTGGTACGAGTAGTACCTGCTGCTTCCGTTTCCGTATCGTTGTGCGTTGGTGGTGGGAGGGCAAGGTCGGGGGGCAGCGGCAGGGGAATTAAGGCTAATTAGGAGTCGGGCCATTGAGGCTCAAGTGCAATGATCTGTGAGGCGTAAGGGTGTGAACAGGATGGTTCGAGTGCATTGCTTCTCATTTCAATATCTCACGTTTTAAAGCCCCATACTTTCGCAGAATTTAAGGCCTGGAGTTGCAGAGGCCCCCACCTCCGCGGAGGCGAAGGCATAGACAGAGGCAGAAGAGGAGCAAAGCAATTTGTTTCACCACGAGTAATTTGTCTTCAAAAAGCAAATGTTTTGCAATTTGTTAACAAGAACATTTTTCGCTTTATGTTCCCCCACTGCCATTGGTCCTGCTCTTCTTGTTTTTACTTTATTTTTTTGTCTTTATATTTTTGTTGGCAGGCGCTTGGCGGCTTGTTTGCCAACGTTTGGTTTTTGTTTCTTTTGTTTGCATTGCTTGTGGCACAGACAGACTGCCAGCCCCTGCCTCTGCTTGCCCGCCTTCGCACCAAAACTCCAAGGCAAAAGCAAAGGCAAAGCCAAGCCCAAAGCCCAAAGCCGAGCCCCAATGCAAATGAAAATGGTAGAGGAAAGCTGGCCCCACAGCAGATAAGAAGCCGAGACGCCCTCTCCGCTCCCCTGCTCGTGTAACAAATGACTGTTGTGCCTAAAATTGAAAGTAAATACATATTGGTAGACAGCCGAAAGGAAAAACATATATTTTCCCAAAGAGCATTACCCAAGGAGGAGTCCTGGCGGCCAGCCCAGCCTCCACTGGTTCCGCCTGGTGCCGGCCTCCACTTGTTGGACACGCCGGACACGCCTGACTGCCTGCCGCGATGCCGGGATGCCGAAACTCTTAATTAAATCGCGCTGATTGCACTGACCTGGTCCGGTCCGGTTCGGAGCTGGTCCTTAACTGAAACTGGTTGACGTTTAACAACTTTGCACATATTCATATTGCCTTCGGTGTGCAATCATGGCATTGGCAATGCACTCATGTGCATTCATATTCAATTATGGTCCTGAGCGGATACGTTAATTGCTCTTAAATCTGCTCAAACCGGAAAATTCCCTCTTTCATGAGCCTTTCCCCCGCCCTCCAGCGCTGATGCGATCCAAAATGTATCGTTTCATTCGAATTTACAGGCTGAGCTTCTGAAAATATATTCCATTTGATTTCTCTGCCTCTCTCGAGCTCCGAAATTGTGCTTCTTTCTACTCCGGTTTGGGGTTTAGTGAAAATCCAAGGAAACCGCAACTCTAATGGCCATGTTCAGGCTTTGAAAACCCATTTATCCGTGTGCTGGTGTGCTGGTGTGCTGGTGTGCTCGTGTGGTGGTGTGCGTGTGGTTCCGATTCTGCAACATCGATTTGAGGTGGTTTGGCTATCGGCAATTTTTGGGCCAGGCCATGCATGAATCCTGGCAACTTTAATCTCCATTCAGCTGCCATCGGAGCAGCCGAGCGTCCGAGCGGCCGAGCGGGAGAGGGGAGCCCACTATTTGCATAGAGCAGATGAAAAGTAAAAGCCGGAGTCAGAGTCGATGGGATCTCTTTATGCCTTTATCCTTTGCAATCATGGCTCACACATACAAGCACGTCTCACGCATGCACACACACACACTTCTGCACTGGTAGCACAATTTGAACTTTAACACCTTCCATGACAGCCAACCGTGTGACCTCAGGCGCAATTTTGTGTAAATAACAAGAAAATCACAAAAACAACGCCATCGACCTCTCTGCGCCATGCCCCAAGGCGAGGACATCCCCCTTTCTGGGTCCATCACTTTGGCTTTTGCCTTTTGATACTCTTGCAGAGGGTATAATGAGTTTATACCCAAAGTAGAAGCATTTCCACTGGCATAGGGTATTGCACAGACCATTCTTTTTACAGCACGCATTATATTTTTATATCCTACGGAATCGTAGGAACAATCGGCCAAAGAAGATAAAACCAAACATGAGATGAATCTGATGATGGGTGCATATGTAGCTCCCATTCAAACAATAGACTGGGAAGGGTATCCAATGGCTTCCGTCATCGTGGCTAACCCTGCTTTCTTTATTGTACACATATACAAAGTGTGTCCGTGTGTCTGTGGCGGTGTGTGTGTATCTAAGTGTTGTTGTAGTTGGCCATTATGCGCATAAAATATAAGAGGGTTGTTCATATACCCAGCACAATGGATGCATAAATCTATGCTGCTTTGGCAAAAGAAAAAAGCGATATGGAAGACATGGGGGGCGTGGGGACGTGGGGGACGTGGGCGACACAGAGAAGACGGATCGGAGCGGGAGGTGAGGCACGGAGAGATGGTGAAAGACTTCTGCCGTTAGCGCGTTTGAGAGATTTATTTTAACATTTTTATTATTAGTTTTTCGTCTCGTTTCTCCTCTCTTGAAATTGCTCGTGGTCATGCTGCATTAGCTGCCGGCTTCCTTCACAAATTGCTCGAAAATGGTATTGCAAATTAAGGTTTAACTTTAAAGAACTTCATTGAAAAATTGATTGGGGTTGTGGGCTCCCTCCATCCGCCTCCGGTCAGCTCCAGCACCCCCTCGTGTGTGCCACTTACAGCTCAGCAAGGGATTGGGTTTTCCGTTTGAATGCCTTCGATTCCGATTGGTTTCGATTCCATTGTGCGCCTCTGTGTTTGGCTTAAATGTCAGCTGTCAGTGGCCATAATTTCGGTTTATTGTTTTGCCAAAAACAAAAGTTCCGGCGCGAGGCCAGGCACTGACTATATGGCCTCTTCCTCTCGTAACCCATTGTCCTGACAATTTCGTTTCCCCACCTCTTGCCGCCCATAATGGAACATAAAAGGCCATCGGGAAGGCTCGGAATAGAAAAAGCCTTCAAATGGCCACAGTTTTCTCGAATTTGGGACTTAGGATGTCTTTTCTAGGAGATTATTCGAACTAGAGCGACCAATAGATACATTCCATCAGATCAGATCAGTCTCTCGCGGGTACAGAAATTAACCCTAGAATATTTACAAGTGTACCAGGAATGGATTCAAAAAGGTTGCTTATTTAGATACAGCGCGGAATACCCCCTATTCCACTGCCACTGTCCCGGCACAGTTCAAGCCCCGGACTTGTTGCTGACCTTTTGCTGAAATTAAAAACTTTTGCGTAATGTGCATTAAAATCCTTTCAATTCCTTTCAATTTCCATAAACGCTGACCCCATGCATTTGCGAGTCTTGTAATTTTCCAATTTGCTTTTCTCATTTAGTTTTCCATTTCCCTTTCCCTTTCCCCAGTGTTGCCAGCTCCAATTTTCCCAGCTTTTCCCAGCTTTCTGCTGACTCGTGCGCCTAATTGTAAGTAACAAGACAGCAACAACATTCACAGTTCCCCAAATGGTTCATGACAAAAAAAGAAGGAGAGCAGAGGAATTCAGAAGTAGGTGGGAGGGGTCGGGGCGGGGGTGGGCGAAAAGGGAGAGCCCAGGGCAAAAAGAAAAATTATAAATGGCGGCACAGAATTCTTTGCAAACACTTTTTCACGCTTGATTAATTTCGGTTCGGCAGTTGCTGCCGGTTTGCACTGTGCCGGTGCCGGTGCCGGTGCCCTTTCTTATTTTTGTGTTTTTTTGTGTTTTATTTTATTACCATCCATTTTTTAATAGCAAAGTGTTAAGTTTGACAGTTTCGGGTCTACTCGGGAGCATTATGAACACTTCACTGAGCGAGCGAGAAAGTCGGCGGGCAAAGTGCCGCGTCAGGCGAATCTCCTGACCTGACAAGCTGCTCATAATTAATGCACTTTCAAACTTTCCAGCACCCCATACCCCTCTTCATCCTACAGGAAGAGGCAGCTCCCGTCTTTGACTGGGACTGATCCATTAGAGCTCAGCTCGGAATCAATCTTTAGCTTTAGTTTCATATTACTTGGCCAATGGGCACATCATTAGATCAGAAGCGTTTCTGATTTCCCTTGCCTGGGGAGAACCCATCGCACACTCACTCGTTCATAGCGCCCTCAAGTGCCACAGATTCTGATTGAATGGAAGGGGCTGCTAGACAGAAACGTACTGTAGTGGGGGAGCGCCTGTGCCTTCTCTATTTATGTTAGTGTCTTGCATTCATGTTTGCTGAACATAAAGGCAATGTGCTCTGCTTTCAATTTGCTAATGCACTGCCTGGCTCCGGGCGAAGGAAAGATCCAAAGGTTGTCTGCTGTTGCCACTTGCTTCAATGAAGATGTCTTCCTCCCTGCCCCAACTTATTTCCTGTGAACGAGTTATTGCCGACGCACATCGAGCATATCGCTGAGTGGAGCCCCGGCGTATTGTAGTCAACGTATATGTTGTATATGCTGGCTTGGGCATTCCTATATGTACTGTTCCTCCCCTCCACATCTACTCGTGCATCACTCCAAGTCCAGATAAAGCTTCAGCAGCTGCAGCAGTGGACTTATACGATTTATTTCATTGGCCACAAAATCAACACAGAAACATGTTTCCATCGAGAGAATATTCATTTTTCATTTGTGGTCAGCCATGGTCTGGTATGGTTCTGGTATGGTTCTGGTCTGGTTCTGGTCTGGTTCTGGTCTGGTCGTGTTTCGCCTGTTATCTGGATAATTAATTCGATTGCAACCATCGCAGCCATCGCAACCACCGAAATGCAGAAGTTTCCCGACCTGCACCGCACACCTCGGCGTATGCGTGATATTAAATTCAAAGCTCTTTTAACGGGGTGTTTGTGTTTACCTGGCAAGCACTCCGGACCAAGTGCCCCACTGAAGGCCGACACCTCGAGACTATCTATAATCACGCTCAAAGCCAACTTTGGGGGCGGTACTGTGCAGGCCAGGACTGTTGATTCAACGCCAAACGCTGATGTTTGCCCTACCAGTGCACAGTGGCCTCCTGGCTTTAAGCTCCTCTCCTCAGTTGTGGAGTTCTTGACGAAGTAAACCGATAAAGCAGTTAATCGACGGGAGGAATGTGCGGGCCTCGAGGAGCCTTAAATTTGTGGAAACTAAAATCGTTGGCTTTAAATCGTTGGCCCAGCTCGTGTTTCACGGCGAGCGCCTGGTGAGGCATGGCAATGAAAATAAATGACTTCTCATTAGAATAAAACGCTGAAAAATTAAGAAAAATGCTGGACGGAGCGACGACAATGTCGAGGGCGACCGACCCCCACAGCAAACGAAATAAAAATAAAAAAACAAAAAATACAAAAAATATAAGAGGCGGAAAAAAGCGGCAGTGGGTAGGCGAGTCTGAGTCCAAGGCGAGTCGCAGGTGGGTGAGGCCATACAAATGGTTTTGAATTTAAATTGGACAACAGTGGCAGACATTTTGTTATCACATATTTTGCAGCTTTAATCCCCACCCAGACAGCCACTGGATCAAACGGAATGTGTAACTACAGCTCCAAGGTTGAGGCAAGGATGCGACGCTCGATGTTTTGTGCTTGTGCAACGTGGCATGAATGAGCAACTGTTGCCCCAATCCCTCCCCCCCGTCAGCCCTGTCAATCTGTCCCTGCGCCTGCATCTGCACCTGCACCTGCCCCTGCACCTGCCCCTGCCCCTGCACCTGCAGCTGAAGTGCAAATGTGCAGTGTAATTAAAAGTGTGTGCACGTTCAGGCCAGGGCACAAGCAATTCAGACAGAAAAGAGCAAGCGAAATGGCAATTTCTGAGGCCCAACCTCTGCCCTGCCCTGCCCTACCCTGCCCTGCCTCGATAGTTGGCTGACTTTGGGGAATATGAACTCTGGTTGCGGTGGCCTACTAATACCGATTGCCGGGGGCGGACAGTATTCAGTTGGCCAATCCATAACCATAAGCCGACCTCTACAGCTGGAGTCATCCCCTCTCTCTCTCTCTCTCTCTCTCTCTCCCTCTCTGTTAACTATCAATTAACATTTGCCAAGGCCATGGACCGATACGATACCGAAAGAGATCCTATCCTTTTGAGTCCCGTCCAGGTAAATTAGTTTCCAGGTGAAATCAGAATCGCAATCAGAACCACAGCCACAGTTGAAAAGGGAGACGAAGAAGGACAAGTACTTCACTTGAATATGTGATAATTGGGTTTTTTGCTTTTTCGATAGACTGCACAAACGTCCTTAGTCCTTGGCTCTGTAATTTCAACCTTTGCCGCTTGT
The DNA here is from genome assembly GCA_008121275.1 of Drosophila lowei. Taxonomy (NCBI): domain Eukaryota; kingdom Metazoa; phylum Arthropoda; class Insecta; order Diptera; family Drosophilidae; genus Drosophila; species Drosophila lowei. The sequence goes on from CM017778.1 coordinate 4,643,086, forward strand.
TAATTGCAGTTTCCTGAAAATTGCTGGACAAAAAAAGAAACATTTCCAGAAAATGTAAGCAGAAAATAAAACTATTTATCCATTGCATGTGTAAAACGGAAAAACACATGTGTTGAAAATATTTGCTTTCAGCGAGAGATAGAAAATATAATATTCAGCAAAATTCAGACAAGAATAACTTTCATCAAAGCCAAAGTACTACCGGAAATGAAATATTAGCTTTCGCCGATATTTCAGCAAATGTTCAACAGTGTTAAATTTTTGATTGGGATTTTCAATTGCGAAACTCAATTTATGGCTATGTCGTGTGGCAGGGCTTTAATATAGACATGAATACGGCCACAATGAACACCATTGAACCATGCGCGACGTGGGCTGCTAACCGAAAGGAAAGTGCGAACAAAGTATAAATCTTGGGCCAGCATTGTCTGGGATCCGAACCCGGACGCGGAGGCGGAGTCGGAGTCAGAGTCGGAGCCGGAAACCAAAGCCGGAGTAGGATACCAGCCCAAATCCAGAGGCAGATGCAGAGGCACAGTCAGGGCCAAAGCCACAGCCACAGCCAAACATCGAAGCACTTAGCAACTGCCTAATTTATGGTCCTGTCTGACAATGTGCAGGGGAATGTTGATGTGGATGTGGATGTGGATGTAAATACTGGGAGGCCAGACGGTCCGCACAGACATACTCGTAGAGCACATGGCAGACGATTAGCCACAGACGATTGCACTGAAACAAAGTCTGGTAAGGGAGGGGCGGGGGCCACGATTGGTTGCAGGATTGGGATGTGGGGGGAATCACAGGCAAATCGATTCCCATTTAAATATTTCTGGGCTTTCGTCTGGGCCACTGAAGCGAGGCTGACCGGCATCGATGTTGGTATACTTTTAATTGAATTATACTGGATTGTTTTTGAGCTCCTGCTTATAGATGCTCCTGCTACCATATGCATATCTCCTTTTTGGCATTTATTGGTAGAGTAAATGCTCAACGATAGTCACGTAGCTGGCAAGAGTTCCAGGCGACAGCCACAAATGCTCGCCAAATGCAAAGTTGTTGCTTTGTTTTTCCACACAAAAATAAAATCAGAAAACACTGAAACGTGCCTTTCGACATTTTGCAATGTATTTAGGCACGTGCAACACAAACGAGTATTCGTGTATGTTCGAGTATGTGGGATTGCTCTGACAAATTGAATTTTGCTGCTGCCAAAAACGATATCGATTTGATATTTGATGGGAGGGCAGGGAGCCCACAAAAAGGGGGGCCTGGCTTTCCAGCAGCAACAGCATTAGGGTCAATTACCGCTGAAAACTGAATTGTCAACACAGTCAGAGTTCCCTCCACTCAAAACACATTGTTTCGCTCCCCACTAGCAGTAACGTAAGTATCTATGTGATACCCAGTGTGTGTGTGTAAGTGTGTGTGTTTTTTTTGGGGTGTTTGTGAGTGGGTGCACTTTCATTATCTGTGCAAATATTTGCTCAGAACGACAGTTGGCAGTCGTCTCCTGCCGGTCTCATGCGAGAGTTGCCAGCTCGACACTTTTGGGCTTCCTAGCACAACTTTTAAGCCGCTTAGTGCTCCCGCCGTCCGGTCCCTGCGAGCCTGCAAAGTGAAAGTTATTGTAGAGACGACACACATCCGCACGACCCTTGCGGTGCACATTTCATAAATGTGGTAGAAGAAAACTATTTCCATGTTGTTTAGCTGCGTGCGCTTTCCCCGAAGTTTCGGGCTCTCATGTTGTCCCTCTAACTTTTTGTCTATGGGAAACTATGCTCGAAGTCCTCCCAGAGGACGGGGCCACGGCCAAGGCAACCCCTCCGAGGGTCTGTTGTAAATATTTGCCTTTGTGGCATGGATGCAAGCACGTCTCAAGTTCTGACTTCAATACCCACCTGAAGCGACATTTTGCCAGGAAGTTGATGTGCTAACTGTCGACCAACAACAAGAACAGCCATAAAGTTAGGCCACACCACACTCCTAACAATATATGAGAAATACTTACGTGTGCGTGTGTTATTGGCAAATTTTCAATTTGCAATTGGAAACCCACTGCGTGGGGAGATGCGTGTGGGTACAGCACCGAGTACGGAACAAATTTCGTACTCGAGAAAGCTAATTAACTTCTCTTTACGAGGCATAAACTTCCGACATTAAACGCATTTATTTTCATGTGAAAATAAACAAATGCCCCTAAAGAAACAGAGGAGGAACCCAATGTTTTGACGGCTCCTTTGTACATTGTACATATATATTGTGTGTTTCTTTATGTATTAAAACGATGAGGGCCGCGCCGCACACTCCCCACCAAGGATGGAGAGGCCCGTGTGAATTTACGACTGGAATGTCAGAAGGAGGAGGGGCTGTGATGTCTGTCTGTCTGTCTGCTGGTACTTAGCAAGTTGGCGTATTTATTTAGCACGTGTTCCCATGTCCTACCACGCCAAGGACCTACGAACCGGTAGACTTTCGACTTGCTTTTAATTAACAAATGCCTTGCAACTGTTTTGGCAATCATTGAGCGTTAAGCGTTAAGCGTTAAGCCTTAATGAAAGGCACTCGGAGGGACAATACGAGCCATAAGGGGGCGGATGTAAATTAAGGTCTTGATTTTTAACGATAGAATCTCACGATCTGCTGGGTCTGGCCCCCTAAACGCAGGCTACAGTGCAGGTAATAGCACCATAAAGTAAGCTGTAAATTTCTAATATTGTCATCAGCTCGAGTGCTCTCCCGCTCTGTGGCTCTCTCTCTCTCTCTGTTAACGTGAGACCGGCATTGGTATGGTACGGGTATGCATATGAATTGCGCTCTCTCAGCTGCGCACTCTCTCGAGCTCTGTTATCTGCTATGTTCCGTAGTCAACAAAATACCTTTTGGCCATTATCAAAACTTTAATTAAGCCAAATTGCATAACAAACGCTTTTTTAATTAAATTAAAAACTCGGTTTCAAAGAACACTCCACTATAATACCCCCCACACACACACACACACACACACACACACACACACGCTAGGTTGTGTTTAATTAAAATGTCAGAATCATTTTCCATACAGATTTTAATTGCATTTTTTGGTTTCTGAACCAATATTATTACTATTAACACATGTGTATGTGAATAATGCTCAAAAGCCTGTTTAGGCAGAAATTAAATGCATTTGCATATTCAATGGACAAAACGGACAAAGACAAAGTCCTGACATCTGTATAGTGCATGACCTGCAGCATATTTTGAGCAATTAAAAGAGGATAATTATCAAATTTCCTGACCCAGAAATTAGTGAAAAGGAAAAAAGTGCCAAAGGATTCTTCTTCTGGCATGGTTTGTATATTGTTTTATTCCGTATCAAATTGTATATTATTTGTATATAGAGTACATTATATATATTTTGTATATAGTCTGCATTTTACAATTCAATGTTTTGTTACAAAATCGGTAGGCATTTACAGATGCTTGCGCTCACTATCTTTGTAGCGGGAAACATTGTTTGTTTAACAAAAGTAAAACAGAAATTAAAAGAAGGCGTCTTAGATTGGTTTTTTCGTTGGTTTCTTATATTCACTTTGTTGCTTTATTATTACAATTTCAAATTATTCCAAAAATACAGCTTATTTTTTAGCTAAAACGAGAATTACTGATATCAAAAGCGAATCATGTCTGATGCTGCTCAAACCCCAATCCTTTCGCTCACTAAATTCGTAATGTTTTAACGACAATTTACTGGCGAAGGCGGATGATCGAGTGGCTGGGCACCAGCTAGGATGGATCGCTTCGAATCTATGATAAGCTATTGTCATGAATATCTCCCGCGGCGGGGCGTACAAAGATGAAGCTATTTATAGAAAGATTTTGTAAAAATCTGATAGGTAGAGGTTAACTTTTAGATGATTGCGGTTAAGTCTATGCATTGCCTTTGTAAAATTTACAACAGTTTCACACTTGCTGCCCTCTCTGCTTGGTTTCGGGCGCAATTCGTAGGTAGTTCGTTAGGTTCTTTATATATTTTTGGCAGGATGTTTTGTTATGTTATGTTATATACGTTTAGCGTTTAGCGTTTAACTTTGCTTGCTGTTTTAGTTTTAGTTTCTGTTTCGGTTCACGCTCAACTGATTTCGCTCGCTAAATGACCTAATATTAAATTATATAAAATAAATAATCGAAATCATAATCATAATAGACGACAATAACTATTCTTCTCTTCCATCTGCGTGTACAACGTAACCATAATTTTGCATTAGAGAAATTTAAGCGATAACGACGAGCTTCTACAAGCAGTTCTCTGTCTCTCCATCCATCTCTATCTACCTCGACCTGCACTAACTTCACAGTGATAGAGCCAGACCCAGACCCAGACCCAGTCCCCGCCCCAGTTCTAGTCCTCATCCTGTGGCGTTGCTCCTGTGGATGTGGACGCATGGTCTTTGGCACTTTCGCTGGCTTTGCTGTCAGAGGCGGATGCTGCCGCAGACGCTGGCGCCGAGGGGCCGCTTCCGCTGCCGTTCTTGTTGCGCGCATCCGTCTCGTCGCCATTGCCTGCATTGGCCTTTGCCTCCAAGGCGCGAATGCGGTTCTCCTGCTTCACGATGATCGCCTTGAGTTTCCGTATCTCATCCTGGATGCTTCGCAGATCCTTTTCCTGTAAGGATTCAAGCCATTGATTAGTGGGGAAATCTCGCCCCGAGTCCAAGTACTTACCGACAAAACCGCTGCCGGAGGTCCACCCTCACTGGCATCATTGTTGTTCGCAGCTGCGTTATAGCCGATGCTCAGACTGCTGCTGGCAGCTCCGGAACTGCCACCGCCGCCCCTGGGCTTGTTGAGAATGTTGGCCTTCTTGTTGACCGACAGAGACTTGCTGGCCGATGAGGAAACGTAGCCACCCTGTACAATAGAGACGCGATCCTGATTAGGTTTATTAGAATATCTGTTCGTTTCGGAACACAACAAGGAACAATGAACACAACAACAAGCGCCACGCGGCGTGCGTATTAAGGGCGAGTGTAAGCCAAGAGGAGTACAAAAGTTTCATCTGAGAGCGGTCTGTTACATGGTGGATTCGTGTGCTGTGTGCTGTATGCTGTGGGTGCGCTCTGTGACTGTGACTGGCTGTGGCTGTGGCTGGGCAGACGAGACACAAACGTAGATAACTCAGAACTCGGAGAAAGCAGGCAGGCGAAGGCAGGACAATCTGGTAGCCAATAACAGGCAGAGCAGAGCAATAAGGCAACTAGAACAAGCCGTTGGAATACATTTGCTTGGGGCCACGACACAGGGGCAGCGGCTGCCTCAACAAATTCGAGCCGCATTGCCGGCTGTGTGTCAGCCCCGAGAGCACGCATGCTGGTTCCTACAAATCCGATGACCTGTACGCTCTGTATGCGGGCGGATCAGCTGGCAGAGAGGCCAAGGCTCTCCTGGACCCAGCAGTGAGCGCTGTATTCCCAACGTTGGGTAGGCAGAATGTGCAGGTGCAGGAGGGTCGCAATGACCACTTACTTTGAGCGAGAATGTGAGGGGATCTGCGTCCTTGCCGTCTATCCACTCCTCGGCCGTAGTCGCGGCGTCCTCCGCCAGCGTGTCGGGATAGAGATCCTCCTGAAACAGGTCAGACTTTCGGGGCACGGTCATTGAGATAACCTGGCAGAGGCCGTTGTTGTTCATCCGATAAAACTTGGCCACCTCACAGGTGGTCACGTCACAGCCACGCTTTGGCATCAGGCCAATGCCTCGTTGCGGCTCTGTCGTCTGAAATGTGTTGATGTAATGAACGAACGGTGGCTCTGGCGTAACCTGCGGATGTAGAGTTGAAGAGAGTATGAGTGGTAGATTCGTTTATATGTGCGATCGATTCCGTTCACCCACCTCGAAGTACCTAATGACTGAGTCGCCCTTGCCGCAAAGATAAATCATATTCGTGTCTGCGTCGTAAAGCGGGAACATGATGCCGTTGGACGTATCCAGTTCGACCATGACAATGGGCTCGTTCAGCGCGTCCGGGGCACGGAGCGAATACTGACGCTCCGAGCTCCGGTTGAAGCCGGTGGTGAAGATGAGGCCGTGGCGCAAGAAGATTGCGCGCGTCGCCTTTGAGCCCTCGTGACACATGGCCTCACTTTCCAGTTCGGCGGTGCGCGGGTCGTAGATGCGGATCTTCTTGTCCTTGCAGGTGGTGACCAGCTTAGAGCCGTCCCAGTTGAAGCAGGCGCTGTACACGATGTCCGGATGCGAGTCGATGTGGACGAGGATCTCGCCAGTCCCCACATTCCAGATGACAACCTAAAGAGATCAATCCATCAGTTAGCTATGCCCAGAGGGATGCATTTAGAGATGCTCACCTGATTGTCCGAACCGGCGGTGAGTAGAACGTTGAGGGCCGATGGATGCCACAGAACCAGACCTACGCGACGCTGATGGAACACCAGATCGACGACGGGCTCGGTGAGGGTGCGCGACAGTCCTCCATCGGGAATCTGCCAGACCTTCACCACACAATCCTCCGACCCGGAGGCGATCACATTATCGTTATGAGGGCACCATGCAATGTCTAGCACTGGTCCCTTGTGTCCGCCCACCAGCGGATGATCGGCGGCAATGCGTCCAACCTGAAAAAAGCCCACGAAATTGCCATTAGAACGCTTTGCCAAATTTAATTATTAATTTTTATGGCGTCATCACCAGACTCTGACGACAACAACCGACATCTCCGCCACCCATTGGCCCAGTTTCTGGATCATTATTTATAGCCGACTCCATAGCCGGCTGCATTCATTTCTGCTAAACTGCTAAATTCGCTAATCTCCGACGCACTCCAAAGCATTTCGTAATTCACAAACTTCATGCTGGCTGCCACTTGGCGGCAAGCAAGGGAAATGCTCGCCTTATGGAAGAGAAGATGTTGCGGGAATATGGCGAACAGATGCGTGAAATATTTCAATCAAAGCAGGGGGTATATAGTTTGCAATAAGAATAGATAATATTATTATACCACGCGCAAAATAGACTGTTTATAATTATAATCTTTTATTTTTATAATACAAATTGCAAATACAATTTTTCATTTTTCATAATAATATTCAATTGAATTCAAATATATTTTGTGTCGATTGAAAACTGATATATATTTGTGATCTTTAAGACCTTTCGTTTGGTATATCATATGTCCTTAAAGGACGTATGCCGAATACTTGATATTCAGATTTCTGATTTTAGTAACACAAATCAGAAATTCATTTTAACGTCATAATTGTTGCTACACAAATTAGAGCTCTTACGATCCTAGAGAATCCCTTGCCACATGAGAACCCTGACCACTTGGCAGGCCTCACTCGTCCGTTCACTGTCGCCCCGCCGTCCGGCCAAGCCAAATCCAGTACTCATAAAATATGTAAAATAGAGCGTGTGAAAGCCGCTCTACATAGAAATCGACGCTTAAAAACGGCAGCAAGAAGAAACCGAAAACTTTCGTAGATGTTCGCCGCACATTTTGCATACAAATTTGTTCCAATTAGAACAGCACTCGCCGGAGGCCACTGCCTATAAATGCGTTTTGACCAAATGCGGCCAATGGATCATCGTGGCTGAGGTGGCAAATAGTGGCTAGTGGAACTGTGCTGCCCACGCATGTGGCTCGATTTGGAATCGATTATTTTGCCCCAAAGAAGAGTGAAAACGAAACTTATTTGAAATCATAAGAATAATATGTACTTTATGGCCAAATAATTCCCACCAGCAGAGTGTGTTGCAATGCAAACATTTTCCCAAATATCATTTGTGGTCTTTCTGTCTCTGTTGTGCATTCTCTCTCTCTCTCTATCTTTCGCTGGTAAAATTAGACAATTTGGTTTGTCATGTTGGCTCTGGGCCAAATTACAAAAGTGCGCCAACCGAAAGAACATCGCTGCGAGAGACTCAAGAGAGAGAGAGAGAGAGAGAGAGAGAGAGAGAGAGAGACAGACTCATCTGCAGAATTCATAACTATAAATACATATGGGAGTATCCATCCGACTATCCGAATCGGAGGGAATCAGGCGAAATCCATCGACGTCACTCGCGAGTCGCCAGTCCAGTCCTCAAATGGCTACAAACTTTATGCCAAAAAAGTACCCTATAAATAGTTGGCCATTGTCCGATTTAAAAATACGTACTCGGCCAGAGGCTACGCCGAGTGAATATTTTTATAAGCAGAGAAACAAACCGACAGACAACTGCATCTATAATAGGGCTTTCTTATACAGACGCTACAGGGCTGGCTATGCATACTCACTTTATTGTGTGGCAAGACGATAAAGGCACCACCGCCCGCCGACTCCACAATGATGGCCAGGAACTTTGGATTGACGGCGCAGAATGTGGAGTCCCAGCTGGACTTGGAGACGCGTATGTTGTCGTAGCACTGCTCCCGCTTCAGGGCCTGGCCATAGACGTGGCGAAATTTTGAACTGCGTACCACCCGAAATGACATCTTGGGGCTGTGCTGGAGTCGGCTCTCTTGGGGTTCGCTTGGGTTGGCGGCAGGTCAATGGTCAGTCGGTTGAGTTTCTCTGCGTTTAAAGCCCTGCAAGAAGAGAAAATGTATTTAACTCTCTCTCTCTTTCTCTCTCTCTCGGTCTGGGCATACTACTTCGAGGGGGATAGCGAGAACTAAGCGAAATCCGAATTTCGAGCGACGCATAAACGATCATTAGCTGCGCTTGGGTGTGTAGTGTGCCGATGTGTTTAACGCGTTTTCTTTCTCCGCGTTTCGCAGAGCCACGATTTGTTTTATAAATTTGCATATGCTAATGCCTTGCCTGTTTGCTTGTTGCGAAAATCAATAAGCTTTTTTATTCGTTAAATTACCAACTATTGTTGCATCGAAATCGGTTATAGCATCAGTTTTAATAGTATTTTTTTTAGCGACTCGAGCCGGAAATTAAAAAAATTGGGACACCTAGAACATCTTTCACCCGACAAAAGCCACAAATGGCGTCTCTCACGTCAATGAACAACCAGCCATGCCGAAACGTGTCAATTATCAGTTTAATCAGAGAACAACCTCTCGGAACTCGGAACCCTTTTTATATGACATCATAATGCTGAAATATAACCATAATGAATCGCCTGCCAACACGTGAATTATGGCACAAACCCCCAAGCCCACAAACTGACAAAACTCTTTTTTCCGAAGGAGACTTCTAGATAGCCCCGAATTCGTTTGTATACATTTTTGGGTTGGGTTGCCTTGTGCATATATATATATCCGTTAGAAATTACATTAATATTTAATCAAGAAGAAAAAAAAAAATAAAAAAGAGATATCCATGAGCTGCAAACGACTAAAAATACTCGGTGTTACAGAGGAAAAGAAATTTATTTATTTTAAATTCGTTTTTTCTTAACATATATTTATGTTTATTAATATTTTGTTGGTCAATATAAATTTTAATTGAAAAAGGTTAACAATAACCTGTAAAAATAATTTTCTGAAGGTTTTTTCTGGGGTTTTTGCAGTTTACGGTCAGTGTCACACGACAAACTTTCGCAATGAATAAAAATAAATTATTGGAAAAAAAATTTTATTTCAGCACGTTTTTTACTGATTGTTTGAACCAATCTAACGTAAACTACAAATTGGCGTCCACTCTTATCAATAAATGCAAAAAGTTTGGATATTTATGCTGTTTTTTCGGTCACTCACGCGACAAAAGAAGATCAGATTAAAGATTAGCTCAAATACGGTTAATTCTTGCGGAATTTGTCTCTCTTTGTAATTTTAACCGTAACACCTTACCTAAGTGCAATTAAAGATGAGAAGCTCTTGGCATTAAGAGAACTCTAATGTAGTAAATATTTTAACGAAATAAGCCTATAAAATTTACCCATTGCAAGATACATACAAACTCAACTTCGCTTACAATTATTTTTACATATGAACTTTTATTCACTATTTTAACCCGAAAATATAAAATTTCAATACTTCTAAATAATATATAATGAAAAACAGCAAGATCTTCGGTTTTTTTGGGACTCTTGGTTGACCTTTTCGCGGAAATGCCCATATGCTAATGCCTTGCCTGTTTGCTTGTTGCGAAAATCAATAAGCTTTCCTATTCGCCGATTACCAACTATTGTTGCATCGAAATCGGTTATAGCATCAGTTTTAATAGTATCAGTTTTTGCGACTCGAGCCGGAAATTGGATAAAGGGGACACCTAGAACAACGCTTTCACCCGACACCTGCCACAAATGGCGCCTCTCTCGTCAATGAACAACCAGCCAAGCCGAAACGTGTCGAATTATCAGTTTAGTCAGAGAACAACCTCTCGGAACTCGGAACCCCTTTTTATATGACATCATAATGCTGAAATATAACCATAATGAATCGCCTGCCAACACGTGAATTATGGCACAAACCCCCAAGCCCACAAACTGACAAAACTCTAACACTCCGAAAGAGACTTCTAGATAGCCCCGGAATTCGTTTGTATACATTTCTGGGTTGGGCTGCCTTCTGCCCTCTCCCTGTCTCCGTTCCGACCAGCTTTCGTTTTTAATCAGAAAAAGTGCCGCAAAATTGTTTTACTTTTATGCTTTGTTTTGCTTAAAAGTATTCATATTTATTACTCGGCCACAGCCACAAAAGTTTGTCATTGACCCGCTAAAATACCGAAAACCAAAAACCGAAAGCCCAAAGAGCCATCAAAGCATATGTACGTGTATTTCTGGCAACAAGGTTAGCCCTTGGCTGTATCGGTATCCGTATCTGTATCTGTTCTGGGGTGTTGGCCAGTTCTCAGCTCCAGTGTTTGAGAGGCGGCTCCTATCCTATCGCGGCGGCCTCTCTGCTGATAAAGAAATATCCCCAGCTAGGAGCTGTCTAAACACAGCAAAGATAATGTTCAAGTGATTCAGCACGTCTATAGCAGCTTTGAAATGTTTGAGACCAATTGGAAAATTCTCCAAAACGAGCACAGAATGTGTATATAGCCAAATATCTATATCTATATGGCATGTATCGGATATTTATGTGTTTATATGCCGAACACCTTCGCTTGCAGGCGGGAAAAATTGTTGGTTGAAGGTCAAACTTATTAATAGAAAATTAAATCATCTTCGGGCGGAATTTTATTTAATTTTCATATATTAACATTCACACAGCGAAGCGATGTAAGTCGCATTTGATGTGTTTATTCATTTCGTTGGCATTGCTGGCATTTGCCATGCCTGAGCTATCAACCTCGCCCCAATCCTCCTCCTAGCTCCCCCTCCGGAGCGGCGAACCCCATTGCATTTTCATTCACGATTTCCAAATGCCAAAAATGTGGCCGTATCATCGGATACTCACACTTGCACTTGCTCTTGCCTTTGCTTTAAAGTTTAAACAGAAGCCTTGCAGCGATAACGGTCTTCCACATAACGGAAGTTGATACTAATACTTACGCAGAATCGTATACATATATTCATGTAAATATCGTATAAGGAATTGTATAAGAGTCTCGCCATGCGGGTGGTGCGATTGAGAGCTCAACGTCAGATTAAACAGAAATGCATTACAGTGGGTGGAAAAACTCTGATGGTGGGGGAAAAGCTCTAAGGATCTGTCTAATCCCAAAAAACTTCTTGCATATGTACATATATAATTTCCCAGCTCTCTTTCCAGCTAGATCCGCTCTCTTTCCAAAGACAATCTGACCTGTCAACCGACTCTTAACATACACTGTCAGCACAGGCAGTTTATCATTTGATGATGATGTTGCCTTTGGGACATGCCATGCCCCATGCCTCCATCTGATTGCTGTTTTGGTCCAGCGGGCAAACGGGCTCCCTAGTTCCCGATCTGTCGAGCGGCACTGGCCACAAATCGACTTAATGCTTGATTGCAAATCTTGGCGCTTTGTTCACCGGACAATTCCAATTGCTAACAAATGTGGTCGTGTCGCTGCTGCTTGGGGCGCCCTCTCAGCGGGAGAGAGGTTGCAGGGATAGAAAGAGAGCGCAGATGACTCGGCGGTGCAGTCAATTAAGCGTAGTAATTTCCAGCAGCCGCCACAAATGCAATGCAGTCGAATGTGAGCGCAAATACACAAAGTAAAGTGAAATAAAGTTCAAGTGATGGAGGAGGGGGGGATGCTTCGAATGCTCCAATTGTGCCAATGGAGGCCCCGTTACAATGTTCCATTGTGAATGCAGCAGTGTTGGATCTAATAAGCTCACAATGGCGAAGGTGTCACCATGGTATGTACTTGTAACACTGAGGCATGCAGCATGCCTTCATGCATCTATCTATCCATGAGTCATCCGACTAACCGCCACTGATGTCCGATAAGTGGGGAGGAGGAGGCCACATTGCTTATCGGCTGTCAGCTGCATTGAAAACTTTCGCTGCCGATGATGTCATTGATGCACTGGGGCAACGTCATTGGATATTCGTTTAAGGTTCATCAAACTGTTTGTTTGTCCCCTCTATGAACTTTGCGTTTGACTGGAGATTAACTTGAAATTTTGACAAAAACCGCGCAAGTGTCGGCTTGGTGGGTGTCGCCGTCGCCGTCGCCGTCGCCTTCGCTGTCTTCGTCTCCATTGCCGTTGCCTCTGCTGTTTGAGTGAAAGTGGAACTCTGTTGCTAAAATTAACTGCTTGCATATGCACCCCGCCCGACACCGCCCCTGATCTGTCTTCCCCTCGGCCACATGAGTGGCGGCTGTCGCTTGTTTTTGTTGCTGCTGTCTTAATTGCACAACGATTCAGCCTCTGCTTCTTACCCACCGTTTTGTCTACTTGTTGCTATTTTCTGCTTAGTCAGACTGGGCGGCAGGTCGTTTGTTTGGTCGTCTTTTTGAACACTGTCGCTTAATTTGCATATTTCTCTCTCTCTCTCTATCTCTCTCTTTCTCTCTCGGTATCGCAGTGTGTTTGTCTGGGAATGCGTTTATGCATTTGCTTGTATTGCGATATGCAGCTTGTCGCAGCTGATAACCGCAATAAGCAATAACAGCTGTTCAGAGGCGAAGAGAGGGAGATCGCCATCTAAACCAGCGTATAAACGTAAATTGTGTGTGTGTTTGATGCCAGTGCGTCTTTCATACAATATTTTGTCACTAATTGGTGTTGGAATCGCGCCCAAGAGCAACAGAGACAACAGCCACAAAAACAGAAATAACTGTGCGTGGGGGCGTATGCTAGCTCGCACTTTCTAAGACGCAGGCGCGACGACGCCGTCGCCTCCGCCGCCACCGCTGGAGGTCGGCCGTTTTTCACACTTGTTTCACACACTCACATGCGCCCAGCACAGACACATGCTGTGTCTGATATTCTACGCTTTGACCAACTTGGAGCCACAAACGTGGCTCCGTTTGCTACAAATATTTCAAATTTTAAATTATCGTCTCAAGTTGGCGCCCACATCACGCACTTCAAAACGCTGCCGCATTCTCTTCGGCCCCCCTCTGGTGTAACTTGTTGCTTCAGCAAGCAACAATTGGCACATTCTCTCTATCCCCTTTCCTTTCCCGCTCTTCCGATTCGGTCACAGTCCCTCTCTGGCTCTTTCTCTCGCATCTCTCACTACTCACTCTCTGGGCATAAACAAGCCGAACGTTAGCCGGAACACTAACACAAATTACAGTCAAAGCAGAAAAAACAATTAATACAGTTAAGTGCGAAGCAACAAATTCGGCTGCTGCTTGCTTGCTTTCCGATTTGTTTGATTTCCTTTTCTTTTTTGCACACATTTCGGCATACGCCGCTGTCTCTGTTTCTGCTGCTGCGGCGGCGCGTCCAAAGACGCTGCTTCTCTTTATTCCCTTTTTTGGGTGTTGGACTCATATAACACCGTGCGAGAGTGGGAGAGAAGTAGTAAAATTTTTATAGCTGCACTCTTCACATGCACTGCGCTCTCCGCTCTCACAAGAAACACGCACGCACACTGACGCAGTAGTCGCACTTATATTTTTACCGTGATTTTTAATGATTTTGTAATACGCGCGTTTATTGCTGAAGTAGCCAATTGATTAGGCCGCTTTTTTGTCAGATAAATCACACAGTTTTTCAGTTGCCACTCTACAAATTGCCTCTATTTAGCCGCCGTGATTCATTTCACTTGACATTAAATTTTGCTGCCACACTTGCCAGGCCAAAGTCGCCGCAAGAAACCAAAATACCATCACTCGCACTCTCACTCATCTGGAGATTTACCTTTTGCCAGCGACTTGCATATAGGTTTCCCACAGCAATTTCGGATTTTCAATAACAATTTTGAATTGAACAGCTAGCTGAAGACTTTTCAGTCAAATGCGCCGACCAGTGCGATAAAATATACCGTCTGACCCTCAATATACCGAAAGATACCGTCTCATTTTTAAAATATACCGATGAAAAAACGAAGTTAGCCCACTTAACCTAAATAACCCCCCTATAATTCAGCAGGTGAACAACTGAGTTGAACCGCGGAAAATATTACTGTTTGTAAACTCTTCTTGTAAATCCATCCTACCCTTCCTCTTTACCAAAAAAGAACCGCACAATATCGTTCACCTGAGCTGCGTTAAAATTCTTCAAGATTCACAATTTTTGTGAAGAGTGTTTTAATACCCACTGGTCGACAATGGGTTAATCGTTCTCTGTCCATGTTCGGAAATCATATTCTTCGATTTTGATATTCGGTCTAATATTACTAGCTAGCTTGGACCCTCAGCCCTGAAGACATAATTTAACTTCATTGATGAATCAAGTTTCTACAAGATTAGCTAACTTTAAGTACTCATAATTGGATTGTGTCTAAAATAAAGTTTAGGAAAATAAGGTCGAAGCATAAAACGTAAGTGAGCATGAAATGTTTCGTCTTTTGAACACTTGTTGCTACCAACTGGTGGTATGGACATAATTATACCCTATATCCTTTAATTAATATTAAAATTCTGTTTTCCTATCTGCTTTTAAAGGTAATTAATAATAACCTTTCTCAGATTGACTTGGTTTTGACCTATTCATGCATTTGTCCTGTATATGTATATGTCTCCATCCCAATACCCATTCTTGGGCTCTGTAAGCTGACCAGAAAAAGCTTAATATCGTTGAGATAACTTTCAAACAGGACTGACTAGTTTCTGGATTCATTGGATCCTGAGATGGCAAACATTTCCTTAATTCTATAATATCTTTTATCCAAGGGTATGCTAACGGTATAAAACGTAAGTGAGTATGGAATGTAGGGAAATTGTTACGATGAAAAATCACTCCAAGAAGAGATCGATATTTTTGTGCGATTTCACGGAATTTATCAGGTTTTTATTTCAAATATACTATTAAAACCATGGTTCAAAATACAATTTTTCGGGCATAAATTCTTAACATGGTAGCTTAAAGACTTTCTGCTGCTTTTTTACCTATTTCGAATACCAAGAATTTCCAATATTTGTAGGAAATTTTATTACTAATATATTTTCCATGCTGCAGCCCTAAAACTGTTCATGCGGTCACACTAAGCAGCCGTGGATGCGCTCTCCATTTGAATTTCGGTTGCTGCTTTGTTTGCTGGCGGGTTATTGGTTCCTGAAATGGCTTTACTTTTAATTTAATTTGGATTAAAAAAAACGTGTCCACACACCTCTGTTAGTCATAAACAGGCACTTTACCACCTCCACCAAGGGGTATTCCAACAGCAGCGCTACAAAGGCCGCAACCGCATGAGTCAAAACGAACACGACCACAACATTTGCGAACTAAGCAACAAAGACCTCTGTCAAATGGTTAATTTAACTAATAAATTCACTAACCAAGAAGAAACTAGTCACGTAGACCGGCTGCCGGAAGTACCCAGCCACGACGCGCAGGACGACAATGTGCCAGAGGAAGACTTGAAAGGATATCCGCGCCAGGGGTCGGAACACCGGCAAGGTGCAGAATCTATAGGCGATACCTGCAACCAAACAGTGAGAGATAGTTAATGGAATAGGCTTGCTTCTCTCAACCACCCACCTCCCACTTTGCTGCACATGAAGTACACGAATCCCCCGCAGATCAGGACCCACAGATTCCTGTAGAGGCCCGCATAGAGGGCCAGCCACAGCGACGGCTTCTCAAAGTCGTGCCTGATGAATATATAGCCCGAGAGGAGCAGAGCCAAGGCAGCCGGAACCAGCAGCCACAGGCCCAGCTCGTACTTTCGTTTTCCGCGATAGACAACGGCACTGTTGCGCTGCTTCAGGTAGAGGGTTCCGCACACGAAGCCCAGCAGATATCCGGCCAGATTGGTGTAGAAGGGCGGATATATCTGGTAGAAGGTGTCCGATTGTCGAAAGTACAAGTAGCGATATGTCCTAAAAGGATTAGATGAAACCGTAAACGGTCACAAAGCGAGAACCGAGAAAACTTACTCTGGTCGAAGGTGGTAGACCGCGTCCAGTTTCAGGATGTATGTAAGGAAGGCAGGCACACCGAAAGCCAGCAGGAAGAGAATGACGTAGATGGGTTTGACCAGCATTGGATGCCTGAAAGAACACTTGAGTGTGTGCAGATCATATCACTGAAGTTCTACTACTTTTTGCCGATGATAATGACGATCAGGAAGAGCTCAAAGAGCTGCATGTCTGCCGCCAAGTACCAGGTTTGGTGGGAGCACTGCAAGGAGAACAGTCTTATGAGATATTCCAGGAATGACTCAGCTGACATAGTACCCACACTGTCCTCCAGCATATGGTTATTGACGAAGAAAACATTTTTCCACCAGTTCTCGCGGCAGAAGACTCGCTCGGCCTCCGTCAGGTGCCGCCAGAAGGGTCCATTCTGCAGGCGGGCCAGGAACGAGCCATTGAACAGGATTAAAGCCAGGAGCGAGGGCAATAGTCTAAAGTACCTGTAGAAGAACACCCGAAAGTAGACGCCGATGCATTCCAGGATCCCCGACTTTGGGTGCACCAGCTGCCGATCGGTGAAGTTCACATAGAGAAGGAAACCGCTTATCACAAAGAAGATCTGGATGAATACGCTGCCGTTCTGGAAGATCGACGTCTCGAATCGAAAGAGGAACTGCTCGTAGAACTCTGGGTTCTCAATCTGCACCGTCATGAAAACCATCAGCGTGTGGCCCAAGATCACAACAAACACTCCGATCACCCGGAAGGCATCGAAGAATCGAATATCGCGTGCAAAGTCGCTGCCATGGGCCAGGGTCAGGCGATAATAGTTGCGCACCAGCGAGAAGGAGGTGAGTAGCTGTTCCCCTATGAAGATCAAGCCATACTAGTGAGAAAGCTCACCCCCAGTGAAGGCACTACCTACTCCGATGCTGTGGGCACTGCTGATAGAAGAGGTTGCCCGCCTGGGAGTCGCGCTTGCTCAGAAGATGATCATAGAGGGTGGAGAATACAGCGATCAGCAGGATAACAGCCACAAGAGCGTAAACAGTCAGATCGAGGACATCTGCGGAATAGAGCAGTGAAGGTTAAGCCACTTTGAAAACTCTGTGCAAGTGTGAGATACTTGCCGTGCGGCAAGCTTTCGCCCGACTTCACGCAATACTCGATGAGGCTGCGCACACGCAAGGAGAATTTCTGGGTAAATTCCAGATTCAAACAGCTATTGACCAGTGGATCGTTGAGCAGGCGCTCTGGCGCAGATCGTCCGTGCACTCTGGAATAATAGGAGCTCAGGTCCTCATCCAGGACCCCTCCCTCGTACAACTGCTGAAGATCCAGCTGACAGCGCTCCAGGCAAATACCCCTGAAGAGGCGATCGTGCCGAAAGCGATGCTTGACATCACGGGAGAGACCTTCGATTTGCTGCCACAGTGTGGAGCTGGCATTCGGCACGATCTCGGCATAGACCAGGCAGTAGGTGTGGGAGTCGCTTCCCAGGCAGAGGTCGTAGTCGTCCAGCTGATACAGGGCGGGCATCCGCTTGTATAGAGTCACTGAGGATTACCCTGCTCTCGATTATCCTTCTATAAAGGCGGGAAACGGCCACTTACAATTGAACTGGTCAGAGGAAACGATAGCCTGTCCCCGTCCCAGGCGGAGGGAGGCTAGCAGAACCAGAGACTGCAGCAAGCGGAGCATCTTGGGTGTGTTCCACTAAGCACTCCAAGATCAACTATTGGGAATCTTTGATCGATTGGCGATACAGAGTCACCGATTGCATGCTCATCTTTCATGCATGGATGAGCTCTCCCAAAGGTATTTCTATAAATTACTTGGAGTTGACGAAAACAACTATTAAGTGTCGCGCGATTATCTTTATTTTATTGTTTAGCATTGAAGCTAAGTGTAGCCCAAGTACCAGCTGATAGTTCAGTGCCTTCGTACGTACCATTGAATCAGCGAGGAACTGGATTAAATATTGGCAAAGCTTTATTGAAAACGGTGTTCTTACATGCTGGGGTAGTACAAATGCTTGTGTATGTTTAAGATCATTGATTTTGTGCAGTCTTAAGTTTTAGTTTGGTCTGAAGATCAGAATTAAAGTTTCAAAAGTTTTCCAGCAATGAGAACTGTCGTGTCCTTGTTTATGATGTGAAATTGAAATGGATGCTCGGCATAGAAGCACTTGGGATCTGGCTGGATCCTGGGGATCCGAGAACGCATCATCAACATACCTGTAGATGCAGATGACAGTAGGGTCTCGTAGGGTTGGAATGGCATTACATTTTATGGGTGTAGGTGGGTTAACAGCTCAGACTTTTAACATTTTTCCAGCAAATAGAATTGTCGGTTTCTGATTAATAATGTAATAGTTAATTGGATGATCGACATAGAAGCGTTTGGGGCCTTTCTGGGTCTGGGGAATCGTATTAATCAACATTGTTATACCTGGAAATGGAGCAGTAACACAGGACTCGCATGCTTAAATGGTTTACATTTGTAGGATATAAGAGGCCACTAGGTTATAGTGGCAATGGAGTGTGTACACAGTTTAGATCTTTGTCTGTTTGCCGGCAAAGAGAATGGTCGAATCCTTGTTGATAATGTAATAGTTAAATGGATGATCGGCATAGAATCGTATGGGTTCCGGCTGGAACATGGGCATCGAACACATCATCATTACCATTCCTGGAAAATGGAGCAGAAAGACAGGACTCGCATGATTGAATGGATTGCATTTGTTGGGATGTTAGAAGAAATGAAAATGAAAGTCGGGGTGCACACGATTAGAAGTGGAAAATGGCAGTAGTCGTTGCTGGTTAGATGAATGATTCTAAAGATGGAATTTGATTAATATATTTTCTCCCTTAACTCTAATTTCCACTAATTTCCAGTCGAACAAAGCCTAACCCTAACAAAGAAACCCGGACACAAACAAAGGCCGAGGAACTTTTAATTTACATTAAAAATAGCTGCCTTTATTGATTCCACATTGAATGAGATTCTATCATAGCTCGTTGTGCGCTGCACCGGATTCAGAGGCCATCTCCTGGAGCCGCACCACAGAGCCCCAGAACAGGGGAAGGTCCGCTCGATGGACCAGAGCATAGATGAATGGATGATCGGCATGGAACTCAATGGGTTCCGCTAATGATACAATACTGCGCTTCATTCGGACCACGGCGCCTGTGGGGAAGATGCGAGAAGACAACACAATAGACACGGATGAAGAAGTGAAACACAGGCATGCAAAGGATGGAATGAGAATTCGGTGATCGTGATGGAATGTAAATGGGATTGGGTTAGCACTCACCAGTGGCTGCTGCCGCCTCGGTGCCCTCCTCGTTCACATCGATGAAGGCTTTGTGGATGATGGCCGACACCTTCAACTGCTCGGGACTCTGAAGCATTTTGTTGAATTCCGCATTGTTGCCGAACATCTTGGACATGCCCAGCTGGTGAGGGAGAGGGAACAACGGACATTAGAAGCTGCTTGAATATAAATGATTTCGATTCCCACCTGCTGGAATACCTCCGACAGCTCCACCTGGAATTCTGCCTTGAACTTGGGCAGCTTGACCACCACCTCGGTCTTCTGCAGCGACTGGGTGATCACCGAGAGCGGCGTTCCCCGTAGTTTCTCCTCCAGCGCCGGCAGTCCAGTCCTGCTATTGGGCAGAACAACCAGCATGGACAAATCCGAGTCCGCGTAGGCCAATTCCAAGGCAGCGGCACCCAGCTCGGGTAGATCCGCATATCGGAATTTCTTCTTCAAGTTCATCATCGGTACCTTTGTGCTTTGTTCCTCGTTCAGGTGGAATAACTCCTGCTGAGTGGCGTGCTGGGGGAACTTGTGCTCCCAGGTACCCTTGAAGTGGATAGCATTGACCAGGACCAGGCGCGAGTTGGCGTCCAGGGCGCTGGATGGCACCAGATCCTTGATCAGATTATTGGTACTCTGCTCCACCCACGCGTTGATGGTGCCTGCTGCCTGGGCGCTCTCTGCAAAGTTTACGCTCTGCGCCGCCGAGAGGAACTCCTTGGTGAGCAGCTGGTTGAACTCCTCCCGGAGCGGGTATCCCTGCATCACGAAGATCTTGTTGGCTATGTGCAGGATCTGGCTCTTCTCGTAGGCGGCCAGAACTTGGTGGAAGCTCTGGGCTATCTTTGCAGCGTCGCTGGAGACCAGCCCCAGGCCTCGGTCCAGCTCCGCGGCCGTCTCCCCCTCAGCTCCCAGGCGGGCCATGGCCGCGCAGGTCTGTATGGAGAAGGGGGAGAAGACCACGTTCTCGCCAGGCTTCAGCAGCGACAGCTTCTGGTACACGTTCAGGGAAAAGATGGCCAGCCGGCGTGAGAATTCCACTTCTGTGGTTTCTGGCATCGTGACGTCACTGGCGGTCTGAACCGGCTCGACGAATGGGAAGAGGGAGAGGGTGAGGAAGAGCAGCGAGAGCAGCCAGCAAGCTGTAAGGGAAAGAGTGGAATGAGCTTTGATTTCATATGAAGATTTGTATACAATATTTATGTAATTTTTGTGGACCGATGAGTCACCTCCACAAATTTCCGTCACTATTCCACTCTGTTTTGCCGTCTCGATGGGGATTTACACGCCTTTTCTATCTGAAAAATATATTTACTGCGTCCGCTAACTGTTGATTTGAGCTTTCTCCAGCACCGCCCCTCTTCTTTCTTTTTGATTTGTTTGCTTTTGTTTTCTTTTGTCCGCTGCTCGCACGCTCTTGGTTCCAAATGAATGGCTCGAGTGCTCATTGATTTTATGCTTTTATATCTGGCCACACCACAACAACAATTGGTTCTCTTGCCGCTCACATACAATATATGTATGTGAATACATCCAAAGTATACTAACACAAGGTGATGCATTCCCAGAAAGCTCTCTTGGTCATGGATGCAAGTTGGTGTATTAATTAACATTATTTAATAATAGTAAATAGTGATTTTACAAATGTATTTCACAGCAGCACAAAAAACATCTTTTATTCTCTCTCTGCCTTCTCTCTCGCATCAAACATGGCGTTGAAGACCAGAAAAAGAGGGAGTAGACCACCTTCTATAATTGTATCATGCCTATGACATCACACCAAAACTAAATAAACTGGTTCTTCTCTTTATGTTTACATCCACTGCTAGTTCTCTTAGCTCTCTAGCTTTCATTAACGTGCTCTCTTACGTAGCTCTCTTACCATTTAATTCCACAGGTCTATGCATTCTCCAAGGTGTACTTTTCTAGCGCTAATTAGTGTATTCAATCAACCTATTTCCACAAATGTACATTTCATACTGACTCCAGTGTGCTCTTATCAGCCCAAGTCTGGTTCTGGCACAGTCACAGCGAGCTCCGCTTAAATATTTCCAGCATGCTGATAAGAAAAGAGACTCCAATGTTTGTGTTTTTACTGTTTCGAAAATACTATCGCGGAAACAATGTAACTCTATTCACCTTTAAAGATTAGAGTTGTATTCTTATTCAATTAATTTTAGAATAATAATTTATGATACACCCCCAGCCGTCACGCGTCCCACAAAGAGGATGCCATGATTGCGATCACAGATCGTATAGTAGAAGGGTCTGTTGGCGTGAAAGGGCTTTGGTCGATCCACTGGGGTGGCGGGCAGGCTTCGCATTACCATAACAGCAGCTAGTGGGAGGAATGGAAGCGTTAGTCCGGTAGAAACTCCTGTGGGCACTCACCCGTTGCGGCGGCCGCTTCTGTTCCCACCTCGTTGACATCTATGAAGGCTTTGTGTAATATCTGGGAGACCTTGATGGCCTCCTGGGACTCCAACATCTGGCCCAGCTCGGCCTCGTCGCTGAATATACGCTTCATGCCCATCTAAGAAACGTCAAGGATTTTACATCGACTGTTTTTCAACAAACGATCAGCCAGGCTAACCTTCTTAAAGGCTGAGGACAACTCCTGCTCGAATTCGACTCTAAACTTTGGGATCTTCACATCGACTTTTGTGAGGGACATGTCGGATGTGATAGCCTTTAAGGAGGTGGTCGGTAGCTTTTGCTCCAGAGTCTTCAGACCTGTACTTTCGTTGGGCAAAATAATAATCATGGATAGGTCGCAGTCTGTGTATAACAGTTTGAGGGCTGTGGCCCCCAGTTTAGGCAGTTCCGCATGCATAAACTTGTGCACAACCTTCATCATGGACACCTTGATGGGCTTGCCCTGCTCCAGAAAGAAATCCTCCTCGCGCGTGTCCTCCTCATCGAACCTTATGGACCAGACGCCCTTAAATAGATGGCATTGACTAGGACCAGGCGAGTGCTGTTGGTCAGGGCTCCCGGGCTGACAATGTTCTTGATGAGCTTGTTGGTCTCCTCCTCCACCCAACTGTTGATGGTCTCCGCAGCTGAGCTGCTCCCGAAGTCGATGCTCATCGGCTTGGAGTGATACTTCTTCTCCAGAATACTGGCAAACCTCTGATTGGGCTTGCACTCCTTCATGATGAACAGCCTGTTGGCCATCTTCAGGGCCTTGCACTGCCGACAGGCAGAGAATACAGCCTCGAAGCCATCGGCTATTTTGTCCACATTGCTGGCACTGAACCGCAGTCCCTCGTCCAGTTCCCGGGCTGTGGCCGTGCCCTCCTCTGCCCCCATGCGCACCATTGCCGCACACATTTGTATGGATAGGGGCGAGTAAATAAGATTCTTGCCGGGATTCGCATTGCTTAATTGCTCATGCAGGCCATAGCCGAACGCCTCCAGGTGCTTGGTTGCACTAGGATCTGTCATCGTTGTTTATCGGAGAAACTTCAATCGCTGGAATACAATGGATGGGTTACTCATTCCCAATATCTCTCTGTAGCTTTGTTCCCAAATTAGCCTATGCTACTAGAGCCTGAATCGCTCTTCTTCTGATATTAGGCTTTTGTTCTCTCTTTCGCGCTGAGGCACTTGCTTCCGCTCTTGGAATTTATCTAATCGAGACACAGTGCGCTCTGAGTGCCGGTCTGAGTCACGATAAACACCCACACCGCAGGGCGTTAGTCAGCCCCGTACCGTCAGCCGAACACCTAGCACAGAGAGCTGCACTGCTCGATTCCGTTTCCAATATTTAATTATATTTCTATTTCCTCGTCGAGAAGTAAGTAAACAATCAATCAGAACGTCGCTGTCACGGCGGAGAGACTCGGGTATTCTCACCTGCTGAAGCCAATCAACTGTTATCAGTGGATGTCCTCGACTTCTGCCTTTCATTCCCTGCCAGCAGCAATCGGCGGATTATCGGACAGCCTGAACAATTGCTCCACCACGCAAACAAATTAAAAAAACAGATTCGAATTTGACAGAAGTTTCCAAACACTAAGGGTATAGCAAAATCAAAGTTTTATTGTGCGAACATTTTGAACGAACACATAATGTTGTTTGTTTATTATATAGTACATACATATGAGACAATTTCATATCAGGATAGCCAATATGGGACGAAAATTAATTTAAAGTATTTGAATGGGATTTCAACTATCGGCACAACAACCATCCATCTATTGAACGTCTATTCGTATTCACCTTTGCTTAGAAGCTCATTGACATTCGAAAGTTAAAATAAAAAACAAACACCAAATCGATTTTAAAAAGTAAGAAAAAATATTCTCGTACTTGCAGATGACGCTGGCCGAGGATAGCAGAAATCAGTTTTCTCGGGAACTGGTGGATGCCATCACCAAGAATGTTCTCCAGCAGAGTAGACAGCCAGGCGTCAACACAGTCTTCTCGCCGGCCTCCATACAGAGCTGTCTGACGCTGGCCTTCATGGGGGCATCCGGATCGACGGCCGAAGAGCTGCGGAAGAGCCTGCACCTGGGACCGGGCGACAAGGCGCACATTGCCCGATCCTTTGGCGAGTTCTGGACAAGCAACTGCAACTACGGCGATAGGGGACCCCTTCTGAAGTCTGTCAACCGCTTGTATGTGAACGATACGCTTGAACTGCAGCCGGAGTTCAATGCGTTTGCCTGGGACTTCTTTAAGTCCAAGGCAGAGCCCGTAAAGTTCTCCGACGCTGTGGCCGTGACGGGGCAGATCAACTCCTGGGTAAAGGAGCAGACGGAAGACAAAATCAGAGAGCTGCTGCAGGCCGATGCAGTCAATCAGGACACGAGTGCGGTGCTCATCAACGCTCTGTACTTCAAGGGCAAATGGAAGACGCCGTTCACTCCCGAGATCACGCAGCAGGACGACTTCTTTTTGAATTTGCGAGACAGCGTTAAGGTGGACATGATGTACCAGGAGGACAAGTTCAAATACGCCGAGCTGCCCCGCTTGCAGGCACGGGCCGTGCAGCTACCCTACGAGAACTCGAACATCTCCATGCTGATCATCTTGCCCGACACTACGTGCGGCATACTAGATCTGGAGGAGCGATTGAAGACGGTGGATCTGGCCGATATTGAGGGGGCCATGACCATGCATGATGTGGATATAGCCTTGCCCAAGCTGACTATCGAATTCGATGTGGATCTCAAGGACGTACTCAATCAGGTGAGTAGAGCGGGCCCCCGTCTGATGATCTGAACTGATTTGAACTGATCTGATGTTTTTTGATAGCTGGGGATATCGGAGGTATTTGGCAACGAGGCCAATCTGGACGGACTCTTTACCACAAAGACGAGGCAGAAGATCTCGGCGGCCAAGCATCGCGGTTACATTAGCATCAACGAGGCTGGGTCTGAGGCAGCGGCCGTGACATGTGAGTGGATTTTCCCCTATTCGGGCAATGACGTTTCTAGCTAATTGCTTACGCTTACATGCTTCCCTTGCAGTCATGAAGATTGTGCCGATGAGTCTGAACATGAGCAAGAAGCTGTTCAAAGTGGACCACCCGTTCGTTTTCTATATACGCAGCAGCCAGGCGGTCTTCTTCGCCGGTCGCGTCGTCTCCCCCAGTGATCTGAAGAGAGAGTCCATTGCATCACTGGACACTTCAAGTTCTGCTAATGTTAGCCAAGAGAGTGAATAAAAATCATTTGAGAACCCACTCAATCGTTTCAATTGAGCTGCAGTCAGAGCCCGCAATCTTCTACTGACTCCCGTCTATAACACGTCTCAGAGCAATCTCCGCTCAATTCATAGGCACACTCATCGGCGAACAGTTCTTTGGAGGCAATCAAATGAGATTCTACTTGTGTAAGTTGGAGGCAGAGATCAATATCTGGTTGAGTCTAAAGTTCACGCTACCCCCATCTCGCCGCAGGCCTTACGCTCTTGGCAGCCTTTGTAGCTTGCCAACCCTCGGAGGAGATTTACCAAATACTGGCTAAGGATTCTTATGCCAGCAAGAATCTCATCCTTTCCCCTTCGCCATCGATACCATCCTCAGTCTGGTCTACATGGGAGCTGCAGGCGCTACCGCCACAGAGCTGCAAAACTACCTAAAATTATCGTCAGAGGACAAACAACTGGTGACCAGCGAGTACAAGGAGGTCCTCGACGGCCTCCTCCAGCCACGAGCGGGTGGTCCCACCCTGAAGCTGGCAAGCCGCATTTATGTGAACGATCGTTTCCGTTTGAAGGAGGAGTATAACCAGGTGGTTCGTGACGCCTTTCATGCTGATGCACAGATGTTGAGCCTCGCCGGCGGGGTGGATCCGACAGAAAACATCAACAAGTGGGTACTGGACCAGACGAACGGCAAGATCATGGATCTTCTGGAGCCCAACAGCCTCGACCCCGACGTGATGGCAGTGCTACTGAACGCCATCTACTTCAAGGGTGAGTGGCAGTCCAAGTTCGATGCCAACAACACACAGGAGGCCAATTTCTGGGTGACGGGAGAAGAAACGGTTCCCGTTCAGATGATGTCTCAAACGGGTTACTTTAAGGCCCGCTACTTCACCGATCTCCAGGCACAGGTGATAGAGCTCCCGTACCTGAACTCCAACCTTTCCATGTTCCTGTTCCTGCCCAAGGAACGCGATGGCCTCAGAGCTATGGAACAGAATATCTCTGGCTTCTCCCGGCACATGCATTGTGTGGAGGCTGTTGTGAAGTTGCCCAAGTTCAAAATAGAGTGCGGCGAAGACCTCAAGGGAACCCTCCAAAAGGTGAGAAAAATAGTCCACTATACATGTGCCCCGCTTAACCTCACCCTTGCAGTTGGGCATTCGCGAGCTGTTCACCGACGATTCCGATCTGAGCGGCCTATTGCCAGATAAGGCCAACGGAAAGATCAGCAAATTCGCGCACAAAGCGGTTTTGGACGTCAACGAGGATGGGGCCGAGGCCTCTGCCGCCACATGTACGTGCGATTTGCTTATCAGACCTGATTATGGGTCTATGATTATACTTGCGTACATAAAAGCTTATATGTTTGGTGATTCACAGATGGAATGATCACCAATCGCTCGAGCTTCACCATGGTGCTTACCTTCGATCATCCCTTTTCTTTCGTCATACGGGATCAGAGAACTATCTACTTCCAGGGTCATGTGGTCAGCCCCTGAGTAATCGCTGTGCTGTGTACGGATGTCAAATGAAACGAAAATATTATCAAAACATATAAAAAACAAGCGGGAACGCGGCAAGGGCCGCAGCTCTACTTTTATACCCGGTACTCAGTCAGTATAAATGTGAACTTATTATTTAGGCAATTCATACAATATATTTTATATACAATAATACGTAAGCGCCGGAATTGGTATTGCCGTCTGCTTTTTCTCTCTCGCTTTTTTAGATAGCGGTATAGGGAAGAAATTTGTCGGTGAATGGGGATTTCTTTGCGAGCTCTCTCTCAATTATCCATTTTTCCACTTGGAGATGGAAAATGATAGATAGAATATAGGAACCCCGAATTTAGTTATATATTCGGACAGCGGAAGAAGACTGAAATGGCTATATAACCCAAAATATAATGAATATATATATAATTTCTTTATATTCGGACAGACGAACAGACTGACATGGCTATATAATATATAATATATATATATATATTAGTCCGATGTGAATCAAATTTGTATATGATTATTAGTTAAATGTTAATTGTCCGAATTGTCGTAAAGTAAATGCCATCGAGCATCATACATTGTTTTTGCTATTTTGCCTGTTTTTTTATCGCTCTCCTTAGGCGCTCTCCCCGCTGAAGCTTTCTCTCTGGTGTATCTATATCGCTCTCGCGTTTGATCTGAGCTTTCGGCTGCTGCTGCAGCCGGTCTGCGCTGATGGAATTAGGGCTCGCGCACACTGTAGTTGAAAGCCGAGCTGAAAGCTTATTTATAAGCTCTGAAAAAACAAACACACTGCACCGGTGCAAGTGCGCACATTGCAGACTGAGCTGAGCTGAAAGCTGAAAAGAAAAAGCTCGCTGAAATCAGCTCAGCTTAGTTTGATCGATCAAGCATGTTTGTTTTTTCAGCAAGCTGATTGCTGATTCTGTTCAAGTGAATTGGTTTATTGGTGAAAGAAAATGGGCTGCGAAACATTGTTAAGCGAAATTGCGGTTAACCCAGCGCTAGGAAACAAGCGGGATTATTTAAAATCATTCAAATCTTTTAATTTCTATAATTTCTGGAAGGCGATATCAGATAAATTGGGCAAAAAAGTTGTATTATTGACCTTTTTCATATGGCAATAATAAATATAATATACTATGTCCACAAGTACAGTAAACGCTCAAAAGACCAAAATGTTTTTTGTTATAAAAAAAAATTAATTGAAAAATATAATAATAATTCGTAAAATAAAAGTAATACGAATACAATACACAACGAAAATGTGGTTGAAATACACGGAATCAAAAAAAACGAAGAAAACTTACGTCTGGCTACTGTACTTGCTGTGATGTAATAATTAATTAATAATATAATTATAATGATAACATTTGATGCAACTTAAGGAGAGAGACAAAGGGAGGCTATGGCTTTCAGCTTTCAGCAATCAGATCAGCCGACAATGTACGCACCTGCAAGCTGATTCTGCCTGAAAAAAGCTCTCAGATCAGCTCAGCTTTCAGCTACAGTGTGCGCGAGCCCTTAGTGTAGCTAGACCACAAACATACAATAAATATTTAATTTAGGTATTAACCAATTCGTGGGATGTTATTTGAAAGCAAGGCGATATATTTGATATCCCCCTTCTAAGCAGTATTCGTGAAATTTTCTTTAGGAAATTTAGTTTTCTTTTGCAATATACCAGTTCTTATTTATTTTCGTACCCGTTGATCAATTCCTACTGATCACAGTTTTCGATTCGAATAGGCCCTATTCGAGTTGTTGCCTCGACCCCCAAATGAGGATTTTGTGCGGACGGTGGCCTATTTCGGCCCACCGGAGTTGCTCCCAATTAGACCATGTGTAAGGCGATCTCAACGACTCGAGCAATTCTTACTGGTGGAATGGTTCGCAACCAACTAAATGTTC
The DNA here is from genome assembly GCA_008121275.1 of Drosophila lowei. Lineage (NCBI taxonomy): Eukaryota > Metazoa > Arthropoda > Insecta > Diptera > Drosophilidae > Drosophila > Drosophila lowei. The sequence continues at coordinate 4,671,822 of CM017778.1, forward strand.
AGCTATGGAGTTTCGGTGCATGCTAGTTTTATTTTGTACGAATGTGCGGTTTATATACAGTTTTTAATGTTTATTGAGGTCTACAGATATCCCATGGGTTATTACTCCTATCATGCATTTTATCATGCTTATTCATAGATACATCCCACTGCCTGTTGCATATTTATTGAGGCCAGCAGTGCAATTTCCACTCAAAGAAGAAGATACAAATTTTATCATAAAATCAATTTTCTCAACTCCGAAAATGGCTGCTGAAAAATTTAGCGTTTATTGCAAGATTTATCATTGTGGGAATGAGTTTTGAAAAGGCCTTCACCTAAAACCATATATTTATGTATGTACATACATGTTAAAGTGCCACTTTAACGGCCTCTTTTTATACCCGATACTCAAAATGAGTTTAGGGGTATATTAGATTTGTGGTGAAAGTGGATGTGTCTAACGTCCAAAGGGAGGCGTTTCCGACCCCATAAAGTATATATATTCTTGATCAGCATCAATAGCCGAGTCGATTGAGCCCTGTCTGTCCGTCTGTCCGTCTGTCCGTCCCTATCAGCGCCTAATGCTCAAAGACTATAAGAGCTAGAGCAACGACATTTTGTATCCAGCCTTCTGTGATATGTCACTGTTACAAGTACACCTAATTCTGTTTTTACACGGTCTTTTTTTACACGGTTTTGAAATAACACGGTTTGAAAATCAACAATTCTACATTTTTTACACGGTTTTATTCCATTTAACACGGTTCAAAATAACAACACAAATATATAAAATCACACACAGCTCAAAAAAAAGCTAGAAACCAAACGAAAACAAGAAAGTGCATTAAGAGAATATGTAAATATTTGTTTCTCTTTCGTTATTTTGCGTATACGATCAATGTCTTTTTTTACACGGTTTTTTTTTACACGGGTGTTCGGGCGAAGCCCGAGTGTAAATTTTATACCATTGTTTTATTGCCTATCAATTCACTTTCTTTTCTATTTTGGTCATTATACTAAACTAACGTAACGTAAGCGTAGCTTTATCTATGCTCGCTCAGCAACATGCTCTCATTTAATCATCTATTCTTATCTATGCTCGCTCTTGTTATCTTTTCTTTCCTATGCCGTCGCTAAGCCGTCAGCAGCTGCGCCTGCTCTAGCAGTTACCGCTTGATATAGTTGGAGAACAGACCCTTTTTGTCCCCAATCTATTACTTTGGCTCGAGATCGGCTCGCTTGCCTCATCCAAGTGTGTCACTCTAATACTATTGTAAAGGCTCTGCATCTTCGGCCACCCTCAACACACAAAATACCTATAATAAAATTTATAACGTTTTCGGAAATTAATAATTTGTGAAATTATTGAACAATCATAGTCAGCGAAAAAGCTCGTTGTCTCAACATTTGGTGACCCCGACGTGATCGTCAGTAACAATTTGGAAAATAAACAATTATAAACAGTGAAAATTATCCGCTAAACCTAACTGTTCGAACGCGAAGCGGTTAGTTTCCCATTTCGTCGCGCGCTTGCTTACAAGCACTAATACAGCTACGTGCATTAGCGGCTTCGGGTTCGCTGCACTTGCGCTTGCATACCAAAAAATCAAACGGTTGGTTCTTCGATTCTTCTTTGTGCTTTGCTCGCTGCTGCCTGTCGAAAATGGATGAGTCTAATGACGTGCCGGAAAACAGGGTGTCTTTTTACAAACTAAAGGCACTCTCAATATACAACAAAGCCGTTTCACTTCGAGAGACGATATTGAATGATGAAAACAACCCAATCAGTGAAGATGCGCTAAGTGTTCATTTAAAATTCTTGGAAAAAATGTCCGACTCATTTAATGTTACTCATTCTAATTTAGAAGAGCTTGATGTAAGCGAAATTGGCAGCGACTTAAGCAACAATTTTGAGGATTTGGCGATGGAAATCGAAGTTCGTATTCGCTCAGCACTCCGCAGGACTACCCAGAACATGCCGCATCACTCAACGATACGACCCGAGCTCAACGTTACTGCCTCCGGAAATGTACGGTCACGATATCATATTCCTGACATTAAACTTCCCACTTTCCGTGGAGGTTATACTGAGTGGGCAGACTTTTACTCGATGTTTAGCACAGTAATAGATCAGGAGCCCTTTCTATCAAAGATTGAGAAGTTCCAGCACCTGCGCTCATGTTTGGATGGACCTGCCCTGGAGGCTGTTCGCTCTTTGAAGTATCGGAGAGCAATTATGATATTGCATTGGACATTTTAAACAATCGTTTCAATAATAAACGTTTAATCTTTCAGGCACACGTCGCTGAGATTCTGAGGCATGAGAAGGTTGAAGATGGGTCAACTACAAAGCTACGTACTTTATCGGACAAGCTTCATTCTCACATGAGAGCGCTTAGATCGATGGGTACCATGGAGGAAATAGCTGGATGCATCATCGTTCACTCCACATACAAGTATCTCGACTCTGATACCAGGACCAAATGGGAGGAGCTGTCGCCCCTAACGTCATACCAACATGGGACCATTTTTCGGCTTTTTGGAGAGGAGATGTCAAGCCATGGAGACCATGGATCAAGCTATGTTGATTCAAATCCATAGCAGTCAGGTTGGAAAAACATAAACGAATCACTCATTCAAAACACAGTCTTGTTGCTACAAATACAATCGTATTGGAATGCGTGTTCTGTGATAATAAAGGGCATAACATTTACAGCTGCACTCGCTTTGGAAACCTTTCGCCATCTTTGCGTCTTAGAGGCAAGGAAGCTTAGAGTTTGCTTCAACTGTTTGAAGAAGGGACATCGGAATACCTCCTGCAGTTCAGGCTCTTGTCGCACATGCGGTGAAAAGCATCATACCCTTTACATATCAACAATCCGCTGCCTACGTCAGTTAACACGGAACCTGCAAACGCTACTACGTCTCCTATTCAGACAGACTTATGCCCAGGCCCCAATCTTTCAAGTTCTCTTGTTGCCGCTTCATCACCATGCTCGCCTCCTGCTCAGAATCTTAGCTCAGACGTAGTGCTTCTAGCCACGACAGTCATTATGATAAAGAGTCGAGTTGGTGATCTTCTTCCTTGCCGGGCTCTTCTGGATTCAGGCTCTCAGATTAATTTAATAACCTCTCGCTTTGCTCAGAAGCTTCAGCTGAAACGAGCCAAAGGGTCGGTATCAGTATCGGGTATCGGCGCTGATTCTGCATTTCACACGGAAGGTTCAGTTAATTTGGTCATTCAATCCAGGACTTCCGATTACTTCACGAGTCTCACAGCTCTCGTTGCTCCACGTATTACAGGAAACCAGCCTGCTTCTTCATTTGATGTATCCAAATGGGAAATGCCATCCAATATCAGCCTTGCTGACCCACACTTTAACAAATCTCAGCGCATCGATGTACTTATTGGAGCCAGCTTATTTTACGACATTTTATGCGTTGGACAGATCAAATTGAGAGGGACTTCCTATAATACAAAAACCGTCTCGGCTGGGTTGTCACAGGTGGAGGTCAGTACTCCCGCAGCTCAGTGCTCCTAGCTGCCTCTAGTTCGACGGAATTGAGTCAAACGCCTACCGTTGGTTTGGATGAGCTAGTGCGAAGGTTCTGGGAAGTGGAAAACTGCCACGGTCCCGCTACAGAAGCAACAAAGGAGGAAATTGCTTGCGAGGAACATTTCAAAAACATTGCGGTCGGCTTCCAAGTGGCGAATATTGCGTTCAATTGCCTTTAAAGCTGAGTGACAGTCTTCTTGGAGATTCTTATCAACAAGCCTATCGCAGATTTCTCAATCTAGAGCGCAAGTTGGTTCGCAAACCACTTCTCAAGGCCCAATACGCCGCATTTATAAAGGAATACGTCGATTTGAATCACATGTCCCCTGTCAAAAGTGACGCACTTAAACAATGCAAATTTTTCTTCCTCATCACTGCGTCTTAAGAGAAGACAAAACCACCACAAAACTCGAGTAGTTTTCGACGGATCCGCTTGTACATCTACAGGATATTCCCTCAACGATATATTGATGTCAGGCCCAACAATTCAGCCAAAGTTAGTTACGACTCTTCTTCGATTTCGTACCTTTCGCATAGCATTGACTGGTGACATTTGTAAAATGTATAGATGCGTCCGTGTCTCGCCCCAAGATAGTTTTCTGCAGTGCATACTGTGGCGTGACTCACCCCTCGAGGAGCTAAGGACATTCAAGCTGGATACCGTGACCTATGGAACGAAACCAGCAGCATTTCTGGCCGTCCGTTCTATGCACCAACTAGCGGCAGACGAGATTTCGTCATATCCAATTGGCTCTGAAGTTGTGCTGCGGGACTTTTACGTGGATGATTTGCTAACGGGGGGAGATACTACAAATGAGGTGCTGGAAATAATTCGCCAGGTGTCAGGACTATTAGCCAAAGGAAATTTCAAGATCAGAAAATGGTGTTCCAACGATACATATGTACTCGATCAAACACCCCATGAAGATAGGGAAACATTTGTTAAATTTACTGATGGCAGCGATGTAACCAAGACGCTAGGTTTAGCATGGAATCCCACTTCGGATGAGCTATTATTTTCATTCTGTCCCAATCAAGTCCCTTCGAAACCAACTAAGCGAGTTGTATTGTCAACTATTGCACGATTTTATGATCCACTCGGACTTATAGGGCCAGTTATTACTAAAGCAAAATATTTCTACAGCAGCTGTGGAAAGAAAAGCTTCATTGGGATGAAAGTCTGCCAGTCTCCTTACGCACAACTTGGATCAACTTTATTCAGCAGTTTGACTCTATGCAACAAATTTCTTTCCCGCGCCTATCTTTCCTTCGAAGCAGCAACCGCTGTTTCGCAAGGCGACAATGGAGTCAAGGCAAATCTTCTATCTTCCAGATCTCGTGTAGCGCCACTGAAGACTATCACAATACCCAAGTTGGAATTATGTGGTGCAGCGCTACTCGCTCAGCTTATGCATGAAGTGTCTTTGATGAACTTCAAGTGCTCTTATTATTGCTGGTGTGACTCCACAGTCGTTTTGGCTTGGATCAAGAATCAACCATCCAACTTCAATGTATTTGTCGCTAATAGACTTTCTGTTATTCAGGAACTCACATCTGGAATGTCTTGGCTGCACGTGCCAACTGATCTAAACCCTGCCGATATGCTTTCTCGAGGATCATTACCAGCTGAGCTCATCAATTCTCATCTTTGGAAGTATGGACCTACATACTTGACAGCCAGTAAGGATCAATGGCCAAATACACCTGCTCTTCCAGAGCCGGTTTTGGAGGCACGAAAAACCATACTAATTACAAACTGCGCGTCAAGATATTTGGTGGAAGAATCAAAGTTTGTAAATTCCTTCCCCAAAATGCAACGAATTTTTGCGTATGTATGCAAATTCATTCATCGACGAAAGTCTGGAATAACTGTGGAGGACTTGCGTTTGGGAACCGAACTGCTTATTCGTCTTACTCAACAATCTCGTCTATCCACTGAAATAAGAGCCCTGGAAACGCGAAAGGACATCAAGGCTTCAAGCTCGATCGCCTCTCTTTCGCCATTTTTAGATGATTGCGGTTTGCTTCGAGTTGGAGGGCGTCTTAAAAACTCTACCTTGGACTTTGAAGCACGGCATCCCATAATATTGCCCAAGAATCATTCCATCACTTCTGCTCTGATACGGCACTTACACGAAAAGCACCTTCACGCTGGACCCCAGTCGCTATTAGCCATCATTCGTCAAACGTACTGGCCAATCGGTGGCCGAAAGACCGTAGCACACGTAATCCAAAAGTGTGTCAGATGCTTTAGAGTGAAGCCTCGAACTCTCGAGCAAATAATGGCAGATCTTCCGGTGGACAGAGTCAGCGAATCTCGTGCATTTTTAGTTACCGGCGTGGACTATTGCGGTCCGTTCCTGTATAAATCAGAAGTTCGAAACCGGCCCCCACTAAAAGTGCTACATGAGCATTTTTATATGCTTCTCCACCAAGGCGGTTCACATCGAGCTTGTGAAGGATCTTACAACAGCTGCGTTCCTCTCTGCTCTTCGCCGTTTCATTTGCACCCGTGGAAGACCAATTCTTATTTGGTCAGATAATGCCACAAATTTTGTTGGAGCGCGGAACGAACTGGCGGAACTTAAGTCGCTATTCCTAAGCGACAGTCATCAAGAAGCCGTGCATCAAGCTTTTCTCAACGATTGCATCGATTGGCGTTTCATTCCTCCTAGATCGCCACATTTTGGAGGATTGTGGGAGGCGTCAGTCAAGCTTGCTAAGCATCATCTTCGACGTGCCCTCGGATCCTCGCTTCTTGGATTTGATGAGCTGCGCACTCGCGTGCAATATCTGTGCAATCATTAATTCAAGGCCATTGTTTCCTCTTTCAGAGAACCCTGCAGATCTCGATGTACTCACGCCCAGCCATTTTCTAGTTGGCGCCCCTATCACAACCTTCTTGGAGCCTGACTTGGTTCATTTAAACGTCGATCGCTTGGACCGTTGGCAGAAGGTCACACAGCTTCAGCAAATCTTTTGGTCTCGCTGGCGCCAATCGTATTTAACCAGTCTTCAAGAAAGAACGAAGTGGCGCACCCGGAATCCTGAGCTTCACGTCAATGATGTCGTTCTTGTTAAGGACGAGAACTTCCCTCCTCTGAAGTGGCCTCTAGCGAGAATCCTCGAGCTCATCCCAGGAGCTGATGGCGTATCTCGAGTCGCCTTGATCAGGATGGCTACAGGTGTTAGCCGAAGAGCACTTGCAAAACTATGTCTATTGCCTCTACGAGATGAGGTGAAAGGCATGGATCCTTCCACGGGGGTATGTTCGGGCGAAGCCCGAGTGTAAATTTTATACCATTGTTTTATTGCCTATCAATTCACTTTCTTTTCTATTTTGGTCATTATACTAAACTAACGTAACGTAAGCGTAGCTTTATCTATGCTCGCTCAGCAACATGCTCTCATTTAATCATCTATTCTTATCTATGCTCGCTCTTGTTATCTTTTCTTTCCTATGCCGTCGCTAAGCTGTCAGCAGCTGCGCCTGCTCTAGCAGTTACTGGAGAACAGACCCTTTTGTCCCCAATCTATTACTTTGGCTCGAGATCGGCTCGCTTGCCTCATCCAAGTGTGTCACTCTAATACTATTGTAAAGGCTCTGGCATCTTCGGCCACCCTCAACACACAAAATACCTATAATAAAATTTATAACGTTTTCGGAAATTAATAATTTGTGAAATTATTGAACAATCATAGTCAGCGAAAAAGCTCGTTGTCTCAACAACGGGTTTTTCAGGAACCAATCTACCGTGTAAAAACAGAATTAGGTGTACATTTCAAAACATCGCCCTGCCCACTTCTGCCCCCACAAAGGACGAAAATCTGTGGCATCCACAATTTTAAAGATACGAGAAAACCAAAAACGCAGAATCGTAGAGAATGACTGCAGAATCTGAATCAGATCGTATCATTGTTATAGCCAGAATGAAGAAAACAATTTCATTTTTTCTCGCCCTGTCTCTCTCTAACACACACGTATCATAGCCGGCTTTGCCTATTGCTAAAAGTGAGTTCCTAGATCTCAGAGACTATAAAAGCTACAGCAACCAAATTTGGTATCCACATTCCTATGATATCGAACCTGCACAAGTGTATTTCAAAACTTCGCCCCACCCCCTTCCGCCCCCGCAAAGGACGAAAATCTGGAGCATCCACAGATCCCAGAGACTATTAGACCCTACTGTAGAGCTCTCACTGTTACAAAACTATTTGTAATTTTTCACTGCAGAACTCACTGTTACAAGTGTATTTCATTTTGCTCACTGTAGAGAGCTCACTGCTACAAGTGTGTTTCAAAATTTCGGCCCACCCCCTTCCGCAGTCATAAACAAATAAAATCTGTGGCAACCACAATTTTGAAGATAGGAGAAAATTAAAAACACACAATCATAGAGAATGGCCATATCTACCAGATTGCCGAATCTTGCCAAATCCCAATCAGATCGGATTATTATTATAGCCAAAAGTAACAAATCAATTTGCAGTGGCTACGCAGCGCCCGTCGACACGTTCTGACTGATTTTCTGTCTCTCTCGCACGCACTCTTTGTCGTTTAATGTAGCCATACTGACTATGTATCGGGTATAAATGTAGAGTTGCGGTCACAGCAGCAACTGACAACGTTCCCCCTCGTTTATGATTAAGCATTTTAGATTTTCATAACTCATATATCAGTGGAATAATCGTTCATAAAGGTAGTCTCAGTTATACAAATCTATTGGTTGTTGCAATTATTAAAAGTTCTTAAGTTGGCCGCTAATTTGATGCACAGTTTCGGAATTATGCATTTGTATATGTACATGTATGTATATATATTTATTTATATATGCTCTAGCACTCTAAGTGGTGACTATTTTTGGAGATATTTTTTAAATATTTGAAGTGTGTCTTCGAATTCCAAAGCGGAGTGCATCATCTTATCATCCACATATGTATGTATGTAAATTGCCTTACACGAGTAATATATGTCTCGAGAGAACACGTCAGCTGTTCAGTGGGGCTAAAGAAGTCAGTTTTCTCTAGAACGTTGGGCAGTATCTATCTCTCTGGCTGAACTCCGGCTTCCTAAATTTACTAGCATTCTAGTATTGGGAACTCCGACTATTAATTCTTCGAATCTCGTAGGTGTGTAAGTAACTAACAGACCGCATATTTTACCTGTATATATTTTTATTGGAAAACGGGGTCAGTGTCAATGTTGTTTATGCTTATTTCTAAACAAAATGACATTACCGCAGGACAAAAAAATCATAAATAGCACCAAAGAGAGTGCGTGCGGGAAGAGTGGAAATTAAGGGAGTATTTCAGCTTCTCAGTATCTTGAGAATTAAGAAAGAATTATTAAGAGAAATGCATGTGACTGAGAAGCATGTTAAAACCAGAATCAGCACAGATTACTATAAAAATAAAAATATTTGGGTGAGTACATATGTATATAGAGAGACACTCATTTTTGATCGCAGGGCTTCCCATCTAATCACTCTGTGTAATCCTTTGTCCTACGTCTTTCCCCAGCATCCGAGCACACAGCATCCAAGGCCACACTCTCACTGTTGCTCCTCCTGGGCTCTGTTCTGACTATGGCCAAGTCTGTTAACAATTCCAGCAGCTCGGCAGGCGATGGAAAGTTTTCCTTAGAGCTTTTCGGACACCTGGCGAAGTCTGAGGCTGGTGGAAATCTCGTGTTCTCCCCGTCGTCTATCAGGACAGGCCTGGCTTTGGCCTACCTGGGCTCCGAGGGCACCACTGCAGAGGAGCTGAAGCAAGGCCTCGCATTGGAGGGAGCCGACAAGAATGAGGTCGCCCAACGATTCGCTCAGCTCTTGGCCAAAGGACAAACGACAACTAAGGAGGATGAGGATGGCGTCCAGTTCAACTATGCCAACCTTATCTACGTGGCTGAGCGCTTCAGGCTGGCCCATCAAGAATTGGCCGCTAAAGACTTCGACGCAGCTGCGGAGAAAGTAAACTTCGCACAAGGCTCGAAGGTGGCCGAGAAAATCAATTCCTGGGTAGAGGAGCTGACCCATAATTAAATTAAGGACCTCATCAGGGCCGACTCCCTCGACGCTGACACGGTCGCCATCCTGATCAATGCGATCTACTTCAAAGCCGACTGGGTGCACAGTTTCGCCGAGTACAAAACGGACCTGCAAGACTTTGTCAGCCATAATGGAGCAAAGGTCAAGGCGAACACCATGTATCAGTCCGACTTTTTCAGGTACGGCGAGCTGTCCTCTCTGAAAGCAAAGGCATTGGAAATGCCCTACAAAGGCACGGACATTGTGTTTCTGATCGTTCTGCCTCTGGTGGAGCAGAGACTGCCCGAACATGAGCAAAAGGTTAGTGGACATGATCTGAACGAGACTAGTTCGCAGTTGACCAAACAGATGGTGGAGCTGCAGCTGCCCAAATTCAAGTTCGAGTTCGATGTCTCCCTGAAGCCTGCGCTGAAGGAGGTATGTATGAGTTGGAGGAGGAGAAGCATATGAGAACCGATGAGTAGCCGATGCATAATCCTTTCAGATGGGCATCGAAGCCCCGTTCGGTCCTCAAGCTAACTTCAGCAGCCTGCTCCAGACCCCGGACCCCCTGAAGCACAAGGCTCTCATCGAGGTAGACGAGAACGGAACCACTGCCAGTGCCGCCACAGCAGTCAAGTTCTCACTCGAGTCTGCGTTCGTGGGGGAAGTACAGCAGTTCACCGCAGACCACCCCTTTTTCTTTGCCATCAAGGACGCGCAGAGCACCTACTTCTTGGGCCCCGTTAACCAGCCCAAAGCTGAAGTTTTGTTGCGGTAAGTGTTTCCAATAAATTGAGTGAAACTTAACAAGTTCCTGCGGTCAATAAATGCCATCTGATGTCAAGTGCAAAAGACAGACGAGTTGTTGATTAGCTTCGGTTGCATATTGCTGAGGGCCACGGCCACGTGAAGATGCTGTGGCTGTAATTAAACTCTCCCGAGCTGCAGTTGACATTGATTTGGGAGGCGGACCTGGCCTTGGTATGCTCTTGGCCGTACGCCGCCGCGCGCCGCCCGCCGCCTGACAGTTTGGCAATACTGTATCAGTCCGGCGGGTGTGTACACGTATGTGCAGCGGGCAATATATCAAAGTTAGTATAGCTATCAATCTATGACACAGCAGGCAGCAAATGGAGAGACAGAAGGAGGAAAGAAATACGAGAATCTGCTCAGGGAAAAGGAAAAGCTGGGAATTTGAATGGCAGTGGTAAGTGGCCAAAGACCAAGCACTCGGGCACACGGGCACACGGGACAGATGGACACGCAAATGGCCGAAACTGTGTTGGCAATTTGCTGCAATCATCTACATGCAGCATACAATTCCCCTTGGTTACCACTCCCCTCCCACTCACACCCCACTCCCACTCCTCCTGTTTTTTCTGAGTGCATCTAGATTGCTGTTGTCTGTGCTTTTTGTTGCCTACTTTTTGGCAAGCGAATTGTTGTCGTGGATTTCTCAAGACCCTTGACGGATGATGGTTCAGGACACACACACACACACCCACACACAGAGAGAAAGAGAGAGAGAATTGGATCCTTTTGGCCTGACCTCTTGTGGCAGATATTTGCATGTTTCTAAACAGGTGTAAATTAAATTTGACAACTTTTACGGCTGCCTGGGACAGCGCTGGACAGACTGCCTGCCTTCCTGCCTGTCCTGTCCTTGTGCTTGTTGTCCCTAGTGGCAGATTTAATTCAATTTTGTGACTTTTACATAGCTCTGAGGGCAGGCCATAATGAAAGTTTATTGTTCGTGGAATCATGTCGAACTGCTGCAACTGACATGCAGGAGAGTGTAGAAAATGAAACCGTTGTGCACACGTTCAGAAAAATGTCAATTAAATCCATGCGGTTGCTTTGTTTCTTCCCTTTGAATTCAACAGTTTCTTCCACTTCTGTGCCACTGTCGAAGGTCGCTGCGACTCAGTCCGCTACGCGTTCTCCCTGCTCAGCAAATGTCGCTAATTGGTGGCTAGGGCAATGCCAAAAACTTCGACGGCGTTGTCGTTGTCGTTGTCCTGGGCAACGCTTCGAGTTTCCGTCAGCAAATTGAAATTGAAATGACAACGGGACAGAACGGAAGCAAAGGCAGCAGGAGCCAGAAGGAGGTGGAGCAGCCGCGGTTCCAGGGTGAAATGAAAAGGAAATGCAACTCGCGAATCTGCAAATAAGAAATTTAACGACAACAGCCAAGGCTGGGGCTGATGTGGCCTCAGAGGTAGCTCCTGCAGGGGAAACTGATGCGCTCCCCGGACCTTCCTGGGCCACTGCCTGCACCTGGGGGGTCCTGCATGTGTGGGCATTCCTGCCTTTGACAGTCCTGACAGCTCGCTGGCTCACTTTGCCCAATTGACGGCTGATGGTTGATCCAGCATGTGCAGCTGTCAGCCCATGCTGTGGATGGTGATGGCAGTCGTAATTGTGCAATTAGTTATCAGTTGCAGGTGCACTCAAAGGGAAAACAAACTACTTGTTTGCGTTTTTCGCCCAATGCATAATAATCTTCCACATGAGCGAGTGACCGCAAAAATTCTAAACTTCATGGCAATCCTTTCAGCCACCAGGTGGCCATGTACGTATGCACACAGTTATTCCATATGCACCGGGCAGCAGACAAATGGAGCTGGCAAAATTGTATTTGCAACTTGTTTCAAGGACGTATGACAAGTTTGGTAATTAAGGAATTATGTCAACCATCCAAAGGGTTCTCTAACCACCTCTGCACCGCTTTATACGAGTGTATGCAAGTATGTCTGCTGGAGGCAAAGCATATCTTGATTGCTTTCGGTTGCCTTGGTTTTTACACATACATATGTATGTGCGTAACGTGTGTTGTATATTGCAGTTTTGTAATTGGCATTTCATTTTCAGGAGTTCCTCTGTTAGGACTCGAATCATCTTGCACTGTAAGGACTCCCATTTGCTAGTGAAATATTCATTGAATACAGGGACAAGGACCACCCAAAGCGTAGACTCCTGCAACACACACACCGCACCGCACCGCACCGTACCGCACCACACCACACAGCAGCACAGTTACGTTACAAGGCCAGGGCACCACAAAAATGATAATAAAATACCAACACGCTTCGGTGGCCACTGGACACAATTTACCGCTCGTCTAGGCATCGTTGAGTCCGGGCCAAACAGGGGCGAGGCGTCAGGGAAAACAAGCTAACGCTCTCCGCACGGACAGCCGGACAGCAGCTGCCAATGTGCGTATCTGGACGAGGCAGGTTAATGAAATACTTCAGCCTTTTAGCTGAAAGTTGCCTGCCAGTCTAAAGGGCATCGCTCCTCTACCGGATGTCCCTTTTTGTGGCCTGGCCGACTGGGTGTGGGCGGGTGTTTGGTTGAAGCTCCGGGCGTTGCGGAAAAGTGCAAAAGTTTGTTAACACTTTAAATTTAATACCTGCTATTGAATATTAACGAGGAGTGCAAATGCAGGATATGCTCAGAGGCAGGCAATTATCACGCATACGAAGAGTTGCCCGCCACTTCTGTTTCCTCTACGCTTTTCCTTGGTTAATTAACATTTGTATGCCAATATTGGCACAAGCAGACCCACAGCCATTCAAAATACAAATGAAAATCTGTGCGAGGCACGAGAGAGGCTCCTTTCAGCCCGGCTCTGCCTTTTATTTCCGGTTCAGGTGCGTGTCCAAACATTGCAGGCTCCTGTCCACTTGGAGTGGTTCTTCTGAATCCTCTTTAGTCTAATGGACAGCCACAAAGTGGAAGAATGCAAAAAATGCTTTAGTTTGTCCACTTATAAATGATTGCTAGGTAACCCTTTCGGGCCAAAAAGGATTAAGAACAAGCACGTGGTGCACAGATTCTACAAAACTACAAAAGTTTCCCCTGAGATGTTTCGCTGATAATTAGATGCCAATTCTCCCAAAACGCACTCTGGCCTTCTCCCAAAATTAAACTGTCAGAGGAATTATTACTACCCAAACACGCTTGACAAGGCCTGAGGGGAGGATGGTGCTTCACAGCTCGCAGCCTTTCCAGCATGTTGGAGGCATTAGCGCCAGTCGAAAGCTCTGGTTCTGAACCCGACTATTCCTAGAGAGGTCCTGTAGGCAACCTCGCCGACGCCTGCGCCTTGGCAGGTTGCAAGACTTGTTGGGTTGCATGCCCAACCTGCAACATGTTGTGTTTTGAATGCCTTGGCGGCAAGTGTCCGTGTCCTAGCCGTATAAAAAGAACGACCCGAGCTGACAGTCGAGCAGTTTGAAGCTTGACAGCAACGCGAGTGTTCCGAGATCGCGAACAGAATCCTCTAAAGGAAGCGCTGAAGAAGCGACGGTTACACTTGTAGTTCTTCGTCCAGTGGTATTTTCCAGGTGTCTGTGGCTTTTGTGCTCGTGATCGGAGATTCGCGAGAACATAAATCAGAAGTTTAATCAATCTCACGTGCCGACTTGCAGTTTTCCCACCAGTTCCGCCAGTTACTTCGAGGTGATTAAGTATACGCCAGGTAAGCCAGAGGCACAGAGCCCACAGAGCCCACAGAGGCTCCTACTTTGACCTACAAAGACCTGCAGGACATGTCCCCAGTAGGACTGTGTGTATGTGTGGGAACGTGCGGTCATTTGGAATGCGTCCAGGCACCGTCCATGTCCATCCTCTCCTGCATTTTATAGCCGCATTAAAACATAAACAAAGACAGTGTCTGAAACAAAAACGAGGCACGTTCTGCCTGCGAGTGCGAAAAGGAAAAAGGACTTTAAAGTGCCTGAGAACAGGAGAAGTAACGGTTATTGCGGAAAATTCAAATTTTTCGCATCACTCGTATTTCTGCCGCCCCCCACCATCACCCATAGGCGTCTTCAATATCCAATTTTAACGGCAGCATCCGCTGGAATAATAAAAATGTATCGCAAGCGCATTAAATTTGTAGCTGCCGCAACTTTCACTCCGAATCTTTAGGTTATATTTTTTGGAGGAGTAGAGAGTCCTTACGGCTGTTAACATCTCTAAGTAAGCTCTAAGTTGCCTGTAGATCTGCCTTTTGTGTGTTCCGGCCTGGGGGGAAAACGCTGTGCCATGTTGTGCATTTTTATTACGATTACACACGGCTCGCACGAGGCGGTTCCCCCAAATACGGAGCCGAGATGGGGCTGCGAGCATCCCCAAAGGCATCTCTCGTAAATTCTAAATTTGTCAAACAAAATATGAGCCAAAATAGAAGCCAAAATCAAACCCTCTCTCCCGCCAATCCATTCATAGCTGCTTTTGGGTTTCTATAATCGGATTTAGCCACGTTACCTAGCAGTTTCATAGCCTGTTGTCCCTCCGTCGTGCGGATCCGGACTGAAGCTAGTCATCAACTGTGATTCGAGGCACTCTTGAAGCCAGGCTGATGCAGAGGCAGAGGTGGACATGAAGTGTAGAGTTGGACCGTTGCCGTTGCCGTTGCCTAGCACATCCTACCACATTTATTTTGTGGCAATAGAATTTTAATTTTGTCTCAAATTTCCCTGCGAAAAGGCATTTCTCATCTGCGTATTCATTCATTCATCTAATGTCTTTTTTCAATTTGTAATTCCATATATTTTCCGAGTACTTGGCAGTGTTTTTGCGCTTTCTGATGAAAGGCAAACAGAGTGCTGGGAAAAAGGTTTATCACTCCGGAGTCCGGACCTTAGAGACTCGTATCTAGGAATTTGGCAGAATACAGAAACCCAAATTGTTTGCTTTACTCACTCCCGAGTATGAATAAATAATTCTACGTTTAAAGCCAAGGTTTCCTCTGGCTGTGGATTCCAGTTCCTTGGGCGTACCAGGATAAGGGGGCGGACTAAGCCCACTGCTCACCTGTCGCCTTCATCCCCTATGCCTCTGTTCCATATGTTTATGCTGGATTAAATGTTGTTGCTGCCAAACTGTAAATGGGGGATAACGCACACCCACATAAAGCAATGCAGATATAAATATGTATGTGTGTTTTATTTATTGTATCTTTAAGCAGAGCTCAGCAGCTGCTAGAGAACAAACCGCCCCCCAAGGGACACCCACACCCCGCCGAACGGCCACCCACTATGTGATAATGAAGTCTAGACCGGATGCCAGAAGTGCGGCGGCATTTGCCATAGTTTTCCCATAGAGCTACAGCTCTCCAACAGCTCTGCTCCGATCAACATGATATCAAAGTCAAGTTTTCCCCGTATTTCTGTGTGTGTGAGTGTGTGTGTGGCGGCTTTGTTTGGGACTTCTGCGGTTCATTACTTCGACCGCATCGTTATCATTTGTCAGGCACAAAGGAGCCCATGTCTGTGGCGTCTATTAATTATATTTGCCTCATCTAATTGATAAAGTGAATGCCGCCAGTCTCAAGGGCCCAAGGTTGTTCATATTTTCGGGCATTTTCGGGCATATGATATGTGACTGGCACCTTTGAGGACCTGCAATTAATTGGCAGGTGCTGGGGACTGCTGCTGCGGTATTCTGGCTCCCAGGGACAGATACGCTTATTTGCATATCACTCATACGCAGTGCTGTACGCACAGAAGCTCATCCCTGAGAGCCCTGGCAGCTGGTGAAAATTGCAATACTCATGCAGAGTGAAAATGGAAAGTGCACATCAGAGTATGAGCATCAGAGAATGAGATAAGACCACTAAATACTGGGAAAATAGCACACTTTCAGCAGGGAAAATCAGTTTGTTGTTGAGATAAAATTAAAAGCACATAAAAGGTTCAAAGCTTCCACTTGGATTGCCAATGGCAACGGTCTGGTCCGGTCCGGTCCCTTCTTTTCCCATGTGTGTGGCCCTCGGGTTTACGCCTTGATGCCTCCATTTCCACTTACTTTAATAGTATTTTGCTCGTTTTTTCCGGCAGCACTTCTGAGCCTCCAGCTACCCTGCAACTGCCCTGCCCTCCACTGCCCTGCCAATGGCTTCATTGAGTTTTCCCCCAACACACTTTTGGGGCACAGTGGCTTCTTGTTGCTGCGGTCGCATTTGATTAAAGTACCGGACCCCGACCCCGACCCTGGCCCGGACTCGGCGGACCCTTCCCGTTGTCTCCCACTCATTGATGAGGACGAGGACATCGATGAGAATGGTCATGTTTGTGCTTGTGCTGTTTTTATGGTCTAACGGATTTTGCTTTTTGGCCTTTCTCCGACCATTCCCCTTTGCCTCGCACAGACTTGTGTTTTTGAAACTTTATTGAAATTTTATTGCACGAAATTTGTGTCTCAACAAGGGCAGCTAGGGAGGGGCAGGGGCAGGGGCAGAGGGATGGGATGGGATACGCTCGAAGGCACTGAATGACCATTAAACGCTTTGTCTACAAAACTGTGAAGCCTTCCAGGAATGTGGGCCAATAGAAAGCAAACAAATATCGCATTATATTAAAAGCAATTTCAACTCCAGCGACAAAATGCCCATTTGACTTACTTCCCAGCTAGAGAAGGGCCCTCGGAGATGGTGGGTGGAGTGTGAGGCACAAGCGATTGCGGCACGTTCCTCAACTTGATATTATAATGGGCTGCTGACACATAGAATATGCAAAATGAGCCAGCCCCCCACACAAATGTGCAGAACAATTTGCAGTAATTGCACAATGATTTCAAGCAGCCAGAAAGCTTTTTGCCTGCAAACAGGAAATTATGTAGAATGCCGACAGTCCCAGTCCCAGTCCCACTCCCACTCCCAGAGCGGCAACTAGGCAGCAGGTGGGCCGATCCGGTGGGCTGGTGGCCTGGTGGGCAGTCGGTCGCTGGGGCATGTGGATTGTGGCAGGTGCTGCTGGTGCAACCTAATTAACGGGAACAATTCAGTCACATTAGCAATGCATATTTACGTTGCAAATGCTCATAATTTGATAACACGGTTGAGTGAATAGCCGCTGACGTAGGGTCGGTTCGGGCTGCGAGGCTGCCGCCTGAAATTTGCACTCGATCAAGTGGAAAATCAAAACTAAAGAAAATCTCGAACCGAAACCGAAAACAAGCCATGAACTCATTCGAAGGGCGACTGAGTGGTCCAGAGGGAGAGGGAGTGGGAGTGCATTCCAAGAAGGAATCGGTGACCAACTCAAGATAACTGACCGCAAAACTGGAAGGACGTTGAATGGCACCAGGATACACACCGAAACTTTCTTTGGTTCAATTTCAAAGTGTCAGATGCAGTCAGTACAACCTGAACACTAACTAGGATAGATCGAAGCCGAGCGGGTGGCATAGCGGGTGGTCCAGTACACCCCCAACCCTCCAGGGGAGCTAAAACTATCCGTGCCCTTTCCCTTTGAGCGGACATGGTTGTATGGGGGAAAAAATGATGGCATATGCCTTAAAGAATCACTCACCGTGTCCGCAAGTGCGTTCGTCTTTGCCTTTTCTCTGGCTTTGGCTTTGGTCACTGACAATCTCTACGAAACTTCCGCTCACTGCCACTGGCGGCCCCTTTTTGTTGCCGTTTTTTCCACCCAATCACCTGTCCAAGTCCAGAGCCAATGACCAATCCTCCAG
This sequence comes from Drosophila lowei, assembly GCA_008121275.1. Classification (NCBI taxonomy): domain Eukaryota; kingdom Metazoa; phylum Arthropoda; class Insecta; order Diptera; family Drosophilidae; genus Drosophila; species Drosophila lowei. The sequence goes on from CM017778.1 coordinate 4,689,873, forward strand.
CCTCCGCAGTGGTTGCACATGCACAGCACAATCAATAGGTTTGTATATCCGTCAATGGCGCAGTCGCTGGGATGTTTCGAGTGGCCAAATGAATTTTCTAAAAGTTTCCTCGCCGTTTTGTGCATTTCCTTTTTTTCGCTTTTTTCATTTTTTTCTGATTCATAGCCCAGAGTTTTTCCCCCAGCAATGATAGTATCAAATTGAGTTCGTTTTTTCTCGCTGGACTTTAAGCTGCTTTAAAGCACAAAAGTGGAAAATCTAGGAAATGGTTGACCCCGAGGGCGATTACAGAAATCGATTGCAGACTACGGTCTTTGAGATTTCTCCCTACTCCTGAAAGATGACAAATCGGCACAGACCTTTCCGTTGGGCATGGGTACCCTAAGCAATTAAATTCAAATCGCGAAGGACCAACAATGAAAGCATAAAAAAGACATCAGAACAAACGAACTTATGGGCAATTTGGGGCCAGCGAAAGAATGAGATGATAAAATTAGGCAACGGCAACAGCAACAGCAGAGGCAGAGGCAGACACAATCAGAGCAGCATCAATGATGATTACGATTACGGATATTATTATGTTAATCGAGATTATGATGACAGTCATCAGCGCCTCATCAGGCAGGCCAGGCCACAATCTGCTCCTGTCCCAGTCCCTGCCACTGCCCCTGTCCCTGTCCATATTCCAATTCAAACTCAACTTCAGCCGGGACACAGACACACAAATCTCTTTATAATCGTCTTGGTTCTGTCTTGACAAGGGAGAGGCTGCCCCAAAAGGGGCGTGCCGTGGTCTGGCTGTGGGAATGGGGGAATGTGGGAAGGAGGGACGTTTTTATGCCTACACTTATAAATTTTTATTTGTTGGCATTCCGCAATTTATGTTATATCTATTCTAGCGCCGGCAACGGAAACTCCTACGAATGCTGTCCGCGGGCAGAAAAAACTGTTTGCCTGTCCGCCTCTCCCTTAGCCAGGTCGTCTGTCTGGTTGTCCGTCTGTCAGTCGGTAAGGCCGTCAGTCTCTCTGTCCATTTGTTGGTGTGCTCAAAGCTCTGTCAATGGCTGGAGGGCGGCTGGCTGGAAGAGCGTCGGGCTGCCATTCCCAGCCGGCTACACTTTGAGAAAGTTTTCAGGCCTCAATGTGGGCATTGAGTCCCGTCAAAGGGCACTTCAATGAGCCGAAGGGGGGGAGTGGAATCTGCCAAGAGGCCAAATCAAATTATGTCCACTTTGTTGTCCTGACAGCATGGACCTGACGGAACAAAGAACGTTATGCCCGAGATGTGCTCATTAGGTCTGATATGATGATCTGACTGTCATCTTATTGTGCTCGTCATTAGAAGTGCGTGTTCCGGTTTCTTTCTGAAGACTGAGGACTGAGCACTGAGCACTGAGCACTGAGCACTGAGGACTGACATCGATGCGTATGCGCAATATGTATTTTGCAATTTCAAAGTTCGACGGACCCTCTTCCACGGGTATACGAGCACGGGGAGCATTGGCTGAAATAAGTTTTTTCTTCGACTTTCAGAAATTCCTGCCGCCGGTTCGTGCCCCGGCCGTTGTAATGCTGGGAATGCTGTTTGTGATTTTTCTTGCTTGCCCTTTCTCTTTGCGCATTTTTTACCGTGTCGCAGCAGTGCTTTCCCCTCCTCTTTCTCCCATTCGCTGTACCTACTCCGCTGTTTGTTTTCTCGTGTTTCCGCTGCTCATTCTTTGCCGTTTCTCCGAAAGTCACTCACGCGTAAGGCGCGTTGCGTGCTTTATGAATCTGCCCTGGGTTCCTTCTCTATTACGAGTACGAGTACGAGTACGAGTACCTTCTAGACAGCTTCAACTTACTTCTCTCCCCCTCTCCCCCTCTCGTTCTCTCCACCTCTGAGCGACTCTTCTCCATTTTCTTGGTCGTGGCGTCCTCCTACTTATTTCCGGGTGATTTTCAACTGCGTCCTTTGTGCCTTCTGCAGAGCACCATTTCCTTCTCGGCACTCTTGTTTATTAAGTCTAATTCAATTCTGTGTGAATTGTATTTGTTGCTTACATTAAGGCGCATAGTCCTGGTCTCAGCTTCGTCTTGAAGATCTAGGGTTCGTTCTCAGGAGCACTGGGAAGGGCTGAGAGCGGAGGGCTGTCGTCGCAGTTGTAATTACACACTTGCCCATTTCGGGAAGGGAGGGCGAGGGAGTTCCTCAATGAAGGTTTTTAATTAAAACTTCGATAAATAAGCTCAATTTATCCAGGAAGAAATTTAGAATTTAACAAAGGCAAGACAACGCTCTCTCCTATGTCTCTGCTGTGTCTCTCCTGTGTCTCTCCATGTCCCTCCGTGTCTCTGCCTCTCACCCGCTTGTGTGCATTTCTTTGAGAGTGCAGATTTCCCCCATTTTAATTGAAATTTACCAAGGCAAGGCGGAGACATGCTTGGCTACACCGAGGCGCAGGCAGAACGAACAGGATGCCAACAAAATTAATTTGACAAAGTACATTTCAGAGGAGAGGGGCAAAAATCGTAAATAAATATCTATAATATTGCAACGGCCACATTTGTCCTGGCTCCAGCATTTGCAAATGCATTCCTGCTCTGATTTGGGCAATTTGAAAAGACTTGATTGCATTTGCATCCCATTCAAATCTGTGTGCACTCCGCTTTTCTTCCAGTTGAGGCATAAAATGTGACAAGTGCGTTCGGGTGGGACGACAATATCTCCACAATTGTTTCAATTATTCAAAATGCGAATGAAAAGCGAACAGCAACATGCATATAAATTCGAGTTAGCATGGGGATCCCAAGGAGGGGACTCCCCTGACTGGAGGAGAACAAGTGCTGTTAGGGTGGCTCATGAATTTTTATCGTTCTTGACATAAACACACACACAGAGCCCCAAAGACAAAGAGAGCGAAAGAGCGAGCGCCAAGTAAGCACACATGAGCTGCCAAAATTGCTAGACACACAGAGACACAGGACACAGAGACACAGGACACAGTGAAAGTGCCCCCAAGTGGATCGGAGACGGGGACAAGTCAAATCAATTGACGCCAAGACGCATCTGCACACAGATTCAGACACAGACATGGCCATTTTTATTGTCATTGTGTTTTCCATGTGTGCGCGCGTGTCTGTGTCTGTGTTTGTGTGTGGGTGAGCCATACGATTAACCTACAAACGGAGGCAGGAGGGGCAAAGTCGCAAAACTCTGTGACAGGACCACATGCAACTGCAACAGTTGCACACACAGCCAGCCATACATGCCCCACGGCCCGACGGACGTGGGGATGTGTGTTACGACCGACCCGACGGCGGCGACATTCGTGAACCAGGTTTACACTCTTTTGGCCAAAAGGCAAACACAACGAGTGGCGGCAAGTGAGTAAGTCCCTTTATGCCGGTCTGTGTCCCCTCCCACTTACCCCGTTTTCCTCTCACCCCCTCCAGTGTCTCTGGTTTGTTTGTGTTTAATTTGCGGTTCAACAGATGCTGACAGTCGATGACAGGGCAACCCCTCGGGGCACCGACTGCAGCGCGAAAAATCTACTCTTGCCCCAGCTCCAGCTCCAGCCCGAGCCCCCGCCCCAGCCCCAGTCCCTAACACCGCTCCCTTTCGCGCCTGATTAAGTTTTTGCATTAATTTTCTTGCATCCTCGATGTCCGCCACCCCCCAGATCGGAGCTTTAGTCGTCGTCCTCGTCCTCGCCTTGCTCCGCCTTGTTTGCTTAGCCATTAGCCGTGGAAGCTGTGACCCGCGTGGCACGGCTCTGGCTTTGAGGTTGCGGGCGGGCTCCTAGCCGTTTACTGACCTTTCTCTCCGCAGCTTCTTTTTCGGCTTCTGCCAGATTTTGCCTTGCTGGCTTTTCACGCTTCGGCTGCAATCAAATTTATAGGATGCCCCCTGAAACTTCTCCCCCTTCATCAGCAGCACACAAATCGCACAAAGTCGATTACGAAATTTGCGTGCGGAAGGCAACCTTTTCTTGATTGCGAAAGCGCAGAGGATTCGATTAGGATACGATTGCAGCAGTCGATATGGCCAACAGGAGCGATAGATTGAGGAGTATACACTCGTACACACCATAAAATGTGAAATGTAAGCACCTTTTGATGGCACTCGTTTGACCAACTCAATTATGGAAATTTCTCCTGTTGCTGCCGTTTTCCGCTCTCCAATTAGCCACATGGCTCGAATCCAATCTAGACCAAACTCTTGTTCCAACTTTCCATTGTTTCTAGTTGCAATGCTGCGATGTGGCTGCGGTTGTGGCAATAGCAGAGTTTGCTCATTAAGTCCTCGCTGAGGACTCACTCCGCTGCCCTCTCCGGACTGGGAGTGCGCCAAGTGTAAAGTGTTTGCCCAAGTGGCGGACGGTCAAAAGAACGCGACCTCGCCCCCTCAAAGCTTATTTTTAGACGCGAGTACCTCAACAAAGTTTTTAATAACACTTAAGTCGAGCAGATAAAGGTGTGCGCCAGGATATTCGCCAGGCACTGGGATAGGAGGAGAGGTGGCAGACACACACTTGGACCTAGCTCCCTGGTCGCTGTTCTCGTCGGTCATTTGCTGTGATTAGTATAAATGTGTAACAGGTAGTGACCCATTTTCCTCACACCATTGAGCCAGAAAGAGGATAAGGCCTTAAAGACCAGCCACCGCGGTGCACCGCGAGGAAAGTGCTCAGGTTACACTCAGCGGATAAGAGAGCATCGGACACTGCTCTGACAACCGACAAAACAGACAACCGATGTTACTATGTTTTCGAAATTTCGCACTCTTTTTATTACAAAAATCTGGGATAGGATAGAAATTAGGATTGTTATATTGATTTCTTGATTTTTCTCAGTGTAGCTCTGGGTCTGCGCTTGCGAGAGTTTGTGTGTATGTCTGCCAGAGATGCTCGCGTGAATTGAATCCACTTTTTGAAGCCAGCAGCTCGTTTCACGAAGATTAACATCAAGCACACCTCTGGGGGCGTCATGTGTGCGTGGGGGGCGTGGGAGGCGTGGGCGGCGTGTTAGACGGAGCCATAAAGAGCCGCCATCATCGCTGTAATCAACACTTTAAGGCCAACACGCTTGTTGGCCCCGTTTTGGGGCCACCACTTTGTAACCATGAAGCTGTGTCGACGACCCTTAGAGCGACGAGAGAAAGGGGTACGGTGCGACGGGACGCCAGCCTGACCAGAATCGACATTGGTATTGCCACCAGCCTCATAAAATAATTTGTTTATAGCTGCGACCGTTTTTGGCCCCATTAGCAGTTCAAATCCATGGCAATAAATCTCCGAGCTGGAGGCAGGCCAGGCGAACTCCTTTGCACCACGTACTTTGCAACCCAACGCCTGATGCCAGATGCCAGATGCCAGATGACGCGTGGCCCGTTTGTGTGTGCAACATAAAAGCGTATTTTATGATTTAAGCACCACAAAGCCACAGGACGCACAGCGCACGGCGTAGACACACATGCGGAAAGTTAATCACACATAAAATGTAATACTTTACTATAATACATTCGACACTGGGCCCAATAAAGTTTCCCAATTGTGGGGCTGGCTCAATTTCGTCGTAACACAAAATAAATTGCATTTTGTGGATTTTGTATTAACAAATTGCAAACAAATCAAGTTGCCCCTAAAAACAATCTCAATTAGTTGTGGTCCGAGTGCTGTTGGCCACAGCATTCCGGCCAGAGCCAGTCCAAGTATTTGGGGCCCAACCTAAGTTCACTCGAAGAAAAGCAGGGAGCGAATGAATACCCTTCTATCTAAGAAAGAAGTTCAAGGTATCTTTGAGCCTCACAGCTTAAAAATCGTACACTCCATCATATCATCCTAGAAAACCAGAAAGAAGAGATAGGTATTTTCGTGATAAACCATGGAATAACACCCTTCTTTATTGCTAATCGATCCACGCAGGGAGTGTGTGCCATCAATCCTATGTGGCACATATTTCTCGCTGTGTGGCTGCAGACAGCTAAAGGTCAACGCATGTCCATCATCCGTAACAGAGGCAGTCCACAGGGCCCTGGTGTGATCGAGCGGAAGTACGCAACCTCACACACACACACGCACAGACACACACACACACTCACGTACATATTCGGGACCCCAAGCCCTGGAAAACTTTTCTGCGGAAGCTTTTGTGAGAGCCGCTTCGAAGAAGTTTTGATCTGCCTGCGGCATTTGAGGCATTTTAATCAACTATGGGCCACAGAAGGCAGCTTGGCAGGGGGCTAATAAATATTGGGAAACTCTCTGGCCCCCAGTGATTGACGTGGCCTGGAAGACTGGACTGTGTCCAGATGCAGATAGGAAAGTTAGCTTGCCATTCACAAGTGACAGACGGACTGTATCTACATATCTGTCTTTTCCGTTGTAATCCCCTAGGGATACTGGCAGTTTTTAAGCTAGAGAGTCAGTCGGGGGCTGTTATCATGTCACATGCTCTATCTCGCCATTGCACACAAATCCTTGACTCCTTGGGTGCATCCTTCTGCCCCATTGGTGTGGGAAGCAGGCAAATGTGCTCTTGATGACATTTTAAATGCCGTCCGTCGTGTCAAGGAATGCCAATGCAGCAGAAGCATCAGCACTAGCATCAACAGCTCTGGCCTGATCCCGATCCGACCTTCAGGAAACTAATCAATAGGCCCCTTTCCCCTATTTTCAATTCACGTGTTTCCAGCTTATGATTCCGTTTTGGCTTTTGGCCTCAAACGAGGGCTCAACTCATTCGTAGAAATCGAAAGGGAAAAAACATAAATTGGTTTTCAACAAAGCTAGCTAAAAAAAAAAAGAATAAGAGGGACGCACCATTTTTCTGCTTTCATTTCTGGGATTTTTCCCTCTTGTCTGTTGTCTGTTGCTCCTGAAAACATTTGCAGTTTTCGGGTGCTCGAGCAGACACGTCCTGCAAAAGTTTCCAGAGGCCCTTCGCTCTTTGAGTTGTTGATGACATATTTGGGTGCCAGATAGAAACAACAGAAAATGTCAACAGCAGGAACGATTTCACTTGCGGAAAACAGGAAAAATTAATTCAAGTTCCGCTCGCTCCTTCAGCGCGCTGTGCTTTAAAATGTAAAGCGAAAACTTTTGGCTGGTTCCGCAGTTCTTTTGCAATATATATGTGTTATTCTCCCCGGCCCCGGCCCAGGCACAGATGTCGTACTCGTACTCGTAGGTTGCCTACTGTCTTGCGACTTCTGCGTGGGCCTAGCAGATTTAATTAAATTTTTCTGTGTAGCGGAAAACATTGTCAGGGCTGCTGCGTGTGCCAAAGTTCGCCTGGTTGCTGGGGCATTCGGCAGTGAATTAAATTCTAAGAAAGATAGTCCCCCATGGCATACGCATATTGATATTCCCATCTAAGCTTATAATTTTCCCCTGCCCTCCTGCCCTTCCATGCAATTAGCGTCTTGACTCCGATGCATTCAGGGTTTCTCTCCAGCTTGTAATATTCGACGCTTGTCGTGCCTTCTTGTATTTTAATTATCAACGGCTAACTCCAAACTTACCGCCTAAAACTAGGCCGTAACAAAAATTCGAGTTGAAGATCTTGTGAGCTTTGATAAAGCTTATCCACAGCTGTTTTGCGACCAAGTGGCAACACTTTGATATGCAATTTTTCTGCCGTGCACTATATTTTATTAAATATTGCTGTGGCTGGATTCTGTATAACAGAAAAAGACCATAGAGAGAGTGGAAAAAAACGTGGGTTTCTGTACCTAGTAGTCCCAGCCTCTGTCTTTTTCACCTCGTGGCCGTCAGAGTGACCGGCAGTGAAAAAAGAAGTCTTCTTGAGCTGACCCAGTTCTCTAAAACAAGGTCAAGCCAAAGTCAAAGTCTAGTGCAAGTGCCAAGTGCGGCTCAAAGTGATCATTGAATTTGAGTGGACGCGCCAGTTATATATCGCCAATACTGGGGCGGCCGTTCGACCATTTGGAAAACGAGCGGCCCCAGTGTATTAACATTTTTCGAAACAGTGGTGCAATTCTGTTGAGGTAATTATCCACCCAGCTGCAGCGACCCGTTGAAAAATGTTCTGTTCTTTTCGCGTAGGATTAGCACCACTAGTATCTACGTATTGAAACGCTGGTCTAGAAGTTACGGATTGGTTATTCCCGGAGACCTCTATTGGCCACGTGCCCGTACCACCGTTCGGTAGCCGAGGGCATGGACTTGCTCCTCAAGTAAACCAGATTGGTGTGCTCTGCAATCTTCGCCTGGACAAGTTCGACCCATGGGGATGAGCTGAGTGACTCTTCAATTAAACCAGTCGCCCCACGAGCAATCCAGTGTGCGAGTGTACCTAACCTCACGCCGCAGATGGACCGCGGTCATTGACCCCTGACATCGAAAGCAGCAGATGTTACCTGCGCCCGGTACAATCGTGTGCCCCCTTCCGACCTCGAGTAGGAACGCGGTCTCCAGCCGGGAAGCATCGAACCCGCCTCGGATTTAGTTATATTTTCTATCTTTCTTTCGAAATTAGACCCGATATGCGAAACCCTTTTTTTTTATCCGCTTTCTGTTTAGCAATGTTCTTTTGATACGGCAAAAATGTGCAAAAGCCAATTAAATCCGGTATAAACAAAAAGGGAATTCCTGTCCATGGGCTAAGTCGAACTGGAACAAATGAGTAGTGTATTAATACCGATTATTTTTACAGTTTTTGATTTTGGTTGCCACGCATTCATCTCATCATCTATGCAGATAATCATCACAATCACACACATCATCATACTCATCCACCCATCAAATCACCTCATCCAACACACAACGAAAGATCTTTCTGCGTGGGAGTCAAAGTTATTAATCGTCTCGTAAGTGATTATAATAAAAAACAAGTAAGCCATCTGAAAAGAATGAATGTGCGGTAACTATTCGTTGGTCTTCAACCATGATCACGGTTTTATACACGTATTACTCATGCCTTTAAACGACTTTCCATATACCCGATTTTTGTCTGGTTTTGGCACTGACCAAGTTAACGTAATGACATTTGAAGTTTTCTTGTTCCTATGATGAACCCATAACCTATCTCTTGCATCTATATATACATACTACTAATAATTTTTATAGATTTAAGATCATTATACCCTACCTCGCCCCTATGATACTCTTTCCCCCTTATATGCTGTATAGTAATACCCTATAAATGTAAGACGATACCGAATAGCAGGCTTATATTAGGGACTAGATTCTATTAGCGTTAGGTTTTATAGGAATTTAAATGAAGAATTATGGATTGTTTAAATAAAGTTAGTTTGGAAATGAACCAAGGCTAAATATATTATATCGGAACCATGCAGCCGCGTCTGACGGAGATGTGACCCACCGCAGTCTTTGTTGGAGGGATCCTGACGATTAATAGGTGGCCCTGAAGGATCATGGTAGGGTGGGCGTTCTCGCCAATGGGCGATACCGCAGCCGACAAAGATCTGACCGGTGATCTTCTTCGTTTACGCGTACATGCTGATCTGTCCCTTTGACCCCCCTGTATCCCGCTTCCTAGTATCCTTTCCCTACTCGTACGCGATTTTTTTTATAAATTCTTATCTCGACCATTTGCCAGAGCTCTAAATGGGTAGTAAAATGTCCTCCATGCCCACACCCCGCCGACCAGAGACAAAAGCCGAAGCCAGCGCGTACTTCCTACTCCCGTTTAGTTATCATCAGCTCCTATAACCTGTACGTTGTATGCTACAAGCTCTAACGCACTACGAGTGCTTTACATCGCATTCACATCGCAGCCAGTGCAAACACGTATATTCCTGGCCCCCTCTACGCCAGGTCCTTTGAGAGCAATGCAGATGAACATGCACTCCCCACACCCACATGTGTGGCCGGCAGCGCAGGGATTTCCAAAACGGGTGAAACGAGGAAAATGTTGTGTGGAGTAACAAACTTCACTGGCAAACAGATTTCCCATTAAAGTTCATCATCACCACAATGTAAAATGGCTGTGAATTTGCATAGATACCGTACCTTCCAGACATGCGGCAGAGGCAAACAAACGAGCAATAATCTTCGTTATTTTCCAGTATCAGCCTGCAGATAAGCACTCCATTAGTATTCCAGAAGGAACCCAGCAATTAGATATCCTTCCAGCTGGCTCACCTGTCCGTAAAGAGCACCTGGCACGCAGGATAGAGAGAGTTCACCTGGCTGTCTGTTCGTGCCGAACAGAAGTGAAGCAACGTTCAGCAATCGGAGCTGGTCTGTCGCCTCTGGTGGCACAGACTGCCCAAGCATCTGTGGCACGGGAGCAGTTTGTTAGTTCCCCGTGTGCATTTATTAGCATTGGAGTAATTAGCGCCTGATGCACGCCGTGCACCTAAACTCTGAAGTTATTATCTCCTGGCAGGTGTTGAATATTCAGTTACGTATTTATCAAAATGTTTGCCAGCTATGTGCAGTGTGGGGCGTGCCGACCCCAAGCCCCCGCAATATGTGCACTTGCCTGGAATAGATTGCATTTTCCCAGGAAACCTAATTATATCATGCTGCAATTAGAGGAGGTGGGTGGAAAGCAGACTGCCGTGTAGTCGTGCGAGTGTAGCCGGCGTGCTGCCCAGGTGCAAACTGCTCTTGACTTGGAAAAAAGCTTGAAAATTGAATTGGCTCCGTGCACTTAGCATGCAGGAGTACATGTACGAGTACTCCCACGTATAGACATGGTAAAGGGCCTTCCGTATCCTTTGCCCCGACTGTAGTATCTGTGTGTTGTTTCATAAGCCAGATGTTCCATCTGCTACTATGTTTAGAATGCCTGAATAGCGCACAAGTACGCTCTTCATCCATACCTGCACTCGGCGGGCGGGGCATCCACAGCAGCACTCCACCCGCTGCATCCTAGTGGACTGCGATGATTTAGATGGCTGGATGCTGGATGCTGGCTTCTGGCTTCTGTATCGATGTGGGTTTATTTGGACTGCACTACACGCTTATCTGATTTGCGAGGCAAGCACGTGAGCCGATTATGATTACATACGAGTGGGAGCCGCCATTGCAATTGCAGTTGCAATCATGCTGCTGCTTTTGCAGATACTTTTGGTTCGAGCTGCGCAATTTGTTGAGCATTCCCGGCAGCAAACAAATCTTGCATTTGGAAATAGGAAAAAATTGAATTGGAAGCCGAAGATTAAATTTTACCTAAACATTTCCTGCTTTTTATTTACTTTTAGCACATCGCGGCCACCCTCGAGCGGATGCGGAAGTCGCTAAAGCGGAAGTCCGCTCTGTTCTAGCTGTTGGGGAAATGGCAGAGGTGAAAGCGGTGCCAGAACATCAACATTAAAACGGAGAGCGGAAATCAAACTAAAGTGTGGCGCCACACTCGGACTCATAATGCTCGAACCCAAGCTGCTCCAGAAACAGAAACACACGAGCAATAAAACATAATGCTGAAGCAGCAGTAGCTGGAGCCGGAGCACTGAGGCAGAAGGAACACACACAAATGTGCACAGAGCCAAAGGCATTCCATTGAAAGTAAACGACAAAGAAGGATCCTCTTGCACCAAAGCCTGGAGCAGGGCCCTCTCAAGTGAGGCCAATTCCTTGAGCGACAAACGATTTACAGTCTAAACAGACGACGACGACGACGAGGACGACGACGAAGACAAAATGGCGGACTTGGAACGCATACGCCTCGTGCTGCTTGGCGGGGCCGGAGTGGGCAAGAGCTCCATTGTAAAGCGTTTCCTATTTAAAACCTACACAGACAAGTACCGCGCCACCGTCGAGGATCTCTACAACCGCGAGTACGACCTGGGTGGCGTCACGTTAAAGGTGAGTCTCTGTCCGGGTCCGGGCGGGCACAAGTCCGGGAACAAAGCGCTGCCATGCTGCTAGTGTAAATATGAAAAAAGTCTGGCTATGCTAGGGGTTCATTGTAGTTACTTGCTGACATTTGAAGAGGACCTTTGTTTTCCGTCGCGTATTGTTCGCTTGCTCTCAAAGTTGATAAGTCAAAGTGCAAGCCTGCAATTAGAGGCGGACTTCATTGAACCAATCAAAGTGGCCATCAACTGGCAGAAATGCTGCACGTAAGCACATTAATTAGGCGGAAATCTACTAATTGGATGTCTGGAGAATTGCCTGTCCAGAAGTCTCAGACAGCATCACTACCTCTAGGCATTAAATTCCATATGCAAAGTATAAGCCTAGACACGTGTGCTCCTTGGTTTCCCTGGTCTCTCGGCAATGGAGTAGAAGGGATGACGCCCTGGGGGTTGTGGCTTTGAGTACGGTTGCTCATTGCCTGTTCTGTCTCTGCCCGAGGGCATAAATGAGCAGGATTACACATACATGTATGTACATATAATCGTATATTTAAGAGGAAAACGAAATTGAACGAATGACCTTTTCCTAATTTAAATGCACTTAAGGCGGGCCTAGTAGGCGGAGCAGCAGCCGTCAACAGCTCTTAAGAAATTTCAATTATCTCATCTAACATCTCTTATCCGAATCCGAAATTATATGCTCACACTGTAGTTCCTACTTCTTACCGCTTATTTTGCAATGCTTCGCTCGTTTCTTGGTCAGTAAGAAGTATCATCGAACGCGGAGTACACGGAATTGTCCACGAGAGGGCAACATCGGTTCGCTTTACCTAAAGTTTGTACAGTTTAGTTTAACTCCAAAAAAGCATCGAACAATGTGGAGTGGTAAATGTGGAGTCAGAGTTGTTGATTGTCACCTATGTTAATTGTTTTTCGTGGAGTATAAGTATCTAGGCCTCTCTTTCACGCGTCCTTCGTTTTGTTTAAGGATCTGGATGAACCAGTACTCGACAAGAGGATCATTAATCACGCTCAAAGCATCGGAAAGACCATTGGGAAATCTGTGCAACTTTCCACACAGCGATTCCCTTAAAAAGATAGCTGAACAAATTTTATGGGGACTCCAAAAGGGGTCTTCAAAAGGTTCCTTATGGGCAGATCGATAAAGTCAATAGTCAAAGTCAATATATTATATATTCTTTCTTTTTGGCATATTTTGATGCCGAAATGCTTATATTGTGGGTTTTGTGAAACTGTCAAATTCTGTCAACTGTCAATCTCAAAGTACCTTCGATTTCCGCTAAATAGTTCGAATTAAGAATAATGTGATGAAAGGAAAAACAAAGCACAGAATCTCAGAGGAACATCATTCTTCATTTCCCCCAACCAAGTAAAATACAAAGATTGGTAGCGACTTACATTCAGAGCATCGTTCAATGGTTCAAAGAAGCTCCAACACTAGAAGGTTCGAGCACAATAGAATATAAAAACGTGGAAAATATAAATAAAGAAAAATAATATATATGAAAAACCTATAAATTAAATACTAAAGTCAAGAAAAACAGTAAAAGACACCCATACCGTACAGTAATCCCATAATGTTGTGGCGTTGAATATTATTTGCTGTTTCCTTTTACTGCGTTGTTGTTGTTTTGAATGTTGCTCACGCTAAAAGACACACAATTTTAAGCACTTAAAAAATAATTAAAGAATGGAATATCACAAACGCGCAAATACACCCCAAGACCCCGTAAAATCTTTCAATCAATCGATTGCAACCAACACTTATTTGTTTCCATAACAGCGGCTCTACATTTATACCCCATACTCAGCTGGTACATATATGTATACACATATATATTTATGAGCTATTTTTATATCTGTCTCTTGTGTTCTCTTCTCACAAAAAGACCAGCCGATTTATCTCGCGCTCCTCCGCCGGAACGCGGGCACAGCACGAAGAAGTGTGTTTTGCGGTGTTTTCATTCTCGTGTCTTCAAAATTGTGGATGCCACAGATTTTCGTCCTTTGTGGGGGCGTAAGGATGCAAAATTTGGATGATCCAGCTCTGAGGTCTAGGCGCTCACCGGGACGGACAGACAGACGGACATAGAAATAGATCAATAGAAACAGATTACATAGAAAGAGATCAAGAAAATATATACTTTATAGGGTCGGAGCCGCTTCCTTCTGGATGATTGACACATCTACTTTCACCACAGATCTAACATACCTCTATACTCTTCGAGGATCGGTTCTAATATCGAATCGATTGGAGTTTGGAAACAATTGACTTACATATTTGCACAAGAAAAAATTATAAACAACACTAAAACACAAAACACACAAGACTCCCCAAATTCTGATCGAGCACCTTTGCAGAGCGACAAAGAAATAATGCCATGGTCAAGCGCACTCTTTATTTATGTACGTTATATCGAAAATTCGTAATATAAATATAATATAGATAACTTCGTTGTACGGAAGTTCGTAATAGAGAAGCTTTACTCTAAATATATCGTATATATTTTATAATTTTTCAAAGCGAAGCTAACGTTGTTTCAAGTTCAGATCCGGAATCAGGACTCCATAAGAATCGAATGCATTCGAGCATGGCTGGATACATCTTTGATGTCGAGTACTCGTCCATATATATGTACAATATATGCCCTGTGAATTGTGTAATTTGAGACACTTTAGTTAACTTTCCCTCCAAATAGAACCAAAACTAGCCAAATATGGTGGGAATCGAGAGATTTCCGACCGAATAGACAGCACTGGCATCTGTCACATTCTAGGGGCCTTGTCATGGCTGGGACCTTCCTGCTCCGATGGCACATCTCCTTCCTCCTCCTCCCTTGTTAGTGTTTAAGCTGATTATTTGCTGTTCAAACTTGTCTTGCACCGCAAGCACACTGCGTTAGTACGAGTAGTACGGGTATATCCGGGAAAAGTTGGGGCAGAAAGTTGATTAATAGGTGTACGGGAAAGGGCGCTGTGCTGGGGGAAGATGAAGGTGACGTTGCCATCATCACCATCATCATTATGATCATCATAATCGGCGTGGATGTGGATGGGGATGCTGGCAGAATTGATGTTGAAAGGCGACATCGACACTGTTGGTGGTGGCGTCGTCGCCAAGTCTCGTTCTGGGGCTCCCTTTCCAGAAAAACGTCGTTTTAATTAATTTCATTTTAGCGCCCAATGGCCATCTTAAGGACGCCAGGTAGGGCGTGGGCTGAATCTTTGTGTCCAGATTGAATTCCACTCGAGGGCTGTCAGTAAGGCTTAAAGTGATTTATGCAATCTCCAACGGCAAAATGCATCCAAATCAATTTTACCTAGAACATTTTGCCTCCTGCTTGGCTCCTGCTTGGCTCCTGCTTCTACACGAATGGCTTCATCTACTAATGTTGCTGCTGTCGAGGCTCTGCCTAATGGCCTCTACTCGAGTTGGGAAACAAGAAGCAACTGCAACCCGCTGTGACTGATGGTCGGAGCTGCGTGTGGCCATCAAATGGGAACATTACATTGCACTAAACGATTTTCTGCTCCTAAAAAGCAATTTTGTGTCGTACGAGCGAGTGTGTATGACGCAGCTATCCAGCTATGAACTCGATGCCTCCGAACCGAACCAAACCGAGCCGAACAATGAACAAGGAACAATGCCTGCCACATGACACGAGGAGAATTGGTGTCGAAAATCTAAATTGTGTCATTTCGTAAAGTGTTTTTAATAAAGTTTACTCATTCCGGCCAAACAATGCGTTACAAATTTGCGTCACAATAGCCAAGGCTGATTGGGGAGCAGCAGCAGGGCAGGGGACGCTGGAGGCCTGGAGGCGCCGCGGAGAGCAGACACTGACACTGCTAAACGTTTGGCTTTGGCGTTGGCGTTGGCGTTGGCCTTAACACGCTGTTGACACTGCGGCTGGGAACAATGCATATCGCGTATACGCCACGCAGCACGCTATACAAAATAACAGATGCCGACACTCGGGATTAGGTGGCATCAAGTGAGCATTGAACGCGGCACGAGGCACGAACCACGAACCATCACCCAGACACCGACACCACCACGGGGTACTCGTCCTTGTCCTAGGCATGGAAGAAGGCTCGCTCTTCTCTTTGCATTTAAAATGGAGAGTCTTTACAGAATTTCAAGGTTAAAAGAAATGGCAGTTTTTTCTTTAATAAAATTGCGGGAAACCCAATTAAAATCTGCCCATCAAATATGAAACCGAACGGGGTGTGGGTGCCGGTGCGGGTGCGGGTGCGGTCTGCAATCAAATTTGAGTCATGGAATATTTCATTACACGTAATTTTTGCTCATCAATATTGCATGCTCCGCCTCTGTTGCAGGTGGACATTTTGGACACGTCCGGTGACATGCAATTCCCCGCCATGCGACGCCTCTCCATTGCCACGGCGCACGCGTTCATGCTCGTCTATGCCGCCACATCAGCGCCCAGCTTCCAGTGTGTGAAGCAGTGCTTCGAGGAGATCCGAGAGCAGCGCGGTGACTTCCAGGTGAGTGCTGCACCCAAAGTTGCAGGTTGAGATGCAGGGGGACTCCTGCATTTTGGATGTAATCAGCGGTGCGGGCTGAAGAGCTGTAGTACAAGAGAAATCACTCATACGCAGTGTGATGGCCCCAGCCCGCAAAGCAATTAAAAATGCTCTCATTTGAGGCGGAGCGCCAGCAAATGAGAGATTAGGCCCGCACAGAGCTCTTGTTCTCCAACTCTGCAGCTGGTTGCTGTTATTGTTTTCCTATTCGCTTTTCCGTTTCCGTTTTCCGCTTCGCGCTGCCATTGTTCCCGAGTGTCAATTATCGCGCACTTTTCCCCTCCTGCGGGAGGCGCGGGAGCCGCGGGAGCGGGTCTTTGTTTGTGCCGGGGCTTTCAGCTTCCAGACCTTGGAGTACAATTGGAGCTGCCGCTAATACTCGTACTCGAGTCTCTCTGCTAATTCCCCCTTTGTCGCCTTGCAGGACATTCCTATTGTGATTGCCGGGAACAAAGCCGACCTGGCCCCCACCCACAGGGAGGTCAAGCAGGAGGAGGTGACAGATTGGGTTTTCTGCGAGCTGCCGCGCTTAAGGTAAGTCCAGCCATTAATTCAACAAAATACGAGTATACGTAATTCCCCAAATAAAATTGTACAACAGCTGCGGCAGGCGGCAGCAATTAGGGACCAACAAAGCCAGGGCCGGGGCAACCCCCGAAACCGCACAACCACCAAAACAGCTGCAATTTTCATAAGTAACGCAACAAAGTGGAATTAAAAAAGCTCCATAAATTGTACGAAACAACCCCTTCCCTTCCAGCCCCCAACGCCCCTCCAACCGAACCATTCAAATAGCAAGAGAAATGCCAAATGGAAAAGTGCAAACTGCAAACAGCAGAAGGCAAAGGGCAAGCGGCGCAATTAAATTGCTACAAATGAAATTAAGCGACGGCGAGCGTGACAGCAGGCAGAGCAGTGGAAGGGAGCCTTTTGCCACCGAAATCAGTTGCATTGTCCGAGGATGGGGTTGCGGTGCTCATTAAGTGGTATTTGTTGGCATAAAAATGTCCCATTCCATGGCCAGCAGTAACAGTTGCAGTAGCAGAGCCTGATTAAGATCCTGCTCGAAAACAGCGATTCGCTTTTCAACATTTCGCAGGAAATATTCCCACCCAATAGCTCCTAATTGGCCATGCTCGGTGGCAATTGGTGTCGCTGTCGCGTACTCCCATTGATACCTACAAGTATGACATGCATAAGTTTTACTTCCATTTACTTCCAACTGCATTCACTGATAGTCTGTCCGACTGCGAGAGAGAGGACAGGAGTAGGATATTGCCGGAATATCTCTTTAAGGCACTACGCGATCTACTGGAACTGACCTGATTAACTTTTGTGTTTTCAACATCAACACTTTTAATGCATTTCTCGCGTGACAACTGGCCCTGAAAGGGGGATTCATGTCGTCTCCCATGAAAGAGCCTCGCACTTGCCTCCACCGAAGGCAGTTTTCATGTTGTAATTGCGACCTTAATAAACCGCAAACCAGGACTCGTAAAAATCACTTACAATCACATACGTGCCTGCCGGCCTGGAGGGGCTTGGCATAATTCCATTTAAGGTGAGGAGGAGGAGGAGCGACGCTGAACCAAGTCCCGGGGCAGCGGATAGAGGAGGCGTGTCGAGGCCGGCTCGTGTTGCGGGTAAAACATGCGTGCGTAAACTTATTTAAAAGCACCAGACACCACACAGAAGGCGCACTCAACCGAAGAATGGAGATGGCAGAGGATGAAGCAGGACACGAGACACAGGGCACAGGACACAGGACACGGGACACGGGTGGCAGAACACAGTACTCACGCCAGCAGACTATTCGCGTTAGCATTACATACAAAATCCCTGCTGGATTAAACATTTACGTAGATTGATGGTGCGGTTTTGGGTATGTCGGGCTGGGTCGGGACGCGCCTTAACCCTTCGGCCACAATCTCGCACCTCAACACAGCTCAACCGCAGCCCCCATCCCCATATCCACTCCCACTCCGCTGCCACAGCCCCACAGACTTGACGTGGCAGTTTTGTGAAGCATTCTCCAGCAGCAAGCGGCAATGCAATTTGTTGCTCTGCTGATGCTACCTGACCGCCTGTCCGACTGTCCGACTGTCCGACTGTCTGTCTGTCTGCTCTGTCTGCGGTTAAACGCTACGAGAGTACGCCACTCCAAGTGGATTTATCAGCCTGACTGAATATAGATAAATATAGGTATGTACGTATAGAAACTGTGTACTCACGTGTAATTGTTTTGCTTTGTCAAAGGTGGAACATTGTATTTATACAGCATTTAATTGCAAAGTCATGCGCATTTCCCTGGCCATATTTATTCTAGTAATATGAAAAAGCATTACTGCGGCTATGTGGCCAACTTTGGCCATACCTTGATTTACTGCCGTGGCAGTTTATGGCATTAACAATACAGGCATCTACATATGTGTTTGTGTTGCCCACTCGGCCATGGCAATTAAATGAAAATCTGTGGATTAAATACATAAATACATAAATATTAATTCTTTTTTGCTGTTGAGCGAGCCGTAAAGGTTTTAAATTGTGTCCCAAAGCCACTCTCCACAGGTCTTGCGAGTAGTATTGCATTAATATTTAACGAAATTAAATTCTCAGAAAAGTATTCTTGGAGCTTCGATATTGTTGGCATATTTCAAAAGCTTTCAGTGCTGATATTACCTGTTTACTTGGCCATATTGATAGATACATAAATATGTATGTATGGGCATGGCAACCGTGCCTCATCCTCGTCTCCGGCCTTGCCGCAGCGTGTCGGCCCAGCGAATCGGTTTGGTGGCCGCAAGTTGCAGCGAAACCATGACATGCTCAATTCAGCCATTAGCCACTATTGCCGCTGCCACTGCCACTGCAACTGTTCCTGCCTTCGGGTCGTTGGCGTTGAGGCCCCTGTCACATGCCACTTGCCCCATGTTCCACATTGTTGCGGCGCACAAAAACACTGAATGCTATGCATCGAACATACAATATTGTTGCTGTTGTTTGCTGTTTGTTTTTTCGGAATTTACATATTGCTCGCTTTATTTTCGCTTGTCCGAAATTTCTGATGTATTCATTACGTATACGTATACGTACACGTATATGTAGCTCCCAAAGCTCCCAAGTATCCACTAACAAACACTTTTTGGCTTTTTTTTCCATTGCAGGGCCAAGGTCCTCGAGTGCTCAGCGAAAGAGGACAGCAACGTGACCGAGCTGTTCAAGTCCTTGCTTTCCCTGTCCCGCTTCCTGCCCACCAGCAGCGGCAGCAGCGGGTCCGGTGGCGGGGCGGTCGGCGAGGCGGCGCCCAGCGGATTCAAGCGCCGCTCCTCCGCCTACGTCAGTGCCTCGTCCAGTCGCAGTAAGTATGGGGCGATCGGAGCGGGACCTTATGGAATGGCTGCCCACCGGTTGCCATGGCCATGGCCATGGACTATCGCCATTGCTTGCAGCATTCATTCCCGCTGCTTTGGCAGTTTCAAATATCAATTAAACATTCATATTCGCCGGCTATGATTGAAAGTTTTCTGTGTCGCGCAGTTCACAGTTCGACGGCGGCCAATTCCGACCTTCCATGGGTCCTTCAGTCGAGCTTCGAGCGCGGCGTGCCACTCCCGAGTCCAATTACAACATTATTCCGAGCTTTAAGCGCCTGCCCATAAATGCAATAATTAGCCCACGTCTCTGGCAGGTCAACGGTGTAATTAATCTGGGGCTTATGGCCATGACTAGGACCCAGTGGCCGTCCGGCATAATCAATTATTGATGGACATTTATTAATTTATTCATTTTAAATCGCACAGAACGGTACAGGCCGAGCCAAAACCGGGAGCCAATTAATGGGCTGTCTTTAAACATTGCTACATTTGTGCCAATTTGGCTAATTGAACGCAATTAGCATGGCTACTACTCGCACAATTGCTGGACCCTAATTAATTGTGGAGATTCGGCAGCCAAAATGGATCAGGCTATCGCCATCACCATCGCCATCCGACCCCCATCCCACCCCAAACCATACAATTGGCAAAGACAAACTCTTTTTCATTATTCATCGGGCGACAAAAAGGAGGTCCAATCAGAAAACATGCAGAAAAGCAAAGAAAACCAAAGCAACGAAACACCAGCCAGAGACAAGGGAAGACATCAGTCTGTTTGTGGAAGGGAACAACCTTTCTCGACGGCCCAGTCCCGAATTTGATCAAAATGTTCGAGGGCCAAGCACGTGTATTAATTAAAGAGCTTGACCTTCTAATTACCCCATTATGGAATGCTTTATTATCTCATTACAAACTTGGCGAGCTTCGGCATGAAAATGAAAACAGAAAACAGAAAGAACAGCAGACGTCGGCCGATGGGGGACGGGGATGCGCCTCAAGAAGTTTTCAATTTTGGATCCGCAAAGTATAAATATCTAGTTGATTAATGTTTCCCCAAAATGTTGCCGCTGACTCCTTCCTTCCTCCTCATCCCATTAGAGGCCAGCCAAATAATTAATTTAATTTCCGCTCAAGAAAAAAGTTGTTGAATCATTACGAGCTGCCGTTCACAGCCCCCACTTCCGGCTCTCCACATTGCTGCCAATAATTGAACTGTTTGCCTGGAGGTCTTTTGATAACATTTTTAGTTGCCATGTTAGTTAAAACCATGTTTTACCCTTTACACATATTCTTGCTTGTTCCTTTCCATTCCCATCTCCATCTCCATCTCCATTTCCATTCCATTCAGTTAAAGTCATTCGAATTAAGTGCAAAGTTGGCCGCTGGCAAACGCCTCGGAGTGAAGATTTTATTCTAGCCCATAAATTCCAGCAAATTTAAATTTAAATGCGAAACAAAAAGCAGCCATGTTCATGTGCTCACACACTCTCCATCGCCCCCTCTCTCTCTCTGCGTGTGTCCACAAAACATATTAAATGCTGGCCAAAAATGTTGTCAAATATTTGGTGCAAAGAGCCACAACTGTCGATGACAGGCAGTCGAGACACGGCGACAATGGTGGTCGGAATGGCAAAGGTCGAGTGGCAGGGGCCCTCGCACTCTGGCAGTTCAATGGACAGCCCAGCCCTCAGAGCGGACCTGAGTGTGCCTCCAAAAATGGGTCTAAGCACTTAATCACTTGAGGAGTCGAGGCGCCGAGACTGTCGCTAGGAGTGGGTCTTGCCACAGTCGAGTAATTGCCTTAAAAAGTACAACGCGGCATATGCAAAAACAAATCAGAGAAATTTCATTTGCGGCGCTGCCATTTTGCGGCTGGGATTGTGCATGTGTGTCTGGGTATGTGTGTCAGTGTGCCAGGACACGTGCTTACAGCTCAGAAGTGTCGGCGTGTGTGTGCTTGAGTGAGGACATCAAAATGGCCTCGCGCGTAAGCTGAAACCATGAGACAAAGCCAAGGCTGCAGGCCACATACGTATACACATGCTGCGGCTAGAAAGCGGCTTCCCCTGCCCCTCCATTACGTGGGGTCGCTGAGGAGGTTACGGGTGGCACCGCAAGCAGCCTGCCTGCCAGCCCCGGGCTAAACTCAATTGTGAGAGTTTCCTAATATACTTCAAATGCGAAATACATTCTGCGCCACGTTTATGCGTTGAATCTGTTGGCAGTTAAAGCTCAAACTTCCCGATATTCCCCCATCGAACGTCTAGGCCCGCGACTTTCCTCGCATAAACCCGTTTCATATGGCCAAATCCATTTAGTCGCAAGAGCAAGGGGAAAATTAGAGCATGGAAGAGCAGTGGGGCACACAAATGTTTTGTGTTTTCTTTCATTTGTAGCCACGCAGCTCCGAGGCTTGTAGCCGTCTGATGAAAACCCACACGAAACAGGCAAAAATAAAACAAATTTAATTTAAATTTCTGTTACACGGCATACGCATCAATTCCCGCCGCATATGCACAATTCATATCTGCAAAATCGAGCCCCAAGCCCAGACCTACATCCATCCGTTTCCACCCTAGCACATACGATACTCGTATGTGTTTGCTTTCGTGCTGGGATGGCAATATTTTTATGATGCCGCTCCGGTTAGATTTGCCTGACTCAGAGTCTGCTGGGGGTTACGCAGGGTTAGAGAGCATCGCTCAGTCGGTATTTACTATCCCTTTGGCAGCAGTGGGGGCCAGTCTTCGCTTTTTCTTATTTTCGCGCTTTTTTCCTGACAACAATGGCGTTGCTGGTGACAGTTGCCACAGAGAAGTACTCTGGCCGTGCAACATTCTAGCACACAGACAATCATCTGCTGACGAGTTCAATAATTCCGTTTGCACGGATCATTTAGCCAGAGATAGACTCAGACGGCTTAATAGGCTTTAAAATGCTATAACTAAATTGAGTCGACTCCAGTTTTGTGTGTGCTTTCGTTATGGTTTCCATGATTCACACCTCGGTTCATCACAGTCCGTTGTAAGTCCTTTGTTTGTCTTGGGCTTTATTGGACGCTTGACTGGCTCACAGAGGGCAGCAGCTCAGGAGCTCAGAAAACAAGCAAACACCTTTTGTTTAAATTGAATACCTTCTGCCTTGGTAATGGCAGGTTGATTGGGGATAAGTCGGAAGTTAATCACTTCATTGGCGTGGCTTAGTCGACTCGAATGGGTAAATGGTTGCTGCAACCATTATCGAGTACCTTTCCGGCGCTGAGTTGTGATATGAGGAAAATGCCAAAAGGGTCTTGCATCGCTCTTATCTCCATATTTGTTCGCTCTGTGCAACCGACTGCGAAAAACTCATTTCGAAGAGCACATGAATTGCGTGGAAGTTTCTCGAGTGTGGTGCCCCTGTTTCCTACTCAAGTTAATTATGGCAGCCTTCAGTGGCAGCAGTGCATACTTGAATGGGTTCCTCAGCCATGTGGCAGCTGCAGTTGCTCTAGCAACCGTCAAACGCGCCACGGGACAGGGGCCACGCGTAACCGCATTCGGGAAATTGGATTACAAACTGCAGCATTCCCTTTGTGGCAAAACGAACAGGAAATTTTCTAATTAGGAAATATTAAATTCCGTTATAGACAAAAACCGCATGAACAGTCCGGCTTTGGGCGCGGCTGGGGGCAGCGGCGACAAAAAGCCCTCCAGCCTCGTCGATGCCGTAGATGTGGCCAGCACCAGTGCCGAAGCGAAGCTGAAGCCGCGTTCCAGGTGAGTGCCCCAGGTGCCCTGTTTCTCTACTCGCCCAATATATCGCCCATATCCATTACCTTTTCAGATCCCTCATCCGCCGCGCCTCCCGCAAGACCAAACAGCAAATCAACAACGCATCCGACGACTGCAATTTGCAGTAAATATTCAAGGCGTCGGGGGCATAATTAAATTATGGATTATGTGGCCACACAATATGTATTATTAATAGTGGATTGCAGTTAATTAGTGTGCATAAACAAAGGGCGCGAATATTTTTGTTCGATGTAATGAGTTGATAACGTGTTTACGGCATTAAATTCGTGAAACCCAAACTTGCTCAAAGGCAAACCAACCAGGAACCCAGTCACCCAGTCACCCAGTAACCCAGTATCCCTGTAACCCGTATGTGTTGATAATAAATGTACAACTCGATAATTGGTGTATGCAAGCAATACGTATTTGCATATTGGCTATCTAATGCATTATTTTGTGCCACAATGGCATACTCCAAAATGAAGCTCTATGCCTGAATGCGTCCAGGAAAAAGATTATTCAAAGAGTGCAGATTATATTCCCATTTTTAGCATTTACCAGACCGCATCCAGCAGTCGAGTCCGATGGTCGCTGTCCATTTGTCAGATATCTATGCCAAAATGTCTCTCAGTTTTACGTAGAGAGAGACTGTCAGTCAGGGGATCTTCAGCAGAGTTTGTTGCAAATATTCATGGGAAATCGGTTAAGGGTCTGCATTAGGATGGGCTATTAATTCCTTGAACTGAATTCAGTGGCACACCATTTTGAGTTGTTGGTTACTACTGCTTAGGGGGACCAGTTTATTTATATTTGAAATTACTTTTATACGACTAAAGAATATAGATTTTCCACAGAGAATTTTGTGAATTTCACTCTTGCCTGAGGTGGAAATTTGTTCGCGGAATTTGAATTTAATCAGTGACGGGAGAGGGGGAGGTCTGGCGGGGCATCGAAGAATCGTAATACAGTTCATAGAGTTCCTTTTGACGAGAAATTAATGGCTCAGTCGTTGTTATTCTGGGAGAAGACTAAGTTTAATGCGTTTTCCATTGGTTGGTTATCACAATACCTGCAGGTATAATAACTTAAACATAGCTCTAAGGTTACTTCTAAATGGAATATACATATTTACATGTGTACACATATTTAATTGCACATCTAGCTGACACTGTACTCAATATTGAAGCGTTTCAAAAATCTTGATGTTCCAATGGTGGCGGGTGGGTAAAGAGGTTTGCATTTGAGCAGCTCCTCTCCACTTGAAGCAGACATGAAGGCCAAAAGGAAATCACAACGAGAAAGAGTGTGGGGAAAGGAATACCTTAAAGCAATTTCGTGGCATTTTCTTTTGGCTTTCAAGAACCACAGAAAACGTAGGAAAATCTTTACGGAAAGTACAACATACATAAATTTACTATGCAAAAAACGTAATTGTAAAATAAATTTGATGCATTTTTGAGGAATGTTTATCAAGGATCATACAGGGTGTACTACTTATGCTAAATGGCCAAAAAATCAAAGTTCCCACAAAGCAAATTTCGGTTAAATTTTGCGGTGCTTTGTGGGAGATTTACGATAAAGAATGCTCTACAAATCTGTTGCATGCAAATTATTATCCATTTCCACACAAGTAACAGTTACAGTTGCAATGTGTATGTGTGTATGCATGTGTGCAGTGTGCTGTGTGTGCATGTGATAAGAATCTCTTTGTGTTGTCTCTCTCTCTCTGTCTCTCTGAATTACTTATTCAATAAGATTTATTTGAAAGACTACGGAATAAACTCTTAGATGGTACAGAGCATGGCAGGAGATAACTAATGGATTTGTAAATGAAAAGAATAAAAGCAGATGCAAAGTGAATTGTGATGGTATATTGTAGTATACATAACATACATACGAGTATATACAAATGTATGTATGTAAAGAGTATAATATAACTGTGCAGAAAAGTTGATTTGTTCAGTAGTTTAAATAGACATCTATTTTGATTTCTTTGTTGATTTCGGTCCGGGCTAAGGCCAAGCCACAAGTTATTTAGTTATATATAATATGTATAAGAATACAATGTGCAGCGGAGTTTGTTTTATATGTAATACGGTTTATACATTGTTACTGCGTGTAGTTAAATGAAACAAATCTTAAGAGCCCTCACTGGCGCTCGATCTCTTATCAACCAACTGTAACCTACATACAAACAAACATACAATACGTATATATATATATATCAGCGACTAATGGGAACACATGGGGGAGCCGGCATTTTTTGAAGATTTCCAAGGGTGTTGTACACTCATATCACCGTACACCGTATATCAGTATATCAGCTGGCTAAACCACTTATCCAATTTTGAAATACACACACACATATGTATTTTTGTCTACGTAATTCGATTGTTCTACCAATTAAAGTTAAGCCCAGACGGGAGTCGCTCTACTTACCACCACAAAATCCAAGAATACTGTAACCTAAAAATAGTTAAAAGCATAAAACAAAAAACCTAAATAACTTTCTAGGTGTGCGTACATATGTGTATCACTGTCATGTACTTGTAGACTAATTGAATTTCAATTCAAATTGAATTATTGACAATTGTATTAGCCCGTTAAAATAAACCACAATACGTCCCAATGCGCCCCGGTCTGTAGTGTTTGATTCCATTGCATAATAAATTTCATTCCGCATTCTGTGTCCGGTGGACTAAAAGCAGAGCAACAGCAGCAACAGCAGCAGAAGGCAGCAGGCGGCAGGCGGCTCGCCAGCCATGGAAATGGAACAGTAAGCAATTTCCACTAAATCAATTAAAAGTAGTGCCGTGACCCCGTATCCGCTCCCTCTTTACAGTAAGCCAGCCAGCCGCAGTGTCCATTAAAAGTAACTAATGGAATTTTATTCAAATTATAAATTGCATTGGCCTATAAATCCGCCATTTTCCAGCTTAAAGCAGACGTGTTTGGTGATGATTTGAAATTTGCATATTCGTATATCTATATGGGGAACAGAGGACCGCCCCAAGGAAGGTAGCCTATTACCATTCCGAACAATAAACAGCTTTTCTAGCGCGCGGCCTAATTGGTTCGCATTATGCAAAATTTCGAATGCAATTTACAGTGGCATTGATTTTGCATTAAACAGGCTCAGTTCCATGCACTGCAGCGTGTGTGTAGGCTTAATCCTGCGAATTAGCAATGCTGGGGCCAATCCTAGTTGCGTTTCCCCGTTGCTAGGAGACTTAAAGTACCTTAATTAGCATTAATTTCTCTTTGAATTTGAAATTTCAACGAAATCCGCACTACCGTGACGCCTTCTGGCGGAAGTGAGGTCAATGTTAGCACATGTAAGACGACACCTGGCGGAACATACTTGTACTATAGTCACAGCTTTTTTAGTGTATTTCCAGATGTGCGCCACTATTGACGAATCAGCTATTTTTTTATAGCTAGTTTTTATTCAAAATACAATAAAAGCAAGTATTTAAAATAAACCAGTCAAGTAGAAAATTGATTCATTGATCGGATAAAACTATGTGGGCACGGCTGAGAGATCTATTCAGCTAGTAATATTCCACGGAATATCAAAATCGAGGAATATTTTCGAGTATTTTTCGGTATATTTTAAAAATGTCAAAATAATCAATAACAGCATCAATATAAAACCAACGCTCGTTTGTATCTGTTTCGCCTTGTTTTTGCGGCGTTTTGTTTGTCTTGCTCATTTTTTAAACAAGACGAAGGAAGAGGGCTGCATAATATAACTTCGTCAGTATTTCGTCGGTATTTTTTAAAATATGTTTTATCGATAAGAGGTAAAAAAATTTTATTGTGAAATCGATAAAATGAAAAAAAATTGAATCGAAAATTTAAATTTAAATTTCTTGAAATTTTCACGTTTTGCTTTGTACTTGTCCTTACTTACTCATACATACACATATGAGCTCATATGTGGCGGCCCTCCGTGGACATCCGTACTCATACATACACATATGAGCTTGAGGCAAGACAAACGGAATAAGTTTGTTTACGTTTGAAGGAAGAATGGAAAAGAAAAGGAAAAAATGCTAAGATATTTGTATTATTAATTGTATTGTATTTTTATTTTGTACTGTTCCCAATTACAAATATAAATAAAATACAAGGAATTTAATTTTTGTGCTACATGTTTGTTGTGTCCGCCGTACAATTTTATTCTTAAAATCAGAGCCTTATATCTGATTTGACAATGAGGTAGGAGGTACAATTTTGTATTCTACATTTGTGCAAGACATTGATACGATACTGGTATTCATTATCTCTGCAGCCCTGAATGGCGGCAAATCACACACACACAGCCACAAAATTTGCAGATCGTTGTCGGCCGCACTTTCAATGTCTTTTTTGTTGATACTTATCGTTGTTTTTGTATGAAAAAGTTAAAATATTAGTTAATTCATTAATTAAAAACCAATCAATGTTTAAAAATCGTATAAAGCAGTGCCTTCCAAATCGAAGCTGTCTCGGATTCTGATTGCTTTTTATCTAATAGTTTTGCGTGTGCTTGTGTGTGTGAGAGTAGCTGGGATAACAGAACATTTCCCATTTGCGCAGTTTATTCCAAGAAACCTGCGACCAAAAGGAGAATTGCGCTTGAAATAATGGCACGCGACGGCACACAAGGCGGCACCCAAGGGGCCACCCAGAGCCAGGCATCCAACATTTGGACGCAGGTGGAGAGCCAACCGATGGAGAGGATCGTGTGGGGCAGATTGTACGGGAAGAATATCAAAATCAAATCGCTGGGTACGAGCTCCAACTACCGCATAGTGTATACGCATTCGTCCTTTTCTGTTGGTAACCATCCAAAAGTCCTTGTTCTTCGTGATCCTCAATATTCCTATCATATGTTTTAATCTATGTTCTATGTATTCCCTATAGATCTGAACAATGACGAATTTAAGGCTGGACGTGGAGAGGCGAATGATTTGGTTTTGACCCTCAAAGATTTGCCTGAGAAAATCCTGACGCGCATTTCCAAAGTGCATTTTATCATAAAGCTAGCCAATTGTGAGCTGACAAATCCGGTCTATATACAGGTAGATACATTATGGGTGTATCCTACCATTGCATACCTAAAGTCCTCATCTTTTGTTCTCCTTTTACCCAAGGACTTCTCACGCAATGGGACTTTTGTGAATAATGAAAAAATTGGCACCAATAACATGCGGATTTTGAAAAACGACGATGTCATATCAATTGCCCATCCCACATACAAAGGTAAGGGGATCTGCAAATGGCAGAGAGGCACAGTGAAATTTGCAACTAATTTTTGCACCTGCTTCCGCCCTTTGTAGCCTTTGTGTTCAAGGATCTCAGCCCGAATGAGGCTCTATGTGGCCCCTGAGGTGTTGTGAAACACTGATTATTAATTCTTGAATCAATGACAGCATCAATATGGGTTGTGCAATCGAGGAACTGCCACCACCAGCGATCAGTGCCATCTCAATTGCGGAACAAATCAAAGTAATCTTTTCTTTATATTAGATTTGTGAAGAAGACCGGCGACGCCCTTTGCCGCAGCTATGGCCCACTACTCCGCCCTGCCTCAGTCCCCAGACCACCCCGGAGGTGGTCTACGCGGAGTGTTCATCATGGCAAGCGATTCGATGGAAAGAACAAGTAAGCAACGAATATGGGGATCCTCTGGACACATGTGTAATCCCCTGCTCCCTTGTTTCCATGCACATCTCGCAGGTGATCACCATTGCCGCCTTGGGCAGATTTTTGTACTGGCTGCAGGACAAGACCGGAGTGGAACGGATCACTGTCAACGGAGGCCGTTTTTCCGTGGAGCTGCATCGTCTGTCGCAGTTCACCGACATCCGGGCCGTGTGGACACTGTCTGCACAGTCGCACAAAGTGTTTCCACATCTGCATGGCCAGCGGGGTGACACGCAGTACTCACGACGTCTACTCGTGCCCCAATCATCTGATGCTACTGGAGGACAAGGAGAACTACGGCGTGCACCCGGCCTGTGGTCCAGATAATTTTAGTGACATGAACAACGACTATATGTTTATCCGCCTCCTGGCGCTGTGCCGACGTATCAGTTCAGCGGACAGTCAGGCGAGGGCAGCGACAAGGTTCTGGTCTGCGATGGTACCACCAACTGTGACAATGGCCACGATGAGGTCGACTGCTGCAAGCGGCCAACAGACTTTCAGTGTCCCATCAAGGTGAGTGGAAAGACACGATATCTGCTCAAATTCTTAAACTAACAATATCCTACTCCACCTTCCCACAGCTTTGCATCGGCCGCCCTCCTCTGCGATGGCTGGGAACTGTGCCGATGGTGCGAACGATTCGTTCGATATTTTTTTTGCAGGGCGGCGCATGGCCCTGCCTCGGATATTCTCGCACATCGAGCCAAAGAATCGAGCTCTAATGGCTCCATCGAAGAAATTAAATAAGGCAGTAAGGATAGCTAAAAATGATTGAAAATCTCTGCATACTGAAATGTATTCTCCTCGCAGGGAAGCACGCCGTCAAGCACTCCCTTTTAAAGACTTAAAAAATGCAATAGAGAACCTGCCGGATATTGCATTTGAGGTGCAAGATGGAGCGAAAAGACTCTGGACAAGTGCGCCAGGTTACCACTGCCACAATACCTTCTACAAGGACCCCAGGTCCGAAGGCGACACCAGTTTAAGGTGAACGAAGGACAAGTTTCTCAGTATGCCAAAAGCGGAAGGGGATGATTCGCCCGAAGAGTTTCAGCATGAATAGGCCAAGTAAGTATAAGTACCACCAAATGTATGACACATTTTTGGCTAATTCTCGACCATTGACAGAATTTGAAAGTTCTTTTTTCCGGTAACCTTTAACGCCTTTGCAAAGTACGCGAACAAGGAAACGAAACCCAAACAAATAAGCACGGAAGAAGTCAAGCCCGATGGCAACACTGAAACGCATTCTACATGGTTATGGAAAAGCGAAAGTCCTTATGGCTCTTATGGCGAAGTTGCTAGCATCTGGCTATCCTGTTGATGAAACAGCAGTCAAGTTTTTAGCGGGGTATAGTCCGGTCAAAAAGTCCAAGAGCTCGAGAGGCATCGTGATCCGTGGATATACAGACAGCTCGCCTACTTGCATTCCCAGTCGCGAGGAAACTGAGGAGCTGAGTTAAAGGTTGAGCTGGCCAACGGCCAACGGCAAGAACGAGCTTTTAATGTCACAGTAACGTCTATTCTGAACCGTGAATAAAAGTAACTTTTAAACCAAGATATAAAATGACTATATTACATAAATTAACAAGGATAGCGAAATTAAATTCGAAATCTTAGCTGCCAGCTGTTGTGTCCCCACCTAAGCTTCAGATTCTTGCCGTTGCAGCTCCTATCTTAGCCCCTGCTGACCAGCCAAGGGAAGCTGCTGCCAATAGGATACAACCACGGCCAATTATAAGCAGTCAACGAGACTTGTTTGCTGCCCTTCGGAAATCATCGCCAAGCGATGATCCGCCTTCTACTTCATCATCGCCCAAATCCTCGCATGCTATTGGCCACAGGAATACAGCTGCTCGCTTGCCAATTGCATCGGAGGCCTCTCTGAGCTCCAGCAACAGCAGCACCGTCCATCACCCACCGCCAAGGCTATTCGAGGAAGCTGTTCCCCCACAAATTCACAGGAAAACCGAGGCTAATCCCAGCCCAATTAAGCGCAAGCCTGTAAATCTCTTTAATGATGAGGAATTCAACTTTAATGTCTGAAATCGTGGACAAGGTGCAGACCAAGGCGGGAAACAACTTAACATCCGCTGGAACATCGCATCAACGGAACAAGTTGTCCGAAGAAAAGAAGCTAGTGGTTCAAACACCCAAACAGCACACGCCCAAGCAGATTAATGAGATTGTATCAACTCAGCCCAAGCCCAAAACTGTCATCTCTTTGACAGTCCACCGTTGAGTCCCATTCCAACGCAGACTTTAAACAGATTTTATATTTTTAAAGGTATAATTAAGAACAAAGGATATAGAAACTTCCATACGCAGGTTTTTTGAATTTTCGCTATCTCAAATCGCATCATTTATTCCAATCATTTATTCCAATGGATTGTCCCTCATTTGCTTTCAAACAATTCGACTTTGGCGCTCAAGTTTGGCGCTCTCTTTTTTTTGGGATGTGCTCTTTATTTTGTGATCCTCTCTTCATGGAGGGACTTTTCCTCGCCACAATGTCCCTTTTCAGCTCAAAAATGTCCCTACATTCTATACTCACTTACGTTTTCTTGCGTCTTATGTTGCTGGCAACATTCAATTTGTATGGGCCAGACTCATGTAACGAGAAATTGTCCCGCAACATGGGCAACATCTGCATACCCTAGAGAAAAGGATATTATAGAATTGCGGAAATGTTTGACATCCATGAATGCAGAAACTAGTCGTCTCTGTTTAAAAGGTATTTCAACGATATTTTGAAGGTAGTGGTCTTTTTACAGAGACCAAGAATGAGTATCGGGATCAGGATATACAGGAAACCAATCAAATGCATAAATACGAAGGTCATAACTTCGTAACTTAAGTAACCAGTGCTATCATTAAATAAGCTAGGTTAATAGTTTTAACTCTAACCTAGTTGTAAATAAATAAATAAAAATAAATATTCATATATGATAAACATCTGCCATCTCTTTCTTTCAACTCGCCCTGAACTTGGCGGTCTTTTTGAATCAGCAGGCGGTGGGGATGACGTTTCCGTGAGGTGATCCAAAAATGCAAGGATGACATTTGCTATAGGCGCTATATAGCTGCAGGCGTTCTTTATGCTGCTCATATTCATGAATACGTCTAAAACATATCAATTAGAGAAAATGTATATATATTAATAACGTTTTAAAACAGTTTGGAAATAGGGTATACAAATGGCCATACTCCGGTTGACAAGCAAGAAGTCTTCAAATACCAGCAACATTGACGTGACAACATTGCGACTGTTGTTTAAACCTTGTTTTAGTCAAAATACGATAAATGGGAGTACTTAAAAGTAGTTAATCTTGTAGAAAATTTATTTATCAAAAGCATAAAACTATGTGGGCAGGGCTGAGAGATCTATCTAGCTTGAAATATTTGGCGGAATATCAAAAACGAGGAATATGTATATACAACTTGAATTCCTCAGTATATTTACGGTATATTTTGAAATATGTGACGTAGTTTCGGTATATTTCTGAGGGTCAGACCGTATATCTTATCAATAAATCCAACAACAACCAAAACAACATTGGCGGACTTGGTGAAAATTTTCGCAAAAAACAACAAAACGATCTTGCTACGAAATATGGCTTTGAAATATATTGGTTTGTATATAAAAACGGAAGAGCTGAGAGAAATATAAACGTTAATGCCATAACCTCCACAGATATTGGGGCCAATCTGACGGATCCCATGTTTCAGGGCTGGTACGGTGGCTCCCAAAAGCATGTGGCCGACTTGGACATTGTTTTGAAACGTGCGTGGCAGCAGGGTCTGCAAAAGATCATCATTACTGCCGGCTGCCTTAAAGATGTAGACAAGGCTCTGGAACTGACCGCAAAAGATGGTAGAAAGCCAATGATTACCCTTCTAAAACATTTCTTATCAAGATTTTAACCATTTAGAGCGCCTGTACACCACAGTTGGTACGCATCCGACGCGCTGTAAAGAATTCCTGCCGGACCCGGAGGGCTACTACGACCAGCTCCGCTCAAAGATTGAGTCAAATCCGGGTAAGGTGCTTGCCATTGGAGAATGCGGCCTGGACTACGATCGCCTGAAATTCTGTGGCCAGGAGACGCAACGGTTGTACTTTGAGAAACAGCTGAGCTTGGCGGCCGAGTTCAGGCTGCCGCTCTTCCTGCACATGCGAAATGCTCACTCGGACTTCATGGCAATCTTGGGACGGAATCGAGACAAACTAAAGGAGTATGGAGGTGGAGTCGTTCATAGCTTTACAGGCACTCTGGAGGAGGCACAAAGCATTCTGGCATTCGGTGGCCTCTACATTGGGGTCAATGGCTGCTCCCTGAAGACTGAGGAAAACGCCGAAGTGGTTCGGCAGCTGCCAAACGATCGCATAATGCTGGAAACAGACTGTCCCTGGTGTGGAATACGGTCATCGCATGCGAGCCATAAGCACGTGAGCACAAAGTTTCCCACCGTCAAGAAGAAGGAGAAATGGACAGCCGAATCTTTGATAGACGGACGCTGTGAGCCCTGCCAGATCAGGTGAGTCACGAATACGTCAGAGTACAAGCTCCAAACTACAACTATTTTTCATTTCAGCCAAGTTCTCGAGGCCGTTGCGGGCATTAAGCAGCAGCCCAAGGAGAAGCTGGCCGAGATCTACTATCAAAACACTTTAGATGTGTTCTTCAGCAGAACAGAGAAAACCATAACCGAATAAAACCAATTGCCTTTACATTCAATGCGTTTACATATATTTTATTATTGTTTCTCATGTCTAGATGCAAATGAATTGAAAAATACGCCTTACAACTTGGATTTGCTTGTTACTCTTAATGCTTTTGTTAATTTTCAATTGATACAGCGAAAACACGTTAGTTGTAAGATTCACATTTAGAATTGTAAATAATTGTTGCTCATTGCTATGTTAATTAACTGTGGTGATTATGCATTTATATGTGGTGTATATGTATATGTATGTAGAATCGATCGCCAAAAAATATATATGCACGTACTCGTATGGATTCCTCATGGTTGCCTCAAATTTGTATATGCTCTCTAGAGTCTAGACTAATAGAGTTTTATAGCTTAGTTATTGCCACATTTTTGGTTACGAGTTTGCCAATAGTCCACTGATCATTGGTGAAGCCTTAAGCGTATATACAAAATATTTTGTAAATATTTAAAAAGTCTACTAACTAGCATATGTACACACTTGATCATAATAATAGGTACACACATCTACGTAAACTTTAACATAACAGAAAACGGTTTTATGCAATATATTAAACTTAAAATTAGTTCTCAATTATTCGTTAAGTATTTGTTTTCAATCAAATAAACTTGATTATATTATAAAATAATGTTTTAAAAGAAAATAGATCCATTTTTACTTCAAAGTCAATGTCAGGCTGCTCAAAATAATAGGTACACTTCCATTATTGTTATGAAAAAAGTTTGTTAACTGATTATTATTATTTTTTTGTTGCCTAAATGGGATTTAATAGTTAATATCCGATGTATCCAGCTTTATTTTTGTCACCTTTATAATTATTTTTGGCGTACTTTTAATAAGCGTCCGGCAGGTGTCTCATACCACAATTTTTGGACGCCCTCGCATAATTTTTGATTATTTGAAAATGAAAACTTAGCTAATTTCGTTTCGTAAATCTCCCCACAAGTTTTCGATTGGATTTAAGTCGGAAAATTTAAGAAGCCACTTTAAAACGTCTATTGTTTGGTCCTCAAAAAATTTGGTCAAAAGCTTGGATGTGTGCCTTGGGTCGTTATATTACTCAAATACCCAATGGAAAGTCATTTTTTTCTTCAGCATAAGTAGCATAACTGTCTCCAATCTGGGTTTGTATTGCTCAGCGTCCATTCTGTTCGTTGTCAGGAAAAATGGACCTACGCCGTACCAGGATGAGCAGCCCCATATCTTTAACTGGCACCTCCATGTTTGACAATTTTTTTTAGTGAAATATGGATCAAAATTCTTTCGTTTAGGGCTTCCTACATTGCTTTCACATTCATTCCTAATAAATTTATTTTAGTTTCGTCGCTCCATAAAAAGGCTTCTCCACTTTTTTTCTCTCCGGCGCATCCTGCGCAGTCTTTATGATCTTTAGCAAAAGTTTGCCCCATGGCTAAATTTTTTTGACGCGTAAGTGGGACCTTTTTTTCTATTCTCCTTGGAAGGTTGGCTTGTTGTAGCCGTCCACGGATCGCTGAGCACTAACTTCTAGTCCAATTTCTGATGCAATAGCCTTTGACGACTTAAATGGGTCCTTATTCCTCAAAGAAAAGTATGTAGTGGTCAAGTGTTATGGTTGTTTGCTTTCCGCGAGTTTCCTCACTAGGTTTTAATTTTTTAAAGCATTTCAACAAAATTATGAGACCTTTTCATTAATTTGGCAATGGCCCGAAGAGATTGGCCTTCTTTTTTCAGACTAAGAGCCAATTGGGCTGCACAATAAGACTTTCGGCCCATTCTTGTAAGAAAAAAAAATTATTTGTTTATATTTAGACTGTAGTTAAATGAAATGGATGTTTAATTGCCAAAAAGCCAAGAATTTCCAAATTATTCACTTGATATTCAAAATTTACTGACACTGTACCTATTATTTTGATCAGCCAAAATGTGATGTCAACTCATAATTTCGATTAAAGCTCTGTTATTCGGCGGTTCCCCTGTTTAATTTTTTGTCACGGAACTGCAATACATTGACAAATAAAACATACCAAAAAAATTTTGTTTTCAACACTTAAAGTACGATAAAACTAATTATTATGTAGAACGTACCTATTATTTTGGGTATTAGAAAAGTTTAAAAAGTCAAGGGTAGGAAATGTGTTTAGTGACGAGTATATCTTGGGTTAAGTAGTACATTTTCATTAAAACCGAAATATCTATAAGTTTGGTTTAAAACTGCCGATTTTGTTCTATGTTTTGTGAACTGATATGAACGGAAATGATATATGTATATTACAGTGAGAATCTGGCCTCTAGTCTAAGCGGCTATGCATTTAAAATGACAGTACAAGATTCAGTCCAATGGAAATGTTATGTAGCGTATTGCTATCTTTGATATGAACACGTTCATATGTGTAGCGCTACGCTAGTGCGAAAGACGGGGGACGATTGGTCTCGTCTCTGAAATTCCCCCCTCCGCTTGGCAGTAATTGGCTTTTATGTGAGAAGTGTATCCAATTTCTTACGAGTATACGAGTATGCATTCCTTGCGGAATCGCAGTAAAGTTGCAGTGGGATTTCAAGTACACCTAATTCTGTTTTTACACGGTAGATTGGTTCCTGAAAAAACCGTGTAAAAAAAAACCGTGTAAAAAAAGACATTGATCGTATACGCAAAATAACGAAAGAAAAACAAATATTTACATATTCTCTTAATGCTCTTTCTTGTTTTCGTTTGGTTTCTAGCTTTTTTTGAGCTGTGTGTGATTTTATATATTTGTGTTGTTATTTTGAACCGTGTTAAATGGAATAAAACCGTGTAAAAAAATGAAAAATGGTTGATTTTCAAACCGTGTTATTTCAAAATCGTGTAAAAAAGACCGTTTAAAAACAGAATTAGGTGTACATATCAATATTGTATTGTGTTTAACATCTAGGACAATTCGGTATTGTATATATGTTTGTATAAACTTTTGTTAAATATGATCAGACCTATCCCAATTGACAAGCGTTTGACGAGCGATTGCAGTTGGAAACAAATAATTTTGAAGGAAAACTAAAAATAAACACAATAAACCTATGTATATAAGATATATTCCATTTATTAGGCGTCAGATTAGTTTCAATTGGTTTTTCAAATCATATTCAGATATATGTATGTACATAAAGAAAGGAAATTATGATAAATACATAAACATAATATAATATTTAAAGGTAAATTCGAGATTGAATTATAAATAAACACGAATGGGCTAACCAACTGTCTTCCATTTTGTTGTCGTATTCACTTAACGAAAGAATAAATCCTTTTTGGATGCTTTTTGGGAGACGGGAAATCGGGAGAATTGTTGATTAGTGCAAGTGTGGCTTAACACGCTCGTTAAATATCATTATATATTGTATATAGTGTACCGTAATCATATGTGTTTGTTTAGGTTGTATGTTGTATGTACGAGTTTTTAGTTTCAAACCAAACTCTGCAGTAGCCTGCAATCGAGCAGACCTCGGGGCCTCTTGATTATTTCATATGTTAATAATAGTAATAAATAATATTCTTTTGCTTAGGTCTAAGCGTTAATTTAGTGTATTTTAGGAGCGCTGCGATCGTTGATCTTCTGGTTACGTTTCAAGGGGGCTCCGCGTTTTATCTGATCCATCAGCGACTCGTGACAGATGCGAGGGTCCGGCTGAAAGATCCATCAAAGGTAGGATTAGAAGGCTATTGACCTCAAAACGTAGATTGAGTAGCAGGGTTAATTGGTAGAACTAGGCACTGAGTGGATTAGCTGCCAGCTGGCTTAGTAGACTTCAAAAAACGAGCGAACGAGAAAAACGAGGATCGAACTAAATACCTTAGCACTGCTCATCACAGTGGCCAGTGCCAGTGCCAGTGGTTGTGGTTGCGGTTGTGCTGGTCGTGGTAGTGGTGTTGGGATAGGTGGGAGGTCTACGATATTGAGCACTGGGGCGCGATAGATTTTGTGGATTCTGATACATCTAACATTTGGCACCGGCATAGAGCATAGTGAATGTTGGCTATATTGGCTATATGTTGGAGTGGAGATGCTTTGGTTGTGGACTACTTACCAGGGCCTTGCTATTGATGAGATTTCGCACGGCAAATGCGCGGCCGGACATGCCCTGCTTGGCCAGTTTCGCGTTGAGATTCTCGAGGAACTCGGCCTTGGTCTTGGCCCGTATGCTGCCAGTCTTTTCGATATTTGTGCTTGTGGCGTAGTCTATGAATATGCGTTGCAGTTGTTGTAGTTGTTGTGGCAAAAAAAAGAAAATCGTAAGCAAAGATGATCGATCAGTGAGTGGGCCGGATGGGTTCGAGGAGTGTGGAAAAAGTAGTTAGGATTTAAGATTTAAGATTTAAGATTTCAATTTAAAATGGTAAATGCAAAATGCAAAATAAAACTCAACAATTGCTGTTCAAAATTCTGCCTGAAAGTGCTGGTTGACAAAGTGATGATTGATGATTAGGAAAGTTGATATGAAAGTTGCTTTCTGAGCGAGAGACTGAGGGAATCACCCCATCTCCCTGCAATCTACTGTTTGTCCAACATTTTCCGAGGCGCACTTGACACAAACGCAATCAGGTTAATGGGCAACACTTTCCCAAAACCCAAACTCAAACTCAAACGCAAAGAAACCAAAATAATGCAAAACAGAGGCAGCATGCGCTAAAAATACGAGTAACTTAGAAATAAACAACATTTTCGCAAACAAAATATAATTTTTCCAATGCCAAGTAGGAGAGGCGCGAAATCAGCAAACATAACACAAATATATAGAGCAGCGCTCATTCATTGAAATCAAATCAAATCAATGGAACTCCGGCTCGCGTTCTTACTTGGATGATGTGCCTGGGCATGGGACATGTGGGCGTGGGCATGGACATTGGCATGGGCGTTCGCATTTGCGTGGCCATGGCCATGGGCATTATTGTGGTTGTAGTAAGCAGCGCCGCCATTGCTGTTGCCCCCAGCAACCTCGCGATAATAATGCTGTTGCTGTTGATGCTGTTGCTGTTGTTGTTGTGGATGATGTATTTGCTGCTGGTGCTGCTGCTGATGGTGGTGATTGCCACGCGCCGTTGTGGCATAAATACTAGCCGAGGATACAGACCCAGATCCAGTTACGGGCGAGCCGCAAGTGGGCGAGGCTGAGGGCGAATGGAACTTGACGGCCGTCGTTTGTATGAATGGATTCGTTGACACGAATATCTTTTGCTGTACACTCGAGTGCCGCGACGGTATGGGGCTGGCTGGCTGTTGCTGCTGTTGCTGCTGCTGTTCCGCCAAATGTTGCTGTTGTGCAGCTCTCAGTTTCTGCTGCTGCTGTTGCTGCATCTGCTGCTGGGGAAGGGGCAACTGTGGACGCTGATTTACATGGCCATTGCCGTTGCCCATGCCTGCCGGCTGTTGGTATTGCTGATGCTGCTGCTGCTGCTGCTGTTGTAGCTGCTGCTGTAAACGTTGCTGCTGCTGCATCATGTTTTTTGGGAGCGTAGCCGTGGCCGAGCCTGCTGCATAGGCACTTGACTGGGAGGCCGCACTCTGGCCAGCATGGGGGCGTGCCATCTTCTTGGGCATCGTGGCCGATGCTCCGGCACTGTAAATGGGTGGCGGTGGCGGATCCTCCAGTGGAGGCGGGCACGTGTAATGCTGCTGCTGCAGATGTTGGTACTGCTGCTGCTGCTGAGCCTGTCGCATGCTCAGGATTGGGGCAGCTGCTGAATTTTTGTTAAACGAACTTGAATAGTTGCCAAAATCTTTACTGCTAGCTGCGGCTGCCATCGGCGCTTGAGGCGGCTGATAGTGCGAACTGTTGGCGGAGTTGGCCGACGCCACTGCCGCCGCTGATGCTGATGCTGATGGGGAGGCGGATGAGGAGTTTGAGAATGAACTGACTTTGGAGAGCAACGATGATGTGGATGAAGACAGAGGAAAGTGTGGCAGTGCATTGAATGAGGTGGCCGGTGTTAGAATGGATGCTGCCTGAATGCTGCTGGCCAATGCGGCCGCTGTTGATGGAGTTGATGACGAGGTGCCGAAACTAGCGTAAATTCTATGCTGCTGCTGCAGTTGCAGTGGCTGTTGGTGCTCAGATTTACCGTCATAGTGTTGCTGCTGTTGCGGCTGGGACATGGACAGGCCGCTCCGCGTGTAGATCGACTCGCCTCCAGGTTGCTGCTGGTTGCCGTAGATGCCCTCTAAAGCATGCTGCTGTTGATGCTGTTGATGATGCTGCTGCTGCTGCTGCTGCAGCTGCTTGCTGTTGAGTCGTGCATTGAGCTGTGCAATTAGATTCGGATTCGCCTTGGGCTGTGTCGGTGGCAGTGGGTGCGCATGCCCATGCCCATGCCCATTGGGACTTGGGCTGCTGGTACGGAAGCTGGACATGCTGTTGACCAGCTTGGGTTGGGCATAGATGCCCCCACCGCCTCCTCCGCCTGCGGCCGGTGACGAGGTGCGGAACGTCTGTGCATATGCGTTATATGTTCGGTGTTCGGTGTTCGTGTGTGGCATGAGAAGAAAGAGTAAAAAAGAGTAAAACAAAAGGCAAAAATTAAAAGTTAGCCAAAAGCACAGCGAAAGCTAAGTGATAGATGAGTACGCTAATCTATATCGCATTACAACTAAGCTGGATGGGGCAGAGGGTCTAGCACTAGCTCTAGATATGCAAGTATGAATGTTAGATTAGTCAAGCATTCTCCAGGATGTGTCGCTGCGGCCTTTCTTGGTTAGTCGTTGGTTAGTAGACATCGACACGCCCATCGGCTCGCCTCCGACTCTTTGGGTCACTTACGGCATCCGCTGTGGGCGGTGGTGCTGGTGAGGCATGGTAGACAGGTGGCGTAGGCGGCTTCTGTGGCACATGTTGTTGCTGTTGCTGTTGCTGCTGCTGCTGCTGTTGCTGCTGTGGATAGTGATATTGCTGCTGTTGCTGTTGATGATTAAAGCGTTGCTGGTTGGGCGGTGGCAGGGGTGGTGGCATCTGCTGGCCCGGCTGCTGCTGTTGGCCATTGGCCAAGGCATGAGCATAGGCTTGCAGATCCGTATAGGAGTCATAATAGGCCTCATAGCTCAGGTCGTCGTTCATGGGGGAGTTGTGCACTGACTTTTGTACGAGTACGAGAGGTGTGTGGGGTGTGGTTCGACAGAGCAAGGCAAATGCAAATTGAAATGAAAAGAAATGATAAGTTAAGCAAGTCGATCTCTAAGAGCGTCGGTCCCAGGCTCGGAAGACTCGTGCACACACCTGCAGTGGGGGTTGATATTGTTGTTGCTGTTGTTGCTGATGTTGCTGATGTTGCTGCTGCTGCTGCTGTATGCGTCTTAGCGTACCAGGCGATGCCGGCTGATGCCGCATGGCTGCCAGGGCTCGCACCGTCTCCGACACCTTCAGCGCGGAGCTCGGCATGGCCGCTGGAGGGGCGCTGGACATGGACTCCAGCATAAAGGCTGGCGGCGGTGGTAGATGCTCGCTGGAGCTGCTTAGCGGCGGGTTA
The DNA here is from genome assembly GCA_008121275.1 of Drosophila lowei. NCBI lineage: Eukaryota > Metazoa > Arthropoda > Insecta > Diptera > Drosophilidae > Drosophila > Drosophila lowei. The sequence goes on from CM017778.1 coordinate 4,731,262, forward strand.
TGTTGCAGTTGCAGATGTGTCGCGTGCTGTTGTTGCATAATTAAATCATAAATTAAATAATAAAAGCAAAAGAACAAGAAACAACTCTCGTGTGTAGTGTCTAGAGAGTGCTAGGCTTAAACGACTAACTTGGCCCGAACTTAGTCTAACTTAATTAATTTGAGAGCCATTAATCTATGCGCCGGTCGGAGCCCGGTCGGTAAGCACACTTACCCCCACCGTGGCATTGGGACTGGGTGTCACCGAGGAGCTGCGTCGCACTGGCGGCGGTGGCTTGGCCTGATTGATGGACGAACGACGTGCGATGCGCGTTGAGCTACCTCCTCCTCCTGGTCCTCCTGCTCCTCCTGTGGATGGTTAAAGAGTTCCATTAGCTATAAAATCGCATCACCTCGGAAATATTCATTAGCTTCTTGCTGTTAATTACAGTTACAGGTATTATTATATGTACAGTAATCGATTTATACACTTGGCACACAAAACACAGGACACCATCTAATACGAGAGAGCACCAGTGAAAGCGCAGCGGATCGATCGATCGATCCACATCTGTGTAGGATGAAAGAGACCCAAATACGAGAAAGAGAGAGAGCGAGAAAGAGATTGATCTGATGATCCCCAAAGCGCTTAAAGCCGCGGTAAGATGCACCCTGAATTTCATGAGCTATTCCATGTTTGAGGATAGTTCTGTCTGTCAGACAGATACAATGCCTGATTATCTGATTAATGTTCAAGCAGTTGGCAGTTAGTGGCAGAGTATCGTGCAGTTTACTTGGAGGTTATTTGAGCTGTGTGCAGGTGGAGTGATGATATGATCGGTGTATGGTAAGCCAATTCCATTTGCGAAAAGGTTAGGGCACACAGCAAAATTGTGGCCAAATGAATGAAGCAAATCAAATAAAGTTAGGAGAGAGAGAGAGAGAGAGAGAGTGAGAGAGTACAAGAAACAACAATTAGAAACCAAAGCCAGAGTAAGAAGCAATTGAAGAACCAAGTTTTGCTTGGAAGAAACGCAGAAAATCAATAACCAAATAAATCAAATCAAAATCAAAATAAAAAATCATAAATCAAAAATCAAATCGAAACGAACCCGACAACGAGGCCGGCCGGGGCGTAATGCCTGGCTTGAGACTGGCATTGGCATTGGCAGTGGAATTCGTATTCGTATTGGCTTGATGGTTGGCTTGGGGGTTGGCGGCATTCGAGGAGCACACATATGGATGGGCGGGTGGTGGCGCTGATGCTGGTGGTCTGCAGGGGGCAATGGCAGTGGCAACGGGCAGCGGAGCAAGAGCGTTTGTCGATGTGGAGTTTGTGGATGTTGATGCAAAGGCAGATGCAGATGATGGTAATGATGACGATGACGATGATGGCTGTGGCAGACCGCCGCGAGGTGACAATGATGATAATGCTGGGGTTGCTATTGTTGCAGATGGAGGAGATGCTGATGTTTTTGATGTTGCTGTCGCGCCTGCTTGGGGCGTCTGGTATTGCTTATGATTGGATGTTGCTGTTGTCTGATTTTGGCTTGGCATTCTATGATTTTGGTTGTGGTTTTGGTTTTGGTATGGATGCGGGCTCGAGATTGGATCTGATGCGGATGCAATAACAACGGCTGCTGCTGGGCCATTAGTGACATTACAGTTTCTGGTTTGGTGCGACTGTGGTGAGTGTTGTTGCTGCTGCTGCTGTTGCAGTGGCTGCTGTGGCGTTTGTTGCTGTTGCTGTTGCTGTTGCTGTTGCTGCTGCTGCTGCTGTTGCTGCTGCTGTAATTGCTGTTGAACCTTCTGCTTCTGCCTGCGTATTTTGGCATCTAAGTCGGCCTTAAAGTCTGACTTTCGGGGTATCAATGGCTTGTCGGCCACACTGGGAGGCTGATTCGAACCCGAACCCGAACCCATACCCGTACCCGTACCATTGAAAAGGCTCAGGCAGAGGCTGGTGGGCTTTGGGGGCAGCTGTCGCCGCATCACGGGAGGCTCTACTGGGAGGCTACCGTTATCACTGACTGTCCCTTGTGCCGGCTGCTGCTGCTGGGGCGGCTGCTCGACGTGGTTTGCTTTACCTCTTTGGGGGCTGCCGCGTCCGAGCAGCTGCAGCTGCTGCTCGCTGGAGGCGCGAAACGAGGAGAGTCGCTGCTTGGCGGGCGCCACAGTTGCTGTTGCCGGCGGGGGCGCCTTGCCACTGCCCGAGTCCGGCGAGTCCGGGGATCCGGCCAGATTCGAGGGCAGCTGTTGCAGCTCGCGCATCTCGTGGAGCTGCAGCTGCGACTGCACCTGGGGGTCCTTGGTGCGCAGCAGGACTATCTCCGAGTTCTGCTTGACGAACTCAATGTCCGGTGTGTTGGGGATCTGGTGGTCGTAGATCACCACGACGGCGCTGCCGCTGTCGCTGCAGGTGTCCACGTAGGCGTGCCGTGGCTGCCCCGACAGGCAGATGCTGTCGGAGGCGGCCAGCGAGATGCTGTCCGCGGACACGGACACGGAGGCGGGCGCATATAGGGAGCGCCCCTCGCTGCCCGACCCCCCGTTGTAGGGGTCGTCGCGGTTCGCACTCGCCACAAAGTGGGCGAACGTGGGGTTCTCGTAGCCGCCCGCTGTCAGGCCGCCGGTCAGCGAACTCGTCTCGCTCACATAGCAGCGACTCAGCTCCGAATCGCTGGCGCCCAGAAGCTCTCGTTCTCGCCGCCTGGCCTCCGCCAGCGTGGGGTCCATCAGGTGGCCCCCCTCCTCTCCGGCCAGCTCCTCGGAGGTGGTGTCCGACATGTCCGTGCCACAGCCGCTGGAGTTGGTCTGGTTGCTGATGCCGCACAAATCGATGTTGGTGGTGCTGGTGCTGGCGGTGCTGCCGATGCAGGCGGGGGGCAGATTGTTGTTCTCGCTGCTACTGCTACTCGTTGTCAGGTTGTTGTTGCTGCTGTTGCTGTTGCTGTTCTGCTTGCCCTTGCCCTCATCGATCTCACGTTGAAACGAGTCTAGTTCGCCAATTAAATTATTTAATGCTTTGATTGAGTCTTCGAAAGATTTGTCTATATATTATATTATGTTGTATTCATTTGTTGGTTGGTTGGTTGGTTGTTGTTGGTTTTTGGTGGTGGTGTTCGTTGGTGGTTTCATTTGTTGGTTGAATATTGTTTGTGGTGCATTTTGTGGTTCATTTACAGATGATGATTTTTTGTTTTCGTTTTGGATATGGTGGATAATATGAAGAGAAGAGAGGGAGAGAGCGAGAGAGAGTGTGTGGACGGGTAAGAAAAACATAAAAATAAAGAAAAAAAAGGTTGGGTTAAAAAAATATTCACGGTTCGATGTGGCTTCTATAGTAATAATCTTAACGGGGAGATCAACAAAAAGAACAAATTGCCAGGACTACATGTCGGATAGGAGGAGGAGGGGGTCAGGATCGAGTGAGGATTCGGGGTACACCGGAGTGCTCTGAAGTGCTGGGTGGATATGACCAGTGATCGATCAGTGATTCAACTTACCCATTTCCTGCTGCTCGGCCTCGGAGCGTTTCGGTCCCCCGGCACTGGGGGCGGCCGCCGCAGGGGACGGACCCGTGGCCGGAACAGGAGGCGACACACTACCGGCCGCTGCTGCCACGGCTGCCGCCTGCTTCTCGAACATGGAGGCCTTCTGCAGGACAGAGGCACGCGACCGTTCGTCCGTCTCCTCGGCACTGGCCGGCGGCACTGATCCCGCCTGCTCGGTGATCTTGAGCACCTGCACCTGCACCTCGCTCGTCGGCGGCGTGGGCGAGCTGACCTGGTAGACGAATCCCAGTCCGGTGCCGGTACCCGTGCCCGTGCTGATGCTGCTTCCACTGGGCGTACCTGCGGCAGTGGACGTGGGTGAGTTGGTTAACAGGGGCGAGTAATGGTTCTGGGGCGTGGAGCTGCCACTGGACGGCGAGGTGGTGTTCGTGTTGGTGCTGGTGCTGTGGGTGTGCTGGCCCACGAGGGAGCCGCAAGCGACCGTCGAGTCGATCGATGGATGCGAGTGCAGCGACGAGGCCGTCGAGGATATGGAATGGGAGCGTGTGGCATGGTGCTGGGCAGCGTGAGGCGCTTGCTGCTGCTGTGACTGCTGCTGCTGCTGCTGTAGAAGCTGATGGGAGCCCGAGGAGTCGTTGGAATGCTGCGAGCAGATCGAATCAATGGAGCTCTGCTGCTGCAAAGGCGGTGGCGTGGGCTTCTGCTGCTGCTGTTGCTGCTGCTGCTGGTGGTTAGTGAGCTTCAAGGCCGCCATGTTGGCCAGTTCGGACATGTTAACGTATGTGGGCGGACTCTGCTGCTGTTGGAGCTGCTGCTGCTGTGCATGATGTGCTGCGGACAGCTCTGTATGGTGGTGGTTGTGTTTGCGGTTGCGGTGGATGTTGCAGATGAAGTTAGCAAGGACATGCGTGGTGGGAGGAGTGGGGAGAGAGTGTCACAACACGGTTTTATTAGTAAAAATCTTGGGATTATAGCCATTGGCAAGCGTGCAACACACACACACAAACAGCGACAGGGAGAGAGAGAGAGACTGGGACTAGGACTGGTATCAGGATCCCTTACCTTTCGTGATATGAGCCGGTATCGGTGAGGGGCACTGACGCTGCAGCAGGCCGCCGCTTCCACTGCCCTGACGGTGGTTGCTCTGCGCCGACAGCGGACGCTCCAGCGACGAGCAGCGCTGCAAGGGGGAGGACGGGGAAACGGTTAGTTTTCGCCCAGAGCCATAACTGTAGCTTAGGACATTCGATGGTTTATTCCAAGATGAAGCGACACGGGAGTCTAGGTTCTGAATATTCTGGCTAGGGGTGCGGGGAGGCGCATGCAAATGAGCGCGCATTTGGGTTCTACGATGGGTTCTCCTTCGAGTTCTCCGTGTACTCACCACATGGGCCGGCTTCTACGGGCGATGGTCCCCCAACAGAATGAGAAAAACACTTAATAGCATGTAAAGAAGGCTCGAGTCGATGCCACCGACTACCTGCTGTACCTGGCGGAGACGCTCCATCCCGCTGCTGGGCTGCCACTCCACCAGGCGGACTCTACGGGAGGACACCGTTTGTGCCGTGCCTCCAATCAAAGCCGATATTCCCCTAACCCTCTCTTTCTATGGCGGACAAAAACTGGACGGGATCTCGACTCGCAGTCCCTGGGCCCCTCCATACTTACGACTGGCAGAGGCGGACGACTGAGCGATGCGGCCGGAGACTTCTGGGTGGCCGGTGTGGTCTGGCCCGACGATGGCTGTCCGTTGGATGGGACCACAGGTACAGACCCATTGTTGATCCCGTTGCCGCTCCCGGACTCGTGGATGGTCTCTGGGTTCTGGAACGTGTAGACAGTCAGTGGCGGGCGCTGGTGACCCTTCTCGTATGCCGTGGAAATGGTGTGCGGTCGGTCGGCCGTGGGTGGGAGGGTGTCCACCACGTCCTGGGAATGTGGCGGCCATGTCGACACATTTGCCGTCTGGTTCGTTGCGTTCGAGGCCTAAGCGGGGGTTGAAAGTCGAGGGGAAATCAGTTAGCAAGGCCGTGTGGGATCTCTTGGGGCACAAACGAAAACACATCGGACTTCGAATTTGGTCAAGTCGAACGGAAGAGAAATAACAAAATAAGAATAAAGAAATGAAAACCTGTGTTGTTAGAGCTGGCGATGAGCAAAAGCCACTATCACTGGATTCACCAGGTTTCAAGCGAATTGCGGGCGTTACAAACTAAAGGAAACGGAAACGAAAACGAAACACAAAAGAACGTTGATGAAAACCAAGGAAATGAAGGACGCAACAATTTCTGATGTGGATGGAGGTGGACGGAGGTGGAGGTGGAGGCTGAGGCTGAGGCTAAGGACTTCACCTGCGACAGGGAGCGCGGATAGTGATGATGGCCCGGAGAGTTGCTGGAGCCGCTGCTGTTCATGCTGCTGATGGAGCAGACAGAGCTCTTCCTGGATCCCAGAGAGTTGGAGCAGCCGCCGCCTTGGGAGCCGGAGCCGCCGCCCGGCGACTCCGGATAGAGATTGATACTGGCCTTGGCATCGTGGATGAGCTCCTCGGAGGCCTGCGGCAGGACACTGGGCTCCTTGGTGACCAGAGCTATGGACTGCATGGCCTCCTGCAAGCGCCAGAGATTAGTTAGATGCCATGACTCGATCGAAAGAAAACCCACCTGCAGATGTCCCAGCTCGGACATCACCTCGCACTCCTCGTGCACCACCGGCTGCAGCATGTGGACGAAGCTGCAGTAGCGCAGCCGCTCCTCCACCATGGCCGCTCGCAGCGAACGCTTCTCCACCTCCTCCAGCTCGGCCCGGCGCAGGGTCACGTCCTGCATGTGCGAGTCCATCAGCGACTGGAGGCCGTCGGTCTGGCCCTTGCGGGCCTTCTTCTGGAGCCGCAGCGTGTCGCTGGAGCGCTTCTTCAGCTCACTCCGGCAGCGCTTGTATTCTTTGGCATGGTCCTTGTCGATGGTGGCCACGGTGCGTTTCCAGTCCTCGATCTTGTCCTGCAGCGGCTGCACTAGACAGTCCATAATGGCGCTGGTGAAGGTCTTCAAGCGGGTCTCTACCGCCTTGTGGCGCAGGCAGACCCGGGTCAGGGCGGTGCCAATTTCCTTGGAGGCGCCTGCAAAACCAAAAATAAAGAAAGAAAGAATTATTTAATGCTATACTTTTATTTATTTGTGCAGAAAATTAAATTACTGAAGGGGAACAGAAATGGAGCAATGGAGCGATGGGGGGACGATGCTCTGGCAGCGGAAATGTTTGAAGCCATGCAACAAGAGTCGCACGCCATGGGCTGTCGCTTCAATTGGGAGGCGCAACCGACATCGCATGCGGCACGATTCGGGACCAGTAGCCTCCTGTCTGTGTGTGTATGTGTGTGTGTGCCCATTATGCCATGGATAGAGACAGGAAAACTGGTCAGGCCAACGGCTCATGCTCCTGCTTCTGGTTCTGCGCCTGCTCCTGCCATGGCATATCACAAACGAATGACAACCATGCCCGATTATCTCCGACTTTGACTGGGACTCCTCCTCTGGCTCTCCCCCCATTCCCACGACTATCCTCAGTCTCAGCCTCACTCTCAGCCTCATTCAGCGTATTAACCTCCTGGTAAAAGGTAATTATCTTTCGACAGCTTATTGATTCTGCTTTGACTTGCCTTCAGCGCAGCCTTCTCGCATGTGCTTATATTCCATGAAGCACTTGCTCCAAATCCCACTTAATTGAATAAGAAACACCAGAGTCTTCTGCACTCAGAAAATCGTCGGAAAACCTCTCTGTGATATATTAAGGACTTTGCCAACTTCGGTCTTATTTTTTCTCAGTGGACACGCAGCAACCACCGGGTGTGCCATGTGGCATGGGCCATGTGCGAATCGAGAGCCGAGCATCGAGTTACACCCTCCTGGAAACAGGACAATTGACACTTGTGCCGATGCCTGACCGACCTCTGCCAGCCCGCCTTCGACTAAGCCAGCAGTAACCACTAAAACTAATGAAACCATTTAGCAAGTGGAAATGGTGACGGGCAACGGGGGCGGGCCAAGCAGTCGTTTGCCAAAGCAGAAAGGTGGTGGCTAATGGCTAGAACTACGGGGATATGCACTCAGTACGCCCGGCAGGCCAAAGGGCGTACGTGCCCTGCTGTCCGCGGACACTTGCCACTTGGCACATGCCACAGGGCAGGCAGGAGTGGATCAATATATGCTAATGCACTCTCGCCCCCAAATGCAACCCCCAACTGCAGAATGCAGGAATTCCAAGCCGGTTTTAGCTCTTGTATAACCATCGATGAGCATTGGCACTCGCTGGCAGATAAATTGAAACATTTAATGGACTGATGAACTCGAGTCTCCATTGATTTAGGAAATCAGTGGTCTATAAGTCACACTTCTGAATGGCATTCGATGCTACTTCCCTCAATAATCGTGGAATTCCCGATAAATCTGCCCTACGGTTCGTTTCTGATTATATCATCATTTCTAAAGCATTTTTAGACAAGTTTGTAAATCTCCCTCAACTCCCTTGTGGGTTAAAATTTATTGTTTAGAAATACGTACACCTGCAACGTTCTTTGTAATGTGGTTTTTCTTTGAGTACAGGCTGAACTATTGGGAAATTGGACACACCCCCCTGTGGAACAGAGAGGGTGCTCATTTCTGAGCCACTACTGTGCTTGCCTGTAATGTTGTTGTTGTCTTTAACATTTGTACGCTTCCTCTCCAGCCTACTCTCTGGTACTCTCTCTCTCTCCCTCTCTCTGTCTATCCCAGACCAGAACTCATTGTCGTTTCCTCAATCTGACCAATGCATTTGCTAGTTAACTGTATAACTGTGCAACTCAAGCAGAGCAAATGCGAAATGTCAACAAGAACCGCCAGGGAAGGGAGTCGTGGCACTGCTACCCTGTCAGCTCGATAGAACAAACTGCTCTGTGCCTGAGACCCCGAGCTGTAGCCGAGTGTATTGTATTTGAATCTGTGCAAAGACTTGGGTAGAACCTGCTCTGCAAAAATCGGGCTATACTCGTAGCACCCTCTGGAAGGGTATCAATACAGGGTGCTAAATACAGGCTGACTGCTTCGGTCGATCTACCTCTCCCGAGACGCGTCTGGGGAGCAGAGCACATAATCAAAGCTCTCTCTCTCGTGTATGTGTATGTGTGGGTAATTTTCTCCCCGTCTCCTGGGCGAAGTGAGAGGTGGGCCATCGGGCGGGCGGGCGGTCGGTCATTGCATAATCGGGCGGAATGACGGCCTACTCGATGAGTGCGACGCGAAGAGTAGCCAATAAATAAATATAAATAGCAAAACCAGAAGAAATGCGTGAGCACAGACAGAACGCAGAACACAGAACAACAAACAAGATGTGGAAGTGGAAGGGGAGCGGTAGGGGGAATAGGGAAGCGTGAAATGTGTAAAAATCAGATCGATGACCGCCGCTGACTGAGAGCGGATGGACGGACGGACGCATGAATAATGAGCAAATAGGTGGGAGAGAGAGAGAATTACAGGGGACAGCCAACCCAGACAAATCCCCCCACTTTGTTCGCACTTACCTCTGGAATTGGTGGCCGCATCGGCTATCTTCTGGAAGGCATCCAAATAGGCGGCAATTGCCTGTATGGCAGCCCTGTAAGCAGATAAGATCACAAACATAACAGCATTATTACTCGTATTATCCATTACAGAGGAGGCTAGGATCCAATAAACAACTACTCGTGGGCGACATTTCAATTGAGACACATACTCGTAAAGAGAAATGACTTTGCATTGATTCTGCTCATTCAAAGAGAGAAGAGAAGAATGAATGTCTGGCTTGAAATACCCTGGAATACTATGCATAGTGTTTGTCCGTTTCTAAGTTCTATGCCAAGACGTATTAGCCCCTCCGAGGGTATCAAATCATGCTTCTCTACTGTTGTAGTATGTGTCTGTTTGGATTCGCTTAAGTGGCTGGCGCGTCCACCGCATCCGCACCCGCACCTGCACCCGCACCTGCACCCGCGGATGTGTGTCAAGCGCAATGGGCAAGCACTCGGAGCTAGTTTTGGCAAACTCTGACGATCCCCGCCTCGGACAACATGATTTGAGGCAATGATTAATGCAAGCCACATGTGTGTGTGCATATCTTGCGAGCATACCCATTTGCCCGCCACGTACCGGTGCCCAGACATTGCCCCCCGTCCCCAATGCGTATTTGGGCCAAGTCTGAGCATAAAAACGGAAAAAAGCAACAGAGGAAAAATTAAATAAACAAAATATGCCAAGACGACGGCGTCGGTGGTCCGACCCCAGGCCCCACCAGCCCCCAGCGCCCAGCCCGCAGCCGCCAGCCGCTCTCCAACTAACAGCACAGAAATAATCATAGATTTTGGGTATTCCTGAAACAGATATGAATTGGCTTGAGATATGCTTTAGACTGGTCCAAGCAAATTCGAATATCTTTCAGGAATACCATTATTATCCATCCATTTGTTTGTTTGTTGGGAAGTCGGGAGAGGCGTAAAAGCAAATCGAGGTAAATGAGAAATTTGTTTATTTATTCCTTTGCATGTTCGGGATCCCCTTTCGTTCTTAGAGTTTTGCAATCGCGATTTGTTTGCGCGTGGGGAAATCAGTTTTACTCACCTCAAGCATGTGTGCAATTTGCTGGCCTTTGCCACGAAATCATCCCACAGTGGAGAGGTGTTCTGCAAGAGAGGGAAAGGAAGAGAGAGATATTTAGTTAGCAGTCAGACAATCAAAGAAATCCATCCCCAACCTATCTTATGTAAAGGCCGAGGAAAAGGCAGAGTCCGAGCCGGGGAATACAATAAACTTCTCATCTATGAGGAAATTACTTTCGGAAGACATATCAGGACAAATTGGGCGCACGTGTTGCATAAAAAAGGTCTTCCTCCAATCCATTTGGGACATCTCAATGCCACAGATGGATGAGAGGAAGGTTCCCATCATTTCGGTTCTGTTTGCCTTTAGCGCATTTCAAATCCCATTATCTCTCGCACAAAAGTTCAAAGTTCAAACTGCTGACAACTTTCCATCATCATGATTTTCGCTCGGATTAAATCTAATTGAGTTTGACTTTTGTTGTCTGTGCATTTCATTAAATCTGAATAAAGCAAAAACGGAAAAAACACAACAACAAAAAATACAGTTTAACGAATAGATGACCCCACACCAAGGGTCAAATGCACCCAGTAAGCGAGGGAGAGAGAGATGCTTATACGTAATATAATCAAATTGGGGAGACAGCCAGCATATGGTTCGACACCATAGGATATCGGGCCACAGTTGGGGGAAGTTTTAATGGAATTCGCTTCCTGCCAGCAGAGTTCGCTAATTAAATTTTGTTACCTTCTTACTCTGTAAGAGGAAGTACATAAACGAATGAGAACTATGTGATTAAGATGCCGCGAATTTGCCCTTTAACATGGGGGCTGTTAGCCACTGATGTGCTCACTTTATACTGAACATTTCATTTTTACGTAAAGTTTAAATGCCCTGAAGATATATGTTTTTAAGGGGTAGGATGATGCCTGCTCCTCACTTGCAAAAGTATATTAGCAGCAAAGGATATAATCAGCTTTCAGCGAGGAGAATCATAATTACTGCGAGAGCACATGATCCGTAATCCTCTCCTCCCTTTCCCTCCGTTCTCTTTTGTGCTGCTTTAAGCGAGAGCTTAGCCAGGAGAACGCTCCATGGATGATGCACAGTGGGGCCCCCACAACAGCTCGGCTACGTATTTGGTCAAAACCACAACAGCTGCTGGCCAGAGCCAAGAGCCATAAAAGGCAACTAAAGATTTTATGTGTGTACGAGTATGAGTATGCTTATAAAAAAAACGACAGAATCAACAGAAAGCAGAAATAATATCAAGTAAGAAGCACAAAATGGTCAATAAAAGTGAAAACGGGTTTTCGGTTTTCTTTGGCTCTGCTTTGGGCCATTTTAATGTTTCAATTACACAACAAATGACATTGAAAGAGAGTGTGCAAAGGAGGAAGAGACAATTTACTGACCAAGTCACCCGCTATTAAAGCGCAGAAGATGAGGATGGATCCCCACCAGCCCGAGACCCAGCCAAATGGTAAATGCCAAATGCAATTCCATTTCACTTTCAGCTTTTGCGCAATCAGCCACGAAATGAAGCAAAACGAACAAAAACTTAAATAAAAGCCAGCAAAATGTCAATTGTAAAATCGATTTGAATGCAAAAAGGCCCGAAACGTAGCCGGCTCTGGGCCAGGCCAGGCCAGGGCAATTGCATAAACAAAACCCGGGCGGCGAGTGCATTGGACCTAGCCAAAAGCCGAAACGGGCCATAACAAAGGTGAAACAACCGGGAAAGCCGAAAAACAAACAGAAAACCAAGCGAAAATTCAAAAGGAACGGATATCGATTTTTGGCTATTTTCTGCAAGCTTTTCGCTTGACCCCCATAACAATAAAAGTGCACAAAAAACACACTCAACAATATAAATGGACAATAATAGTTCTTGTATGTACAAAAAATACCACCCTCAAAAAAAACTGAAAAAGGAGCACTTTAACAATCAATAAAATGTGCTCTACATTATGTACATACTCATACATATGTATGTACATACATACATATGTACTCGCTTTTTGTCAGAGCAATGCTTGAATTCACATTCATAATCACTTTTTTCCTGCACAGAGCGGAGCGAAGCAAACTACGATTTCCATGGTGCTTGGATTCCTTTGCGAAGCCTTCTGCCTATGCTAAATATTATCTACGACGCAATTGGGGTCCAGACATTTCCCTCTCACTCCCACTCCCCAACACTAAGGACCGTGTCCAGTTATACTCTCAACGCACTCTCCTCGTCTCGCTCTCACGATCCTCTCTGAGCGAGACCCTGAAAGGCCACTCTCTCGACAACAAGAGAACAGCAATAGAATAGGAGCATGCAAGAATAACAGAGAAAGCCGACTAACGGATACACGGCGCAAGGCAAGAGAATGCACAGCCAGCAGAAGATCCTACACTGAGAACAATCTCGTAGTCAGCAGTCTCGTGTGCAAAGCCAAACACGACAATTACGCATATCGAATTCTTCGTATTCTTCAAACATCTTTTATACCCTTTATCGGATATACCCGCTGCTATACATTAACTAATCGATCCTTGGAAAGTGTATTCAGGACAAGTTTTTGTAGATTCATAAACAAAAAACTGACGGTCGATGCCGCCTTTATTGTTTTCAATTCTTCTGCTGGTTCCCCGTACTTCCTATATGTACATACATACGTACATACATTCATATGTACGAGTATGTCGCTCTGTCTCTCCACAGATGAACCATATTTGGCATACGTTCGCGTGCGATTCCCTTTCAAATGTCAGACCACGTAGGGTGCTGTCTCGACATGCAATTAACCCACCCCAAAAGTGGTTTTCAACCACAGGGTACGGCAGAAACACCATTCCAAGTGATATTTCAGATCATTAGGCAGGAAAACGTGGAATTGGTTCATTTCAAATTCATTCAAGATCAAATTTCTCCAAGCCCAAAGTTTGGATTCATTAAAAAGGCCTTATGTGTGGGCTGCCTTAGCCAGAAGGAATTCGTAACTAAATCAACAAAATATTCAATATTTCTGCTCAAGGCAGAAAGAATCAATAATTTCCATAAACTTTTAAGCTGGATTTTCCAATTTTTAAACAAAGTTTGAAGTCGAATCGCTGCCCACATGATTTTTGATATATTTTTGGTGTTATTTTTGCAAAATGTGTGTGTGTGTGTGTGTGTGTGAGTGGCGTGGCGCAACCAACATCGAACCACAACTTGATAAGCGTCTTTTGCCCCGTCTACGTGGGCCTGCAGCAAACTTTTTATGAATGAACATTTCGTTGTCATACGGAGAGGAGGGTGCCACCAGGCCCGGGCAGGCCAGGCGATGGCAACGGCGACTGGCGGACCGAAACACGCAAAGCTGTCATTACATTGACCAGACCCCCAGCACGCGTTGGCGTTGGCGTTGGCTCAGAGTCTCTGATGGAGACTCTTGGGTCTGGGCTTATGAATGAGTGTGGCGCACTGGAAGGAGGTGGAAGGAGGCATGGCAGGTTGGTCGCCCCCTTAAGAGGAGCAAAGAAAGGGGAATCCGCTTGGGATACTCTCGAATACAATATATTGGCTCAATTATCTTAAAAGCCATGTATGAAAGAATATACGAATCGTTCCTGCAAATCTTAGGCTGCATTCAAAACACTTTCCAGTTTTCAGCAGACGAATCTGTGGGACGAAGAAGCCAGCAACGAGTGCAATGTATCTATGCCTCTCCTTCCCCATCCCATCCCCCTTGTGCATCCATTTATCTTGGCAAAACTGACGCTCGGCGAGCGCAAGACACCTAAAACCCACAATTTATGCCAGTCACAGACTCAGACTCAGACTCTCAGAAAACTGGAAAAGTTCACACAGAAACACACACAGGAACGTTATAAACTCTTGATCTTTCCAATAGCCTACAAAAGCAACCTACACGAAACTGACTCCTCTCTCAGCTGGTTCACAGCCTCATTCATGCAACAATTTTGTTGCTGTTTCTGGTTGCTGGTTACTGCCGCCGTGGCTGTTGCTGTCACCGTTTGATAATGCCCCAAAGATTCCCCGAGTCGTGGCAGCAGTGGCAGCATCAGCAGCTAGAAAGAGGCGGAGCTGGGGTTGGCCAAAAACGGGTTCAGAGCCACGTCCTACATAGCGCTTTTTGGGTTAACAAAAAAAAAGAGAAGCGGTTCCTTATGCAAAATCCAACAGAGTCCGTGAAGAAGTTTTGCACTGATTGATTTTCTATAAGATCGAACGTACTGCTATGTGTACTATATGCCGTTGCCTCGGGCCATAATTTCGCTAGTTTTTGGTGGGAGGAGGGAGGAGGTGAAAGGGGAGCTGCAAAGTCGTGCGCTGCTAATTTGCACCTACAACCAACAAAAAAAAACAAAAACAACTTCGGCTTTAGAAAGTAGAAAATTATGCGGCAGGAATATGAAATGAAAGTGCTTCCCATCCCATCCCGTCCCGTCCCTCCTCCTTCGCAACGGCTAATGCTGAAGGAAGCGGCGAGGGAAGGGGCTCGAAAGTTTACAGAAACCTCCATCATAACAGCAAAGTTTTGCTTTGAGCTGGCAAATGAATGGAAGACAATAGCGCGCTGCTTGGCAAATCGATTGGATTGGACCCGATGCGAATCCATCAATCGATACTCCGCAGTTATGCTGCCAATCACCGGGTAATTCAATAACTGACAGACAGCTTGCTGCATTTGCATATCGCGCTTCTAACAATGCCCCATTTGTGACCCCAAAACTGACTCTGACTCCGCTCCGACTGCGACTCCCGCTGACTGCTGGACTGCTGGATGGAGGGTGGGGCGAATATGGGTAGTAGTTTCTGTTTTGGACGGCGTAACCAAAGAAGGGGCTTGCAACATGCATCCAAGCGATATGGCAACCGCAACTTGAACGCCAGTTGCAGTCAACGCGTGCCACAAACCGCAAAAACAAAACGGAACGAGAAGTTCGCGAGGTTCACGAGAGAAAAGAGCTCTACAACAAAGAGTTGCCACGAAAGGTTGCCCTCTAAAAGCCCCTCGATATGATGATGGATCTATCTGTTGGGATCCGTTCTTTCTAGCCCCCCAAGTACATCGATTTATAAAGGGAATCCCAAAATATGAACCAACGAAATTTTATCTGATTTTATTTGCGGCTATCTACAGGTCACTTCTTCATCTTTTCAGCTTCGCCCCTGATTTCAAAGCAGACAGAATTGGGTCGCGGGACATTCTTCTCGTCGAAAGCCTCGAAGCTGATGACCGTTTTATAGCGTCCGTGCAGAGTGGCGCCCCGAATGTTCGTGAGCATCAGCCTCAGATGGAAGGGCTCATGGATGAGCGTGGTCTAAAATGATAATCCGCACAAACACACGCGCGCAATCGAGCAGCTTGAGAGAACAAAATCGCAATCGATCTGATGGAAAACTTACACCAGCTTTTTTGATGCAATTCTGTTCCACATCCTTGCGATTCGTGACAAATGTCGTCCAGTACTTGAACCAATACTGGTCCTTGTCGTACATGATGGGGCAGAAGTCCTGCGTGGCCATGGTAAAGACAGTCGGCTCCCAATTTCCCCGCTGGTAGTGGAACAAGGCGAACTTGGCCTGGAATAGGGGGAAGGGGACGGGGTTGGATTTAACTTATTGATTCGAATGCTGGGGCGATGGGAATTACGGCTATGCGATCGTTGGGCTGCAGGTCCCAGTTGGTGGTGGCATTTCCCGATATGTGTATGATGTCGGGCTCCTGTTCGACCTTCAAGTTATCGAAATTGATGGCGTCGCGGATGAACATTGTCCCGGGGCGAGCTTCGGTGCATGGCGCGAATATGTCCGGATCCTCGAGCAGCAGTTCGTAGTCGGTGGCCCAGATTCCGGCCAGTCCCACGTGGATCAAAAACAATATTCGCCACATTTTTGCATGGTAAGGGGTATTTGCTCCGCCTTTATATAGCCTCTAATGTTGGAATGTCGGTAATTGTCTCTGCCAATTACCGGATTAACCAAACATAATCTAATCTAATGTAATCCGCACGCGAAACAACAATGAAATTTCCACAGAACAGCTGAAATATACAGGAAATATAGCCCAAGATCGGACCGATTTGCCTGGAGAGCTTTCATAGATCAATATTACGATTTATTCAAACCCCCCTCAAACTCTCCTGCTTTTCGCTCTGGCAATCTCAAGCTGTGCTCAACATTCATTTGACATTGAGAGGCTGATTGAGTTCAATTCTTTCTTTTTTTTGTATTCAAAAACAAGAGAATAATACAAAAATGTAGCCCAAAACTATTTTGCATAATTGGGCGTGTGTGTGGTAGACGAGACGACAGTGTCACACCCACCATAATAATAATAACAACAATACAACAGCGAAAAAAGAAAAACAATCCCTAACAATATCTCGGCTTGTGTATCGCAAATGCAATTTCATATTCATTAAAATTAATTGCTCCTTGATTGCCCCATTCGTTGTAGATGGAGCAGAAATTTAACATGCAGAACACTCAAACAGATGTACAATTTACGTACACACATACACATATACCCGTGCAATCCACAGTTCGAATCTCTACAGATTGCACAGCACAGCATGTCAAATGTGAGAGACAAACCTAAGCGACAGGCAGACGGACGGAGAGACGAAGAGACGGAGAACAGCGCGGGACGGACGCAGTCGCCGTGGAGCAGCAGCAGTGGAAAGAGCAACAGTCGCATACCCGCAATATAATTTAAGGAATAATGCAGAGTAATTAATACAGCTATCATCTAGCTTGGGGCTTCTTTTCGTCGAGGGGGAAACTGTTTCTTTTCTCTTCTCAGATTACCTCTTCTGCGTGTGTGTGAGCAGGACAAAGAGAGGCTTGCCATTCATCAACAGTTTTGTGAGAGACTTCACCATTCACTTAACTGTAACTGAAGCTACCTAAGCTGTCAGATGGGCAGGGGAATAAGCGATGACTTCGGTACTGGCTAAACGAGACGCTCGCTGCTTTCCACCACGCCCGCTCCCAAAAATACTTAGATTCGTGCTTGCAGCTTCGTTCGAGAACTACTTAAGCTGCTCTTTCAACTGGCACACTGAGAGAGCAAAAAAACAAGAGCATCTCTCTCTCTCTCTCTCTCGTTATTGTACTTGAGCAGCAGCAAAGAGAGCACGTGCCTGCAATATAACCCCCTCCAATAGCTGCTACAGTGCAGCACATACGAATATGTAAACTAAAAGAATTCCATTGCCCCGCACTCGTATGTGGGCTCCTTTTGTTCTTTCCGCTCTGAAGAACCTTGCACTAGTTAGCCACAGCCTGGCGGCATCATCCTGCTCACATCCTGTTAGCCATAACACAACGCCACACACAGAGCGCATTGTGAACCGTCTGTTCGATTTGCAGTCGAGAGGCATAACCTTGAATGTGGCTTTTAGACATTTTCAAACGAGCAAACAATGCGAACGGGCGAGTGAGGGGGAGAGGAAAAACTGCTGTACGATATATTGTCATAGAACTGGCAACACATTGCGTCAGCTGCGAATGCTGCCATAAATAAAAACTCATTAGCTGCGGCCTATACCTACAGACGTTTACGTTTGTGTGTGTGTGTGTGTGTACTCATGGGGATATCTGTATCTATTCTTACGTCTTACAACCCACACAAAACCGAGATACCGTAAAATGCGAAAACCTGGAACGTTTAAGCCTTAGGGCAAAGGTCACAGACTAAAATTAGGAAAAAATTCGAACTGAAAAACATGAAAGTAGGAAGAAAGCAAAAAAGCTGCGCCCAACGTGGGGCTCGAACCCACGACCCTGAGATTAAGAGTCTCATGCTCTACCGACTGAGCTAGCCGGGCACCTGAGAACGGTGAAACCCAATGGCTACCAAGGAGATAAGAACCTTATGTACTACCATATGTACTATACATAATTATATGCATCAATATTTAGTTATCGATTGGGGACAATGCAACGGATATGTAAACTCTTATACGCATTAAATTATGCTATGTTGTAGCCATAAAGAAACGTTCCTCAAGGATCTTTCAGAACTTAACTTAAATTCCTTTTACCAACATAATATTACGGTTGAAAACATGAATGCATACTCTTTGAGTATATGCACCGAAAACTAGTCCATAGCCTTGCACAAATAAAATGTGTATCGATGAAGCGTTTTTATACAACAGGTTATTCATTCGAAATTAATTGAGTATTTAGCCCAATACCCTAGGCCGATATTGGGCAAATTTGAATTTAATTTCCATTTTAAATAAAATATAGTTTTACACAACAGAAAAATGACAACAACAAAAAATGTCGCCCAACGTGGGGCTCGAACCCACGACCCTGAGATTAAGAGTCTCATGCTCTACCGACTGAGCTAGCCGGGCGTGTAATTTAGGCCAAAACAAATATCTACAAGGAATATAAGATATAGTATATAGTATATCCATTTCTATAAATAGTCTTTCGAATCAAAATTTTCCGAGCAGACTTTTCCTAGGATGTTATGGACATTGTTGTATGATTATCGATTATTGATTGCATTTTACTTGAAGTTTTCTTCGATTAATTTTTACTAACTGATCGATCACTATGAAATAACAAGTATCTTAGGGCTTACAGTTACTAGGAAAAGGAATTGCATCTATGTATATCTATTTATTTACATTTATTATTCACCTATTGTTTCAAAAGAAAGACCAAAAATAAATGTCGCCCAACGTGGGGCTCGAACCCACGACCCTGAGATTAAGAGTCTCATGCTCTACCGACTGAGCTAGCCGGGCGTGTGGCCTATCTAATGCGATCCGTATCCGGCTAATACCTGCCAGGGCTGATATCGATCACAGTCGTGATTCCTCGTTCCACTGCGCTATGATATAAATATAGGGCATCGTTCGAAATGGTTTTGACAACGCCTTTTGGCAATTTCCACTGAACTGATTTCGATCGGGTGGGTAATTGCAGTTACAATTACAATGCACCCAATCCGTATATAAAAGGTTCATGGCGGAACGTGTCGCGCCATCGCGAAAAATGTTGACCAATCCAAAGTGCCTCTTCGCAGTGCTCCAGCTGAGTTTGGTCTGCCTATCTCGGGCCTTCGAGTACGAGTTCCTCCTGGAAAAGGACGGTCTGATGGCGCCGTGTGAGAGTCATCCGGGTAACACTTCAGGCTTGGACGCCCTCTTTGACATGTCCACATTGAAGATAACACAGAAGGCAGAGGCCACTCTACAATTGACGGGAGATACCGCGATCGTGTGGCAGGATGTCGAGCCGAGCGATACCATAACGGTGAGTACGAAACGGTCTCCTTAGCCTTTCCCATTTATAAATCTCCTATTTCTATCCAGATGCTCGGACAAATCTACCAACTCGATCAAGGCAGCTGGCAGAAGACGATGTTCTCGGCTAGCAGCAAGAACTTTTGCAGGAACATGTTCGAGAAGAATCAATACTGGTACAAGTTCTGGACGCAAAACATCATCAACTCTAAGGACGTCAGGAAAACTTGCCTCAATACCCGCGGCGTGAGCAGTCTCCATTCCCGAGCCAATCCACAAGTCCCTGTTTACGCTCATTTCTACCTATGTTCCTCTATTGCAGTCCCAGGTGAAACACGAGTCCTACGAGCTGGATCTGAAGGCCAGTGTGAACGTACCCAATCTGGGTGGTCGCTACAAGTTGGTGGTGCTGTTCGAGGCCTTCGACAAGCGCAACGTGAAGCGTCCGGTGTCGATTTGCTCCGAGTTCCGCGGTATAATCCGAAGAGTCTAAGTCTAAAGGTCTAAAAGTCATCATATATGCATGTTTAATCGGATATGTACTGTGAAATACCGTTGAAATGGATCAGCTGTTGTTTAAAAGTCTAATTATATATGCATGTGGGACATAACATACAACAAAATACAATTAAAGTTAAGATTGCCATCAGGTGGCGCACATCAGGGCATCAGGGCATTGCAGAGCGCCCCATGCAATGCCTCTTTGTTCAGTCCATAATGGAACACAAGGAGGATAGCAAGGAAAAGTGCCAGTCGCACGACTGGTGGGCCGAGTTCTGTCAGGACTCGGCCGTCCATGGTATGCCGTATTTGGCTAGGCGGGATCTGCACTGGGTGGAGCGCCTCTTCTGGCTGGCCATGATCCTGGCCTCGGCCTACTACGCCATCAGCAGCTGCTACTCGCAGTGGGAGCGGTTCCGCAACAATCCGATTGTCTACGAGTACGAATATCTCTTCGCACTACGCAACTTCACCTTTATCGGGCTCACGTTCTGCACGAACTACGAGTCGGAGGAGCAGGTGGAGAAGCTCATCAGGGAGTGAGTGTCTTTTCCAGAGATTATTCAGTATAACAAATCGCCTTTCGATCTAGCACTTGGTCAGTGGATCCCACTCAGGACCCCGCCAAGGCAGCCTACTATAAAGAGTTCCTTTATGTGCTGAATCGTTTGCGGTACAACAATTTGGAGACCCTGAAAACCTTCGAGAACGACACCACTCTGAGCAATCTCGCCTATGTGGACATGCTGCTGGCGCTGCAGAAGAAAGTCCTGCCCAATCCCAGGTCTGTCCTCATGGCGCCCATCATCACGGAGGTGGGTCTCTGCCAGACCACGAGCCAATTAACGCGCTACGGCAATCCCTATGGCAGGCTGTGAGTTCTCTTTGCACTCAGATTTCTTCCGTTGTTAGCCTCTCGGTCTCTTCCAGAGAAACCCTGAATGTAACACCTGTGCGGCAGTGCGGCTTCTTCAACGAGTGCCAATTTATGCACAAACCCTTCAACAGCATCCAGACCCATGTGTTTCTGGTGAGCGCCAGCATCTCTGGGGAAAAAATCAACTTCATTTTGGGACTCTTTTGCAGTATATGCACGATGTCAATGAACTGATGATGCCCCACGACCGACGCACCATCACCTTCGATGCCAAGACCAAGAGCTCCTACGTCCTCAAGCTGCTGATCAGCTCCATTTCGGCGGACAGGGAAGTGCGCAACCTGCCGGTGGCCTATCGCAAGTGTCGCTATCACGACGAGAACAATCTCCGGTACTACAGCGTGAGTTTCCATTAAGGTCGGTTCTTGAACGGGAATCCCAAGCCCCGATCTCTCTCTGTGTTCAGCCCTATCATCCGAGCCTGTGTCGTCTTGAGTGCCGCATCAACTGGGCCCTGAGCATGTGCCATTGCAAGCCCTTCTTTTATGCGGCTGCGCCACAAGCCCCCATCTGCAATGTGACCGGAATGCTCTGCCTGGCCGAATCCAACTGGCTGGAAAAGCC
This sequence comes from Drosophila lowei, assembly GCA_008121275.1. Classification (NCBI taxonomy): domain Eukaryota; kingdom Metazoa; phylum Arthropoda; class Insecta; order Diptera; family Drosophilidae; genus Drosophila; species Drosophila lowei. The sequence goes on from CM017778.1 coordinate 4,752,635, forward strand.
CTGCCACTGCTTTTCCCTGTGCCGAGAGACAACATACAGCATCATCGAGGAGTACGAACAGAGCGGAGTGAGTATCCCCCCGGATGTATCCAACAAACTGCGATTTATGTATGTTTATATATCATTCTCGTTCAGGGCGATCAGAGCTACGTGGGCGAGCAGTTCGAGCGGACGATCATCATTAAGCTGGAACTGCCCAAGATGGGGATGAAGCGTCGCGTGGTCTTCAGCACGGATCAGCTGATCATGTCCTTTGGCGGAGCCATCGGCCTATTTCTAGGCGCTAGCTTCATGACCTTCTATGGTCTGATACATCTATTCTTGCACTTTCTAGTGGTCCAATGCAAATGTCGCCCCAGGATCCCCCAAGATCATGCTCTGGATGGGAAAAACAAAGTGGTTAACCTTTAAGAAACCATGATTTTTGAGTAAATTAACTTTATCTTTAATTTTCCTTAGCTTTAAATAAACATTTTTGGCTTTCTTAACTATAAAAATGATTATTAAACTTACAACTAGTCTTTAACTTAAAATAAAACAGAACTAGAATAGCATAAAGTCCAAAAACGTATAATGAAAGATTTCCTTATGACACGTACATTAGCAGAGACATAAAGAAATGGAATTGTTGTCAGCTTAATGACATCAAAGTAGTTGGATGGCCAAGAGCATCATAAAGAGAGGCCCTAAAGGGGAAGCCACAAAAGTGGCAACTTGGCGTTGCAGAGAAGAAAGCCGCCATGCCACACACGTTCGTCAGTCGGGGGTTCGGTTCAGTTCAGAGAGCAGGGAAATTTTCACTTTTTGCGGAAGACAGTGAAGCAACAACTGCAGTGGAAAATCACTTTAAAGCAGAGATTTCCATTTCTCAAATGTGACAATTTGCCTCGGCTCGAAGGGGAGTCTTGGGGGAGTTTATGGTGTCTTCAATTTACACACATTCGTCCACACTTGGCCAAAAGCTGAGTGCAGTCAACGAAGCGAAACGATGGTATTGTTGTGTAAAGCTAACAACCTTTAAAGTTTTGCTTAATTTTAGTGTGTGTTTGTTTTTTTTTTTTTGTTTCTTCGGCGTTGCGTTTTTCTTTGCGCGGATTGAACCTGAATCGGAAAATTAGAAGCTTTTTAATTGCCGGCTGGAAGAAGCCGTTAGAAAACCAATTCATAAATGAAAACTAGCAAATAATGTAAACAACAGACAAAAAAAGAACGTTGTTTTCGTTCTCTTACGCTTATTATGGAAATTATTATGGCCTGATCCAAGAAGTTTTCTGTTTCTGGCATAAATTTGTTCTGGTCTGTTGCCAAAAAATAAATTAAAACCAAAAGCCAGACGGAGAGTCAGCCAAGCAATTAAAATGGAACTAATTTTAGCGTGTGGAGTGGATAGATGGATAGATCTCTCTGTTTGGGGTTATTTAACCTTTGGGAACATCGCCTCTCTCTCTGTCTTTGAGTTGCATCTCTTCCACATTTGTGACATTTACATTGGCATTTGGCAACTTTGCGAGAGAACAATAAAGAACCGCAGCCAACAATCTTTAGCCATGAATGAGGCCGAGCAAAGCAAAAGCCAAGAATTACTTGGTAAGATGATCCACACACAAGCACACAAGTACACACTCTGGCATATTGCACATGTTCTCTCAGTATGTGTTTCTGCTCTAGTTCACACTCAGGTTGAAACGAAAAAAAAGACCAAGAGCAAAAACAACTTCTGCACAATTGCGTGTTGAACAATTTCCAAATTTCATAAATACCAAATGCACTCGCCCGCATCAGACAACCGCAGCAACAGTGTATGATGCTTTCCACGCTCTCCGCACTTTGCTCTCCAGCCAAAAAGCTAATTCCTACTCTCCGAGGGCAGGGTGTGTTTTGATGCCAGGTATGATCTTTTCGCTTGTTTTGTTTTCACTCATCCTCTGCGTTGTGTCGTCATGCACTTAAGCAAATTATGCCATTGTGAAAGTGGACTCTGGAGAGGATGCCTCACCTTACCTGAGAGTGATGTTTAGAGGGACTTCCCTATTAATAGCAGCAGCAGCAGGCAGCCACAAGGCGGCACTTCTTATCTTCTTTCTTTCAACTCCAACTCCTACTCCTATTCCATCTCCTTCATCCTCCTCCTCCGACCAGCCGTTAGTTTATTTTCGGGCAGACGAAACGAATTCCGACACCTGTCCAGAGAGCAATGACGAACAGACAGAGCAGCTGTCGGGAGCGAGAGCGGGACGAACGAGAGTGTTGAATGTGCTGAAAATGTAATTTTCGTTTCCAAATGCGCTCCCCACTCACACTGCATGGCAAATGAAGCAAGAGGAAAGAGGACAGGAGAGGAGAACGTTCTCAGAGAGCTCAACTGGAAATGCCCTTCCCATGGGAAGTCTTGGCAACGAATAGGCAGCTGATGATGAGGTGAAACGAGATTAGATCAGCATTCAGAGCACGGAAAGATCATTCTGACATTCTGACTACTGTGATACAGTGTAATACGAATAGTGAGAAATGGAGAATGAGATATTTTTAATTAACCTGAACCCATCTGAATCTGCGTTCATTCAAAAATTTGCATTTCTATGTAATATAAAATACATAGTCCCTTTAGAGAAGTGTATAAACACATTCGTGTTGCTTTTATTTTGTTCTACTTAAAGAGAGGATGAGCCTACAAGCTGGGGAGACGAAGTGCTTCCGAGTGGCATTCTAATGTATTACCTGCTTTAAATTCATGCCATTAAGTTCCTAATCATTTGCAGCTGTCAGTAGTTCATCCGAACCCAACCCATCGGTCCGGTCCCTCCCCCTCCCCCAAGGCTCGGCTCCGCTCGGCATTAATTTAGTCTTGTTAAATGGAATTGCCTCGATCCGTGCTCCATGTTGTATAGGCGCAATAAACATTTACTAGGTACGAAAGTAAGTTGCCTCAAATGGCGTCATGAGAGCCATAAATTATTGATACCACACAATAGACACTTGGCAATAAAATCAATTAATGATAAAAAAAAACCGAAACAACAAAAATGCGCCAGGCAACGTTTCGTTTCGTTTCGTTGTGTCTCTTCAAGAGGCTTTAGATAAATGCGAAAAAAATGTGCGGAATTTGTCTTGTTTTTCCTCTTTCTATTTTGTAATTTAATTGCTGCTTTTGCCATTAAAACAATTTTTAAAAAATGCGATATTTTTCGGTACTAAAAACGTATTTCAAATATTCTGTTGGTCTAAACAAACCCTTTTGCATTAATGTATGACTTTATATCAGAACTAAATGGTTTTTTGTCTCTGACCTTGCCTTTAATTATTTAGTTTCTTCTCTTTTTTCTGTGCTTGAGGTTTTTGTTTACACACGAGAGAATTCCGGCCAAATGCTGAGAGTTCTTGACACACTCTGAGACACAATTGGATACAATGAGAACAAGTTACAGCAAAAAGCAAAAGCATAATTCCATTTTGTTTATTTTTCGAATTTTATTTGAGGGGGTTCAAAGAGACTGAGAGACAGAGAGAGAGAGAAAGTGTAGACGGAGATTTCCCTCAAAATTGATATAGAATTCCCAGAACAGAACCCACAGACGGAACAGAACTTTCTGTCGAAATGCTCGTGTTTGAAAGCGATTTCGAATTTCCGCTGAAATTCGCTGGAAACATCAAGAAGAACTCACCTTCATGTCATTGATAATCTGTTGGAACAGACTACCCAGAGCAGAGCTATCGCGTTCCAGACTTAGATCCATTTTTCCTTAGTTTTATTTGACTTGCTCTCGATATGGTAAGGTCGATCGAATTTCGGATTTCGTTATTCGTTCAGTTATTCGCTCGGTTTGACTGGTTTCCTTCTACACATATATTATTTATTTGATTACTTTTGTTTCATTTTGATTGGAAAAGCCAAGTTGATGAGTGGGGGGATCTGTAAAAGAAGAAAACATGGTAATTTAGTACAGATGTATAAATAGAATTATTTAACAAACTAATCTACAAGCACTTCCGAGTGGAAATCTCTGTCTCATCTAGATCATAAATTACCGGAGTTTTGTCGGCTACCAAGGCGGGTCCAGACGAGCTCTCGTAAATAATCAAAGATGTAAAACGATGTCTTTCCAAACAAGAAATTATGCTTAATTATGACAGATGGAAAGAGGGAGTTTCCCTCTGGCGTAGGCGCAACATTGGGACTGCATTTGGGGATCGTTGACCCAAATTGGGAGAGAGCTATCAGTGTCATGATTTATTGGTCATGCAGTGGGCCTAATTGTTAATTATTAATTGATAATTGATAGGAGGGGGGTGGGCATCGCCTGTCCGCCCACAGGAAGTTGCAAGTTGCGCGTCCACAGCATAAATACAAATTATCGTTGAAGCACTAGACCTGAGGCCCATACAAACGACTTTCATTAGGGAAGTGCAATAGTTGTGACCCATTTGTAAGTCGTTGCGGTACGTGTCTGCTGGAGTTCTCTGTCAGTTGTACGGTTTTCGAAAGTGCAGAGCAGATAAAGAGTAGCTACATAGATTTCCGTGCAGTCGAAAGCAAGCCTTGAGAGCAATTAGTGCTTGAGAGGCGTCAAATGTACAGATTTTCAGAGTCAAGTTGTTGTATTAACCTTCGACCGAGGGCCAGCCCAGAAAGAGGCCCAGGCGCGGCTCGAGTCTCAAGTTTTAATGGCCATAACTCAAGTGACACTTGTACTTGGGGCCATATCTTACTCTTTTTGGGCTGATTATGACATTGACGGCAACTCCGAGTGAAGTTCTTATACATGTGTATGTATGTATGGACGAGTATGTGTATTGGTATGTGTTTTTGTACATCATCAATGCATTCAGAAAGCGTCCACAATAGATACTCAAGCGTAAAGGAAGCCAAGGCACACAAATGATAAAAAGCAACAGCAGCAACAACAACAGCGAGTGCTGATTGCCCAGACTGCGTATCTTTTGTCTATGGGCCTGCGACTGTGGATACTCGCAGAGAAAAGCATCAGCGCCGTCAAAGAACAAGTTGTGGAAAGAAGAAAGAAGGAAAGAAAACCAGAAAGCAGGGTCGAGGCTTTGAACACCCTTGCAGACCGATCGGAAACTACATAGTATGTGTACAAACAAAAATTGTTACCGGGTACCGGTTTAGAAACTGGTACATGAGCCCCTCAGAATCCTTTGCAGAATATCTGGTTTGCAAATCACAGACTATGCCCATCATACCCTCCGCAAAAGGGTATGCATCAAGCGCGCACAACAAAGTCGCGGCGAAAAGGCAGACGCACTCACACAATCGCACACAAAAGAGCAGAGCAAGGCAGAGCGAATGGAAGTACTAAACAAGTAGACCTGCATCTTTATCTCTCTCTCTCTCTCTCTTCGCCTTAGTGGAATAGTAGTGTAAATGACCTCTCGAGATAAAATTGTGGCCACAAAGCAAACGATGACAGGCATCGCTGCAACTGCGCTGCTGCTGCTCTGCAGTGCTCGCAGAGTTGCAATTTCCTTTGCAGTGCGGAAATAAGTTTTTGTTTTCTTCTTTTTTTGGCAATTGACAGACTTAAATCTGGTTTTTATACCCGTATATATGTACATATACATGGGTACATATGTCTGCAATGTATATACAAAACATTGACCCAGTTATCGTGTGGTTGCACTTAAATCATAAGCCTACAACTGGTCGAGCGAGTATGTATAGTTAAAATGTATCTGCATATTTCTTATCCACGGCTCGGCGGAAGCAGGCGGCGTTTTCCCAACATGAAGATAAACGCTCTGGATGCTTGGGAAATCCAGAGCAGAGGCCACGAAACCGAGCTGGGGGTCAGGCCTGCTGCAGATCGTGCTGTGACCCCTCGGAACGGGGGAGGCCGTTCTTTTGGCAGTAGCCAAATTACCAAATCGTGTATTAACAAAAACAACAGAGCACCGCAAAAAAGTCGCTTCCCAACAGGAAAACAACAATTTCACAAAGTAGCCCAAAGAAGAAGAAGTAGAAGAAGAGCAAAAAAACAATGGGAACAAAAAGGAAATGCTGGATTGAACAAGCCAAACTTTAGATACCCTTACAAATTCGATCTAATTGCAATTGCTTTGAATATCTTTAGAAAATACAAATCTGCAATGTACTGATCCAACCCAAAAAGGATCAAGAATTTGTTTGTTTTTGTGCAGTGCATATACATAATCTTTATAGGCTGTTGATAGTCTGTTAGGATTTCTGTCGCAAATAATACTACTCCTCTTTTTGCAAGGGTATACCAATGGGAAAAAAAGGGAACTGGAAACTCTGGAATCAGGGATCTGTGGAATAAGCCCGCATCAAGACACACACACACACAAATGCCAAGTTGATGATGATGATGCTTTTGTTGGAGTTGTGTGGTGTTTAGGCTGGGATACGTTTTAATTCCAACTACGCATAATTTTCCGCCCTATTTACTCTCATTCTCGCTCTCTCTCTCTGTGGCTGCGGTTTTACTGAGATTTCTGTTGAAACAGAAGCGGAAGCTGCGTTGTGGGGGAAAAGGGAGATTTGTATACACAACTCGCATGTCTTGCTGCATGTTGCATGGATTTCTATTACAGGAAGTGACTTGACTGACAGTCTGAGAGCCAGCCCCAGAGAAGCGGAGGCAAATGCTGCCAGACACCACTTTTGTCAAGGGCGACAGAGCTGTTGTTGCTGTTAATTGCTCACCAAATGATGGACGCACACGCACCTCTCTTTCCAGTCTCTCTCACCCTCTCTCTTAAGAGTAGCGTAATTATGCGTAAATGCAGATGAGTGAGTACGTTTAGGGCAGACCGGCAACGCGTCCGTGGCCGAGCAACAGCTCTGAAGACTAAGGCTCAGAGCTTGGGGAAATATTTGTCCATGATGAGCAGAGCTGCAGAGGCAAAGAACCAAGAAATTTGTAATGGCATTTCTTGGAGGCGAGCGCTTTAATGACTGAGAAAATCCTGAGTAAACAATTATTCTTGGGCTACAGCTAATTCCGTTTAAAAATACTAACCAGCTGATAAACCAATCAAGAAAAAACTATAGTATGAGCAATATGTTTGACCAATATCAGGCTGTGCTGTATACAACATTGTGGTTTACCCTCTTAAAATAGGCATTGTTTCAAGAAAATCAACAAAAGTTAGAACTTAGATAGTATTCTTATCGGTGTGAAATGGTTTGTAAGCCTGAGGGTTTCCACTCTTAAAATGTGACGCATTTCGTTTAGAGGAAGCACTTTCGTTTCGGCACTACTTCTCTTTCTTAAAGCAACAATCAGATAATCCACTGCTGGAAACTTTCTTATCCACTCCATCTATTTATGTACGAATGTTTGTCTTTCGTTCTCCCTTGCCCCATAAGTTCTAAGGGGATTCCGGTTAAACAAATAATATTACAGCTGCAGAGAGGGCTACAGAGAGGGCTACAGATAAGTGTGGGGAACAGAGAGAGAGGTCTGCTATGGGACTTGGGCTTTTGCCAGATTTATATGGTACGAGCGCTGGAGAGATGTGTCGTCGTCTCTAATGCCGCAAGGTAAACGATACTTTGTAGATGGCAAATTGTTGTGCATCCGAGAGCACCGAGAGCCCCCATGACTTTACACTTTCACCGACAACAAATCCAACTGTGAGCATCTGTGGTCAGCCGCCAAGTGTCGAGATGTCTCGGCCCTTGGTCTCCGGTCCATAGACTTTGGGATCCGTGGGTCTGGGGTGGATCGGGGGCCTGGCTCCAGTCGAGCCAGTTGGGAAAGCGAGATGCTGGGCCGTTCGAAAAGAACTCATAAAACGATGATGATAATCTAAAGATCAAGTTTTTTATATTGCATGAACAAAATCAACAACGTCACCACGCACACATAAGCATTTATGTGTGTTTATCTGCATACACACAATACGTACAACACGTACAATACATACGAGTATGTGTGATTTTCTATCTTTAGCGTCATCTGTGCTTTGCCTTGCATTTTCATTCCATTTGATGTTTTTTCTGTTTTCTCTGCTTCTTTCTGGGACTTGGTGAGGGCATCTGCTTTTCCTCTGCCCCCACAAACACACACAGTCTCGTATGGCGCGTCATTAACCCAAATTTTCTATGAATAAAATATAGCGCAAAAAGGAAAATACTCAATGTTTATGGTGGAGCAATATTGAGCGGATTTCTTGTTATTTTGGTTGCTTTCTGTTCGATTTTTGTTCTCAATTAATTGAATAATTCGCAGCTCATTTCGAGGGCTGCTAAAATGCGTCCAATCTATTGGATAATAGGCTGTTAGCCTGATAACCTGATTGATAAGGTTTCTGGTTATGCTTTGGTTTTGTTATCTAATCAGCAGGGACTCGGGAAGCACAATCGTTTTGCTTTTGCCACACGTGTTGCAAGCTATGTATTATCGATCGCAAGACAGTGAGAGAGTGGGAGTGGGAGTGAGAGTGAGAGGTAGAACCAACCAAAAAGTAGAACAGAAAACATAAATATTTCGCAACAACAAACGCCCACAAAACTGCAGACACCACAGAACCAGTCTGTGTGTGTGTGTGTGTGTGTGTGTATGCGTGTGTGTTCCCTCTGGAAATAAACTTTCGGCATTTAGCCGCGTTTAATCGATTTGTGCATACAATTATGTACATACGTATGTTTACACATGGCGGGGCAAAACAGATCTACTTTGGCCCCACAACCCATGGGGAGAGAGAGAGACAGGCGATACAGAGATATGGCATTGCCTTACAGCATGTTTTGGGCTATATTAAGAGATTTTCCACTCGCATGATCATGATAAATCGATGAAATTAGCATCAGCTTGTGGGAAAACTTATTAGAATGTGAAAATATTTCACAGGCAAATGAAAAACGTACTTGTAAAGTCACAGATTTGTATACTACATACACGCATGAACCTCAAAAATTGATAGTTTCTGAATCTGATGGGTCGCAATAGTATTACTTTCGGATCAGCCCATTTCGGACCCATGAAAAGCAGTGAAATTTATAATAATTGTAAAACAGACTCAAGGAAAAGAGTTCAATTTTCTGTTGGTATTCATATCACATATTTATGTATGTTCTTTGGGCTCCTTCTATCTTTTTCTAATACTTCTCCTTGTGCTCGCGCGCAGAGTTGCTCTTCCTATTCTTCTTTGTCTGCTTTTGCCTCGCCATTTTCTTGTTAGTGTTAAACAAATGTGCCGTTAGTTAACCGGCGTATGGTACTCTCGCACTTTTCATGTCTGAAAAGCAGTGGCGGCGTCATGCTGTTGTTCATGTGTTGTTTGCCGGTTTCATAATCACGTTTTCTTCTGTTTCTTTTGTTCTTATGTTCTTCTGTTGTCTTTTCCACTCCTGGTCTCTTGTTTTGATTCTTTTACTTTTGCTGTCTTTCCATCTCCTGTCTCTTATTCTTCTGCTTCCACCACTTCTCATGATTCGTTGAGTAATTTGTAGCTCTCCGCGTTTTTTGTTTGTTTTGCTATCTCCTTGTTCTCTATGGTCTTTGCAGAGCTTTTGTTTTGCCTGCATTTGGAATGGAATGGGTCGGACAAGAGACTTCCTCAACCATTTCGGCTCTGCTAATTTGTTAAGGCCTGGCCATAATTAATGCTCATATGAGGGCGAAAGAAGGAAATCCATTAGAGTGTCGGTTTTATAGCTGAACTCTTGACATTCTCTTTCGTTCTTGCCACGACACATGCAACGCAGCACCAAGAAGTCCCAGAGACGAATCGACACGGAAATTGCGGAAAAGCCAGGAAAATCGAAAGTTGTTACGAAATAGGCCGAATAGGTCAGCACAGAGAGTGGGCGTGCCTCAAATACATACATACATATATGTAGTATGTATGTATAAATGGATTCACGCCTTTCCATGAATCTATTCATCCATCCATCCCAACCAGCCAAATGCACACCCATGCAGTCCACTAATCAAACGAAAACGAAATTCGTTTGGCGAGTGGGCGCCCAGACAAACGACCCAAACAACCGTTACAAACTGCAGCAGCAGCAGCCGCAGCAGCAGCAGCAGTGGCGGCGTCATGCAAACAAATGCAGTCATTCAGCCACTAAGAAAAATTGAGCCGGGAAACGTTCCCAGCCTTTTTTTTGCTCACCAATTGACAAGCCGGCTCAAAATAGTCACGGCAAATGGTGTTCGGGCAGGCTTTTTGCTTGCAGTATTATCCAAAAATAAAATCCAAAAAAATAACGTATGCTGCATAATTAAAAATTACACGGCTGAAAGGTAACGGTAAAAATCATCGGAGAGCAAACAGAGTTTACGTCAATGCTTTTTCGTTGTCTTTGCTTCGCTTCGCGTCGTTTCGCTACTCGCTACTTTCCATTGCTCGTCGTTACCCAGGGTATGATGTTTTTTGCAGACGTAAGTGACACCCGAATTTCTAAGGCCAAAACACGATTAGAGGTGGAATAACCAAATTTGATCCCCACGCATATGACGTTTTGATTTCAATTTTTGCCAAGCCTCCACTTCGCCTTCGCGATTATGTACACACATATATGAGTATGCAACTGGGATGTACATAAATAATTTTAGAGATATGATTTATTGGAGTTGGAAAACTACCTTCGATTAGGGGGTATCCAATAGTAGAATAGAGCTTCCCTACGTTATTTGTTTAGCAATTGTGTTGGACTCTGGAAAAGAACAGAGTCGCCAGCCTACTGTGTTTGCCTATGCACCGGGAGCCGGGAGGCCTTTCTCCATAAAGATACGATTATTTATATTTATTTGAGTGTGTTTCCTTTTGTGCAGTCTTGTTTGCATTTTATTAAGACGCAAGTTTGCTGTTGATTCAACGCAGGAGCAGGCACAGGCAATGGAATACCCTCATGCCCGACAGCTGTTTGCGGTTAATTTTTTTCATTTTCTTTCAGTCTTGTTTGAATGTTCTCTCCTTTTATTTTTGGCAATTGCGCCAGCAGGTGTGCCAGCATCCGGATTGAGTTACTCTGGGAGCGGGTTGGCCGAAAATCAGATAGACCCAAGCCAACATTTTCTACTCTTTTGGTCAAGGTATCATTTATCATTATCATCAGCCAGGATAGACTTTCAAATTTGTTTAATTTTATACACTTACAGAGAGTTTTATTATTTTTACCAGATGTTTGCCACGCATACAAGAAAGAATTTAAGCATTGCAGACAGACCCGTCGCAGAAATGATTTGAAATGCGATCTACAGCTGTCAAAGTAAGAAGAGATCTGAAAGGGTATCGCAAGCTTCAGCCCGCTCTCTGCTTCTGTTCTAGGTGTGTGAGTGCATCGCCAGACATTCTGGACGTATCGCTTACGAGAGAAGACGAAACCTCTAAGCACGAAACCTTTGGTGTCTATAAGCGTTTCAACAAAGCTGAAATACTTGTAATATTGGGTAAAAATGTGTTTAAACAAATGTGCGAGAAAATAATCTGGAATCACGAGCAGCCCATCCCAGAAACATCTGAAATGTGGAATAATATTAAAAATAATTACCTCTTATCTCTTCCATTAGACAAAGAGAGCAAAGTCGTTTGAAAGGTACGCACACACACACATATACACATTAGCAGAAAGGGCGTCATGAAATTACAAACAAAAACGTGCGATAAGAGAGCATGACCGAGGAGAAGGAGAAGGAGAGGCAGAGACATTCCACACATAAACAGTTATTATTCTGATGAGTTGGACGAGTGTCAACGTGCTGCTCCGGTTCCTGTTCCGATTACGGGAACCCTTCCAGCTGCGAACCAGAACAGAACCAACCCCAAAAAAAATAAAGCTGACCCCAGCTTAAATCGGGTTTCTTTCATTGAAGATAACGAAACAATTCAGGTAAAATCTTGAACAAAGATGAAAAGGGAGAAGGAGAGCATACCCTGCACTTGCGCAAATAGAGCAGCAACAGACGGAAACTTCAAAAGGGGAGTTGTACGAGTGCTGTTTCGGTCTGGCAATGAAAGGAGTTTTCATGGCTGACTGGAATAGACACTGGAAGTCCTTGGTGCTCTTCTCACTGGAAGCTGTTCATACTTGTTGGTCAGGGAATGGAACTGCAGCTGCCACCACCCCGTCCCACACAATCTCTTTTATAATTAGCCCACTCCAAATGAGGCCAAGTGCTTTCTTGATTTTGCTTTTTTGTTCTTGATTTATCTGCTCAACACACACAAAGAAAGGGGAGAAGGAGAGCAAAGCAACACTTGAAGGATACTTACAATGCACTCTCCTCTCTCCAAGCAGTCGTCGTGCATCTGCTTTCAGCACACAAAAAAGTATCCCACGGAGCCGTAAATGCAGTCGTTTGTTTGCGATTTCGGGATGCTGCCGCTGCTGCTGCAAACAATTAAGCGTTTCCTCCCCTTCAGACCATCCTGTGGTTGTTGTTGTAGCATTGCATTCCAGGCGGCAAAAGCGCACAAAGGAGTGTGTGCCCGTGTGTGTGCTCCACGCTCTCCCAGCCAGCCCTCAACTCCTGCTCCTGCTTTTCCTCCCACTCTCCCTCCGCCTCCTGGTTTGGATGGTCTGTGTTGTTCAAACAAACTACCCCGAGCGGCGCGGCACCGTTGATCCTGTCCTTTGCCTCTCCTGTAGTTGTTGTTGCTTTTTTTATACACTCACAGACACGGGACACGCACACACACATTCACTGGCATGGCAGACAGACGCTTAATTTCTGTTTGCCTTTGAAAATTGCATAAATTATTCGCTTTTCAACTCGAAATCCGAACCATACACACTTTTCCCTCCTCCTTGCAATTCGGTTTCGGTGATTTTTCTCGCGCACTTTTCGCACTCCTTTTTTCGTCGGCCCGACAACAGTTAGATGTCTGTTTAACTGTTATTTTCTGCCTTATTTTCGCTTACTTTTAATTTTTCGACTGCATTCTCGTTTCTTTTCGTTTTGCGTTTCGGTATCGACGCGACGACTCAGGTTCGGATTTTCTTATAGACAAACAAAAAACAGACAACCCGCAAACACAGCTCTAAACCACTTTTAGCGGCGTCAGGGTACAGAAACTCTATGAATAATACCGACTGGCATTAGAACACACTTTTATTCAAATTTGCAGGCGCCTTCAGTTAACTTTTGTTTTAAAAAATAGCCAAAGCCAGCGCGCAACCGACACAGCCAACGGGAACTCGACAACGCTGCAGAAATCATCCGCGGACTTATCGATGAAAAAACGAACTTAGCCCACTTAAGCCCCCTCTATTCAAATAGTTCAACTACTTGAGGTAAATGGCGGAAAATATCAACGATTGTAAATTCTTCTTGTAGATTCATGCCATCTTTCATCTGAACTTAAAAATAACCACGGTAACTTTCACCTGGACTGCGCTAAAACGATTCAGTTTTAATTATTTTCGGTGGAAAATTGAAATACCCCCTTGGCCTGCAATGGGTTAATCGTTCTCCGTCGACGATTGGTGGCCATATTTCTCAATTTTGATGTTCCGTTGAATATTACTAGCTATATAGAAAATTTAGCCATACCTACATAATTTTATCCAATTAATGAACCTATTTTTTAATTGAATAGCTTATTTTAAACACTTGTTTGTATTGCATTTTGCGTAAAAAAAGGCTTAAGCGAAAATGGTCAAACAAAAAAAACGAAAGAGGATAGTCGTTCCTATTGTTTAATTTTGATATTCCGTCGAATATTACTAGCTAGATAGAAAATTTAGCCATGCCCACCTAATTTTATACGATTGATGAATCCTATTTTCACTTAACTGGTTTATTCTAAATACTTGCTTTTATCGGATCTTGTCTTTAAAACAGAGACTGACTAGTTTCTGCCTTCATTGGAACCTGGGATGACAAACATTTCCATAATTCTATTCTATTCTTCTTCCTAGGGTATGCCGAATGTTGCCAATGCTGCTGCTCGATTTCTCGGCACATGAGTCTGGCCCATACAATTGAATGTTGCCGGAACATTTGTGCGGAACGATCAGTAAGAGCAAGTTGCTGCAGCATGTTTTGCAATGCTTTTTTGACGATTTTCATTGGCCGAAAGCAAAATCGCGTCGTTTCCGTTTCGAAACCGTTTCAGTTACCAAAACCGTTTCCGTTAATGTGCGACATATTTGAGCCTGTGGAAAACGGTACCCAGGCCAAGCCAACAATGAAAAAATAAGTTTATATGGATATATTATTTGTGGTGTACACCTAATTCTGTTTTTACACGGTCTTTTTTTACACGACTTGAAAATCAAATTTTTTAATTTTTAACACGGTTTTATTCCATCTAACACGGTTCAAAATAACAACATATATATATAAAAATTCACACACAGCTCACAAACAACTAGAAACCAAAAGGAAACAAGAAAAAGCATAAAGAGAATATGTACATATTTGTTTCTCTTTCGTTTTTTTGCGTTTTGAATAGTCCGTATGTGTCGTGTTAATATTCCCCGATATTAAAGCTATTAAAGTGGCTCAGCCTGAATGGTATACCAAACAGGGCCAATTTTCGCCGAATAACATTCTGGATCTGCTCCACCTACTGAATATGAACATCACGTACATTTCCCGGCGGGTTCACCTTTTTAATCGAAGTACAGTAATTAAAGTACATAATTTAAAAGTATGGAATGACTCTCATTGCTGCAACCGATTCATACCCGATTCAGAGGGAGCGAAAAATAGAGCCCTAACCGATTTGAAGAGATCAAAAAGAGCCAATAACCGTTTCGAAGAAAGTAGTTCGGACATCGATACTATCGACTGGATGCGAGTGGTGCGCACCAAATAGAAATTGTTTGAAAGTGAATGAGCGAAAAGGTCTACAATGGGTTAATCGATCCTGTCCATGATCAGAAATCATATTCCTCGATTTTGAGATTCGGTTTAGGATTAGCTAGTAAAGACCCTCAGCCCTGAAAATATAATTTGATCCTTTTGATGAATAAATTTTCTATATGACTGGCTAAAAATTATGTTTAAACAAAAAAGGTCAAAGTATAAAAGTGTGTAGGGAATGTAACGAATGTAAGTGTGTCTGGAATGTTACATCGTTGTTGCTGGTCAACAGGTATCCGCTATGAGTATGGACATCTTTATACCCTATTTCGTTCAATTAATATTTAAGTTCGGTTTTCCAAGCTGATTGGAAACATTACTAATCACTTTGTCTATTTAAGCATATGATTAGTTTCCAGTATATATATATATCGATCCCGATACCTATTCTTGGCCTCTGTAAGAAGACCACTAATAGCAAAATATCGTTGAAATAGCTTTAAGTCAGAGAGTGACTAGTTTCTGCATTCATGAGAGCCTGGGATGACAAACATTTCCGCAATTCTATATCCTTTTCCCTAGGGTATGCAGAGTGTTGCCCATGTTGCGGGACATGCTGCTTGTTTTCTCGGCACATAAGTCTGCCCATAAAAATTGAATTGCCAACGGTCAAAAACGTAGTGTCTGGAACGATCAACATACAACGTAAAGTGTGTCTGGAATCAATCTCATTGTTGCAGGGAAATTGTTCCGTCAAAAAATCACTCCACGAAAAGAGGATATCCCACCATGAAAAAGAGAGAAAATCCCAAGAAACGGATACGAGAAGTGCGCGCTTTTTTCCTGTTGCCCTTTCTATAGCTCATTCGAAGTTACGCTCTCCCGGCTCAGTTTTTCGTTGCATGTATAAGCAGAAGAGAGCAGCACTGTGACCGTCTGACCCTCAGAAATATACCGTAAATATACCGATGAAAAAACGAACTAGCCCACTTAAACCTCTTTATTTAAACATGATTACAATTGATGCCGCTCTCATTGCATACAGCATCCCGTAAGATTGTCTCTTCTTTCAGATAAGAAAGGTTGTCTTCTACGACCATTATAGATGCACAGTGTGGTAGTTGAAATAACGGAATTTGGGTGCGATAATACCTTTATTTTGAAAATAATACTAGTTATTTATACTATATACATATACTTTTGTAATTGTTATTTTGAATGAATATTCAATCCCAGCTATGGTTCAAAATTAAATTTTTCCGATCTGAAAACGGACCTTTTATCTAAGCAGCTTCTCAATACAGGCATTGAAACTCAGGGGGTTTTTCTCAGAACGACTTGTCTTCGACCAAAAAGTACAAACTTTCGTTGAGATAGATTAAAGCCTTAAATTGGTTTATATGTTCTATTCATGATCGAGACAGTATTATACTTCGCAAGGGTATTTCAAATGATTCTCATTCCGTGATGCTGATGCAGAGCATTGTCCAGCAGCATGTGCATGTTTCACAGCGCCACCTGGTTGTCGTAATGCCCATCTTTTCTCACATCCAGCTGCTGGCATGGAACAATTATCCACAAGGTATGACTATTCCGATCTTCGGTGGTCTAAAATCGCTATTTTTTAAATTTATATATTTATTTGTTCAGGTTGTTGATCTTGGTGCAGTAAGTATAAATAAAATCATCGTCTGCATTATCACACAAGACCGGAGCTTAAGAAATTATCAAACTTAGTGCAAATAAGGATATAAAAACAATTAAAAACTTTGTACAATAACAAATACAGAGGAAAACAATACAAAATAGTAAGTCCAGGGGCTAGCTAGCACTGCCCTTAGTTGTCCACCAGCTCCACATTCAGATGAATGTCCGTTTTTGGCATTAACAGCAATCTGCCATTGTCATACTCCAGGGGAATCGGCGTCTTGGAACAGGGCGTGTATCTGTGGTATTGCAGGAGGGTCACCAGTCCCACCAGCAGCTCCTGCTCCACGAACTGGGCGGCTATGCAGCCGCGCAAGCCGTCGCCAAAGGGCAGGAAGGACATGGCCGGCCGAGTTCGTTTGGCTTCGGCCTCAAAGCGATCCGGATCAAATCGCAAGGGTTCCTCATAGATGGCAGGATCCCGGTGAATGGCTGCCGTGGGTATGAGAACATTGTTACCCCGTGCTATGACAAACACCGATCCGGGCAGCTCAAACTCTTTGGTGGCTCGGCGCAACAGGAAGGGATAAGGTGTGTGCAGGCGCAGCGTCTCTGGAGGAGCAAGATTTAAGATCAGGATCAGGATGTGAGTGAGGGAAAGAATTTCACCCACTTACCATTCAGAACTTGCTTCGTGTACAGCAACTCCTTCAGCCCTTCCGTTGTCAGTTGACCGCTGTGTTGTTCCAGAGTCTCTCGAATCTCTGCTCTGACTCGATCCTGCAGCTCCGGCTGCCGCGCCAATTCGTAGAGACAAAAGCTGAGGGTGGCATTTAGGGGAACCAGTCCGGCCAGGACGAAGCCAAAGGCCTGTGCTGCAATCTGGACATCGTCCAGTGGCTGGTCCATGTTTGAATATAGCTGCAGGAAGGTCTGCAGTGGCTGGCGATCCCTCCTACGCTGTTCCTGTAGCTGCCTGAGCACCACCTTTTGAAAGTATTCCGTGGCCGATACGGCGTAGCTCTTGTGATTGAGCAGCTGCGCGAGTAGGGGGAACTCCAATGCCAGATAGGCACGCCACAGACTGAAATTACCCCAGTAGTTGTGGGTCCACCGGCGGAACTCCGTGTGATCGACTGACAGTCCAAAGGCCATCGAGGCCACCACGTCCAAGTTGTAGCTGTCCACCAGCTCGTTGATGTTCAGGGTCTGCAGACGTTCCTTTCCCAAGCTTCTCTGGACACCCTTAGAGATCTGCAAGAGCCTGGGCAGCAGCTTGTTGATGTTTGCGGGGGTGAACAAGCCCGAGGATTGAGCGTGGAGCGCCCGCCACTTGTGCCCGTCCAGCTGTAGAAGATTTCCCGAGAGCGGCTCTAAGCTGTCATTGCTGTAGAGACCTCGCGTGGTGAAGTTTCCCGCGTGTGTGATGAGAATGTGGCGCACTAGCTGAAGGTCCAGCACCAAAACGAACGGCTTGAGGCATGCAAAGAAGCCAACGAATGGCGCTCTTCCTTTGTACTCTGCGTAGATGACTTGCAGGGCGTCCTGCAGATGTCTTTTGCCGCCCACAACGCCCTTGATGTTGCCCCAAAAGAACTTTGGCTTCTCGTGCAGAATGCCGCGTCGCTTCCAGTAGCCCAGGCTGATCTTCACCAGGGCATAGAAGAGGGAGAGTGCACCGAATGCGGTGAGCAAGGCACGGTGCAGCAGATCCATGCTTCTCTTGGCAGACCGGTAGTTGTCTTTTCCTGCTTTGCTTACTAATGTGTAATGTTTCTTTTTCGGTCTGGCAGTGGCCGTGCCTGTTCGTCGTGTTTGCGTTTTCAGTAGTTAGTGCCGGCATCGGCTTATCAGTGCCATCGTCATGGAATAGCAGTTATCAGTCGATTGGCCAACAAAGCGATAATGTCCATTGAGTAGGAACCGAGCGGGGCAACGAGCGCTAAAATAGAAGAAAAACGAGGCTATAAACCGGCTGGCGATAGTGTATCGTAATCAATTTGGCTTTGCTTGTTTTATTGGCCAACTTTTCTGAGCCTACTACTGCTGCAGAATGAGGCACAGATTGTACGTGCTCGTCTGGAACTCGCTGGTGTGCATCCAACGGACAAAGCCCTGGTCAATTAGTAGCTGCTTGTAGCTGGGCACGTCCGAGCAATGGGGATCCTAAATTAGAGAGAATTGCGCATCAGTCAGTGGCAGAAATGTGGTCGCCGCAAGTGGGTTAATTGACTCACCACAATCAGCAGATAGACCTCCCCCGTCAGGGTCCGGTGCCACCCGGCTATGCCCTTGGAGGCCGTATCACTTATGCCGCCCATCGGAATGAAGCCCTGGTATTCCACAAAGTAGCTGCGGATCTGGCCGAGCACTTCCTGGGAGCAAAGTTCCTTCGTGTGTAGGATCTTGCAGGGCAACTTGAAGAGCACATCGATCACGTAGAACTCCTCCAGAGTGCCAATCCAGCCACGCGAGCCCTCGAAGCTGGCGGGCTTGTCCCCCAGGCTAATCAATATATTCTGAACCTCCCGTATCGAGGGCACATGCTGATCCGCATCGCTGCGTTTATTTATAATCCACGAGATGGCCGTCTGCAAGGTGCGATAGCCGCAGCCCCAGCCCGCATCCTGGTGCCCGTCGCAGCCGTAATGAAAATAGCTGAATCGACCGCGCGTAAGCAATGTTTCGCCATTCTCCGATGGTGGGGCCAGGGACAGGTGAGGGTCTTCGTGCAGCGCGTATTCGTATGTCTTCCGAGAAATGCTCAATCCGACAGGTGCCTGGTCATTATTAATGTCCATTACTCTGCCTTCGACTGCTATTCTGGCTGTAATTGTTTATATCGTGCGAACTTGATCGTTCTGAAGCAGATATATTGATATATCCACGCCTGCTGGGATTGTTTTTGCCACAATTACCTGTTGTTTACCTTATTACCTTATGGAATCGCTGCAGTCTTTATTTATTTAAATACATACAAACATATATATATATACAAACATATACATATGTAAAGTGAAATCGCAGCAGTGAAATCGTTCGAATCAGTGTGACGACTCTCAGAAATATACCGAAATATACAGCACAAATTTCAAAATATACCGTAGATATACCAATAAAAAAACGAACTTAACCCACTTAAACCCCCTTTAATTAAACAGTATAACAACTTGAGTTAAACCGCGGAGAACAATTCTAATAATAATAATTCTTCCATGATTCCATTCCATTTTTTCTTTTACTTTGTTGCATTACTATGTATATGTAGTATTTGTTGGCTAACAAACTACCGATATATACTAAAACTACCAAAAACTGACCGTAAATATTCCTTCAATTTTAACGTAAAAATATACATAAAAGTATGATATATGATATACCGTAAATGGTCTTTCGGTTGGAATGCAAAGCGTCTTTCATTTCTAGAGCGTATGACACTACACTTCCGGAGATCCGTTGGTTCCGATTTTCAGTCAATCTGGTGGCAGAGGAACGGCTATATATGCTAATATAACCGACTGGAAGGAATTTTTTTGGCACAACTCATCGACTGCAGACTTTATCTTTCATGCTGTGTCTGTCTTGCAGGTAAGACAGTTAGTTATTCACTGTGATGCCATCTCCAATGCTTTTTCGATAGATTGATAGATTTTCCTTCTATTTGGCGCGCTCAACAGTTGCGCACCGTGAACTTGAATGAATGAATAAAAATCATCAGCTTTCGCGTTTGTTTCTCCTATTTCTCATGAATTTCAAATTTTATTTGAATTATTAAATGTACATTATTGTGTTTAGAATTTATAAATATGTTTTTGGGAGTTCGTGTGTGGTTTCAACGCTCTTAATAAACACCATATTCGTATGGATTTTCCCTCATAAATGGTGCTCTTTAAACTTTGCCTTAATTTCGAATATATTTTTGGTGACCAAACAATTGTTCAAAGTACATTACATTATATATAATAATTGGTAAAAATTTGAAATATATCTTCTACGACTACACTCTGTAAAATTTGCATATTTCTATTTCTATTTTGGGGTTTCAACTATTTTTTCTGAATTGCTGATTGTTACTGAGTTGCCGTTACTTTGTTTTGTTTATGTTTAAAAGTTGCCTTAAAAAATGTTATTTGAGAACTTCGCTGAGTTGTACAGTTTAAATACTTTGAGATTTGCAATTAAAACATCTAAAACTACATTGTGCTCGCAAATCGTTTGTTTGTTTGTTGTGTGTTGTTTTTGGTGTGTGTGCCAGCAAAACGACGGTTTAAAATGTTCAATTAAAATTATAAGTACAATACATAAAATACTTTTATTAAATACATTTAGCGATATCACCACGATTTGTTGTTATTGTGCTCTTAAAAATCATGTAACAGAAAAGATTTATATGCTAAATTATGAATTAATTGTTATCTTTTACTGTTTCTTTCTTTTCTTTATATGTAAATGTTATATACTCGTATATTATAAATATTCATACGATTTGTATCGTCCCCACTGGCGGCTCCACTTCCTCCTCGTTGGTTGCTGTCGTAAATGCAGTCAAAATACGCTTGCGTCTAAAAAATACATTCCTTTTTCAATCTGTGCGGTGTGTGCTGTTGTGGGTCCTTCCATCCTTCCATGCTCCTTACCAATCTACAATCAAGTCTAAATCTGAATCGTTGCTCTACTGCTACACATTTCCTCCGGGCTCCCCTTTCCTTTCCGTTCCTCTCTGCTATACTCGTGGGTGTGTGTGCTTATGAAATTAGGCATACTGCGGTGCTTGGGTAAATGCAATGCCACGGCCCCTCCTTCTCCGTCCGCACTCTCGTATTACAAGGTGCAGTATTCGGTGAGAATGGGTATGGATTTCAGCAGCTCGTTGATGTTATGCTGATCCAGATGGGCCACCAACTTCTCGGAAGACTTGAGCAGATTGACACAGTTCTGGAGATTCTCGACAATCTCCTTGGTCATGCTGTCCGACGACTTGGTGATGAGCTCGGCCAGCTTCTTGCCCACCTCGTACTTCACCAGCTCATCCTGCAGACGCTGCGCCTGGTCCTGCCCCGCCTGATGAGCCTGCGACAGATAGACCACGGAAAGTATGCACAGCGCAATCAGCGCCTCGTTCTGCATGACCAGGTGCTGAGCGGTCAGCATGCTGACCATGGCCTCCACAGTGCCCTCGTTGGCCAGGAATTCGCTCAGGCTGGTGCGATCATAGTCTTGGGTGAGCGGAATCCTGTCCGCTATCTGCTCGGCCGGGGCGTCGCCCTTGCGAGGCAGCGCATAGGCAATCTTACTGAGATACGCATGCTTAATGAGCCAGGCCATCAGGCGCAGCGACTCCCCGGTGACGCCCGCATAGTCCGACGATTTGCTCCAGTGCACCAGCTGCTCGATCAGCGTCTTGTTCTTCAGCAGCTCCAGGGCGAGTTTCTCTACAAAAAAGCGAAATGCGGGGCTACAGGAAGGCGAACATGAAAAGGGGAACGTATAATGGACTCACCCTGCCCGTCGACAGTCATTCGGAGAGTGCCTAGCAGCTTGAACACAACAGGTGGCTGATGAATCTCCAGCATAGGCAGAATGGTCTGCACCAGGCCCGCCTGGATCACCGCATTTTTGTTCGGCTTTGGTATGACCAAATTGCGTAACGCACTCAGCAGTGCGTGCTGCAGACGGACATCGTCCTTGACGCCATTGTTCTTGGCCAGCACCTCGAGCAGCTTGTTCATGGTCTGCTGCTCCACAAAGTAGATGCAGTGGCTGTCGGTGCGGGCGAAGTTGCCCAGGGCCAGCACCCCAGTGGTCAGCAGATCAATGTCCGACGAGTCCAACCAGTCGACCATGTTCTTCAGCAGCGTTGTCGTGTACAGATAGTGCATCGATTCATCTGGAATCATGCAAAAAGTTTGGTTACCTCTGGCAAGAGTGGGAGGGTTCAGGAGGCTCTACTTACCGCCGGTGAGAATGAGAACGATCAGCTCGCAGGCGAGCTTCATCAGGGCCCGGGCCTCGCTTGTGCTGGCCAGAGTCTTGTACTTCTCCAGCAGATTGTAGATGGTCTCGCAGAGCCCGTCCTTGGCCAGCAGCAGCTTCACCTCGTCGCTCTCTGCCTGGTAGTGGAGCAGTTCCAGGCACATCTCGGCCAGGTCCGGGTTGGTTGAGGCGGCCAGAATGCGCGACAATTGAATGTTGAGCGACGCCTCGAAGTTCAGGTCCGCCACATTCTCCGTGAGAATGCTGAGCAGGGGCAGCGTGTTCAGCAGCAGATCCTCATGCACCTCCACATTCGAGGCGCCCGTGGCGATGATCGCCTGCAGCTTCTTCATCACGCCCAGTTCCATGGCACGCTTGGCCAGCCCCTCGCCACCCAGGAGATAGTTCGAGAGCAATCCTCCGCGCACCTTGATGAACTGCGCCGCATTGGCCACATCATCGATGCTGGCAATGTCGAGCAGTTGCAGCAGCACCGCATCCCCCTCCAGCTCCAGTATGAGGTCCCGGGCCTCGTCATTCAGGTAGCATATGTTCCCCAACGCCCTGCAGATCTGTATGGGGAGCTCCATGCTGCCGTCCGGCGTCGGCACCTGCCGCAGGCACTCCAAAAAGGCTGCAATAATGTCGCGTTTGGTGAACTTCTTGCGCTGCACCTCCGACTTGGTGATCTCCGCTATGCACTTGGCCGCCTCCTTGCGCACGTTCGTGTCCTCGCATTGGGTCAACTCCAGGAAGCAGTCGGCCAGCTCATGCTTATCGAACAGCTTGGGGTCCTTGGTGGCCGAGATCTCGCACAGCAGGTTCGTGGTCTTGCTATTGCCCGCACTCACGCTAGTCGTCTTCAGCTGCTCGATGAGCTCGTCGATTTCAGCTTCAGGAGAAAGCGGGGAACAAAGAGACGAGATAGAGAGAGAGAATATATCATTAATAGGGTGTGTCAATGTCGGAAATACATACAGTACAGATAGAAGAAAGTGCTTTCGACCACAAAAAGTATATATTATCTGCAAAAGTAGTCTGTCTTTTGAGAAATACCAATGCTCTATGCATGGTCTATCCAATGATCTGATAGACATCAGAGGCAGACCAGGGCAATATGCTAGATCCAACAACTGCAGGCTTCCCATTAGATATGGCTCTACAGCAGCAAGTCAAGCATCAATGTGCCGCATCATGCACACGACATGTATGACGTGCATTCCCTTTCGCAGCATTCTCTTGTGCGTCTCGAGTCAAATGTCAATATGCCGCGTGATGGGGGAGCGATGGAAGTAAGGACTTTCTACAGGGTAACGAGTATCCTATAGTCTATATGAATACTGGTTAAACCCTCTTATTCTGTCCCTTTTTTGCACAGCAAAATTGATTGCCAATTTCGATTATCATCTGTGCCCGAAGTCAGGACAGGCAAAGGACAGTGTTTTCAAAGGGAAATGACGAGCATGAATATATGTAGGATACGTGGGACATCTCCAGCTTGAACCAAAGTATATTCCTGAGTGGGTTTTGAACATAAATAAAATGCTGAACCATTAGAATCTAGTTAGGACAGAGCTGTGTGCTCAGGGAAACTTCTCGAGCGTGGGCCGCATTAAAGGACCATTTCCCTGCCCATAGCCACCAGATGCTCTGGGGTTATAGAGCGGGGGAGGCCACAGGCGGAGAAGTGATTTGCATAAGTCCTTGCCGCGGGCGAAACAAAAGCAATGTGCGAAAGCAATCACGGGCTTAAGGAATGGATGTGGAATGAAGCTATAAACAGAAGAAATGAACACCCTTTAAAGACTTTGGGTTTGTGGAAGAGTAAAGGGAATTTGCTGCAAATGCTTTATGTTATGATACTTCGATTACCATTAAAGAGTTTGTTCCCTTAGGAAGATCCCAAGGGTTTTCCACTTGCATTAAACGAATATTGGTTTTTATAGCCAACACAGTTTAACTTCAAATGATTTTATTATTTTCTAACTTTGCTGCTCCGACTTGTCCCACTGTACATTAGAGAGAGAATGAATGAGAGCACAGAGGGAGGGAGAGAGAACGACAGCAGAATGCCATGCCGGTAGATCATGCATACATACATGCACACCTCGTTGTACCGTGGTTGTCTCGTTCTAGCATCTGGAACATAATGATCCCTGCCTGTTTTGCACAACGAAATGAGCAGAACTATTGCATCACATCAGCAGATTCTAGTGCGTTGCTCACATCCGTTGATCCGTTCCTGGGAAGCCACCCATTCGGAGTGAAATACTCTGCAAAAATTGCGTAAAATGTGGCTTAAGTTTCAATTTAATTTTCCATTTTGGACAGGTGACTGGGCCCCAAACAGGGGCCTCTGGGAGTGGGGGTGGGGGGGGGCTTTTATGGCCAGCATTATCACAATATTATTTCAGTCATTCCCTTTTTTGAAACACATTCGGATCGGGGAATGAAGAGGAGAAACGAAGCGAAGGACAAGGGCCCGACCGACCCCGCCGTCAGTCGACAACTGGCGACAGTTGGTGGCAGCAACATTGAGTGGAGTGGGGCAGGCAGGGTAGGGGCAATTCAACAAACTTTGTGGAGCATAAATAATGAATAGGTTAAACAAAGGGCAAAGGAGAACCCTACCGATGGGTGCCGCCACTGCCACCCGTCCTCTTCCCAGCATCATTCGAACAAGGGAACGTGGAGAGAACTAACTGCCAGACATGTTGCACTTAGAAAGGTAACTCTATCCTCAACATCTGTACACGAGTATACAGTATACATATGTACATATGTATGTACAAATAGAAATGCATATGCAGATTCACATTCAATGCAATCCACTCTATAGGGAAATTGTGGCACTTGTTTGTGCCCTCACTTCTTCTCTCCTCTCTGCAACGCACTGAATGCAATTGGAAGGACAGGTGGCAACCCCCAACGGACGCGGCAGACAGGTGCAGGTGGCGCAGGTCGTGCAGCGCTACTTCCGCCAGACAGAGACAGAGGCAAAGAGTCTGCCTGCCACAGCCTTTTTTCGCTGTTGTTGTTTTTGTTTTGCGTGCCTCAAAATGTTTGCTTTGGTAACTGGTACTCGTTGGTATTCAGAGTGTGCCACATGCCCCTCCATCCCTCCATTACACCCATCCATCCATTCCGTTCGAGTTCCGTGGCAAGTTCGTTAGCTTTTGCTTTGAGGAAGCCGAGGAGCCGGCGCCCATTTTGAGGCATTTATTCGCTCCAGTTTCTGGGGCAATTGCTTCATTTTTTTCATTTCTTTTTGCATTTCGGGACTTTGCCTGGTTTTATTTTTGCGTGTATATTTTTTGTCGTATTTCGATTCTCCATTAAACGATTCACATCAAAAGTAGAAAAACAACATGAAAATGTACCGAAAACTAGTGCAAAAATATATGTATATTATATATGTATGTAGTTGCTGCTGTTGCTGTTGTTGCATGTTTGATTCGTGTGCAATTTCTGCTGTTGAAGTCTGTTCCTTTCGTTTTGGGTCTATTCCGAATGTGGGTTATGCCACAGGAAGTGCGCGTGGCCCCGAAATGGAAGCCATGGAAGTTTCTGGTGCAGAAATGTTTGCTATGGGAGCAGTCGTAAATATTGAATGGATTTTAGCTGAAGCTGGCAATCAATATTTGTTATTCCTCTCCCACTGGATGTTCAGCTCTACTCAGGAACTTCAGAAGAATATCTTAGGAATATCTTTGGTAGCCTTTTGATGGAAAAGTTATACAGTAAAGTATCCCAGAAAATTATAGCTTTAAAGCATTTATTTATGTGAGAATTAGATATCCTCGATCTTTATTAACGAACGTTTATAAAGTTTCATTAGAGATCGCCAAAAAAGCCGCTACCGGCACGCACGCTACCTTCTACAGCCTCCGCATGTGATCTGATATTAAAAAAACCATATTAGAAAACTGATATTAGAAAATTAAATTAGCTTTAGTATGAGCGGTGAAACATTGAAATCGGTTGATTCCGCGAAGCTTTAGAGCCATTTTTAAATATTTTTTAATGAACAAATTTAACAAATTACTTTTTATACCCGATACTCAAAATGAGTATTGGGGTATATTAGATTTGTGGTGAAAATGGATGTGTGTAACGTCCAGAAGGAAGCGTTTCCGACCCCATAAAGTATATATATTCTTGATCAGCATCAATAGCCGAGTCGATTGAGCCATGTCTGTCTGTCCGTCCGTCCGTCTGTCCGTCCCTATTAGCGCCTAGTGCTCAAAGACTATAAGAGCTAGAGCAACGACGTTTTGTATCCTGGCTCCTGTGATATGTCACTGCTACAATTGTATTTCAAAACTTCGCCCCGCCCACTTCCGCCCCCACAAAGGACGAAAATCTGTGGCATCCACAATTTTAAAGATACGAGAAAACCAAAAACGCAGAATCGTAGAGAATGACCATATCTTTTAGACTGCAGAATCTGAATCAGATCGTATCATTATTATAGCCAGAATGAGGAAAACAATTTCATTTTTTCTCGCCCTGTCTCTCTCTAACACACACGTATCATAGCCGGCTTTGCCTATTGCTAAATATGAGTTCCTAGATCTCAGAGACTATAAAAGCTAGAGTAACCAAATTTGGTATCCACACTCCTGTGATATCGGACCTTGACGAGTTGTTATTAAAATTTCGCCTCACCCCCTTCCGCCCCCGCAAAGGACGAAAATCTGGAGCATCCACAGATCTAAGAGACTATTAGACCTGACTGTCGAGCTCTCACTGCTACAAAATTATTTGTAATTTTTCACTGCAGAACTCACTGTTGACAGCTCACTGCTACAAGTGTGTTTCAAAATTTCGCCCCACCCCCTTCCGCAGCCATAAACAACGAAAATCTGTGGCAACCACAATTTTGAAGATAGGAGAAAATTAAAAACGCACAATCATAGAGAATGGCCATATCTACCAGATTGCCGAACCTTGCCGAATCCGAGTAAGATCGGATTATTATTATAGCCAAATATAACAAATCAATTTGCAGTGGCTACGCAGCGCCCGTCGACACGTTCTGACTGATTTTCTGTCTCTCTCGCACGCACTCTTTGTCGTTTAATGAACCCATACTGACTATGTATCGGGTATAAATGTAGAGTTGCGGTCGCCGCAGCAACTCACAACGTTCCCCCTCGTTTTAGCTACAAACAAAGCCCACCAAAAAGTTTTTGCAGAATACTTTATTTTGTATCGAAAACAAGTTCCTAAAATTGAGGCAATTTGTTTGGGCCTTAGAACGGGAACCTCCCCTTAATATATTGTATATAGAACCTATCTTTAGTATGTATAATTATTGACATACATGATTTGAATTTGGCGCTAATTGAAATGTATTTACTTGTGAACCGTACGTAGGAATGGTAATCATAGTATCGATAAGAAATTAATATGATCTGTATACGAATTTACGATCCTTCGACCATAAACGAACGAAAATAAGAAATTTCTGAAGATTTCCATTGGAAAACTGTTAGGCTCGAAAAACGGGTTCTTTCTTCTCCACTTCTTCTTTCACGGTATCTATCTGCTATCGGTAACTATCGCCAACTAGGGATGGCGGAATCCCTCACTCAAAAGGGAGTCACAGTAGAAAAAGCAGAGTGATTTTGTTTGGTTACTTAATTTATTCACAAATTTTAACTTTGAACAGATATCTTCGATATAGTACAATTTGGACAAGGGCAGGAGCGGCTCTGAGTGGTCTGATAGGGAGAACAGCAGGAGGAGGAGTAGGAACACTCCTCAATGATTCAGTTAAAATTCCGTCAATTAGACTTCCGTCGGCTCCTGCTTCTTTGGATTACTTGACAGAAACGGCCTAGAGCTGGACTTCCCGATCTCGAAGAGCGCCTTGCAAGCTGTTAACGGCATGTCCTCCGCATGGCGGCGAATATTTTCCAGATCGCCCTGCCTCACCCGCAGGCGTAGAGTGTCGCCTACGAACGAATGGAAGGAAGCGGGACACATGATAAATCATGAACTCTCCTGGGCGGATCGAACAACTCACGCAATCTGGTCTCCTGCTGGCAGTTCACCTTCAGGTCTTGGATGTACACACTCTCGATCTCCTGCTCCAGCTTCTGGCGCAGCTCCTCCGTATACTTGGCGGCGGTCTTCGGGCTCATGTAGTAGGCTATATTTCTGGAATGGCTGAAGCGGACCAAACTGTGGGTGCTGCGGAGTGGATTGGAGAGGAGATGTGTATCCTCGATGCAAGTCTGGGCTGTTCCCTGAACGACTACTCACCTGGTGCGCTTGAAGCTGTAGTCGGGCACGGTGCTTAGGAAATGCATGGTGAGGAACATGAAAAGCAGCGCACACACCATTCCGATGGCCAGATGTTCGGTCTGGAACAGCGCCTGACTCTGGGGCACGCGCTGATTGGCCGCCATATAGGGGCGTCGCGGCGTACCCCCATCGTAGTCCTCCTCTTCCTCCTCCTGCTCCACATTCTCCCCATCAGAGTACTCAGAGTCGCCCATGCCCATGTCCAAATTGTACTTCATCCGCCTGTCGTGGTCCGTTAGGCAGTCGGCGGCCTCGCTGATGCGGCGGAAGGCCATCTCGGCGCCAGGGGCCCGGTTCTTGTCGGGATGGAGGCGCAGGGCCAGCCTCTTGTATGAGCGCTTCACCTCCGAGAAGGTGTCGTTCTGCGAGAGGCCCAGCACTTCGTAGTGGTTGCGGCATCGCAGTACCTTTTGAACAACGTCCAGCATCTCGGCGGTGAAGGCGTGCGGCAGTGCGTCCGACTGTAAGGTGGGGCCGAAAATCTGATCGCCGCCGACATTCGAATCGCCGCACACTCGAATCACTATGGTCTTAATCTCCAAGAGGGCCCCGATCTGTCTACGATCTGTGTTCATTAACAGGGCCTCGCGGATCCGTTCCAAGACATGGTCGTAGTTGCCCAGGCAAAGGTCGCTGACCAGCCGATCGTAGAGTTGGCATCTCGTTTGACCAGGCATCACGGTGGCTTCTTCCTCTTCCTGCTCTGTCCAGCTGGCTTCCTCCTCTTCCTGCTCTGTCCTGGTGGCTTCTCTATTGTCTCTCCGTCCTGCCCAGCAGCGTGCAAAGGCAAAAAGTGTGTTTTGTTTTGTTTTTTGTTTGACGAACTTTTGATTTTGAGAAAGCTGTGTGTGTGTGTCAAGACAGCAAGGGGGATTTGGGAATCTTTTAAATTTTGTTGAAGGTTTTTCAATTTGGAGATGTAAGACCCATTTTCGTTTAAGCAATTAGGATTAGAAATCGAATAAAAAGAAAACCCTAGAGGCATTTCATTCAACAAACACCTTATGGGAAAAGCGGGGAGTGGGAGCGAGAGAACTGTATGTATTAGTTTGGCTTTCTGAACATCGTTTTTGGCACAAATTTATGGTTATGTCTTGCAGTCTGGATTGGACTGAAGTCTGTGGGAAAACGATCACAAGGAATAGCCATGAATAAGTCATAGCAGTTACCTTATAGTTTCATAGCAATCAGCTTTAGACTTTTCATAGCAATCAGTTTTGACCATCCAGACTGAACTGCTATAACTTAGATAGTATTTTCATAGCATCCAGCTTCATAGGTGCATAGAAGCCAGATTTAACAGTTTAATACCGACCAGCTTTAATAGTTTCATAGCAGACATCATGCCAAATGTTTCGTAGCAATAAGCTTTTGAATCGTTTCATAGCAGACAGATAAGACATTTTCTTGAAACCGCAGTTTTGTTTGAATAACTCGTCAGTACTCCGCCTGCTTTGATCTCTTGTAATGTATATACATATGTATGCCTTTTCTTCCCCTTCCTGCCTTTAAGTGGAAGACAGATGAATGCGTGTACATACGAGAATGCACACACTGGCCTCAAAGGGCAGGGCTCCAATGTTGACAAAGTTCATCTTCAGTTTATGGACCACTTGAAATAACTCTGTGTTGGCATTCGAAGGGTGGGGAACGGGAATTGGCAGCACTTCAGACCCCAAGAAGTATGCTTCAAAAGCTTCGAAAGGGACAACCTTCTGTGTGCCTTAGTGTGCTGTTGCTCCAAAAGGGAGGACAGGACAGGACAGGACACAGCACAGGACTCACTCGCAAGTTAATTGAAATTAATTTCTATGCCAATTTGAGTGGGGCACGAACTCAATTAAAACAGAACGACAGTCCATCCCCCATTTCTCCCCCTCCCATTCATTCATTCATTCATTCTCAAGGCCATTAGACGGGCCGAAATCTTATTAGCAGTAAAAAGAATCAAGTGAGGGCGAACGAGAAAAAGGAAATCACAAGTCAAACAGCCAGATGAGGCGCAACGTCAGAGGAATACGCAAAAAGGGCAGCCGCCACATGCCGGGGGCCTGGGATGGGTTTCCTCGCAATAAATTCGTTGCCAGGCAAACTAAAATACTCGTAACAGCCAGCTAATCCGGGAAAGCTGCGTGGAACGAATGAACAAAAACGAAAAAAGCAGCCCAAAATAATAATAATAACCATAAAGAAGAGGCAGCAGCACTGGGGTGCTCTGATATCGGTCTTATCAGCGCTTTGGGGTTGGTTGCTGGGTTGATGCCACAAGCCAAGCGACAGTCAAATTGTGTCGAAGCAAACTCCAAGCGAACGCGTCGACAAAATGCAGACACAAAGGACCAATTAAATTCTAAAGCGAGTGAGCCAAAGCGGGCAGGAGAAGGACCGCCCCATCTGTGGATCCTGGAACTGGCAGTGGGTCTCGCAACGTTGGGTCCCAGCTGCTGACGGATGGAGATGTGGGGGAAGTGGACTGCTGCTCCGCCAAGGCACGTTTAAGTGCTGTGGGATGTTGCTGTGTTCCTCCGCCACGGAAAGGGTATATTAACAGAGCTGTCAGTGAATGTGGGGCATACTAGAACCGACAACTGTTGGTGTGTATAAAGCTATTATATTTTAGAGCCAGCGAAAGAGAAATTCCTCGTGCAGATATTCCAGGGTATCGCAAGATGTTGGACATTTCATTTCATTTATCCATTGTTATTTGTTATGCCACCCCTGGGGGTGGCTTGAATGGGGGAGGCGAGTGTTGAAACATGCCGGTAAACCTTGCACCTCACAGGAGGCATATTCATTTATTAATGCGTCGTCACTGCTGCTGCTCCCAGCGGTGGTTCAGTGGCGGGGCTTAGGTGGATGGTTTCTTCCACCACAGCCAGTGGCAGTCCCAGTCCCAGTTAAAGGGAGAAAGACACACACACACTCAATTCCCGCCAGAATTGCAGAATTGCGAGCGCTTGTGCCAATAGAGGATAAAGGAGAGAAATCTGATTGGATTGAACCCACCGGTAGCCGGTGCACTTAGCACTCGGTCAACTCGGGAGAGCAGGGCAGTGCAGTGCCTCATCTAATCTGGGGTCCCCACTGTGCAAAGAAGCCGAGCAGAAAAACGCGTAAATATTGATTTTTCTCACATAACTCTGGCATCTGAGGGCAAAGACTGAGAATAGCACAGAGCACACACACACATCTCATCTAGCTCGCCCGCCCACCAACTCCTCCCACTGGCTGCCACAGCGCCGAAACGTAGGGCAGCAGCGGCACCAGACAAATAGAAGTAGGAGACACACTCGAGAGCACCCGGCACGGCACCTGGTCTCGATTGGGTGTCTTCGCAGCTCATAAATGTATAAATATGTTTGGTGTGGGCACGGGCAGTGCATGTTGCACACACACACACAGAGAGAGAGAGATGGGATTTACTTATACAATGACACGCATGAGTTGCATTTGTTTATATTGAGGGCTGCGCCGCAAGCAACAAACAAAACGTAAAGAATGGAATCTGTGTGTTGTGTTCCCGCATTAAAAGAGCAGCATACAGCATACATAAAAATGAAGAAATTCATTTGCTTCTCACTTATTCCTTATTCTTTATTGTTACTCACTCGCCATGTTTGCCGCCGCTGACCGCTTTTGTTGATTATTCCGTCGCTGCTTCTTTCCCTGAACTGCCTACCGCAGATGGTTTAGTGGATAGGCACGTTTTATCACTTTTTTGTGTGTGTTGTGTGCTTAACAATGCTATATAGCTAATCCTATTGTTAACACATCGAAAAAACTGAACACATTTCACTGATTTTGCTGCTGCTGCATTTATTCCGATTCCAAAACACGTACACCCGCACCCGCACCAACAACAAAAACTGCGACTAGGGATGATAAATATATATTTAATACTTTTATATATTTTTTTTTTGATAATATATTTGTGATATTTCTTTTATTTATTTATTTAAAAAACTCGACACTATTTCGTTCTTTCATGTTCGCGGCGAAAAAATTTGTGAGCGGACTTATCGTTCAAATATACCGTCCGACCCTCAGAAATATACCAAAATATACAGTGTCATTTTAAAAATATACCGTAAATATACTGACGAATTCAAGATATCTAGTATACATATTACTCGTGTTTGATATTCCGTCAAATATTACTTTATTGAATTCAACTAATTGAAATTGATAAAATATACCATTATATACCGATATACTGTCCGCTCAATTTTAACCTAAAAAAATTAATAATAATAAAAAGTATTAAAAATACCGTAAACGGTCACCCTGTTTGTGAGACCATTTCAGTGTGACCGCGGACTTATCGCTAAAATAAACTGTCTGACCCTCACAAATATACCGTCCCATTTTCAAAATATACCGATGAAAAATCGAACTCAGCCCACTTAACCCCCATCTATATAAACAGGTGAACAACTGAGTTAAATCGCGTAAAATATTACTGTTTGTAAGTTCTTCTTGAAGATCCATTCTATTCTTCTTCTTTAGCTACAAATCTTTCACCTGAACTGCGCTAAAACTATTCAAGATTCATCATATATGTGGAGAGTACTTTAATACCCACTGGTCGACAATGGGTTAATCGTTTTCTGCTCATGGTTGGAAATCATATATCTTGATTTTCATATTCAGCCCTGAAAACATAGTTTTATCCGATTGATGAATCAATTTTCTACAAGATATGCTTATTTTAGTGGCTGCTTGTCGTTTGATTGTGTCTAAAACAAGGTTTAAACAAAAAGCACAAAAGAAATTATCAACAGAGCCGTACATCCAGTATAAGATTTTGGTTTTACAGTCTTAAAAAGGAGTTCAAAATGTGCAATTTGACTGTTTCGGAAGAAAACACTCTTACTCATCAGCGACGTTTTCTTTTTCGATGAAAAAAGATGGCAAATCGGACAGCCTACATAACTGCAGCCGTTGTCATGTTTTAAATAAATTGGGGATGAGTGATTTTCACCATTTTGTAAATATTTTCTATTCACAGAAGCCATTGTTTATTATGCCCTTTATCTTTTTGGCATCTTATGCCAAAAGCAATCGGCTTGAGAATCTATTTCGGTAATATTATTAGGGCCGAATTTAGTCTTTCCTAAATATCACAAAATGGCCAAAATAATAAGTACAGCAATTCTACAAAGCGAAAAACTAAAAGCGTATCAACATTTTTCCACTTTTTTCTTATTATTTATAATCTTATACTAGTATCCTGTATAGAAACACTTATTTTGGATGACTTTGGCGATTCTCCTTGGCATACTATCAATAAGTTTGGCATCTCCACTGGAATCATCGTTTTGGCTTTTCGAAATTCTTTGGTATTTTTAACAATTCGTCGATTTAAGTCACCCCAAAGGTTTTCAATTGGGTTTAAGTCAGGAGACTGACTTAGCCAAGTCATAACGTTTACATTTTTTTCCGCAAACCAAGCCTTGACCAGCTTTGAGGTGTGCTTTGGGTCATTTTCCTGTAGAAAGACCCATCTCAAGGGCATGTTTTCCTCAGCATAAGGTTGCATAATGTCTGTCAATATGTTTTTATACCCGAATTGGGTCACAGGATTAGTTATGCGATGTACCGGCTCAACGCCATGCCAAGAAAAACAGCCTCAGACACCTATACACCGGCCTCCGTTCTTAACCATTTTCTTTGTGTACCGGAAGTCGAATTCTTTGCCTTTGGATCGTTGTATATATCTTCTGGAATTATTATCAAAAAGATTTATTTTTGTTTCGTCTCTCAATAATATATTATTCCACTTTTAAGACCCATCTGACCCAGACCATGCCAAATGATTTTCGACGACTTTTTGCCTCAACTTCAAATTTTTTACTCGGAGTAAGGGAACTTTTCGGACTATACGTCCTGTTAAGTCTATATATTGAAGTCTCCGACGAACCATCAGAGCTGATTTTTCTTTGCCAATTTGAGCGGATACAGACTTGGAAGACTTGGAACGGATCCTTTTTTGCAAGACTGATGATGCGGGTGTCCGTTGTTTGTAAAGATTTCTTCTTCCATCCTCGATTTTCAATAAGCACTTTAGATTTTAAAGCATTGTGAACAAAAAATACCGAGCGTCCAAGACTTTTCTCAATTTCCCGAAGAATTTTCCTTTTATTTTGAAGGTTTATGGAAAACTTATTTTTTTCAGCAGTACGGCCTATCTAAAGAATTTTTTTTAACTCTCATGTACTTAAATATGATAGAACTCAATAAAAACCAACAAGCCTTTGACCAAATCCTTATCAAATCCTTTAAAATTTATAAATAACACCAGTGTACTTATTATTTTGGCCAGGCCAAAAATGCCCATCCAGCAAACATTTAAGCATAGAATTTTATAAATATGGTTCCCCACTTTAATTTTTGATTTAAATATTTGGCAAGACTGTAACCTTTCTAAATATAAAAAATTGGCATCCATACATTTACAAAAATTCGAGCTATTCCATAACAAACTAGCACGACACCGATGTACTTATTTTTTTGGCCAGTAGTGTATGTATGGTTTAATACATCGAAACCATCGTTCATACTTTTTATAAAGATTGATGTAGCAATGGCTGCATCCTTGTCTTCAAAAGCATCACGACCAGCAAACATTTTAATGCCTGTACTGACCGTCTTCGAAAATATATTAACCGCCAATTCGGTATGCATGCTATCATATCATTGCGGACTGTGTGTTTTCCGTTAATTTTGGTGCCAAACGAAAAAAGTTCGATGAATCGGCTTTATAAAACTTTTCAATTATTTTCCACGTCGCTTTACCGACTGGTGTAGTTGGCGGAGGTTTAAGTACGCTCCGAAGAAAGGAATGGGAAAATTTATTTAGCAGAACGAGTGAAATGGCAAAAGGAAAAGTGATTCTACCTTTGGCACAAGGCCCACTTCAAAATATGCGTGCGGATCTGAGTTGGACTGCCCCTATTAGCTCCAGCGACATTGCTTATATTTCCTAAAGTCAGCTGTAGCTGTTGCTCCTCTTGCTTGGGACTAAGCGTCAGAGTACTCCTAACGCGTTCTATTGGTCTGGTCTCACTGTGAAGGGCGGGCTCACCCCTGTTGAAATTCGAAGGAATTCCATCTGACTAGACTACATATACTGTATGTAGCCTACCCGCCGCAGAATCCTTACTCAGGAGCCTACCCAAGCAGTCCCCTTACCCAAGAGGAGTCTACCCGCCGCAGCAGCCCTCGCTGAATTGTGCTGGCCCCGAGACCAAATAGGTGAGAATATTATTAAAAGAAGATGAGGACATATATATAATATATATATTTTTTTCTTTTCTCCCAGTTACTCAACATTGCAACCCGCGTATGCATCTCCTGCACCTGCTCCTTCGAGAGCAGTCGCCTGATCAATCGCTACCTGCACCATCGATAGCAGTGTGTGCCCTATCGCCACTTGCACCAACGACAGCACTGTCAGCAACAGATCAATCGCCACCTGCCCAACCCGGTGGTCGACAACCACTCCAACAATGACTTCAATAGCCGCCTTTTATCGCTGCTTGAACACCCATGATAGCCTTGGACATGGAAAAGTCAGGTGAGTGTTTGCTTATATACATGAAAACACACATAAAAACGAGACTAAATTACTTCCCCCCGCCCGCTCAATCCCATCCCACAGTAAGTGAATGCAAGGAACGGTGGCGCTCAATACAGAACTCCTTCGTCTGCTGTCACGGGAAGCGGCAGAGACCGAATAGACTTCCTGCTGAACGTCCTAAAACCCGACTCGGATACTCAGTCTGATCACGTTGAAGACATGTCATGCAGCCAACCGTTATGAACGGTAAAGGACGTTAATACATTTATTTATTTATCCAGCCAAACTTGCCTCAAACTTTACATGCCCCACTGTCCACTTGTAATTCAGAGAATATTCTATTTTGGATTACTAAATAATTCCTTAACAGCTCTTCATATGGTAAGTTCCTTAATCTATCAAGCAAATTACGTCTAATGTCGTTTAATATTTATTTTTTGTGTCAATAAATCAAGAGTTCTTTAACCCTCTAAGACTATTTTCGAAAATTATTGATGAAAATAGCTCAAATAATTTTTTCTAAAGTGAGTTGCGCCTAAACTCAAATATGTACTTAAAAAGAGTGTAGCAACTTTCGTTTACCTGTGAGGTAAAAGTGAATAAGTGCCTAAGGGCACTCTTGGGGCTCTGAGTGCAAAAAAGTCATTTCCAAATTGCGAAGTCGAATTTTATTTATTTTTATGATACTCCGAAAAACAATTTTTGTTTGCTCAGCAAAATAAATGCAGATTGCATTTTGCACTAGTGGCCTAGTTTGAGCCCTAGCTTTGAAGGTCGCTGAGAGAGTGGAGACTGCATTGTCCGCTCTGTCTGAAAAAATGGAGACTGGATTGTCCGTCCTTGTGAAGATCGATTGTTGAAATCACTGATTGGACGACCTAGATAGTTTTTGCTTTGAAATGCCACCAGACTAGCAGCAATCAATTTGCGAAAATTCGATCAATTTGTTCTTGCTCGCGTTTTCCTTTTTCCTGTCATGTCGATCAAGTCGTAAAAAATTCGAGTTCCGGCATCCCGAGCTGGCCAATAAGTCCATCCATTAGGTCTACGACGTCCATGTGAGCGCTATATTCACGTATAATTTGTTGATTAGATTTTCCGTCGTAACGAGCAGCCTTTGCAATTCCATCATTCAAATTTGACCTTGCAAATGGCTTAACACCCATATAAGTGGACAGCAAGCGAACGGCCTTGTTGTCTTTCCACACGTACTTAGTCGAAAAACGCCTTGGCTCTTTGTTGATGGTAGCTTGGTTTGGCAGCTTGCAATTGTGGATACGATTTACACGCACTGTTCCAAGGCTATAAATGCCTTTCGCACGCAGATATATAGACCAGACCGCCTAGCGATAAATTGAAATATATCATCATTGTTCGTTTTGAACTTATTTGTTATATTGTCGGTTAAAGTTGCACGCATTGTTTCTTCTTTCTGCAATGGAGTTTTGAGCTCCATTATTTCAGCTGGTAGTGAAGAAATAAGAAAGAAGAAAAAATCTCCTCGAAATAATATGTAGTTGACATTTAGCTGCATACATTGCTTTCGCCACATAATTTTACTCGGTTCCTTTGTTATTGATTCAATACCTATACATAAATTAATTACTCACTTGTATAACAAATCGCAATTACGTTTGCTTACCAAAACCATTGATGCCACCAGAAGATGTGCGAAGATGTGCGAAGATATGCATGTTGAATCTTCAATAGTTGGCAAAGGCGATATAGGCCTTTTTACGGTTTACCGGGTAGGCTCACAATTTTAACAATAGTGTCCATAAATGAAACAGTATCAGCATCCTCTAATGCAGTGGACAGAGCTTCTGCCACATTAAAGTCATCGTCCCTGTCGTCACTTGATACTGACTCAAACAAATTTAGAAACTGTCCATCAGTCAAGTCGGAAAACTTGTAACAAACCCGCTTTGCCATTTATTATAATATTTCAATTTCTATTAAGAACGAGGGGGAACGTTGTGAGTTGCTGCTGTGACCGCAACTCTACATTTATACCCGATAGATGCCACAGATTTTTATTGTTTATGGCTGCGGAAGGGGGTGGGGCGAAATTTTGAAATATACTTGTGCAGGTTCGATATCATAGGAATGTGGATAAAAAATTTGGTTGCTCTAGCTCTTATAGTCTCTGAGATCTAGGCGCTCATTTTTTTGCGCTAAGCAAAGCCGGCTATGATACGTGTGTGTTAGAGAGAGACAGGGCGAGAAAAAATGAAATTGTTTTCTTCATTCTGGCTATAATAATAATACGATCTGATTCAGATTCTGAAGTCTAGAAGATATGATCATTCTCTACGATTCTGCGTTTTTGGTTTTCTCGTATCTTTAAAATTGTGGATGCCACAGATTTTCGTCTTTTGTTGGGGTGGAAGTGGGCGGGGCGAAGTTTTGAAATACACTTGTAACAGTGACATATCACAGAAGTCTGGATACAAAATGTCGTTTCTCCAGCTCTTATAGTCTT
Source organism: Drosophila lowei (assembly GCA_008121275.1). NCBI lineage: Eukaryota > Metazoa > Arthropoda > Insecta > Diptera > Drosophilidae > Drosophila > Drosophila lowei. The sequence continues at coordinate 4,791,369 of CM017778.1, forward strand.
TGAGCACTAGGCGCTGATAGGGACGGACAGACGGACAGACGGACGGACAGACAGACATGGCTCAATCGACTCGGCTATTGATGCTGATCAAGAATATTTATACTTTATGGGGTCGGAATCGGTTCCTTCTGGACGTTACACACATCCATTTTCACCACAAATCTAATATACCCCAATTTTGAGTATCGGGTATAAAAAAAACAAATGGAGCAGGCCCCATTCCCCACGGCTCACGCACGTTTCCCACGGTCTTTCCATCGCACCAGACGCCAGAATCCTGAAGACGCCGGTGTCCAGATGCCAACCAGTACTTGTTGCCATCCAGTAGAGGCGTCTCGTCTCCTGGTCGAATATGAGCTCCCGGCCATGATTATAGCTCGGATCCGGCGTATGGAGTCCGAGGGGAGGGGGGCGACCTCTGTCCGGCTGTCCACCCCTTCCAGGATGCGCGCCCTCGGCATTGTCCACTCTGTCTCGACGAAAACAGCGGATTTGGCAGCGTTTGTCGGTACGATTCTGTCTTTCTGACGTCATTCTGTTCTTCTTCTTCATTTTTCTGTCATTTTTGTTATTTTTGAAAAATACCGAAAATACCGAAAAATACTCGAAATATTCCTCGTTTTTGATCTTCCGTCGAATATTACTAGCAAGATAGATCTCTCAGCCGTGCCCACATAATTTTATCCGATTAGTGAATCAATTTTCTACTTGACTGGCCTATTCTAAATACTTGCTTTCATTGGATTTCTATATACCGTTGAAAATTAAATTTAATATTCGTTGGCATGCAAGGTTCAGACTCACCCTTTTTCTCAACATGCTCTGAAAATCATTGCATATAGGAATCTAGGGTGATACCAAACCAGGCTGCCAGACAGCTGCCAGGAGATGTGGCAGCTCTGTTTGGTTTAATGTTAAATGTCCATGTTAATTCTATGTTAAAGATAGCGCGGTAGAGTTGCCCCCGCACACGCAGAATCTGATTGTTTATCTCTTAAAATTGTTCTTACCTTAACAAAATACACATTTAATCAAATAAAAAGATACCATAGAACAGTTTAGAGACTGATTTTGCCGGAATTGTCTAACATAGAGCACATTAGCATAGACAAACAATTACTGCGTGGCCGCGACAACACTGCGCTATCAAGGCATAAAAAATAAAAAAACATTTACAAACTGTGCGCTGCGTTTTCCCTCTGGCCGTTTAATCACAACACCATTTGTGGAGTGATTTGCTGCGAGGACTGTTCGTAAAGGCTGGTAAAATTGGAAAAATAACTAAGCAGAACACAAAAATGCCGCCAGCGTCCGCGGTGAATAGTAACAATGCGGCTGCACAGGCAGCGAAGGCAGAGCGTGCAGAGAAGCTGCGAGGGGCGCTCAGAACCTTCATCGTGGCGGATCGCCAGCGCCGGCAGGGGGAGTACGATGCCTACTGCGAGCAGATGCGTGTGCGGCGGGAGGAGGAGGAGCGGGAGCGCGAGAACCAGCAGGCTCTGGAGGACACACGTGACGAGATCACCAAGCTCGACGAGCAGCTGGCGGATCTGCACAGTCAGAAGCACCAGCTGTTGGTCCAGCTTAAGAAGGTGCTCAACGACGATGAAACACGGAAAAAGCAGGCCAAGGAGAACGAACTGTTTGCCATGCAACAGGCCGCGGCTACCGTGGCCACCTCGGTATTTCTACCGACCCTGCGACTACAGCATCACCAGCAACTAGCGAAGGTATGCACACGACTGGCAGCCAAAATCAGCCGCAATTTATCAGAGTTTGTTATCGTTTCAGCCACCGCCCGGCAACCAGTCAGGGAAGCGAGGGCGAAGTCCCTCGCCCCCCAATCATGCGTATTACAAGAGCGCCGCCAGCTTTGCCCAACAAAGTAAGCCAGACTGCGGTCAAGGGCTGCCACTTACAGTGAACGCTGCCAAAGACAGACGAAGACAGTTTTGAATTTATGTTTAACCACAACACACTTGACACTCGTTGCTCAGGGAGCCTTCACTGTACTTGATTAGCATTGTACTATTATTTGCATGACCAACACCCCAGGCCCTAGCCTCCAGTCCCTCCCAATCATGATATACTCATTTGATTCCGCACACTAATCGCTAATCCACACAGGCACACAACTTATTTTCATTTCGTTATTTGTTTACGATTGATTCGCAGAACACGATGACTACCGTCGTGCCGCGGACTATGCTAGATTATCATGGAACAGTAAGAACAACAATCGATACAACACCCATCCATAGAACACCTGCAACATAACGAGCACCACCGCATCCATCACAGCCCGCCGCCCCACGTCTAATAAGCACTTTCGCTTCCTCTATGTTGCAGAGACCACGGCGCAGTATCCCAGTACGGGCACCCTGTTTTACCAGACCACCGCTGCGCCGCCGACCACACAGCAGCAGGCAGACGCCCGACTGCCGTCCATCTACAATTACGCCCTGCCCCTGAGACAGGCCTACCATGTGGAGCTGCCCAGTGCCACAGTGAGCAAGGCCTCCGACACTCAGTCGCCGAAGGCTCAGCCGATGCAGGTGCTGCACATCAATCTGGATCAACCGCCTATCTCCCAGTCCGACCTGGTGGTGCAGGCCACCAGTGTCGCCAACAGCTTGTCCATTCAGACGTCCAAGCCGCAGGTGACCATGGAGAAGCTGCCGGAACGATATCACATTGAGGTGAAGCACGACGGTGCGTCACAGAACCATGTTCCACCGCCGCCGCATCTGCTGTCGGAGGGCGTGATCTTTAAGCCGATGATGAGCGAGCTCTCAATGCATCCCAATGTGCTGCAAATAAGCACCAGCCAGGTGAGTTGGACAGAACAGAACAGACGATACTCTGCAACAGTTGGGCCTAACAGCAATATTCTCTCTCTTTCTCTGACAGAATTCCAAGACTACTGGCAGCATTACACAAGGCTTTCCGCAGGGACGGGGAAGCTCAGGCCATGAGGGACAATTGAACCGACAACAGCTGTCGCTGCTGCCTGGCCAGACGGCTACTCCACCCGTTTCTAGCTCTGGATCTGCACCGCCGGCAGCCGGACAGCAACTGCAATATGCACGACGCTTGTACTAGCTCTACCTTCAGATTCACATCTAGATCCAGATCTAGATGTAGATCACCTTCTATGAAACTCACTCAGTAATCAAGTTACGATTTTTAATGGAGATTATATTGACTACGCTGCCTGTTTGCGGTTAGCCACACACGAAATAAAGAACACAATAATGGCGTCCCTATTTTCCAATCGAATATACAGATTTTAAATTTTAATTTATCTATATACATATGTACATATGTATATATAGAATGTGTATTATTTATCCGCCTGATACCCTCGCAGAAAGATCTCACAGCCCAGTTGCTTGGCCAGCTGTGGAAACAACTTCCATGCTGATCCGTTCGCTCACGAGGAGGGGGCTTTCATTAGATTTTTCCCTGTGGGGTGGTGGATAAGTGGGATGATAATTTGCGAATTAACTCAAGTGTGACGCATGCTGCTTTCCAAATCCGCGCTACCGAGAGCTTTTCCTTCATCATAATGGCATTCCATTCCCCTTGAGGGACAATTCCATTTCTTACTTAATTTTTAATTTGCCATTTGCCAGATGTACGCCACGCTGGAGAGGAAACTGGAAATTCATAGTCAACAAGTGATTCATAATCGTTTCTGTATTGTCAATAATTGGGTTCGGTTGTTCGGTAGTTGTTGTTGTTCTAGAATCTATCTGATCGTCTGGGGGAAATACATTTACATACGGAACGCCATAAGGTTAATTGTACGGAGCACCACTTGTTAATTAGCAATGTCAGCAGCGGGAAAGACACATATGACGGATACAGTTCGGACCCAAAAAATAAAGTTTGAATCCACGTTCTCTACAATTGGATTACGAAATTAATTTGGAAACCAGTTGTTGTTGTGTGTCAAGGAAAAGTTACAGACAATTACAACGGATACCTCTCGCCTCCTCTCTGCCTCACCCCCGCTGCATGTAATTAAAAGCGGAAGCCATGCCCGAAGCCATAGTAGGGCCAGCCAGGCCTTGTGGCTGGGGTGGGGAAAACTGCCGTTGGAGCCCGAACTGGTTGCACGTAAATACTTTCAGGCGCAAACCTGTTCCCTCTTTAAGCAACGCCTACGACAGTGCACAAAAACCGCAATATCGTGAAAGTCGCAGGGAAACAGCCCCGTTCTCAATTCCCTTATCGCCATAATTGCTTAAAAGCGACAACCTATAGATTTGATTATTTTTTTTTAGCCACGATCGATTGGTAAAGCCATTATAATTAAGCCCAATGATCACTTACAATTCTATAAAATTCCATATTAATTTCCTATAAGAACGTTTATCAATTCGTTTTTTCAAAAATTTTGGTGGAAACGAAATTCAGAAAACGGGCTTAAAATCTTGCTGTTCACAATCTCCCAATCTCTTGGGCCGCGGGGCAGATTCACAATCATTACGTACGGGTAGAGGCAGAGGCAGAAAGAGAGCTTATCAGCCTTCACAACAACCACTGAAACGCCACTGGAATTTGCATAAATAAACAAAAGGTTCACCATTTGGTAACAAAAACAAAAACAGAACAGAAAAACAAAACAAGTTAGTGCAATTAAATCGTACTGAAAAAACGGCTGCTGCCTCCCTGAACGATGTCATCGTCACCTAAAGTTGGAGGTGGGGACTTGGTTCGGGGAACCGTAACGAACAAAATGCTACGCGCCAACATCACAACACAAATTGGGGAGCCGAGCGCCAAAGTTCGTACGTGTGTTTGTGTGTGTGAGGCAAGAGCAACAGGCGGTTGCGGTTGGGGCAGCGTCAGCTTCTGGCAGTGGCGGCTTTTAAGCGATCTCTCGTCTCAGTCTGTATTGACATCGTCACCAGTTCATATCGTGAGCGCGCAAAAAGCACGTACAAAAAAACGAACGAAACGGAAGAAAAGTAACGCCAAAGGTGTGTGTTGAGTGAGTTTTTGAATTGCTTGAATGTGTGTGTGAGAGTTTACTCTCTGTACCGAAATATACGGTCTTATTTTCAAAATATACCGTAAATATACCGATGAAATACAACGTACGCGCGATCGCGCACACACGCCATCCCGCTCGCACTAGAGGCGTCGCCGGCCTCATGTCAAATTTTTAGTAGCTAAATTTCATTTTCAACGGTATATAGAAATCCAATAAAAGCAAGTGTTTAGAATAGGCCAGTCAAGTAGAAAATTCATTCACTAATCGGATAAAATTAGCCTTATGTCGCGATAATACATATAGATATATAGAAACAACAGACGCGCGAAACTCTGTGGAAGATATTACCTTGTTGACGTATTCGGTTGGTAAAATGACGTCATAAGAAATTGCATAAAAAAACTACTCTCAACATAAAAACAATTGCAGGCGGTAGTTACTTAATAGAATACGGCCACAGAAATGGAGTCCAATAAAGCCTATTTGCGGGAGAAATACCAGGGCTTATGTAATTACTTGGAACGCGATACAGTGGGCAGCGAGCTGGTCATCTACGGTACCTCGGCCTTGATGCTGGCGGTGGCCTACGCCAAGCGGCAGCCCGCCTATCTGCTGCGTCAGTTCAAGAAGCCGTCGCACATCCCCGAGCGCATCATCAACGAGCGCATTATGCACACGGGCAAGATCAGTGGCGTGCAGCAGCGGGATCAGGACACACTGCTGATGATCAAACACCGCCCGCTCATACCCATCTTTACTAGCAGCACGCGCCTGCTCCCGGTGAAGCTTCCAGGCGTCAGCGTCAACGCCAATGGATTTTCCTGGCTGCAGCAGTGCCTCGTTGGACGGGAGGCCACCTTCATCCCACTGAACAAAGGCGGAAAGAAGGACTACATTGTGTGTCAGCTCTGTCTGGTCCATCCGCCCAAGGGCAACCGTTTGCTGGATGTCTCCGAGACGCTGCTCAAGCTGCGCTTTGCAAAGTTCGCTCAGGATGTGGCCTCCGGGGTGAAGCGCAATGACAAATACTACAAGCACTTGAAGCGGGTCGAGGAGACCACCGCCGAGAAGGAAGCCTGGCTGTCCTGGGCGGCACGCTATCCCTACATCTGGCGGCGCTACAACGAGCTGAAGGCATCGCTCCTGCCCAAGGAGAAGCTGCTGCCCGAGCTGGTTCGCTAATCCCGTCCGGTAGCGGGATGCCAATACTGACCGAGCGTATTGTTAACATAGTTCTAAGTTCTAAGGCCGTTGACGAAACGAAATGAAACTGAAAACCCGATCCGATTCCCAACCGCACTCCGGACCGTACGAGTACGTGATTGCGTGCTAATTTTCCCACTCAAATCGAATCAAAATGCTGGCATTTTTTTGAATAAACAAAATGTTGAATTTTTTGTTGATGACATCAGTGCGTGGCTGTGTGTGCGACCCTGCATTTGTGTGCCGCTGCTTCCCAAATAAAACGATAAAATACTTAATGCTACGTCTGCACGAACCATTTGTATTTCTCAATTCTCAATTATATTCTATTCTGTATCCACGAACGAACAGTTGCAGCTTCTCCACAATTTCCATAGCCATTCTACACCGTACCGTCCTCCCAACGAATCTCAGGCAAAATGAGCTGCGGAATCTCCATGGTTAAATATATACTGTTTATATTCAATTTGCTCTGTTCGGTGAGTAAAAAACAAGCATAGCATCGACATTCATTATAGATTATATCATTTTCCCCCTGCCATTGGCCAAGCCCAGTCCGTCCCCAAGTTTAGTCTGGGATATGATATCATAAGTTTTTTTTACCGTAAAAACTGGTTTTTTTTTACACAAACATCCGAAAATATTTTGTTTGTTTTAGTTTTTGTGAGAAAGTTGAGGTCTAAAAACCGGTTAACCAAAAACAGTGCGTTTCAGAACAATAATTTGGGTTCAAGTTTGTTTAAAAGCGATCGGTATGGTTAATGAATAGAGTCCAGCTCTTAACTAAATGAAATCTCACATATAATGATACGGAGTTTATTATAGATCACTTTCTGCTTTTATCTATTTATAAGATCTTAGAGTATTGGAAGCCCTTACGTAGTGGTAGCAGGGGACTCTTTTATATGTAAATTCTGTATACACAAAAAGGCATTCTGTTTACTTGGGATGACTGAAAACGAGTTTGGTTTGAGGTTGAACATTCGTTTGAGAGCTCCTAACATTTGGCTCCAAGAAATATCCGTACCATAGCCGGGCATCCGCTCGAGGCTAACTGGTTTCAAACATAAACGAAAAAAAAAAGTTACGTTTTTCATTTGTTTAGCAACTTCTTAGTTCCACAAAAGTCGCATCAGAGGACTGTACTGCACTGTAACTGGTTTTCGTGGGACTGCGATACTATGTGTGCAGGTGTGATCCGACTCCGACTCCGACTGGTACTTGCTGCAGCGCGGAATTCATTCCAGTCACGCAAACTCAACATCGGCAGTATGACCCCTCCCTTCCACTCTTTTGACGGATTTGCTCAATGTAAAGTTTACGTAATTACATTCGAGCGACGGGTGGGGGCTGTCTGACCCCCCACGCCCGAAAATAGTTGACTTAATTAAATGTGAACTTGCTCCCCATTTCAGTCGAGCAAAACTTGGCCAAACACTGCATCCCCACACGCACGGAACGGAACTGAAGGGGGGGGGGCGACGCGTCGGCGTTTACAGCACACTTGAACTAAATATTCTTCGTGTTTTTTTTTGTCGGGGGGATGGATGGGCAAACAGATATACATCTAAGTGGAGGAGAAGGGTGGGTGTTTCAGTCATTGTTGGTGTCGCAAGTTTTGTCAGATCTCATCCAATAATGCCCTCAACCAAATGGCTTAGGTCATGCATCGAAACTATGATCTCTGACAGATAATTACTCCGATCTAATCTAATAAAATAGTTTTGACGCATTGCGATACAAAATCAGAGCCATAGTAAATATATTCTTCATGTTTATCAGAGAAATTAATCTAAATTAACCGCAGCGAGCCCACATTGATAAGAGATAATACAGAACAATACCATTGATAGGCCTCGGAATGAGAGCTCCATCAGCACCATCCGTCAAAAAATTATTCAAATTATCATGGTACCTTATATTTTGAATAGGTTTTTTGCAGTGTAGTGTATTGTAGAAATTATTAGGGAAAAGCTTTTTAAGCTTTTGTCAGAGCTTAGTTTTGATGGTGAAAAGCTCAAAGCTTTGCAAATAACATATGCAAAGTTTATTATTTTATTTTATTAAAACTATATATGATCTTTCCCAGATATGCGGCATTTTGTTGATCGTGTTTGGTGGCCTTCTGTTCAGCAACATCCACAATATCGATGACTTCGCAGAGGCCCTGCGCACCCAGCAGGTGCCCATCACAATGATTGTCCTTGGCACTGTTATCCTGCTAATTTCCTGGTTCGGCTGCTGCGGTGCCATTCGCGAGTCCTACTGCATGTCCATGACGGTACGACATACGCACATTTCATCCTCCTAGAATCGGTTTCGCTTTACACTTGCACGATCTTTATTTGCAGTACTCGATTCTGCTTTTCGTTTTGATGATTGGCCAGCTGGCGTTGGTGATCTACATGTGGCTGCAGAAGGACAAGTATCTGGTCATAATGGGCGATGTGGTGGAGAAGGCCTGGGAGCGACGCACCCGTCGTGCCGACTACATGGATGCCATACAGATAAGCGTTAGTTTTCAGTCCCGTCCCCATAATTGAATAATCAAAACATCTGACACTCGTTTTTGGTATCTCTCCAGATGGAGTGCTGTGGCCGCACTAACTTCTCGGACTATTCCTTCCAAGGCTACTTCCCCCCCTCGTGCTGCAAGGATACCAACAACTGCCGCCCGGACACTGTCTACCGACGCGGCTGCAAGGCGGCCTTTGTGGAGTTCTGGGACAGAAACAGCGACATCATCAAATATGCCGGCTTGGTTATTGCCGCCATTGAGGTAGGTTCCCCCACAACCCTGAACGCTGATGGTTATACATATTTAATTTAATTATTCCTTTGACATTTCAGTTTGTGGGCTTTGTGTTTGCCTGCTGTCTGGCGAACAGCATCCGGAATTACCGTCGCCGCGCGGACTATTAAGTGCTGGACGGGAAAGCCTTACTAATTTTAATTGAAACCGAAAGTACGAATTATGTTGCCCAATTTTATTTACATACATACGAGTATATCGATATAAATCACCTGACACAGATGGCCATTGAAATTTACATATTCTCAAGTTATACGAAGAAAATGAAATCCCATGAATATCTCGCTATAATCGTTTTTCGAAGATTGTATGTTGAGAGATAGATGTATTGGAGTGCTAATATTTTTTTACTGTACAAAATAATTTATACACCTGACCGAAAGATTACAATAAACTGAGAAATTTTAAATGGTTTCTGTTTCGATCCACCCACTTTATGAGAAAAACTAACCTACAGAGGTTTATATTTAGTCGGTTTTGTCTATCCACATTGTGTAATCTGTGTACATAGGAATTTCTCATCTATGGACGGGGATCTGATGTCAAAGGCGAAAAAACCCCACCAACTGTCAGATTCTTAATCGAAATATTCAATTTTTCGTCTTCGAGCGCCCTCGCCCAGAACGCACACCATATTCATTGGATTGATAAATAATACATCAGCGCGATAAGACGGGGGACTCACGTCGGAATTCTGGTTAACCAAAGTGTCATATGAGTCATCCTATTGGCCAACTTTTAGCCCCCACCGACAATGTATTGCCAAGTGCAAGGAAACTGCTCGGAATGTAAATGATTCATCTTAGAAGAGAACGGGCTCCCCCCATGTGAAAATTTCATAAGTATGAAGTAATATTCCGCCCATAATCGTAGTAAGTATCTTTACGAACTGTTTAGACCAACAAATGAATCACACCTGTTTTGAGTACATTCTTTGGGTTCGGGTTCGGTTGCGGATACTTCCAACCACTTTATTGTACTATCTACGCCAGTGCATGACGATAAGATCCATGAATGACTTTAATGGGTACATATGAGTGGGTATATAGCTGCGAGATAGGAAGCGAGAGAGTGGACCACCCATACATACAGGTATTTTATTTGCAAGAGGAGATAAGTTCCAACTCTGATAAGATGAGGACCTCGAACGGTTTAATATAATGCCCCAGGTCTAGATGAAAGCCACTCAGTTTGACGAAAACAGTCCCAACGAACGAACGAACGTACGGATTATAGAACGAGACATTCGGAATCAGCCGGAATACTATTAACATATATTCACCGAGAAACCGTGAAACCTAGAAATCCAGAACCATGAATTGCCTATCAGCCATGTTCAAGTACCTGCTGTACTTGCTCAACCTGATCTTCGTGATCGGCGGCATACTGCTGATCGTTGTCGGTTCCATTATGCTGTCCACGATGGGTAACTTCACGGCCTTCGAGGGAGCTATCAATACGCAGACCATCCCAATCATCATTATTACAATAGGCTGTGTTACGTTTTTGGTGGCCTTCTTCGGCTGCTGCGGCACGATCCGGGAGAATGCCTGTTGCACTACAATCGTAAGTTGAAGAGCACCTCTCGTTGATCCGGAATTCCATTCTGATGTTACTATTTTCTCTGTAGTATGCCATCTGTATGCTGGTCTTGTTTGCCCTGCAATTGGCTCTGTCGATTTGGATCTTTGCGGCTAACGACAAGTTCCTGGACAAGATGAGCACAGTGGTGAACACGGCCTGGAATGAGAACAACGCCGCCCAGGGCTATCCCATGGATGCCCTCCAATTGGCCGTAAGTTTGGAAATCAAATTTCCTCGATATCCTATGGGAATACTAACATATTTCTTATCCAGTTCAAATGCTGCGGAAACACTGGCTACCAGCAATACGGAAATTCAGTCCCCGCTTCCTGCTGCGGCTACAAGGATCGCAATCAGGTGTGCGAGGCTGCCATTTACACAGAGCGTCTTGGCTGCAATGGCGAGTTCGTCGACTTCTGGGCCTCCAACACGGACCTCATTCGATGGAGCAGTCTCATCATCGCGCTCTTCGAGCTGGGCATCTTCATTGTGGCCTGCTGCCTGGCCAGTGCCATGAGGAAGCGCTGATATGGATGGAGCATCCACGCCTGAATCATCCCATTAGCTGTAGCTCAGTTCCTAGCATCCATGCAGATGAAAGTACATGCATACATCAGTCGTCATAAATAAATCAAATAGGTTAAGCTCAACCAAGTATATTTTTTGTATGTCCATGTCTATCTTTGGCCACCAAATCTTATCTAATCGGAACGGGTCGTTCTTTCCCCGAAACTATATCCGTGCACCGGTTGATAAGCCGCCACCTACTCCATCCATATAAAGATCGTTTGAACTCAAACTTTTGCAATGAATCATTTCTATATGCCAATTGTTATCGCTTGCCCCACCAAATGTTTGCTTTTCTGTGTCCCTTTGTTTATCGGTGGACTTCTTTTGGTCCCCAAAAAGTGATAAGATACATTCGCGTATCTTTCCGATATCGTTCATGTCTGAGGGACAATTTAAAAACAGTAGCCCAACAGAAAGACCAGTCCAATCGAACAATAGCAAACGACGCGTGAACGCGATAAATATCATAAAATTATAGCGCTCAAACACACACCTTTATAAATTTGATTTAATTTTGATTTTATTTGTTGAACTCGAAAGGATACGAAAAGACAAAAGCCAACATGGGTTGTCTTTCGGGCATAATCAATTTCATATTATATGTAGTTAATATTGTGTTCTTGGTGAGTCCATAAAATAAGGAAACTCTGTGAAAACTACAGGACTGTCAACTCAAAAAATGGATATCAATAAAGAATGAGTTTACTCCAGGAACCTGCTGGAATAAATAAAGAAAGCAAAGCTCAGCTAATGGCAGCAATAGATACATATCATTTATTTTGGATTTTGTGGACTGCAAACAAAGGAATTTTTTAATTTTGATAAATAACCAAAAATACCAGACAAGAATATGGTGCCAATAAAAATATTCTACGATAGAAATAATACAAATATACATATACACCCAGAGAAAAAAGGCCTCAAATTTTAATATTCACACTTTTATTTAAAAACGTATACGAATTCATTAGATCGTAGAGTGGCATTTTTGGCTTTAGTATGAAAATATTTTTCATTTATTAATTTTAATTTTATTCATATTTAAATCGTCATTCTAATGGTCATTCTAGAGACATTAAATAAAAATATAAACTTTATAAAACCAATAATAATCGTAATAATATTAAATATTATTATGAAACAAATGTTATATTTTATATTTATAGTTTTCAATTAATATGCCATATATCTGCGGATGTATTAGTCCTTTAATAAACCGACCTTTTCAGCATAAAATCTCACATCAGTTCTATAAAAAGAGTCCACGATATTGCGCACTGGAAAGCCAATGGAATGGGCATTGGTTTCATATGATATCATCATAAGGTTTTTGCTGTGGTTTATCACCCATGGAAATGTGCATGAGTGTGTTGCTAAAATCTTATCAGGCAGTTTGTAATGTCTTTTGACAAATGGGGACATAATCAGCTAATTGACATTATCTTGTTTTATTGTAATAAATATAGTTAGGAGCTCCCGAATAGACCTGCCAATGGGAGATTATGTAACCCCCTCACTCTCTGCCCCTTTCAGATCGTTGGCATCCTTCTGATCGTCCTGGGATCGATCATGTTGGCCGACATCAATCGCTTTGCCGGAATGAGTGAGGTAGAGTACACGAACACCATCCCCATTTGCATAACCGTGATTGGAGCCCTGATCTTTGTCGTCTCCTTCTTCGGCTGCTACGGCCTGTTCAGGCAGAGCGCCTGTATGACGGGAGCGGTAAGTACTTCCTGTTGAATGGAAGCTTTAGTTAAACCAAATCAATTTCGCAGTACACCAGCATGATCTTCGTGCTCTTCATCCTCCAACTGGTGCTCACCTGCTGGGTGTTCGTCAACCGAACGGCCTTCCTGAAGGACATGAGTAGCCTGGTCACTTCGCTGTGGGACACAAATGACTACGAAGCGTTCGGCGTGCTGGAGGTGACCTTCGGCTGTTGTGGTAACACTGGCTATGCCAATTACGGTAACCAGACGGTGCCCGGCACCTGCTGCGGCTACGCGAACCGTCAGACAACCTGCTCGTCCCAAATTTATGAGACGAAGCCTGGCTGCAATGACAAGTTCGAGGAGTTCTGGTACGACAACATGGACATCATCCGCTGGTCCGGCCTGGGCATTGTCTTATTCGAATTGCTGGTCTTCATCTTCGCCGGCGCCCTGACCAACTGCATGCGCCGCGAGAATGCTGGCAGAAATGTGTCCGCCTAAACAGCGAGAGAATCAGTTTCCATAGCATACGTATATTAATATACATGTAATAATAAAGATTTCTACTGACCACTGAGTATTCCCCAAGCGATAAGAAATCCTCTCGTTTCTCTCAAGTAAAGTTCTTGATCCCCAGGCGAATTCAGTTGCAACTGGAATACGAAGCACAGCGGGTCAAAAGAATCTCTCCTCAAAATTCTGCAGCAATGGACCAAGATGCACAAAGTGTTAAAAGTGTGATGGTTATATTGAACATATTATTCTCGGTAGGATTCGTTAAACGTTCATTAAAGATCGATTTAAGAGTAAACTGTTAGACCATCCAAATTAAATCATTCAATGGAGTAATTATGGATTCGATTTCATTCACTTACAGTGCTTTGGTCTTTTGTACATCACAGTAGGGTCGTTTATGATCAGCGTGATCAGGGATTATTCGATTATAGACGATACCCAGATTGTCCCCATTACAGTGGTGGTCCTTGGATCCGCCATGGTTTTTCTCTCTTTGCAGAGCTGCTATGGGCTATATCGAGAAAAGCCGGCCGTTATAACCGTGGTAAGATAAAAATAGCTCTAGATAATAGAATTAAAACTAAATAATTGAGTTTTTTTTCTTTTAGTACTCCGTTATGAACCTAATGCTTTTGTTAATCCATATATATTTCGTCTCCTACTTATGGATGGAGCTGGGCTCTAAAATGTACATGTCCTCAGATTCCAGTCCCAAATATCCCGCCTCCTGTTTCAATATACCCATCCATGGGGGTGATATGGAGCAAAACCATTGCCGGGAATCTATGTTTTATTCTTGGAATATGGGTGTCAACATTATCAAGTTTACCAGTGTGACGGTAATAGTTTTTGAGGTAATGTTCCTAAAATTCCACGCAGATCAGATACTGATGACAATTTTCTTTCGCAGTTCCTTACATTTGCAATGGGCTGTTATGTGTCGCATTCTGGTCGCAACGCAGAAAGAACTCAGTACGGAAGGAATCGCATGTGATTTAATTTAAACCTTTTGGAGGTTGTAAAATGTATTAAATTATAAAAATGGTGCATAATGTGGCGATTCTTTTTATACCCGATACTCAAAATGAGTATAGGGATATATTGGATTTGTGGTGAAAATGGATGTATGCAACGTCCATAGGGAAGCGTTTCCGACCCCATAAAGTATATATATTCTTGATCAGCATTAATAGCCGAGTCAATTGAGCCATGTCTGTCTGTCCGTCCCTATGAGCGCCTAGTTCTCAAAGACTATTAAAGCTAGAGCAACGATATTTTGTATCCAGACTTCTGTAATATTTCCCGCCCCCTTCCGCCCCAGAAAGGACAAAAATCGGTGGCATCCACATTTTTGAAGTCAGGAGAAAATCAAAAACACAGAATTATAGAGAATGACTATATCTTCTAGAATGCAGAATCTGAACCAGATCGTATCATTATTATAGACAGAATGAAGAAAAAAAATTTCATTCTTTCTCGCTCTGTCTTTCTCTAACAGGAAGGAAACCATCTAAACTTTAGACTCTTAATGGTCTGAATACAATATACAATAGATTTTGTGTGTTCCTGAACTTTGATTAGAAACGAACTTATACGCGTAATTATATTGTGTTTATTCTATGAAAGCGCATTGTGACTACAGGGGGAATGGATCAGCAGAAGACTGAAAAATCTATACATATCTACACGCAAACGCACTGAAAACTGAAACGATTCAGGCGCGATGTTTCGAATGGGAGAAGGGCGCACGCGTTTAGTCCCGGCTGGGAAGCTCGTCGGCAATTTGGGCTGGTGATCTTACCCTCCTCACATTGCTAGCCTATCCTCATTATTACTGAAGTTAAAAAATATGCGTGCTACGACGAGATCTATAAGGGACCTGAAACCACACAGGTACGCAGCTAATGTTTGATCTTCTCCTTTCTACGTCTACTACCGGAACGCTTTTCCGCGACAGAACCCTCCCTTTCTTAGTCATTCCCAAATCAAAATAAATGGAACGACTCCTTTGCGTTCCTAGAGGACCTTCAGGGACATTCGGCTAGCTGAAAGAAAAACTCTTGGGCTTAAAACATTATCAAAAGTATTAACCTACACATAAAACTTTTGTATAATTAATTTTTGACTTTAAAACGAAAATTTAAAAAAACAAATATATGTATAAGAAATTGGGACAAATTAAAATAAAATACCAATAAAATAGATAATGATAAAAAAAAAAACACAAAATAAATGGTTAGTTACTCTAAGTGCATTCAGAGAATCATTGGGTAAGACAGAATAGGGGGAGACAACGGAGAAATTTGTCAAGTCTAAGTTTCTTGAGCGCTTGATTTTTATAGCCCTTACATTATTCCATTTTGGGTCTCTTCTTTAGTTAGGCGGTTAGACGGCTGCAAAACTGACTCGTCGCTCATGCCTTCGTTCTCACTCGCAAAGAAAAACATTGGGTTCTCCCCAAGAACCACTCAATATCCCTGCTTGAGCGCTTTGCCTGCTTATTAAAGCAGGGCAATAAATTAGAGGTTCATATCGGCTGCTGCATCTTTTTGGCCTCTTAGGGGTCGCCGGGTTGCGGTTGGATTCTCCTTCCCTATGCAACAGTTTTCACTGGAGCGTCGGCGTCTCAGGAAAAGCGTAGCAACTCTGGGCCCGTTTTGACTCGAAGTCCCAGCCAAAAAATATGGAAATCGGTTGATCGTCACATTGCGCTTCCCTTCTGCAGCTTCGAGTCGGTGCAACGCAAGACCCTGTTTAAGTAAAATTTGCCGATTGCCGATTGCCGACAGTCGAATTTCGATTTTTCATTTCTCCAAGCCTTCCTACGCCGTGAGTGGGAGATCCAAGAACTCAAAAACGCCTTGATCTAAAGTTAACGTATGATCGATGCAATAAAATGCAACATACTTTTGGGTAGAAGGTAAAGCTTTGTTGCAATCTTATCTCAAATAGGAGCTTGAAAAGCTTCCGTTGAGTTGATTTTCGGTTATAAAGAATAGTAATGCGATGAGCTTTTTCAGTTACGAGCAGACCTGAAAAACGAACGAACGAACAAAGTTTACATTGTTTAACATTTCATAAAAAAAACTACAGGAATATCTATTACAGCAATGGATTGCGGCGGAGTTTTTGTGAAATATGTGCTATTCATATTCAATATACTGTTTGTGGTAAGAAAAAATAATGAACGTTGGCCAATACGTGCGGTTTTTGCAAAATCCTGAAGTTGGCTTGCCACAATATCTTATCGCACATTGTGATATGTACAAAGACAAATTAAATCTCCAACATGAGCCTGTTTGCGTTTGCCCCACCCTGGATACCGTTTCCATGCGTTATCTTATCTGCTTTTATATCGAAGGTAGTGGGTAAAAATTGGTTTAAAAACGTAGAATTCCTTAAATAAATCATCGCATGCCAATGATGAACGCAATTACGGTTAATGGGCCGAAACAGATGTCACGAAAAAAACAGTGTACTTAACAATGATAAGGGGGAGGCATGAGTAATACTCGTCAATTCGTGATCGTAGATAACGCAAGAGCTACTCTCTACACAGATGCAAAACCCCGAGTGCATTCCCTATTGTGATGAAATATTTTTCCTGTTTCAAGAGTTTCAAGAGTACATTATCGGTCATACTTGAGTGAGTCGGCTCAGAAACTACTACTACTACGAGTATTTCGACTAAAAAATACTCTTTTTTCACACTTAAATAAGTAAGAAACTATATCTTTCTAATTTTGGGTTACATCTGTCGTAAAAATATGACTGTTGTTATACAACTAATTTTAGCACTCGATTGATTCATAGCTGCGGTGACTGTTTATCAACGAGTTTGACTAAGCAAAACAATTTGCACCTTTTTCATTGCAGATATGTGGCATTTTACTCATCACATTCGGTTCCATTATGGTCTCCACCATCAAAGACTTTTCGAGCATGGATGAGACTTTCACAGCCAACAGTGTGGCCATCATAATCCTGGTCCTGGGCTGCCTCATCTTCCTCGTGGCGTTCATGGGCTGCTGTGGAGCCATTCGCGAGGATGCTTGTTGCCTGACCACGGTAAGATGAAAGAGATTACTTAAACATCGAATAAAATTAACCCGTTTTACTTCCTCATCGCAGTACTCCAGTGTGATGATGGTCCTGCTGATCAGTCAGCTGGTTTTAATCATCTACGTTTGGGTGGACCATGTACAGATCCAGCAATCCCTGGAGAAAATTGTGGAGACTATTTGGCAGCAGCGCAAGACGGACAGCATTCTCCTGGACACCATGCAGCGCACCGTAAGTTGGAGCCGTGGAAAAAATGGAACTACTTTTATAATCCATGTTTATTTCTTGGCAGTTCAAGTGCTGCGGTCTGCATAGATTCTCCGATTATGGTGTCTCATACCCAGCTTCCTGCTGTGACTCACCCACCAATGGTACTTGTGGTCTGACGTCGGTCATGCTGCGCCCTGGCTGCTTGGACGCGGTTGACTCGTTCTGGGATACCAACGTGAATATAATCAAATACGCCGGTCTGGGTGTCACAGCCATTGAGGTAAATTGCCCTTGTCCTACACTACACTACTTTACTGATATTTTTCTTTTTACTTTATTTTTCACAGCTCGTGGCCTTTATATTTGGATGCTGCCTGGCCAATCAAACGCGCAACTCCGCGAGACGCCAGAACTATTAAGCTCCAAAGTATTAAGTGTTAAGAAACATCTCCTATTAAACTATTTCATGAGTTAAATAAAACTTAATATACTTGAATTACGTACGTTTTCAAGTTCATAAGAAGGCAGCATTTATTTAAAAAAAAAACTTCAGCTCTGGACTTTAGCGCGCAGCTTTAACGCAAGCTATCGAAAAAACATATCTACAAAATGACAACGATATTTTTGCTGCACTGAAGCATGGTATAATAAATTAGGTAGAGAAAACTTAACGAGCGGCATCTTGTTTGATTTACCGATTCAATATATGTAACAAGAAGCTAAGACAATACAATGGGTTTGTGTTTGCTTACAATGAACTCCAAGTAGAGGTATATATATGGATATAATATAGTTATGCCATGCCCTCGCATGTAAACCGGAAATACAATAGATTGTTTTGCTGCTCTACGTGCAGAACTTCAGGGAAAATACATGCTAGATTCCAAAATTGTAGCAAATTTGGCAATATCCATACAATTTTAAACTGGTGTATGGTAAAAATAGATCTATCCTGAAATATGCCAAAATGGCAGAACTGCTACGACATCATCAAAAGAAAGAAAAAGCATTCCAGCAGCGATGACGAATTTTTACCGTTCACACTTAAAATCCAATAAAAGGGGATCCCTAAAATGAGCTAATCTTGTAGAAAATTGATTCATAAATCGGATAGAGGGTCTTTACTAGCTAGTAATCCTAAGCCGAATATCAAAATCGAGGAATATGATTTCTGATCATGGACAGGAACGATTAACCCATTGTAGACCTTTTCGCTCATTCACTTTCAAACAATTTCTATTTGGCGCGCACCACTCGCATCCAGTCGATAGTATCGATAGCCGAACTTGAATCGGGTAAGGACCTCTTTTAACCGGTTGACAGCAATGAGTCTCATTCCATACTTTTAAATTATGTACTTTAATTACTGTACTTGGGTATCTATAAGGTGATGATTGATCTATACCATTGAAAAGGTCAACCCAACGGGAAATGTACGTGATGTTCATATTCAGTAGGTGTATGGTATACCATTCAGGCTGAGCCACTTTAATAGCTTTAATATTGGGGAATATTAACACGACACATCCGAAATACTGTCGCGGCCGTTTCCTGCCATCATGCTATTGAGTAGGGTACTTGCCATGTTGGTCACTTTAACGGAGCCCAGGGACTAGTATTAAAATTGGTACTGATAAGTTAGTTTTTGTATTTGATATACACCACATATAATAAATCCATATAAACTTAGTTTTTCATGTGTTGGGCTTATATATACCGCCATTACGAACCGGTTAAAACGGGAACGTCGCGATTTTGCTTTCGACCAATGAAAATCGTCAAAAAAGCATTGTAAAACATGCTGCAGCAACTTGTTCTTACTGATTATTCCGGCAACATTCAATTGTATGGGCCAGACTCATGTGCCGAGAAATCGAGCAGCAGCATTGGCAACATTCGGCATACCCTAGGAAGAAGAATAGAATAGAATTAGGGAAATGTTTGTCATCCCAGGCTCATGAATGCAGAAACTAGTTAGTCTCTGACTTAAAGCTATTTCAACGATGTTTTGCTATTAGTGGTCTTCTTACAGAGGCCAAGAATAGGTATCGGGATCGATATATATATATACTGGAAACTAATCATATGCTTAAATAGACAAAGTGATTAGTTATGTTTCCAATCAGCTTGGAAAACCGAACTTAAATATTAATTGAACGAAATAGGGTATAAAGATGTCCATACTCATAGCGGATACCTGTTGACCAGCAACAACGATGTAACATTCCAGACACACTTACATTCGTTACATTCCCTACACACCTTTATACTTTGACCTTTTTTGTTTAAACATAATTTTTAGCCAGTCATATAGAAAATTTATTCATCAAAAGGATCAAACTATATTTTCAGGGCTGAGGGTCTTTACTAGCTAATCCTAAACCGAATCTCAAAATCGAGGAATATGATTTCTGATCATGGACAGGATGGATTAACCCATTGTAGACCTTTTCGCTCATTCACTTTCAAACAATTTCTATTTGGTGCGCACCACTCGCATCCAGTCGATAGTATCGATGGCCGAACTACTTTCTTCGAAACGGTTATTGGCTCTTTTTGATCTCTTCAAATCGGTTAGGGCTCTATTTTTCGCTCCCTCTGAATCGGGTATGAATCAGTTGCAGCAATGAGAGTCATTCCATACTTTTAAATTATGTACTTTAATTACTGTACTTCGATCGACATATGGTGATGATTGGAACTACATTTCCCAACCATTAAAAAGGTGAACCCACCGGGAAATGTACGTGATGTTCATATTCAGTAGGTGGAGCAGATCCAGAATGTTATTCGGCGAAAATTGGCCCTGTATGGTATACCATTCAGGCTGAGCCACTTTAATAGCTTTAATATTGGGGAATATTAACACGACACATCCGAAATACTGTCGCGGCCGTTTCCTGCCATCATGCTATTGAGCAGGGTACTTGCCATGTTGGTCACTTTAACGGAGCCCAGGGACTAGTATTAAAATTGGTACTGATAAGTTAGTTTTTGTATTTGATATACACCACATATAATAAATCCATATTAACTTAGTTTTTCATGTGTTGGGCTTATATATACCGCCATTACGAACCGGTTAAAACGGGAACGTCGCGATTTTGCTTTCGACCAATGAAAATCGTCAAAAAAGCATTGTAAAACATGCTGCAGCAACTTGTTCTTACTGATTATTCCGCACAAATGTTCCGGCAACATTCAATTGTATGGGCCAGACTCATGTGCCAAGAAATCGAGCAGCAGCATTGGCAACATTCTGCATACCCTGGGAAGAAGAATATTATAGAATTAGGGAAATGTTTGTCATCCCAGGTTCCAATGAAGGCAGAAACTAGTCAGTCTCTGTTTTAAAGACAAGATCCGATAAAAGCAAGTATTTAGAATAAACCAGTTAAGTAAAAACTTGATTCATCAATCGTATAAAATTAGGTGGGCATGGCTAAATTTTCTATCTAGCTAGTAATATTCGACGGAATATCAAAATTAAACAATAGGAACGACTATCCTCTTTCGTTTTTTTTTGTTTGACCATTTTCGCTTAAGCCTTTTTTTACGCAAAATGCAATAAAAACAAGTGTTTAAAATAAGCCAGTCAATTAGAAAATAGGTTCATTAATTGGATAAATCTATGTGGGCATGGCTAAATTTTCTATATAGCTAGTAATATTCGACGGAACATCAAAATTGAGCAATATGGTTTCCAATCGTCGACGGAGAACGATTAACCCATTGCAGGCCAAGGGGGTATTTCAATTTTCCACCGAAAATAATTAAAACTGAATCGTTTTAGCGCAGTCCAGGTGAAAGTTACCGTGGTTATTTTTAAGTTCAGATGAAAGATGGCATGAATCTACAAGAAGAATTTACAATCGTTGATATTTTCCGCCATTTACCTCAAGTAGTTGAACTATTTGAATAGAGGGGGCTTAAGTGGGCTAAGTTCGTTTTTTCATCGATAAGTCCGCGGATGATTTCTGCAGCGTTGTCGAATTTTTCTCGTTGGCTTGAACGTGTCGGTTACGCGCTGGTTTCGAACGCTATTTTTTAAAACAAAAGGTAACAGAAGGCTTGCGCTATTTGGAATAGAAAAGTGGTTTTGTGTTTATGGTTTATAGGGTTTGGAAAACAGAAATGGCATAGACTTTTCACTGCCTTTCTCGACAGCTGCTTGAAACTCTAACCAAGAGGTAGATGCTGGGCCCCGATGCCGCTGAAAGTGGTTGTTGATGGAGTATGTGTGTGTTTGTGTGCGGGGAGGGAGAAGAAAGATGTGCCGAGACGTAGCGGAAAGGGCGGCGTGGCGAGGGGAAAACTTGTGTGTGAAAAGCGGAAGAAAATTGTATGAAATTAAAACAACAATACGGCGGCATTGTGGCTGTTTTCTGATGATGCATGCAGAGTGCACTGAACTTTTTTCCTCTCGTTTTCCTCTTTTATTTCTCTAGCACCATTGACGCCTGCCATTGTCGTTCTTCTTCTCCTCCTCATACTTGTTGAAAAAGTTGCATGCTGTATTATTTTCTTTTGTTGGCCTCGCAACTCGTTCGGAAGGACGTAAGAAAAGAAAAGAATGATAATGACGTTGCAGACAATGGAGGCTTCAAGAGCAGAGAGCCCCTTATCTGCGAGGAAATGCGACCTTTGTAGTATATTCTGATTCAAGACCTCGTTCATTTTCCAAGCAAAGTAAGGTCGAAAAGTCGTGAATGTATCACCAGTCTCAGTAAAGTAAATACTTGGTTCCGGGGAATTAAACCACAATAAAAGTTTTTTAATTTCACAATTAAAATATATGTGTGTACATTTGCTGGCATTCATTTGCAGTTGAATAAACAACGAATATTAGGAATTATTTTATATAACCGTAGAGTAATTTGATAATTGACATAACATGAACATTGTTTAAACGAATTTGATGCCAATTGCAGGTGATTTCAGGAAAACTCCCATCAAAATGGACTGTGGAACATCTCTGGCCAAATACATACTCTTCATATTCAATACCATTGTGTCGGTGAGTACTATTGCCAAAGCGAAAATAAACCGAAAAACGAAACCCCGAAACGAAAACGAAACCGGTACAAACAAGCTTGAAAGCCATTCCATAAGGTGGGAGACAAACTGTTACCTAAACGCTGTCTGTTGAAATACGAAAAAATAAAAAATTGGTGAAATTTATTCAATATTATGGCATATGCAATATGCATATTAAAAGCGCATTTCCAGCGCTACGCCTTGGGGCAGACAGACGACGCCCCTGAACCCCTTCAGTATTCCGCACATATTAGGGTTCTGGGAAATTTCAACAGAGAGAACGCTTTGAGCTCCTCGTGACTGTGTTGCTTAACTTGCTTATTGAAGTTTGATGACATCATCCATCGCCTTCCGTTCAGCTTCCAACGCCGCCACAAAAACTGGAATTCCGCATTTATCTGCTCTATACGGTGATTCCACTGCGAAAGGAGTCGCCTTTCATTTGTTTGTTTTCCTACCCGTGGACGCTCTGCTTATTTTCTGGCATAATAATCTCAGAGTCTGCAGATTCCTGTAATTCAAGCTCATATTTTGATTGGCGTCACAAAAAGCACACTGCTCTGATCGGATCTCTCTCTGATGTCATAGGAATGGGATGATTCGAATGAAATGATTCACTCCCGCACTCCTGTTACGTTCCCCTGTTATTGTCGACCTTCTGGATCTTCGGCCTCAAGCGAAATGTGCTGTAAATAATAATTCAAGCAAATCTTATTAAACTCATCGTAAAGCAAACAAAATTTGTGAATATTTAGTATTCGCTGTGGGCTCGCAAATTAACGCCGCGTGAATCACAAAAAACAAAAAGTGTACTCTGAAAAACCGAAGCGAAACTTAAAAATATATACGAGTATGTATGTATATATATATAAAAAATGCCTATACATATGTGTACTCAAGAGAGCAAATAGGAAAGAAACTGATCACAAAAGGAAAACGAAAAAGGAGAAACGAGAAACGACAAACACAAAAAAACTTGTTACTCTAGAGAAAAGAGATAAAACAACAAGAAAAAGAACAAGAACAATCAACTGGTTGTTGTCGGGGCAGCAGTTTTTTTGTTTCCATACTCTACATTTACACGTGCAAGAAACTCCGGGGATACGATACACTCGCAGTGCATGTCTGTGTGCAGATACATACTTATTTAACTGCGTTATCCGAGTACATAACACACCTGACAGACAGCCAGACCAAATAATTAGCAAGCCAAGCCAAGCCGCCTGTTGGAGAGCCGGCCCCGTAGCGACAACAAAACCCACACCAACAATGACCCCGCAACGCTTGAGGGGACAGCAAAACCATAGCAACAACCACTATATCAACAATAGCTAATACATTTTGCAACAAAAGCATGAAAAATTACTTACGCACCCCGAAGTAAATATACCCTAGTAGTTGACGGACTATATCATTGAAATTTTATCCAACTATTTAGGGGCTGTTTCTCAAAACCAAATTTTTTGGTTACATCAATATTCTGTTCGCCTATACACCCTTTAAATACCTTTGTTATATTTTTGGAGTATCTTTTTGCTGTTGCAAACAACTGACCAAAATTACAGATACCCTGTGCGCATATGAGGAGAAAAACCAAGTACAAAACATGGCTATGACTGTGTCTATGGCTATTATGGAATGGTTTCTGTGTATTTACCCCCATGGATTCAAGTTTCGTATTCTCCGCACGTCTGTGGATCGAATCGAGTGCGAGTTAGAACCTAGCGACAATTGCAGCCGCGGCTAATGACAAACCTGAACTGTGTCTGGCGGCCATTAAGTGAAACAGCTCCGAGTTCTCGGTAATTTTTGCAGCTGGGAAACTCGGCGAAAAGTTAAGTACAGCACCGCGAATGAGTATTACCATCGTATGGATAATGAATGACCTGCACTCGGCGAATGAATCGGGGCTATTCATATATTGTACATATACATATGGCAACTTCCTGTGGTCTGCGTTTCGGAGCAACTAAATAAATAATTTGTGTACACATTTGCTGAGCAAAACCAAAAGTTGGACCCCCTTTCAGTCAGGGAAAAGGGTGTCTGCTTGTTGAGCTTTCACAGTAAGAGAGGGAGTTTGCATGTACGTACATATGTACATTTATAAGTATATATGCTTATCAGATCCCAATTGCATGTCTCGGGTAATTTAGCTCTTAATTGTCATCTTTCAATTACACGTTCTAGACACGCATATGTATGTCCTGTTGCATAATGCGTAACTCTTCTCTCAGTCTCACACTCTCTCTATCTGTGTATCCCCATCTCTGTCTCTTGTTGTTCGCTGCGATGGACACAGAAGATACAATTTGGCGCCAAACAACGCAATTCAGAGTTAGTTCTGGGTGTGGTCTCCCCCCAATCCCCATAAAAATATATGTATATAAATATATATCCATCTCTTTATTGCAGTAAGAAAACTTTGCCAACCACTTTGTTTTGTTGTTGGAGGGTTGTTTTCTGCTCTTTTTGGGGGCGCACCACTCTCCTAATGATCTCAGACCCTTGTTGGAGTACTCGGTATTTGGTGAAAATAATTTGCATTCCATTTTCATTTCCGTCTGACGTCATTGAAGCTGCCTGCCGCTGACAGCTTTCTGTGGAATGTGGCACACAACATTGTCTCTGTCTCGGCCATTTTGATATGAATTGTGTAATGTCCTCGTTAGCGAAAAACGGGGCTAAGTAAAAGTTGGAGGGGAAAAGCTGGCTTCCAAAACGGGTTCCAAGTCGGCGAACTCTTTTCATTTCTTTTGTAGTACACGAGTATTACCTACTTGTTTGCACTATACGAGTATTTCTGTTGATTAGTGTAGACAAAGTGGGACAATTAGCAGGGCGGCCAACACTCACTTTGTTTAAATATTACAATGCGATTTTTGGGTCAATTTTGAGATGAAATCATTCATAGCCAGCCGCTGCCGCCCACAGAGATATTCCGATCTCTGTTCGCTCGAGTTCTAAACGAGTGGAAATTGGAATTGAGGTATGCCCACACACTGCCCGCACACACACATCGTGTTGAGATACAGATACAGATACAGATACAATACTCGTGTACAATATGGATACAGATGTTTAAGCAAACGAGCTGGTATGCATCATGAAATCAAGTAAATTCAATTAATACTCGTAGAGCTGTCGTTGGCGTTGAGAGATCAAAGTTGCTCTTGCATTGTCTGGCACTCGCTGGGACCCTCGATCGTCATAAAAAAGCCCCCAAATTGCAGTGCACTTTAGACCTTGTGAAGATTTATCCCGCAGCATTGTCATGTGTGAATGTGAATGCCAAGTGGGATGTGGGAGATGTGGAGGTTCTGTTTGAAGGTTGCTCTGTTCTGTTCACCTTATCTAATCGCCGCGTCCTCTGCATAAGTTTTGTTTGCCAGCAAATACCATTTTTAGTCTAATATTAATTGTAGTGCTAACTGAGTATTACGTAACGCGTTTACTTATTTTAATTATCATTATTTATCCGCCGGGGATGAGCACGGGGCCGCTGGCGTGCCTGGATATGTCTGGGTGAGGCGGGATCCCTGAGGTCAGCTCCGGGTCTCGGCGGTAATTAACTCTTTCAGCATGGTAATTGGCAGCTCCCTTGCACTCCATTTTCAATTAAACTAAACGAGCGGGCAGCTGATTAATTTGAACTATATTTAGCTGCAAGTGTTGTCAGCAGCCAACTAGCTGCCTCATGCAATGCGAGCCATTTATGGCCCAAGTTTGTCGACCGGTCTAGATCGATAGTTACACTGCAGCACTGCTGCACTCTGTCTAACCACATTACTATCCTTTCTGTCTGTCTGTCCACAGGTCATCGGCATTCTGAGTATTGTGTATGGCGTGCTGATCCTTAAGAGCATTGGCACCATTGAGGTGAATGGACAGGTGGGCTTTCCCCCGCAGGCCCTCATGCCGATCATCTTGATCGGCATCGGGTCGATTGTCGTGTTCATCTCGTTCCTGGGCTGCTGTGGAGCGATACGCGAGTCGGTGTGCATGACCATGAGCTATGCCGTCTTCCTGTTGATCCTGCTGATCGTGCAGCTGACCATTGTAGTGCTGCTGTACACCAACAAGGACAAGTTCGAGGAAGCCATGGGCAAGGTCATCGACCAGGCCTGGGAGTCGCGTGAGGCCCGTGAGGGAGGTGTCTTTGATGCTATTCAGAAATCGGTGAGCAATCCTCGCACTATTTGATGATTATTTATTGCGATTCTGACGAATTCCTTCCCGCATCCTAGTTGAAATGCTGCGGTCGTGCTTCGTCGGCCGATTATTTGATCAATCTGCAATCACTGCCCGATAGCTGCTGCGACGGAAGCTGCCTGAACCCGGCTAACATCTATGGAGGATGCCGTGGCAAGTTCGTGGACTTTATGTCTGTCAGCACTGACAACGCCAAATATGTGGCCATCGGCCTGATTGGAGTTGAGGTGAGAGCTGCCATAAGATTATCCCTTTGGAGCTAGCTTAATAACCAAATTACAATTACAGCTGGTTGGCTTCATCTTCGCCTGCTGCTTGGCCAACAACGTGCGCAACTACAAGCGTCGGAATGCATACTAAGGCAATGTGCAACTCAGACGCATTCGCATCCGCACAACATCCATAAAACACACACAAACAAACACACACGCACACACATTCTCATTAACTCTTTATCGTCGTTGAACGCACACCTACTCACACACAAAACTCGAAACTCGAAAAAATGAAGCCAAGGAGGAAAGAAAACACTTTGGAGTAAACCATTTGGTTAAAAATAATTAAATTATTTGTCAAAAAACGAAAGAGTAGACAAGAAAAATGCTTAGTCTAAGGCGATATGAAACGCTTACATTTTGTATATCCTATGTATTATTGAAATAATTCGTATATTTGCATACTGAAAGAGCAAGCGATGCAATTCCCAAAGCCTTTGTATAATCCACTCAAACTTGTTGAGCCGAAATCCGAGCGAGAACAACCCCAATGGAGGTGGTGGTAGAGCCACACTGAAACGTAACCATAACCATTTTTTTGTTTGTTTTAACTGTTGAAAAAACCCCGCTCCAAATGAAATATTAAAGTATATTTATACAAAGTTATTAAATATACAATACATACTTATATGTACACTGTTCATTCTATTCATATTTGTATAGTAGAATCTCTGGATAAGATTTGAATTTTTGTAAAAATGCATCAGGTCAGCGAGAAGCTCGAACATTTATGAATAAAGCATTTACTATGTATTTATATACCACAGCCATGTTATTATATAATTTCACTGGTATACATGCCCCCCCCCTCTCCCCTACCCAGTAATCGCTGGGCTTTGTTGTGTCCTTAGTTGCCATGGCACCAACCTATTGCCCTTGTTCGCTTCACTAAACTTTATGCCCTGCAGTGTCTGCATATATATATGCACATATGTATATATGTACACATGGCGGTACCAAATAGGCACAGGCCTATAAGTAATAATTGAAGTGTCATCTGTATCCATCTGGACTGCTCTGCTGGTGAAAGTTTGGCTCAGTTCACTTTGCGCATCGGTCATGTGCTGTGTGCTCCAAAACTGTCTAAAACCTGTCTTTTTCGTTGCATCGCTCGTAATACAAATGAGCATAATCTGTTGTATGCTGAAGGACTACCAGCATATTCGTCATGGAACCACCAGTAAGCTTTTACCGACATTTCGAGCAAGTGCTCTTTCGTAACTAAAAGATGGAGATTCCTTTAGATAGAGAAGACCCCGATGTTTTTACGATGAAATACTATTTTAATATGTGGACACTTCATAGCATGTGCGGGACACTGATGACCATACTTAAGTTCAAGGTTTGATATCAGAATGTGACACTTCATATATGTTTACATATCTGTAATTCAATGGGATAGGACCTCTGCTATCTACAGTGGTGGGTGCTCATGACATGGATCTATATTGTAGCTGGCCTTGCTCTTCATTTGCTTCTGCATGACTTCCACGATGAGTTATATGGCATTCATGAGATGGTTCGAAATTACTTTGCTCTTGGTAAGCGAATAACATAGTATACGTTTGGTATTTATCTGCTTATCCGATTGTCGTAAAGGTTACATGGTTGTTTGCTGCTTGACAGTCACTTTTTCCGCCAGACCAGAGGAAATTTAATTTGGAATTTAAGCGATAGATAGGGTTTGTATATTCATACTCAAAGGTAATTGGTAATGGCTCTGCCTAATGAGTATTAATGATAATGATTAATGATGATTAATGCAGATCCATGCAGCTTAGGAATTGTACTGCAGATAATTTCCATTGGATGTTCGTAGGTGTTTCGAGCATGAACTGCAACTTCTTCGTTTCTCTGGGGCTCACCCTTTACTTTACCCTAACTTGGGAACTTTTTTCCAAATTTCTGCCCTGCCTGGTAGATTGTATTCAGTTGTGTAAGTGATATATGTATCATACATTTATGAACTGAAATAATGTTGCTCACCTTTAGACTCTTGGGAGGAGTACTGTGAAACCTATTCATTCGAACAGTCTATGATATTGTTCGCGCTCTACGGCAGTAGTGGATTCTTGTTGGTATCTGGCAATTATAAGGTCGGTTAAATGGATTATTCTTTAAACTTAAAGAACACAATGTTGGCTATATTCCAGGAATTTCAAGTGTTCTATAATTGGCTGATTGTCACTGCCCACCTAATTGTCCTGATGTTTGTTTATATTGCCTATGCAAAGCTCCTAAGGGATCAAGCGATATGGCAGGGAACTCTTATATGTGCTGGTGGTTATCTACATACTCTCAAATGGATATCATTTATAAATTATAAATATCTATATTTTCTCAGGAACTTTGGTGAGCAGCTTTATAACAGTCCTCTTACACGTTTTAGTATGTAAGGACATCGTAAGAAATCGTTGGATTAAGACCATTTTGGGAGCCATTACAGTTCCTTCTGGATCTGTACGAAATGATCGCAATAAAATATATTCCTAAGCACAGTATAAATTTCTGATATGTATCTTTAAAATGTAAACATTCAATTTAAAATTCTTTTTGTTGCATATTTTGAATAAGAACTAATCTTTTTTGACTTCTTAATTCGTATTCTTCGTATAATTCGTGTATTGTAGTGCAAGATAAGCCACAGAATAATGTGTCACGTGACGTAGTGACGTAGGACATATGTATGTAGCTTTGGCACCATCTGGCTATATCTCTTATCAAGTCCAGCTTGGCCTTTGCCAGATGGCTATTTTCTTCCCTATCTCCCTTCACTTCCCATTCTCGACGTGTGCCAAGCTCTCTTATAATTTCAGCCCATCTGCTGAATTACCTTCATAATGTTGTGCTCTTATGACTATTGTCAATTACGACACTTATGGGTAATACAATTTCATTACTCAATAAGAGGTGTGCTGGTACTTTCAGCAGGCAGTTAGTAGAGCTTCTTCTCCGAAAATGTGCAAGCCGATGCCGATGTGCTCCGTTTTCGTATATCTCTCCTTTTTGCTGACTGGCTCTGTAGTGTTTATTTCAACAAATTTGTACTTATATTCGTACTATTTTGACCAAGAAGGCTTCAAGGAATGTTGTGGTGATATCCACGATGTGTACTACTTGGAATTTTTTGGAGCCCTTCTGGCTGCCGCTGGACTCTATTTGCACTATGCGAACTTCAAAGTTGGTAAACTGAGAGATTTCTCAAACACCATCTTATATTTTAAGTAAAATTTAGATAAAGTTGCTGCTCTGCCTCTGGATTGTCGTGTTTGTTATTGTCGAGATCGAGATGGTTTTTATAATCATTTTGGAGAGTATGCAGAATTGGGGACCCTACTCAGCTCTGAATTTAATGCATATACATATGTAGGCAAAGAGGAAATTCCGTAATTCGATATTGATTGATTCGCCTTTCATTCATTATTCTAGGTTTGGCCATATATGTTTTTGTCTTGGTTTGCAGGACTTGCAAAAACCTAAAGTATTGCTCTATTGAAACGGAAAGGATTTTTTAAATAGACCTCAACGATATCACGATATAGCACAATATAGTCATAAATGAATTTTTGTCATCTATGTATTTTTTGTATATTTCGAATCGAATGATTCTGCAATTCATCTCCTGAATTACCTCCATTTCGTTGCTGATGTTCTTATAATTATTGTCAATTATGATATTAGATAATACAATTACCCATTCAATGGGTTTTTGTGAAATAAGTTAGTAGAACTTCTCCTTCGAGAACATAAACGTCGAAAATGTGCCAGCCGATTTGTTCTATTTTCGCATATATTTCATTTTTGCTGATCGGTTTTATCTCGCTTTATTCTATAAGTTTATATTTACATGCTTACTATTTTGACGAAGATTTGTACCAGGAATTAAATGCTGAATTGGATTTTGTGTACACATTAGATTTTTGGGCGACCCTGCTCGCTGGAACTGGACTCTATTTGAATTATGTGCAATTTAAAGTAGGTAAACTGAGATATGTATGTGCAAAATATTGTACAACTCCTTATAATATTTTTTGGGTGCTTTCAGATAAAAGTTTTGCTATGCCTTTGGATTGTGGTGTTCGTTATTGTCGAGATCGGGATGGTTTTCATCATCATTTTGGAGAGTATGAAGATTTGGGAACCCTACTCGGCTTTCCATTTAGTGCAGATATGTATGGAAGCAGAAATACCCTAATAATGATATTGATTGATTCGCATTTGCTTTCCTTCTTCTAGGTTTCGCCATATATGTTTTGGTATTGGTTTGTTTTAATTGCACAAACCTGAAATACTGCTCTATCGACGAAACAGCGAAGTAAAACAGGAAGTTCCTTCTAATAAATACTTAAAATAGATGAAAGCATTTCCATTCTGGCGTTACGTTTCATTCATACGACAAAGACATAAAAAAGAAAAGTCAAGTCAAGTGTACTATTTTAATAGTAATTACACAGCCCTATATACGGTACGGTTTTAAAGATGTAAGCCAAAATATGACCTGACGTGAACCAGAACTGGTTTTTGAGGTTGGGCTACAAAATTGCAAAACTCTACTTTTTGCGAACCAAGTGGTGTAGGATCCTTAATATTCGTCCTTGCAATTGCAAAACTCTACTTTTATTGAACCGAGTGGTGTTAGGATCCTTAATATTCGTCCTTCAAGGACATTCGATGTATCATAAGAAAGGTATTGAATCATAGATCAAGAATATTTGTATATGTATGGTAATACACCACTTGGTAAAAAAAGGGTATTCAATTTAACATTTATTTTTGTTTTCTAAAATAAAAGTTACGGAATTATTTTTATTTGTAACTTTGAAATAAAAATCAAATATAATTCTTATTTTCAAGAAATAAGTGTTAGTTTTGATTTTTAAAATAAAAGTTGGGAAACAGAAGTTTTCTGATATCGGTAAATATAATTAAAACATGAATTTTGGTGTATTCCATGTTGCCGTAACATATTTCCTCACATTGATTTATTTAGCTAAAATTTGCATTCATAACTCCTATTTGCGGTCCCTAGTTTTAAAATCAAAGCTAATTTATTTATTTATTTATTTTTTTTTTTTTTGGGTCCAATTTGTATTCAAATATAAAATATTATCACAGATAGAAAAACAAACGAGGAGGAACGTTGTGAGTTGCTGCTGTGACCGCAACTCTACATTTATACCCGATACATAGTCAGTATGGCTACACTAAACGACAAAGAGTGCGTGCGAGAGAGACAGAAAATCAGTCAGAACGTGTCGACGGGCGCTGCGTAGCCACTGCAAATTGATTTGTTACTTTTGGTTATAATAATAATCCGATCTTATTCGGATTCGGCAAGATTCGGCAATCTGGTAGATATGGCCATTCTCTATGATTGTGCGTTTTTAATTTTCTCCTATCTCCTATCTTCAAAATTGTGGTTGCCACAGATTTTCGTTGTTTATGGCTGCGGAAGGGGGTGGGCCGAAATTTTGAAACACACTTGTAGCAGTGAGCTCTCTGAGCAAAAATAAATACACTTGTAACAGTGAGTTCTGCAGTGAAAAATTACAAATAGTTTTGTAGCAGTGAGAGCTCGACAGTCAGGTCTAATAGTCTCTGAGATCTGTGGATGCTCCAGATTTTCGTCCTTTGCGGGGCGGGAAGGGGGTGTGGCGAAATTTTGAAACAAACTCGTCAAGGTCCGATATTTCAGGAGTGTGGATACCAAATTTGGTTGCTCTAGCTCTTATAGTCTCTGAGATCTAGGCGCTAATGTTTTGCGCTATGCAAAGCCGGCTATGATACGTGTGTGTTAGAGAGAGACAGGGCGAGAAAAAATGAAATTGTTTTCTTCATTCTGGCTATAATAATTATACGATCCAACTCAGATTCTGCAGTCTAGAAGATAAATTCATTCTCTACGATTCTGCGTTTTTAATTTTGTCGTATCTTTAAAATTGTGGATGCCACAGATTTTCGTCCTTTGTGGGGGCGGAAGTGGTCGGGGCGAAGTTTTGAAATACACTTGTAACAGTGACATATTACAGAAGTCTGGATACAAAATGTCGTTGCTCTAGCTCTTATAGTCTTTGAGCACTAGGCGCTAATAGGGACGGACAGACGGACAGACAGACGTGGCTCAATCGACTCGGCTATTGATGCTGATCAAGAATATATATACTTTATGGGGTCGGAAACGCTTCCTTCTGGACGTTACACACATCCATTTTCACCACAAATCTAATATACCCCAATACTCATTTTGAGTATCGGGTATAAAAATACAATTATGCAAAGCAATTACATATATGTCAATTGGTTAAATTTTCAGTAAATTTAAAAATATAAAATCGAGACAAAGTTGTATGTAAATTGGTTTTTAATGACTTTTTATTTTTTTTGGCAAGGTTTACATTTTGGCGGAAATGTCCATATTTAGGCGTTTTTTTTTTACAATGGGTTACAGTATGGATTTCATTACTTATATGAAATTGGAATACAAAAGAAATATTAATTGAAAACACTTTCGATGAATGATAATTAGGTAAATTAGGATAATTAGAGGATACTGGATTAATTAGGATACTGGAGTATATTGCTACCAATCTAAGTATTGTCGGACTACCAAATTATTTCTTGTTCAACCTTCTTTTGCGATGTGTCAAAATTTGTTAATAGTTGTCTTTGCTCCATTTCTGGTTGTCAATGGGTATCTGGTGGGTTTGCTTTTCATAAATGTGGTGTTTATATTCCTTACCGAAGAAGAGACACTCGATGAAGGTAGGGTAATGAATACGATCGAAGATCTGCATTTCAAAGTCTTTATGTATTTACTTTAAAGAATTCTTGAATATGTGGGTAATGCTGGGTGTCATTCAATTAGCCAATGCAGCCTATGGTCTATCATTAGTGTGCGGAAAATTAAAGGTTTGATTTTAAATTCCTAAATCACAAATATAACCTATAACTTTTTCAACTCTTTCAACTATAGTTAAAGGGGATACTTTTCACTTGGACTTTAGTGTCTGTCTTGGTTAATCTTTTGTTTATCGTCTGGAACATACGATTTGCCTTGCAATACGAGTATAGCGACTCCTTTGATGCTTACGGTGGAATTACCTGCATTTATATTGAGGGTAACTAAATGTAATATTTATACAAATAGTAACCGAAGTTACATTATCTCGCACAGCCTTCAGCATATGCACTTTGTATGTGGTACTTACGTACTATCGTGAATCTGTGATAGGCCCAAATAAATTGTGATATGCTGCGTGCAGCAATACACCGATATGATCTGGCTGGTATAGCAGGCTGCTGCTGCCCCGTTTGGACAGGCCTTACAAGTCGGCTCTCTTTTCAGTTGAATTCTCTTAATACCATCGGCCTGGTCTGGCAACTATGCGTCTCGGAGCTTTTTAGAGAAGCTAGCCATTTAGTGGCCATTCGAAAGCTTTTGGTGCTCATTTTTATTTTGACGTTCGACAGAGAAATCGGCACAACGCATTGCTTCGTGACGAAGGTAGGGCGAGAGAATGCCTCTGAGTCATTCAACTCGAAACGAAATGAGGTGGGAAAGTGCAGCTAGTCGGTGTTCTATAGTGGGCCAATGTGTAAACATTGAACATTGATAAGTGACGAAGTATTCGCGATTCCAAGAATTACATTGAGAGCACTCCGTAGATTACGTTATGATCTCATTGAGAGCAGAAAGTTGCTGAGCTTCTGAGTTTCTGAGCTGAGAGCGCACGAAGGAGAGGCAAAAGAAAAAACAGAAATAAAAACAAGTTTCCGCTGCGCAAGCAGCTTGCTCTCCCGCCCAGGCCCAGAAGAACTTCGCCGTCCGTCCTCCCAAGGAATCCCTGGAATCTCAGGTATTCGCCAGCTGAAGCATCATCCAGCGGACCAGCCGACAAGCTCAATCACCCGCCATGTCGTCCACGTCGGCTCTCAAGGTGTTCGTCTATGCCCTGGACATTGTTTGTGCGGTAAGTGCCCTCCTCTTTCCTTTGCTTTTCTTTTCAATTTGCGACAGCCAAGGCAGTTGGGTCAATTGACCAGTTGTAAACACCCCAGCCACATTCACAAAACCACTTGTCGCAATTTAATACTATTCCCTGTATTAGTATTCTGTGTTCTGATAAAAGAAATATGTATCATACTGTTACCGCCTCCCGTTATGAGATTGTTACCGCTGGAAAAACCTTATCGCTGCACAATGAATCAAAAGAAGCTTTTGCGTGTTAGTCGCATAAATATCATTTACTTTGTGTTGCTAGGAGAGTTGCACCTCAGTAAAAATACATACAAATGTATGTACATATCTTTCGGCAAACTAGTTTCGAAAATTATCAAATGCTTGGTTTATTTATACGTCTTTAATTGCAAGCAACGGTGAGAATAGACAGATGGTCCTGAAGGTCAGCATATGTAGTGCGCTCTTTATATCCATCACATTTAATCGTAGCCTCATCCATTTTGAATGTCCAATCGATGCGGGCGCCATGGGCAGATGTTCCCGCCAGACTTCTGTAATGTATAGTTTTCAGTTAATAAATGAATCAGGATGAATTTCCGGCAGGCTTATATCAACAATTTTCTGGACAGGATTGGACAGCCTTCTCTAACTAGACAAATCAATAGCAATTAAGTTGTAATATCTAAAGAGGAAATGCTTGAAAACCATGTTTACTCATCGATGTTTGTGCAACGTTAACCGGCTAAAAATACCAATGCTGGCGTCATTAACTCTCCGGCTTTTGTTGGCTTGAACAAATTTTGAATAATTTACAACCATTCAAACAATCAGGTTGGCCAAGTCTCTGATACCTGAT
Source organism: Drosophila lowei (assembly GCA_008121275.1). Classification (NCBI taxonomy): domain Eukaryota; kingdom Metazoa; phylum Arthropoda; class Insecta; order Diptera; family Drosophilidae; genus Drosophila; species Drosophila lowei. The sequence goes on from CM017778.1 coordinate 4,827,383, forward strand.
ATGAACGTTAACTACATATAGTAAATGACCTTGCCTACAGCGCATACGCAAATCCCCGTCAGGATTGTTTTGCCGAGGGCGACCTCCATGTGACCCATTTACCATCTGGCATAAATAGTCCCCTGCCATCCCGCATACCACTCGCGGACGCCAGTCAGACTAGCCTAGTGGGCGCCTATCCATTTGAGTGCCTTACTTTTGCCTTGTCCGTGGTCCAAAATCATTGAAGTGGAATTGTTGTTTCGGGAATGGTTGTCTCCAATTATTAATTTGTTGTCGTTTTCCTCCCATACAGCTGCTGGCCCTGGTGCTGATATCTTTCGGCATCTATGTGGTGGTGTCCTATGATCTGAACGAAATTGGAGGGCTGTCTGCCTACGCATTCATTTATCTAGGGGCGGTCTCCTTAGTAATCCTCTTATGGGGATATCTGTCCGCTTGGAAAGAAAGTGTGTGCTGCACTGTCACGGTAGGTGGAAAATTCGTTCTAATTATTTCTAGTGTGATGTCTCTAATGATGGATATCCTCGATGTTACAGTTCGTGGTATTCCTGTGGCTGATTATTGCCACCCAGTTCGCTGTGGTGTTTTTGCTGATCCACAATGAAAGCTCTGTAGCCTCCAATCTGGCCAACCCGCTTGAGGCCACTTGGGAGGAAGAGCTCAACAGTCCCGGCGCCATGTCCATCTATCAGAACTGGGTGAGTACCAGAATTCGTATTTTCTGGGAAACTCTTATGTAAAACTGTTACTTACAGTTCCAGTGCTGCGGTCGTGGCAGTCCCCAGGATTACATTGTCAACGAGCGACTGCCCCCAGAGACCTGTTTCCGCAACCATGACAAGAGCAAGGCCGAGAACCTCATCCCCAATGGCTGCCGAAAGGAGTTCGAAAACTATTGGCTGCAGCTACTGCAGATTTTCAACATTCTCGGCTGTGTGCTGATTGGCATCGAGGTGGGTGATCCGTAGACGCCGTAGACCCCTCCTTAAACTTAACTTTAACAAACTTTATCTCTCCATTCTCAGCTCCTGATCAGTGTCATCTCGATCCGGCTGTGCAACAGCATTCGGAACGATCAGCGGCGTTCGTACTTTTAAGACTATCCCGAAAACTACGAAATTGGCCAAATAATTGGTTATTATTCTAAACGGAATTTGTTATCATATTATTCAATTAGATTGGTAAGACGCAAGCGTTAAGTAAGACTTGGAAACTGTTGTTGGAAATTTAAAATTGGAAATCGGGAGATACGAGTATTTAAATACATACAATACACACACACACTCCCACAACACACAGCTTATCTAACTCACGAACTAATTACAATGCAAATGTTAGCTGTAAATCACACTCAAATCTTAGGCTAAGAATGTGAATTAATTTTAATATTATTTATTTGAATATATTTCTAAATAAAACAGAACAAAGAAGTGTATAAAATAGTTGATAGATTCTTGCTCCACAGTGCCCAGATCAGTATCGCAATCGAAGTCTCAGCCACTACCAACTATCACATGTCGCTACACATGTCGTAAGGACTGCAGAATGCCAGTGGGAATACTCACGATGGAGCATTTCATCTGCAACTGCCCGGATCTGTGACGGTCAAGTTCGATGCCTCGATTCTGGAAGATCTCCGAACCTCATAAGATAAGTCTCTACTTTCATTCCCCATCCTGATGACTGTATATACATTCTCTCGATGATCCCAATCAAAAATTTGACCACAAAATAGCTCTCGGCTGGATCTCTTGCGATCGATAAACTTAGCCCTGAAAGAGATTCATATATACATATATGGATAAAACAGATTCATCTGCTAACGGCACAAAAATTAAACTAAAACTGATTTATTTAATAAACCAAAAAAGCCCGAGAGTTGCATGGTACACTTGCAAAATAATAAAATAAAAATAGAACAGAATTGGCTATAGCTTTGCTTTCCTTTTATTCAAATATTTCATGTACATGTATGTGTGTACATATACATATTTGTACGTTATACCCACATAGATAAGTGTGGAAAACGCGCCGAGCGAACCGGCCAGTTTCGATTCCATTTCGTGCCGAAGCTTTTCGTTTCGTTCCGTTGCCACTGTGTTCGCGTTCGCCAAACCAAACGTTTATTTTTTCGCGCTATCAACAACTGTGGAACGGACCGTACAGTTTTCAGTTAACATTCGCGCGGAGAACATGAACCGGGTTTTGGGTAACCCACAGCAACCGTTTAAATAGATTGAAGTATTTTCCGTTTGTCAACAAACCGCGCGGGTTGCCAGGCGGAGAAGAAGAAAGAACACTTGTATATTCGATAAAAATAACCACTTGTGCACAGATACCTTTATAGAAAACATATAGATATACAATAGATAGTGCTCTGTTGGAGATTGGATAATCGAAAATGGCCTGTTCCACCAATGTGCTGAAAGTGTTTGCCCTCTTTTGGGACATCATCTATGCTGTGAGTACCGGGATCCTCTAATTATGAGCTTCAATGACCCCAGATAGCATTAAAACACGAATTAATCGTAAGAGCGGGCCAAGGCAAGGCTAATTGCAGGCAAATTACTGCGGCCAGCTGAACTGACTTAAGTCTTGTCTGCCTTTGGCTAAATGCCAGAATACAGATCTTGCTGTAGAATATTTCTCCCGCCCAGACAATGCCTCGGATGGTCCAAGTTCATTCGGAGATACATCAGTCTTTGATGTGGGGGCAATTGTTTATTTGATAGCGTAGAACATCAACATTAGGCTATAAAAACTATTGCTATTTTCTAGTCGGATAGTTTTTCCGTTCGTTTAGTTAACAGCCATTCAAATGAATACTGAAGGCTGTTTGTTGGTTTGTTTGTGTGGCGCATTTTGATGCAAATTCGAGACATAAAACCATCAACATTTTGTCGAATATCCAGTTCAGTCGGTCTGACTCATAAGCTTTCCAGAAGTTGTCCTTCTCCGAACAGTTTTGTACAAAAATATCTTTGAGTAAAGAGATTTAATAATTTATTTATTTAGTGCTTTTGTTTATATTCTTGCTGAGCTTTTTATTTGTGTTTTTTCCACATTTCTGCTGGCAGCCAAACGCAAAACTTGGTCACCCACGCCCGCCTGCCACTACTTAACCCTGAACGAAAAAAGATGTAGAATTCTATTTGATTTTTTCGTTTGTTTTACTTGGGCGAGATTTTACATATACTCGTGCGTTGATGTCATTTCTTAGATGTTTTGGGCATTTTTCTAGAATTTGTTTTCAACATGGAATGCGACCGAAGGCTGAGGAAATGCCAGCGCGCACAACGCGGCGTATGAGCAATTTTCCGCATTCGGTTCCAGGCGAGTTCACTCTCGATTTGCGCGCCGAGAGATTTCAATAATGCTGAGGCCGAGGGCCAGCATTACTTCATTTGGGTGTGGGGACCATATTGTAGGGTCTGGTCTGGTCTGCTGTAGGGTAGGGCCAAGCCTTTGTCTCACCTTGCTGCTGTTGCCGAGTGACAGAAACCCACATAAATCTCCGGCAAATAGGCAACTCAATGACAGCTGCCATAGTTTGTCCGTCTGGCTTCGTTTTTGGGCATTTTTTTATGTACTGGCTCTAGCAATCGATCTACCCACTCGCCGATCTGTGCAGTGCCAGCCTTATCAGACGACATGCTAATTATGCACATACTATAGTATGTAGTCTGTCCCACTAGTCTGACCTTGCGCTCTCGGGTGATAATTGTGTTTAATGGTTCGGCCGCGTATGCGTATGCATATGGGCGGGAAATGAGAGCAAATTAATAAAAGGTTTTTGGCTGGTTTTTTGCACTATCTCCCTGTTGCCAACACCAAGTTCTTATCGCTTTTTTATGGGACTGGGACAGCACCGGAGCGTCTGAGTGAGTGTCTCCTTAGTGCCTTAAACACTTGTGACAGTCTTAGATATCAAACGAGTGTTGAGTGGGTTCAGACCCCATATAAACTACGAATGTTTGTATAGTTCCGCTACGAATTAAGTCCAGTCCCAACATTCGGCTGGCAATTACAAAGTCTAATTATGGTTCAATGTTCTTAAGCAATTCCAGATTCGGACATGCTTCGTTTCCATTTCTACTGCGAGTAAAGCCAGTCGTCTGTTCCCAATTTCCATGGGAGCTCCACCAGAGAACGTGCCTCCATGCTTTGATTCCTCATTCGATGACGCAGTACATAGAGGCCCTTGAAATTTGGGTCTGTACTGGGAATTGGGCGGCGGAGCATAATAAATTACAATTAAATGGCGTTGTATACTCATAGAGACATGGATACCACGTACTGCCAGATGTCTAGAGCTCATCTTCAGTCGTTAATTGATGGGGCACTGTCGATTCCCCATTTCGATTATAACTCAATTAATGTAAATACCTTTATCTACAACCATATTTAGTTGCAATCCTCATTGTATATGCACAGCTTGTGCCCAAGTCCAAGCGCACAACATTGATTGGCTTTAACTACTTTTAAGCAATCCCTAAACGGTCTTGGCTATGGATTACAGCCAAAATCGAACAAATTTGTGTACCCCAGCCCAAATGATTAATCGGCTAAATCATTCATATTTTAAATACACCGTGTGCCGCAAGTTGGCTTTGGAGCCGCTTCAAAGGTGAGGCAGTGCCTCGAGTGCCTCGAGCTCGAGTGACAAACAAACAAGTCACGTCAAAGTCAACGATTCTGGCGACTGGTTTAGCCGACAGTTGTAATGATAATTGTATACAATGTACAAACGGTTGGGTTGGCGGCAACAGGTTGCTGAATGCAAAGATCAGCAACGTGGAAATACTCGTACAATTATTACGCATTTCATCCACTCACTTTCGGCAGGAGAATAGTTTTTTCTGTGTATTCCTCGGGGCTTTGGGCAAACTGCCAAGTGGCCATCCACAAACAGTCTACATTTGGCAGAAGTGTGTGAAATTTCGCATTGTATTGGTGGATGGATGAGTCATTGCGTTAAATTTAAAGTTGCAACTAGCGTTACAAGTGAGAGGCGAACGATCACTGGCGACCACTCGACGTATACGTAGTCTATGATGACATTAGATGGCCCAAGTAGCTCTAGCCTGCCGCCGAAGCATACAACATTACTGATCACATGATAGAGTGTTACTGCCAGAAGGCAGCAATGCTGCGTATGAGTAATCCACGGGGGTGGCGGTGGCACGTGGGAAATATTCGAGCAAGCCACAATTTGCATACGACCATTAGATCTAAGCATGACCTTCAATTCAGCGACTGGTATACAGACTTTTATCACCTTTGGGCAATATTTAATCAAGCATTCTCCGCCTCTCTCCCTTCGACAGATTTTCGGCCTGATTGTGATCGGCCTTGGGGTGCACGTCATCTATAAATTTGAGCATTTCAACACCGCCGCCTTCGTCATCATTGGCCTGGGCGTGGTTGTAGTGCTGACCGCCCTCTTTGGCGCCCTGGGGGCAGCGCGCGAGAGCAGCAACATTTCAAAGACGGTAAGTGCAACACTATCAGAGACTGAACTGAACTGAAACTTAATCTTTCCTTTTCTCAGTTTGTGTTCATTCTGGTTGTTCTGGTTGTGCTGGAAGTCCTGGTGGTGGGCTTCCTGTGGATATTCCAAACCTCGTTGCTGATCAACGTGGACAAGACCTTCGATCAGCTGTGGAACGATCAGCCCGTGCCCATCAAGCCCGGCAATCAGAGCCAAATCGCCAGCCTCGAGCGTTGGGTGAGTTGTGTCGATCTTCAGTCCCGAATTTCCCTAATCTCCTAAGGGTTTCCTACTTTCAGTTGGACTGCTGTGGCAATGTGGGACCCAAGGACTATATGCTGCCCCCGAATAGTTGCTACAACAGCCAGACGGACAAACTCAATCTGGAGGGCTGTCGGCAAAAGTTTCTGGACTTTATTGCCTCACGTTGGACAACCTTCAACTTTGTCTCCCTGGTTCTGGTGGGAGTGGAGGTGAGTGTGGGTCCATCCTCCAGTTGAATTCGCATTAATGTTTTTACTTCTTTCATTTCTAGATCATTTGCGCCCTGCTCGCCTATGTCCTCGCCAACAGCATTGTGAATCGCTGGCGCCGCTCGAAGTACTACCAGAAATAGATGCCAAATTAGTGTAAAACATTTTTGAGTATAATGCATTTCAAAAAACCAACTTTAAAACGCGCATACTTAAGGCCAAAGAACTCGCAATGCAAATACCTGAAGCCAAGCAATAGAAAAGATTCCAAAGTATATCTGACAATGAGGATATTTCTGGGTATTTGATACATCAGCTTGGATCGTTTTCAAAGTGGTAATCTTAGGGCGAGAACTAACCATTTACATTGTAATTTAATCTAATCTAAGCTCGACTTAAGCCACAATCTTTTGTAACAACATTTCGAACAGATCAGCCAAAACCAAAATAAAGAATTCTTCATAGTTCGTTCGGTGGTTCGGGAATTTCATTTCTGGTTTTGGGAAACTGCTGTTGACATCATTCGGATGATAAATAAGATGACGGCCCGCAGTTACGAGTATTCGGGGGAATCGGGGGGAATCCGGGGGGCGCAAGGTGAGGGTGGACACATGCTGTCTCTCATGTCTTGTGGGGCAGATCCGTGGGCGGGCGCCGTACGCTAATTTTCATTTCTATTCCACGAGTATATTCTATATTCTTTATTTCCCCTGAGCTTTTATCTATGCCGAACCTCTCTGTCTTTCTCTCTGTGTATTTTGGCCACTGCAACGCTCCGGGCCGGATGGATGGCGACAGAGTCTGAGGCAGAGACATCCCGTCCACACAAAATATCTGTATCTATGGGTTAATCGTTTCCCAACGCTTTGTCAGCCTCAGACAAACAAATGAAGATTATGGGACTTTAGTCGATGATTTGATGGCAAGGCCCAAGGTGTGCTCGCCCCCAGCGGAAAAACTCTTGTGAAAATTCCGATTATTAGCTGCGAGCTGCGATCTCTCTCTCCTCTCCACTCCTCTCCTCTCCGGCGTCATGTACTGCAGCAGCCGCCTGCTCAGATATATTTTGTGTGTCATCAGCGTGATTTGTGCTGTAAGTGCTTAAAAATAGTTCTGAGTAACAACTGAACGCCTGACATTGGCATCAATCGATGGATCTGCTTAGGTGGGGGGCTGTCTGCTCATCTGGTATGGAGCCTGGCTGCTGGAGAGCCTCGCTGATGAGCAGAGCGTCGTGGTCCTCGATCATGGCGAGGATCTCGCCGCCGGGCTCTGCATCCTGCTGGGCTCTGTCATCATTCTAGCCAGCATCTTTGGCTGTGTGGCCATGTGCAGGGACTCCAGGACTATGTTGATCTGTGTAAGTGGGATCTCCCTCAAGAGTACCCATCTCAATCCCTATACTCTCTTTTGCAGTATGCGGTTCTGTTGGTTCTGCTCTTGGTGGTGCAGTTCGTGATGTTCAGCATCAGCTTTGCAGCCAGCAAGGACACACTGCCGGACAGCCTGCGTCAAGGCTTCGACGATCTGTGGGATCATCAGCATGTGGGCAACAGCACCCTGAACACCTACGAGCACTGGGTGAGCTGCCTCCGTCCTGGATTACCTTCGAACCCAACTTGAACCCCTCTCAATCTTTTTAGCTGCACTGCTGTGGCCGCAACAGTGCCGAGGACTATATGCATCTGGACAAGGAGCTGCCAGCGAGCTGCTGCATCGATCTGGACTGCACGAAGCCCTTGAATCTATATATGGCAGGCTGCGAGGTTAAGTTCAAGGAGTACCTCGGCGGAAAGACGGCGAATTTTCATTCGCTGAGTTGGTTCCTTATTCTCACTGAGGTGGGTTTGCTGTCTATGCCATCTGCTATCCAATCGATCTATTCATATAAATCATTCAATCGTTGCTTCATTCATTGCACCTTTCCACAGGTATCAGTTTGATTATTTTATTCCATAATTATTCAAATTTAATTACAGTTTGCTGGCTCTGTGACCACCTGCTACCTGGTGGACAGCATACGAAACCATCGCGATCGCGTACGATTCTACAATTAAATGAAATTCTTTCGATTCTGTCGATTTCTCGAGCTGTATTATCATTACTTGTGTGTGTAATTTCCTGGCCCACGAGCCTTGGCATATTGTGATTGTAATTTAGTCAACTTAGGCTACAGATACCTAGTATTCATTCATAAAACTGTAAACTTGCTCCCACGCGGAGACAAGAAATAAAAACGAAAATAACCGAAAACCTGTTGTTGCCATTGACTGAAATTTTACAAGATAACAGAAAACTGTTTTGGCCAGCGGGCATACGAGACGAGCAGATGGGATCCGGAGATAAATGGGAAAGCCTCTCGCACAAAGAGACGGCAGACGGCAGACGGCAGACGGGGACAGCCTAGGTGGGCGATGCTCGGCGCCGCTCTCGATTTTCACTCACAGATTTACGAGCATACTCGTATATAGAGATACAGATACATACAGATAGGTAGAATGTAGTCAAAACAAAAACACACTGTTTCAGTTGATTCACGCCACTGAAACACAGCGGTCAGCAGCAGCGATCAGCAGCGATCAACAGCGAACAGAATAGCCAGAGAGATATTGTCCGCTGCCGTGCTGTATCTGTCAGATACGCAGCTGAAACTGGCTATTGTCTATTGCCATATACGTAACCCTGCTCGATGCATTCTGTATAATTTGGCTGATTCCAACAGTTGAGGCAAGCCACAGAGAGGCAGCTCCCATCTTCAGTTCAGTTCTGTTCGGTGCGTCCTCGTCCAGAGTCAACATGGGTCTGGCCTCCACTACAGTGAAGCATCTGCTGCTGTTGCTCAATTTCGTGTTTGCCGTGAGTATGAGTGGGCAGAGCATCTGTGTGCGTGTGTCTCTGACTCTCTGGGAATTCTACAGGTGCTGGGTCTGGTGCTGATTGCCTTTGGAATTTTCTTTTTGATCAGCGCCGCCGAGAATGCAGTCAGCATTGGTGAGAACGTGGCCGGGGGCCTGATCATTGGTCTGGGCGCTGTCATATTGGTCATAGCGGTCTTTGGCTGCCTGGCGGCCATTCACGAGTCCCCAGTCAGGCTCTTGATTGTGAGTACCTGATCTCTGATCTTCGGCAAGCGTGATCGTGATCTCCGTTGTAACATTCTCTATTTTTCCCCAGTATGTGGGAGTCGTGGTGCTGCTGATCCTCACCCAGCTGCTGTTCCTCAGCATGGCATCGCACGGCACCAAGGACGGCCTCTCGGGCAGCATCAACGAGGGCTTCGATCGCCTCTGGGAGGCGGAACGCAACGAGTCCGGCGCCCTGGCCTACTACGAAAACTGGCTGCACTGCTGCGGGGTCAACAGCTCCGAGGACTACTGGATCATCCACCATGCCATACCCTCCAGCTGTTGCCTGGACAACAAATGCGTGGACAGTACGAGTGTCTACAAGGTCGGCTGCAAGGCCGAGTTCGTGGAGTATCTCGACGACAAGCTCCTGGTGTTCAAGATCGTCTGCTGGCTGCTCATCATTGGCGAGGTAAGTCGCATCCATTCCCCATCTCAAACTAAGGCTTTCTCTCCGTTTCAGGCTGTCGGGGCCGTGTTCGGCTGGCTGCTGTACAGCAGCGTCAAGAACCAGAGTCGACGCAACAATGCGGTCTGGATGTGAGGCACATCTTAAGTTACATAAGTATTAAATTAAATAATATTACAAACCGGTTTCTAATCACTCCTGTACTTTTTGCAACTCAACACAAACTAATGAGCAATTTCGTAATCGCTTAATTCTGTAATACTCGTATGTATCAAGTACTCACAATATCAAAGTAAAAGTTGTTCTGATCTAATGTCCGGCTCGCTGTGGAGTGCCGTCTTGCTGGGATCAGGGGATGCATGCCTAAAGGCTCGATGCAGCTGAAGCGAAACGCAAACTGATCCTCCCTGCTGCGCTTCTACCCGCTATGTACGTACTCCATCATCATCCCTTCAGGGAAGAAGAGGTGGATAGTTCTCAATGCTGAAAGTCTCAGAGCTGCTGTGTTCCCTGTAGGTGCTCTGCTTTTTAGTGATTTTATATGTGCAACTATCCCATTTTGGTGATCTAGTATTTGGGGCCAAAACGTCGCTGATGTCCAGCCAACTGCTTAATCGACGAGGTCATTAGCTTCCTCTGGAAATCGGAACGCAGGTAAACAGTAAAATGGCTTAATGGCTCCCAGGAGAGCCTAGACAAGGTCCGCCAAAGTCTGGCTCCTACGTTGCTGATATTTAAAGGGGGATTTTTTCGTTTCAGGCTTCTTCTGGTTTTGGGTTGGGGGTTGGGTTGGAATATCGAGGAGTCCACCAATTGTCGCAATGCGTGACTGTCCAAACGCTCTTACCCTTATGTATCATTGTCGGACAGAATTGGAAAACACTTTCAGCCTGGGGTTACTCCAAAAGAGTTTCTGGTATCTAATTCAGATACTTAATAATACCCTGCTTTATTCAAAACCAAAACAGTTTCAGTTTAACTGTCAGTTGTGTCACAGCTCTGAAATATATCGAATGTAAGCTGTAGAACGGAACTAGCCGTGACATTTGATAGACAGAATTTCTCAATAAGTTCGCAGCTATTCGGAAGTCAAATTAGCATTACCGTCTTCGGCTCGGACCGTTCATACCATGGCTTCGTCACTTAAGAAAATGTTGCTCTCGATGAACTTCGTTCATGCCGTAAGTTCAATGCCGCCGCAGCATTCCGCGTGTCTGACACTTTGTTCCCTCTGCAGACGGTTTCACTGTTGGTTATTGTCTGTGGCATATCGTTTTTTATCGACGAGGTCAGCACTCTTGAGAAAGTCGCCGGCACCTTGACTATTGCCCAGGGAGTTGTTGGACTGATCCTGTCGATATTTTGCAGGGGAGCAGCCAGAAACGAGTCTCCCAACTGCCTAAGAAATGTGAGTATTTATAGAACTACTAGTATAAATGATGTCCCGAAGTCGCTGAAAGTCGCTGAAAGTCCCCACATTAAACATAAATCGGTTGATATTTAGCACAGTTATTTTTAAAGCTGACACTCTATAATTCGGCCTACATTGATCCGACGATTTTCTGTTATAGAATTCGTGATATGTTGTCAAAATCCACCGTACAGATATAGTTTTTCAGGGTATTTGAAGCTTCGGCATGTCGAAGCTGATCATTTTCATCATATAATTCGGCTTAAAAGCACTTTTTGTTTTAATTTATTAAACTAAAAAGCTACCTATTGAGTAATCGAATTGATCCTCGAGCATCGATATATTGACTCAATATATAAGCTCTGCTGTACGTGCTGTCTTTACGTGCTTTCTGCTTTATTTTCAATAAACAAGATGGATTTAAACTTTTCGTTTTGCTCTAGTATGTGGCTATAGCAATGCTGCAAATATTCAGCCAGCTGCTGCTCCTCTACGAGGCCGCGAATAGCTCGGTCCGCATCGGCAGAATCTTCGACGACCTGTGGGAATCGGATAGGAGGGGCCTGGCACTGCAACGGCGCCTTGGGTTTTATGAGAAGTTTTTAAAGTGCTGTGGCGTGAACGGCACCGACGACTACTCGAAGATCCGTCTTCAGCCGCCAAAGAGCTGCTGCATAGACGAAGAATCCGAATTCGACTCGCCCCTCCACCCGTACGGCTGCAAAACCCAATTCACTGATTATGTCTTTAGCAAATTGCTCCTCCTAAAATTGGCCTGTTGGGTGCTCATCGTGGTTGGGGTGCGTATACCCAGTACCCAGTCGGGCGTTCCTTTAAGCACTCTTTCCCTTTCAGACTAATGGGGCCCTATGCGGATGGCGGCTGTACAGGATCGTGAAGAGGCAGATCCAATGCGACAATAGTGACTGTTTGGACGAAGACTCAAAGGAAATTTGAAGAGACATTGATGTAGTATCAACTCTTTTACTTAATGTTTGTATTTATTTATTTGGTCTTTATCCTAGTGCCACAAGATTTACTTATATGTATTTAAGTCACTAGTCACAAAATATTTTAATCCTATAATATATCGTACATACATTGATTTTTAATACTAAACGTTTTTTGAAACGTGATTGATTTCTTAATTATTTTGTACAGTCTTTAAACTTTAAGTTGAATGTTTTTTTTAATTTATTTTACTATTATTTATTAAATTTATTAGTTAATTTTCTTAGTGTTGTATTTGTATGTAGGTGTGTGTATAGTAGTTTAATTTCAAATTGCGTTGCGTTTCCAATGAGTTTCATGTCACTTGGGAGCTGATTCCACAGCGTGAGCAAAGAATTGCTTTTCAGAGCTAGCGAGATTGTATCTTAGGCAAGCAACATCGTTTTTCCTTCTAGACGCTGTAGGGCATGGTTAGGCAAGGTTGTTTTGAGTTGGATTATACATTAACCGCTCAGAATTTCAAAGTTAAAATTTGTGTAAAGTCGTCTGAAATGTTCTCTCTGGAGCATTTTGTAAATAGAGCCTCGCAGAGACATCCGTCATCATTATATTGTCGATGCTAATCTATTTCTTTTTCTCAAAAAGAGAGAGAGTTTTGTTGACAAACTTGACTTTGGTCAAGGTTTGATGAACACACCTTATATTCAGTTTTAGGCATACAGGCAGCATTGTCACTGCGCCTCCTTATTACTGAGAGGATAGGTGTGCCTCTATATTGTGGAATACCACAACACTGACACTAACTTACTTGTAGACCTCCGACAAACTGTGGCAAAAGTTGTGGCTGCTGGAAGGATTCCATCGAAAACAATCAACCGATTTTCATGTCAACCCATGTTAGACCCAATTTTATATATTTTCAAATGTCCATACGTACGTGTGATTGTTTTGATAATTATTTTTATAATACCCCTGAATGACAGTGAAATCCAGGAATTAAAAAGCGAAACTGGATAAGAGTTCGAAAGTAGCCGATTGGGTTTATAACATAGCTCAAGATTCATCCGTATTGTATACAAACTCGATCTTCCGACAGAAGGTACTACTTTCCGCACAAGGAACACCCAAAGTCGGACACGGTTTGATGTGGCACCCAGTATGCCACATGGCAGTGCGGCTGCGTCATTGCCATCAAGCGGATGGGTGGGGGGCTGGTTTGTTCGGATATTTGTTTGGGTTTCGGTGGGTTCTGTGGTGCCTCGGCCGGAGGTGAATTCAGCGAGTGATGTTCGGCGGCGACACTTGGTGGCGGTCTGTGTTGTGTTCAGTCGCTGGCCAGCATTTGGGGCATCAACACGAGCCTCCACTGATACAGAATTGGGCCTGGGGAGTCGGGTTTCGATTGAGACTTGGGTTCTATCACTTAAATCTAGAGTAAACAATGGCTTCTCACCCCCTGGAATAGGGGAAATCGAGCGAATCGACCCCCAGAGACACCAAATTTCCGTTTAAACAGCAGCCCGTCAGTGATGTGAGTGTGATAATATCCAGATAATTATTTATAATCAAGGGATTGGCAATGGCACGTGTGAAAATGTGTTCTTTTGATACCGCAGCTCCCTTCGGACAGCATGGAGAAGTCCTTTCCCATATCGCCCTGGAAGTACGCCCTGTTCGCCACCTGCATTCTGATAACGGTAAGTCCCGTCCCCCCAACCGTGACATCCTCCACACCCAGGGCCATACTCTTGACCCATCCAAGTCTTGCACAACAACCCGGTAGTGTCGTAAAAGAAGCGAACAAAAATCAATATTGTGCAAAAGTGCAAAATTACGAGAGCAACGCATTTGTCGCCGGCCATAGGCGGAAAATCGCCCATAAGGATGGCTAAAAGCAAATCGAACAGATCTAAAGTATATTTATACATTTATTTATTTATGTATTTATGTATTGTATATTTCAGCCGAGCAGCTGGGAGCTGGTGTGCACTTGGCACTCAATCCGAATGCCCGATATGCCCGATTCTTTCCTTCCCTTCACGTAAACCGCTTACACAATCTTGCGCCCATTTTTGTTATGATTAAGTTGATTTGGCAAATTAGATTGTTATTTCTATATATACGAGCATCAGGATAATGTCAAGTCTGCAAATGCCAAGGCTCCCGGCATTGTGCTAAGATCTTACAACAAAACTCATTGCAGTAAAGCCCCAATCTTCATCGACAAGGAAGATTCAGAGATTCAATAATCTAGGGAATCGCAACGAAGAGATAAATCATGGAATATACTTGGGGGAATGCTATTTCACCTCTATTAGCTATTATGAATCACAGGAAATCTATCTTCCCTCTTGTCTAATTGTTTCTATTTTTCAGGCCTGTACTGTGCTCTTCTTTTCCTGTGGCGTCGTCACATGGGGCTCGGCAGCCTCCATCTTTGGCAGCTATACGACTGCTCTGATCGGAGCGGCCGTCTTTGGGGTGGCCTTCCTAGGCGTGTATGTGGCCCTCAAGGAATCCTATAAGTACTCGATACTCGTGAGTATTCCTGGACTCTGTGTGGGGACGATCCTTTTTATGTGTGTCCTGCAGTTTATGTTCGTCAGTGGACTGGTCATCGCTACGATGGTTGCCTACTTCTTCACCTTCACGGCGATGAAAGGAGATCTGCTGGCGCACTTCGACCAGCGCGTCCGGCAGTTGTTTGAGGAGAAGACACACAGTAACGACAAGATGCAGCCCATACACAGCCTGTTCCGCTGCTGTGGGCTGGAGGGACCGCAGGACTACCTCGGCGAGGAGAACGGCGCCTTGCCCGCCAGCTGTTGCTTCGCCTTCGACTGCTCCAATCCGACGAACGTCTTCCAGCAGGGCTGTGCCACCAAGGCCAACGAAAATTTGAAAATGCAGGCGGATATCACTTACTACTGCTGCATGGCAATCATTGCCCTTGAGGTGCGAATTATGATAAGTTGCGTTGGAAGAGAGGTTCAAGCCATTTGTGTCATTGCAGTTTATGGGCATTCTCACGGCCTACTACATGGGCCGGGCCCGGAAGTACGCGAAGACCAAGATCAAGGACGACGAGAGCCACCTCAACGATTGAGTGAAGGTGCTAGCCAGCATAAATGTTGCATAAACGATACACTGTTTATCAGATTAGCGAATAATCAGTTTGCCACTAGAGAATAAAACACTTTCCATATGCTAAACGAATATCTCAGACGTTTGAAGTCTCCCCCGAAAATTTGGCAGCACTGGCAAAGAGAGCGGAGATTTCGATTCCGCTTCTCCAAGCAGCATCTATCGTCTGCCGGAGCTGAAGGAAATGTTCGTTTTCATTAGTTGTCTGGACACCGATCTTGCTGGTTCTTTCGGTCCTCTCTCCGCTCTGTCCGCTCTCCCAACCAGTTTCGGTTTATTTTAGTTCGTTTTTTGGTTTGGGAAGAATCCTATTTCTTGTCAAGATGGGCTGCACCTCTGGTTGCATCAAGTGTTTCCTCAACACCCTTAACTCCCTTAATGCGGTAAGTTCTTGGCCTTTGCTCAGCAGTTTGGATGACTTCACTCGGATGTATATACATATACGATTCACAATTGATTGCTGGTAATCGTATATTTAGAGAGATACATGTATTTTTGATATATTTCGGTGTGAATACAACTTTGCATTTGGTTGTATTTAAAATCTGTGCCGTGCGTGTGTTTGCTGACAAAACTTGAACAGGAATATATGTATACATATATGTATATATGTATTTTAAATATGAACAATGTGTGTTTGTACGAGTATTCCGATAAATATTCAATTTTGCATATATTCATGAGTACGAGTATTGATCACATTCTTTGGGATCGAGTTTGATGAGATCCATTATCAGAGCCAAAAGTTGTTCTTAAACTTAAACTAAATTTATCTTCGAGAAGTGCTTGCATTGCTCTGTTACTGTATTAAATGAATCAAAATTTTCTCCGTAGAAATAATACCCCAAAATTTTATTATTTTTATTCCGCTTATATTCTGAATTCCAACGAAATCTTGTCTCCGATCCGAGTCGTTGACATTTCATTTTTGTGTTGCACCAAAGCTAATCTCGTTTGCCATTCGGTTTCACCTTCGGCCCCTTCTGCCATCGACAGCTTGTGGGCCTAGCCCTGATAGGCATAGCCACGATAATACTGGGCCAAGCACCTCTCGTTTACATCGTTTTCCTGTACGGCTTGGGCGGCCTGATCTTCGTTTCGGCCATTCTGGGCTGCTGCGGCATCTGTCAGGAGAATGTCTGCATGACCGCAACGGTGAGTGGAGCAACCTCTTCCATGTTTCCAGTTTTAAACCAAGTCAATTGCTTTTTAGTATGGATTCATCCTGCTGGCACAGCTGATAATAAGTCTCATAGGCAACTTCGGCTTCAAGTTCAACGAGGACTACATCCGGAAATTTGCATCGGAGGAGGTGCAGAAGAAGTGGGACCTGGAGCTGGTGGAACCAGGTGCAATGGACCCGTACCAGAAAACGGTTCGTATATAAACTATTCTTATTTAACGTTTCATTCGATGATAAGCGACGCTATTAATTTCCAGTACGATTGCTGTGGCCGTAACGGACCGGATGACTATGTGAGCATCGGTCGTGCAACCTTGCCCGCCACGTGCTACCCCAAGGAGAACCACGAGCTGCCTCACTTCACCACCGGCTGTGCCCAGAGCGCTGGTGACAAGTTCCTGGAGCTCTTCTTCTACTCCAGCGACACCAACTGGGTCTCCGTAGGCATAACCGTGAGTGATCCTGCAGTGATCGTGCAGTGATTCTGCCCTCGATGGATTCTAATCATTTAATCTTTAATCGTCTGTTTCAGGCACTGATGATTCTCGGTGCCTTCTATCTGGTCGGACGTTTCCGCAAGCAGCGCAGGCGCTATCACTACTAAGGATTCCCGATCTGATTTCTCTGTGAGATTCGTGTGTTCTAATAAACTTGGTTGAAACTGCCACTTCCCATTCCATTGCCCTGTGGGGGGACTGAGCTAATCTGTCGTTTTTCTGCTGCTGGCGTCATTCATTCTCAATCTTCTGATGCAATCAAGCTCAATCAATCTCCCTGCTTTTCGGGGAGCGATCGCGCGTAAATTGCTTTGGAGAGCCAGAAAGAGAGAGAGAGAGATGGAACTCTCTCTCCCCCTTTGAAACCCTACTCCATTCCACTCCACTCCAGCTAAACATCTGGCAAATGGCGCTTCTGAAAGCTTAGAGCTCTCCCTACTCTCCTCGCTCACATTGCTCTTCCGACACAACCCTCCCTCACCGCTCGCTTCAGTTCTGTCAGGCATAACCAGCTCTGGCTCACCCCCCCCGCCCACCAGACATTCTGTTTGTTTGGCTTCCGAATGACAGCAACAACAAGAACAACAACAACACAAACAACAGCACTGCCTTAGTAATGGCAAAAATAAAGGAAAGCTCTGTTCGTCGCCGCGAAGCTTATACACCCTATCTGTTCGACGCCTAGTCAAAGTGTAATACTCTTCTGTATTACAGATTACAGATGACAGATATCTTCAACAGATAAGTCTTTAGATCAGAAGTTTAGTTATTGGCGGAATATAGATATTCTTACAGAAGCTACCCTTTCCAGGAATACATTTGATAATACGTGCATATATAAATCGCCTCCCCTAGGTCGCCACCGCTGCTGACGATCAGAATATTGTAATTTAGTTGGTCGGAAATTCAGTGTAACACATAGAAGGTGTTACAAACATCTACTCTTAACTGTAATACCCCAAAGGGTGTAAGATCTACGAGGCATCAACAGAAACCACAACAACAGCAGAAACAAGAAAGTAATGCTAGATTTTGAGACCGAGGCTCTTGATACCCTAGCAGATCGATTATTTCTCATCCGATATTGAGATAATGTGATTGAGCGACGAAGAAAGACATACAGACGCATAAAACAACAGATTGTTGAGCTTGTGTGTATTTGCTTAGAAACAAAAATTGTTCGTATGGTAGCTATAGTGATCTGATATTAGTTGTTCCGGAATATGACTATACAAATGCATACACAGATTTGAAAACTCAAAACTTTGGGACTCTATAAGCTTACATATAACAAGATCATTACGAGCAACAAAAGCAATAGAAACAACAAAGTTTGGTCTTTGACTTTGGATTTGTTGTTGTTTTTGTTGCCTTTGCTCTTTGTGTTTGCCTAGTGTCAGTGTGTGCGCGTTCGTGTGCTGACTTTGTTTGCTTTGGTCTGGCGCGGCGACCGGCGCGGCGGCAGCCAACGGGGCCAGAGTTTCCAGCTCTCTCAGTTCGCCGCGAACTTTTGTTGAAAGTAGTTGTCTAACCGATTCTGGCCGGCTGTTGAAAAACTCTTGCCCCCAAAAACACAACAAACTGTTGCACGTGTTGCACAGAGTCTCGATTGCATTCTCCGAAAAGCACTTGGCCATAGCGCAAAGAGGAAAATAGAAACACATTCAGAATGGGCTGCGCAACGGGCACCGTCAAGTACTCTCTGTTCCTGTTCAATGCCTTATGGGCGGTAAGTAGAGCACCAAAAATTGAATCCAAAGCATATGCTACATACTCGTATGTACATATGTATGTATGTATGTATAGCGCATAAGTTCAGTATTACAACAGTTTCAATTATAATTTATTAGAATATTTTTCCAAGTTTTTGTACAACATATTTTGAGCGGAATTTCGCTTAATATTGGAAATCGCTTTGGAGGGGAGTATACCCATTAGACTTCCCCCTGGCCCGCAGATGATATCATCTCGTATGCGTGCCTAGTTTATGACTACATTTTGCCGTCTCGTGTGTTCGCTGTGTGTGTGTGTCTATTGTTAATGGCTTGTGTTTTGCTTTTGCATTCCTTGAGCCGTGAGGAAAGCTCTGGCCAAGCAGCTAAGTAGCCGAGCAGCTCAAATGCGTCATGCTTTTCGATTTCGTTAAATTAAATGTGGTAATGCTCCTCCTCTGCTTCTTTTTAAAAAGCTAACACGAATATAATATGGGAATATGGAAACCGGATTAGTCAACAGCGTTGACAATAGAGACGAGATGAGCGCAGCGCTGACAAATTACTAAAGATATGCCGGGGCATTCGTGGCCTTGTCAGGGTTGTAGACAGCTGGGATACCGAAACGGAGGGACTTTCGATTTTCTATAGATTTGGGAGTAGCACAGTAATTTCCTTAGATTGCGAGCTAGACATCAGCATAGGTTTTTGAAGAAAGCGAAACTTTTTGCAAGAAAGGAAAATCTACAACATTTTAATTTCCTTGCAAGTAACACTTAGAATGAGTAACAACATTATTATACGGTTGGATAAACCCTTGTGGTTATGCTATGTCTCATCATATTTGTGTTTAGCTTAGAAACGGATTGATCAGAATGGGATATTTAGATCAACTAAGCTTCGGCTTTGAAGCTTTCAATTTTTGTTTGTGTTTTGGAATATCTAAAATTTAATTGGATACGCCTCCAATTTAAAAAGTAAGCTGATATTGCTCGATTATCTGGCTTCCCAGCTTCCCAGCTCCCCCTATTTATTGGCACATTTTGCTTGTATTTTTCAGATACTCGGCATTGTGGTGCTTATCTTTGGCGGCCTCGGGTGGGGGGCGATGCCTGATCAGTATGCCATTGGCATTCTTGTTCTGGGCGGCATTATCCTCCTGATATCCTTCTTTGGTTGCTGTGGCGCCGTTCGTGAATCGCCGCGCATGCTCTGGACGGTAAGTGCTTTTTGACAGATACAGATATTTCTGAAAGTCAGAAATTAAGTGAATTTCAATCGCATTTTAGTACGTATCGCTGCTGGTTGTGTTGCTGGTGCTGATAGCCGCCTTCATTGTTCTCAATCCGCGAGATGTGTTCAAGAAGTATGCCCTGCAGTTGGTCGAGGATAATTGGCAGCTGGAGCAGACGCAGCCGGGCAGCATGGATCTCATCCAGAAGACAGTGAGTCACGGAACCCCACCTCTTTGTAGGAAATCTCAAGGCTTTCCTCTATTTTAGTACTCCTGCTGTGGGCGAAATAGTGCCCAGGATTATCTGGAGATCAGCTACTGGAACGCAAGTGTTCCCAACAGCTGCTGCAAGGACAACAACTGTGTGAATCCCCTGAATCTCTATGCGGTCGGCTGCATCAGCAAGGTGGAGGAGGCCTTCTCTGACGAGGCCACCACGACGCGCTACCTGGAGTGGGGTCTCCTCGGTTTCGATGTGAGTCTGCCATGGAATTCAATCCACTTCCCACAGGAGAAATGCTCACCAATTGTCGTTATCTTTTCAGGTTGTTATTCTCTCACTGGCCATCATCTTGGCCATACACTACACGAATCGCCGACGACGCTATAACTATTAACACGTACACATATGTATATGTATTTAGCACCTAAGCAAGTCAATCTACTTAACATTTACCAGTCTCATTTGTAAGTCACACCGATGTACCTTGCTTAGAGCCACAGCACACAGCGCTCTGTATGTGTTCCACTTGCCAAGCAATTGAAGTTGCCTTAAATATACAATTCATACAAACAAATACCCAGGTTTCGTAGGGCAGTGTAATTTGCTTAACCTCTTCTTCATCTTCAACATCGTCATCCTACTGGGATTGGAAAGCAAAGACTCTGCTCTTCAAATCAATGACGCGTACTTAAGACGGACAAACAGCTGCGGTCAGCCAAATGGGAGTGCTCAAATGTTTCGAAAACTATTGAAAAGGTATAGGGAGTAGTCCGGGCAGGCCTCAGGAGAACTAGATCGGTCGTTTGCTTTCTAGCAACTAAATGTATTGAGCTCCGCTTTGTACAAATTTGTTGGTGCATCTAAAAATATTTGATTTTCCACAGAGGCTTGTGATTTGACCCATCGTCCCAATAGTGATCTGCTCTTGACGGTTTGGCTTCATATAATGGATTGGATATTGGAAGACCTGTTCACTCATATTATTTTGACCGCAACTGTATGTGGACAGAAAAAAGAGCTACAAAATGAAACCAAAGTCAGACCCAAACATAATTAAGCTCGAAAAATTCTGTGTGTGCGTGTATGTGTGTGTCTAGGGGACAGTGGAGTGAGGAGGGAGAAATGCGCAACTCCAGACATAACAACAGTAAACCTCGCAGTAAACTCGAAAAAAAAACTGTTAAACAAAACAGCGAGAGAAAACAAGAAAGAGAAAGAGGCAGAACTTGTCACCGACTTATTGACATATTGATGTCATTGAGGATTCAGAGCAAAGAAGAGGTGGCTGTCAGGAGAAGGGGGGTAGAGGCAGAGACAGGCAATTCAGAGCAACAATAACAGTTTAATCAAATTTTGGGCAATCTGTTGATTAAATTTGCATTTTCTTTGTGCCCCAATCTGCCTGATCTTGAAGACCAAGTCACGAAAGCAAAGTCAAAGTCAAAGCACTCGCTAAGCGTGAGCATGTGACGTCATGGCTTGGAGCGGTGACCCAAGGTATATTCGGTCGAAGGTAATTTCGTTTGCTTGCCCCTCTTTCTCTCTCTTGAATGCAACCGAGACACAGGCCGCTGTATTGTCTGACTTACCATCTACTTAATACACCATGCGCTGACCGAAGTGAGTGCACCGCGCTCTCTCAATCGCTCTCCCAGCTGGTGGGCGCCTGTGTGTGGGAGTGTGTGCGCTTGCCTCTCTCTCCCGCACCACCCTCTCTTACGGTTTTATTTTGATTGCGATGGCGGAAGAAAAAGCAAAAGAGAACGACAAAAACTTTTCCCCCTTTCAGTTCAAAAAGGAACGCAGAACGAGCCACAAGCAAGAGACGACTTTTTGGAGAGCGGAAATCCCGAAAGAACATTTAACGGAAATTTATTTCGCTGTAAATTCAAATCGGAAAAACAAACCAAAAGAAAAACGTGAAAGTAAATAAACAAACAGCAAGAGGGGGGAGAGAAACAAAAACAACAACAACAAGGTTAAGAGACCTTCATGAGCGCATTTTGCAGTTAATTCCAGAAGTCGGGTTTCCAGATCTACAAACATGGGCTGTGCCACGACCAGCGTTAAGATCACCTCCATTATACTGAATGCCATTTTAGGGGTAAGTCATCATTGCCTATAAGGAATACCAATTAGCCATAACAGCAGCAACAAAGTCAAGTACAGTGCAAGTACATATGTATATATGATATATGCATGTATGTGTATTACATTTGAGCAAGGAAATTGGCATGATGTCATGGGGGACAAGTGAACGCACTTCAAAAGTCCAACAAAAACAGCCTCAGAATGAATTATTTTCAAAAATTATTCCTATATGTACGGACTAGTTTTCGGCGGAGGAGAGCTTCAGAGCATATACTAGCTGAATGTTTTTATTCTACTTCGGGTGTATTTTTAACCGATTTCTGTCGTGTTTGTCAGTCGCGAGCACACCTGAATGATGGCCTCAAGGTGGCAGCCGCCTGACCACCCTGACCACCCTGCCTTCTCCGCCTGCCCTGCGGTTGCCATGGAAAACTTGTTTACGGTTTAGGCCATTCCCAGACGGACCCAGCCAGAGCCTTCAATTGTTCCAATTCCGTTCCCGCAGGATGATGTCATGCCGATGTACATATGTATGTATGTACATACTCGGATAACCCCGCACTCTGGTTTATAGTTTGACCTATATAGCGAAATCGAATCATACGAAAAACAACATGAACAAGGGTTGGCCACCCTGAAATGGCCACAGACAAAGAAGGGAAGGGGAAGGGAAGCAGGGAAATCAGGAACATGGGGAAATCTTTATCACAGACCAGTCAGGCGAACTTCCCCAAGCGATAAATAATGGACGGGATGGCTGGATGCCCTTTGTTGCTGGTGTTAATTGTCATACAAATAAATTGCCACTGAAACTGCAATTGGAATTGCATCATCCCGTAATTTATTTCAGCTTCTGGCATTGGGCTCCATTGGATGGATCGCTTACAATGCGGACACCGAGAGCGAGGAGTTCGTCATCGCCGCCTATGTAGCCTGCTCGCTCATCCTCCTGTTCGCCATGCTGGGCATCCTGGCGGCCATCCGAGAGTCGGTGGCCCTGACTGCAACGGTAAGGGGCTCAGAGTAATCTTAACTGGAAGTCTCTTAATAATGATTAATTACCATTTCAATCCCTAGAGTGCCGTGTTCCTGCTGGTACTGGCCATACCGCAGATCGTGAGCACCTGCATGCTGCTGCACCAGTACGAGGTGCAAAGCGGACAGGAGACGGTGGAGGTGGCCTGGCAGGCCAACAACATGGACGCACTGCAGCAGAAGCACGAGTGCTGCGGCAAGAGCAGCGCCCAGGACTATGTGCATCTTAACCAGCTTATCCCGCCCAGCTGCTATGCCGATCTTCAGCAGACCACCGACCACCTCTTTCTGGAGGGCTGCATCGAGAAGGTGCAGAGTTTCTATGAGAGCGACAAGCAGCGCTTCATCATTGTGTCCTGGGTTCTGGTTGCATTCGAGGTGGGCCCACATCTCTCTTTTGCCTCCTAACCTGCCTTATCTATCCGGTTTCGTCTTTCCATTTCCTTTGCAGTTGCTTTGCTTTGTCCTGGCCGTTTTTCTAGCCATTAGCTTCCGCAACAAGCAGCGCCGCCTGCAGTTCTAGGATGGCCCAGAATCGACCTGATCAAACAGTACAAATGCTTCGGGCTTTGGGTCTCTCAAGTATTTCCCGCCTAGGCATTTCATTACAAACAAAAAAACAACAAAAACCAAAGTCATTCATTATTTACTCGTACCTAAACCTTTCCTCTAATTAAGTACATCATATAGTCCAATTATCCATTATAATTATCGAAATAAATGTGTCTGTGTCTGTTTGAAAACGTTTCATCGCTTGACGTTTGTTTGTTTTCGTTGCTTAATGGAAACATTAAGCATACGACGTGAGGCCCCAGTGAGCTTTAAATGGCCGAAATTTTTGGCCAGAGACAGACAACTTGTTGCTGGGACTACCAAGGCCAGAGTGTGCATAATAATTAGGTGAACGGGCGTCGGGAAATGGCTATAAATCCTACAAAGATGTCCTGAAATCCGCTTCCGTATCCCCACTCCGATATACATAAGAAAGCTTTTGCGCCTCAATACTCCGTAGGTGCGTTGCGAAAGAAAGCTTTCGAAGCACTGTGACATCATACCACCCACAAATCTATGACAGAAGCAGCCCCACCACCACCACCGCGCATAAAGCACCCGACAATAACATTAATAGCAGCAACAAGAACAGCCATGGGATTCGTTGATTTTATACGAGCGGTGGAATCCACCAACTGGCCCTCGGGGGGCGCCATAATTTCGAATAGAATGCGTCCCATTCAGTCGAACGTCAACGTCTATAGGAAAAGGGCTTGCGTTCAGCTGAGCATTGCCTGGTCGTGTCCCCGCTGGTCACCGCTTCTAGTTAACTGCGCATCGGAAAAAGGAAAAAGGACAGGAAGGACGGATACAGCGATAAGTAATTGGTGCGTTTATTGATTGTTTATCCTTCTGGAGCGTCTTGCAACATGGCCTGTCGCGTGTCGTTTCTGAAAACACTTCTCATCATTCTCAATGTCCTGCTATCGGTGCGTATGCATAATATCTGAGAGGCCTCCTTCAAATCGGCGTTTCTTTTGACAGCTAATTGGCGTGACACTGATTGCGCTGTCTGTGTATGAGCTGAACAGCTCCACGCCAGGCACCTTCGAGCACATTGCCATCGTCATCCAGATCTTTGTGGGCTCCTTCGTCATACTGACCTCGTTCCTTGGCTGCTTTGCCACGGCCCGGGTCTCCCTGGGACTCGTTTGGACTGTAAATAAAGGCTCCCTAAGCAATGAACACATCTGACATTATCTTTCCCTTGCTCCCAGTATGTGATCTGCCTCTTGATCCTGCTCTGCCTGCAGATCTACATCATTGCTGCAGCCCACTCGACGAACTATGTGGAGAGGTCGCGAAGCGAGTTCCTGGCCCTCTGGTCAGATCCCAGAACCAATGTCGAGCGCCTCTCCCTCATCGAGCAGAAGGTGAGTGACGAGAAGTGTCGCTAAATGAACACACGCATGAAATGGAAATGGATTCCCTTTCAGTACTCGTGCTGTGGCCAGGTCGGTGCCCATGATTACATACTGCTCGGCAGGGGAATACCGACGAACTGCTACAGGAACTTTGACAGGCAGCAGGACAACCTCTTCACCGAGGGCTGTCTGGCGGCTGTCCAGGCCCATGCCAACGACAACGTGGCCATCGGTCTCGTCATCAAGTGGCTGCTGCTGGTGGTAGAGGTGAGTCTCTTGCCAGCCTCGATTATAAATTACAGAGGGCTTAGCAAGTCAAGGGCGGGCCGGAAATAGCTTCCAGGCCAGATATAGATTGGTTTTGTAATCAAATTTTCCAATACCATCGTACAGTTCGCCGCCCTGGGAGCCGCCACACACTTGGGCATCACGGTGCGCAACAAATTGCGGCGCGAGAGATTCTAACAGGTTTCCCGAATGGCGATGCACCTGCCCCAGCCATGGCCTGGGACCGATGGGAGCAAACAAACCCATAACAAACACTTCTGTACGCCAGTCAGCCCCCGTGGATCTGGAGTATGCAGCAAATACGTAGAATAAATAATAAGAACACACCAGAAATATTCGATTCATTTTATTTTTGCCAACTATATGCGGAATATCAGAGGAGCGGCTAAGTAGATAGATGAACGAGTACGAGGCATATGTCTGCCTATAAAGACGCATATAAAAATATAAATCTCGGCCACTCGCCGGGACGCGGCGGGACAGAAGATAAGCGCCTCTACGAGTAACGACCGGCACACACAAAATACCGAGGCGGAGACCGAGACGGACCCGGACCCGGACGCGGACGCGGACACGGCACGGACAGCCACTCAGTGGATTTGTAAACATTTCGCTGCTTCTTAGTGATCGTTTTTTGGGTTTTGGCTTTATTTTGCTTTGGGCTGAACGAGATCTCTTCGCGGCAGCCGAAGGCATTAACAGTTTGGGTCACAAGCGGCGCGCGTCGGAAACAGTCGGACGCGAGTGGAAAACGAGAGAAAAGCGAAAGAAAGAGAAAAGAAAGAAAAGCTGGAGTCGCAGTGTTGTGCCTTCACAGTGTTGAAAATATAATTAATATAGCTCGTACGAGGGTGATATACTGGTAATAGGGTGTCAGAATGCCAACCATTCGCGTGTGCCTGCAATGGACTGCGGTGGTCTTCAATACAATTACTTTGGTAAGAGTTTCGTCGCTCCACACGGCGCATGAGTTAATTACGATCACAAATTTGCGTGTGCAAACAATTGAAATACATAAATTAAGTGCTAAGCAGTGGATTGCAGTAAATCATTTCATTGAGAATAAATATGTACTATGTTCCGCTCATTGACTCACACGGCGTATGAGTAATGGATTGGATTGTATTCGAGTTCATCTCGGCCGTCGGTCGTCGGCCGTCAAAGCGAAATCATTTAATTTCTTACATTTCTGTGGCATTTTTCATTGTCGAATGTAATTTTTTTTCGTTTCGGGCTGCCGCTGCCCGTGTAGATGGCCAATTTGGCAGCAAACAAATCCCACTCCATTCCGAATTTTCCATTTCTGCCAGACAACATGTCACTTGGCGTTCATTTTTCCTCATTTTCCGTTTGTGGTTCCTTTGGCATATTTGAAACGAAAGAAATCGGAGAGAGATCTGTGTATATGCCATTTAAAAATAAAGCCCAAAGTAATTCAATTTATTTTTATGCCAATATTTTCTTTTATTTTGTATTTTTGCTTCTCTCGCGCTCCGATGACGTCGCCTACATAGCGAACTTTTGTCTCTAAAGATTTTTGTTCTATTTTGTTTGGCCATTTCACGGCCCATTAACAAATAGTTAATGTGCATATATCTTTATTTTTAATCATCATCTAGATCATCGGCATCCTGGCCGCCCTGGCCGGTGTCTACGAGCTGGATAGGTATGACGAGGGCTCCGCTGAGCATCTGCAGAAGTTCGTGCAGCTGGGCATGGCGGGAACTCTGATTTTGGCCGCCTTTATTGGATGCCTCGGCGCCTTCCTGGGCTCCATCAAGGTCCTGGTGGTGGTGAGTAGCAGCTGTCCTAGGGTTCAATACAAAAAGTCAACTGCAAGGGGAACAAGTTTTAGCACCTGACTCTGTTGGGTATCCTGATTGTCTCGCACATCTGGAAGCTCTCCCACTACAACGAGAACAAGCAGCTGGATGCCACCGAGGTCTACGTCATGGCCCTGTGGATGGAGGAGCTGGTCCACCAGGGCGCCATTCAGCAGCTGCAGCGAGAGGTGAGTTGTTGATTGGAGACCCATCTGGGAAAACTCTTCTGACGGTCTAACTTCTATGAATTTAGTTCGAGTGCTGCGGCAACAAGGGGTTCGGGGACTACACGAGCCTGAACATCAAGGTGCCCTCCAGCTGTTTCCATACCAGGGACGGCCTTCACGCCCTGCATCCCTATGCCGAGGGCTGCATGGCGGCCGTGAAGCGAGCCTTCCTCCAGATCTACCGCTATGAGAAGTGGGCCCACTGTGGACTCATTGGCTACGAGGTGATCACTGCACGATACTCTAGGCCCCGATGATTAATTAATACTTCCCTTCTGTCTGTTGCAGCTTGTGGGCATCATATTGGGCATCACGCTGTGCTGTCAGCTGACCAACAAAACACGTCGCTATGCCTACTGATCCACACACACTTATTTATACTCGTACAGAAGCATTTGCAACATAGTCACATAATAAAACATAATGAACGAAACATTTAATAAAATCTAACATCAGACATCGGCATCATTCAGCAGCTGAGCCCGTGAGCCGGTTACATGGTTGGAGCGCGGCTCTCGCCTAACACCTGGCGGCACTTGGCGACGGGCGAGACGTTGTCGCTGGCGCAGCTTGAAGAGCACCACACTCAGGGCGGTTGTCTGCAGCAGAATAAAGATCTATGGGAGGAGTACAAAGGCAGTGTTATTTGTCTGACAGCTGCAGTCAATTGCCCACCTCAAGGCCAACGATGGACCACATGAAGAGCTTATCGCGATGCTGTATATAGCGCTGGCTGTTGCTCAAAGTCTCCAGGCAGCCGCGCGGATAGACCTGCTTCTGCTGGTAGGTGTCATTGGAAGTGGCCTGATAACAGCTCGCGGGTACCAGCAAATGCAACTGCCTGTAGTCGTCTGAATTGTTGTAGCCGCAGCAATGCTGTGTGGCCTCGTACTGATGCATTAGCTCCGGTCGACTGTCCAGGCCATGCCAGGCCAGCTCCAGCTGGTGCCAGGCACTGTCGGTGGCTATTTGCGTCGGATTGTTGTAGTGATGCAGCTGCAGGTACTCCGCACCCAGGCAAATCAGTATAAACAGGGTGAACTGCAGGCGAAAAGGTATTTCAGTTGGGTTTGCGGATTGGTTGGTTGGCGGATCTTCAGGGTACTTACGATTAGATTGACACATAAGAGATTGCAGATCAAGCCGTAGCAGCCGAACATTACGATCATGCAGATGGTTCCGCCAAGAACCAGGCTCTTTACGAAGTACGTGTGCTCCGGCGTGTTGGGCTCTGCCGCCTGGAGGCCCAGTCCTGCACCGCACATAGCACCAATGCCCAGCAGCTGGGGGAGAAGAAAGTATCTTAGTCAGAAATAAATATGTGTACATTCAGGGACTTACCATATAGAGCAGATTGGAGAGCAGGCCCGAAAGCTTGATTGTGTTGTAGCAGCGGTTCATGGCGAGAATGCTGGAATCTCTAGCAGATGCGCCGAATTTAAGCAATTTGCAATCTCTACAAGAGGCAAGCGATAAGCCAGAACAAAAACTCGTAAAGGAAAAAGTGCAGCGACACTTTCTACAATCAGAGGGTTTATTCAAGTGACATATACAAGTGTTCGATGGTAGTAAGTACTTCCGTACTTCTGTACAGCTAAAAATTGCCTAAAAACTTGCTTAATAAATATGACATAGACATAGCATACGAGTAGATCTAAAGTTCTATCGCGTCGCAATATGGCTCGAGAGAAAAACAAACTCTCGAGCGTATTTGGATACATAAAATGTTTCACAAACAATTCTTGTGGGTCTGTATCGTGGTTTGGGTGAGTGGGGTGGTGGTGGTGTTGGTGTTAGTCTGAATATGTCGGCTATTTGTGTGGGTTTGTTACATGTTTAAATAAAGAACACAACGAGTGGCGCCCCGTTCAAAAATTTCAATAAATATCACATTGTGTTAAAAGAGTTGCTGGCAGGGTAATTGGATCATGTCCTGGCATTCCTCGCTCTTCCATTCCATTCCTCGTCCTATAAACGCCATGGCAGTGGGATGAAGCCCCACTTCTGTGTGATATCCTTGAAGTCGCACTGCATGCAGAGCACTACCTTCTCCTGCTTCTGGAGTCGTGCATTTGTCGCCGCCTTGAGTGTGAGGCACAGCTTCGTGTCCCGATGCGAGATTTGCTGAGTCTGCGGGCAGTAGAAAAGGGATTAGTAGGTATAAACAGCACTGCTTCATTTTATTTAGGCCACTCACATCCATGTCGTAATTCCATAGCTGGCTGGCATCACCGGCGCACTGCGTCAGCATCACGTTCGAGGTAGTGGCATTGCGGTTCTTGAGAAGCTTGATCACTCCCTGTTTGGGCGGGCGGTAGGCCAGGCAGATGTTATCATTGGTCATAATCTGTCCCTTGGGGGTGATCACGAACATGTCCATGGTCTGGGCATGCGACGTGCAGTCGCCCACTGTGACGGGTTGCAGGGAGGAACGCGGTGCAACCTCCTTCAGTGGACGCAGGCACTTGTCCCGCTCTAGATCGATTAGAGACATAAACTCCTCCGACTTGCTCTCTATCTCTTCGAAGGCCCGCTTCCATTCCCGTGACAGGGCACGTCCCGGAAGATTCTTCATGTGTTTGCTGTAGGCCTGGGCGCACTCCGTCTCTCCATCCAACCAGATTATCTTGCCGAAGAAACGATCGGGTGCTGGGAAGAAGTGTTCCGGCCAAATGTTCTCCAAGTACCAGGCAAACGACTTGCATTGCAGCTTCTCCCGCAGAGCCACGCGTTCCGTCACGTTAACTTTATCCTTGACACTCAGCGATAGTCCAGAAGTATACAGCATGACGAAGTACTGCCAATCGTCCATCCAGACGGTGGCAGCCCTAGCCAAATTGTCTGTGAGCACCTCGCTCATGCCGCCAGGAAACGTGTAGGGCGTACTGCTGCGAAATACGTGACCCACGTGGGAGCAGGGGCTGATCTCAACCCTTCCGCCGCATTGCCAGATCCGGAAGGACATCTCGACATTCTCTCCGCCCCAAACACGCATGTTGCTGTCGTAGGATCCCATTTCATAGAAGTAGTTGCGATCGATGGCGAACAGACCGCCTGCCATGCCAGGAGTGGCTATGGGGGCCGTGGAGTCCTTGGCTGTGATTTCCGTCGTCTGGCGTTTCCTGTCCGAAGAGAACCAGCGGAAGCTCAGCTGCCAGTTAAAGCCTCCCCAATGGTTCTCAAACGTCTTCGTGTAGCTGAAGTTGTCGTCGGATATGATGTCGATCACTGGACAGATGACCACATTGCGTGCCTCTTTGATGCGCGCTAACAGGGGCTCCAGCCAACCACGCGAGCACTCGCAGTGGGCATCCAGGAAGGTAAGTACATCTCCGCGGGCATGTTCGGCACCCAGGAGGCGAGCGGGAACCAAACCACTGCGCTTTTTCATGCGGTAGATCCGAGTGGGCACCGTCAGCACCCGTATGTAGCTCTCCAGCTGGCGCTTCAGATAAGCTACGAAAGATCACACCCAAATTAGTGTTATTCGGTCTTCTGGACTACTGAGAGCCTTGCTTACAGCGCTCGCTGGCATCGTCAACCAAAATGATTTCCTTGAGCAAATGGCGGGGCGAGCGGTTGATGACGCTGGTTATGGTGCGCAGCAGGACGGACCAGGCCTCGTTATGAAACACAATGATCACCGAAGTGCTGGGCAAGCCACTGTCATACTTCTTGTCGCGGCATCTACAACGAAAGTACGGTCTTAGATGAAGAGCATTCCCTTGGGGGCATGTCGCACTTACTCCGGGGTACGATAGTCCTTGAGAGTGCGATTAAGGGGAATGCGATCGCTGGCCAGCAGGTTGAAGCTGTTCAAGCGAAAGAAGCGCTGCATACGAAAGCGGTCGCGGGGCGGTACAACAACGGGTCGCCCGTCGGCTCCCTCGCCAGGGACAGGCTTGAACTGGTTGATGTTGTAATCGTCTGCCAATGAATGGATTTATACATTCATTTATTTATTTATGTCTACATATTGTGACATTGGTGATGAGAGATGCTTGATGTCTACTCACCTGCAGTCATGTTGCCGAAGATGTCTCCCTTGCCAATATAATGGGCCACGATACTTTTATGCGGCCAGAGGGAGCGACGTTTCGGCGGCGGTTTCGGATGACTTTGCAAGAAACCCATTAAAGCACCAGCCCATCCAATGCGATCCGATTCGATACGCGGCAATCCGAGGGCAAGTGATCCACAAAGGCATAGACAAAGATGTGACAATGGTATTAAATTTAGCATTTTACAATAACTCGAATCACGCGAGGCGATGGCAAAACAAACAAGAAGAAATGCAAAGTGGTTTGAAGACCTAACAGCCAAACACCGAAAACCGAAAGTCGAGGCGAGCCGCTCGAGTGGAACCACAACAGCCAGTCACTTGCAACATGGCCAGCCGTGGGCTCCAAAGGAAATTATGCAATGCCAGCCGGAGGAGGAGGTGGCATAGAGGTCTGCTGCACTCCATCCTAATGGATTCTTTTTTTGTTGTCGTTGTGTTGGTTACTCACCGCAGCTCTGAATCAGCGCTTTGTATGCTTGCCACATATAGGTTAATGCTAATTGCAAACATAAAGAATGCAAAGAACAGTAGGAACAGATAGAGGAGCCACAGTTTCTTTAATTGTTGAAAGCGCAGACCCATCGTTAATGTTGCTTTTCTTGTTGTTGTTGTTCTCCGTGAATTGATTGTCTTCTACTACCACTGCTGCTGCTGCGGCTGGTGCTTCTGGGCCTAAAGCGTGTTAATGACCGCTGTCCGTCTTCAGCTTGAGATGTGATCGCCAGCACTGTTTGGTGCCAACTAATCAAGTTATTTGTTGTTGGCCAAGTCAATACCCTACGCGATCCGGAACCCGACCCCTCGCTGGATGCAAATTGTGGCGCTGGAACAATTCGGCCGCTTTAAAATACGCGCCGCGTACGCGTTCCAATTCGCAAACTGTGCTGATTATGGCTTATGAATACATGTCGCTTGTTCTCGGATGGCACTTGTTTACTTAGAAATTACGGCAAATACGGCGACCAAAACATTCTTTCAGTGTGACCGCGGACCCATTAATAAGATATACGGTCTGACCGACTCTCAGAAATATACCAAAGATATACTGACGAATTATTTGTATTTGTATTCCATCATATTCCT
Organism: Drosophila lowei; assembly: GCA_008121275.1. NCBI lineage: Eukaryota > Metazoa > Arthropoda > Insecta > Diptera > Drosophilidae > Drosophila > Drosophila lowei. The sequence continues at coordinate 4,859,765 of CM017778.1, forward strand.
CGATTTTGATATTCGGTTGAATTTTACTAGCTAGCTAGGACCCTCAGCCCTGAACACATAATTTAATCCGATTGATGAATCAATTTTCGACAAGACTGGCTTACTTTAAGTTCTCGTCTTTATTGGATTGTTTATAAAATATGGTTTAAGCAAACACGGTCAACAACAATTTCCACTAAATTAATTTCCTTACATGTTAACTACACGCTAACTACATATTTGCAAACTATTAACTACATTTGTATGTAATTACCAAAAGCGTTTCAAAAATATTACTGATTGTAAACCACGATATCTTTCACCTAACTGCGCTAAAATTATTTAATTTTCATTATTTTCGGTGGAATATTTAAGTACCTCCATGGTCTACAATGTTAATCGTTCACCGTCAAGGCTTGAAAACCATATTCCCCGATTTTGATATTTGATTTGATATTACTACTAGAAGGACTTCCATACCTGAACACATAATTTTCTCCGACATATGATCAATTTTATACAAGATATGCTAATTTTAACTACTCCTTTTTATTGCATTTTTCTAAAAAAAGGTTTTAGCGAAAAAAAAAGTCAAACAAAAAAAAAACGTAAGAGAGTAATCGTTCTTATTGCTCAATTTTGATATTCCGTTGAATAATGCTGGCTAACTAAAATCCTCAGCCCACATAGTTTTATCGCATTGATGGTAGAAACCTGGACAGACAATTTAACCAAATAATATCCCCCTCAAAATTCTTCAAAACATGATGTCGACCTTGATGACTCATTTTTTTTTTTTTAAATCATTGTAACTAAATTTTCCTTTGACCGTTGTATAAGTTGCTCGTTGTATAAGTTTTTTTTTTTTTTTTTTTTTTTTAGTTTGTTTGTATTTTATTGTAAAATAATAATAATAATAGAATTTGTTGTTTGCTATTACTTTTGGAGCAACTTATACAACAGTCAACAGTCAGAAAAAATTATGATTTAAAAAAAAAAAAAAAAAAATGCGTGTTATCAAGGTCGAAGAATTTGGAGGGGGATATTATTTGGTTCAATTATCTGTCCAGGTTTCAAGGGTAAAGGTCCTCTTAGATCATCCTGTTGGGCAGGTCGACTGGGTGTATTCTGGCCAACCTACGCCGGTGTCTTGTTCTCGCAAGACGCCTCGCCAGTACATTAGGGTGGCTTCTGAGCTTACAAATATGGTTCTTCGCTTGATTGTTGATAACATCACCAAACCAGTGGTACGTTAAGGTCCTTGGAAATGTCCCGGTTACGGATATACCACTCAGCTCCGGAGATCCTACGCCAAAATTTACTCTGGAACGTCATGATCCTCGCAAGGTTAGTTTTGGCGGCAATCCCATACACCTGAATGCCGTACTTCCAGGCAGGTGCTAGTGTGGCATTGTATATCATAACTTTGTTTTTTAAACTGAGCTTGGTGCTTTGTTTAAGTAGCCAGAACTCCTCACGCTACGGATGTGACTGTCGAAAGTTAAACGTGCATCCAGTGTAACTCCGTTGATTCCTACGTTGCTCCACGAGTTTCCCAATCAGGAAGACACTAGGGCTGGAGCCCATTCTTAAAGTGTGCGTCACCACTGCACACTTATCAGGGTTTATGGAGATGCTCCATCTGCAGGCCCAGTTTTCAAATAGCTTGAGGTATTGCTGTAGATTGTCTGTGGCATCATAGACACAGCTAGCCCTCGAGAGTACTGCTGTGTCGTCAGCAAATGTTGCCACCTTGAGGGTAAACAAAATAATTGTATTTTTATACCCGATACTCAAAATGAGTATTGGGGTATATTAGATTTGTGGTGAAAATGGATGTGTGTAACGTCCAGAAGGAAGCGTTTCCGACCCCATAAAGTATATATATTCTTGATCAGCATCAATAGCCGAGTCGATTGAGCCATGTCTGTCTGTCCGTCCGTCCGTCTGTCCGTCTGTCCGTCCCTATTAGCGCCTAGTGCTCAAAGACTATAAGAGCTAGAGCAACGACATTTTGTATACAGACTTCTGTAATATGTCACTGTTACAAGTGTATTTCAAAACTTCGCCCCGCCCACTTCCGCCCCCACAAAGGACGAAAATCTGTGGCATCCACAATTTTAAAGATACGAGAAAACCAAAAACACAGAATCGTAGAGAATGAGTTTATCTTCTAGACTGCAGAATCTGAATTGGATCGTAGCATTATTATAGCCAGTATGAAGAAAACAATTTCATTTTTCTCGCCCTGTCTCTCTCTAACACACACGTAGCATAGCCGGCTTTGCATAGCGCAAAACATTAGCGCCTAGATCTCAGAGACTATAAGAGCTAGAGCAACCAAATTTGGTATCCACACTCCTGAAATATCGGACCTTGACGAGTTTGTTTCAAAATTTTGCCACACCCCCTTCCGGCCCCGCAAAGGACGAAAATCTGGAGCATCCACAGATCTCAGAGACTATTAGACCTGACTGTCGAGCTCTCACTGTTACAAAACTATTTGTAATTTTTCACTGCAGAACTCACTGTTGATAGCTCACTGCTACAAGTGTGTTTCAAAATTTCGGCCCACCCCCTTCCGCAACCATAAACAACGAAAATCTGTGGCAACCACAATTTTGAAGATAGGAGAAAATTAAAAACGCACAATCATAGAGAATGGCCATATCTACCAGATTGCCGAATCTTGCTGAATCCGAATCAGATCGGATTATTATTATAGCCAAAAGTAACAAATCAATTTGCAGTGGCTACGCAGCGCCCGTCGACACGTTCTGACTGATTTTCTGTCTCTCTCGCACGCACTCTTTGTCGTTGTAGAGTTGTAAATGTAGAGTTGCGGTCGCAGCAGCAACTCACAACGTTCCCCCTCGTTTGTTTTTCTATCTGTAATAATATTTTCTATTCAAATACAAATTACACACAAAAAAAAACAAACAAGATTAACTACTTTTAAGTACTCCCATTTATTGTAATTTGACTAAAACAAGGTTTAAATAAAAACAGTTCAATATAAAAACAGTCGCAATGTTGCTGGTATTTGAAGACTTGTTGCTTATCAACCGGAGTATGGGGTCATTTCATTAATTTAATATGCAAACATGATTAGTTTCCTGTATACATCCTGATTCCGATACTCATTCTAGGTCTCCATAAAAAGACAATAAAGTGCGAAATATCGTTGTGATAGCTTTAAAACAGAGACTGACTAGTTTCTGCCTTCATTGGAACCTGGGATGACAAAAATTTCCTTAATTCTATAATATTCTTCTTCCTAGGGTATGCAGAATGTTGCTCATGAAAAATAAGTTATATGGCTATATTATATGTGGTGTGTATCAAATACATATTTAAAGCTTCTACCGATTCATACCCGATTCAAAGAGAACGAAAAAGAGAGCCTAAACCGATTTGAAGAGAGCAAAAAGAACCGAGTGGTGCGCGCCAAATAGAAATTATTTAAAAGTGAATGAGCGTCAAGGATTTAAATTCAGTCCTGTGGAATAAATGATGCAAGGAAGCACGATTTGAGAGAGCGAAAATTAAAAAAACCTGCGTAAGGAAGTTTCTATACCCTATTAAATAAAGCTTTAAAAATTAAATTAAATAGCTTAATGAAATTGATTAAATATACCGTAACTATATCTTCAACTCAATTTCGTCGTTGAAATATACAGAAAATTATATAATATACCCTGACGACGACAAAAACACTCTTTACTTTCACATGCTATAGATGTTGAATATATGGGATTTCATTCGGCTATTTTTAAAGTTCAATCCCAATAATTTTCTTTTTTAAATATCTATTTTTTTAGATAGTCGTATTTTTAATTCAGTTAATTTTAAATTTTATACCACAAAAAAAAAGAGATTTTTCCTCTAGAAGTTGACAAAACTGAATATAAAATTTCTGTTGTCTGCGGTAGCGACACAGAGATACAGACACTTATGAAATATATATTATGTGCAAGATGCACACCTATATTTCCGCAGTTACAGGTAATATATTGGACTTGATTACAAAGATACAAAGAAATAGGTACTATCGATAGTTATGTGGAAAATTTTGCAAAGACAATCGATGGCGCCAACGGCTGTTTGAAACCGTCAGCCACGTAGCTATCTATGCATTTTAAACAATTTCTCCGAACAAACTGAAAAAACTCATTGATATTCTGCTTCTTGCTGGTTTCATTCCCATTTGAATGTCTGTGCTGTTTGTTTTTGTTATGGCCGGTGCTGCCAGAATTTCAAAGTTAATATAAGCTAGATACGAAAAAAATATGCCAAAAGTGGCTTTAACCGAAAATAAAAAAGGTAAAAATTAGTCAACAAGACTAAATACAAAAATAGTCCATTTTGTGGTTTTAGTGTTTTTATTTAAATTAGCGAAAAAATAAGACCAATCGCCAACTTCGACATCCTGTTCTATGCTCCAGTTAAGAATTTATCGCGTTTTAAAATTTGTAACGAGTCACGAAGAGAATCTTCGCACAATGAAGCTGGTGGTCGGCTAACTGAGAAGGAGTACGCGCTCGCTTCCACGGCTGGTCTCTGGTCGGAAATGGGGATGGGTTCTTTGGGGTAACCCTCCAGTTAGGTTGCTTCGTTCCTGCTGGTATTATTTTATTAAAATTCGCATACTCTTTTTGGGAATGGGAGGGGGACAGACAAGGAAAGGATCGTTAGGGGTTCGGTAAGTATATTTGGGCAAAGATAGTATAGAGAAGGAATAGGGATCTACCACCGCGTCGGACATCTCTGTTTTGCTGGCACGGAGTCGTGCCACGCCCACCCTACCATGATCCTGAAAAGGCCAATAATAATATCAGGATCCCTGGAGTGTCCGGTATTGGTCATCCTATTTCGCTCCCGAGCGGCATGGTTCCCCCAAATACGGTAACGTCTAGCACATATTCATCTTAACAATCATTTTATTAGAAACTATATTCAGATACCCTCATGTTACAAAAAAACACTAACAGAGAACTCCAAGACAAGGCTAAATGGACAAAAGTAGGAACGAAAAGCGTCACAAGAGATATAGCTATTAATTCTAGGGAATATTTAGATTAATAAATACGATAAGTATAAATAGTTATAAGTGCATATACGATATTTTATATTGCGATATAAACTAATGATTTTTCCTTAAATAGAAAGATAATAATTCAGCGCCATATAGGTACACATGTCCCAGCACATCGGCTTCAGGGAGTAGTTGGACATACTATTCGTTTTACCAATCGTACTGTAAAGGCAGAAGGCCAATCAGCTGTGACTAGTTTAAAAGTGTGAGGTCAACAACCGACAAACAGCTCTAGCAAAAAAAAACGAAGCTTTTGCCACGCTCGCGGAATTTTGGGAGGCAAAGAAATGTAGTGTTGTTGGTATATTATAAAGCTCACTCAGTTGTTGTTTGTGTTCCCGCGGCGAAAGATCTTTCGTAGCTGGGCGTGTCGCTGTGTGTGGGTGCATTAAGCTTTTACCTGCAAACCAAAAACAAAATCGTACAGCACGTGCTGCATGGCATAAGCTCGCTGATGTGACCCGGCCGAGCGGACGCTTTTAAGCTCAAACTTTTAAACTTGTACAAAATGCATTTTCAAACTTTTCAGGTGTTGTTGGTTTTTTTTTCTGTTTTTCTTTTCTGTCTACAATTATCACTAAGTATATCCAACTACACAAAAACAGACATATCAACGGACTGCGAGGGTCAAGGGAATGCGAGTCACGGGGGGGATCTTACTGGCCTCAGTGGCTTTCAATGGGCTGTGTGTACATATGTATGTGAGCACATCTCTTTACTTTTTTGTTTTCGGGTACATTCAGCCTACATAATGACACTAACGAGCACCTATGACAAACACTGGCCTCAACTGCACTTTAACTAAACGTTGAACAGCTAGGCCCGAATCACGAGAAGAACAAGAGAGGCGATACCACTCAGGGTCGCCGGGAGGTTATGTACACACGTGGTGCACTATTTTTTTCCAGCCCGGTAGGAAAATTTCCGCTGCTTCGGTCCTACGCTGACTGCAAGTTCCGGGTTAACGCGCTTCTTGGCCCGGTTTTGAACGCGAAACGGTTACGCCAATTCGCCGCACTAAGCCCGGTCAGACGGCTGTCTTCGCCTCGCGCAGCCAAAGTTCACTGCCCGCGACTTGGTGGATCAGCTGGTTCGTAGTGCGGGGGCTTAAAGCTCGGGCTGCAGCTTTTGAATACTTCCCAAACTAAGTGTCGATTCTAATGTGGAATTTGAAAATACTGATCAGGCTACTTTTTCTAACAGTTCTTAATGCACATATTTACCCTGTTGGAACTGGCACTGCGAAAATAGGGGGATGGGGTTGAGGTGCTAATTCCCTCTTTCTCCAGGTGTTTTTGTGTTGGGGCTGCTGACCTCCAAGCGGAAAATACAGAATAATTCGGAAAATCTAACTTCGAGGCTCCTAGCACTGTCGAAGGCCGGTACTCACGTTTTCGTTTAGAACCCAATCTGCTTTCTTGGGTTCTTTTTTTCGATCTAGTGCACTTTTGTTTCACACACGGTGGTTTAATTTTATTTTTATTATTTTTTTCTCACCGCGCAACTGAATTCTTGTACGGCCACGAGGAGAAAGAAAGATTTGGGCGGATCTACCGACCAACAAAAATTTGGTTCTCCGGATCTGCCTTTACACGATCCTTCGCCATTCACCTTGAACGGTTATGGAAATGGTGGGGAGATTTTTTTTTCGTTTTTACGCATATTCTTAATGTCACCCCTAGGTGGCGCTAGCCCCACATGACAAGGAACATTCAACATGTAACACCACAAAAAGAAATTAAACCAACCTAACTATACACTAACTATCGGAAATAAACTTAATAATTAATAAGTATCTCGGTGAGGTGTGATATCTAATTATATAAATAATATAATATATATAAATATATAAATATAAATATATAAATTGTACAAATAACATCGGCCTACTTTCAGGCGAAGAAAAGTGATAGGCTTTCCTATACGCCCGACAAGCAACCACTACAAATTGCAATATTAATATCTAAATATTACGATGGCAACTTGTAGTGTTGGCAAAATTTAACATTTCTGCGCAAACCATATCTATAAAATTTGAAAGAGGATTAAAATGTTTTTTAGCACCAGACAAAAATAAGGTTGTAAGTAAGTACTTCACACTTAAAATTTGCCATATACATACCGCCAAAAATGTTGTTTTTCAATTCAAATACCGCAAAGTATGGTTTAGGCGGTTTAGGTATGGTTTAGAGAGGCAGCTTAGATATAGCCTGAAATATGCTATACAGGCAGCGCTGGTTTTAACATCAATGAATTGTATAAAAATAACATTCAAAAAAATTTAGGAAAGAGTTCCATCATAATCTTTGGTGACAGCTCAATGGATATTGTATTGAACTTTGCAATATAATCAGATGTAAGATACTTAAGTTATGTGAAAAAGCACTACCTCTGAAAAAAAAGTAAAATTAAATACCAGATTTTAAAATTTGTTAAAATAAACTAAACTTAGCAACAAAAAATTAAAAAAAGATTAAACAATTTTAAAGCCCTAAATCTATCATAAAAGGTCGGTTTGGTTTGGAGGTTTTTATGGAGTAGTCTCACTTTTGCAGACACATATTTGTGGCTCCGATTGACCGACTTCAAATTACAATCTATAGCGCAATATTTCTCATCCACACAGATGCATTTGATGTTGGTAAATTAAAATTTTGGACGAGATCTTTTAAATATTTGGAATGGAAATATAATATGAGAAGTTTGATATATGTAGTATATACATATATTCTTCGTTGAAAAAATACAGTATCACACTGAGTTGACGACTATTTTTAATATCACTATGTCAAGGTTTCGATGGTCTAACGAAACCTAACCATTTCTTACAATTTTTGGTAAAGTGTTGTAGAAGAATCTATGATCAACGTCTGATCATTAATCAACCATCGAAATTGAGCAATTTAATAAGCTTGTATGACATTAATCCATACGAGGCTGCATAGAAGATGTTCGACACTCTCGATTTCTTCTCCCTCCTTGCCGCGGCGACAGCGACCATGATAAATGCCTCCTCGTGATTTACACTGTAACAACTTTTCCGCGTCGATTCGTTGGAAGTTTCCTATGATATCTGGAGACGGGAGTTTTTTCGATCCGATTAGAAAAAAGATACGTAACGTCTTTTATTTTGAACGATTATTTGATTTGTTAGTTCGACTGGTTCCGCCAGCCCGCCCTGGTCAGTTGATTTGGTTCAACTAGTTCAAGTGCAGCCCTGGCTCGTTGTGGCGCGCAGTTATCGATACTCAAAGTGCTTTAAACATTTTTAATTGAAATACAAAGTTCTTAGTTCGAGTTTTTTAAATTTTGTTGACACTTAACATATTGGGTAAACATATTTGTACAGCTTCTAATACTGTTTACAGATGTATTCAAGACGAGCTTCTAACGATACGGACGTCGGCGCTCTGCATTCTGTAAGGTTATAGCCAGAAGACCAGCAAATATCACGGTAAGCATCTGAAAATCGGATTAAGAGGTAGTTCATGGATTGATTTCATTCAGAAACTATGTATGTATATTCACGTACTTCCACACCCACAACTGACCAATCGCTGATGCGTTCCCAGCGAGTGCCCTTGATGAATGCCGCACCCAGCTGTCGGTCACAGCCCACTGTGTAGAGATCTGTGGTTACTGTAGAGTTCTGGTTGAAGTAGCAGCTCTGCGGAATGCGTAGGCCGCTGTCCGGATAGTTCGAGGGCCCAGTCATTCCGCAGCAATGATACTGAAAAGGAATGGAATCTGATTAAAACTGGACCCGATCGGTATTCGAGCGTACCTTAATTTCATAATAGGACATGCTGCCTTGGTGATACAGCTGGCCCTGCCAGGCACTGTATATGGTCTCATTGGCTAGCAGCTCGAAGTTGATGGGCTGGGCGAATATCACGGTTATCTGCCCGAATACCAGAGCCATCAGAATCGCAGCGTACTTCCAGGAATACACGAAAGGTTGTACAAACACTCGTACTCGTAATTGGACAAAGAAACACTTACAATCCATGTCAGACGAATGCTCTCCCTCAGAGCGGCAATGCAGCCGAAGATGGTGCTGCCAAAGAGGAGGGCCCCCAGGACTATCCCCACAATGCAGGGCACCCGAATGGCCATACTATGGCTGAAGGCAATCAAGGCGTAGGAGCATGCTACGATGGTCAGGGCCGCCAGCACCTGTTAGCGACGAAGGGGTGGAGACAGAATGAGTAAGTTACGACTATCAGTTGGGGATTTGGCGATAACACACTCACACAGCAAAGAAAGTCCAACACGAAGGAGGATATCTTCAAGGTCTTCGTGCCGCAGCTCATTTTGGGGCAAATAAAACCTTACGTCTGTTTCGGCCCAGCGCACTACCTGGAAACAACTGAGCGCCGCGCCAGGCAAAATATCCAAATCTAACACCGCCAGACAATAGTCCATTGAAGCTTAGAGTTATCTGCCTCCCCTAGGCCACTCCAACTGATAAGGCGGTTGCCTTTCCCAGCTGTGCAAGATAGTGACGACCGGAGAGCGCAGACAAACAGCAAAGAGACCGATCTGAATACGGGTGGGAAATCCTCTCAGTTAACAAACAAATTTGAGAACCACTCGAGTCGCACCATCAAAACATGCTCTGTATCGGTGTGCCTGTAACCAAAACATTGCGTTTGGGGTGGACCTTTCAAATTGAATCGGTAGCACTTGCCCTTTTATAGTCGATATTCAAAGAGTATAGATTATTTGGGTTAGATTTTGCCCGACCGCATATGGTATAAAAGTTAATTGTATCCTTTTTTTATTTTATTGTTTTAATTCACTTTAATTCATCAGTGTCGCAGTCGCAACGTCGAAAACGTGGTGGGGACGATAGTTCTTGTATAGTTTTGATTGAAGTGGGACAACAAATTACTCGAGAAATATAATGTTTCAGCTCTTGTTTTAGGCAGGGAAATGGTTTTTACTTCTTGTGTAAATTGTATCGGAATTCTTGCGCAATGTTATTGCAGTTGTGCAATAAACTATTGGGCAAGAATTGTTATGTTTTTCTGGTTTTATTTGTAAATAAGAGTGTTGAGCACTTAGGGTGTTAACTTATATATTCTTGATCAGAATCAATAGCCGAGTCTATATAGCTATGTCTTTCTGTTAGTCTGTCCGTCTGAACGTCCCGATGAGGCCTAGATCTCAGAGACTATATGGCTAGAGCAAGCAGTCCAGACTCCCGTCTGTCACACTGGTTACAAGTGTATTTAAAAATTTAAATTAGCTTGCTAATGAGCTGGGATTTCAAAAATAAATTGCACATGTCACATAAATACGAACTTGTATGAGCGGGAAAAAAATATATAAACATATTTGCAGATGCTTGAAGTCTATAGTTATACAATTGGAAATTTATTTTCGGGTATCTTAATATATACAATAAATTTATTTCTAACAACACCGCAAATTTTACCCCACCCAAATAAACGAAAACAATAACAAATTGCGAATTCCCTTTGACAGATAAAATATCGATGTCAATAGTTGCCATGGGTTATAGATGTCGTTTGTTCTTTAATTCACGAATTTTACGTTTTCTTTTGGTTTCATATAATGTGATTGCCAAAACGAAGGCAAATAAATATTTCAATTTCTTGACGAAAAATAAATTGAAACACTATCGGTAGCAAAAGATCTCTATTCGTACGAGTTTTTCCGAAATCGTAATCGCAAACATTTTCGAAAACCGGAGCATGGCATTAATTATGTGGAGCGATAGCCTCGAGGCCTTCGGCTGTTATTGCTTTCGCCTCAACGCATCACGCTCCTGTGATTTATTTTTCAAATCAGTCAGCACGTTTTCAGAAGTGATAACTAGTGAAACTGAGACTTTATCCGAGCTTCTTTGATGTGGCCAACAGTCGGATCAGGCAATAAAACAATGCGGCGTCGCTCGTCTCGTCCATTTGATTCTCGCGTCCAATTGCAGCAATTGAGTATGAAAGCTCAACGGTTTCAACATAGTCAGTTTTGCAGCAATTACAGTGGGCCTAAGAACTAATAGTATATGTACAGTGGTATTAGAAGAAAGTACTGCTACATTGTCTTGACATATTTGTCAAATAAAGGGGTTGACATCTGTGTTCAAAAAATGTCCAGCTGACAATTCGTCCAGAGAAAATGTGGTTAGGATGAATTTTAGCATGTCCTTTTCGCGGAGGGAGTTACGCTGAAGGATCGATAGTTGGACAATGCTTTTGTTGCATCTTGTATCAGTTCATATCCTATGATCCCTTTATGGCTTGGAACCCAAAAAAAATAAAGTTTCAGAGGAGTTTTGATCAAAAAATTCCCATATTTGGGCAACTATCGGATTCAGGTTCAAAACTATTTCGTATTGCTTCCACTGTGGATAGGCTGTTGGTGCAAACAACCAATTTTCCGGCTCAACCGTTTGCATAGCTTAATGCCTTTAAAAATGCCATGGCTTCGGCCTAGTGTATGGAGCAATATTCAGGAAGACATGCTGCTGCCACAATTCTCCAACAACTAATTTTAGGGAGGACAAGGATACAACGATAGGCTCATTAACCATCCAAATGAAGCAGCTAGAGGATTACTGCACCCTCAAATCCCACGCAGACTCAAACGTCTCCACCCATCGAACATAAAAAATAGAAAAATTTGCTGAATAACACACATAACACACACAAAATGTATATATAAACCTAATCATTAAACTCTTAAAATATATAGTAAGCCAGTGTAAATATCACTAATATTAGATCATAGTTTAAGTAAAGCTGATTTCTAAAAAAAAAAAAAAAAAAAAAAAAAAAAAAAAAAGGGAGGACAAGGGAATTCCCAACAAGTTTCTACATTGCGGCAGTCATAGTTTCAGTTTAATGGTAAAATACATATGTGGAATTGAAGATTTTGTTTGCCATAGCTTTAAAAGATACACAATCACTTTGAATTCTGTAAGTGCAAAGCCAGTAAAAGTGCTGTTAAATATGGTATAGATCCAAACTCCATTTTAGAGAAAAACGGAAAAGAACGGTAAAAAATTACACCATGCAACACAAAAAATACTTATTCTGATAGATTTGGGGCTTCACCAATTTTGAATGAATTATGGTTTCTGAAAGATCTTTTAAATTAAAATAAATTCAAAACATTAGAAAACTATTTGAGAAATACTATGGGCCAAGATCGACTCCGCCATTTATCGCATTTTTCGCACCTAGCTACACCACTGGTGGAGAGATATCTGAACTTTTTTCTTTGGTTGACGGATATCCGCATGTCGTATTGGAGTGTTTTGTTTGGTGAACAGAAAAGCTTTGGGATGAGCTTGGCAGTTATTGCTATTATATTATCTTCAATAGTTGGCAGACCGGCTTCGGCCAGAATGCACTTTATAGGAGAAGGTGGGAAGGCATTAATGCTTCGGAGATTCCCACAAGAGCTTTTACATCAGACCAAATTTATTTTCTTGTAAACTGTGAGTTAATTGTAAGGTGCATGTCCTAAAGCTTTCTCGCTTCGCTTCTTTAAAAGAGAGCGTTTAAAGGAGACATTTGCTCTTTTATATACCAAGATGTTCGCGTCAACATTTTGTATTTACAATTATGCCAAAGTGGTTGCTTAATTTGTCTCAGTTTGCACAGGTTTTTATTGGGGCTTTGTCTGTGTGATGGCAAAAGACATTTGTTGATATAATAAGAATAGCAGCGATTCGATCGGAAAAAGATTGCTACTGTGCAGATTACTTAGGAGTGAAAGACTGGATGCTGAGACTGCGTCAATTATTTGCTTCCCGCGCCCCCGGCGTTGGAATCCCCTGTAAAAAACAGGGGCATGTTACAGTTATTAATAACTGAAAGTAACTCGCTGGCAGAGAAAGCTTGGTCTGGTGGAATGTAGCTGTCAGTTATGCTTTAGTTATGTTTAAGTGAATTGCAATGTGCATGAGGTTGGAGTGGAGTATGCTGGCACGCACTCCGTGTGGCAGATGTCTTTTGAAAAGAATCCATACCCTCTGCTTTATCGTTTTATTAAATGGTAAGTTGGTGAACTAGAGTATTGTTTGGGGTAAATTATGTTTTTACTGTTGTAGGGTAGATCTGTTTCTTGAAGATACATATATATTACATCTGGGCTTTTGTTGTTTAGATGGATTGTGAGTTCATGAAAATTACACAGCCCCACAAAAAAGAAAATGTGTCGTGCGCGGCTGACCAGAGTATCCTATCCCTATGTATTTTGGGGCCTTGAACACGAATCCGTTTTAACTTAAATAATCGGTCTTTGCTTGAGCGAAGAGCGAGTTGAGCAAAAACAGATTTGATCGGGTCTTCTCTGTCCCTTTTCTCAATGTGTCCGTAAATGAGAGGTTTTTATCAGACACCCCGAAAGTGTCAACCGTTATTTGCGAGGTCTGGTTTTAAGTGAATCCGGCCTTATTAGATCCGCCATTTTGAATTTTTGAAAACTAACTTCAAATTCGTAATTATTGACCCCGAGTGACGAGTTTCAAGCAAATCCGATCAATTTTTCAAATGAATTTAGACCATGTTTCGATCATATTGGTTTTTTGAGGTTAGAAAAAAAATCTGACGTGATGGAGCAAATCTGACCTTGGATTCGTATTCAGGGCCCCAAAATACATAGGAATAGGATACTCTGGTCAGCCGCGCACGACCCTTTTTGTTTTGTTTTGTGGGGCTGTGTAATTAAATGGGTAAATTCTATTGAATGATTTTCAGTGTCACGTTGGGTATTGTTTTGATATTGTCTGACATTGTTGTCTTATCCGGGTGGATTATTGGGTTGAGTTAGTGTATGGGATAGAGTTGGATCATCTGTATGATGAAGATTGTTTTTCTTTTTTGATAATTTGCGATATAAGGTTTTAATGTAAGTGATATTGGGGGAAGAGATGGATTGGGGGAGGGAAATGGTTTGGCGGGGGCTGGGCAGGTAGACGAAGTGGGACAGGCAGAAAGTGTCGTCGGTAGCGATGAAGTCTTTTTGGTAGATGAGGCCAACTAAAGTTCCAAATAATAAGGCTTTGTTTCATTTATATATTATTATACTTGTTTATTTTATTTTTTCAACTGCATGCACTCGTCGCTTGGAAAAACGTGAACTCGACTGTGGAGAGAGAAGCAAAGAGCGCAAAAATTAGTATATGACGCCACTGCAATATTCGGCTTGTTCCGTTCCCTCTTTTGTACTGCTTCTTAGCATATTGGTCGAGTCTTCTTTAATGTCGCTTTTTCTGTTTTTCAAAAGCTAATGATCGTGCTCTTATCAGAAATTGTGTTGTTGCTTTTTGTTTTTTCGTTGATTAGAGCGGTGAATGGTTTGCCTCTGGAGGCATCGAAGCTTCGCCCATTGTTAATTTGTGTGTTTTTATTTTTAGAATTTCTTTTTGTTTCATGAATGAATGAGCAATTGATACATTTTGGTTGACATCGGTTCGGAATATATTCCGTGTGCCAGCCAGATGTCGATTTTTGATAGAAGATTGTAGAGATCAAAAGTGAGAAGCATGACCCCAGACGGTTTTGGAACGGAAGGAAGTTGAGTTTAAAAATAAACTTTTCTGCATTGTAAATTGAGTGAACCAGTAAAAACAAGATCCTGTCTCTTAAATTAGGAATGGAAGCTTTACTCACAGCGAAGCAAGAATATTCAGATATGGTTTTTCCATTGTCTTTAGCGGACATTATTATATACTTGGGTTTAAAAATTCTTATTGAATTTCCTGACCTTATAGTGAACAATTCTATAAGGTCAGAAAATTCAATAAGAATTTTTGGTGGTTGTCTACGCTTTTTCAAGGGGGGACTGAACCGATTGTGGGGTGGGTCATTTGGGTCAATCATTTTAAATTAGCGTTTGGCAAGGAAGCCCTATCCTATGTGCCGGTTTTCTTGCTGTCTACGCAACATACGCCAAAAAACATGTGAATACTCGTATATGCGGGCCGACTTCTGTTGTAGATGGAAGCTCGCCTGCATACCTATATGTAGTACCTTAAGTTAAGGACCGCGCTAAATGGAAACTTCTGGAAAACAGATAATGACGATTTTGTAACTGACAACTATTACACTACCACTTCCATCATTATATTAGATGTATTTAGGATCATTGCTAAGAAGAAGGCGTAACCGCAGAGGAGCGTAGACCCGTGATGGACTGGCCCCTACCGATTACAGACGGGAGTTACGAAAGCCACAAGCCTATTTATCGCTTCGGATATCGGCAGATTTCTGCCTTGTGGCTGATACAATTGAATTCTGTTCTGTTCTGTTCTTCGAAGCGTAAACAAAGCTCTAGTTTGTTCATTTACTCAGTCCAGTATTGGCCTTTGGCTAGCTCTCATCGAAGCTTGATCAACATTTGTACATACATATATGTATATATATTTGATGGTATCTATTATATAAAAATCAAACATAATGGGCTGTGGTACTGTAACCATTTCGTATCTGGAGTTTCTGTACAATACCTTAAGTTCTGTGAGTGAAAAAACAATATCTGTCCCTGGTTCAACCTGGTCCACTGAGTCATTTTCCGTAATGGAATTCCGCGTCGAATTCATTCAGTTTCGTTATCTTCTTTCAACCAAAACTATCCACGGAACTATCCAGTAGCCGTTTTATTTGATTTGAGGATTTAAAATATAATTTTAATATTGTGAGTTTATAATAATGTGTGTTTTATACAATGCCTTTGTGAATTTATTTGTAGATTCTGGGCCTTGTCATTGCGGTGGTACATTCGCTGGCCCTCAAGGAGATGAACTCTGAGGGGAAACCCCTTCTCATATTATTTATTTTGGTCGGTGTGATTATGTTCGTGGTCTCGTTCTTCGGGTGCCTTGGCGCTTTTAAGGCGAATGTGTGCATGACCTGGACGGTAAGTGAAGCCCTATCTGAACTGCATTTTAATGAAACTTTTCCCCTTTTTTTCAGTATGCTATTACCGGGAATCATTACCATCACCCTGTTGTGTATCCTCGCTAGGCACACCGACGAGAAAACACTGGCCAAGAACGAATTGGACGTCGCCTGGGCACAGGAAAAGAACCACCACCAATGCAATGTCCATCTTCCAGTCGAAAGTAGGTATAAAATAACATTGCTCACTTTTCTTTCCCGTTCTGTGTACATGTATGTATTATAGTTTCACTGCTGTGGAATAAATGGGCCCGGAGACTGTACCGCTGCGAATCTCACACTTCCCATTAGCTGCTATTTTCCCAACAGCAAGACAAAAGTCTACGAAGAGGGTTGTCTTTCCGAGCTGAACCAATTCTATGTGCAAGTCCTAAAGGGTTCTCGGGTAGCTGGGTGGAAATTTCTTGCGATTGAGGTAGGTTCATTGAGCTCTCACTTCCCATGCCTGCATTTCACCGACTCTCCGTCTTTCTGTTATAGAACGGTGCATTAGCCTGCGCCGTGATTTCAGCCGTAACATTTAAGTATGGACGACGCCGCTGTCGTCAGTAGCGTGCTTTAAGTACATTTGTCCACTCGAATACAGCCTGAAATCTCTTCAAATTTTGTGAAGAATGCTTGAGAACATCAGTCTGATTTTAATCGCTTTTGGATTATCGAATATTTTGGACAACACTTTTAACTTTAGCCTCGGATTTGCCAAATAAAGATTTTGTATTGTCTGTTTAATTTATAAAGGTGGTATAATTATCAGAATAATTGATTTGATTGCTGTTATCAAAACGGTAGTCAGGTAGAGGCGGCTGCCAGGAGCACGGAGCACTGACCATACAGTATATACTAACCATATACAGTATATATGTAGTATATATACTGTATGGTTAGTGCTCGGAGCCCGTCACACTTATTATCATCGGGACACCAGTCTTTGTTGTGACTATTTCAATGATTCACTGATATTTTGTTGTTGGATCTTATCTGGACAGAAACAGTAATTTTTTTTAATGCAAAGATATTTGATAATCGGGTCAGTCGCATGTAAGCTTTCTTCGAAATGGGTTGGCTCGGAAATTTCTTGCTCCTCGTTCAGCATTTACTGTTGATGGTAATACTTTTTGTTTGGTTATCTTTATTTCTGTTATCTATCGCTTCCGATCATTAAATTTAATACACTGCTGTCACGTTTTCCCTTCTCCCTCAGCTGTTGGTCTTTGTGATTTTTGGGATCGGCATTCCCAGCTACGTCGAAGTGGGTGGATTACTTCGTATAATTTTCAATCTGCTGCTAGCCGTTCTCATTCTTTGTTCTGTAATAACAATATGGAGGTTGTTTTTTTTTGAATTGAAAGACATTTATAAGCAATCCAAACAGGTGAGTGCCCAAAGGACCACTAATAGTATTTGTGTTGAAACATTCGTTAAACAGGAAGCTCTGTGCCACCTCTTGCTGCTGGTTATCTTTGCAGTGGCTTACTATTTCCTTTGGACGGAAATTCAGGACCACAAGTCCAATTGGCAGAGCCTGGCTCATGCTTGGACTGATCTAAAGTCTAACAACAACACGGCTGCAATGTTCCGTTGGCAGGAGAAGGTACGTTCTAGGCGCCACACTTTAGCTCTGAAGGTCATTCAGGTTGGTTTCTTACAGTTCGATTGCTGTGGCTTTATGGACCCCGAGTACTATATATACATGAATTTGGGAAAGCCAAAATATTTGCCAGAAAGCTGCCTGCTTGATGAGAGCAACGTCAAGGAATCATGCTTCAAGGTATTCAGAGATCAGGATTTCACCTATTATGCCATCGTTATTGGGATCTTATGTGCTTATATAGTGAGTACAGTTTTGATGAATCATCAAATGGAACTTCTTTCAACGAGTTCTAAACTGTGATTTCTCAGGTTAGCAAATATCTGCTTGACTATGTTAAATGCAGGATGAGTACGGACTTATCCGAGGGCCGGTTCCCACTTCCTCACGATAACACGGACTGAGTGAATTTATTTCAGATGCCTTGGCGTCATGGGATGTGGTATCTAAACAATATTGAATTTAAAAATTGTATACCATGTGCATTACTGTTGGGCTTATTTATAACAGTGTAATTTTTAAAGGAATCAGGGTATAAAAATGTACCTTCCTTCAGCTCAAAGTTGAAAAACACGATTTTTGGCCAATGTTTCCTATGGCAGCTCTACTTGATGTATTAAAGTATTTATATCGATTGTGTAATATACAAGCCAACAAATAAAAGTTAACCTTCAACTTTTTATACTAATGTGCAATTACCTAGACCACTGCACCATGTAGACTGGATGTCTAAGGCGATTTATTCCTTAAAAAATGTATTTTTCGAGATGAGTTTAAATTGACTCGAGAAGAATATTTGCGTGACGTATCTATTATTACAACATTAGCTGTTGAAGCTCCAAATCTGGACTTTCAATTTGTATGCGAAATGTACAACTATAAAGAATTTGATACGAAAATTGCAAACGTCATTTTAAACGAGGGGGAACGTTGTGAGTTGCTGCTGCGACCGCAACTCTACATTTATACCCGATACATAGTCAGTATGGCTACACTAAACGACAAAGAGTGCGTGCGAGAGAGACAGAAAATCAGTCAGAACGTGTCGACGGGCGCTGCGTAGCCACTGCAAATTGATTTGTTACTTTTGGCTATAACAATAATCCGATCTGATTCGGATTAGGCAAGATTCGGCAATCTGGTAGATATGGCCATTCTCTATGATTGTGCGTTTTTAATTTTCTCCTATCTTCAAAATTGTGGTTGCTATTAAACTAAAAAACTATTAAAAATAGTTTTGTAGCAGTGAGAGCTCGACAGTCAGGTCTAATAGTCTCTGAGATCTGTGGATGCTCCAGATTTTCGTCCTTTGCGGGGGCGGAAGTTGGTGAGGCGAAATTTTAATAACAGCTCGTCAAGGTCCGATATCACAGGAGTGTGGATACCAAATTTGGTTGCTCTAGCTTTTATAGTCTCTGAGATCTAGGAACTCACATTAAGCAATAGGCAAAGCCAGCTATGATACGTGTGTGTTAGAGAGAGACAGGGCGAGAAAAAATGAAATTGTTTTCTTCATTCTGGCTATAATAATGATACGATCTGATTCTGCAGTCTAGAAGATATGGTCATTCTCTACGATTCTGCGTTTTTGGTTTTCTCCTATCTTCAAAATTGTGGTTGCCACAGATTTTCGTTGTTTATGGCTGCGGAAGGGGGTGGGCCGAAATTTTGAAACACACTTGTAGCAGTGAGCTATCAACAGTGAGTTCTGCAGTGAAAAATTAAAAATAGTTTTGTAACAGTGAGAGCTCTACAGTCAGGTCTAATAGTCTCTGAGATCTGTAGATGTCACAGATTTTCGCACTTTGCGGGGGCGGAAGGGGGTGGGGCGAAATTTTGAAACAAACTCGTCAAGGTCCGATATTATAGGAATCTGGATAAAAAATTTGGTTGCTCTAGCTCTTATAGTCTCTGATGATATAGGCGCTAATGTTTTGCGCTAAGCAAAGCCGGCTATGATACGTGTGTGTTAGGGCGAGAAAAAAATGAAATTGTTTTCTTCATTCTGGCTACAATAATGACACGATCTGATTCAGACTCTGCAGTCTAGAAGATATGGTCGTTCTCCACGGTTCTGTGTTTTTGGTTTTCTCGTATCTTTAAAATTGTGGATGCCACAGATTTTCGTCCTTTGTGGGGGCGGAAGTGGGCGGGGCGAAGTTTTGAAATACACTTGTAACAGTGACATATTACAGAAGTCTGGATACAAAATGTCGTTGCTCTAGCTTTTATAGTCTTTGAGCACTAGGCGCTAATAGGGACGGACGGACGGACGGACAGACTGACATGGTTCAATCGACTCGGCTATTGATGCTGATTAAACAATTAAGTAGCCAGAACATTTTCTGGGCCTTACCCACCAACTTGCTCCTCACGCTACGGATGTGACTGTCGAAAGTTAAACGTGCATCCAGTGTAACTCTGAGGTATGTGTGATTCCTACGCTGCTCCACGAGTTTCCCAATCAGGAAGACACCAGGGCTTGAGCCCATTCTTAAAGTGTGCTTCACCACCGTACACTTATCAGGGTTTATTACACTTACAAATGTTTAATGAATTATGTTTTTGTTTAAAAGCAATTTTTTTTTTTATCTAAAAAAATGGTATTTATTTTTTTATACCCGATACTCAAAATGAGTATTGGGGTATATTAGATTTGTGGTGAAAATGGATGTGTGTAACGTCCAGAAGGAAGCGTTTCCGACCCCATCAAATATATATATTCTTGATCAGCATCAATAGCCGAGTCGATTGAGCCCTGTCTGTCTGTCCGTCTGTCCGTCCGTCCGTCTGTCCGTCCGTCCGTCTGTCCGTCCCTATCAGCGCCTAGTGCTCAAAGACTATAAAAGCTAGAGCAACGACATTTTGTATCCAGCCTTCAGTGATATGTCACTGTTACAAGTATATTTCAAAACATCGCCCCGCCCACTTCCGCCCCCACAAAGGACGAAAATCTGTGGCATCCACAATTTTAAAGATACGAGAAAACCAAAAACGCAGAATCGTAGATAATGACCATATCTTCTAGACTGCTGAATCTGAATTGGATCGTATTATTATTATAGCCAGAATGAAGAAAACAATTTCATTTTTTCTCGCCCTGTCTCTCTCTAACACACACGTATCATAGCCGGCTTTGCTTAGCGCAAACATTAGCGCCTATATCTCAGAGACTATAAGAGCTAGAGCAACCAAATCTTGTATCCACATTCCTATAATATCGGACCTTGACAGATTTGTTTCAAAATTTCGCCCCACCCCCTTCCGCCCCCGCAAAGTGCGAAAATCTGTGGCATCCACAGATCTCAGAGACTATTAGACGTGACTGTCGAGCTCTCACTGTTACAAAACTATTTGTAATTTTTCACTGCAGAACTCACTGTTGATAGCTCACTGCTACAAGTGTGTTTCAATATTTTGCCCCACCCCCTTCCGCAGCCATAAACAACGAAAATCTGTGGCAACCACAATTTTGAAGATAGGAGAAAATTAAAAACGCACAATCATAGAGAATGGCCATATCTACCAGATTGCCGAACCTTGCCGAATCCGAGTAAGATCGGATTATCATTATAGCCAAAAGTAACAAATCAATTTGCAGTGGCTACGCAGCGCCCGTCGACACGTTCTGACTGATTTTCTGTCTCTCTCGCACGCATTCTTTGTCGTTTAATGAATGCATACTGACTATGTATCGGGTATAAATGTAGAGTTGCGGTCGCAGCAGCAACTCACAACGTTCCCCCTCGTTTTATTTATTTTTTTTTTAGAGCTAATGCTGCTTTTTTTTTGTGTAATGTAAAACTAGATTGTGTTGCCACGAAAGGTGTTTACATAACCTACGTATCTTAAATTTGGTTGAATTGAACTTTGCAAAGCTAGAAAAAAAAGTAAATTTAAAAAACAAAACCTGGCCATAAAAAACACCATAATTCAGAAAAAGTCTGTTTGGTTCGAGTCGTAAAAATGCTGTTGCATAGTGCTATTAATGCACGGTGTCGTATGCTGTATATGAATTAACTCTAGAAATTAGTATATGCATACCTACAAGGTTTTTTCGAGAAACCATCTGCTGGGTAATGTTTTTAAAAAGCACGCAAGAAAACTAAAGACTTACAAAAGTACTTAGTTATCAGAAACTGTACATGTCAGCCCTTGTTACATTTTGCATTTGCAAAGAATTAATAGACAGAGTCATACGTGCCGCTTCTTTGTTTTTGTCATTTCTTTGACGTTTTTCTTCGAATTTTGACCTTTATTTTTAGTCATACCTACAGCTTAAACACATTTTAATAACAGTCAATAAAAAAAATTCCCCCAAATTCTGCCTTTACTCATATTTTCCATGTTTAAGAACTTGTGTGCCTTTTTTCATTTTGCAAACAATTAATGGACATACTGTACATAACTATTCAAAATACATATCTCACTCGTCTGATGGAACCAATGAGATTAGGTCATTGCAAGAGGTGAAATCGAGGGGGAATAGTCGGCATAGTCGACTGTCATTGTCATTTAATTACAACGGTAGTGGTACAATGATGGTACAATCATGGTGCTCGGGTAATCCTAATTGAAAACTGCACTTTGATGGCGCTCTTCGCAAATGAAATTTGAACTATTGCCCCTCGCTCTGTGAACTGCTGCAGCCTGCCGCTCTTCGACAAAAAACAGAGCCTTCATTTATTTATATGCAAGTGTAAACTTTTACACTTCTCCGGAGCGTTACGTGATAAGTGCCACCGCCATCGCCGTAACCTATCGGGCATTCGGATTGGACGAGGACACTGCTCCACTGAAGCCTTTGGGCGTTGAGGGTGCCGAAAGTTCGGTGCAGCAGGTGCTCGTCGAGCTGCTGAACAACTGTTACTCTAACCATAATTGATTTCGGTGGACGAGTTTTGAAGTGTTGCTCATGAATTTTCCATGTCCTGCGACTCAATCACGCCACGGTTGGACGGTTGGACGTATAAAAGGCTTCAATTCAGTTTCAAGAATCGACACTCAACTGGAGTCAGGATGGTGCTGCGTAAAGTCTTCCCGGCCATGTATACACTATCGGAGGAGGCCCCGGCCTGCTCTCGGAATGCGACTCTATACTTACTGCGCTGCGTCTTTCTAATGGGAGCGCGAAAGCCACCGGCACGATTCTTCATTGCCTACCGCCTGTGGACTTTCTTCCTGGTCCTCAGCTCGGTGGTCTACCAGCCCATCGCCTTTATGAATGGATACGTCAGCCATCTCTCTGAGTTCTCTCCGGGGAGTTCCTCACCTCCCTTCAGGTGTTCTTTAACGCTGTGGCCTTTTCCTTCAAGGTGGTGATTGTTTGGGTGTTCGTCAAGCGCTTCGACGATGCCAACAACATTTTGGACGAAATGGACAAGCGCATCACCCAACCCAGCGAACGCCTCCGTGTCCATTCTGCCGTTGCCCGGTGCAACCGCGTCTTCTTCATCTATATGACCGTCTTCGTAGTGTATGCCTCCAGCACGTTCCTCACTGCGATCCTGACGGGGAGGCCGCCCTACCAGAACTCCTATCCGTACCTGGACTGGCGCGCCAGCTCCGGGCAACTGGCTCTGCAGGCAGCAATAGAATACTTTGCCATGCTCGGTGCCTGCTTTCAGGACGTCTGTTGTGACTGTTATGCCGTAAATTTTTTAATGATTCTCCGTGCTCACATGTCAACATTCGCGGACCGCCTGAGAAACTTGGGCACGGACCCTGAGGAGAGCCACGAGCAGCGCTACGATAAACTAGTTCAGTGCATTCAGGACCACAAGACCATACTGCGGTGGGTTGAGCATCCTCTAATTGTGGAATGGTTCTTAAATCGAATCTGTGGATATTTTTCAGTTTTGCCGATAGCTTGCGTCCCGTAATTTCGGGCACCATTTTTGTGCAGTTCCTCGTTGTGGGCCTGATCCTTGGTTTGGCGCTCATCAACATTGTGCTGTTTGCCGATCTGGGATCGGCCCTTGCATGCATGTCCTTCATGGCCGCTGTTCTGCTGGAGACCGCTCCGCTCTGCACTCTCAGCAACTATCTCATAGACGACTGCAACAACCTGGCGGACGCTCTTTTTCACTCAAATTGGATCGATTGCGAGCAGCGCTACAAGAAGACGGTCATTTACTTCCTGCAGAAGCTCCAGCAGCCCATCATCTTCATGGCCTTAGGCGTATTTCCCATCACCATGGGCACCAACATTAGTGTGAGCATCATATCATTCCCGATTGTGCTGGAAATTGTAAGTAACTAATGCTTTTCCTTGCAGGTCACCAAGTTTTCATTCTCAGTCTTTACGCTGGTCAAGCAAATGAATATTGCGGAGAAATTTACCAAGGCTTGAAATAATAAGCCAGATTTAAACGCGATTTGTCTAACAAATGAATTATTCTATAAGCAAGCACATAGCAAGCATTGGACGTACTATTGAAGCATTTGTAAGTAACTTAATCCTCTTTAAAGGAAAAATGGTTTCCTGCTTGGAGAGACGAACAGATTGCTTGGTAGCGGCTTCTAGTGTCACACAAACATGATTGAAATCGTAGGTACCTTTGCGTGGACAATGCTTTTTGGGAGGTTCACGCAGCGCTTTGGCCATGCACTCGGATAATTTGACATACAAAATATAAAAATTTACTAAAACTAAAAAAAACCTGTTTGGGCTGTAGTTTTTTCTAACCCGAAATTGCTCCACTGCGTAAAAAGAATAAAATATAGTTACACTTACAAATGTTTAATTGAATCAAATTTATTATAAATATAAAATATATTTACGTTTTCTTTTTCTGTTTTTTTTTTTTTCCTGGAGTTTGTTTGTATTTGATTATAAAATAATAATAATAATACAATTTGTTGTTTGCTAGTACTTTTGGAACAACTTATACAACAGTCAACCGTCAGGAAAATTAAGATGATTTAAAAAAAAACGAGGGGGAACGTTGTGAGTTGCTGCTGCGACCGCAACTCTACATTTATACCCGATACATAGTCAGTATGGCTACATTAAACGACACAGAGTGCGTGCGAGAGAGACAGAAAATCAGTTAGAACGTGTCGACGGGCGCTGCGTAGCCACTGCAAATTGATTTGCTACTTTTGGCTATAATAATAATCCGATCTTATTCGGGTTCGGCAAAATTCGGCAATCTGGTAGATATGGCCATTCTCTATGAAACACACTTGTAGCAGTGAGCTCTGTACAGTGAGCAAAAAGAAATACACTTGTAACAGTGAGTTCTGCAGTGAAAAATTAAAAATAGTTTTGTAACAGTGAGAGCTCTACAGTCAGGTCTAATAGTCTCTGAGATCTGTGGATGCCACAGATTTTAGTCCTTTGCGGGGGCGGAAGGGGGTGGCGCGAAGTTTTGAAATATACTTGTGCAGGTTCGATATCATAGGAATGTGGATACAAAATTTGGTTGCTCTAGCTTTTATAGTCTCTGAGATCTAGGAACTCACTTTTAGCAATAGGCAAAGCCGGCTATGATACGTGTGTCTTAGAGAGAGACTGGGCGAGAAAAAATGAAATTGTTTTCTTCATTCTGGCTATAATAATGATACGATCTGATTCAGATTCTGCAGTCTAGAAGATATGATTATTCTCTACGATTCTGCGTTTTTGGTTTTCTCGTATCTTTAAAATTGTGGATGCCACAGATTTTCGTCCTTTGTTGGGGCGGAAGTGGGTGGGGCGAAGTTTTGAAATATACTTGTAACAGAAGGCTGGATACAAAATGTCGTTGCTCTAGCTCTTATAGTCTTTGAGCACTAGGCGCTTATAGGGACGGACAGACGGACAGACAGACATGGCTCAATCGACTCGGCTATTGATGATGATCAAGAATATATATACTTTATGGGGTCGGAAACGCTTCCTTCTGGACGTTACATACATCCACTTTCACCACAAATCTAATACACCCCTAAACTCATTTTGAGTTGTGGCGCGGTTATTGGTTTAGTTTTTATTAATTTCTTTATTTCACGTCTGTTCTCTTTTCTTGTCGATCGTCGAATTAATTGCCTCCGACTTATCGCAGTATCATATCGCATAAAACCTATCGCATAAAACCTATCGCAGTATAATATCGGGATCGGGGTTAATATCGGTATGGGCTAATATGGGGTTGGTTAGGGTTAATATGTGTTGCCTTACAGCTCGGCCATCCTGACAAATGGATCGCCTTCGATCCTTACAATTGGTTACTTTTATTATCTACTAGGCTAAAATTATAAAATACAGATTAGTAAGAGATAGTTCTACACTGATCACGCCAATTTACATATTTCCGAAGTCAACAGGCTTCTATTACACCGTCGTACGGAATCTGAGATACTTGACAATTATCAATGTCAGTTATAACATATCGATCATTTGGTAAATTTTTTTTGATAATGTATGGTCCTTTAAATTTTGGTATAAATTTCTTATTTGTACCTATCGTAGTGTCAACGTTTCGTACGAGAACAAAGTCTCCTTTAAATTCTATATGTTTTCTAATATTTTTATCATAATAGTGTTTTATCTTAGTTTGGTTTTCAGTTATTTTATCTAATACTCCTTTCCGAATTGCTATTAAGTCTCTATTTGGTTTTGGATTATTTTTGTCTTCTAGAAATTCCGTTAAAGCGTCAATATCACAGCCTCTTTGCTGAACACCGAATAGTACCACCGATGGTATTTCCCCAGTAACCGAATGTTTTGAATTGTTTATTGCATATTCCGCTTTTGTGAGTAGTTTACACCAATCTGAATGTTGCAATGGTTCAGTTATCTTTGCTAACATACTTTTCATTGTTCTATTTACTCTCTCCACTTGCCCATTTGCCTGTGGTGAGGCAGTTGCTGCTCTAACATGTTCAATGTTGTTACTTAGCATGAAATCGCTGAATTCCAACGGTGTGAAACATGAGCCCCTATCACTGACAATTCTCCTAGGTCTGCTGTAATTTTCAAAATATTTCGTTAAGCATGCGCAAACTTCCTTAGTACTAGTTGTGTTTGCAGAATACAATTTGACAAACTTTGTGAACCCATCAATGACTACCAATATGTGTTTCTTTTTATTAATGACTGAGGGGAGAGGTCCGAAATGGTCAATATGCAATGTGTCGAATGGAATTGGTCTTTTCGGTATACTATGCAATGAGCGATTGTTGGAATGGGACGGAAGGCTAAATGTAATACACTTAATGCAATTTTTATAAAACTATCAACTTTTGCGGTCATATTCGGAAACCAATAATGTTTCTTAATTTCGGTTACACATTTTTCAACTCCCAAATGGCACAATTTTTTCGTGAACAGTTCTTATTAAATTATTTTCCATTTCTGACGGAACATAAAGCAATTCGAAATCAGCATCTCTTCTATAAACAATACCATCTTCCAATACAAAATTTTTCACTGGTTCTCTTTCTAACTTATCCTTTAACTGAATTATAGTGCTATCTCTATTTTGCGTGACCTGAAGCTGAAAATTGATGTCATCTATATCTATAACTGAAACTATTCGATCCTTATTATTGTTTTCCTGAACTGAAACTTTTGGTTCGTAACTGAATTCTGGACTTATTGTGGGGTATCTACTTAAGCCATCGACATGGGGCATGTTTTTACCACTTCGATGATTCACTGTGTAGTCATAATTTTCAAGTTCAAGGGCCCATCTAGCAATTTTGAATTTACAGTTTTCTTACATAAGGTTAGAGTAAGGGCATTACAATCGGTTATTATTCGGAACGGTATTCCTTCAAGGTAAATCTTAAATTTATTCAATGAGTAGATTATGGCTAGAGTTTCTAATTCATAACTATGATACCTACTTTCTGCTGGCGTTGTTGCTTGAGAAAAATATGAGATTGGATGAAATTTGTTATCATCCTGTTTTTGTAATAAAATTCCTCCAAACCCTTCGGCACTAGCGTCACAATGCAGTTCTGTTTCCTTAGTCGGACTATACAGGGCTAGAACTGGTGCTGAGGCCAGTCTCTCACAGAGATAATTAAATATTGTTACACATTTGTCATCTAACTCAAATTTCCCTATAGTTTTGTCAGAGCTTGCAATGGTTTGGCAACTTTCGAGTAACCCGGAATGAATCTCCTGAAGTAAGAGAAGAGTCCTAAACATTTTTGCATATCTGCGGAATTAGTAGGTTTCGGAAGGTGCTTAATTGTCGTGATGTGATCATTATTTGGCTTAATTCCATCCTTGCTTAATGTGAATCCCAGAAATTCTATACTAGTGTAACAAAACAGACACTTGCTTAACTTGATTTCTAATCTATATTCTGCTAGGAGGCGTAATACTTTACTTAAGACAACAAAGTGTTCTTCTATAGTTTTGGTTCCGATTGCAATGTCATCCATGTATACAACTACATTTCCTTGTTTTATTAATAGGCCGAATATATTGTTTACAAATCGCTGAAAGACAGCTGATGCGTTTCGCAAACCGAATGGCATGCTAAGATATTCGTATTGTCCGTTTGGTGTCACAAAAGATGTAAATTGAATTGAATTCTCTGCCACCTTCACCTGGTGGAAACTACTTTTCAGATCCAGAAGGGAGAAATACTTATTACCTTCCATTCTCTCTATGCAATCATTTATAAGTGGCAATGGGTACCCATCCCTTACTGTTATCTTATTCAATTGTCTATAATCAACGCACAGCCTTTTCTCACCTGATTTTTTTTTTATCAGTACAATTGCAGAGGTATAAGGGGAATCACTCGGTCTGATGTGGCCTTCAGCCAGCAATTCTTCAATAAGTTTGTCAACTACTCTTTTGTCATGATATGAAAGCTTTCTTGGTGTTGAATATGTTGGGGCTTGTGACATAATTTTTTATCTTCATTTCATAATTATGTTCAATGGCTGGTATGTTGGGCAGGTCTAAATAATTTAATTCAATTAATGTTCGGATTTCACTACGCAAGTTTTCACTAAGTTTGTAATCAATATTGTAATCCTCAATGTCAATTTGTTCTATATTGTAAATATTCTGAATATCGGAAGTTTGCTCAATTACATCTAGAAGCGCATTGCTTATCGGAAGTTCACTGTTATTCGGGGGTTTTTTTAATGCTACCTGCTGTCTCATTCCCTAATTTGTCTAATTTATGGTCTAATGTTTCTGAATTATTAATTGGTGTTTTTGATTTTTGAAGGGGTTCATAACTATTAGCAGTGTCAACCGGATGCGTGGGAGTTAGTTGATCTAAGGCTATATCGTTGGAAACAATTATGCTAGGCGAAATGGTTTTTTTTCTCACTTAATTTGAAACTTAAATTTTCAATTTTATTTGTCTCGGGCTTATGATGTTCATAAAATGATAATTTTAACTTATACTTCTTCAAAAAAGGTCTACCCAATAGCAAATCTTCTGACATGTATTCATCTGGCATAATGTAAAACAAAATCATATTTTCAATGTCATGATAGGTTATGTGTAAGTAAATTTTTCCGTAAGTGAAAAGATGTGAGCCGCTGACACTACGTAGGTTTGATGGTAAAAGAGTGTATTTTTTGATGTTTTGGAATCGTAATGTTGAAGCTCTCACAATATTAACGGCGCTGCCCGTGTCGAACATAACGGACAGAATATTTTTATAAGTTTTGCGTTTTGGATCAGTGTAAAATATACTCCTACCTGGTCAAATATCGGAACAAATGGGTATTCGTCGCTGTCTTCATCTCTGGGAGTTTTCGGTTCCATTGCTGATTTGGTGTACTTTTGCTCCGGGCACGTCTTTATAGTGTGGCTGAGAGAGCCGCAACGGAAGCAGGACCCCTTCGCACGTTTGGGAGCCTTACAATCTGAAGCGTAGTGTCCAAACAACGAACAATTGTAGCATCGCATTTCACCATTCGATGTTAATGAAGATTGTGCTGAAGCTGAAGTTAAAGCTGAAGTTAAAGCTGAAGTTGAAGCCGAAGTTAAAGCTGAAGTTGAAGCCGAAGTTAAAGCTGAAGTTGAAGCCGAAGTTAAAGCTGAAGTTGAAGCTGAAGAGATAGTCGATGAGTTCCACTTTGGTTTGTTTTTTGCTCTTAAGTCTGCATATCGATGAGATAATTCCTTAAGCTCATTGATAGTCTTCGCTCCATACAGCAAGGCAATGGCTGGCGACGTGTCACGGAAACCATCGATGATAAAGTGGACTGCTTCAATCTCACATACACTTGCACGCAACGCCAACTCTTGCATCTGCAAAATGTACCCCATAACGGATGTTTTTGCCGGAATGTAGAAAGTTCTCTGAAGTTGCATCACTAATTCGGTTGTCGAACATGCCTTATCAAATGTTTTCAGAAAATTGGTTTTAAATTGGTCATAATTTTCTGAAGTGTCGAGCCGCATAAATGTGTCTGCCTCTGAATTTGGTGCCATTAATAAGCGTGCGCATCGTAGCTTGTAGGCGTCACTTTCATCGACAGCAGAACAAGCACGCTCTAATTTCGTAATCCACAATCCAGCGTCTTGGTCCCTCGGATTCGAGAATGGGACCATTGCACGGATCACTTCTTTGACGCTGCTGCTCTCCGCCATTAGTTTTGTGAGCAAAGCCCTTTTTTGTAATATTCTAATGGCGGCATCTAACTCTTCTTCTTCTGGTATGCGTGCCTTGCCGACCACCGGCGCCAGCGTGTCGGCGTCGTTTTCCAAATTGAGGTCGGCCGGAATGTCAGGGTCGTTGTCGGCTGAAGCATTAAATTTGGTCGGAACTACAGGGCTGGTTGGACGATCAGGGACATAACCATTCTCGTACGCGAGTTTCTGCAGCTGCCGCAAAGTTGCATTGCTCGAGTGCGCAATTCCTTGCCCGTCCATCCAGTCCAAAAGCTGCTGCTTCTCAATGGCAGCGGGGTTCATACTGACTTTGATTAAAATTTGAATAACTGTAGGCGTTTTTTTTTTTTAAAGTAGCTTTGGATTGCGTATCCCACTTCTGAAGTTGTGGCGCGGTTATTGGTTTAGTTTTTATTAATTTCTTTATTTCACGTCTGTTCTCTTTTCTTGTCGATCGTCGAATTAATTGCCTCCGACTTATCGCAGTATCATATCGCATAAAACCTATCGCATAAAACCTATCGCAGTATAATATCGGGATCGGGGTTAATATCGGTAAGGGCTAATATGGGGTTGGTTAGGGTTAATATGTGTTGCCTTACAGAGTATCGGGTATAAAAATAAAAAAATGCGTGTCATCAAGGTCGAAGAATTTGGAGGGGGATATTATTTGGTTCAATTATCTGTTCAGGTTTCTAGGGTAGAGGTCCTCTTAGATCATTCTGTTGGGCAGGTCGACTGGGTGTATTCTGGCCAACCTACGCCGGTATCTTGTTCTCGCAATGCGCCTCGCCAGTACATTAGGGTGGCCTTTGAGCTTACAAATTTGGTTCTTAGCTTGATTGTTGATAACATCACCAACAAGTGGTACGTTAAGGTCCTTGGCAATGTCCCGGTTACGGATATACCACTCAGCTCCGGAGATCCTACGCAGAAATTTACTCTGGAACGTCATGATCCTCGCAAGGTTAGTTTTGGCGGCAATCCCATACACCTGAATGCCGTACTTCCAGGCAGGTGCTAGTATATCATAACTTTGTTTTTTAAACTGAGCTTGTTGCTTTGTTTAAGTTGCCAGAACATTTTCTGGGCCTTACCCACCAGCCATCGGGCCGGCTTTTATCCTGGCCAACGAGGACCCCAACTACAGGTCGTCAGCCGAAGGAGTTGAGCAGAGGCTGTGGGCCGCCTCAATCCTGCCACATTTCCAGCCAGCCAAAGCCGGAAAGGGCGCAGCCAAGGCCCCCAACAAGCGGCAACGCTCAGCGGAGGATCCCGCTAGTCAGCCAGGCCAAGCCCAGCAAGCCAAGCGGGTGAAAACCCACCTCACAAACCGATCGTTCACTGAGGTGGCGAGGGGCAAGACCCTAATCGGCGTCCTGGACAGGGGCGCCGAGGACCCCTGGGACAAGTGGCATCTGGTCGAAAACGAGCTCCAGGACCAGTTCCTACTGGAACTGGAGGAAAATGGCGGACCACCGCCAAAGTGTGAGGACGCAGGGTGGCATCAAGGCAAGGTGAAAGCCATCGCCTGCCAAGACGCTCGCTCTGCGGCCCTCTACATGAAGGCGGTGGCGGCCCTCAAAGAGGTCTATCCAGGGGCCAAACTGGAGGCCGTGAAGTGGGAAGATGTCCCCAGCCGTCCGAGAGCCAGAGCATGGGTCTCGGCTAAGCCTGCAGAGCCTGAGAAGATCCTCAGGTTACTGCAGGTCTGCAATCCACACCTTCCTACAGCCGATTGGAAGGTGGCAAAGGCGGAGGATATCCAAGGGCAGAGGCGCCAGATTAATGAGGAGTCCATAGAGCTCCTCGAAAAGACGGATGGTGTAGTGGGCTATAGCTACAAGAAGATCACCATATCCACCTACAAGTCCGATCGCGAGGGGGTTTTATCCCCCCTTCCCGGCTACCGCCTTAACCTGACGTAACCTACCCACCAACTTGCTCCTCACGCTACGGATGTGACTGTCGAAAGTTAAACGTGCATCCAGTGTAACTCTGAGGTATGTGTGATTCCTACGCTGCTCCACGAGTTTCCCAAGCAGGAAGACACCAGGGCTAGAGCCCATTCTTAAAGTGTGCTTCACCACTGTACACTTATCAGGGTTTATGGAGATGTTCCATCGGCAGGCCCAGTTTTCAAATAGATTGAGGTATTGCTGTAGATTGTCTGTGGCATCATAGACACAGCTAGCCCTCGAGAGTACAGCTGTGTCGTCAGCAAATGTTGCCACCTTGTGGGTCTGCTCTGGTTGCCTTCGGACCGTAGAGGGATTTGGCATGTCGTGGGTGAATAAGCAGTACAGTGTCGGCCCAAGCACGCTGTCTTGCGGTACTCCAGCTTTGATGGTCCTGGACTACACGGAAGGTCCTCACCGTCAGAAAGCTTTTGATAACTTCATACAGCTGAGGGTTGAGCATCACTTTGATTTAAGCGAGTAGTCCCTCGTGCCACACCCGGTCGAAAGCCTGCGAAATATCCAGGTAAGCAGCTACAGTGTACTGCTTGTTTTGGAAGCCGTCTGGTATGTGTTCCACTACCCTGTGCAGTTGTTCGGACCCAAACTGGTAGTTTGGCATGGCTGTTTTGACCAGCGGCGACTCCAGTACCCTTCGTAGGATGCAGCGCTCAAAAATTTTGCCAAAAAGACAACAAGAGACTGTAACGAAACTAAAAGGGTCCGTTACAAAACCCATCTCAATATGCTGTAAGAAAAACCTATTAAACACGTTACACCAGACACCCCCATGCCTTACGTCTAGCCCTAAGAAAACGCAAACATAGCTACCGAGAGACGTGTCGACCCCCGAGCCGCCGACGAAGCACGCCAGGTCACGCGGACTTTCCCCCTACCCTAAATCGAACGATCGATCACGCGGCTTTGCGGGTTCATCGTCCGAGTTCGTCCACCACAGAAAGATGACACTGGCACGGAGAAAGCCCAAAGATGTCGCAGCATAGGCGTCGTCCCTCCCCCACCCCCGACTAGCGGCGATCAAGGGCTGCGGTCCGAGTTCGGCGAACGCGGAGAGATGACGCCGCGGAAGCCCACGACACGCGCCGACGCCAAGAGTGCCGAGTCATCGGAGTCACCCCGCAGCCAAGGCGATACCTGACCGCTGGAACAATGAAATATGAATCCTACACGAAAGTGCGCCTCCGATTCCGCTGACGCGGCGGTAGCAAACGTATAAATAGACACCGAATAGGACCATAACTAGCTTACGTAGGAGTCCGGCCGCAAGTCAAGACAGTGAATTAAGCTAAGAACCCAAAAGTGCTGTTTATAATAAAGTCAAACTCAAACATCTAAACAATTTCACTGCGTAAGTTCATTCCCAATAACCGAGGCACCGACACCACCCCACTCCGCGTCCACATACGCCATTCGTCATACGCCGCTAGCAACGCTCGCCCAAACTCCGACCCATCCCCTCTACGATGGGCCAACCCCGACGGTTCCATCCATTTCTACAAATTTCTTGTGGCTTGACCCCTGGACGTGACTGAGCTTACCTCAGCCTGAAATAGGTCCATCACAAGACTAATTTTTGAGGTCTTCCGGTGGCTTTCCTGGCTTTGACAACATGATTATGTGGGCACATCTCCAGGCTTTGGGGAAGTATGCTAATGTTAGCGACGCGTTAAAGATTAGCAACAGATATAGAATCGCTCTGTTTGGTAGCGCCTTTGCCACAACATTGTCAATCCTATCGTCGCCAGGGGCCTTCTTGGACTTGAGTTTCTTTATATCTTCCGAGATTTCTTGAAAAGTGATTGGCGCCACAGGGAGCTCCATCTGGTGGGTCTCATTCAGCCTCTCAGTGACCATCTTTGCTCTTCTACTAGATGTCGTCCGGAATGGTGTGAATCTTTCTTCCAGGTTCGTCGCAAAAGGCTCCACTCTGTCCATTGCTGTTCTTGGCCATGAGCCGTCAGCCTTCCTTACCGGAAAGCGAGGTGTAATAAAAATAATAACAAAGCTGACGGTTAACTATTTATTGTTGGCTTAAATGTTAACCAATCAAGCTGAAATTTTAGGGGATGGACTTTATTTTAATATTCTAGATCAAAAAATTCAATCCGGTCAGAGCGATATATAGTATAGCTGCCATAGGAACCATTGGCCAAATATCGTCTTTTTGAACTTAGACCTCAAGTCGGCACCTCTAAACGTTGTCAAATCGGGCTGAAAATTTATATTTTATTGTTTTATAACACTTTTAGACCCTGAGACCCTTGAAAATTAATTTTTTATAAATCAGCGCAACCCTACTGCCCATATACCTTTGAAAATGTAACTTTTTATTAATGCACCACATATGAAGTCTGTTGGTATTAGCCAAAATCCATTGTTTGGCATTCGCACTGCCCACTGTGCCACATTGTCATCTACAAATGTAGTATGCAGCCGCATATGCATATACACCTAATTCTGTTTTTACACGGTCTTTTTTTACACGATTTTGAAATAACACGGTTTGAAAATCAACAATTTTTCATTTTTTACACGGTTTTATTCCATTTAACACGGTTCAAAATAACAACACAAATATATAAAATCACACACAGCTCAAAAAAAAGCTAGAAACCAAACGAAAACAAGAAAGAGCATTAAGAGAATATGTAAATATTTGTTTCTCTTTCGTTTTTTTGCGTATACGATCAATATCTTTTTTTACACGGTTTTTTTTTACACGGTTTTTTCAGGAACCAATCTACCGTGTAAAAACAGAATTAGGTGTATGTATAGCCTATACAGTCGCTCGCTGGGGTCTCCATCTCGCGCTTCTCTTTCTTTCCTGCGCTGTTTCTCGCTATTGCTCTCTCGAGTATTAGGGCACGAGCGATTCGGCCCGACTGCCCTTCAATAATCTGGACATAGCACTTGAGTGCAATACTCATCGTCTTGGAGCTCAGTAGCTCAACAAAGTCCATTTACTATTATTATGGAATAGTCTATAAATAGATCGTAGAATGTGCTGGCGTACGCTCACGTGCATATTAGAAGTCAGCATGCCTAAAAATAACCGGCATTCTCTAGACTCTCCAAGGATTCTAGGATTCTAAGCAATGTGCATGCGGGTGTGTCTACTGTTGGAAACCTACAATTTTAATTGCAGAACTGTCTGGCAGGGTCATGCAATGTTTGGAGATAGTGATAAAGAGAAAGAGAGAGAGAGAGAGAGGAGCAGACAGTTTGTGTCAAATAGATTGCAAATTACTCAAAATAAACACAATTTAGAATACATTGGCACACATTTGCTTCGCCGCTCAACCCTTCCCTTGCAGTCTCTGCAGAGTTGTCTTTGACATGCCAACCTAAATCAAACCGAAGGCAGGGCTAACGAGTGCCACGGCGACGAACTCACTCCATCACCCTCATTACCCTCATCGAATGTGTGTGTGTGTGTGTGTTTCTGTTTGTGCTGTCAGAGCTCGTAAGTCAATCACCATCATGGCGTACACCTTACCCCTTTCGTTCGCCATCGGCCCCACCTTCCACACATTGTTAGCTGCTGGCTTTTGCGCTTTTATGTCTGGGAGCACCCGGAGCCCGGGACCAGAGCCAGTTCCATTTGTGACGAGCGCACGTGCAGTTTTGCCGGAAATCCCTCTCTGGCGAAGGGCAGAGCTCCAGCTCCAGCTCCAGCTCCAGCTACCAAACCGTTAGACGTAGCATAGGCCGAGGCGCCGCTGCTATGAGCCGCATGCAAGCGTGAGTCCTATCCTACATATGCAAATTGCCCCGTTTCGCGTGCACCCGGGTGCTAATGAGTTCGAGCCTGTTCCGAGTGTTGGTACCCCCACCTCCCCTCCACCGTCGCCCGCATATTAGCGGAAAGGAAGGCGGTACAAATTGCCTAATTTGTTTAGCTGCTGTTTAATTTCTGTTGTGCCCCATTCGCACCCACCACCATCCCACCATCCCACCAGCCGCAATCGCAATCGAATAAAAACGCCCCACTGTTCCAGTTCCTCCAAACGTTTGGCGTGTGTCGGGAAAAGTTTTTTGTGTTTGGCAATTAGTAACCTGGTAACTGGTTCGAGAACCGCTCGGGAGGTTGGAGATTCGGGTTGGTTCGTTCAGTATAACACATTTTATGGATAATTGTGCATTAAAGATGCGGCTAACGAAACTCAATCAATCATCGAAGGAAAAGTTTCCCTATAAATCTTGTCGTAGCCTGTGTTACAGAACTAAATGCGATCGCGGCGTATGAAAATTATTGCTTCCTTAAATGTCTTCTTTTTGCTGTCCAAGTTATAAAAGTGTGGTAAGGATTAATCATCTCGGACGATAAGGAGGAATGACTAGAGATGGGATTATCTTCCTTTTTGTGTTCTAATCAAATGGACAATCTAGCTTTTAAAAACAAATACTCTAAAAAGTAAAAAAGATATCGTCTTCCTGTTTCTTTCTATGTGTATTATGTGAATCGTAAAATATTTTTTGTATTATATATTTTGAAAAATTTTTTTTTAAATTTTTTAATAATAAAAGAAATTAATGCACTAGAGACTAGTTAGTATCAAAATATAAAATATTATTTAGAAACATACTCTGGTTGTTAGGGTTCCACATTAGGATCCCAAAGCAGACTCAAAATCTTAAAATTCTAGAAAATTTGGAACGTTTTGAGGAAAACATTGAAACAAAAACACAGTTTTTAGTTTCAGTAGTTTTAGATGAAAAAAATATGCATAAAATAAATCTTATGTCCAGTTACCCATGGGCACAAAAAACGTCCTCAATTATGGATTTTCGTACCGAAAAATTTGCGAAACATTTAAGTGGTTCAAGTTAATGATGGATAATGCAGTAGAACATAAAACTCAAGAGGAAACACCCGGACGGAAATCAAAAATATCAAAAATTCTAGAAACGAAATTGTGAGACAAGTCACATTCAAATCATATAATAATTAATTCTAATAATTAAAAAAAAAATTATATGGAGGTAAATCCTTTTAAAAATAAATCTACAGTCTTAAAGGGTTTCTTGTCTGTCGAAGAAGGATGCCCCAAGATGATGCTTGAATAAAAATAATCATTTTATAGAGCTTTTGTTTGTTATTCTTTTTCACATGACTTTATATGCAACAACTCTTTTCATTTTGCTGTACGTACCGTAGAGCAAACAACTTTAGCGGATTCATTTATTTAATTGTAAAAACTAGGAACTTTTTTACACCGAGTGCAAATTTAAAGCAAATTTCGATGTTGCGCAAGCGAAAACCTTATGTTCACATTGAATGAGTGCAACTCAATATTAAATCGGTATTAAAACTGAACAAAAGCTGGTGACAAGGTCCATGATAATAGATTCAAAAAAAGCTTTGCTTTGTCGTTTCTCCCACTATGTAAAACCAAGAAAAAAAGGGGTTAAACTCCAGAGAACATCAGCAACTGTCCGATTAAATAGGCTCTAGAAGAAACAAATCAAATAGTATATTTTGACTACAACCATTGCTATAAGTGCGGCCTCCACTGTTTGAGACGGCGCTCGGGCGGGGACACCACCTACATACATATGCACATGGCCTACCCCAATTCCTTACCGCCGTTTGCTCAATTTTCTATTGTTCCCCGGCCACTTGGCCCGGCCATTTGGGAACAATGAGGAGTCGTCAACAGGGCACGTGACTTGACAGTTATTTCAATTTAATAACTTCATATATATGTATGTACATATGTAGATATGAATCTGTGTATGGATTTACATACAGAGATACAAATGTATAGATGGATCAAAGTTAGGGGGCCAGAGCGAAGTTTGCATACGCTGCAATCGAACAAAACTTTCGCGATAAAAAGCAATCAAAGTGCTTGAAAGTTCTTTCTAGAGCCGGGCAGAGACAGGGGAGAGACATGGCCAAGAAGACCTCACAGGTGTCGCAAGGCAGCCGATCAAAAGTCATCAACTTCAAAAAGGAATCGCGTGCCTTCGTGGCTCGAAGTAATTTCCCCCACGAAAGCACAGCACCCACATCCATATGGCAACACTTTGCCGCTGACTCCGCTCCCTCTCGGCCCTCGCCCCTTCACTGTACCCCGCCGAGTGGCTGGTGGCGATGACACCCACGTCTCCACCGCCATCACCGGTGGGTTGCAATTGGAGCGCTCTGACTTGGATTTATGATAAGCGGCACGCAAGGCGGAAAGCTTGGGGATGGCAGCGTGACACGACTGTGCCACCTTAATCGCCAACGATGGGAAGTACAGTGATCACTCTAAGGAGCGAAACTTGTCTAGAAAAATTATAGAGTAGCTATTTTTACAGATTGGTTGAAATATCTTCGCAAACAATGATCTTGGCAACAAAGTCATAAAGACTTCCCCGAGCAAATCCTTTGTATAGAAACAGAGGGACGTACGAAGATGAATATGAGTACCTTATAGTTTTCCCTATTTAGAGCGAGTGCTGTACCTTCTATCGTGCTCATGTCGTGTTTCAGGCGTGCCTCCCACTGCCACCTCCAGAGCCGCGAGTGAAGAGTGGGCTTAAACCAACAATGCTGAAGGGAAACTTTTGACGATGTGTGGATACCCGATGATTGCCCCGGCCCCTCGGGCATGAGGAGCTAGGTATTAGGCAGGGCTCGTGTTGGCATGTCGCGTTGGCTGACGTCCCTGTCAGTGCATAGATAGCAGCGCTCGCTATTTGTTTTCCTTTTGCCGGCAGACAGAGACTGCTCCAAAAATACCATATCCCGGGCATATATCGGAATACCCTCGGGAGACAAACAATGACCAGCTGGAGCAATATGAAAACGCGGTAGGACGCGACCCAGTCGCAGAAACTAAAACACATACGTATAGAATCTTTGATTTGAGTCAAAGCTAATACAAAAATTCGCACTTTTTTGCAGGATAACCGCATCGGTTCGCACCACAAACCGGATGAACGCCCTGCTCTCCGAGTCGATGCTCAGCCGGCGGCGGGCCCAGAATCCGGAGGGCGAGGGCGCGGCTGGATTTGAGGGCGGCGAGCGCAACGAGAAGCCAAAGAATGATTGGAAATTCTTTCACACCAATTTCAATATGGAACGTGCCCACAAGATCATCGAAGATTGCATCGAGGAGCGCCTGCTGTGGGATCGCTTCAGCCGCAATTACGACTCTTGGCGCGCCCTGCAGTTGGTCGAGAGTCTGGCGGCCGAGATACGCGATCGGGTCAAGAAGTTAAACCACAGTCGGTAAGTGTGATCCCCGCCTCCAAGGCCCTCTCCCCCTCCCCCTCCACCTTCCTATCCCCCCTCAATTGTCACTGATTCGATTCCTTTACCCTCAGGCATCGCATTATCTGCCTGCTGTCGATTGTGGAGAAGCAGAATCAGGGCATCTACCAGAGAATGTGCCACCTGATGGACGAGAAGCGGGATAACTTCACTCAGCTGGTCTTTGAGCGGCCCACCTACTTCATGATCGTTGTCCTGTATCTGGTCCACAAGGATTAGTCCTAAACCCTTAGAGCTTATAAAGTTTCCTTAGGTCTAGTTTAGTGCTTGGTTAAAACACGTAATAAATGATTGAAAATTGAAAAAAACATGGACAAAAAAAGTAGACATAACAAACCCTTGTTGTCCTTGACGGTAGGCCCCGGCGAGATTCGAACTCACGATCTCCTGTTTACTAGACAGGCGCTTTAACCAACTAAGCCACGGCGCCCTTACGAATTCCACCTTACAAGTACTCAATCTGAGGAACAGTTCCCTACCGTTAGCAGCCCATTTACCAAATTAATATTTGATGTTTGGGAGTTGTTTAAATTTTAAGATATTGAGCCAGGGAGAGGGAGTCATGGTTTTGGTAAGCAACTGTTACGATTCCAGAACTGTTACTGGAAAGCTCATGTTAGTTGATAGCTTTTCACGGCACACTATAAGCTTTTCATGTGAAAGCTTTGGCGCAACGTTATGCAAGTGAGTGCTTTAACTGTAACAGTAGTTCCCTAAAGCTGCATAAAGCACCACCCTAATGTTATGCTAACATAAAGCTTCAAGAAACGGTTACTTTTACAAAGGACCTTCAACGGTACTTCAAACTTTCAGTATAGAGTATTTCCAAGTCGAAGGATCCCCACCAAAAAAAGCAAAACCTCATATTTTCATTATCATGTCGACAATCATTCTATTATCTAATCAGCCACTGCGTGATTATTAATGATTATTGAAACAATTATTACGGCAATTGAAATATATTAACGGCTGGCAGAAGGCGTCAGTTGGCAGGTGCCACAATAGGCACCATTAAAACCAACCCAAGAAAACCGAGAAAACAGGTAACAGAAGTTGGACTTCAGGGGAAGGAGTAACACACATAACACATAAAAAAGTAGAACCCCTAACAGCGAATTTTTAAGGGATAGGCCCCGGCGAGATTCGAACTCACGATCTCCTGTTTACTAGACAGGCGCTTTAACCAACTAAGCCACGGCGCCCTCGAAAGCTGCTCGGCCAGAAGAGACCACAAAGGCTGCCCTGCCGAAGCGACCGTGCTGAGTCACAGAACAAAATTCATAAATAACTGTACATACAGCATACCCTGTATGTGCGAGAGAGTCAGCATGCACTTATCTTTCGAAGAGGCAAAAAGTTCTATTGTGGCAGAGAACTAGTTGTGTAATCTATGCCATATTTATCTACAACTTGTGCCGTATCGTTTGCCGAGACGACAAAGTATTTATAAGTAGACGACGATGTATCTGTTTGCTATTTAAATACTCGCTCGCTCGCTCGCTCACTAGCTGCCCTCTTTGTGCAGCTGCCGCTGGGAGGCATGTTTGCCTATTTGAGGCAGGCACTGAGAATGGGAACGGGAATGGGCTGGGTCTGGGTCGGGGTCTAAGAAGAACTGAAGAAAAATGCAAATGTTGCCGCTTTGGCCAAATGGAAATTATTTGTACTTTTGCGGTTGACTCACAAACACACACACACACACACTCACAGAGAGAGAGAGAGAAGAGTAGAGCAAAGTTGGGCACTTGAAATGTATCTTTGAAATTGCTAGAAAACAGCCCAAGGCAGAAGGCTCTTTCTCTACTGCTGCTACGGCTGTTGATTCCTTTTTTTGGTTAGACATCGGCTTATTAGCAAGTTGGGGAAACGTTTTTTGGTCTCTGTTACTTTGGCCTGTCAAAGAGTTCAGTGGAGCAGGAAAGGCACGAACCGCCAGGCAATTGCTGGAACTCCGTTAGAACTGAATGCCATTTCATCAGGAGAACGGCCATGGGTCATTCGCCTGCCTGGGAATTGTGTGGCGGCAAAATGGGTAAAAATTGCCGATCAATCGGACGGGGCAGAGCAAACGTGTTACTTGGATCTGTATCTGCGCTGTGGATGGCCCCAATAAATCACACGATTCTCTACGCACAACTTTCTGAGCCCTGTTAGGCACATTACAGAACTGAATGGCATGCGGATGGTGGCTCGGCTCTCTTCCCCCATCCCAGCAACAGTTTAGCTGGACGTGGACACGACTAACTTCCGAACGTTTACAAAACTAATTGCCCGAACTTAGTTGCTCATCAAATTGCCGCATCATTTTACGCAGATTTTTATCGCACTAACCCCTGTTCAGACCCAGTCTCAGTCCCAGACCCAGTACCAGCCCCAGACCCGGCCCCGGGCCTCGCACTCACTATGACTACCACTATGGCCAGCCAGCGAATGAGCCAAAAAGTATCTAATGTGTTTCCTGTGTTTTAGCCATGTAACAGCCCGTCGTTGTCTGTGCCTGCCCCTGTGTCGGTGTCTGTAGCCGTGTATCTGCGTGTTCGTATCAGTGTTTGCATACCCTATTCCAAGGGGAGTATCGCCATCTGATGGAAAGGAAACCCCAGTTGCACATACACGTTGCCCTCTTCTCTGGCATAGAGTATACGCTGTTCGTTTTGTCGCTTACCATTCCCCCGGGCCTCTCGCCGCTTGTTAGAGCATTGTAATTTGGCATTGGCATTGGTATTGGGAAGTCAGAG
Source organism: Drosophila lowei (assembly GCA_008121275.1). NCBI lineage: Eukaryota > Metazoa > Arthropoda > Insecta > Diptera > Drosophilidae > Drosophila > Drosophila lowei. The sequence goes on from CM017778.1 coordinate 4,901,929, forward strand.
CCGCTTATCAGCACATGACTCCAATAAATTCGTATTCGCTCTTCTCCCCCCTTGCCAACGCACTCCCGCTCTCCTCCTCGCGTTATCTTGCATCTCACTCAATGCGAGACCCATGTCGATCCCTAGTCCAGGTCCTCCTGCCTCACCGCACCCTCTCACCCCCTCGTCAAATGCGCAGCAATTGAGTTTTTACGCATTTCGACAACCTCCAAAAAGGATATGGGATGCTGGAGTCATGAGCTGGAGTCATGAGCAGGAGCTGGAGCTGGAGCTGGGGCTGGAGGAGGACGAGGAGGAGTGGAGCCAGAGCAGGATAAAGATTTCAGCCATTCCTGCCGGCGCTTAGCTCCGGGCTGTCAGCTCAGCTTCCTCTCTATGTCTCTTTCTGTGGTGGGGATTTGCTTCGTTTTTTTTTGTCGAATGGGAGGTAAAGGAAAAACAAATCTGCTTTTGTTTTATCTGATGCCGTTTCCTATTTAGCCGCTTGCCATCTTATCCTGGTGGGAATGCGTGCACATTTGGATGGCGTCGAAAGTCGGATTAGGAAGCCTCGAGTGTCCATGATATCCCCACTTTAAGGCCATTTTCGCAAAGTTGAAATTTTGTAATTATTGTACGAGTATTATGGGGAAACAGACACGGGAATGGGCCACCAAAGGGCCATTAAGGCCGCAAACGTCAATAACCCTAATTGGGCGACAGTTCCAAAGTAATTACAAACAGACCCCACCTCGACGGCCCTCCGCCAGCACGGCGTAAAGGCCCTCAATAAAGTCGGAGAATAAAAATCAACATTAATTGCCAAAAGTTGAGAGTTGAGAGTTGAGGGAGAGGGATAGGGAGAGCACTCCAGGAGCACTCAAAGCTCACTTGAATCGCGAAACTCAGAGCGAAGTGAGTTGGGTGGGGAGGACGGTGCGCCGGAGGTAATTGACTTTTGGATGGTAGCCCATGTACTGGTCCTGGAAAGATGCAAGCGAGATTACCTAGCTGGCCGCAAGATCCGAGACAGTCAGTCAGAAAACTCACCTGATGCTGAACTGGCGGTTGTAGAAATGGAAGTAGCAGAGCATGCTGTCGAACAGATTGTACAGGAAGAGGCGGGTTTGTATTACCTCCATCCGAACCTGCTGGAAGGTAAAGTGGTGGCAGTGCATCGGGACCATCTGCACCCGCCTGCCGTCGATGTGCTGGATGAGCTCCCGCATCCGCCGCTGGTACACATTGCTGTCCACCTTGCAGGCCTTGTGCTGCTCCCAGCGCTCGATGCACAGCCCGAAGTGGTGGATGGCCTGCAACTTGAACTCCCCGAAGGTGTCCAGCTCCCGGCGCATCCGCTGGATGCGGGTGGCGACCAAGCAGCGCCACCCATCCATCTCCTTCAGCTCCTTGCGGCTGCCGTTGAGGTGTCCGGCCATCGACTGGAGCTGACACCGTAGCACACAGTTCTGGCGCCGCAGGGCTACCAGCTGACGGCTCTGTGCTGTAAAAAACGACTCGTCCGTGTCCTCCATCGCTGCCTGCGCCTGGCACTGGTCCTTGGGGCTGGTCACCAGCTTGCTGCGCAGCAACAATAGACGCTGTTTCAGGGCCTCCAGCTCGTCGTAGAGGGCGTCCAGGTCAAGCTGTTCCTCCTCCTCGCCGACAGTGCTCGCGGGCTCGGGTCCGCTGGTCAGAATCTCGCTCTCCTCCTGCTGCAGTCCCGGGGCCCGGCACTCCCCGTAGTTCCACATGCTGACTCGGGATTTATTCGAAATATTTTAGAGTGATTTGAGGGTGTGTGTGTGTGTGTGTCTGTATCTGCTGGGGGTCTAATCAAAATGGAATTCAAATGTAAGCTGTTGACAGCAACTGCACGGATCGTTAAATCAAAGTTAAACTGATTTTCCCCTTTCAACTTTCAACGAGTGCCCTGCCCGTGTGTCCCCCAGTTGGCGCCTAATTTAATTGAGTTAAGCAAATCCTGGGGCTGCCGCGTTTCGGTTTCAATTAAATGAACAACTTTTCAGCGGCTGCCGCTGCCCCTCCCCTAGACTGACGTTGTTATGGCATTTTAACCCCTAATTTATTAATGACTGCCGGCATTCGTCAGAGCAAAAAGTTCATATTTCAAAAATTCTGCGAAGAAGGGTTGGAATAAGGGAACTTATTGGGCGGCATTTGATTAATGACACTTGTGACGGGTCTGGGGGGAGCTTGGGGGATGAAGAATGCCCCATTTTATTTCCTCTCCCCTTTCCCTTTCCGTTTCCACAGGGATAGACACCCCCCCCAAATTGTGTGTTTCAACAAAATATTTGCCAAGTTTCACTTTTCGTCGAGTCCTGTCACGTGCAAGTTGCAGCAGCCTGGCAGAACTAGGATGGATGCCAAGCCAGAGCTTATCCATAAGGTTCGAGTGCTTGCCCGTCCCCAAAGACCACCCTGGGATATTTCTGCATACCGTTGCGCATTGTGACATGGCAGATGAATTTGTCGGAACATGTGTTCAGCTCCTGCTGCAGCTGTTCAGCAAGAGGTCCTACCTCCGTCCTTTCCATTGGGGTGGGGTGCTGGAACTGATACAGATAAATTAAATTTCGTTGTGCTGTTTACAAGTCTGGCAGGATGGCAGGATGGCAGGAGCAAGAGCCGTTTGAACTTGCATGCCAGCACGAATTTTGATTTCTATTCCTGTTCCCTGTTCCCTGTACCCTGATCCCTGATTCCTGATCCCTGTCCCCATTCGTCCTATATTAGTTGTGGCCGCCTGACGTGCGGGCATCCTCCTGTCAGAGGTTATTGGCATTATAAACACGTAGCCCAGCCCTGCACACGCCGCTATGATATCATTCCTAAAATGGGTTTATTTGTGGTCTTAATGGGGGTTTTAGTTTTGGGAAAGTCAGAAATAAAATTCCGATTCGAAATTTTGATTTCGTTGACCAATTTCGTTGGGCAAAAGGTAATCATTTCCGATGAGCACACACGAGTTTTAAGTAGGTGGAAATTGCCTCTTCCTGAATATTAATACAATTTACATATAGAGGTAAACTAGTAATTTGTAATTTGGAATGTAAAAGGCATTTTAGGGGCCTTTAAATGGGAAAAAGGGATGTCAACTCCTATTCTTTCTCCGCTTCTGTAGCGTTTCCCATTCAATCTTCTCCATTCGCAGTGGAGACTTTGCTATGCATGTGAGCTTGTCATTTCCATAAATCAAACGATGCCAATTCCCAATAACTTTCCATCGGCGGCATAAATCTGAATATTTTCGGTACCCCACAACCAGTGCAGGGAACCAACCTAATCCCTGAGCAAACGTGACTCAATTATATGGCCAACAATATCTCTGCCATCTCCCATCTCATGTGTGTACGGTCGGGCGTCCGCGTCCCACTCAAATTTCATATGATGTTTTTTATACAATGCATAATTCGGGGAGAATTTATGTGGAAAACAATAAAATTGAATCGTTTTCGCATTCGGCATTCAAAGGCTGAAGGCAGCAGGCGGCAGGCAGGCAGCACTGACTCTGACTCTGACTGGCAACTGCTGTTCGCATAATGAACTCATCTAGACGAGAATAATAAATTTCCCAACGGAAGCAGAAAGAAATGGCCCTGGCAGAAGCAGCAGCAGCCATTTTAAGGCATCCTCCTTATGCCCCATGTTCCAGCCCCATCATCGTCATCCCCCGGCCACTGGAGCCTCGGTTCCTTCCTGGCAGTCGTGTGTGATTTTATTTCTGCTAGCAGGATCCCTCTTCAGGACAGGTCGTAAACCACAAGTGCCTCGACTCAGCGCGACTCGACTTGGTTTGGTTTGGCTAGATTCGGCTGGGCTTCTGTGTGGCAGCGACTTTGTCACATTGGGGCTTCCGTTGCCTGGTGCCTGGTACCTCCTGGCTGCTGGCTCCTGGCTCGTGGCTCGTGCCTCGTCGAGTGTTTAACTCATGAACGCCCACTTTGATTTCCATTTGAATTGTGCGCACAGACGGCGACGCGAGCCACTTGTAAAGTTGCCATATGTGCCACCGATTTATGGAAGTGGCAAGTGCCCAAATGGAACAGGGGAGTAAGAAACCTTTAAGGGATCTAGTAGGAATCTTTAAACAGTGTCAGAAACATAGAGAAATAAACAGGAAAAAGCGGATAAGCTTATCTGATGCTGTTGAACCATTAGTCGTGGCTGATGTGCCCCACGCCAGCTCCTACTCGATGAACTCCTTCCACAGAAGCTGATCCGATGTCAGATCATCCAGAACCCAGTGCTAGCCAGGACTCCCAGAAAACTGGGAACATGTCCTGCATCCTGCAGCGGCATGAAGCTGGCACTCGCCTATGGCGCGATCGTTGCCTTGTCTTTTGCCTCGTCTGAAGGTTGCTTTGAGGCGATTCGAAGGAGGAAAGTGTTCTAGAAGGCGAAATGGAAATGGCAAACATCGAAATACTTTCACCTGCTGCTCCAGACGATTCAATTAAATGCAATTCGCACGCACACATGTGACTGCCTGGGGTTCTGGCGCTCCTGTCCTGTCACGGCGCCTTCTCTCGTTTGAAAAATAGATTTCTAAAACGTTTAAGCTGCTGCATGTGTCTTGAATTTTAAACTGCTCTACGGCACCCACACCCCCGCCCGCCCTCTCCATAAACATATTAAAATTGCGCCAAGGTAGGATGCAAGCTAGACAGCCACCCCCAGGACTCGGGACCCAGGACGGACCCACCCTGATATGCTCCCGGAGCATATGCCTGGGCCGCCAAATAGCACAAACGTGACCAAAGTTTTTGTGACTCTTTGTGCATTGTTGGCAGGCGATCATTTATCTTAAATGCCAGGCCATGGATACGGGGCCCCAGGCTGGAGCTGGGGAAAGGAGTTGGAGGAGTGCTCCTTTGTGCGGTGCTAACGTCTTCCCTCTTATTTTTTTGGGTCTTTCGCTGGGCAGGCCGGTTGCCTGGCAGCCAACAGAGGAAGTTTTCGAAGGTGCACGCGGGCGGCCTAATAAGGAGCCACGATGAACGACGGACGACGGACGATGAACGATGGAATTCATGATTCTAAGCAGCTTTGCGGGCAGGACAACCCAGATCCCAGGGATATGACCAGCTCTTAATGGGCGAGCTGGGGTCAAGGCTTGAGTGAAATGGAAATGGAAATGGCACAGTTGAAAGGAAAAGTTTCTGTTCCCCACCAAAGAAAAAGTTGATTCATCTAGCGGAAGTGAATTTCAAACTCAAATATTTGGGGGAAGTATGGTAGGGAGGGAGGGCTTTTATATACTCGTTCCTCCAGCAAAGAAATGAAACTTATATTGAAGTTTGGTTCTTGCACCCTACACTCTTTCTATATTGTATAGCTGGGATATTCTCAACGTCTGTCTGTTAAGAACTCCACTAAAAGTGCAAGTTTAGTTGCTGATTCTTCGCCCTTTTCTTGAGCTGAAAACCTCCCCCCTCCAATTTGAAACATTTCTATGCAAAAGCACATAGTTTCTCCCCTCCACATTTGCATCGCAGCTGAGGCCCATAAAACTTTTTGACAAAACAATTACGGGGCATGCAGAGACAAACAAACAATGTATAGCCACTCCACCACGGACCTTTTTCTTTAGTTGTGCGAATCCTTAAACGAATATTTCCCCCTTTTTCTTGCCTTTGTTTAAAAGAACTTTTTGAAATTTTTGTTTGTTTTCCCAGCGACTTTGTCTGGCGGAAAGGTTCCGTTCCTGCTCCTTGGACGGATATTAAAATTGCACAATTTTTTAATCTTTTTTGAGGGAAACGTTTTACATATTCTATAGATTCTGGCGCACGACATAATGTCCCTATTGGGTGTTCAGCAGCCTCGCAGGGCATCCCATCGCATGGCATCCCAACGCATCCGGGAGCAGGAGCACATAAGGTTGAATTTATGTATGTATTCGGGCATCACAATTCCCCATGCCACTCGCATGGCAATAAAAGGAATATCCTGTATAAGGACGTTTCCTTTCAACCAACACCCAATCGCAGCCAGTTCCAGCTCTAGCTCCATCTCCAGCCCCAGCCCGGAGCTCCGTCTGCTCCTGTTTCTGGCTGGGAAAAGTTTTTTGTCCTTGCCGATGCCAGCAACGTAAAATTTTTATAGACACGTAGGTGAGTGAGGGATCCGGAACCCACTCCTAGTCTGAATGTGGTGTGTGTGTGTGTGTGTGTCCCTGTGTGTGGGAGGATGCTTAAATCCCAGTTTACTACTTTAGGTGTTTACCACACAAAAGGCCAGAAGCAGGAAGCGGGAAGGCGGAAAGCGGGAATCCCATCCTCGAGCAATCGTCGAATTATGCAGAAGAAGTTGAGACCGAGTTGGGACTGAGATTGAGATTGTTTCTGGTGCTGCCGCTTGATGAAAGATTTTTATCATGCAAATAGTTAAGGGGCCGCATGGAGTGGGTGTGGCTGTGGATGTGGCTGTGGCTGTGGCTGTGTGGCATTACTCCTACATTTTATGGGCTCTACTAAATTGGATTTATATCAGCATCTGCTGCCACCCACCCGCTGAGAGCTTTAGGCCAGAGACAGGGGCACGGGCAAGAGACAAAAGCAAGTGCCAGACAAAAGTTTGTCGCATTTATCACTCGATGGCTTGGGAAATATGTTTTAATCATATTTATAGCGTGGAAAAGTTGCTCAGCCTTGTCCTGGGGCCGGGCGTGACCATGCCCACTTAACTTATTGACATTTGACCTCTGTGGAAGCCCTCGAAAAACGAATGTCTAACGAAGCAAGCCGAAATCGTTGCTGCCCCAATACAAAGGAAGTACGTGAAGAGTGCGAGGGACTGCCTGACTGGGGGTAATCCTGCGCGTGCTGCGGCTTGCTTGCGGCATTGTCCTGTGTAGAGTCCTGATCCGAGTCCTGGTGCTGCTGCTGGTCCCCCGCCACTATCTAATTTATTTTCCTGCTGCGTATTTGCATTAGACTCCTGCTTGTTGTTCATTTAGAGCATCTTCCATCATTTGTTGCTCTCGGCTTTAACATTTTTCCCATTGTCGATACTTTCCCTGGCCATTCCCTCCCGATTTCCTGCCCATCCGTCCCATCCATCCCATCGGGCTGTTGTTGTTTGCCATTGACGATGATGATGGCATTATTATGTGTTGGCCCCCTGTTCGCTTTCCACCGCTCGCCTTTTTCCTGCCTTTTCCCTCATTTGGCATTGGCATTACTTCCGCTTCCGCTGGCAGTGGCGGGGCTTGTAAAACTTTTCCTTTTTCGGTTTTCCTTTTGACATTTTTCATTAAAATGAATTTCTTCTCTCGTTTTTTTGGGGGGCCCAAGTGAATTATGTGTCACGATGTAGCAGCTTCCTGAAATTAGAATTCTTGATAATTTATGTTTGATTTTATTGAATTTTAATGATTTCGTAAGGTAATAGGATTTGCATTTCATTAATTGAGATTGGGTTTTATAATTTAAATTTATGAAAATTGTAATAATAAAATAGCGTGGCTATTGGGTAACAAAGCAGCTAATATTTCGCATTATTTCCCATAATATTTTCCCATAATATATTTCATTAATATTCAGTGGAAATATTTAGCGAAATATTTTTAGTGCAACAACAAAATCTGATTTTGTGGCACAACAGATTTTAATGCGATTTTCTATTCAATTTATATGAATTTTCTCTGTCAATTGCATTCAATTTTTCCCATTACTCTTGCCAAAAATATTTACAAAATTAATTTGCCAGAACCAACAACTGTTTAACAAAAATAGTTTTGATTTGTTATTTATTTCTGTTGGTTTTGTGTAATTTTTTGGCAACATAACCAGAGGGCAAGTCTCACATGGCGTATGAGCAATTAAGGGATTACATCGACTGACTGCCAATTAATGTGGAAATTATTTATTCAGCTGTGAAATGTTCTGCGGCTCATTATTGGCTTTCGGGGCGCTTAAATTGCATTTACATTTCCCGCTGACCGCACAGAATGTTATTTTACGGCTAATTGATCGGAGAAGAGAAAATACTCAGTAGTAGATGGAACTTTGGGAATTTAATGCTTTAAGTTGTGGCTACCCCGCTCTCGGTGTGGGGGGAGACTGCTCCCCAGTGCCGCTGTGCCCCCTAATCACCGGGGGAAACATGTGCTGACCACTGAACCATCCAGAATTTATGCACTGCACCGGGTGCCCAGCCGGAAGGGGCGGGGGGAGGGGAGGCACCGGAAACTAACTGCGCGCTTTTCTGGTTTTCTGGTTTAGGCAAATGGAATATTTAATTAAAACATTCGCAGACAACACCAGACCAAAGCAGCGGGTACCGGGCACCAGTTGGCACCTGCAACCCAGGTGGAGTACTCGCAATTTGCGGTTCAAACGAACATGGGTCTGGGGCGGAGTGTCCATCTGCATTCCGCCCCTTTCGAAAAATTTGTTATTGCATTTATGGATACACGTGTGTATGTGCAGGAACAGGGGCAATAACATTTAAATTTTATGCTGGCTAGGCTTTCAACGCCTTGCAAGCCATGACGACAAGGAGGAGGATGATGATGGCGGTGATGACGGTGATGGCAATGATGATGATAGCGATGATGTTGCCTAAGACGACTCTTTGGTACAATAAAAATGTGACCATAAAATTATATTGTCCAGGCCGGGGCAGCGGCAGCTTGCCCCTGACTTGAACTCGGACTTGCCACCAATCCAGACAATCCCCTTCTTGCTTAGGCCTCATCGTGTGTGTGTGTGTGTGAGTGCTTGTATTTTTATTATGCTAATAATGGTCTGAATGCCAGGCCTTTTACTGCCAGCCCAGCCAGAGCTTCGACATCGACTTTACTCCGAGTGCGGTGTGGCTTGCCCCCGAAAGTAGGCAGTGGCTGGGGCTGGGTCTCGGGAAGGGGCAGCGGTGAAATCACGGCCAAGTGGCTGCTGACTCAAGCTCTTTTACTACAGTTTAATAAAGCCGCATCCAAATTTATGGTCATTTAAATGTATATACGCACATATTCTTTTATTATTTATAGCCGAACAGCTGCTTCACAGATTTAGGCTGAAATGCGAATAAATATGAGTGGCTTTCTGAAATATTTCGAGGGCCCAGAGATGATAATGTGTCAGTTGGCTTAGGTGGGATTTGCTTGGGCGAGAGGGATGAAACCTTCTCCCAAAACGTTATTCATAGGGAAAGATGGAGGACCTCGACAGCGAGAGTTATCCTTCAGTGGAAGACCTCTCCTAAACAAGATCTGGCAAACACGCAGTAGTTGGTTTACCTTGTACAGAATATCGCTGTCTTGAATTCAAAACATGGCAATGTAAACCCAATCAGCGTACCAAATGTGCTTAATTATTCGAATGGAGCGCTCTACCATTGCCACTAAGCCAACGCGTTGTTGAGTCAAGCGTTTGACGTCATTTGTATTAACAGTTAATTTCAATAATGACGCCCACCCGATCCCCACACACACAAACGCACACACGCACACGTGATGCCAAGGAGTCGGCATCCTGTTTCTCTAATGAAGTCCTAATGCCTTTGCCGGGCTTTCATGTTGTGGCACAGCCAGTCTGACAGCCGCCCGACAAGTACACGTGTCAACACCGGGGGCGGGGCGGGGCCGGGTGGCTGTACGGAGCCGCATCGCGGTGTGGGTGGTGTGGTACGGGGCGTGGCGTGGCGCCACAGCCAAACATGTCAAGATTTATGTCTTGGCTCATTAGGAAGCTAATTTGTCATGTGTTCTGCGCTGCATTGAGCGTGTAAGCCGGCGAGACTTTAAATTTTTCAACACTTTAATTGAAAATCTCCCTTGCATTCCACCGCCCACCCATCCGCAGCGGCGGGAAGGGAAACCCTCGCTCGAAGGAAAATGGCGGGGCGGGCGGGGCATCAAATAAGATGCCCAAATTGCCAAACTTTGTTTGCCAGCAATGCAGGGATTAACTGTATTTAACTGCCAGGCAGCAGGAGCTGAAAGAAAAAAGCAGTACTAGAACCCGCACCGGGATAGCCGAAAATTCCACTTGGCTAATTTATGGGGGGACCACCCGGGCACGCCCTTACCCCTTTCGCTTTCGACAGAAAAGAAGGAAGAAAAGCGAAAGGAAAACGGAGTGGAAATCGGGGTCTTAGCAGTGCATAAATCTTAAACCGCAAGGAATGAAGCGACCGTAAAGCGGATTACTTTTCCGTGCAGTGAAACAATTTATTTTATTACGATTTCTCTGGCCCAGGCGTATTTTTTGTTCGTTCATTTCCCCTTCCTGGTTCCCTGGTGTCCTGGTGTCCCTCCGGGTCGTAGGCGTGTCTGCGTTGACAGTTTTAAAACAAAAGTTGTCTACTTTGCAGTTTGCTTAAATATTCAGAGTACTCGTCTCAGTCCCGGGAACATTTCCCGACTGCATCCTGACTGTTTCACCCGGTTGCAGTCGGCAGTGGAAAAGTTTCCGTGCAACTTTTGTTTGTTCAGCTGGAAAAGGGCGTCTAATTGCTTTGGCTATGCGAATTTCACATCATCGGTAGTCGGTATTAAGCGTGAGCCGAGAGTGAACTATGGGGTAAACAGACGTGGTTAAGGGTCGAAAGAGTCGGCTGAGGCAGAACGGGAGTGAGAAACTAATAAATCGAATATCTGTTCTGCTTAAGCTCGAATAAAAATAAAACCAGTCTGAGTGATGTCCTACTTTATTTTATACTTATTCTTAGGTTCGCAGCATGGTAATTTTTGGACACACAATGGCTGTTGCGGCTTACACCAGCAGCATGGACTTTTAAAGCAGATCCCGCAGGAGCTAGTGCAGAGACTAGAGCTCCAAAAAGCACCAGAGTAGGCCAGAAGTTCAAGGTTAATGACTCGTATCTGCTAAACGTTTCGAAACAGTAAAATACCCCCAAGTGCATGGACAATTTCATTAGCCACATACCCAACTAGGTATACCTGTTCTACGGACAGTCACCGTCCGCTCAACACTCCAAACAGACTCTTCCAGAAACTGCAAATGTGATATGACATGATATGTGCTGAGAACAATCGAACAGGGATAGTTTATCCAGAGGATACGCATCTCAAGGTTATCTCGCTTGTGTGTTTGCCTCATGCTGATTGCTTTCTTATGTCTGGCTCCTCCTCCTGCTCCTCCCCTGAACCCACCAACTGTTGGCATTCGACTTCAGCATTCGACTCAGACTAAAGACTTCACGGACCAGACCACGCCAGAATCCTCATGACTTACAACAGGATGGCACGCACTGCCACAGGGGCAGAGCCACGAAGGGGAAGGAATGGATAGGGGAAAACATTGGCAATTGTGATATCTTTTAGCAGAAACGACGTGTCGACAGGCAGACAACGGAGCGATAAGATATGCCCCATCTATTCAGTCAAAGCACCAAAAGAGAGCCAAAATATCAACCTGTCTTTGGGCTTCAGGTGCTTTGGTGCCAAGCTGAGAAAAATGTACGCTAATCTGCTGGCAACACGCCACAGAGTTGCAAGTTCCTTTGGCCAACAATTCATTAGCATTAGCCGACCGGCCGGAGGGGCAGAGACACGGACGCGGACACGGACACGGACATGTGTTGTGACGCTGCGGACAATGCAAATGCGAATGCGAATACGATGGCGATGCCACGGCGAGAAGCATTTGAACAAGCGCATAATTGCCAGGGAATTTACGATAATGTTTTAAATTAAAAAGGATGTTCGCCCAGACATCCCGACCATCCTCTCTGTCCCATCCATTCATTTTTTGTGTGTGTGTCGAGTGCCACGGAGGAGTGGAGTGGAGTGGAGTCGAGTCGCCTCGCTGGAGTTGGAGTTGAGTTGGCATTAAAACATCTTGACGCAATTTCTGCGATAAGTCGACAGCAACGAGCCAACGAGAGAACCCAAGGCAGAAATAATGGCTGGATTATGTACGAGCCATGTCGCTGTTGTTGCTGTTGCTTCATGGCTCATGGCTCATGGCTCATGGCTCCCCAGCTCCACGGCTCCACGGCCCTGGCCATGGTCATGGCCAGCTCATGTCTACAGCAAAAGATCATGTCGAGAGCGAGCATGGCCGGGATAAATCAAGGCCCAGAGCAGGCCTGGGCCAACGCTTTTGTGAGCCTGTGTGCCCCAGCCTAAAAGGTGTTAAAACTATTTTTGTAAATTTAATGTGCGATAAAAGAAATGAAAATTCAGCAGGTTGCAGGAGACGAGAGGCGCGCTGCAGAAAGCCATCTCAAAAACGTGACGAATGCACTGCGAGATGTATCTGCCGTTTAAGCCAACATTTGACCGGCGTCCTGGTGGGAAAGCGTTGACTTTTGGCCCGGCGCGGCCCGGCCCGGTCCGGACCGGCCGGAAATGCGAAATGCAAAAAGCGATTTCTGGAGCATTTAATGTCCGTCGTTAAATTAGAAGTTAGCCAAAGCAATTTGCTACCTGCAGCTCGGTGGCAGGTGGCGGATGCAACCGGGCGGCCACCCAGGGCAGGAGCATCGTCGCTGGCCATTAACATTGTGTTGGCCTAATGAGCCATTCGCCATAAATGGCCAAAAACATTGTGCTCCAAAGCAGCTTGTAAAATTAGAAAGCAATTTCAATTGCCCGCTCAAGTATTTCCTCAACATCCGAGGGGCCGGGAGGGCGCCAGGCGCTTGCAGCCACGATGGGAATGTTAATGCTTATGTTGTCTTAAATGTTGTGGGCCCGGCCGAAAAGCACTTATGCTAATCATGGCCATTAACAGTTGAACTTGGCAACGCAACCAGTTTGTGTGTGTGTTTGTGTGTGTGCTTGTGTGTGAGTGTGTTTGAAACTGCAAATCGCTGGCCCTGGCGAGGCATCCATCAAGCTCTGTCTGATCCAGAGCCAGACAGACGAAACACAGACCTGTCGCCCCTGTCGGCTTGTCGCCAAGATCGGTGTGGACGTGGACATGGAGGACGGTTCTATCAGATGCTTCACGGGGCAGAACCGTTAGTGGCAGTTGATCCAGTTTGTGTGGTGGTGCGACTCCTCCTCCTCCCCATTCCGCTGCTCCTGCTGCTCCTGCTGCTCCCTTGGCATGTTCAATGTTAATTTAAATTAGAAAGCAACGGCTCTTTATTATTATGGCTTAATCGCATTGCATCACCATTAAGCAAGCTTGTTGCTGGTTTTCGCCGTTTTTGTGGCTGGAACAACGATTTACACCGTCATCGGCCTAATGGCATAAGAGGTGTTTGGGAATCAATTAAGTTCGAGGACAGGAAGAGCTTCAAACTTAAAAGCATATCAAAGAGGAGGCCTCAGGGAAATTCCCCATTGAAATATGAGGCCCAGACGTTCATCAGATAAACCCAAGCGGATCTGGCCATGTAGCAAGGGCATATACGAGTGTATCCGAGTTTGTATTATATATCAACAGAAAGAGACTCTTCTCCACTGACGGCTTAAGCTGACAGAAGAACCGAACTCGATATTGGTAAATGGGCTTGGCGTAGGGATCCGTGGCGTTGTGGCGGCCTAAGCTGGCCAAGGATGTGGGGCTCTAGATAAGGATATTGATTGCAGCTTTTCTCCACGCATCTGGCAACGCTGCAACCTGCTGCCTCTTCCTCTTCCTCTGCTCTCATTAAGCCTCATGCCCAAGAGCAGATATTACATTCTAACCAACACAAAAGCGAAAAAAAAACTTGCACTTCCAGTAGAAGAACTGGCAGAAGATGCACGCAACAAAGCAAGGGGAAAAATGAAATAAAAAACTCGTTGGCCAACCTGGTCGACTCCCGACTCCCGGCTCCCGACTCCCCTCGACCGGGCCAGCAGCCCATCCCAGCCCATTCCATTCCATCTCGGCGAATCGGTTGCCCGGCCAGTGCAAAAAGCAAGCTCAACGCGAGCAGAACTCCAGCCCGATCACGGATCGCAGAGCGAGGGAACCAGCCAGCCTGCCAGACTTGGGCCTGCGAATGCGAATGGGATCGAGTGCGGTTGAAATCTCAGCTTTCGCGATGTGTAAGAGATACGTTTCGGTGTGGCGTAAAGAAGGCATTAAAATCGCTTGCCAAGCTGACAAAACGGCAATAAATTAAGCCGAAAAACCGCCGCGGGTCGCATAAAAAGCCAAAACCCCAACAAACACAGGGAAAACGAAGAAATTTCGCAGCTTGCAGTTTACACGGTTGCAGTTTTCGAAAGGTAACCGAGGTAGCTGCAACAGCAAGAGCAACAGCAACAGCACCGGCGGCCAGGAAGACCAGTCTTCTAAGCACTCTTCTGGCCGGTCTTCCTTCTTCTGGCTTCGGTTTCCTTGGGTCGTTGGCTGCCACTGCCAGTGCGACGGCGACTGCGTGTTGGGAGAATGGGAAACGCGCCGCCACCGATGCCAATGCCGATGCCGCCGCCGAGGCCTAGGACTATTATTAGTTTTGCTCACCTGCGGTAATTAAAGCGTGAAAATCACTCTTTAAATTCTCATAAATTCGTGCTCTAAACGCAACATTCCAAGGATCCGAGGGTGCAACTTTGTTTTGTCACAGTGCCTGTGCGAGAGTGTGTGTGTATCTGTGTGCGTGCTTGCAACATTTGTAATGCGTTTTCAATTATAGACTAGACGCGCGACGCAAACCAACTGGGATTACGCCGACTGCTGAGAACGGAGTAGGTAAGTGCCTGGGCCGTGGCCGGGGCCAGGGCCGGAGCCGGAGCCATGTTAATGGCTTGGGGGCGTGGCCGGCAATTGCCTCAGCGACTGTCAATTGATTTTAATTTAAGCCGCGGCGATTCGCCTTAAATTGCCAATTATATTTAGTCGCTAGATATACGATAAAAGCCGATCCGAGCCGAGAGCCAAAACGAAACTGAACTAAGCCAACAATTTGGCGAGCGTTTTCCTGTGCACAGCCTTTTTCCTTTTGTGCCTTTTCGTATTGTAAATAAACGGGTAATTGGCGGACAACAGACAACTGTGATTTAATCGCAGCCCCGTCTGAGACGGAGACCAGAAATGCCAACACTTTGGCAATGCCCCAATCCCCAATCCCCAGTCCCCAGTCCCCAGCCTCCAGGCTCCAGACTATCCCATCCCCATCCCATACAACACCGATCCGTTCCGCTCCGCTCCGTTCTCCCTTACACTTGCTCATTAAAAGCGCGCCACACTGACCTCAAAGAGCTTAACTTATTCGCTCTGCCTCTCTCCCTCTCTCTTTACGGCCGGACCAGGACCAAAACAATACAGAAACAAGTGAGAGGGGATAGCTTGCGGGCCGATGGCTTTGATACCCTTTCAGATCCATCTTTCCCTTGGAAGATATGGTCGATCAAATCATATGATTGTAATGAACTATGAAGAAAATCTCTAAGTAACAGCTGTACCCCCCCAAATATAGTAATCCGATCCTCGCAGCTCCAACCTCTATAATGTGAATGTGTATATTACATATTGTTGGCTATATCCCATTGTGTTTCCCTGCTGATCAAGAATTTATATACCTGCTTCCTCTTCTGACGGGGCAAGCCTCTGCTAAAAGTCATAATACCCTCTGCAAGGGTATCAAAAGAATTAAAATAAATTGCAAAAACAAACGAAATCGAGGTAGAAACAATGGGAGAGTCCGTGTGGAGTGTGCAGGGTGCAGGGGGTAGGGGGCAGGGGGCCGGGGGGCTGAAACAGCGAAGAGTTAACAACTTAATTGGATTTGCATGTAATTTTACTGTCCAGATTGAAAAAATCGACAGTTGTTGGCAGTTTGTTTGCCGGCCAGCATCGGAGATAAGCGCAAACGAGGGCCAAAAGGATACCAGGCAGGGGCGAAAAAAGTCGCACACAAAACGCACTCAAAACGCTGGCAAAACGCTTGCAAAACGCAGCCAATTTGGCTTAACTTTTTTCGTTTGTTCATTGACAAATTAAGCAGCTTTCCATACAGTTTGCTTAAGTTAGTTGTAGACCAATCAAGTGGGGGGAGTGGGGGTAGCCGGTGGGCGGCAGTTAACAGGCTTTTCCACCAAGTGGAAATCCAGTCTTGCCGGTTTATCGCCTTTGGTGTCCACTGTGCTGCCGAGTAATGCCATTTGGCATAAATTATATCTTTGGCGCTTAGCCAAATGGACAGCTTCTGACCAGAAGTGACACTAAAGCCAATGTCCACTGTAGTCTGGCTTGAACAACAGCCTCGCCCTACCCAACGCCCGCTCGTATCCCCGACCACACGTCAAGCGGCACTCAAAGCGCCTTCGATTTCAATTATCGCTTCGCTTAGCATTTTCCTGGCCAAATATTTAAGCAACCGATAAGTGTTATTTTCGCGTCTTGGCTTCCCTGATAATTCCCATTTCTGGGCCGCTGACAGGCCATAAAGTTTGGCTGCAGAAGCTGCCACCATTTGTCGCTGTAAATGCGATTTAAAGTGGATTTTTCGGGCGATTTTCGACTGTCGCTTACCGTGAGGCTTAGCAGGTAAAAACTTCGCGAGGGCTGTTCTCAAAGTTCACCTTGCACCTTAAGCGTATTGAAGCCTCTAGAAATTGGTAGATGTAGATTCTCTCTGCCTTTGATCTGGACAAAATCCTAAAAATACCTCTGATCTTTCCCAAACTCTCAAATCAACTCTCTCTCTCCCTTTAAGCCTTTTGCTTTGACAGTGACCAAACTTCTTATCGTCGGGGCTCGAAAATTAAACATGTCAGCGCTTTAAGAGAGGCCTGATAAGCCTCGCATCCACTCCCGACTGGGGACAGTCCTGTTGCGTCTCGAGGTCTCCTGGCCCTGCCTCGACTCAGGGGATCAGGGATTACGCAATCGGAGCCTCGCCGCGCCTTATATGGCATGTCCATTGATGTGGTCCATAAATTTGACTGCCTTTTTGATTATTTCTATAAAAATAAATACTCATAAGCAGTTCATAAGTCGCTGGGGCCTTTTGTTTCTGCTTCTAGCTGGCTTTCGGTTGCGGGCCTTGTTAGGCCCAGAGTTTTTTTGAGTTGAGTTGAGTCGAGTCGAGTCGAGTGTGCATGTGCCATAAATTAACGTCAATTGGCGGCAGGGCATATACAGATACAGATAGAGGCTCGGGAGCAGACTCAGACACAGATACAGACGCAGATGCGGACGCAGTTGCAGCGGTGGAAAAGTGCAGCCAAGCCAGGCCGGGCAGGCAGGCGGGCAGGCAGGCAGGCAGGCAGGGCCGCCAGTAAGCGGCGGCGCATGCGCCCATAAATCTCTTTTTTTTGGCTATGGAACGGCGGCGGCGGTCAGCAGAGTTCATGTATTCATTTCTGACAAGCCTACATTCGAGTGGAGAAGTACGTGTATGTGTATGTGTATGTGTATGTGTATGTGTGCATTCAAATTGTGAAATTAAAGTGGAAATTGGCAACAGGAAACATAAAGCAGAGAAGCCACAGGCCAGGGGCCAATTTATCGGCATTGTTTCCACATCTCTGGCTCATTTTGATTGAATTCAAATCGCAATTGGCCAAGACAAAGGAATGCTTCGCAGCTCTCAGCCTGCCCGGTGGAATGTCACAGTCATTTCGGGTCTGGCTCTGAGCTCTCTGTCTCTCTGGCTCTCTGGCTCTCAGCTGCGAGGCGAACAAGTGGGCCCATCTGTGTCGGGGACCCTGTAAAATGTTCATCAAATGAACGCTTAAGCGGTCCGGCCCCGTCCAAGTCCCCACTCTCGCACACAATGCAACATTTAAACAAACAGAGGGATCCACCAGCAGCAGAAAAGAAAAGGAAAGAAAAAACCCAGAGACCCAACCAACTGCAGCGTTAGCCGTAGAGAACCCAATTTAAGATGTTGTTCTGGAGCCGAGGCTGTCGGTTCTGGTTTTTGTTCATCTGCAATTTTTCACATGCCTCGTCAGATACGTCATTGTCAAGTGCGCAAGCGGCGGGTCTAATGAAAGTAACGACTGGCAACGGCAACAACAGCGGCAGCGGCAGCGACAGCGACAGCGGCTGGGTGCAGTCTTGGGTTCTTAGATCCGTCCATGGTATGCGTCGGACCTGGCGGAGACGCGGTCATGGCGGCCCATGAAGTAGATGACATCCTCCGATCTAACTAAGAACAGGAACGGGCTCGTGGCGCAATCGAATGTGTGGCTTGTGTTGAAGAAGCGCAATGGATTGACGGGCTCTGTTGGCGGGAAGGCAGGACGGGTTGAGCTAACATCATTATGGTAATCGCTGGAGCAAAGGGCAGGCGATCGTGGCACGAACCTGCGAATGGGGACTGGGAATAGCCACCTTGAGCGTGGATACGCATGCTGATCCGCTGCACGAACCGTTTGATGCGCGTGGTTTGGTTGTTGAACGCGCCTTGGTGCGGCAGCTTCGCGTCGAACAGCCAGCTCATCTAAAGGACGGGACCAAGCTATCAAGCTTATTCCAGGTGTTGCAGGAGCTACAGCCACTCACCTCCTTCATGAAGCGTTCCATGGTAACCTTGGCGAAAAACTGCAGGTTGGGCAGGCGCACAGAAACGCTTCTGAGGCTCAACTGCTTGGACAGATTCCGATAGCTGCGCTGGTCCGGACCCAGCAGCAGTGCCTCCAGATTTTCCAGCGACATTCTGGGTCCAGGCATCAGCAGCAGCAGCGTGAGGAGACCACGGCTGCTCTCAGTTTCGAGCGGCAGCTCCAGGCCCATGCACGGAACACGCTTCCAACCCACCAGCAGCCTTTCCGCGAAGCGGAATCGGCCTTGGGCATAGCTGAACTTCCCCACGGAACGGAACTGCTCGTCCAGATAGGCATGGAACTTGATACCGTTGTAGAGCTGCAGGTCGGGCATTGCGATGCCCAGCTCTTGCAGCAGAGCATTGTGCCTGGACAGGACCTCAATGTTGAAGTACTCCCACACACTCTTGTGGAAGCTGCTGGCAATCTCGTCGCCGTCGTAGATGAAGAAGTTGCGGACCAGTATGTCTGCGCCTAGCTCGGCGAAGTCCTTCGCAAAGAAGCTCAGTACGTTGCTGGGGGCAATGTAGCCGGTTATCAGTTCGACAGTCACTTGGCGGAAGCGGACCGGCAATGGGCCCGCTAGGAGCTCCGCAACTGAACTTGGCACAAAAAAGTTGCCGTCGATCAGGCACAGGTCCTCGGCCAGCATACGCAGGTGGTCCTGGCAGGTGAAGTTGTAGAACGCGACCAGAAGCTTTTGCAGCGAAGCCGGCGAGAAGAGCACCACAGGCTGCGCCGGTGGTTCCGGTGGCACCGGTCGAAGCAGACTGAAAAACAAATTATTCGCAAAGACATCCCGGGAATGCGGACTGGGCTGGATGACGATGCCCGCCTCGGCTCCACAGTAGAAGGCACTCAAGAGCAGGACAATGGTGTTGCCTGAATAGGAGGTGGTCGGAGGAATCAGGGCAGAGGCAAAGGGTATCAATTAGTGAAAGCTCACCCAACTTCATGTTGAAACTGCTTTGGCACCCTTTCATCTCGGCAAATTGATGGGATATTACTTCAATGAAACATACAAACGTACGTCAGAATGAGGGCTATAATGTGTTCTAAAACAACAACAAACAATTTAAATCAGGTTGGTTATGGCCATATGCTAACTGACTAACAGCAAACACAGAGATAGCCTTATGGGAAAAGCATGTAGTTAGGACGAGAGAAATACATGTGCCATTTTGTCCTTCCAGTTGAGCTGGGGCCGCAGTGCTGCTCCACCTGCTGATTATTACACTTCTTAGATCCAATTTTGCTGGCTTGCTGGGTTTGAGTGTTGGAAAACGTCCTTCTGTCATAACCAGTGCCTCGGTTCTTCGACTTACAGCCGGGAGACGTCTGCAAACACTATTTTTGCTCGCTGCCTCTCATGGCAATTATCATACAACGATTAAAAAGCTATTGAGAAACCAAAGCTTAAAGCAAAGCTCAGAAATGTATCCACAAATATACAATACCTTCCAACACTGCCTAAATTCGGATTATTTTATACATTCAAGTCGGTATATGCAAAGATACCAATTCATAAATACTAAAATTTATCTGCTGCAGCAGCTCAACAATTTTCGAAATTTCTCTAATAACTTTGCTTATTTTAATACCCGAACAACGAAATCTGTGAAATTTTTGATGCATGTTGATGCCTCTGAGCAACGCTTCCAACGCTTATGCAACAACACATGCCACCAAAGAGGATTATCCGTCCCACATGCGATACGCAAAAAAGTGTGGAGGAGAGTTGGAAAAGCCGGGCGGGGGAAACTTTTTGGCTTTTGTGGAAAATTTCCGAATTTATATGCAAGTTCATAAACAAAGCACTAAAAAGGATTTAAGTTTGGCAAGCAACAATGGGCCACAATGATGCCATAAGCAATAAACAGCCAAGTTTCGGGGGAAGCCGGAAAATTGTTTTTGGCAAACAGGGGCAGCCAAATCGGTGGCACCAGTCCTTCTGCTGCCTCCGCAAGCCGCAAAGCTGCACACAAAACTATGCCGCACACACTCGACTCCACTCCAGTCCACTCCACTCGACTCCAACTCTACTCGATTCGAGTGGAGCCTTGGGGGGAAAGTTGGAAAGTGCCGGGGATTTGTTGCAGCCAAAAAGTTTCACTGTCTGTGTGTGAAATTAATTGTTCGCTGCCTCCGACTCGACTCGGCTCGGCTCGACTCGACTCGAATCTCTTCTCTGCAGCCATTTTTAAGCCAAAACAAAGCTATCACTTACACGCCGGGCAGGGATTAGTCCAAGTATCCATGGAGACGAGGACGAGCCAGCCGAAATTCAATTAGGCGCCATGACGTGCCACATTCGAAGGGGCAGGATGGTGGTGCGAGGAAGTTTGCTGTGGCAATAAAACACAATGCAGATAATTTGGCGCTTTTTCAATTCTTTCTTGGAAGCCAAAGGCGCTGTAATTTGCCACATAAGTCACAGAGTCAACAAAAGTCGCTGGAACGGAGAAGGAGGAGGCAGAAGACGACCAGGTCCAAGCCAAACTTGAAGTCCAAGTCCAAGTCCAGACGGCCACAACCAACAACTCAATTCTTCCTCTCTCCGCCAGCCAAGACCACATCAGACACTGACACTGACCTCTTTGCTCTCTGTCCCCTCCCTCGTGCCATTGGTACCGCATGAAGGGGGATAGAGGCGTGGCTGCTGCATGTGCCACACCCCAGTGGAAGACCCAGAACACGCAAGGCACTCCGATCCACTCTCCACTTCACTTTCAGCTGCTAGTCGTCGCATTCGACTAACAAGATTAAAGTTGAAATTGTAAATTGCTTCTTAGTCTAATTACGATATGTTGTTACTGTTGCTGATCACCGTGATCATCAAGAAGCAGCCACGGACGCATGGAGCGGGAGATCGAGAGCTCCATTCTTCACCCTCCTCTGGGGGGCCGGGTCCTAATCGACCATCTTGTTCTGGCTGCTCTGGCTGCTCTGGCTAGCTGTTGGTTGTGGCTGCTGTTGTTACCCGTTCATTTTCGTACTTTAATTACAAACAACTAAACGGAGTACAAGACTC
Organism: Drosophila lowei; assembly: GCA_008121275.1. Lineage (NCBI taxonomy): Eukaryota > Metazoa > Arthropoda > Insecta > Diptera > Drosophilidae > Drosophila > Drosophila lowei. The sequence goes on from CM017778.1 coordinate 4,923,372, forward strand.
CGTGGAGGCAATTACCCCCGCCGACAAGTCGCGGTGCAAGAAGCTCACAACTGTGGCAGTTTGCTTTATTAAAAAATTCTAATCATTTCTGCAGATTTACATGGAGATAAGGAATTTCGATTGTTGGAATGCCCTGCTCCTAGAGGGATGGGAAATGGCGGCGTATCAAGAAGGGAGCCTGAGCATGGCATCGATCGAGCAAAGTGAAAGGCAGGAGAGTCGCTAAGGTAATCCAGGAATAAAGGAAAAATCCAGAGATATAGGAACATTTTGTCAAGCGATTCAGAGAAGCCTCCTGCCCTCTCGCACTCGGGGGCTATGGCATTTGCATGTAAATCTCTGAATTGTGTGCCGGCACATTTCTCAAACGTCAAACGGGGCTTTCTGCACTTTTCACATTCAAGTTATGAGTCTCTGCCACCGAACCGAACCCTAATCGAGCCCATACAACGGTAATTGCACTCGCAGATAAATATCACTGTTAGAAGCCCACACGACGACGGACTCTGTGGCTGCCTCTGGACTCGGATTCGGAGTCGGACTCGGACTCGGTCTCGGAGTCTGTGGCAACATTGAAGTTGTTTGCTTAGTTGCAAGAGGAGAACACACATACAAAAAAGTGGTCAGTGGCCGAATGGAAATGGTAAGACGAGTCCCAGATAGACTGGTTGCCAAGTCTCTCTCTCTCTCTCTCTCTGTCTCTGTCTCTGTCTCTCTCACTCTATCTATATATCTGCACTTCCCTGTCTCTGTCTAGCTGTGTTGGCGAAAGCCAGAGCAGAGGAGGAAGCAGCCCAGGCAAAGATGCTTTATTAATTTTAACCGTTTGCTGCGTGCCAGGCAGCCTTCTCCGCTGCCCCCATCCCAACCCATCCCATCCCATCGCTACCCATCGATGGGGCAGGAGGATTTCGTTGCCAGGGGTACCGTACCGAGAGCCGACTGTTGTCGTGAGACAAGTTTATTTGGCTCAGTGCCGTGTTGACGTTTAATAAATTTACGAATTGTGGCCGTGCGCGGCATGTGGCCAAGACATTGGCATTGGCATTGGCCATGGGATGGCGATTGGCATTGGGATTGGGATTGGACGATTGGACGATGGGAGGATGGGAGGATGGAAATGCCGCATTGGCAGTTAGACAAAGTACGTGCTCCTTGCAACTGCAACAGCCACTGAGACAGCAGCCCCAATACCAGCCGCAGCTCCCCGGCAGCTCTTGTGGCTTACAGTGGCCTCATCAATCTTGACCAGAGACCCAGCACCAGGGCTCGCCGGGCATCCAGTTGCTGGCGTTTTTAATGTGCCACATCAATCCCGGCATTAAGAGCAACAGCGAAATCCAAATCCTGCCGTCCGGTTAGAACTTTTAATTTCTCTTAAATAGAGACACACTCAGCCCACTCAAGTGACAGAAAGAAAGGGGGCGGCGGAGGAGCAGCATACAGCATTCTGCTGTAATTAAAATCTTGAGTTCACTAAAAAAGGCGACGTCGTTTCGCTTTTAAGAGCCCTTCGAGTGCTTCCAATGCTGGAGCTGTAAGAGAGGAGCTGCAACAATCAAAAGATAAACTGCCGCCGCCAGTGGAGTCGCCGTGGTAGTGGCAGTGGCAGAGGTAGTGGCAGAGGTGGTGGTGGTGGTGGTGGTGGCAGGGACTCCAAGCACCAAGCAACGTGCAACGAGCACCGAGCACTGAGCTCTGAGGCCAGCTATGGAGTCGCCACTGCTCCGTCCTGTTCCGTTCCGTTCCTCCTGCTGTTGCATTCATTGAAGTCCATTTAGACTGCAATTAAAAAACTCACAACTTATACGCGGGTTGCAGATAAAGGTACGGCAAAAGGCTTCAAGTTCACTTAGCTTTGGCATAAATGTGAGGCTTCCAGCTAAGGAATGCTCCAGCCGAACCCAGCTATCTATCTCTGCGTCCATGTATCTGCCCCTCTGCCAGTATCGCCAGTGAGTATCTGAATGCGTCTCTGGCTTTGTGTGTGTGTGCATTGGGTGTACTAAGTATCTTGGCAACCTGTTCCTGAACTTCAGATACTTCGTCTGTCAGTGCGGCTAAGTAAAAAAAGTGAATTAAGTGAATAAGAAAAACATGTTTGAGAAAAATTGTGCGAATGCTTTAAATAATTAAGTAGGTGGACAGACAGAGACCGAGAAAGAGACGCAGACAGAAAGAAACAGGGGCACTCGTGGAAAGTACAGACAATGTCATGAGCTAAGCTTTGACATAGCTCTGGGGGTTAGGCATACGATACGTAATTCCTGCTAATGAGAAGTCCACTCGCAGAGAGAATCTTGCATATGTAAGTAATGTTAATGAGAAGCGAATAGAAGGGGTCACAGCTGCTCGAAATGTCCAGGAAGCCCAAGAATGTGGATTAGAATGGATAGGGGAAGAAGTAGATTATTTTAAGGGAATGCCAAATGAGTAGATAGTCTTAAGGAACTAACCTTGGTCTCCTATCTATAAAGTAAGCACCACCGATATTTGGATCAAATATACCTGTATTTGCCTTCCTGTTTCTGCTTCAGTTTTCTTCTCAGTCCCATTCTCTCCCATTGTTCTTCTCTGAGAAGCGCATCGGGAATTCGACGTGAACTTCCCACACATTTAGCATAACACATGCGGCTCAATCGATCACTGACTGACGATCTGTATCTGTTCCATCTGGCTGGTCCCTGACGCCTCTCCCCCGCCGAACACTCAACACGTTCTGCGGTTCACAGCGGACTCGGACTCGAAGAAGACAAATGGCAGAAGCTTCTGTGGCTGACAAGCATCTTTGAGGCAGCTCGGCACATCCTGTCCCAGGCCTCGCTTGGGCCAGTTCACAGCCAGTTCTTAGCTCTCAGTTCTCAGTTCAATCCTCTCTCCTCTCTCCACTCTCCACTCTCCACTCAAATCCCAATAAACCAAAAATTGTGCAAAGAGAAAAGTATTTTTATTTAACAGCTTATGGGGGGAAAAGTTTCTGGCTTCATAAGGTCGTTTGTCGCACATGTTTACTTGCACTTGCAGTGGCCATAAATTAGATTGAAAACGGAATCAGAACCGAGTGCGGTCCCTGTCCCTGTCTCTGGCCCTGTCCCTGTCCTGGCCCTGGCTCTGGACCTCTATCGAAACCGACAACAAATCAATTTTTGTGCCATTGCAGCAGAAAATGCCACCCCTCACATGTTTTGGGCGATCGGGGAGGGGACTCTTTCATAGTTTTCAATTTTCCCATCATTGACGAACAGGCAAAAGGCGAGCTCGATTCGGTATCCCAGCCCGAACAGCTGGACATGGACGAGGTCGAGGACGAGGACGAGGACACGGACATGTCCATGGACACAATCTGTGCGGCATTTCTATGGGGTTTACGATGGGGGCCTGGGGAGACGGTTGGAACTGTTTAGATGGCCAGTAAAAATGCCATTTCCGCTTGTTGCCGTAAAAACTTTTGCCAAAAGTATTCCGCTCATAAAATTGCGCCTGACACATGCGAACAAAGTGTTGACTCCTGTGAGAGGAGGGTCGAGAACTAGGACTGAGAGTACATCCCAGCTTCGAACTCCGGCAATCGTTATTACTGTTTAATAGAAGACGGCTTTTATGACGGGTTGGATGGGAGCATTTGCCCTGAACGTTTTTCACACATTCATTAATTTACTGTGCCAGCGGGGGAGGGCACTGAACTGAATGGAGCTGGGAGCTAGGCTGGAAATAAAAGTTGGCCATCGGAATAAAAGTCGCCAATCTGCAGGGGCAATTTCAATTTCAAATTCGTCAGACTGTCGCAAATTCCACCCTCTCTAGTCACCCCATAAAGGAATAAGGCACAGGGCTATCCAGAGGAAGGCCAAAGGAGAACGAAAGAAAAAATCATTCAAATCCATTGGGGTAAGGGCACCTTTAGCTTCGGCTCGAGGGTAAGTCCGCCCGGCAGGCTTCACCTTCATCAGCGAGCGCCAGCGCCAGCGCCTGTGCCGCTAAGTATGGTCGTCTTCTATTCATAGCCGGGACCCTGCTCGAAGGATATATCCACACGTAATTGGGCAACGGCGCGTAACGCATGCACATTTATAAGAATTGCAAATAACTTTAAGCAAAGTTGTCAAGCGTCTCCCTCACACCAGTGCGCCGCAGTCCGCGGAACTGTGCCCTGGCCACAAGATATCCTGGGTCCCAGGCTCTGGCCCCTTCCGCTCTTCAGGTTGGCCGTGTGCGGTTTTCTGGGGGCTGGGGCAGCCGCAAGGACGACACTTGCCGAGGACACTAGCCATCGTAAATGGCCAACTCTCTGGGGTGGCATAAATGTCGTCCTTCAGGCTCTGTCCTTCTTTCACTCTCGCTTCTGCTTCTCCCCCACTGACTGGCACTTTCCCTGGCTGGTCTCGGTCTCGGTATCGGGGCTTAAGTGGCTGCATTACGAGTATTGCCGGCTCTTTACTAACACTAAAACTGATTGATTTTAATTTCCATTCATTTACATTCATTGCGATCTTTTTATTGATGGATTGTCCATTGATGGCCGTTTTAATTGATGGCAAGGCTAATTTTGACGAAGGAAATGAAATGGACATTTTTGGGGAAGCTGGAGCTACTGTAATCAATACGGGGGAAGACGCCTTTTCAGGGTTTGAGTTGGATGTTAATATTATGGGGAGTGCTTTCAAGTTATAAAATATTTGTATATCCTGGGATTTCTTCACCCCTCTAGCTAGGAAGCTGAAATTTTGGTCCTCTGGGGAACTCTTTTGTAAGGAACTCTGTTTATATTTTAATATTTATTTTATTGTTTATAGTTTATTGTTTAGAACAACACGTAGGGCAAATTTTATCTTGCTGTGATGCTGTGATATATCCGACCCTGAAGAAGATCCGCATTTTCATCCACTGGGAGAATGAATTTTCAATAAGTTTCTTGAAAAATGCAGCCTCTTAGAAGCTCCCGCTGGGGCCGTGCGTTGATTGCCAATTAGTCAGTCATTGAGTCAGTCTGGGTAAACAGACTCATACATTATATCTTATATATGTACAAGTGCGAAGATTCCCGCGCATATGCTAGAAATTCGGGAGCGGGAGTTTTGTGTGCACAGTACCATATTTTTACACTGGTATTAATATTTAAGCAAATTATTATTTGCTCAATAAAAAACATATTCTTTATCAAAATGAATGAAAATAATTTATATTTACAAAGCTGTATTTATTTATTAATTCTGATCCAAGCATAAATTGGAGAGTCGTTAGCTTGTTAACTCAGTTGATTGATCGCGTCGAGGTCGCGTCTCTTCCAAATGAGTTGCTCCCACTTCGGGAATGGAAGTATAATGGAAGCCCAACACTTCTTAACACTTCATAATTACTTGTCAGTTCGGATGGATATTTTTTACAATGGGATGCAGTATCCCACAGAACAGCAACCATATCCATATCCTGATATATGTATGTATACTGCGGAAAACGTAAATTCTACATTAGAACTAATGCAGCCTTCTTTGGCATTATTATTCTGCAAGATTACGGCTTACAGGTAATACATACATAAAGACTTGTCAATTTTTGTTAAAAGTTTAACAAAAATGTACAAGTGGAGTTTCAATATGGGCATTTCCGCGAAAAGGTCAACCAAGAGTCCCAAAAAAAAGTACCGAAGATCTTGCTGTTTTTCATTATATATTATTTAGAAGTATTGAAATTTTATATTTTCGGGTTAAAATAGTGAATAAAAGTTCATATGTAAAAAATAATTGTAAGCGAAGTTGAGTTTGTATGTATCTTGCAATGGGTACGTTTTATAGGCTTATTTCGTTAAAATATTTACTACACTTAGAGTTCTCTTACCGTAGAGCTTCTCATCTTTAATTGCACTTAGGTAAGTGAAGTTACGGTAAAAATTACAAAGAGAGACAACAGAGCAAGAATTAACCGTATTTGAGCTAATCTTTAATCTGATCTTCTTTTGTCGCGTGAGTGACCGAAAAACAGCATAAGTTGTCAAAACTTTTGCATTTATTGATAAGAGTGGACGCCAATTTGTAGTTTACGTTAGATTGGTTCAACAATCAGTAAAATAAAATGAAATAAAATTTTTTTTCCAATAATTTATTTTTTATTCATTGCGAAAGTTTGTCGTGTGAGTGACCGTAAGTGCAAAAAAGAAAAAAACCTTCTAAAAAAATTATTTTTGTTTGGTTATTGTTAGCTTTTTTCAATTAAAATTTATATTGACCAACAAAATATTAATAAACATAAATATATGTTAAGAAAAAACGAATTTAAAATAAATAAATTTCTTTTCCTCTGTAACACCGAGTATTTTTTAGTCGTTTGCAGCTCATGGATATCTCTTTTTATTTTTTTTCTTCTTCTTAGCTTAAATATTAATGTAATTTCTATTATTATATATATAAATGCACACAAAACTGCATTGGAAAAAATGTCGCGTGAGTGACGTCGCGTGAGTGACCCAGAAGAATCCTTCGCAAAAAAAGGACAGGCCAAATTTTGAAAAATCATAAGTCTAATAATAAAGCTTCACATTTCTTATTTATGTCAAAAATATTTAAAGTTCAAAATTTGCACACAATTCGCAGAGTTTGCCGATTGTTAGCATTGATGGCTAAAGCCATGTCTATTTGAAGTCGCGTGAGTGACCGCTCTTTAGTGGCTTTTATCTCAAAAGATAAAAAGCGGAGGCTCTCAATTTTTTTTACCATTGATAGTACTCTCAAAATACTACAAAAAATTATTAGTGGTGAAGTGTAAAAAATTTAATTTTGTTTGATTTATTTAACATTTAAAATTTTATTTTGCTTCCGAAAGTCGTGTGAGTGACCGCGGAAATGCCCATATATCCCATGGAAGGGCGGTGACAAATTCACAGATACTGTGAACGGTCTGTTTTTTTTCTGTTTCAAATGAATCGTTTCCGCAGTAGGTATTAGGATATATTTGATACTTGAACTAGATTTTGGGTAACTCTCAAAGATGCACGGGAACACAGTGCAAACGGCAGTGACTCTGAAAAAGCTGTAAAATATAAGTAAATATTTGATTATATTTTTAAATACCATAAATAAATATTTGATTTATTGAATAGTTCCGAAAGTTTACCATTTGTTGCAGTTTTCCAGTTTCTAGCCATTTAATATTTTTGTTAGTTATTCATACACATTTAATTGACTTAATGGGTTGTTGCTCCCTTGCCCCAAGGACTCCCCAATGCAATGGTCGGATCAGCTCTGATTGCTTTCGATAACGAACTGAATAATTCGTTTGGCAATTCCCGCCACCAATCAAAACAACAAATCCGAACAATCAAAATAAAAAGCAAAGAGAAAGCGGCGGAGAAATCTCTTGCGGCTCTCTTTTGCGGAGCAGAAGAGCGATTTTCGCAGTGCGCCTGTGCGTATGCAACACGGTTCGAAGCCGGCTATGGGGCAAACCAAAACAATGTGCCACATCCACACGCACCCACTTGTCGCGGGTGGTGATGGCACTTGTTCGATGCCAGACTTGGCGTCACCACCGAGCAGCGTGCAGCGTGTAGCGTGTCCTTGCCAGACAGCCGGGCTCCGAGCGGAGTTCGTAGTTCAGTTGCGGTTTACAAGCGCGCCACTACACAACGTGCAGGCGGAGTATAGCTTATCCTTATCCCAGACATCCTTTGGCACGCGCTTCCTTCGTCTTCCGTTTGATCTACGCGTACCGTCTGCACCGTTTCCGTTTCCGCTTGGATTGATTCTCGAGTTCGCCTTTGTGTGATGACTGACAGTCCATGGACCCTGGGCCAGAGAAGGGATTGAGAACGGTGGTGTCCTAATGAATATTCACGTGTCCTCCGCCAGGAGTGTGAGCGCGAGTGCCAGTGCGAGGGTGTCGCGTGTGCGTGTCCCCGCATCCGTGCATAATTGAATAACGAAGGTGAAAATTGAAAATTGAAATGTTAACAAATTGAATTTGCACTGCTCGACTCTTTGTCCGTATAGTCTTTCTGTGAATTAAATTTCGGTTCGGTTCGTTTCGGTTCAGCGCACAAATTGCTTAACGAGCCAGTGAAAGTCCATCCAGAAGTCCAACAAAAAGTACGTGCCACAACAAATTTTCTAATTGGATTAGAAGTCAACAAACTCGCAGCCAAGACCAAGACCAAGCCCAAGACAAGGGCTTCCCGTTGCCGAGTCGGGTAAGCGTAATGAACTTCAAGTTCAGCTCCAAGTCCAGGTCCAAGTGGGTCTCAACTGACAATCAAGTGGCCATGTTAGTCCAACAATGGCCCGATGGGCGTCTAATTGTTACGGGGTTGAGATGGAGGTGGAGTTGCTGCTTCTGCTTGAATGAAGGTCATGGTAATGAGTCAGGAAGGTGTCATGTGATATGAATGCCTAATTTGGCCTGCTTCCTGCTTGGCTTTGAAATCAGAATCCAGCCAAGGATACTACGAGTACAATAGGATAATTGACGGGGCTCTGACTTGCGTAAAAGGCGTTGAATGGGAATTAATGTTGGAAACAATAAAACTGGCAGGAGTCGGAAATTAAGTTTAGCTAAGGGTTAGACTTTGGCAACGGCACGGAGTGGTTGAAAATTCGTTTTATTGAGTAAGGGCTATTGGAATGGGGACTTCAGAATTCTTTGGAACGGTTGCTATATCTATATATAAAAAAATCTTCATAACATACAGCTTTTCCATTCTTTATAATTCTGTGATAAGTTAATTTGAGGTAAATAGTAATAAAACTCTAAAAGCGTTCTAAAACTCACTTTGACACTGTGAAATTCCATCACGACAACAGACCATAAAACAAATGAAATGTACTATCCCGTAATTACCTTCTTTATTAGCATTTATAATCACCTGGCATATCTGTGCCAGAGTTCCTCCTAGATCTGGACGAGCCCCCAGTCGATCCCCAGACAATGGCCCCAGGCGGCTCTCGGTATTCCCACTTCTATCGTTACCACTTACCAAACTACAACTACAACTATCCGTTGGAACTACAATTTATTTTAATTTGGCCACTCTGCTTGGCAACTTTTCAAGCGAAGGGGGGGACGGGGACTATGTCACGCCCACACTCGGCCGATAAGCCCTGGAATTATGCAAATGCAAGACGTACTCGCGTACTTGTGGAAAAATAATAGAAGAGAATAGGATAGAATGGGATAAAGAAGAGAAGAGAAGAGGTCTCTTGAAGCTTATCACCCCGAGGCGTCACCTAATAATGAATACTAATTCGCTCATTAGGGTGGCGATGACATTGTCGGGAAAACATTATTTCCACTTAGCTGGGGGAGGGGTGTGGGGCTTGCTACCTGCTTGAAGCAAAAGTTGGGCATGCCACACATATGAATTATTAAAGTTAATTAAGTGAATGTGACACTGTCGGTTGGAGGAATGAATCCGAAAAACCTCGAGCTGGTACGCCTTCCTCTCTCCACACACACTCGTATTATATGAGACTTTACGAGGTTCCTCTGCTGCTGGCAGGAGATAATTAAGAATTTAATTATTTACACGTCCCCCCCTCCTTCCTCGCAGACACACAAACAGCACTGTTTATTAACTAAGACACACACACTCACAAATACGGACACATATTAATACTTATGCAAACTGAAGGCTTTCCGCTTGATTTGATGGCAGAGACAGGAAGTGAGTAGGGGTGGGGGTTGGGCATTCAATATTCATAATTCTTCAGGAAAGCTCTACCCAGGGGGAGGGGGAGTGTTTGTACTTCTTCTGGGGGTTCTGCATAGGGCTTGGGGTGAAGTTTTCAATGGCTTTGCACTGCACTTTTCATTGTGTTCGGAAATGTGTGCCCCGGGGCTCACGGTTTATTTGTTTGCCTGTTTGTCCGTGTCAACGTCTCCTAATTGAGGGTGTTGAATCGAACCAGTCCCCAGTCCAGAGTCCACTCTCCAGTGCCATTCATTGTGTGCTCTATACGCATTGCCATTTAATTATGTACACATTTACTTTATCCCACACCCCCAAGACCATGTCCCCTTTGAGTGCTGTGCACACATCCAGTGATCACAGTTTTTGTGCTGAATTTTCCATCTGGTGGCATCATCGAATGTGCAACAGCCCCGGACAACGGACAATGCCGCCTTTCACTTTCGCTTACTGACAAACAAAAAATATACGAGTCTATAGACAAGATACAACAAAAATGTTGGCTAATTACCTGGGCCTGTCAACAAGTTGTTTGACAAATGGGCAAACAATATGGCAAGAAATGTTGATTTAATAGCTGTCATTGCATTTCGCTTAATTCCAACTAATTTCCACCCCAAAACTAGGCAACAGAAAATAAATATCTGAGGAATTCAAGCTACTAGTGCTATAGGAAATGCGAATTTTCCTAATCTGATCCTGGCCGTCTGTCAATTTGAACATCTGGTGCTGTTTTAGCCTATGAAACAACATCCCAACAGCCAAATCCCTCAAAAATCTGGCTGCTCAACGTCGGATATTGTAGCATGCAGTATCTTACGGAATCAAACAAGTCCTTCTACTTCTTAATGGAACCTTCTGAATTAGTACATTCATCGGACTACTAGTAATCCATATTACCATATGGGTATTTCCGTGGAAATATCAACCGAGGCCAAAAATGTAAAACACAATAAAAACACATTTCGATATATGTACTTTTGTCCCGATATTATTTTCTAGATTGATTGAAACTCAGCTAATTTAACCAGTTGGCATATAATTTCATTAACTCTGATCTGAAAACCTGTTTAAATGAACAAAAGTGCGCTTTTTCGGTATTTTTTGGTATTTTTATAGTCATGTTTTCCTTTATGATTCCTTCCGTTATGTTATGATGATGCATGATAAAAGTTTTCCCTAATGTCCTGTAAACCTTCTTAGTTGTTTGTCAAGGAAATATGAAGTGATTTATGGCAGAATGTCAGGTGACAAAGTAAAAAAACATGGAAAAATCGTAGTTCGCGACCGGTACTTAATTCAATTTAAAAAACACCAATAAAGATAATTAATTGTGTAAATACTCGATAGAAACCAACATTAATCCCCATTTAAAAATAAATTACCTGCTTTAGAATATTCTGTTCCGTTTCGCCGATTTTTCCATTTTACTAGATTAAGCCAAAGTCGACTTCTATTTCGCGTACGTTCGCGACCACATGTTTATTTCTATCATTTTGAAAACTATAAATTGGATGAACCCAATTGTACTAAACATAGACCTTACAAAATTCGACTAAAAAAACCTGGAGAAAATTGTTGTTTTCTGTCTTTTGTGTCCATTAAAAGCGTTCGAACGTACGTGCCAAGTGAAAATATAGAACCTATTCAGCATTTTATCTAAATTCATTGCCTTAAGGAGTCGATTTGCGGGATAGTTGAGGGATTCAATGAGTAGTTTCGATAGTGTATTTTTTTAATAAATTGTACAAGTTTTAAATAAAAAACTCGAGCGGGTTGTAATATATGTACTATTTATTGGTAAACAAAAGCGAACGATAGAACGACTATGGCTATGACGATCAGCTCAAGATTAATTGCAAAAGCTTATGCGCCGAATTGCCCGTTCCCGATGCAGCAAAGCTTAGAAGTGATCGACAGACAGAGAGAGAGAGAGAGAGCGCGATAGAAGGAGAGCGTGAGGCTGCTGCTAAGCCGAGCACGAACGATAGACAGAGCGCGGGAGCACAGCTTTAATGCTGTAGCTGCAGAAACGAAGAAGGCGGGATAAAGAACCGAAAGAACGGCCGCTGTCGTGCGTAAGCATCTGGGGTGAAAAAAGTTCACGTACAATAGTGAACAATAATAATGAGTTAATATCAGGATGGGAAGGTAGACAGTAAGAATTTGAAGTAATTTACTCATCAACACTCTGTACTAGCGATACTCCATGTCCTTGTTGAGCATCTACCATCACAACCATTTCCGAGTCGAAATATCTTGCTCATCTGCCGCTGACAGCAGTTGTGGCAGCGCCAAATGTTTGTCAAATTAAAAACACAAACCTGTGTTGCGTCTCCGTCCCCGTTCAGAGGCGTGAAGAATCAACAGCAAAAAAAAACGCGGCACGCATCAACTGTCGACATCGACGAGAAGGACGACAGCGTCGGCGACGACGACGGCTGGCAGCATCACGTGGCAACAACAATGCCATAAACAACAAAGGCAAATGTTGCAACACACTCCTCATGGGGGAAGCCGCTCACGCTGCCAGGCAAGGCGACAGGTGCAGACGTGCGAGGGTTGGGTTTTGGTGGGGGAAGGGGAACTGGGTGAATGTGCCGTTAGAAGCGCAGCAACAGTCGCAGGTCCCCCAGTTACACATCCGACCCGACCCTCTCCAGAGCCAGAGTCAGTCCCAGTCCCAATCCGAGAACCAATGACAAACAATCGTAGTCAAATACGAGGGGAGTCAAAGGAGCGGAGCGGCATGGGTGGAGCGGTACAGGGTACAGCGTACAGGGGGTGTGCCACCAGGGGGAAGCAAGAAAATATTTACAATCAAGTCGATTAACAAAAGGAAACCTTGTGACGCGCACTTTGAGCTTTTTTTCTCTGTATTTTGTTGCGCCCTTCTTCTTTTTGCTCTCTCCCGCTGTTCGGCTTCTCCTCCGCTTCTTCTTCTTCTTGTTTTATTTTTTCCTTTTTTAATTAAAAATCAGTAAACTCACGTAGTCTCCCGATGGTACGGGTATCTCCATCCCTTTCTGCGTAGCCCGTTCAACGGCCGACTGTCATCAACGCCATTTGGCGAATCAACGTAATCATTGCATTGCCACACCGCCTCCACCGCTCGCCCGTTCCACACTCTCTCTCGCTTCTCTCACTCTCCGCTGCTGCTATTGTCTTTTCCTTTCGTACGAAAATATTTTTCATAAATATTACGAAGCCTCCTCGCCCCTCATCGCCTTCTATGGAGCAACACTTCAGACTTTTTGCCACATTTCCCCGCCAGCTTCAACAATTCATAAGCAGCAGGAGCAACAGCAGGAGTGACAGCAGGAGCGGCGGGGACGTCATCATTAGGGAAACATTTTCCGCCTACACAGCTCCTGTTTCGAGTGTGTGCGTGTGTGTGTGTGGGTGAATTGTGGCATCTCCTGCTGCTTTCTCCTGGTTCCTTGCCCCTCCAGCATCTGCCTGCTCTGTGCTTATTGTCTTAAGAGGAAGTCGGCAGGAGGATTGGCGGATTGGAGGAGGAACTGCCACTGAGATTGGCAAGCGGATTGGGGGTACGCATCTCTCTTTCTGTTTTTTCATATGAATGCTCCCTGTTGTTGCTGCTCGGGCGGATGTAATGGAAGAATTGCATGAAGGGGCTTACAGTGGTCGGAAAAAGAACCGCACAGGAAAAAAGTAAAGCCAGAATGAAATTTGGATATTTTCAAGAAGGTAACTGCAATGCTACTCAAAACATGACTATAAGAAGTGCATTAGGAGATGATAGTGAGTGGACTTCCAAAAAATCTCCCTCTATCATAGTTTTTTCCGGCATGATTTCTGGTTGCTTCGTTCCACTGTACCTTCACCGTTGAGCGAACAATTGCAGCTTTACTCTTGCCGCGTTCTGTGGCCGTCCGCCCCATTCGAGTGCTTACGCCTCCTCCTTTCTCTTTCTCTTTCCCTTCGCACACTCGTATTTTCCTACATATATATTTCGCAATTTTTCACTTTACGACTTTCACGTTCACGTTGTTTATGCAAATAGGCGGGAAATTCTATTTGAGTTTAGTTGAAAGGAATTATGATAACGCGATTGTCAAGAGCAGCAGCCTTGATTTTACGTATTTTTATATCGCTCCTCCCTCGCACACTCTCAAATTGTTGTCATGGTCCCGCTGAGAGACAGTTATGATTATGACAGGGCGCCATGTTGGAAAAATACTAATAACAACTACCCCCTGGCGCAGAGGCGACACTCCCCCCACCAACCCGACACGTGCTGCATACAAGCCGCACAACCGTTTGTGTTATTGCTGTTGCTCTGCTGTTGCTCTCGCTTTTTTACAAAGTGTAAATTGTTTTAATACTTTTAGTGCTTTATAGCGCCATCTTGCATCGCGCAGTGGCGTCAGCTGTGCCAAACGGAGCTCCCATTCCATCCGCATCCGCATCCCCATCCCGCAACCAGCCCTTGCAACTTTCGACTAACACGTGTACGGTGGCGTGGCGCGTTCAAATCTCAACTTTTACGACCTCTGCAACGAGCCCCACTGGGGCTGGGTGGATATTATCCTCGTTGTTTTACTAGAGTTACAGTTCTACGTGGGTCTGCTCCTGCTCCTCCTGCTACCATGGCTGAACGATGACGTTGACTTTTACCTGTTGGCCATTGCCACGGAGGGAGTCCTGTTCTGCTCTGCCCTGTGCTGCTCTGCACGTTCCCCGGCAACTCTGGCAGCTGCCAACTACATTCGCTGACATTTCTACAACTGTGGACTGCGTGTCGCACTTTTAATCAAAATTGTTTCATGAATTGTTCAGTTGTTTCAACTGTCAAATAAAGTTTTGACGCCCTCTTCTGCGGGTATGGCAAGACGGCAAGGGGCGGATGGGGCATCTCGTGGCAATTAAAATACTTTGGCACTCTCTTTGTTTGTCTTGTACGCCATTTTCCATTTTCCATTTTCCATTTGCCGTTTCATGTTTAATGTTTTCTGTCGTCCTCTCAATTAGTTGCAACACTTTTGGGCAATTTCGTCCATCACTCTTTTCGCTGGCAGCACACAAAGAGAGAACAAATATTTGACACGAAATGCGGAAAATTAATTTATTTGTTCTCGACTCTCATTACAGTTGGCAAAACAATTTGTTCGGAAGCGACTCACGAAATGGCAACGCTGTTGGGAAAGTTCTAAGAGTAAGTTTCAAACTTGTTTATTCCCTCTTGCTAAATGTTTTAAAAATGCAATTAGTTGTAGGAAAATAGTTAAAGTTGTGGCAGACTCGAGATACAAATAATAATAAACAATTTATTCTCGTATTATTAAAATGCATATAAAAAACCCTTTGATTGGCCAGTTTCCTTGCGCAACTTCTTCATTTGTCTCCTCCTTTCGATTGGTTATTTCCCAATGGCAAGCCCAAGATGGGGGCCTCTACCTGATTGCCACATTTTCACTTAGCCACCAGCATAATGACCGGCTATGAGGCCGCCTGCTAATGTGGCAACAAACCGCCCAAAGGCCACACGCTCCACTCAGTTCCGCTTAGGCCATGCGCCATCATCCGTCAGATTCCACCCTCCTGCGGCTGTCCGGAGTCCGGTTGCTGCTTGAAATGGGTCAATCACTAAGCGGCCTGAAATGTGTCAAATGGCCTGAAGACAACCAAACAATCAGCGAGGCAGGCAACCAGTAGCCGCTGCAGTTGCATCCACAACTCAGAAATCTGCCACTTCGGAGACGGGCTAATAAAAGTGCCCAGAATATGGCTCAAACCACTCGAAATCGACTCAAAAGTAGACTCGACTCGACTCGGGCGACGGGCGGCACCTGTGCTACCTGCACTTGCTACAGCCAAGTCCACCAGAGAGAGAGAGAGAGAGGTAGAGTTAGCTGTGGTGGGTTCGTGGTGAGTTTGACCTGCACCAACCTGGCCAGAGCCAGAGCCAGAGCCAAGCCCGGTTCTTCGCGGCCGTCTTGGCCAGGCCAGCAACTTTCTACTCGCGCGCCCAACTCCGAGGCGATCTTCAGTTGTTTGAGCGGCCTCGAAGCGAGCGGTTCGAGTGCTGCTACGATAGATTTTGTTTATACAATATACGATATACGATATAGAGAGCGCGATCTGTCGCTGTGGATCGGAGATCTCGTCAATAGATTCTCACCGATTCGCGAGTGCACGTAATTGGAGCAAGCGGATTGCCCGTTAATTGCTGGCGACAGTAATTGTCGGACGCTGCATACCAGTTGCGCTTTCTGCTTAAGGTGTTCCCTCGTACTGTTAATGTGTCAATTGATTGATTTGCTTTTTGATTGACGCGTGCCTACTTCGATATTCGATTGGCATAGCCTCCAGCCATCGGACGGACCCCTACGAAATGATACCTAAACCGTCGAAGAAGCGCTGGTGGAAGATCTGCCTGCCGCAGGGACACCAGGATCAGTCCAAGAACTATCGCGAGATAGTCATGATCAGCGAGTGCGCTTCGGTGCTGGCCACCACCATCTCGAGTGGCAGCACCACTACCACGGCCAGCAGCGGCAGCCCCACCCGCAACCAGAGCTGCGACAGCCTGTCCAAGAGCTCTCTGGCGGACCCTAGCAAGCTCTTCCCGCGGAATATGCCCAGCATTCGAAGGAGTCGCCGCCGGGGTGTGTCCGCAGATAGGGAGAGAGTGGCCGGCCGCGAGAGGGCCGCCAGCAGGGAGATACTGGATCCTGTTCAGCCCGCATTGGCCCTGCAGCCACAGAAGAGCACTCAGCAGTCGCGCCTCTCTACAGTCACCAAGCTGTCACCCCGGAAGCCGCCCAAGTCCACCTGCTCCAAGAACCGCGGACCCTGCTCGCCGGTAACGAAGTGCGTGGTGAAGGCGGCCGTGCGGACAAAGACCAAGCCGAAGCCAAAGCTCACACTAGCCCCTTATGAGATAGCCCTCGAGCTGCCCAATGAGTCGCCAGCCCCGAGCCTGGCCATGGCCGTGGCCCAGAGCCACTCGAACTCGCACTCGCAGCAGGCGAGCCAGAGCCAGAGCCAGAAGCTGCCCAGCAGCGACGAGCAGTTCCACTCCTCGGGCATCTCCTGCAACGGCGAGACCGACGACGACGTGGAGGTGGCCATGCTGACGGGCAGCCTGAGTCCCGCGCAGCTGGCCAAGATGCAGCAGGGCCTGCCCAACCGATCCTTGGCCCTGTCTTTGCCGGTTAGTGATCTGCGCAATCTGAATCTGTGCCGGAACCGCAACGCGCTTTGGCTGAACAACAAGGACACGGATCAGCTAATCAAAGCGGACAGGAAGGATACGTTCTGTTATTTCAATAAGGCCATTGCCGACGATATCCAGCTAAGCGATATTGAAGAACAATTGGCCAGGTTTGATGGCCACTCAAAGAGGCCGCCACAGCCACAGTCACAGCCGCCAGCGACAGCCACGGCCACGGCCACAGTCACAGTCAGAGCAGCAGCAGCAGCCAAAATGTAAGTTTCTTTTTGGCCTATCTAAATGGCCATAACTCTTGGCGATAGGCGGGGGGAAAACTAATTTGAAATCCATTTGATGAGCTTTATATTTTTCGGTTTTAAGAGGCCATCAAATCGGGGATTAGTTGGAGAGTGGGAACCACTTTATGACCCGATTTAATGGCTCCTTAATAGCTTTATATGCGTCGAGTTCTGAGTCCGAATTGAGCAACAGTAGAGGGCTTTTGTTTCTAATAACTCCAAACGCATATTTAATGGCTTTTCCAATAAAAAAATTTGGGCAAAAGTTACGAGAAAAATTCAGAAGAAGCAGGAAATGACTTGTTGATACTCGCTTTGCAGATTGCAGGTTCTTTAATGGAGGCCAAAATCTCTTACACAACTCTAGATTGCCTTTCAATAATCAGAGCTGAATGTTTCCCTGAAAACTGATTTGTTTCTAGGAAACGCCCATAAGATTTCTCACTCAATGAGTACTCACTCGAAATGCTCGGCAGTTGGGGAAACTCTTTCCCATCTGAGACTTCCTGTGAGCATTATACGGGTATACCTACTCGTACAGGGTATAATCTGCAAGATCAGTAGACTCTTTATAGCCAGGCGTCTCAGTTTCAATTGTGTTGAAAGTAAAGACTGTTCAGGTCAGCGACGGAGCGATCTTGGAGATATAATCCCCCTTAAGAGGCTCTTCTGCTCTGTCAGCTGGAGGCGACTCTTTGGACTCGCTAAGAAGGTGTTATTAATGCCCAACTATTTGCAAAACTGACACCGAAAAGTTATTTATCAAGTTGCTGGCCAGCACGTGCTCTTCCAACCTCCTCCTGGCTGCTCCGCCTCCCTGTTGCATCTTTGTCAAGTTTTGTTAACTGGCAAATGAATTGCATGCAGCTAAGTGGCAACAGCAGTGGGCCCTTTTCCTTCGGGGCTTAAGCAAAGTTGGCACAACTTCAGGTCCAGTGGCCCTGGCCAGCCCCCAGTTCCAGTACGCCCCTCTCTTCCCTGTCACATTGTGTTTGCCTCCTGGCCTGGAAGGAGACGCAGGCCGGGATCCCGGATCCGGGATCCGCACTCTCATAAATTCCATGTGTCGTCTCCATAAATTGAGTTCTTCTCTTGCCGCATGACTGAGTGCCCTTCATCGATAAGGTATTTGGTATCTTGCAGATCTCGTGTATCTTTTAGTTCGCATCGCTGGATGCTGCTCCATCTTCATTTGCATCGCGAGGACTTCTGTTCATAAATCTGCACAAACTGTTAATTAGATTTCCAAAGTTAATCACTTCTTTGTGGTTCTTGGTTCTTGGTTCTTGGTGGTTGGCTTTCTGGCTGCGAGTCATAAAAATATTGATGGAAAGTGTGCGGCATAAATTCCTGCCCAGAAACTGGCTCGGTAATCGGAGCCGACTCCAGTTCTGGTCGGCTGTGCGGTTGGGCCCTTGCCCTTGCATCCACACGACCCATTAGCAATCAGTTGGGGCTATTAAGTTTCCAGTTTAAATAAACCAAAAATCAATATTGACTGGCGGCTACTTAAAGCGTAATTAAGCGCATGGCCATGGCCCCCGAGAACACTTTGCATAGGCATCCGCTCTACAGCCCCTAGTCCCCCTTCGGGGTCTGGACAATGAAATAAATAAATAGAGTCTGTCGGCGTCGGCGTCGACGGCGGCGGCCTTCTCTTTGGGCTGGGAGAGACTCTCGGGGAGACTGGCTAATTGAAGTTGGCAAAAAGAAGGCCCGGGTGGTCTCAGGCTCCGGTCCACCCATGGCTTATCGGTTTACGATTTGCTTTGATTTCAAAATGAGCTACGCATTTGATTTTAATTGCATTCGATGTGCGCTGTAGTCGCAGATGAAGCGAAAGCGCTCCAGCATCAGCCTGGCCCCAGCTCTTTTCGCCATGATATATGGCATTTTAATTGAAATGGCAAAAAGGCCGACAAACCGAACGAGGAAGGGGGATTAATCCGAGTTTAACTGATTTGCAGACATATCAAGTAACGCCCCTTTAATATTTCTTTGTGGCTCTTTGGCTGCTCCTCTCGCTGTAGCTCTCGGTCTCTCGCTGCCGCTCTGAAAGTTTTCTTCTTTAAAATATTTTCTAATTAATTTTTGCACGGGGCGTATGAGCAATTTCTTTAGCTGTCAGCGGATGAAAGCAATCAAAAGCTGCTCTCACGAAAGCCAGAAAGTGACACAATCTTTGGAGCAAACGTTGTATAACCCAGACAAAAGGCAGCATAACGACCCCACTCCAGAAGACACTCGTACCTTTGTCTCAAAGGTGCTGGCAAGTCAGAACTACTCGTAAACTTTTATTGAATCGACACCCAATCGGGAATCCATAAAACGCATTAACAAACACAAAAATTTAAAAGTGAATTGGATTGAACAAGGAGAGGAGAGGAGATAGACAAGTTGATTGATTTTGTCCCAACTTGGGGGAAATTCAATTTATGTATAATCGAAAAAAAAACACGAAAAAAAACTGAAAGACGAAAGAGAAAGAAAAGGCATTGTAGCATGGAGAAAATGTGTTTATAAAATAAAATCGAAAACCGCAAATAAAATTAGCCTATGGGTGGTTAGGGGGCGGGACTAAGGCGGGGGAAGGCAAATTGAAGGGCGTTGCTGTGGAAGCTTATTATATTTCCAGTTCCCTCACGGCTTGATTATGATTATCTTCGCTTTGGGACTGGGCTTGATCCCAGCATACATCCATATACATATACATAGTGTGCGAGTAGAAGCAATTTAGTGGCCATAAGTCAGAGGCTGGGGCGGAGGCGGAGGCAGTGGCAGTGGCAGAGGTCGCTGAGGCTCGTTGGGAGCAGCGTGTGCAAAGCGAAGCTAAGCGTTCTAGCGACGATCAGGATTCGGCATTGGGCGATAACCAGTTTGGCTCTCTGCCCAGTTTAATTTTCGTAATTTATGTTTAATTGAAAATGGAGGAGTGAGCAGCCGAATGTAATTAATTTAATGGCCATCGTTTTGTCCATTCCAAAGAGGTGGGCAGGCAGACAGAGAAACATTTTTGTGTGCTGTCATGCCCCTCACAGAGTCGGAGTGTTGCCAAATTGTGGAAACTCCGAGCTGGACAATACCAGACAATTACCAAAATATGTATGGCAGAGCTCTTGGGCTCTGCCCACACACCGCACTTGATGTGTCATTTTGTGCTCGGTCAGAAAACCCCCAAAAATGTATTTTAGAAATTGCCATCAATCAGGCGGGCGTCGGACTTAATGAGAATCAAATCTAAATTTAGCAAACTGGCACAAATGTCACTCGGAAGCTTGAAGCTTGTGAAAGTGCTGGCTCGCCCGCACAGGTCTCTGTCAAGTTGATAATCGTGATTTTCTTGTAATATTTTAGCCACTCGAGAAGAGTCGAGTCGAGCTGAGATTTCCGCAAATTAATTTACCACAGCCCCAGTCCGCAGTCGCAGCTTCAACACGGCACTCTGCGGAGAAAGCCGGACCGAAATGCATTTGGATTTGGTTATTCATGGCCCAATCCCCGATCGCAATTTAGCTAAGAAAACACGTGTTGCCTCCTGTAGGCAGCAGACCTCCTCCACCTACGGCAGCACTCACTGATCGCAGATCCCAGATCCCAGATCCCAGTTCGGATAGGCCTGGAGAGAGGACGTGAGTGGGGTCAATTCAAACAGAATCGTCAACATCAATCCCCCAGCCGAGCCGAACCGAACCGAACCGAAGCAGAGTGGAGTCATTCCCATATGTCTCGACGCCTACGCGACTCGAAAGCGTTAATGAGACGCCGCTGGGCCGCGTTTCTGGGGTCGGGGTTGGGTTCTGGGCCCAAGCAATTCCACTTGATAAATTGGAGCCCGGGCTGCCACTTGCAGCCGCCTCTAACGGTTCTCTTCTCCTCTGTGCGGACGCTCTAACAAGATCCTGTTCGCAGTCTTGGCGAGTCTTCCATTCAGGCTTCATTAGCAGTTGGCCGGAGTACTCTTAAATAGTAAAAGTTGGGTTGGGGCTCGGCTCTAGCATTTTCCCTCTCGGGTGAACAACAGCAGCAGAACCGGGAACGGGACTGGCATTGGGCCTGGCACTGGATAGTGGCTTCCTGGTTGCACCCAAATGCATTAGTCTAATGCGAGCTGCACTGCTCTGGCTCTGGTCTCAGAGTCAGTCGGTCTGCCTGTCTATCGGTCTGTCCGGCTGCTGCTGTGTCAAGACACTTGGACACTCAGGCCAAACATTTGATGACTTAATTGCGCATTTTAGCAGATACACATGAATGCAGGCAGCCGCAGGCGGAGCCTGCACTGAGAGAAGCCAGGAAAATGAGTGCCCGTTCCATTTATATGTCACTGTCACTCCAGTTTTGTAATGGGACAAGTCAGCAACTGCCTAAAACATTAGAGTATGTTCTCCATTGGCATCTTCATTTAATTTTCTTGAAGTGTAATTTGTTTCAAGTGCTTATGAATCGAATGGGAGCCTGAGAGTATTTCCTGACATATGCAGATCCCTCTTATTCTTTGGAAGATTCTTTATATAGCTCTGTTTCAAGTGCATCACTGATTTCGCTCAGTGTGGCCTTGTGTCTTGTTGTCTAAGGAGGTTCTCCCGTGATGCAACACACAACTTTATTTTGACAGGCGGCGATTAGACGACGACGGGGATGTTGCCGTTGCATAGCAGCCTCTTCCCTCATCTCTGCCCCACTAACTGGCACCCTCTCTGGCTCTTGCCTCTTTTGTTAATTGAAACGTTGTTGTTGCCCGCTGTTGCTGTTGCTGTTGCAGATGCAGATGGAGACTCTGCTGCTGCTGCTGCTGGTGCTGCTGCTGATTCCGATGTTTGCTTCTCTCCCCGTCAGATTGCCTGTCCGTCAGATGCTTGTTGCTTTTGTCAGTTGTCATGTTCTGAGCGGGGACCTACACGATTTTGACATTGGCATGGCAATGGCCATTACAGTTACATTTAGCTCCGTCCCTGTTTGTCTGTCTGTGCATCTGTATCTGCATCTATGAACGTATCTGTGTGTGTGTGTGTGTGTTTTGAGTCATGTAGGAAGTCTTGGCGGCTGATCAAACGCCATGTCCATGTCCACATGCAAAGGTAATCCTTTTACGCCTCAATGGAATTCCAATTGGAAATGGAAAATTGAAAATTGGAAGTGGAAGTGGAACGAGTGCAGTAACAGTTGCGTGAGGCTTGTGTGAGAACCTCCCGCGACCACTCTCATCATTAATTATGAAGCCAAACATCCTTTTTGGCTGTGAAAACTGGCAAACTGTTCGTTTGCTTGGCTGTGTTGTTGCTGCTTGCCGAAGCACAAACCAAAATCGTCATAGCTGGTTGCACAACGCCAGCCCCCAGCCCCCTGCCACCATTCCATATTCCATTTGTTGCACTGGAGTCACGGTCAGGTGAGTGCAGAGGAGTGCAACCGCAAGAACATTGTCGAGCCGATACCCCAGGGATTGTGCTTAACTTGTACATTATTTTTCGGTAATTGCTTTTTGGCCATCTCGGGGTTGCTTTCTGAAACTAGATTCCCACGTTCCAACAGGTGAAACCAGTCACTCCCCTGCCCACCTGTTGGCCATCCATCTATCCATCCATCCATCCATCCATCCATCCATCCCTCCATTCGGGGAGTTCTGTTGTGTTTGGAAGTCTGCTCGCGTTTCATGCTTCGATGGATTTGCTTGACTGTCTGGCTGTCATACGAGAACAGACAATAAATTTTACAGAACCATTTCTCGGTTTGTTTTCGTCTTCTTCAGTTCCGTTTTGTAATGCTCTTCTGTTCCTATTCTCTGCTTTGCTTTGTTCTTCTCCGATTTCACCGAGTTTCTACGAAAACAGACTTTCGAGGATTGTAACGCACTTTAATTTAATCAACTTATTGTCCGTGTCTCTGTGTCTCTCTCAACGTATTCTTCATCTTCAATTCCCAAACATAATCTTTGCTTTGATGTGCCTTAATTTGATGGGAGAGCAGTGGAGAGCAGTGGCGAGCAGGGTAGGGGAGCTAGAGCTGGAGATGGAGATGGCGAGATAGAGAGCGAGAGCAATTACATTTATCATCAGCTTCAATCATCAGCCCCACCATCATCATTAAGTGGAGTACATCAAATTAGAGAAGATATTTAATTTATGTCTAAGAACTGTGGGAGTCTACTTCCATCTCCTTCCACCTAGCATAGTATCTGTTTTATCAAGAGATCTACGAAGACGAGGCTAAGCTCTGGAATTCACAGCTCACAAAGAGGTTCAAGTCCCATCGTATATGGGGACCGGAGTGCACCACAAAGTAGGGACGGGACTGCCAATTGGAAATTGCTCTATTGGAGCATCAGCATGCCAAAAGAAATGCCAAGGGACTTTCTACGGTTGCGCAAACAAAACGATTTTGCTATAACAATTAAACTCGAACACTTCCAACGGACAATTATCCCTCATCCGACTTCGACAGAGAAATCAATAAAACACAGAGAGAGAAAGAGACTTGGCCATCAACTTGGACTAATGAAGCCCGAAACGAGTCGGCTAAAATGCGCATTTAAGTTTGGTAAAAAGCAGCCAAGAAAAGGCCCAAAAAGAAAGAAAAAGCAAGTGGCAGGGGGATGGAGTAGGGGGGCAGGGGGATGGGGGGATGGGAAAAAGGAGAAGAGAATTCACGAGCACAAAACGAAATGAATTACAGAAGAAGAACAACATTTTGCATAAATTAGAACGAGCCATGCAACATGAAAATCGCTGAAACGTGTCTAAAGCTGTTGACAGCGGGACAAGAGGGGGCAGCAGCCCATGGGCCACGGTGCACGGAGCACGGGGCACGGGGCATGTGGCAGCCTGCATAAAATTAAGCAAAAGCTGTTAATGACGGAACGCGAATCAGCTCAAGACACACCACAGCGCACTCGACTCAAACGACTGCGACTTGAGTGGAGTTGGTCTCACATGCCACATGCAACATGCAACATCCAGTGTGGGCTGTGGGCTGTGAGCTGTGTGCTGTGTGCTGTGCACTGGCTGCTTCTGCTTTTGGCCTCGGCGATTAATTATGCATTTTAGTTGATGCTGAAGCTGAGGCTGATGCTGAGGCCGATGCGGAGATGCTGATGCTCTCGTACGAGTATCTGCAGAACAGACCCATAGCAGACCCGAGGACGGCGTTGCATAGAGCTTATCACCAGCCTGGTCTAACGGTAACGCTGCACTAAATCACTGCGCGGTACTTAAAGAGGCGTTGCAGCAGGCACACTCGTAGAGCAGGAGAGGGTTCTGCCAGATACCAGAGACCAGAGATATCGGCGAGAGAGAAAGAACGGGGGAGAGGAACTTGTGCAACGGGCCTAACTGGCTCCGGCCTTCACTCCCTGCCCAATGAGCAGCCAAACCCCGAACTGCAACTCGAATCCGTATTCGAGCTGGGCCGAAACGATCCCAACCAAGCCGTGTGGACAGGCACACAAAAATGTGTTCATGTTCATACAAAAACCCATAAAGAAAAAGAAGAAGCCGAGGCATAAAAACGTTGAGCGACAGCAACACGTGCAACATATGACGCGATTGCATGTACGGACAGACATTTTTTGTGGCTGTTTATGCTCGAATACTGCATGTATGTGTGCATAGGTATGTGTATGTTTGTTACGGGTGTATTCGGGTGGTGGTTCGGTTTCGGGCTTTCGTGGCCTTTGTTCGTGTGACGTAAACGCAGTCAAAAGCGGCCGTTTAACCCGAAAGTCAGACTGGGAGTCTCGGTCGGAGAATGCATATAGAAATATGAGTGTTCCGTTCGAGCGGCAGACAGTGGAACACGCAACAAGGTCACGAGTTGGGGGGGCCATTGAACGAGATTTCATAATGGGGGTGCCCTGCCCCTGCCCCCTGCTCGCGTCCGGGCACGCCCCGTGGGCTGAGATCTGGGATCTGGGATCTGGGATGCGTGCAGTTCTGGAGTAACTACAGATCTGGCCGGAGATCGTGTGCTAGACGAGGATAATCAAGCATTAGTAGGCCTAATACCAGGCTTAACCTCCTGGCAAGCCGCAAGGCGTTTATCTTTGGGCCAATTGTGAAAGTAATTTAGTGCGGATTGGCATTGGTTGCCTCTGGCTCTGGCTCTGCCGCTGCCCCTGCCCCTGCCCCTGCCACTGCTCCTCAGTTCCCCTGCTCCTTGTACGACTCT
This sequence comes from Drosophila lowei, assembly GCA_008121275.1. NCBI lineage: Eukaryota > Metazoa > Arthropoda > Insecta > Diptera > Drosophilidae > Drosophila > Drosophila lowei. The sequence goes on from CM017778.1 coordinate 4,948,684, forward strand.
TTTCAATTATTAAGAATTGCATGTTACGTATTAATTCCGTTTCGTTGTAGTTCAATTGCAGCCATTCTGTGTCGTAGTGCACTTCTGAATTCTCAGAATCCAGGCCCCATTGCATTGGGAAACAAGTTACCGCGGGGTGTGTCTGTGTGTGTGTATCTGTGAGCCTAAATGATTTTGAACCAGTTACGTGGTGCTGCTGTTCCTGCTCCAGGTTTTTCTGGGGAAATTGCGTGTCTAAAATTTAATGAAATCGTGGAAATACGAGTACGAGTGTTGTGGAAACATCGTGGAACGAATAGAAATGCAATCGATGCCATGGTGTTGCAGATAATTGAGATATTATTAGCTCTGTGGCATGGTTTTGGCATTTCAACCGAGGAAAACGTGCTGAAATTGCGGTATTATTCGTTAATGAGCAGCGCATTGGATTCGATTGAGACTCGGATTCGGACTCGGACTCGGATTCGGATTGGGGCTGAGACCGGCGCTGAAACTGAGGCTTAGACCAGAGGCTGAGACCGAGATGAGATGTGGAAATCAGCTAGATAAATCGATTTGAAAGGAATGGTCTGGCAGAGATATCTGTGGTAGATATCTCTCGATATTGTTAATGTTATGGGCTAACAGAAGGCATATAGGGAGGTTTCAGATAAGGTTTGGTTACCAAAGTATATACTCGAACCGCCTCCCATGACGCATTTAATTGATAAAACATTTAAGGAAAACCATAAACTGGCACAATTATGAACCGTAAACATACCGATAATTCCCAAAAGAGTCTTTAAACATTTAAAATTCCCCACAGATTTTAAAGAGATTTCTCAAGCCCATTCCCATTCGATTTAAGTGTCAAACAATTTTATTTTAATTATCCTGAGATGTGCGGAACGGCGACAGGCCATCAAGGAAATGACAGACATCAAACCAAATAAACTCAAAATCTTCTTAACCCAAATATATCTGTATGTCCAGACCGGCCTCCATAGTTGGTCATGCTGCGCGGCCACGACCAGTACCGCCAATTGCCTGTGGCAGCATTTTTGCGTACTCGACATGGCGTACGTATTTTGCGCCTTTGCCGAAATGGCTTTAATGCAGAAATCGCATGCACCCATGGAGACCATAGAGGCCACAGAGACCGATAGAAACCGTCAACAGGTTTCTCTGACGCCGCGCCGCGGCGCGTCGCGTCGTCGCGTCGTGTGGCTGGCTGTGGCTGTGGCCGAAAAGAGAAAACCTACTAAGCCGCTGCTGACCAACCATATTTGGCAGTCGGAGCTTGGATTTGTGTTGATTTGAATTGATCTGAGCCGATTCCATCCGATCATGGCGCTTGGCCACTGTTTTCCGCTATCAAAGTCGATCAGCGGCCGCACAATTCATTCAGTGACAGATTATGCCTTGACTTTTGTTTGGACAATCGCGGCGAATGGATCGCTTTAGAAAGTACCCTGTGATCGATCAACTTTTGGCACTGCCACTGGCACTGGAACTGGAGCTGGCACTGAGCCCTGGCCTTGCCTACGACCCGCCCGGGCAGAGCACCAGCCCACCTGGCCCACAAACAAATGAAATTTGCATGGGACGAGCGCGGACAAAAAAGAGAAGACATACAACTTTCTCCCCAGTCACACGTTCGGGCATGCCAACGACTGATCTGCGAACCATATGGAGATGTGGAGGTGCTAATGGCTCCTGGTCATCCATCAGGTATACTCGCACTATAAGTATTCTCCGGTCAGCCTCGGACGTTCACTTTCCGTAGGCTGGCTCTGTGGGACTCGCTTCGTTAGCAGAAGGTTGGCCTCTGATTGTGATGAGATGATGTCTTTAATTTGCATAAATTTACAAGAAATGTGGATAAATCGCTGGCCGGGGCCTGGCAAATTGGCTTCTATGGCTCCTACGGCTGATGATATTTCTGCTTCTCACGTTGATTAGTTAATACAATGTTGGGCCGCCTAATGGCTGCCAGCTGCCAGCTGCCGCTTTGTGCGGCCTGGTATTCATGCTCCAAAAGTTTCGACACTTGATACTAGACTCGGACAAATGTAAAACGTTTGTGAATGAAACAGTTTAATATTTCACATGCGAGCACTCGACGTTGAGTCCAACAAATGGCTTTAATTACAAAACAAAAACAGGAAAAAACAGAAAAAAATACAGCAAAAAATACAGAAAAACACACGGAATTAAAGCTGCAACATGACCAAGCTCTCTGGGCCCCTCTCTGTGCCATATGCTGGAATTTCGTTTGGATGCCACTGTCGGCCGCCGCAGCAGCAGCGGCCATCTCTGCTTGGCTGCATAATCGCGCAGCGTGCCACAAATCGAGTGAAAGTACAACAGAAAGCGGCAGAAAGAAGATTCCGCAGCGAGCAGTGCCGCACTGGTCGAGAGAGCTGCACCAAGACTTTATGACTTTACACGAAGCTCGGATGGATGATGGCGGATGGCGGGGCCCGGTCCGGTCCGGCTGCAATTTCGGAGTTTCATCAGATTGGACAACTGCACGCATGCGCAGCTGCAGCCTGCCACTGCCACAGCCACTGCCACAGTCAGTGCCACAGTCAGTGGTCATAATCGCACTCAAAACTCATTAGAAATGCCTGCAGGAACTCGACTAGAATGAGTGTTGGTCTATTTTTGTGCGCAGTCTAATTGCAAATGACTTGCATCAGATGGGGAGACGGAATCGGGAATTATTTAGATGCCTATTAGGGGGGGAATACTATTCTGGCTAACTGTTAGAGACGGTACTTTATGGTCCATGATTCTGCTGAGCATTGCGTATGCGTAATAAACATTTTCAGAGCCCCAAAAGGGAGAGTTTCGCTCAAGTGTGATCCCATCAAAACCCAGAGACCAAAACTAATGCTGGTGCTTGGGTAATACTCGTGCCTTTACCTCATATTGATTTCTCTTTCGGTCCTCCCTCTTTGCAGCTCTCAGCCAGGCCAAGTACTCAGCAAATACAAGCCCACGCCCGCACCGCGCTCAAGCGGCAAGCACCAGGCCATCATGCAACAGCAGCCGCAGCCCCAGCCCCTGCCAAACAGCAGCTACTACACGCAGACGGAGAGCGAGCTGCTGCAGATTGAGGCGGGCGGCACCGGGCTGACATTTGCCCCACATCGCAGCGAGATGGCCGCCACCAGCTCCCAGCTTCAGCAGGCGTCGATGAGCAGCAATGTGGCATCCACGGCCACGTCCAGCAACCTCGATGCGCCCTCTGGCGGCAGCAGCGGCAGCGGGAGCGGGGGGCAGCCCACGAGCCACTTTGTGTCGCCCCTGCAGCGGCGACACTGCCAGCCGCCCAGTCATCTGCCACTGAACTCGGTGGCGTCTCCGCTGCGCACGGCCAGCTACAAGACGGCAGCGGCCGTGGCCGGTCACGGATTCCATCACAGCCACCACCAGCAGCTGGACTTCCAGCGCAACTCGCAGTCGGACGATGATAGCGGCTGTGCCCTGGAGGAATACACATGGGTGCCGCCGGGTCTGCGACCTGATCAGGTAAGGGCGTGTGCTTCCAGCACATATACCATATAACATAGACTTGCAACATCATCATCATCATCATCGTCATGTGTTTGTCGATTTGTCGGTACTAATTAAGTGAAATCTAAATCTGCGCTGCGCCATGGCATTACCCGAGGCCACCCGCTGGCAACTTTTGCTTTCGTTCGATTTTCCACGCTCCCCAAATCGGAATCCTAAATCCAGTTCAATGCCTGTCTAAAGCCGGTGCTGGGGCTGTGGCTGTGGCTGGGGCCTGGTCTTTTGGGCATTGGACATCGGCCACATGCACGTTTAAGGAAATCGTTGGGGGAAACAACTTTAATTACACGCTGAAAAAATTATCGCTCCCAAATCGCTTTGCTATCTGTATCGATTGGAAAGCGAAAGCGTTTTGTAATTAAATTGCCGATACTCCTGCATTTGGCAGCAATTAAGCCTGGAAAGCATGTCGATATTTCTCAGGTGCTGGCTTACATAAGAGCCCCTGGGAAAACTGAAAATTGGTCCCGATGTTTCATTGCATTGCAATGCATTGCCTCGATTGTCTCGGGTCTCCCATGACCATTTTCCACGCCACCATTCATGTCTCCATCTGCACTGGTATTCCATTAATTCGATATGATTTGTTCGGTTTAAAAAGTATAAACTTTTTGGTGGAACTAACTCGATTCTCCCTTCCGTTTTCCCCTCCGCAGGTCCGCTTGTACTTCAGTCAACTCCCAGACGACAAGGTGCCCTACGTCAACAGTCCCGGCGAAAAGTATCGCGTTAAACAATTGCTGCACCAGCTGCCGCCGCAAGATAACGAAGTGAGTATTAGCCAGAGGAAAAGCTGGCTAAAAGGAAACGAAAACAAAAGAAAATGCAGTTAGCACCACAGGCAGGTCGTACAATTTTAAAGAAAAGCAAAACCAAAAAAGCAAGGAGAACTTTGGCTAGACGGTAGACAGTAGATTTCTTTTAACTGCCCAATGAGATCGATTAAAATATTTGGATAAAGGATGAACGAGAGACTTGAGTTCACGATGCAAAAGGATTCTAATATCCTATGATCCTAGAAATTACTAGAATAAATAAAACAAAATGAAATGTTTAGCCGAATCTTAATCCAGAGCTGCCCCATCTAATTTATTTTGTTTTTTTCACATCAAAGAGAATATTGCAAAAGGAAGATTCCAGCCGAAACGAAAGAAAATCCAATCGAGATATAAATAATAAGTATTCAGATAGCTTTAGAGTCTTTGAAATTCAGCTTCCCAGCAGCATCGCATCCTCGTTCGTGCCGAACGGAGATTGCGACAAGATTTATAATTACCTCTTCGGGGGCATAGAAAACAGAGCATAAAGAAAATCCTTCATGAGCAGTGGCAAGATTAAAAAACTTGTCAGTGCCTTTTGAGTTGCCTTAATTAAAATCCATGAATACAACAAACTTTTCGCCCGTCTACGTGCCCGTCTGTTGCAGGTGCGCTACTGCCACTCGCTGAGCGACGAGGAGCGCAAGGAGCTGCGCATCTTCTCGGCCCAGAGGAAGCGCGAGGCCCTCGGCCGAGGAGCCGTCCGGCTGCTGTCCGACGAGCGACCCTGCAAGGGGGTAAGTTTGAAAACAATTTTTTTATGGGGTGGGGGCCCATCCCCCATCCCCCATCCATTGCTTTAATTGTTGCAAAAATTTGCATTTTATTATGAACAAAAAGTGCGCGAAGAGCACAAGATGAAGAGTCGTTTCGATTTCATTTGTGCCGGGCGGGCCGGGCCGGGCGAAGTTTTGCACCACCACCAGAGATTCTTTCTTGGCCCGGCCTGGCGCGGCCCGGGGACTACTGCCTGCCATGAATGGCCCAAAAGGGAAGAGGGGAACACAAAAAATCTGACAATGGCTGGCGAAAACAATGAGCTGTCGAGGGTAGAGGGACGCGGAGACGAGAGACGAGGGACGCGGGACGCGGGACGCGGGACGCGACGGTGTTGCCAACTTTCAAACGTCTCGAAATAAAAGATGACAAAAAGATTTCATTAAGTACACTTTCAGCAAACGGCAAAGTGCTGCGAGGAAACCCCTACTGAAACTGAAAATGAAAATGAAAAACGTTGTTGCAGAAACAATTGCAGTGACTGTGGCTGTGACTGGGCCCGGACTCCGCTTGGCTCTGACAACATAAAGGCTAAGAGAGTCAGCCAACGTACAAGTGCAGAGGTTGGTGTTTCTCTTTTGCCTCCTCTCTGGCCGTGCCGCGCACGTTGCAGCGCGTTGGGCCAAAAGTGAATGGAGTTGCTGCCAAAGACGCAATGAAATGGCATTAAAGCACAATGGCACTGGCATAAAATAGGAGAAGTGGTATCTGCATCGGGCTGCTATTGCCACTGCCACTGCCACTACCCCTGCCACTGGCACTGGCACTATCCTTGCCCAGCTTGGCGCCCCTGCCCCGCTTCAGAAATTTGCATTGTTATTAGCTGACAGGCGGAGGACTCTCTCCCCGTTCGCGGTGCGTGCCACAAGTTCAACTCCAACTTCAGCTTCAAGTCCGGAACCCAGGCATCTCGATGCGCACTTGGTCACACTGGGGTTCTCTGGATTCTCTGGATTCTCTGGGTAGATACTCGTAGTTTGCAGCTCGATTTTATTGTGCTCACATTCGGCACTCGTAAAACTTATTCAAAACTTTATGCCGCATGTTGCGTGTCTGGGGCCTGGTCGGGTCGAGTCTAGTCGGGGTCGGGTCGTGTTTGTCTGCTACGTGCGTGGGTGGATGTGGTGCCCAGAGCTTCCTTCGTGCGGGTTTCTGGGTGTGTGGTGTGTGGTGTGTGGATTTTATTTGGTTTGTCCAAATTGGCAGACAAGTTCCGTTTATTATGGCCAGAGGACTTGCACTTACACTTCTCTCTGAGGTTGCAGTTCATTAGAAAACCCAAAAATAATCAGTGCGAACTTTGGCCAAGGAATTCAGATACAGATGTACTTATTTACTGCCAGAATCAGAGGCGGAATCCTTTTCAAATTCAAATTTAAGCTCAACATTTTGCATGCCTTTGCAAACTTTAATCTTTCATTCACAAAAAAAGAGATTAACTTTAAAAAGTATTCAAAATCCAGACCCAAGCCATCCCTTGGATCAGGATGAAAGTGCTTAAAATTCACAGACCATAACTGACTTGCTAAACGGACGTTAAAATGTGAACAAAGGTCCAACCCTGGGCCATCCAATCGAATGGCGTGGAAAGCATGAGGGAAATTATGAGGGAAAATTTATGAAAACGTTCAATGATCCCGAAAGGGAGGAACAGGAAGCTCTCGCCTCGCACTTGGATTCAGTCAGGCGTGAATGAGTCGCAACGTGGGCCACAAACGTGTGTCACAGCCAACTGGCAATGATTTTGCCAAAAAATAATGTGGCAAGTGGCGTAGAGAGGAGGCAAGCTCCTTGACAGATTTTCCACACGAACAGCACCGGCAGCAGCATCCAGCGGAAGCTGAAATTTTGACAAGGATGTGACACTAAAGGTCGTCCTGGCAACAATGAAATAATTACAAGAAAAGCCATCTCAGCCCTCGACTCCATGAAATATATATACTTTCTCCCAGAGAAAGGGACTACTCTTTCAGCCATTCAAGGTAGGAACAGCAACAGCAAACAGCAACAGCAACGGCCAAGCAAACAAAACGGAAAGCAAAATAAAAGAAAATCCAAGGGGAAGGAAGGTAAAACTCGCTGGCTGTTAAGCGAAAAGTTTATGTACTGAAAAGGGCATGATAACGAGCGTCATTAATAATTTGAGTTGCCGTTGCCCGACGCTGCCAAGGGATGGGATGGGCTTTGGATCAGGAATCGGGATGGAGATGGGGATGGGGGCGAACTGGTGTTCTTACTGGTACCGGGTCTGAGCAGGAAATTGTCTGTCTGTCCGTCTGATGGGGAAGTTTGTCGCTAAAAGTTGGATTAATCCAGACACGAAATGGGTTAGCAAGGACACTGCAGTGTCCCCCCCGTCGCCGGGGTCAGCTACGGTTCAGCACGGTTCGGGTAGGTGCTACACGGTGGCACCGCCAGCAACAATTTGTCAATAGCATAATTGTCTGTCGCAGGACTTGGGCCCCCCGGCGGCAAACAGGCAACAGCCAACAGCCAACAGGCAACAGGGATTAATTGGATTGATAAGATAAATGAGCAGCGATTGCTGCTATTTACATGACATTCAGCCGGTCGGGCAGCTCACGATGATTCACGATGAAAAATGCCATTTTAAGTGCACAGATTTTCTGGCCAAACTAATCGATGGCGGGGGCGCAGAGAGAGGCGGCATTGGGCACCCATCCTCCCCCTAAAACTTTGGCACTTTGTCGCCACCGCAGAAACTACTTAAAGCTCTTTGAGGGGCAAACGTTTTTCCAGAGTTTCTGCGGCTTGCCCGGAGCAAAGTGCAGAGACAAGTCTATTCCGACTGGCAATGCGTCATTAGCCAGGGATTGGTGGAAGCAGAGATGGCGGAGCACACGGGACTCTCCCCGGACAAATTAAAGTGCTCAGCAGCTCCCTCATTTGTATGCCACTTTCTTTGCGTGGGTGGCCCTGGCCGGGACGATAAATTTTTTGGAGTTGGCAAACAATTAACGACGCATGCAGTGAAGCCACTTACATAACGGCCATGGAAATTATCAACCCTGTACAGTCAGCGCCCAAAGCTTTCGCCTGTCAATGCTTAATGGCTTGCAAAAGTAAATGCTGATTGCGGGGGCCAGGACCAGGGCCAGGACGCGGAGCAGCGCCCGCACCGAGGTTTAATAGCCTGGAAAGTTAAGGAGCTACGCAGGAAGAGTGGAGACAGTCCCGGCTGATGCTGGTGGGGCAACGGGAGCCTCTTGCGGCTGCCTCTGCGGTGGCGTCGGGTAATTTGCCTGCGCCAAAAAGCCGCCAAGAACGGGGACGCAGTGGAGCAATCTCGGGGCAGTGCCTGGAATGGGGGTGCAAATTGGGAACGATTCTCAGTACTGGGGTCTGTCGCTTCTTGGGTCATGGAAGGAGGTCTTATATCAATGCAGTTGGGCTAATTGCTCTGTGGGTGGAAATAAGAGGGAAAACGGCTTACAATAAAGTTATTTTTTAGCTGGAAGAAACAGGAGACCGTTCAGGAATAATGCCGAAACAGTATGACTTAAAGTCCGGATAATCTTCGAATTCGTACATTCTTTTAATAGAGTTTCTGTATATTATATGGCATTAAACAACAACGCACTAGTTTAATGACTGTCCAAGCGTTTTGCCGGGGTTTCGCTGCACAAATGTCCCCTCTTGGAGAACTCAATTAGGATCTAGGGTATAAAAGCGTCACCAAACATCCCGGACGGTCGTACCCTTTCGCCCCGAAATGAGTTCATTATGCGAACGCGTTTAAATTTAACGAGTCTCGGGGTTCGGGGTTCGGGGTTTGCCAGCAGTCATTAAAAGCGGAGCTTCCTGCCAGCAGCAATTTCCCAGCAGAAAAAGCAGCAGCACAGTTTTCAAAAATCTTCCAGCGTCCTCGCTTTAAGTGCTTCCTTATCCACCGGGGAGCACTTGGGGTGGGGTGGGGTGGTGTGGTGTTGCCACCGAGGCTGACACGGGCACATGGCCGGCAGCTATTTTTGCATGATTTCCGGTTGGGAAACGAGGATGGCACGGGAATAAAGAGCAGCAAAACCACAGAGCGAGCTGAAAGGAGCAGGCACTGGCCTGGCCGATGGAGCCGGCTCCTGTTTCTGTTTCTGTTCCTGTGCCGCGTCCGTGTCCGTGTCCGTGCTTGGGGCACTTTTGGGGCTGGGTGGAGGGGGGGCGCTGAGCTTAAGCGTTTTATTACCGTTATTTAGCATTTATAGACGCTTAAATATTTTCGCCCGAGCAGCAGCCAGACGCTGCAGATTTTATCGCTCGAAGAACTTTAGCATATTTCTCTTATTTATACGACTCACCTCTCATCCCCACTCTCCCCTCTGTCTCTATCTCTTCGTCCTTCCAGTGCGAGGAGTCCCTGTCGGGCGGTGACATCGTGGTCTTTGCCCAGCGTCTGGGGGCCCAATTATGCTGGCATCCGGGCTGCTTTGTGTGCAGCGTGTGCAAGGAGCTGCTGGTCGACTTGATATACTTCCAGCGCGACGGGAACCTCTACTGTGGGCGACACCACGCCGAGACCCAGAAGCCGCGCTGCTCGGCATGCGATGAGGTGAGTGATCCACGTTCGTCCCTCCTTCTCATCCGCTCTGGCGGACAGTTAACATAGTGTTGAAGATATCCTAATATTGACCCTTGCACCCATTTGCTCTGTTCCTTTCTCGTCGACAGATCATCTTCTCCGACGAGTGCACAGAGGCGGAGGGTCGCACCTGGCATATGAAGCACTTCGCCTGCCAGGAGTGCGAGCACCAGTTGGGCGGCCAGCGGTACATCATGCGGGAGGGCAAGCCCTACTGCCTCGGCTGTTTCGACAGGATGTTCGCGGAGTACTGCGACTACTGCGGGGAGGTGATCGGCGTCGATCAGGGCCAGATGAGCCACGACGGACAGCACTGGCATGCCACGGACCAGTGCTTCAGCTGCTGCACCTGTCGCTGCTCGTTGCTGGGACGCCCGTTCCTGCCGCGACGGGGCACCATCTACTGCTCGATCGCTTGCAGCAAGGGGGAGCCGCCGACGCCTTCGGACACGAGCTCCGGCCCTCAGCTGCGTCCCACCCATCGAGCCTCCACCTCCAGTCAAATCGCCCGCTCGCCCCGCCGCAGCGGAGACCGGGACAGGGAGAGGGAGTCCGCGAGAAAGGCCAACCATGGCCATGGACATCCGGTCAAGGGCACGGGCAGTGCTGGCGATCTGCTGGAGCGGCAGGAGCGCAAGCGCATGGAGGCCGCCGGCGTGGCCGATCTGCTGCTGGGCGGAGGGGTGCCAGGCATGCCACGCCCCGCCCATCCGCCGCCCATCGACCTCACCGAGCTGGGGATCAGCCTGGACAACATCTGTGCGGGGGACAAGTCCATCTTCGGCGACACCCAGCTGACCTCCTCCATGCCGGACATGCTGCTGTCGAAGGCGGAGGACTCGCACAGCTACCAGAGCATCGACAAGATCAACCTGAACTCGCCAAGCAACTCGGACCTGACGCAGAGCACCCAGGAGCTGGCCAACGAGCTGGAGCTGGACAACGAGCCGGTGCGGGAGCTGCCCCACGACGGCTACGAGCAGCTCTTTGCCAACAATCGCAACACGAAGAAGGGCCACGAGCTGCAGGAGATGCAGGGGGAGGAGGACGGAGAGCAGCTGGACAACCGGCCGCTGAAGGAGGTGCGATTCCACAGCGTCCAGGACACCATGTCGCGCTCCAAGAGCTACACGGACAACTCGAACGCCCGTCGACGGCGCCGACGTCGGAACCAGTCGCGCAGCTCCTCGGAGATGCAGATCAACCAAACGAATCTCCGACTACACAACGCCCAGACGCAGGCTGCTGGCACCGGCACCGGCGCCCACAATCTTCTAAACAATCTGGACAACTGCGATGTGGCCAGCATCTGCTCCACCTGCTCGTCCAGCTCTTCCAGCGACATGGACGACTACGTCTACCGCCTGCCCGCCCGCAAGCACTACGGCGGCGTCCGCGTGGCCTACGTGCCCAACGATGCCCTCGCCTACGAGCGCAAGAAGAAGCTGGCCCAGGACCCATCGTTGGCTTCGGCCGCATCAGCCGCTGTCCCCGGAATGCCGGGAGTCATGCACGAGAGCAAGAACTGCACAATATCATGACCACCTCCCATTTTGCCGCCGCCGCCCTTCAACCTGAGCAGCTACTACATCCTGGACACCATCCTGGAGGAGCAGCAGAGCCTGATGCTGCCGGAGAAGAAGCCCGGCTGCCTCCGTCGGGTGTGGAACTTCTTTGGCCTGGGCAAGCCGCGTCTCCAGCACACCGGCAATGGACGGCTGTACAGCGTTTAGGTGGGATTGGATTGGATTGGATTGGATTGCATTGGACTGTAAATAACATATCGAAATGTATTATACACCGAAACAGACGACATATGAGATCATCGAAGTGGGGTGAAACCTTGTACAAAGCTAAAACTATATCATATTTGCATTTACATATACATATTATACCTACACATAGGCATTATCATAACTAATTAGGTATTCTAGTGTTAGATCTAAGAAGATCGGAGCGGATCGGATCGGTAGACCACAAGCAGCGCAATCAACGAACAATAAATTCCAACGAAATCCCCTTCAACGGCCAACAAAAGAATCTCCGAGAGAGTGAAAGTTTTTTTGTGCAATAATTTAAAATGGAATGGCAAAAGCAGAACTCGAAAAGGCAAAACCGAAACCCGAAATCTTCCAAAACCCGACCTAAACAAATCGATAAAATAACCAAATTTTACAACATTTTCAGTTTCTATTTTTTTACGACTTTTTGTCCAATCCAAATATGATGAAGATTCTTTTGTTTGAATGCCAAATTGTTTTATGTAATTGGCCTGCTTTCACCCGCAGCGTGAAAGGAAAGCGAAACTGTTATGTAAAAGGAATGTGTCCAGAATACTTAATCGTCTTAAAGAAAGTTTTGTAAGATCAAAAAATACATATGATAAGGACTTTGATTTGTATCGGTTATTCGTCTAAGCTATGCTACATCATTCAAATGAAATTCAGCAAATGTGTGTATGGAAACATAATCAAAAATAAAATATATGTCTGTGTATTTTATCCTACAACAACTGTGTTTATTTCCCTAATTGCGTGGCACCAGGCGCATCCAGTAGCCAGCTTTGGGGGTAAGGTTGAATCCGCGTGCCTCCTCCCACAGATCCTTGACAGTCTTGGGAGATCTCTCGATCTTGTACCTGATCAGGAGGTTGTACAGCATGCCCTTGACCTGCATCAGAGCATATCGATTGCCTGGGGATAGAAATGATAATGGTAATGCTTAAACTAACAAAATATCTCCTTCGGAGAAGCCGACTCACCTATGCAGTTTCGGGGACCTACTCCAAACGGCAAATAGCTATAAGGCACTATTTCGTCCTTCCTCTCATCGCTGAAGCGCTCTGGATCGAATTTTCGGGGCTCGGGGAAGTACTTATCATCCCAGTGCAGGCCGGCAATAGGAATACTGACGCGATCGCCCACTTTGAAATCGAAAAGCTTGGTGCCATCGTCGTCGGTTAGGGTGTAATCCTTGGAGCAGATGCGATCGGTAACGGCGGCAAGGGTCCACTTGCGTAGCGATTCGGAGATGACCATGTCCATATACTTCATCTTCTGCACTGCATCGTACGTGAGGGAGCCGCCCTTGAGCGACTCCTGGACCTCCTTGGCCTCCTCGTAGAGCCGCTGCTGGATGTCGGGGTTCTCGAGCAGTTCCAGGGATGTGGTGCATATCAGGTTGGCGTTGTTCTCGAAGGCAGCGAAGAAGAATATGAAGCACTGGGCCACGATCTCGTCGTCCGTCCAGTTGTCCTCGGTCTCCTTCTTGGACTCCATCAGCAGCTGGATCATGTCGGGACGGTTGATGTTGTGCTCTTCTCGATATTTCATCGCATCCACCACCAGCCGTACAAAGTATTCTACTTTCTGGGCATTAAAGATCTTCAAATTAAAGAACTGAAACAAAAATAAATATTCATAAGTCTCAATACATTGTTAATCATATTAACAGTAACTCACAAGGAACACTTTGGGCATAAGGGTGGCGAGCAGGAACTTAAACAGCTGCGATCCTCTGGAGAAAGTGAGAGACTGACCGATCTGGTAGAACTCATTATCAGGGCTCTCAAAAGAGTTCACCTTCAGCCCAAAAGCTGTAGTTGCTATCAGATCATTCGATAGCTTGTTGCAAAGCACTTTCATGTCCACCTCGAAGCCCTCTCCGGATTTAGAACCAGCCGATAGTCCGGACAAGTGTTCGAGACACTCCCCAAAACTGTCGTTCATCAGGGCGAACATGCTGCGCATCTTGGCTGCCGTGAAAACCGGCGTCAAGGTGTTTCTCATGTGCTTCCACCGTTGGTCTCTCATCACACTCAGCATGTCGTTGAGGAGACGCTCGTTGCTCTCTAAAAAGAGCTGATGGTTCGGAAAGTGATCAAAGTCCTTGATGCAGATCTTCTTGATTATTTCGGGATCGTTCAGCTGGATCATAGGCTTACGCAAATTAAAAAATCCAACAACTTTGCTGAAAAGTTTCAAAACGTTCTTATCCGTATCTGGCACGCCTGCTTATAGATAGATCACTTACTGCCCCCGTGTACGATTGTAGAACGCACTGAGCACCTTCTGAAACGAGGTTAGGCCCAACATCGATGTACCAATGTTGCCGAAAAAGGGCTTGGGCTCCTCAAAGTACACTCCTCGATCATCGAATGCTCGGTGCGTCGCTATGGACCACTTGTATATCATCAATCCCAGGACCAGAACGGCCAGACATATTTCCAAGCAAACCATAGCAAGGTTCCTTCCCTGATTTTATTGTTTCAAACTGAGTTTCGCAATTGCGCGACGCGACAATTTATACCCGCCGAAATATACATATGTACATATGTATATGTTTACTCTTAACTAGTTTACCCGTATGTGTTCTGTTCTCCGCAAGTATTACTCATCAAAACTCTCAAACTCTCTGACTGTTGATGTTTCTGTTGGGGATCTATGTGCAGATAGATAACTCTCACTCTCTGTTGTGAATATTTTCGTTTTACCCTTTCAAACTGCATTTTAACATTGATCAGCAGGGGTTCCTTTATTGCATGATATCACAACATATATCAGATCACTGTATCTTATAGCATATGTACGCATGCTGTATTGTTTATTAAAATCATAATCATTAATCATAAAATGGGATCATGGCATTGTATGTTGCGACTCAAACTTTGAGGGTATTCAACGCGTCGGCTTCCGAAGCACCTTTTCTGAATTTGTTTAGAATTTCGCGACTGATAAACAGGTTTCTCAGCATTGAGCAAAGCTCTTAGCTCAGAGAACGTTCTGATAAGAAAGCTTCGAACTGGCTCTCGCTCTCCATTTCCCCTCTTCTCTCTTAGTTTTTGTCAATATCTTTGCCCTTGTTTATCAATTACGTATCATGTGATCATAGGAGTATTCATTTGCTTGGAAACGTAATCTTATCTTGAGCAACAAACAAGTATTTATTCATAATCGAACAAAGTTTGACCACTGAAGTCCGAGTTCAATCCACTCAACACTTTTCATTTCAGTTGGGAATTGAGTGTTATCTATCGAAATTCAATGATAGAGAAAGACATTTACCTGATTTAATATGTGTAGCTGACCCACAAAATGCAGAGAGGGTAGGAAAACAACACACCCCAAAACTGACCGGGCAATGGGTATTCGTAGCGATCAATTGAGAACCGTTCTACTTTTAGATGAATCAATTTGAAAAAGGCCAACATCTTTTAGGGAAACCCCTTTAAGAATTCTCTCTGCCCCTTCTTTCTCCACATATGATTACGTACACATGTTTTGGGTACCGAAACACAGAGAAATCGATGTGTGATTTGTTTCCGCTATCAGTTTTCCAGCCTATCAGTCGAGTACCAGTATTCTGTTTCCAACAAAGCTGATGCAATGTCCTGAAATTTGTATTATATTGGGGAAACCTTCTGATGTTTGGATATTTGTAGAGAGTAACCAAGACCTGACAACAAATGTATCAATTTGTGTATAATAAATTGTTCGAAGGCTTATCAGTATTAATTTCCTAATTCCCTAATCTTTCGACCTTGCCATTGGCCTACAAAGATGCAGCAAACTTTGCGAGCTGTCAGCTCTGTGGGATCCAGCTCAATTTCAATTAATTTAGGAAACTTTTCCCCTCTTCGCCTATCAATACATGCCTATACGAGTGTGTATGCTTATGTCATCCGACTAGAACTTCAGTCTGTCATGTCGAGCGGGGCGATCAAATATGATGTAAACCCCGGGCCCTGAAAGCGCTTCGACTCCAACTATTGTCTTCATGCGGAGGTTTACTGTTTGAATATTTTAGCATATTGACCGACGGCGAGTCGCAGGCAGCCAACAACACAGGCAATGGAGCCCCCACTCCGTGGGGCAAAAACTGTTAAAACATCAAATTAGCCACAAGCGTTATGCCAGAAATATAATTAAATATTTAGACAGTTTTGTTATCGTTTGTTTGGTTGGTTTTGCTGCTATTTCGCTTAATTTTGTTAGTTTGGAAATTTGCAACAGCATTTCTGTGACAGACACACAGTGGAGGGCAATCAGAGGCAGAGGCAGGGGAAGGGAACAGAAGATATATTTCAGCAGCTATGATACATCAAATGCCAATGGCAGAAGCGGAAGACGGAGAGGCACACGTTAGTCTGGGTACAGTGGAGACTCTCTTTGGAAATATGTTTTCAGGAAAAAAACCTGGAATATGGCATATCAATGGTAGGAAATGTTTCTTTTGGAAAAGTCCAAGAAAACAAAAGTTAAACGCTCAAGTTTCCACTAGTCAATACTTGAAGCTGTCTCAAATACGATATTTATCGGGTCTATTTATATGAATCTGTATCCGTATCAGGCAATAGTTAGTTAAAGATGTTGGGGCATCTTAGTTGAAACATCAACCAACTCTTGCTATAGCTAGGCTACACCCGTTGCAGTGTTTTCCTTCTTAGCCAGCTTTCACTGTGGCAACGTAACCATATTCATATGGGTATTCAGGGTTTATTCACCCCTTTCTGCCAGGCAATGCACACATACATTCAGATGAGTGTGTAGGTAGGTACATATGAATGAACTTGTGTGTATATAAGCCCACATAGCACAACTTTCGTTTGCTTGGCTGTTTCCTCATGTACATGATATATTGTATGTTATACATTTTATGCTCAACTAAAATGTTAGACAATATATGTAGGTATATGTGTTTATGTGTGAGTATATGTTTGGGAGTCTGTGGGTGTATCCGTGCTTATGTGTGCTGCATTTTATCAAAGCTTGCCCAGCACTTGCCAATGTCTGTCAAAAGCTATGAAGCTCTCCCTCTCCACTCTCGGCGCTACTCTCTCTGCTGCTTGGCTGTGCTTCGCTTCTATTCCATTCCATTTCATTCTATTCTATTTCGCTTCTTTTTTATGCGCAAATCATGCTGCATCATTAAATCTTTTCCGCTGGGGCTGTCGTTGCTGCTGCCTCGGTCTGTTCTTTTGTGGCTGTTGCTATTTCGCTTTTGCATTTCCTTTCGCTTTCTGTTCAGTAGCCAGCACTCTGTCCCTCTCTTTCTGTGGAGAGAATTTATAGCTTTCAGCGTTGATTTTGTTTGGGAATCATTCTCTTTTCCATTCTGTGTTCTCCGCTCTCCGCTCTCCGTTCTCCATTCTCCATTTTCTTTTTTTATTCGGGCTTGTTCTTTTTTATGTGTTTTTAAGTAGTCGTAAAGCGTAACACTTGATGAGATATTAAACGTTGCCCCAACAGCAGCAGCAGCAGCAACAGAAGCAGAAAGGATACCACATGAAGCAGGAGAAGGAGGAGGGATCCGGATCGGGATCACACATTGTTGCACTTTGTTTGATTTGATGGCATGTTAAATATTGGTTTTTGAATTTTTCATTATTTCCTGGACCCGAATCGACGACGAGCAAAAGACTTTGAATGGCCGTTTAATAGATTTGAGGCCTCGTAAAAAAGAGAGAGAAGGGGAGAAAGAGCGTACTATAGAAAGGCAGCAGGAGACGGAGTCGTGAGGCAGCCACACCTGAGAGGGACGCCTGTCTGCCTCATCAGGGCGTATAAAGAGACCACAAAAACGCAAGGACCTTGTCTGCAAACTTGTCAATGAGCCCTGGCAACTAAATATTTTATTAGGCAGTTGGCAGCACCAAACACACACACACCCACACACATGCATAGAAAAAATACGGGAAAATTGAAGAACAAGAAAAGGCAGATGGAGAGGAATGTATGTGTGTGGTGTGGTCGTGATTGCGTGAAATTTAGTAGCTCTTGGGGCAATGTAGGGACAGACAAGTTGATGCTGATGAGCCTCATGATGATGATGATGATGACGATGATACGGGTGTGGATGCGGATGATGTGGATGCGGCTACTGCCTGATGAAGTTGCCTCTGCCTGTGCTTGTGCCTCCGGCTGTCAAGGGAATTGGGGATATGGCGGCAAAGTTCCTTGACTCCCCCCAGCCCTCCATCTGCGGCATGTTTGCTCACAATTGGCTGTACGTGTGCAACATTTTTAAGTAGCTTTCCTCATGCCTTCTCCCTCTCTGCCTCTGTGCTTCGTTTCTTGGCTTCAAGGAAAATGCCGGGGAAACATATGTTTTCAATTTGACTGGCAATGGAGGACCTTGATTGAATTTACATTTACCTACGCCAAAATGAAGATCGATGCTGTGTTTGGCCAGCTTTAAGAGCTTCAAGTTCAACTAACCAAAAACTATCCAAAAGTTCATCTGTCATCTGGCAGAGTCCCCAAAGAGGGACCCACCGAGAGAGGGAGAGTCGAGTCACAAATTACATTTGCGGCGTCTGCTTTTCTGCATCAATCATACGCACCGTGTTCAGGAGGAGTAGCAGGAGCAGCTGTCGAGGCGGCGGGGGAGCTGTGCTGGGGCAACCCCTGGGGGCGGACCCAGCGTTGACAGCAGGAGCTGCCTCCTGCCTGTCTGCTGCCAGTGAAAGCGTCGCCTAATTGTATGCTACATGATTTGCAAGTGAGAATGCTCCAACTCCAGCCCCAACTCCAACTATGTACAGGAATCGTCTGGCAAATTAAAATAAATTGTCAAAATTAAAGAGAAACTTTTGGGTTTGCTTTTGCTTTCGCTTCATCCTCGACATTGTTCGCTCCATGGCTTGTTTGCCTGCTTAGGAATTCAAATGCCGTCGTTCAGGGGATCCTACATGGTCATGACTTGTCGCACAAGCTTGTCTCTGCCTCTGTATCCGTATCCGTCTGTGTCTGTGACACTGGCCCCTCTCTCCATCCACTTTCTCCAATCTACATGTGTGTGTGTGTGTGTGTGTGTGTGTGCGTTTGTCCTTTGGCTGACATTCATTTGGAATGCGGGGAGCATAACGACGGATCTCAACTTTTTGCATATTACGCACTTGGTCACGTACATTCCTTATATTTATTTTGCATAAGTCACGGGCTCCCGCGCGGATGATGGATGCCAGGGACGGATAGAAGTAGGCAACTTTAAGACTGGATCTGGTTGAAAATTAGCTCAATTAAGTTGGGGCATATGCAGACAGTGCCACCGATAAGGCAGTGCCGAACAAAGGCAGTAGGCGATTCTCCTTAGACACGGTAATTGGACAGGGAGGGGAACCAGAGAGAGACCTCGCGAAGGAGGCAGAGTATGAATTATGGCCCAGCACTTATGAACGTTTTTACTGTTTTCATTTTATTTATTTGGCTTTTCATTCAAAAGGCTGCTCTCTGACCTTTCACCCAGCCATCCGCAGCAAGTTCAATGGTTGTGCCACACTTACACACAGCCGCAGCCGCAGTCCCAGCCCCAGCCCCGTGCCGTAGTGGCAACAGCCCCAAAAAGCAGGAGCATTTTTTATTTCGCATGTTGTGACGCTAAGTGCTTCCTGGCTACCCCTGGCTGGGGTCTGGGGCAAGGTGCCACATCAACTTTGGCTGCCACGCCATAATATTAATTGTGCCCCGCTTGAAAATGTGTTTCTTTTTTATCCCCCGCTCCCCTGCTCCATGCTGTACATATAAATATATATTGTATGAAGGGACATTGCTGGAGGCCACTTAAATGCCATTAAATTTTTATGCATTGCCATGAATGATGTGCGTGCGCTCTTAAATTTTTCATAATTATTCATAGCCCGGCATTTGCCTGATAATCGGCCTTTGTTCTTTTGCTGCTTTGGTCCAGGCTCGCAGCTATTTGGTCAGCCGCCATTAAAGCCGGCTTTTGGGGTCCCACTTGGCTTATGAGTATTTGCATTTCCGCACTTCACTTTCCCTTGCTCGGGGCTGGGACGGCGAATTATGATTATTTTTAGCAGCCAGATGATGCAGCCCACAGACAAAGAGGGTGCCGGTGCCGATGCCTGCCTCAGTTGTTGTCAGACCTTCAACTAGTTCCAGCTCCACTGTCAGCGTTTGTCAACCCTCCCGAGAGTCTTGCCCCCATCACACGGTCCGTGGGTCGCGTCTGCAGCAGATGACAAATTGTCTCATCAGTCAGTGTAGAACAGAACTGAACAGAACAGAACAGAACGGTATGGAATAGAACGCAATGGAACGGAAGTGGACCGGTGCTCGAGCAGAAGTTTTTTGTGCTCACAGGAAAAACAATCATTATTATTGTCTACTTTTGAGGGCTTCATCTGCATCCACACAGAGCGATATGCAGACATGCGAACAATACAGAAATAAAACATGAGATAGAAATCCAAAGAAGCGAAAGTGTGTGTTTTTGTTTTTTTCAATGGGTTCTCTACAAATGATGTGATGGTTATATGGAAAAGCGGTAAGTTATAAGTCTATTTGTTGTTTATTTCCCTTATACGGACCATAAGTACCGCTATAAACTTTATAAAAAACTTCTTTAATTTATTTTCGACCATAATTTCTGTCAGTGTAACCTCCCGTTCATTCATCTGCCTCCTACACACACATATGCGCACACACACCACCGGCGAACCGTCTCAGACAGTCAGACACATGTGTTTCTGACAACCTGCCGCTCATCGCCTCGTGTGACATCATTTATTATATTTCATTTGGCGTGTCTTACCTTGTCTGCATTCGTCTACCCGCCCCTCTGCCATGCTTGGCCAAGATGAGTAATGGAATGCAAAATACATGAAAACTCTCCTCTCCTTGGCTTCGCTCAGCCATCAGCCATTTAATGAGCAAAGTTTCAATTAAATCGAAGCTTTCTGCGCCATGTCTCTGTCCTCCGCTTCAGTCTCAGCTGCTGCGCAAACAAATCGAAACAAATAGAAACCTTCTCCCACCAGCCACACCAGCCACACCAGCCACACCCCCAACGCCCCTCACGCGCTGACAGCAATGCCAATAAAACACAAAGCCAAAGAGAGCAAAAAGTTTATGGGTTTTCCTGCGATTTCCCCGACTAAATCACAGCTAAATCTCTCATCCCCCCACTCACTGCAGTGGGTGGATTTTATTTGTTTGTCATTCAATGTTTTTTTCTCTCTGTTTTTTGTTTTTTGTTTCGTGTTTTTTTTGGTTTTGCTTCAAATGTAAACTGATAAAAACAATTGAAAGCAAACAAAACCAAATGGGGGAAAAAAGTAATCTTTAAATTAAGGGTCGTACAGTGCCTTCCTCTTCCCTCTGGGGAGAGTGGAGATGGTGTGGTGGACCCTCTGCCCGCGCCATCTTCGGCAGAGCATATACTCGTAAGTGAAGTCATTTGGTTTCGATTTGAATTTAAATGGTTTTCGGTTTCGTCCTTTTGGCCACATTAAAGTGCCTACCACAAACATTTAAATTGAAGAAATTTCCGCTTTCTTTGCGTGTGTGTGTGTGTGTGTGTGTGTGTGTGTTTGTGTGTGTCTGGGACGCACGCACACCACGCACTGTGGGGCGGCACCCAAAAAGCGTGCTATGCTTTAATTGATTTTACTCTCTGACCCGCGTTCATGTGTAGGCCCCATTATGATTTAATTAACTGTTTCACTACGGGTATATGCGAGTATTTTCGCGGTAATTCATATTTAGCCCCCCATTAGCGTGCCAGACCCTACAATCGGGCATGGTGCAGATGTGTGTTTGTTTTATAAATTAGCCGCTGGCTCTGGCTCTGGCTCTGGCCCTGCATAATTTTCACATTTTAGTTTTATCTAAATGTTTAATTTAGTTTTTCATTATTTAACACAATTTGTGGCGTGGCGTGGTGCTAGTGGGGGGTGTGCGACAGACTAAGGGTTGGACAGAGTGACCTTGGGAGCAGTCAGGGATAGAAAGCTTAGGGACCTTGTTCTTCGATTCCTTACAAAAGGTGAGGGTGAGACGAAGAAGTCTTGGAATGGACAGATTTTGGCTATAAGTATATCTAGATCAGCAAGAGTAGAATCTTTTTGAATTGTTTCTTTAAATGAAGGTGCATTCCTTTCATGATAACTTTCGAGCTCTGGTCCCATATTTCCACGCCCCAAAGCCTGGGTAATTTGCATAATTCCGCCATTTAATTTGGCATGCTCTAATTAACCAAGTTAATGGCCTTTTGTGGCCACCAAAGAGAACTGTCGTCTGCCGCGTCTTCGTCCAATTATGACGTTTCTAGTTTGTCGCCTCCGCTGCCCTCTCAACCACGATCTACCCTTGAGACGTGGAGAGACGTAGTTCTTAGTGCCGGTGACGGTGCCTGGGTCCTTCAAGGCGAGCACTAAGGAGCAGCACTTAGCAGCACTGCGTATTTTACAGTTCATTGCATTGTTATATAATTTAACAGGCAAACACCTTGCCCGAGTGCACACTCTCAAACACACATTTCCGCCCCCATTGTGATGGGGGGATGGCCAGGAGCCAGGCAACAATGTAGCCAAGTTTATTTGTGCTAAAAAGAGTTTTCCAGACTTAGCTTCCCCCCCGTCGCCTCTGCTGCTTAAGCAGGGGTCTCGTATCAAATGTTCACTCACCCAAACACACACACACACACACACACGCACTCGTACTTATGAAATGGCTTTGAGGAGAGCTTGTGAGAGTATAAAAAATTGCTACAAAAGATGCCATTAAAAAATCTTTGTGCTGCCACAAATAAATCCAGCACACACACACTCGCACAACAAGGAGCTTTACATCCATCAAAGTGAAAACTAAGTCACAGGAGAGGGATGAGGGCAGAGGCAGGCCAGCAACAAAAGTTCCTAAGCCGGTGGGGGGGAGTGGGTGTGAAGTGGAGTGGTACCTTTCTTCCCCATTTCAGATGGCTTAACACATTTTACACTTTAACAATTGTTTAGCCCGGCCCGCACCGCATTCTCACTCTCACTCTCACCCTCCGTTCCCCACTCACGTGCACTCGCCTCTCATGGCACTCTCTACTCTCCCCTCCCTCTCCACACTCTCCACTTTTAGGCGGGACCCATTTAAATGTCACTTTAGACGCGTCAGAGGGGCTCCAGTCCGAATCCGAATTCAAATCCAAAGCCGAATCTGAATCTGAATCTCGCACATTAACACATCTTCATGTGGCGCCAAAGCCTCGTAAAACGCACTCTCCGAAACTATTTTGGCAGGGGCGTGGGCGTGTCGAACAATAAATTTTGTACCCCCCTCCCTCTAACGTTGCTCCTTTCTAAACTCCGTTCTAAGCCCTGTTCGTGGATCGTAAAAAGCGCCAGCGACAATTTCCGTGGAAAATCCGCTTTTAAAACGCACATGTGTGTGTGCGTGTGTGCGTGTGTGGGTAGGAAACGCGATTTGAACTTTTTTGCCTCAGTGTATGTGTATTTGCATATAAAGTGAGGAAAAGATGGAGTGACAGATGGGAGAACGATGCGTGCACTGCTGTCGCTATTCACACGCCGGGTTAGAGCCTTTTAGCCAGTGCCAATACGTCAATAAATTGGTTCGCCGTGGGAGCAAAAACTATGCCGAGCTGACAGACAGTTCAATTTGGGCGATGCTACTGCTGGCTTGTATCTTGATACCCTTTCTGGGAGTATTATTAACCATATCAGAGGCTTACGGATTGTAAGGTATCGACAGCTGCGGCCGTCTGTCTGTTTCTATGTAAGAGATTCTTGAGTTTTTCAGATTTTTGGCTCCATTTTTTGGTAGGGTATAGAAGGGTATCAAATGCATCTGACCCAAGGCTATATCTGCGTATCTAAATATGTAGATACGAGTATGTATGCCTTTTTTAATGTCTATACGCTATTCTTGCTTATTTATCTTTTCGCTCGTTTCTTTGTTCCATTCCATTGTTGCTGAAAATCGACTGTCAGCGATGAAGCATACTTTTGGGCTGAAGCTGGAAATGGAGTTGCATACCACGGAGGGCGACGGATGTACAATCCGTTGGATTCCCCTACCGCTCTATCCTCGTCCCTTTCTACCTGATCGATGTGTCATTTTGACAAGCAAATTAGCATACGCAGAGAGAGAGAGAGAGAGAGCTGGAGAGGGGGGCAGTTGCAACAAGAGGCACAGGCCTCTGAGGAGACAGCGTCATTTGCTGAGGATGATCGCCTGGGAGCTGCGATGGGATGGCTTAAGGTGGGATCGGCCTAGATAGGATAGGATGGGGATGGGGATGGGACCACCATCACCATCATCATCATCGTTATCATCTTGGCCATTCCCGCTGAGCGTGTGCTTTGGCCAAACATTTCCATTTCGAATGCATCTTCAAAGACAGCATTTGCAATGCAAAATGCTGCCGGCCCCCGCTGCCGTTTGAATGGGGATCGGATCGTTACATAAAGTATGCCACCAGAGCCGCACAGCACAGCACAGCACAGCGCCAGCGAAAGGCCAGGAAAGAAAAGGAATAGAAATGGCTGGCTGGCTGCCTGGCTGACTGGCTGGCGAAGAAGGTGCAGCCCGAGCTGGAGTCAGGATCCGACCGGTGCGGCAGCAGCCTCTGGCAACGGCATCTTGATCATGTCATTTGTTCTGGGCCGTGGCACTGGCACTGGCACTGCCACCGACTTCTGTGGCAGTCGCTTCTGCAGCTGGGCTGCCACTTCCCGTTGGCCATAAACTGAGTCTAAAATAATTGCCCCAGCGCTGATTTCAATCAGCTAATTGACATTTTATGATGGACACATTCCTCTCCAATAGACAAATGAACGTCGAAGGTTGCCCAAATATTACATGAATTGATATGTTGTCCATCATATCGAGAACGTTCTTCATCATCGTTCTCTCCAATTCAATTCGATTTAGTTGGTTCGATAGATCGCTGGATAGCTGGATCACTGCTCGATCGGTCTGGGGATCGTCTGTTCTGTTGCTCTGTGCCCACTTTGGGCATACCAATCGACTGTCTAGGCGGCTGTCAGATGCCTTAACGGACGGGCTACAACATGGTGTGGCATGTTTCCTCCTGATAGATGTCTCTGATTTCGTAGAAAACGAAAGGCAGCCTAGGGTCTGCCTAGGCAGTCTACCCTGCCGCCACCTGCACCACATCCCTGCCCGCTATCCCAGTTGCCTATTTTAGTGCTAATTAATGAGAAGTACAAGCAGTCGTTCTAGTCGTTGCAGCTTAATTTGTCGCGGCTAGAGCGACTCGGATTGGCGAAGCCAGTTCCATGTTGCATGCACCAAGTGGGTAGCGCGAGATTGACGTGTCATCCGTGCTGTTGTTGCTGGTGCTGTTGCTGCTGCTGCTGCTGCGGCGGCGTCTCTCCTGTCAGCGACTGGACCTCAGTCGCCTGGTCAAGTGGAGTTGGACTGGGAGTCCGACTCCGACTCCAACTCCAACTCCATCTCCATCTCCGACTCGTACTCCGCCTCGGACTCTGCTGCGTGTCTTGTGCCTGACTTGTCGAGGAGTGTGGTGTGGTGTGGTGTGGCAAGTTTCTATTTGCATACGCGTACGCTCTGAGTGGCCCGCTTGATTTGCTGCCCGCTTGATGCCGCAATTGAATGAAAGTTTTTCGGCACGGCCAACGCCTCGCGGTTTTCACTAAAGTGCCTCGGTCGAGCCGTCGATTAGATTGGGCACAGCATTTAGCTAATTACCGAGCTTGTCGAAGAGTTGTCTTCGCAGACGGGAAGGGGGCCTAGCGAGGTGGAGTCACCTGAGTGGCGGTCAAACCGCTTAGAAGATGTCAGCCTGGTCGGATGGTCAAGTCGGATGCGGATTTTCTGAATTACTTCCAGTTGAAGAGTAGCGAAAGCACAGCCTCTGATGATGTGAATATGTACAATCATAAAAGATATTTAAACCAATAATATACGCATCAAATTGCAAAAATCAAATCGGTTGGCTGTGATGGAATGGGGAAACTAACTGTCACTCTACTCCAACACTCGCCCTACGCTGATTAGACGTTGTAAAGAAGCTTTTTTGATAGTGAGGATAAACACGAGATTGAATAAATTACTCCACTGATTAAACCACATTAAAAGTGACTATCTGAATGCAGACTGGAATGGTATTTAGCAGGGACCGTATCTGACATAAGTTTTCACATAAAAATTGGAATCTAAAAATTATTTCCAAATTAGTATTCAAAAATTACGAAATACCACATAATACAATATCAAATATACATATGGGTTACTTTTGATTTGTATTTTTATTATACCCGATACTCAAAATGAGTTTAGGGGTATATTAGATTTGTGGTGAAAGTGGATGTAAGTAACGTCCAGAAGGAAGCGTTTCCGACCCCATAAAGTATATATATTCTTGATCAGCATCAATAGCCGAGTCGATTGAGCTATGTCTGTCTGTCCGTCCGTCCGTCCGTCCGTCCGTCCGTCCGTCCGTCCGTCCGTCCGTCCGTCCGTCCCTATTAGCGCCTAGTGCTCAAAGACTATAAGAGCTAGAGCAACGACATTTTGTATCCAGACTTCTGTGATATGTCACTGTTACAATTATATTTCAAAACTTGGCCCCGCCCACTTCCGCCCCCACAAAGAACGAAAATCTGTGGCATCCATAATTTTAAAGATACGAGAAAACAAAAAACGCAGAATCGTAGAGAATGACCATATCTTCTAGACTGCAGAATCTGAATCAGATCGTATTATTATTATAGCCAGAATGAAGAAAACAATTTCATTTTTTCTCGCCCTGACTCTCTCTAACACACACGTATCATAGCCGGCTTTGCAGAGCGCAAAACATTAGCGCCTAGATCTCAGAGACTATAAGAGCTAGAGCAACCAAATTTTTTATCCAGATTCCTATAATATCGGACCTTGACGAGTTTGTTTCAAAATTTCGCCCCACCTCCTTCCGCCCCCGCAAAGTGCGAAAATCTGTGGCATCCACAGATCTCAGAGACTATTAGACTTGACTGTCGAGCTCTCACTGCTACAAAACTATTTGTAATTTTTCACTGCAGAACTCACTGTTACAAGTGTATTTATTTTTGCTCAGAGAGCTCACTGCTACAAGTGTGTTTCAAAATTTCGCCCCACCCCCTTCCGCAGCCATAAACAACGAAAATCTGTGGCAACCACAATTTTGAGGATAGGAGAAAATTAAAAACGCACAATCATAGAGAATAGCCATATCTACCAGATTGCCGAATCTTGCCTAATCCGAATCAGATCGGATTATTATTATAGCCAAAAGTAACAAATCAATTTGCAGTGGCTACGCAGCGCCCGTCGACACGTTCTGACTGATTTTCTGTCTCTCTCGGATGCACTCTTTGCGCAATGACTATGTATCGGGTATAAATGTAGAGTTGCGGTCGCAGCAGCAACTCACAACGTTCCCCTCGTTTTTAATCTTAAAATAAGAGTTATTCCGTACCTTCTACACCAATTGGTGTATTACAAAAAAATAAAAAATTAAAAATATTCTTGATCTATGATTCAATACCTTTCATATGATGCATCCCATGTCCTTCAATGACGCATATTAAGGATCCTACTATTCTATATTATATTAAATTTTTGCTTCTATATTTTGTTGCAGTACTATATGTAGTATTTATTGGCAAACAAAATACCAATAGATACGAACAAATTATAAAAATACAACAAAAAATTTACTATTTTAGATTTTGGATGAATTGTTCCACATTAGCTTTGTTCAACGCTTTTAATTATGTCTAATTTGAATTTTGTAATTTGAAATAATTTGAAAGTTTTGTATATTTAAAAATGCGTTTTTTATGGTATGTACCTTCTGATTTTTAATATTTTGTATAGGTTTCAGTATATAGTTCCAGTACCCTTCGTCTCACCCATTCGGTTCTCCCACAATCTCCCATCATCAGAGGTGTCCACACCCCACCACCCCTGACCATTCCATTCGACCATCAATTGTTCGGGCTGTGAACACGCATATCCAGGACGGGGCTAATCCCCTGGGGCATACTCCTCCGATACTATGCAAATTTCGAGTAT
This sequence comes from Drosophila lowei, assembly GCA_008121275.1. NCBI lineage: Eukaryota > Metazoa > Arthropoda > Insecta > Diptera > Drosophilidae > Drosophila > Drosophila lowei. Next base: position 4,976,268 of record CM017778.1, read on the forward strand.
TCTGTTTTAGTTATGTGCAAATTTATTGTTTATAAAAAGCAGCAGAGGCACCAGCAGGGGTGAGGGTAGGGCCAGGGGGCGGAGGTAACAAAGGGACAGCGGAGAGCGATTGCTGCCATTGTTTTTAGTTTTTTGTTATTTCTGTATTTATTTATTTATTTTTTATTTCGGTGGTGTGGTGTTTGGGGAGTTTTTGTGCCCCGAGTTGTGCTTCTGCTCTATCATCAACTGGTTTCGGGTTACGTGCACGCACACAGAGCAGTCAAAGAGTCCGGCGAGGAGGAGAGCGGAGATGCAGCAGCGATCACATAATTCGTGTTGCTGCCTCATCATTCTTATGCTTTTCCAGGCTGCGGCTCTGGGGCTGGGGCTCAGACTGGGGGCTTTGGCTCTGGCTCTGGCTCCGGCTCTGCAGTTGGAGAGGGAGAGGGCGAAGGAGAAGGCAGGAGCATCAGAACAAGAAGACGTTTTTTGCCAAGTTTATTTTTATCAACAGCGGCAGCATTTTGCTGCCGTTGCATGATGCCTTCTCCACCTCCTCCTCCTCGTCCTCGTCCTCCACCAATTCAGCCAGGCCAGTGCCTCTGCTGCTGTGTGTATCTATAAAGACAAGAGCCAGGGCTTTTGCGGCCCGGCATCTCACGATCTTTAACATGTTTTGTCTCGATCAGTGAAATCATTCAATCAGAACGGTCAGCATCGGGCTGCGGTCGTTGCCAGGAGACGGTACAGACACACACTCACACTCACACACAAACACTCACACACACACACACTCGGAGAAACAATCTTGTAGTTGTAAATTATATAAGGCTAAACCGAATCTGGTTTTGTGCTTTTAAGGAAAGAAGCCAAAGCCTCCGCTCTCCGCTTTCCGCTCTGCCCAGTGCGATCGATCCCCAGCGATCGATTGAAAGTGTTTGCCCCTTTTTGTGCCGCGTAATGCTCCGATCAGCTCCGCTCCGCAATTCATCTCACTGCTCATATCTATACCGTAATTATGCAGTATCTGAATACATCCACTCATATCTGTACCGTAGTCCTGACCAAGATCTGACCAGAAAGCCATCAGTCAAATGCAGGAGCTGCCTATCCATCCCACGGTAGCTGCCAATTTATGACACCCCAAGCAGCAGAACAATATAAAAGGTACTTCCATTTGTTCCAGAGTCATCCTCTTTCTTCCATTCTGAAGGAGCAGCAGCACAAGCACCAGCACCAGCAGGAGTGCGGGTCTCGAGTCCCGAGTCCCGAGTCCATAAAGCATGTTTTTAAAATTCCATTAAAATTTATTAGCATTTCACACAAAATGTGCATAAATAACCTGGACCCGAATCGGGACTTTTGATACCACCTCTCTCTCGCCCATCGGTCAGAGAGTAAAGGAGAGGAGAGGCGGAGCGGTAGTCGGAACGGTACCCGCGCTCTTTTAATGATAAAGAATTGGTTAACGTTTTCGGCCTTTGATAGGCTCGTTGAGCATGCTGCGATTTCGATTTTTGGGTCTTTCAATCTTTGGTGTTTCGTAAATACATTTATTATGTGCGTGCTGCAGTTTGTTGGAGGGGGGCATCCCCCCTGATAAACAGTTTATGCGCAACTCTGTTTGCATTCGTTTTCCCCTTCCCCTTCCCCTGCCTCCACGGACAAGCGTTGTTTATGGACGCATTATCTAAACAAATACGAAAATAACTCATTAAATTCAGAGGCCGTAAAACAGGGGCATTTTAAGGTGTTTTTCTTGGGAGGCGGAGGTCGTAGGTGAAATCAAGAAATTGGAGTTCATGAAATCCCGATCTTGCACGCTTCTCCACCCTGTTGCGCCACTGCTCTTTCCGCTCTGTCGCTCTGCCGCTCTTCCCCTGCTCTCTTTTATTCTCTTCTTCTTGGGATCGCTCTCCAAGCAGGCATGTAAATAATTTGACAGAAGAGTAAGTCCCAGGGCGACCCTCCACGGCTGGCCAGAGGTGAGAGACAAGTGCAAAAGGCAAAAACGGCAACCAAGTGCCCTGCCAAAGGGTATTAACAGGGTAAACAGGGTGAGGGCATTCTCAGGGAATGTGCTCGCTATAGAATCAAATTTTGTTTTACTGTCACAACAAACAACAAATATGGGAGAGCCGGAAAACTAAACAAAAACTCACTAATTTTAAAATTTAAATACACAGAAACAGTCACTCGATTATCAACACCAACTAATCACATCCGATTGCAACATGGATCGCATTCGATTGCGAGGGTTAGCGGAGGCCCAGCCCCAGGCACGGGCGTGCCGCGTGCCGCTCCATCTGCTGCCGCATACGGCGCAATACCCCCCAACTGGTGAGTAGCTATGCGGCTTCCAAATCGCAAATTGGCCTGTGCTTATCCTTAGGTCAGCCCAAATTCAGGGACGCTCGGGCGGATCTCTCCGGCAGGCAGCAGGCGACCAGAGGACCACCGCCAGTGGCCGTGCCAATCCCAGTCCACCTTCGTGTCAGTCCAAGCAGCTGGTGACAGCTCTCACTGTCGCATCAGCCCAAACGGCTGCGCCTGGGGCTCCAGCTCTACGTCCGGCTAAAGCTCCAGCCGGTGGGAAGATGAGGAGGGAGTTTCTGCCTCGCGTGGCAGGACTCGCCCGCCGAGGTCAGCTTCCGCTCACACAGGTGAACCAATTCAAGACCTCAATGGCTAGGCCAGGGCCCAATAAGAAGATGTCTCGCACTGACGTTCAGAATCTGCGGGTGCTCGAGAATAGGACCGCCACCAGCTGCGGAAGTGGTGACGCCTGCGACCTGATCGATCAGATTAGTGAGAGACATGCCCAATGGATGGCAGAGATGCCGAAATCCAGCTTCACGTACTTTGGGCGGGCAGATAATGATGTCGACGCCCTGTTAATGGAAGATAATTTTCCAGACGGACACGCGACCAGACGGGGCTCCACTCATTCCGACAAAACCTATGACGTCGTTTTCAACCTCACTAGTGATGAGACGCCTGGGCCCGAGAAAAGCGACGTACCAATAGCCTCAGCCTCGTTGGTCGCTTCTGACCAAGCGGCCGTGGATGCGTTTGCGGAGAGCTACCAGAAGCTGGTCGTAGGCCACAACCATCTAAAAAGGAAGCTCGCGAAGCTGACGTTGCTGAACAGATGGGGAGCCAATCTTCAATGCATCATCGATCCGCTAGACCACACTGAAGGAGGAGGCCCACCACCGATACTCCCAACACCAGCGAAGCCATCGACCAGGACCACCACCAACGCCAAGGCCAACGAGGCCAAGGTCAAAGAGGAACAGGACTACGAGTCCTCGAGCAGCTACTACACGCCACGCACCAGCTTCAGATCCATCAGCCGCAGGCTCAAGGGTGTGACCATCAGGAAGATGGAACTCCGGCACGTTACGGGTGAGGCAATGGTAATGCAGGAGTGTCGCACCTTCGCCAGGGTCCAGACTTTCGGCGTGATCGAGGAGTACAGTCTGGATATGAATAGCATCATGAACACAATGAATCCTGGTCCTGATCCCGATCCAAACACCGATCCATATACCGAAAAGGATCAGGAGATCATATTGCTGCCTACTCCGGCTCCTGTTGCTGATTCCAATGCTGCTTCTCGTGCTGCTGGTGCTGCCGCTTACTCCGATCTAATACAACAGATGAACACCATTTGCCGCATCGCGCACGAGAAGATGGTGAAAAATGCCATCAACGACAAAGAAAGGGACATCTTGGCTCGTTCCTTTACCGAGCTGGGGACTAGATTCATTCGATCGGCATCGACTGGCAATCGGGAGACGGAGACACCATTTTGCGAATTTTTGGCCTCATTGCACTCGAGGGCGTCGATGCAATCGATGGTGACAGGCTTGACCTCCAATGGCATCTCGACGCAAACTCCCGAATATGAAGCTGAGAATGGATGGACCTCGACGATGGTGGAGCGCCTACTGGTGAAGGCGCTATCCTCTCTACCCGTTCCCATACAGGTGCATTCCGGCACCCAGACAGAGATTCCAGAGGATCAGCCACGGCCAACCACACCAAGACGCTCTGGTCTCAAGGCGAAAAAGCAGGTGAAAGTCGGGAACAAGGGTGTACAAGTTTTCAAGAAAGTCCTGGTGGGGACAACCCAGATACTCTTGTTCATCATGCTGATCGTGGTCTGTAGCTATCCGGAGATGCGATGCCTCACCTATTGACGTTCCACAATGGCTCGGCTATAAAAATGTTGTTTTCCAGACTTCGTTTTCGCAAACCCACTCCAACAGAGAGTGGATCCAGAGGGAAAAATCAATGTTGATATATAAATTTCTTGTGTATTGAGTCGTTTATGCCCGATTGAAACCAAAACAAAGCGTTTCGAATCGGATATGCCCGAAACAGAAACCAATATAAATTCGAAATCTATATTATTTATTTTTTATTCAAGCATTTATTTATGAGTATTTATTTATGAGTAGGTTCTCAAATTGCTGATTTCCAAGGCGACAGAAACTCCGAAACGGCTCAAGTCAGTGATATATAAAACTGAATAAGCAATCAGCATGGTGCTGGGGATAGTAGAGAAAAGCAAAGATAGAAGAGAAGCAAAGATAACCAAGCGGCAATGAAAGTGTTAAAATCCAAATTAAATATATTAAAAAAGTCTAGAAGGAGTAAATTAAAATGAATATTACATTAGAAGAAATATGCGGTAATCATAAGTTCTATTTTACAAATCGCACAATAATATACTGGTACATCTAATTCTGCTGTGCGGATATTCGAAATGGATGATTTTTTCGTTAAATAAATTAAAAATAATCATTATTTACGGACCCTGTTCAAATAATATAGATAAAGTCGTTGGAAAGCGAAATAGTATGGAATCGGTAATGAAACGGTTATGAATAGAAAGGGTGCTTTGCCACAGCGCGAGAGAGAGAGAGAGAGAGAAAGAGAGAGCGGGAGCGAGAGAGTGTGTGCGTGCGTGAGTGAAGCGCATGTGGAAGAGATCGTTCATTTAAGCTCTTCCCAGTATTTCCTGCTGCTGTTGCCAGAACCTTCGCGGCTTCACATTCCCCTTCCTTTCTTCTTTCTTTTATTGCGTCGCTTGTTCTTTTTTCTTCTGCTCGCAATGCAAAGTGCATTAAGCCGCTGTTGCTGCCGCTGCCTCTGCCTCTGCTGGCGCTGCTCTTAGCCGTGATTCCTGGCGCGGCTATAAATGACAGGTTCCAGGCGCATTTCCCTTTCAGTATCGAGCTATCGACGCAGGCGCAATGAACCGCTGGCTAACCTGTGGGTGCCTCTGCCTCCCCAGCCACCGCCACACCTCCCGATCCCTAATCTCTCTCGCTCTTCTTAGTTCTACTTTTAGTTGGAGTGCTATCTGTCCCCGGAGGTTGGGGCAACACCATCCAGGAGCGCAATCTGTTCGCCACGGAGCTGTTCCAGACCCTGGCCACGGACCGGCAGGACGAGAATGTGATCATCTCGCCGGTGTCCATCCAGCTGGCCTTGGGCCTGGCCTACTACGGGGCGGAGGGCAGGACCGCCACGGAGCTGCAGAAGACGCTGCACGCCTCGGCCAAGGAGAGCAAGGACGGGCTGGCTGAGAGCTACCACCGACTGCTCCACTCCTACATCAAGTCCAAGACGGTGCTGGAGATCGCCAACAAGGTGTACACGCGGGAGAACCTCAAGGTGGCGTCCCACTTCCGGGAGGTGGCCCAGAAGTACTTCGACTCGGACGTGGAGGCGCTGGACTTCAGCCGCGAGACGGAGGCCGTCGACCGCATCAACGCGTGGGTGAAGCAGGAGACCCAGGACAAGATCGAGCGGGTGGTGGACAGCCTGGAGCCGGACACGAACGTGGCCCTGGTCAACGCCATCTACTTCAAGGCCCGCTGGGCGCGGCCCTTCAACGATGAGGACACCCGCGACCGCGACTTCTGGCTGGGCGAACGCCAGTCCATCCAGGTGCCCACGATGTTCGCGGACAACTGGTACTACTACGCCGACTACCCGGAGCTGGACGCCAAGGCCATCGAGCTGTTCTTCGAGAACATCAACATGACCATGTGGTTCATCCTGCCCAACCAGCGCACCGGCCTGCGCTCCCTCGAGGAGAAGCTGAAGGGCGTGGACTTCAAGCTGCTGGAGGACCGCTGGCAGTGGCAGAGCGTGTCCGTCTATCTACCCAAGTTCAAGTTCGAGTTTGACACGGATCTGAAGCCCACTCTGAACAAGGTAAGAGGGATTATGACTGGGATTGGGATTGGGATTGTGGTTTCACTGCATCCTCATCTCTATTTTTGTTCCGCTTCCACAGATGGGCATCAGCGCCATGTTCTCGGATGCGGCTGACTTCAGCAACATCTTCGAGGACTCCCCCATTGGCACTCGCATCACCAAGGTGCAGCACAAGACCTTCATCGATGTGAACGAGATCGGCTGCGAGGCAGCAGGCGTCAGTTGTAAGTAGTTTCCTGAATACCGACTTCCTTCCCGGACTATCCCCATAATACCCCGTACTTTAGATGCCGCTGGAGTGCCCATGTCGCTGCCCCTGGATCCGAAGACCTTTGTGGCCGACCATCCGTTTGTGTTCATCATACGCGACCAGCATGCGGTCTACTTTACGGGACACATTGTCAAGTTCTAGATACATGTATATGTATTCCATATCATCAGCATTTCATCAATCAATCAAACTATGCAAATACATTTGTAACCGCTTCATTAATGAATAAATTGGAAGCTCTCCACTAGATTTAAAGGGTCACGGCTGTGCAGTATGGTGTATGGGTCTCGTTGTTGCACTGTTTATCGGAGACCAGTTTCACCACTGAAAGGAAACTCTGTGATAGGGGGAGGCATAATGGGCTGGCTTTCTCCGATCCTTACCGCTCATTCCCTTCACCTTGCGGGCGCAGTTGAATGTTTTGATGGTGCACAACTCCGTGTTGAAGTAGCAGCCGTTGAAGGCACAAACCATCGTTCCGTCGGGAGTCGGACAGTTGTTCGGGCATAGCCTTTCGGGCGTATCCTCTTGGAAGGCCGCTTGGATGAGGGCTAATACTGCAATGAAGGATTGTAATAAAGTGTTGTGGAAATCCTCCTAAATTGCTAGACGATACCAAAGAGGAGCACTGCAACGAGCTTCATGTTCGATCGATCCATGAAAATGATTCTCAAACTGAAAGGTTCTTCCAAAGTGGCAGGCGTGACTTCCAGCCATGCCAAATCCATTATACTGGGTTAAAGAATCCAATTATGATAAATGCAAGTCACAGAAAACCACTTTAGTATTAACGGTGGGGTATTTGTGTTGGGTGTTTACCTCAATCCTGTATGTACCTTGGGTTCTTTGGTGTCCGTCCAGGAGGGACTTCACTGATGTTTCGTAGCGTGGTCATGTTTACAGATCACTGACGGGTCAGTGGGACTCTTTTATTGGCCCTCTCGAAAGCCAAAAATAAACATAAAAGCCGTGGAATAAATATGAATATTATGGAAGTCAATTGCAACATTTAACTCGAAACTGAAAAACGGAACGTGCGACCCAAAAACAAAAACATTTCAAGTGGGGAGAAATTTAAGCTGGATCGAAAACTGGAATACGACCACTGTATGCCCTTCCCTGCCATCCACGATTCCATCAAGATTTCGTTGGATTATTCATACCCCGCCTCCGCCTCCCCCTCCCGGTGGGCAGGGCCCGTCTAGGATCTGGGATTAGTTAAATGAACTGTCAGATCTACGAAGAAACGAGTTTCTTCTGCAAAACAATCAAGATCTCTAGCCCTTCTCTGGTGTGGCAGGCAGTACTTGCAGACAGGGACAGAGATATTTCTGGCATTTGTTTTAAAAGCGCCTGCGCCTGTGCCTGCACCTGCACCTGCTGCTGCTGCTGCTGCTGCTGGTGCACTGGGAAGGGGAAGGGGTTAGGTTATTCGTTTTAAAATTCCGCTCACAAAACGAGAAAACAAAGAAAGAAAAGGAGAAACAGAAGAAACAGGGAGAACTTGTCAGGGCGCACATAAACAATTCTAACAAAGGGACGGACACTCGAGAGGAGACATGCCACATGCGAAGCGTTCCAAGAGGCAGCACTGCAGGAATTACAATTACAACGACAGAAGCAAGGTGTATTCACGTAGGGTGAATCATTCACAGAAAGTGCTCTCACGCCAGTTGCATTCTGTGTTTTGTAGCTCCCCTTGATTCCATATACTTTGCACAGGGAAGAGCTGCCTGTGGCTGTGTTCCCAGTATCAATCGTTCCGCGATTACCAGTATTTCCACTGCCGAAAGAGCGAGCGCTCGGGAGAGCGACCCCCAGTGAGAGCGCGTGCTAGTCGGCGGACGACTCCCCGATTGGAGTTCGTCTTTGGGGCCGATCGCAGCGTGCCGTCAGTCTGCTTTCAGACACGATCACGCGCGCGCGCTCTCGCCCCACGTTGAAAAGTCCATGCCGCGCATGCGCGAAACGGAGCGAAAGAAACGTTATTGCAACTGCCACTGCCACTGCAACGGCAACGGCAACGGCGACTGCCCCCGCGTTTTGGGCTGGCCTTCTTATCAAGTGGCGAGGATCGGATCCGGGGCAGCTGTCTCTCCCGCCCGAGGCTTGCGTGTGCACCGTCCCGGGCTACTGCCAAAGGAGTTTTAATGAATAAAAAATATATACATATATGCAACAAGTTGGCCGCTGCCGCTGCCACTGCCACTGCCGCAACCATACGAGTATATGTATATCAGTGAGTGTGTGTGTGTCTCAGTCTGTGTTTTTGTGTGTTTTGGTGTAGTAAGAAAATGTGCATCAATTATTTTAAATGGTCAACTTAATGCCCCTGTTCCAGCACCGCGGCCTCAGTCCATGTCCCTGCCACAGTGCGACATCCAATCAGCGCGAAATGTCCGCCACTTTGTGCGACTTGCCCCCAAACACAGATCCCCAGCAGTAAACACAATTAAGGCGAATGGAAGCCAAACGTAATTCGGGCCCGCGAACCAGTTTCTAATGCCAATCCACCAATCGACAGGCACACTCCACCTCCACCTCAACATCCCCATCCACATCCACATCCAGTCCGGCCAATGTTTCTCCCAAGAAACACAACTGCAAAAAAGTTATAGCCAAAAAGAAATAAACCTAATAATAAATACGCCTAAGCTCAAATTGTTGTCAGTTTTGTGCGGCTTTCGTTGATTTATGTCCGCGATTAAAGGAAACACAGCAACAGCAGAAAAGTCAGAAAAGCAGCGACAGAATACGATAATAAATAAATCCGAGGAGAAATATGTGCCACAAGGCTGCACCCCACCCTTGCCCCCAAGTGAATAAACCCCCCGCCCCCCAGTGAGATACCTATGAATGCAAATCAAGCGAAAAACAAAGCCACAAGGCAACAGCTGATAAAACGCCAGAGATAAGCAAAACAAGGATAAATCCCCAACATGGATAAACCGAATCAGATGCCCATGGAGCTTGAGAGGTGAGTGTGCCCCGAAAAAATTGATTTGTACGAAATTTGTACATTTTATGCAGGGGAGGAGTTCATGAGACAATAGGATACATCGCTTCTTAAAGATTTGTGCACTTTTCATTAGCTAACATCAAAAGAAAACACTTAACACCTCTCCAGATAGGTTCCACACGAATTTAATACATTTATTACTGTCAATCAAACCACAATGTTGCTTTTTCTAAAGCTTTTATTTAGCTGTTTGCTTGGGAATTATTCCACAATATAATTAACAAAACATATAAAGTATTCAAGAGTCCGCCTCAGACATACGCATAGTTGGCAATGTGCCCGATGAAGGCTATCGAGTCCCTGTACTTCACAGCAAACACGAACGGATGATCGGCCTCGAACTTCTTGGACCTCGAGAAGAGGCCCTTGAGAACTATTTTTGGGAGGGAATTCAGTATACATATAGCATATAGCGGCTATAGCGGGACAGAAGGGTCCGTATACTCACCGCCTGTTTCTAGGGGCTGCTCCACGCCCGCCTCCGACACCTCAACATTGGCCTTGTGCTCCACGGCATTGATGAAGTGGCTCACGAACATGCGGTACATGTTGCTGAAGTCCCCGTCCCGGGAGAACATGGTGTGGACACCCAGCTATGTATGCGGCAGAGGAAGATAAATTCTTCAGTTCAGTTCTATTGGGGGATACGAGGGGAAAAGCTCACCTGTTTGAAGGGATTCTCCAGGCCCAGGCCAAAAGTAACGCTGAATTTGGGCAGCAGCACCTCCACCTTCTGCTGGCTCATCTCTCCGATCTCCGCGAGTAGGTTCTTTCCCACCAAGGACTGCTGGAGGGATCTCAGACCATCCTTGCGGTTGGGCAGGAGCAGGAGCATCGAGAAGTCCGCGTTCTGGTAGGGCAGCTCCACGACCTTGGCGTCCAGGGCGCGCACCTCGGCATAGTTGAAGTTCTGCAGGGTCCACATGGTGTCCACGCGCACGGACTGTCCGTTGCCGGTGCGGAAGGAGCGCTTCTCGGTCTTGTCCAGCTTGAAGGCCTTCTGCCAGGGCGCCGCATAGGAGATTCCATTCACGATGACGCCCTCGGTGCGATCGTTGAGCAGCTCGGAAGCGAGGATGTCGGTGATCTTGCCATTGGTCTTGGTGGCGATCGCTCGGTTGATGCCATCCGCTGTCCGCTTGTTGTACGGCGGATGGAAGTCCAGCTTGTCGATGTTCGAGTCGAACTGGCGCTGGGCCACGTCCCGGAAGGAGCCCTTGAACTCCAGGTTCTCGTTGATGTAGATGTTGTTGGCCAGCCGCAGATTGTTGTCGCGTGTCAGCGACTGCTGGTAGCTGCCAAAGCGCTGGCTCACCTGGTCGACATCGCCCGGGCCCAACCTCAAGCCCTGCTGGAGCTCGCTGGCCGTCTGACCCTTGGCTCCCACGAAGGCCAAAGCCATGGAGCTCTGGATGCTGGCCGGCGAAATCACAACGTTCTCATTCAGGTGGTCGGCGCCCACCGCATTGTACAGATCAGCGGCCAGCAAATTGCGGTCAATCGAGGGATCAAAACCTGCGTTGGTCTTTGCATGCGAGAGGCTCGCGAGGAACACTAAGGGATTGGAGCGAAAGCTTGGTGTTAGTGAGACTTCCCCTACTTTAAGAAGTGACCCCCAAGCAGCGAGTGGTAGCCTTCAGGAGCGAATGCCTTTATCATAAGTAGTCATAAGAACATTCGGACTGCTCTGTCCAACGACACGTCCGCAATGGTACGTACTAAATGTTTCGGGCCCCAAGCTTGTCCTCTCCTCTGGATGGAATATCGTGGCTCTGAACCCATAAAACCCTCAAACCAGATCACACGAGTATCTGCGTATAAATTGGAGCTTACGTAATAGGCAGCTGACGATGACAGCCATGGTCGTTGAATTTATATGTGAATATGTATGTCGTATAAATGGTTTATGGGGCGGCTCCTCCACTGATTCGCACTTGAGACAGACCCGATCGCGTCGGAATGTGAACTGAACGGCCAGTCGCCCGTCGATCCGCCTTGGAGGCTGTGCGCGATGGGACTCTCACCGAATTCAATTCAATTCAATTCAAAGCGGTGCTCTCTCTCTTTTTCGGGGTCTGAGAGGCGCACACGGACGGAGTGTTTACAAACCATTTGTCACCTTTGGCTTACTTCGGTCTTCGTTTATTTGCTACGAACTAAAACTGATTTGAGCTCAACTCAGGGACTGATAAGGCGATAACCCCAAAGGCCTTCCTCCGGCTGGACTCAGTCGCGTTGAACAGAATGTGAATATGCATTAGGGGGCGGAGGGCACTCAGATGTCGACGATGTGGCCGGCCAGCAGCAGGGCCTTGTCATTGCCGATGGCGTAGAAGAACGGATGATTGATGACCAGGGGCAGGGCGCGTCGAAACAGATCGCCAAAGGCTGTAAAGACGGCAGCTGATTAAAGAGAGGCTTCTTCTTCGGATACCCAACCGGATCACAGTCCACTTACAGAACGAGTCCCCGGCGGAGCCGCCCTCCTCCTGCAGCTCCAGCAGCGTGCTCTGGGCCATCTCGCCCAGATGGGGGGCCGAGCTGGCCAGCAGCGAACTGAAGACTTCGCTCAGCTGAGCCTCCGCTGTGAAGAGTCTCGTCAGGCCGGACTGCAAGGCAAACATGGAATGCGGGATGTGGCTTACAGGTACTAGCTCAGACGGAAGCGCCCTCTTTCCTCACCTCTTTCAGAACCTTGGCGAGCTGTGCGTGGACCAACATCTGGAACTTGGGCAGTGTGAGGGCTACCTTGCGCTCTTGCATCTGTCCTCTGAGATACTGCAGATCGTACTTGCCCAGCTGCTGCTCCAGCTCCGGCAGGCCATCCGCCTGCCTCGGGAAGATGAGGAGCAGCCGCAGATCGGCTGTGGCAAAGGGCAGCTCGATCAGCTCCGCGTCCAGAGCGGCTACCTCCGCATACCTAAAGCGATGCTGCCCAAACATGGCCTCCACCAACTTGGGCCGCTGTCCCTCGCTGAAGAAATTGATGCGCTGCGTTTCGTCCGGGTCGAAGCTCTGGGCCCAGGGTGCCCGGAACGTCACCGCCGACACATGCAGGAAGGGCGTGTCGTGGTCGGAGATGGTCTCGAGCTGCGAAGCGCTAACCAACTCTCCCACGCTGTAGTTGCTGCGGCTGAGGAAGTCGTAGTTGATGGCCTGGGCGGCGCTAGCGGGGGTCTCCCAGGCGAGGCGATGGCTGCCGACTCCCATCTGGGCCGCGAGCGCCTGGAACTCGTCGCGATAGTTGAAGGTGAAGCGCTGCAGGGTGTAGAAGTCGCTGAGGAGACGCAGCCGACAGCCCACGGCAGAGGATTGCTTCAGTTCTGAGAGCAGTTCCCGGAGTCCACTGAGGGCCTGTCGCGGGCTTCCCGCATGCTGCAGATCGAGAGCATCGCGCAGTTCCCTGGCGGCAGCGGAGTCGGGATCGGTGCCAGCATACAGCAGCCCCAGTGCCGCCTGCACGAGGATGGGGGAGACGGCCACGTTGACATTCGGCTGACTCCTTCCCAGCCTGGAGGAGATTCGCAGCCCGAAGCGATAGTTGGAGGCACTGGCTGCGGCTGCGGCTGCTCCCGGACTGCCCGAGGCCTCGCCACCGACTGCCAGCTGCTGGATAGCCAGCAGCGTCAGTATCACAGCCAGAGTTGGGCCGGAGAGTGGGTATCGTCTCCAGTGGGTATTGATCATGCTTCCGGTTGGGGGGCGGGCTGGGGCTATTCCAAGCTTTGGGTTTCGTAGTTAGTGGTCCAGTGGCTTACACACAACTAAGCGTCGCGTCGTCAGACGACGCACGAGCTCTCATTCATGGAAATTCAAAACACTTCGAGACATTGAGCCGGTCCACAAAAAATTGATTGTGAAGCGAAAAGCTCGGCATTGAAATTCTTTAGCGATACCGAGGGGTATACCGAGTCGTCACGCGCAGAGCCGGAGAACAAACAACAAATCGAACCCCACAATCGAATTGAGAGAGAGAGAGAGAGAGATGGAAAGATGGAGAGAGAAGTACGCTTATAGAGAGAGGGAGTGATTCTATCCAGTTTTCTTATCGCGCACGAAATGATTTCAAGATCAGGCTTTGGCTCTCCCTCTCTGTCATTGTCTCAGTGGGTTTCTGTACACTCAGAAAAAAAGTCTATAAGTATGAGCCACGAACATTAGATACAGATGGGAATGAACTAGGATAGGGGACTGCCCCTAGGGATGGACAGTCGTTGGGGATGGTCGCCCCAGAGAAAAAAGCGCAGATTAAATGTAAATATATTGAATATTTAATTACGGGTGTGTTTCTTTTTACTACCACTTTGCGTACGTATATTCGAGGCTTATTCCATGGCTAGCATTTAGTGCGTGCTTTTCTAGCCCCTTTTTTCTTCAAGTGCAGGCAACCTTGGGTGGAGGCTATTAATTATGCCCAGCTTTCAGCGGGTATTCCAATTACTCATCTCGCTTGCCTCGGCTGCCACTCGGGCTTTCCCCTCTCTCTATCGCTCGATTCAAGATACACTCGTAGTGCGCATGAGGAAGTTCTGCTCGATTTGAAAAATGATTGAGAAATTCGCTTTTTATTTATAGCCACTAAAGTGAGGCAGGCGGCTGGGGCAGAGGGGAGGCAATGGGCTGTTTCTGTGCCTGTGTCTGTGTCTGTGACTGTGCCTGTGGCAGGGCCAGGCCAGGCATAAGGCTGAGATCGTGGCTGGCTCCCCAAACGGGTTTGCCAACTTACAGAAGCGGGCGAACAGCAATCGCTGGAAATTCAGAATCAAAATCAGCGACAGAACGAGAATTCACGTGTATGGCTGGGAAAAAGCACCCACCGTCTTCGAATCGGAATCTCAGTCTCATCTGAAGGTGCAGGTGCAATGGGGGTTGGGGAGGATAGAAAGGTTATCGGTTATTCGCAGCGAAATAGTCCAGGAATATGAGTATTATTCACTTTATTATATGTTTCACAAATGCATCGATCTCTAGCCTATAGTGTGTCGCGGGATTGAGTGAGGGGAGTCGCGGGGAGTGCGGTGGGGACCATCTTAGGCCATCGCCGTGGGCTGCAGCACGTGGCCGATGAAGAGCACCGAGTCGGGAGTGCGGAGGGCAAAGACGAACGGATGATCGGCATTGAACTCCCGCGACTTGACGGGCAGAGAGAGTGGCACGAACTTGGCATCTGGCGAGGGCGAGGGCGAGAGAGAGATTCAAATTAGTCCTGGAATGGGAAATACTATCGAGAGAGAGAGGGAGAGAGAGTACTCACATGAAGCTGCCGCTGCCTCGGATCCTGCCTCGTTCACGTTGAGGAAGGCCTTCTGCAGGATCTTGGACACCCGCACGGGGCGGTCGAGCATTTTTGTGACCTGAGAGCTGCGTGTGAACATCTCGCGGACTCCGAGCTGCTGCAGGGGCTCCGTCATGTCCTGCTCGAACTGGATGCGGAACTTGGGGATCCTAATGGTTACCGTCTCCCGGCGCAGGCGCGCCGCAATCCTGTTGAGATCGTTCTGGGGACGGGCCAGCTGCTGCTCGAGCTGGGCCAGACCATCCACCTGGTAGGGGAGGAGGATCAGCATGCTGACCTCACTGTCGGCGTAGGGCATCTCCAGGGCAGTGGCGCCCAGGTCCGGGAGATCCGCATAGCCGAACACGTCGTCATTGAACATCATGGCCACGTTGCTGGGGGCGCCGCTTCCACGCCGGAACTTGCCGGAAATCGTATCCGTGGCGGAGAACTCGTTGGCCCAGCGGGCCTTGAAGTAAATGGCGTTCACCAGCATCGCCTCCGTCTGGCCATCGATGTCGCTGGGCTTGACTAGTTCCCGAATCTTGTTCTGAGTCTTGTCTGACACCCAGGCGTTTATCAAGCCAGCCGTGTCCCTGGAGCGGCCCATATCGACGGGCTCGATGCTCGAGGAATAGTAGTATTCGGCGTACCCGGGGTAGTCGGGGTTGATACCCCCCATATTCTTGTTGTAGAACATCCGGCTGACCATGGTCAGCTCCGCGCTCTGCAGCTGCCGCCGTTGCTTGAACAGCTGTCGGAATTCCTGCCCCACGGCCAGCTCATCGGTTCCGAATTCTCCTGCCTGTTGCAGCTCCTGGGCGGTCCGGCCCTCGGAGGCCCCATAGATCATGCCCAGCAGCGCGTGCACCGACACTGGCGAGAAGACCACATTCTGTCTCTGGGATCTGCTGGCAATCGGCTGGAAGAGCTTCGAGCTGAAGCGATCCTTGAAGCTTTGCTTGGCCGGAGGTCGCGTAGGACTGTTGGAGACCGTGGGCAGCGGCACCTCATTGGCACCCAGCACATTGGCCGGCTGTCTCTGGGGCGCTATCTGGCTATTGGGATTCTGGGGCTGTCTCTCCTGGCTGTTTCCCGGCGGCTGGACCTCCTCCAGTGGCCGTTGGTTGTCTGGCGGGCCCTGTTCCTGCGGCAGGACTTGCCCCTGAGCTCTGGCCGTTGACGGAGATGCGGGGGCTCCTCCAAGTCGCGATGCGAAATTGACGGCGTATGTCCCCCGGTAATAGGATTGAGCAGCCAGGAGGTAGGGGCCCATCATCAGGAGCAGGATTACTGAAATGCGAACAGAGATTGGAGTACATATCGCGCCGCGAGAAATCCTCTTCCTCTGCTTACTGCATTTGCTTGCCATTTTTGCTGTTATCTCAGCCGCTTGACCCGTTGTTACGTTGGTGTTCCCTCCGCTTTTCCCCTATATTTAAATAAATATAAATAAATTCCTTGTCGTCGTCCGGCCTGCTGGGGTGTAGTGCTGAGACGATCAGCACGATTGCAGCTTTAATACAAAACTGATCATTCGCCCGTCCCAGGGGCGAGCTCGGACTAAGAGAAGATCGCAGATCGCAGATGGCAGAGAGAAGCGCGAGAGAGAGAGAGAGAACCGGTCCAGAACACGACTGAGGCTATAGCATATACTCGTACATATGCTATATTCTGGGATCGGAGAGCAGCAGCAGCAGCAGAACGATCTGGCAAACCAGTTGAGCGGAGCGGAGCGGAGTCGATCGAAGCTGAGCTTTGGGCTGCTCTCCTCTCCGTCTGTTTACAGGCCGTTGAGTGGGGAAAAACCCCAGCACGGCACTGCTGATTCTAATTGCACAAAGCAATACGGGTACAGACATCTATGCATAATGCCCCCGGACTCGAGAAAACACAAACACATGCCTGGTTTTCCCGATCTCTGCCCCCGAATGGGGGACGTTCTTGGGGCGGGCGCGTGGGTTGCCGGTGCGATTCCCATTTCCATTTCCATTGCAGTTGCAGTTGCACTTGGCAGAACTCTGACGTGACTCATCCGAATGGACTCGGTGAAAGAATCTCCAAGTCGAAACCTGCCGAGAGTTCTGTTTGTTGTATTTATAGAAGCATTATCTTGGTCTGGGGATCGACTCATAACTCTGCCACTTCCTGCTGACATTTTTATGCTACAAAATGCTACCTAAGCCATTAGATAAATTTTACATTTCGTAGTCACAGACCATAAATATTAGCGCGAGAACCTAATTAGGTATTCCTCTCCCTCTCCCTCCCTCTCCTTCTCCCTCTCGCTCTCCCGGGAGAATCCAGCAGATAAAACGAAAGACCTCCCACGGGGTCTCTCTCTGCATCCCAGCCTCTGTTGCAGCTCCGTTTTCATCTCCATCTCCATTTCCATTTCCAGTTTCTCTTCTGCCCCAAACGCAACCTTCTTAATTATGTAAAACCCGAACACGAAATGCATTTCATATCAGCACTTCGCTTCGTCCCCCACCTCTTCCCCCTCCCCCCTTCCGCTCTCAATCTGGTTCGCTCTGTGACCCAATTGCAGGCGGCCGAATGTGTAAACATAATTTACTCCAATTAGAGTCTCCGCCGCCTTATTAGTGCGCCACGCCCACGCCCCGCACACTGCCACACTGCAACACTGCCACCGCCGCCTGTTGCTTCTGCAACACGATGAAATTGGGGCACATTCAGAGTACATCGCAGATAGTAGGAATACCCCGGCAGGCATAGGCATAAAATGCAATCAATAAATGCAGAGGAACCGGAGTTAAAAGCCGGAGAGCGGCAGTTGGGGGCACAGCCGAGAGCTAATTGTGGTGCCCCCAGGTGCGTTCATTCCATTCCCTTTAACTCTGTCTCTCTGTCCCCCTCTCTCTCTCTCTCTGTGTGTGTTTTGACTGATATGAAGCTGAGTGTTTTGCCAGTGCAAACAAGAGCATGCCTCCAATGAACGGAGGGCGAACGATTTCGGTTTGCTTTGGTCTATGGAACGGAGTGATTCTGTTGGAAGGCAGCTGGCATTCGGGAACCGTTCCTCAGCTGTCATTTGAAATATGAATTGCTTCAATCAGATGCTATCTTTCCCAAGTGCAGATAAAGAAAAGTATTCCATAGATGAATCAGTCATTCAAATACGTGTCTTAGAAGATGCTATATATTTTTTTTTTATTAGATGATAACCTTTAAAATTCTAAGAAATGAATTCTTCCTCTTACTTCCAAAGAAAAAGAATTCATTTTTGAAACAAAATTCTGGCAGAAAAATCGTAAGAAAGACAAACTAAGTCAAAGATCAGTCCAAAATTCATGTGAATTTCAGAGAAGTAGAGCATAAATCTAATATTATTGTTCATACGTAACTGGAAAGATGAAAAGTACAGTCTGCCCCTTCTCTGCATTCCGCTATTCATTGCAATTTCCTTCAATTATTCACTCAATTACCCTCGGATACATGCCCCCTCCAACGCAGGCCACAGTCGGAGCGGTGCAGACCGCATGAAAATATTATAAATTGTCACTGCAATGTTGCCTCAATTAGCGAGTGCAACATGTTGCCGGTGTGGCAGGCGAGGCGGGCGAGGCAAACCACAAAAGCAATTTGTTTCTGGAAACCGACTCTAGTTGCCACTCATTAATTTGCGTGTTGAGTGGAGACTCGCTGAGGCATTAAATGGCAACGCAGGAGGAGGAGGAGGAGGAGGAGTAGGAGTGGGTCTCAGATGGATTGGAGGTGGCAAATGAGGCACACACACACGGACGGTCCGTTGGGTGTCCGTTGGGTGTCCGTTGGCGTCGCTTACAACAAAATCGCATTAAATTGCACGTTTGCCGCACAATTTGCCCGATTTGCATATAATTATGGTAAATAAATCATAAAGTCGCCATCAAAATATTTACACATGCGATTTCCAAATATGGCGAGAGTCGTCGGCTGCAAGACAAGTCCGTCTGTCTCTGCGGCCAGCAACATGTTGCTAACGAGCCGAATGAATGTGGGGACTGTTGCGGAGACGCACGCTCCTGGAGCCGCTCTGCATCCGGAGCTGGCATCAATTAAAGCGACATAAAGGAAACTTATAATTTTCCTGCAACTTAATCATAGTCGGCATTCTTTGTCCCCCCTGTTGGCTTTTCGCCCCATGCCCCCGTTCTGTACCACTGTGGAGCCACGTTTAATGCGGCCGATCATGCATTTAGCAGCATTTATAGAAATTGCTGGGGAAGCTCCTCTTCCTCTCCCTCTCTCTCCCGCTCTCGGGTCTTCCTCTATTCGCAAGAACTGGACAGCGAGTGCGGGGGTGGTGGAGTATCGAAAGGGAGCAAGGAGTAGAGGGGAGAGGGGACTGGGGGTAATCGCTGTTTAAATTTGTACTTCGTGATGCAATCATTCTGAATGTCGGAGAGCTCTGGAGAGACTCTCTGGCTCTGGTTGTGGCTCTGGCTCTACCTCTCGCCTATAAAGCTCTTTTTACGTTAGGCGCCATAATGGGTTGAGCCTTAACACACACACACACACACACACCCCCCCAAACAGATACATGAAACACACCCACACACAGAGATTGGGAGAGAGAACAGAGCTGAGGTCAGCAGCCAGTTGTTTTGGGCTCCATTGTTTGCAGCTCCTTTTTTGGGCTTGGCTCTGGGGTTCTGGCTCTGGACCTGCACTCTGCGTGTTCTTTATTGATCTAAATTTGTGGTTTGCAAATTTGTTGGACTCTCAAGTGCTGGGAAGAGAGGCAGCGATAGAGAGAGAAAGAGAGAGCCAGTCTGCTGCTTATCTTTTGGCATTCCATTGGCAGTTGGGCCGAGGAGCAATTGCTGTTATTTCCTTTATAGATTTAACTCCACTCTAATGAGCCGAATCTTAAGCACTGCCATCTCTGCTGGCGGCCCATGTCTGGCCGCTGGTATTGTAATCAGTTAACGCTTAATTGGGGCCCCAGCCACGCCCCTGAATCTCTGGTGGGGCATGCAATGGTGGGCCGCCACACGGGGGAATCAGAAGCGAGATTAGGCGGAAGTACCGCTAAAGCAAACTGCTAATGCCAGTGGCAGCGTTTGTGCCTGGCATTTTGTTTTATTTCTTGTATCCAACTTCTCGACTGGCCAATATATCAGAAAAAAGAAAAAAGTGGATGAAAAACAACAAGGGAACAAGCCCGCATGTAACAAGTACAAGAAAACGAGCGGAACACCCTTTCATTAGAGTAAAAACCAAGGCGAAAAACAACAACTGCAGAATAATGATGAATTGCGGCATTATCGCACGGTAATACCCCCATGGAGGAGACGACGACGACGACGACGACGACGACGACGAGACCCAGAACTACATAGGAAACTGGAGCACTCAGGCACGAACAGGGCCAGGCCACGTCAGGGTGGAGACCAGGGCAGAGGAGACCAGGCCGGGCCAAAAGAACAGACCCAAGACCATGCCAGACCCAAGAGCCGAGAGCCGAGAGCTAAGAGCCAAGACAAATATGTAATTGGCCGGCAGACACGAAGGTGCGCGAGTATCACGTACCACATAGCCAGGCTCAAATGCATCGACATGATGATTTATTTGCATTGCAAAAGCCAAGAACATGGCACTGTGAGAAATCGGGGGAGGAGGGAACAGAGGGAGACTCCTCACAGAAAGAAAGTTGTTTCATTTCCCATCAAGCTTCGAGGCAACAGACTCGCATAGGTACAGAATTCTTGGGGAAGGTCAAGTGTTAGAGGAAAATCCAGCTCATCTGCCAATTAAAATCACCAGCAAGTGCGATCCTTTTCTTTGCCCAAGCATTTCTTTCAGTGCGCTTGGAAGAGAGGAAAGTCCAACACGTAGTCGTGGCCAATTTCCCGAACAACTTAATTGAATTGTGCTCTGGGCTCTGGGCTGAGTGCAACGCCTCGTATACGCAATGTTTGCTCCTCTTCTCCACGCGGCTATCGGCGGCAGTCGCTCATTTGCATTTTCCAGTAAGCACGCACGCAGAGACCCCTCCCGTAGATCTACCTTAGATGCATAATACGGTTTATTTCTGGTGTGTACTCGGTTGGCCCCAAACCCCGACACACCCATACCCACACCCCAGCAGATCCGAGCCGCCTTCAACTTTAACATTATGCCACGGATCGCAGACTTTGGCACTTTTTGTGGGTTGCAATTAAACGTTTGTTTGCCACAAGAGACTGAGACTGCCTGCAACGCCCAAAAGTCTCTCGCGGATCCACCCATGACGATTGCCTTTGACATTTGGGCAGCTGGAAAACTGAAAACAGGGAACAGGGAACAGGGAAACGAGAAAAACGGGGAAAACTAAAACCAATTTAAAAGCGTCAGGGATTTGAGGCAGCTTTTTGTTTCTGTTTCTGTTTCGGTTTTCTGCCATAACTAAGCCGAGGCCCGATCGCTCTCTCAGATCGCTCCACAGAGCCTCAGAGCCACAGAGCCACAGAGCCACAGAGCCGCACCTTTGTCGGCCTGTCAAACTGGAAAACTGGCCATGAGCCAAGAGCAGCAGCCGGCCAACAGTTTTGACAATTTACCACCAGCTCGAGCTTAAATTTTGGATTTGGACTCTAAACTCGATGTCCGATTCCGACTTGGATGCGGACTCGGACTCGGACGTCTGTCTGACCATTTGTATAATTGGCATCTCTAATTTTTTGCTCTTGCCGGGAATCTTGGCGGGGATCCCGATCTCCCGGCTGGACTCACTGTCTGGATGGCTGGATGGCTACCAGTTGGAGCCGCATGCCCGCTGCCCGCTGCCCGGTGACTTATTATGGAGTTGGTAGCTGGAAAATTCACGATCAGCGAGCGGTTCTGGCCGCGGCCGGTTGAGCGTGAGTAATCGGAAAGCTAAGCGCGTTGCATAAATATAAAAAAAAGGAGAAAAAATGGGAAAAATTGTGTACAATAATGAAACTGGTTTCTGGTTTTGGGGCGGCCGCTCTAAGAATTACAAGCTCGCACTCTTAGAGAGAGAGAGAGGCCGAATGGGGGATAGAGAGAGATGGAGCAACATGAGCCAGTGTTGCCATAATGCTTGTCATAAATTCTCCAAATTACCCAACACGCCGCGCGGTCTCTGTCGAGAGGCTCGCCGGGTCTCGGTTCTCGGGCTGTGCCTGATTGCAAATTGTGTGACAGCGGACTGCGCTCCGCTCCAATCCGCTCGGCGTAAATTGAATTTATGTAGCTCTCTCTCTGACTCTGAGCTACTTACTCGAAGGATTAATTGTCCCATGAAGCCAGACTGCAGCCTCCAAGTCAGTCCATCCGTCAATCAATGTCTCTCTCTGCCCCATCCCCCATCCCTTCTTGGACCGATAATTGATATTGATTTCAAAACATGATCTTCAATCGATGGCAATTGATGTACGGTTCCATTCCCAGTCCATTGAACTTGTCTCGATTCGGAGATCGTACATTTCCCATTCCAGATTCCCATTCCCCTTCACGAGAAAGCCAATCAAAAATTGTTAACTTTTTAGAATTATTATTAGAATTTTATGTCTTGCTTAAGCGCTGCCAAAGGATCATTAAAGTCCAACAAAAGACTTCTTATGTGGCCTGCTATAGAGTCATAAAGTATTAAAAGCAGTTGGAATAGCAAAAGGCATAATAAAGCTTACATTAATCTCAGATTGAATAAACAAAATGTTGAAATATCTGGCAATAAAGAATAAGCAGGAAATAAATACGTTACTGTAGTAATTCTTCGAATATATCAGTTCTTTGGATACCTGTTAAATCGAACAGAAGAAAACATGTTTTTTTAATTATAAATGAATGATATATTCCCTGAATAAGTCTCACTCTAAGGATTGAAAAGGGAGTAAAGTTAGTCCCAACTTCTTGGCTCCCAGCACCTGAAACCAGACAGATATTAGCCAACCATTAGCTGGAGTTCTGGCCGCGCGAAGACCAACTTTGGCTTGGCTAATTGCAAATGTCAAAGTTTCTCTCCCACTGATCTATGTACGGGTGGTATTACCTCTGTTACCTCTGACTGTACATATGTGTAGTATGTGTGTGTGCGTTAACTGTGATTCATTTGCCGTATAGCGCGACGAACTTGTTGAAAATGGTTTCTAAAGTTTCTAACTTTATGGCCAACATTTTGTAAACTTTATTCCGCTTTGTCCACTCGGAAGGCACTTGAAGTTGTCGTTGTTGCTGTCGTTGTTGCTGTTGCTGCTGCTGCTGCTGCTGCTGTCGCTGTCGCTGGTAGGTAGCTCAAGTTCCTCACTTTGAGTTGAGTTTGAGTTGTCAAGGCCCACGCGCGCCTTCAAAAGCGGCTCAGACTGAAGCTGAAGCTGGATCTGAGGCTGAGGCTGAAGGCCTACCCGACGAAACGATTTTAACATTCTGTTACCGTTTCTTGGCCTTTCTACCAACAACACTCGATTATGGTTACATATGTATCCGTAGCTGCCGCGTATCCATCCCATATACAATATTCATGCGCATTACGCACATTTGCGTAACAGATTCAAGTGCGCGATAAAGAGAGTCTCAAGTGCCGCACGGGAGGGGAGAGAGAGAGGCGTGAGGGAGAAAACATTAAACATTAACCACAAAAAAACAAGAAACTGTTTAAAAAAAATAATATACCTTCTCCGAGTGGCGGCCCCATAGTTGGGAGCATTACGCAGCAATACAAGTTTTCAAGTGCTCGCCGAAAAGGGGGGGAGGGGGGGAAACGGGCGATGAAAAAAATCTCAAAAACTGAAATATTTTCTGTTTTGCTGTTTCGTATTGGATTTGATGTTGGGCCCATGCCCGGTAATGAGTCTGCAGAAGTCTTGCCCCTCGGTCTGGGAACTGGTTTTCTCATCGTTTCTCATTTTTTTCTCCAATTTGAAAATTAACTGTGTTTTGATTAATACCCGATTATTCCGAGCCGATCTAAACTGAACACTGCATGTGTCCATAAATTATGTTTCCCCTCCGACTGATGTTCTGGCTGCGGCTCTATCGTAATGTGTAAAATGACGCTAGAAAGTGGCTTCAACGATCAAAACGGATGATGGAAGGTCTGTCCCGGATGACAGACGTAAATTGCAGGAGTTTTTGTGTAATTTATGAGCAGTTTTCCCCAACTAATTGGCCTAATTATGGTGCAGTTTACTGCGAGGACAATATAAATTGCAGCCCAGCATTGGTCCGACTCTGCCTCTGTCCCCCCTAGAGAGACGATGGCCATTCACACTTCCGCGATTGGCCCAGAGTTTGTTTTAGTCGTGGCAGTTGTGGCATCAGTTGTTGCTCTTGTGGCAGTTGCAAACGGCAAACAACAAAGGCAGGCAGGCAGGCGGCATCGACAGTCAACGGTCGACAGCTTGAGAGAGTCAAGAGTCGCCAGTGCCATCGCCATTGCCGTGTTGCTCTTTGTGTCTCTAAACTTGAGAATCGAGTGCAGGGAATGGCACCCAGAGCCAGACTTCAAACTGCAGCATGTGGCAGGGGCAGGGGCAGAGGCAGAGGCAAAGGCAGAGGCAAAGGCAGAGGCAGAGGCAGCCTCGGCCTGCAGTGTGTCTGCTGCCAACATCGTGACTAATTACATGCGACATAAAATGAAAGAAACCCCAAGCCCAAAGCTCCAAGCTTTACTGCCAGAGAGACAGAGAGAAAGAGAGCTAGAGGTAGCGGTAGAGGTAAAGGCAGGAGCAGGGAGCGAGATCTGGCAACCAGGTCGTATACGTAATTGAAGAAAAAGTATCTGAAAATTGCCAAACAACAACAGCAGCAGTAATTGGCAGGAAAAAGGCACCAGCAGCAGCAGCAGCAGCAGCGGCAGCATCATCCACTGGAGTCTTGCAACTTGACAATTCAATAAAACTTGAGCTCTGATTGCCATTCCAGTTGACAAGTCTAATAATCAGCTTTTGGCCATGACATGGCCTGGGCTTTCGTGTAATTTGAGGATTTCCAGTGCTGTCGGCTAATTGAAAGTCGCCTCTCTCTCGCTCTCTGGCTCTTTCGCTCTGAAAGAGCATCTCCCATCTCCCTGTGGCGGCTGTTCATTAAATCTGCATCTGTTGCAGTTGCATTCTCCTGAGCCGAACAATTTATGTGGCAAGTATTTTTAGAGCTGGCCACAAAAAAGTGCAATTGCCACAGCAACAGCAACAGCAACAGCAATCGCAACTGTTGTTCTGTTTCTGGTTTCTGGATGCTGTTCTCTGTTTCTCATCTTGAACGCCCACTGGCATGCCATTGCCATCTGCTGTTGCAACTTGTGCTGCCGCTGCTGCTGCTGCTGCTGCTGCTTCTACTGCTTCTACTGCTGTTGCTGCCACACGAAAATAGCGCAAAGTAGTGCATCAATAAACAATAACAATGCTCCTGCTGCCGATGCCGAAGCCGATGCCAATGCCGATGATGCTGCTGCTGCTGCGGTGCAAACAAAACAGGAAAAGCCAAAGCAGATCTGGCCGGCCACATGTGCGGATGTTGCAACAACTCCAGCCGCTGGCGAGCAGCAGCCTGTCAATAAAACAAAAACACAAAAAAGAAAAAAAAACAAAAAAGTAAAAGAGAAATAGGAGGAAAATCCGAGTAAACCGAAAAGTAAAGCAAAGTGTGGCAGGGGAAAATAAAACATGTGCAAGTTGCAGTGGCCCGCGGTTAAGTGAAAGAAATAGCTGCCAATAGCGGAAATATTAGCGTTTGGCCTGGCTGCCGATCCCAGTCGAGGGAGCCCGAGAGAAAACTCCAAAGGAAACTCCGAAGAAAGCCCCTTGCCACCTAGAAGACAATGTGTTTATTATTGCACAGAAAGATGGATAAGAATCGCTGGGTATTGGCCATTTGGAGGCGGAGTAGGGGGAGTGGGCTAATGACCGACGTTGAAAGCCTCTGGAATATGGAAAGCACTCGCTGATAAATCGATCCGATCTGCTATGCTGCTGTTGCTAGATTATATACATATATAGGCATTTAATTTATCCATTGGAACGAGAATTTCCAGTTTTGTGCTCTATCATCCATCTACTCGTAGATCTAAACGAGATCAACTTGCTAAAATCTTATCGATTTGAATATAATGTAACGCTGTGACCTCTACTGAAAACTACGATTAGATAGTCGCAGTTAAGGATCTCGTAAACAGAGAACCGAACCGAGCAGAGTAGATCAATTTAAGGCTTGAACTATAGAAGCTATGCGAATCGAATCATCAAACTTTGTCTCAGAGGAGGACCAAAAACTTCTGCAAAACGTTCGCCTTTCCCTCTCTCTTGTATCTAAAACCATTTGCATTTCCATGCCATCCTTCAATCTCAAATTCGGGCTGCCAAAAACTCTATGAACCTCCCCCAAGGGCAATCCGGAATGCCAATGCCTGAAGTATGCTCGATTACATGTCCCCCCACACTCGCATACTACGAGTATATAGAACGAATCAATGCCATCCTGGGCCTAATCCAATTGTCGCTGAAAGGGCAGCAGTCACTGCAGGACCCCTACCCTACCCGTGCGATTCCTGGGCCCAACATCAAATGCCTTGACTTGGCGGGAACGGAGCAGAACGGAACGGAGCGAAGCGGGGAAAGTCAAACCGATTGTGTTAAATCAAATGAAGCATAATTTTTACTCAATTTATGTATGTACGGGAGTGCGGGGCGGAAATTGCAGGCAGTTTTCCCCAGTTAGCGTTACCGTTACAGAGCCCAATCCCAGTGGATCGCTTAGCCTGTCATTCCATCACCAAAACGCCCACACCCGCCGCATCGGCAGAGGGTTGATGCTATGCCTCTGCCTTTGCTAACTTTGATGAGAGCGGACAGGACAGTTGTGGGCAGGGTGGAGTAGAGATGGAGAGTGCCTCGGGTACATCATATTTCTATTAATGACTTGCATATTTATGAGCCCTGGAACCCATTGCCCATTGCCATAGCCATAGCCATAGCCATAGCCGCAGTCTCGCCCCGTGGGCACCTCGAAATGAGTGCAAATAAGCTGATTTTAATAATAGACAAACACGAAGCCCAAACACAAACACAAACACAAATCCTACGAGTACCCGTACTACGAGTAACCGTAGCCATCAAATGTGTTCCGAGTTTGTTTGAGTTTTGGTCTTGTTCTGGGCCCCCGGCGATGGATGAGTCTATAAAGATACAACATACATAGTCTTGGCCGTCGAGAAGGGCGCAGTTAACTGGAATTCGGTTTCCCATTGCGAAAGGCGTAATAAACGGGGCTATTGCTGAAGCGAGGAAGACGGAAGAACCCCCCACCGATCTTTGGCGGCCGGCGCTTTCATCCGCATTTTTAGTTGCTTTGATGTGGTTCCCTGGCCATGGATTTCGTCAACATGTGGCTCCCGCCTAACGATGCGTGGAAAGCCTTTAAATAAACAGCAGAATCAGCAGCTGGCGAAGCAGCAGCAGACAGGCCCAGACCAGGGGCCGCCAAGGAAGTTGCCAAACAATATGAACCACATTTGCATATGGTTTCCCCCTCTCTGTTTCTTTCTTTTTGGCAATGAGTGTAACGACCCAGAGACGGGCTTATGGCTCAGCATTACGTCTAATGCATGGCCGAAAAAAGTGGACTAGTTACTGCCAAGTGCTCGGCTTTATGAGCGTTTCTGTGTGGGCCCATCAACATCAACTGTGGGGTTCCCACATCAGACTGGGACAGGCACAGGGCCTACGAACTAATATGAAGACGACACAACAATGGGCCTATCAAAGTCAGACAGTCAGTCCCATTCCCTTCCCCTTTGGACTCACTGCCAGCGACAACTAATAGCTCTCCCCTAATGAAGTGTTAAGAAATATCAGACAACGACAACCCGCTAATGAAATACTCGTACTCGTACTCGACCGGCATGCCGGGGTGCCCCTAAATAGTAGTACTCTCGAGGCACCGACAAAATTGTAATTGAGCAGCCGCTTGGTAGTTATTTCCAGATGGTACCCTGTTTGGTGTCTTTTGATAATGATGGGAAACAGCATTTGGGCTTGATATTGTCATTATGGTAACGGAACTTCAAGGTGAAGTCGGTTTTGTTTTTCCCATAGAGACTCTCAGCTTTCGTTCCTTTAGGAAGGGGGTTCTTATCTATTCGGTGATCATAAGTAACCCCTTAAATCCTGCATCCCCCAGATTTCCATCGATTTCCATCGAAACGATCCAAAACTTGAAACTTTCCATGGCCACAAAGACCTGCAATATTTGGTAAACCAACCCCAAAAGCAGACACACCTCTCGTACCCGTACTCGTAGACCCACAACATGTCTGGCAAATGGAATTAGGAAATCTGTTTCGCCAAATCCAACAAATCATGTTAAAGGCGGCCCAGAGCGAGGTGAGTATCGTCGGTCGGGTTGGTCGCTAGCTGGGGACAACGAGAACGCGAGCGCCGGCGGGCTGAATGTTTATACCGCTCTCGGTTTTGGCTGTTTTGAAAACTGTGCGGTTTTTGGGCAGAACGAGAAAGGAACGAGGACGTGGACATGGACATGGAAGTGGGGGTGTAGGTGGTGCTGGAGCGGTCTGTGTGGGCGTATGACATTATCGAGGGTGGAAAAGCGTTGCAGGGACACGGGACACCCAAAAGCAGTCGAAGAAATGCCAGACGGCAAGGGCATAAAGTTTATGTAATTATTTTTATGCCGACTCTCATAGCCGAAGTGGAGTGTGGATTCGAGTGGGGGAGTGTGTGGTGCCGGCCTCTCCTGGGGCTGTGTCAGCGTCAGCGTCAGCCCTTTCCCAGCTCCGTTCGTTCTCTCCCATTTTGTATCCGAGCTGCTAAATATGTGAGTTATGCAATGAATAAAATTAAATTACACAAATGTCATTGGCTGTGATGTTGCTGTTGTGGCTGCTGCTGCCGCCACTGATGCTGGCAGCAACATGTTGCTAATGACAGCCAGGCCTCAAACCACCCAACACCCCACCACCCCATCCACCACCCATCAGATGCATTTTAATTAAAATTTTGAAGAAGGGCTCGCTTTAATCGAAAGCCTCTGCTGCTGCTCCCCCCTTTTGTATCCAAAACGGAAATTGTGTGCGGCTGTTGAAGTGTTGGTTGTTATTGCTGCTATACCCCCGCCCCCGCCCCCGCCCTCGCCCCAGCCCAAAACCCCCACCTAACCGTAACCGTGTGATCAGCCTCCACTGCGATATGCATGTTTGTTGTCCTGTCTGCAGGGTTGATTTGGCAAACGACGCAATTTGCTTGTGCTGGCAACAGCAACAGCAACATGAAACAACCTTTGCCAAGGAATGGCGTGGATTGGAGTGGAGTGGAGTGGCCAGAATGGTGGGTCAGTGGGTGTCAAACGTCGCGGAGTATGAGATATTTGCGTACATTAAATACCGTAGCGTAACCCAGAAGAGCTTTCACTTTTCCCCGACTACGTGTGGGTGTGCATCCTATTCCCTGGGGCCTCGTAAGTGTTGCCAGGTTGATTGTTTTGCCCTGCACTCGATGTGGTGCGGGGCGGTGCGGTGCGGTGCGTGGGGTACAGTTGTGTTGAGTAAACTCTTTCCTTGCCTTCCTCTGTTCTGCGTGTTAATTGCCGGAAAAAGCTCAGTCAAGCTGGGAAGAGAAGCGTCTCTGTCTCTCGGTCGGATGTCCATCTGGCTCTGGGCATAAGCAGCATATGAAATCATAAAATTTAACGATCGCTGCGTTGTCTGGCCTCGAGTGAAACCACCCCCTGGACTGACCGACCAGCTACCACCCAGCTCTTCAGCTCTTCAGTTCTTCTGCTCTTCTGCTCTGCTGTTGTGCTGCGCTGCTGCTCTGCTGCTCTGCTGCGTGGCACGTGTTCAAATTACCGTGAAGACGCTTAGGGGTGCATTCTCCACAGAACAACAGCCGAGAGCCAAACGACATTCAAATTGAGTGAGTGAATTAAAAAACCTGGCAATCAGAGAGAAACAAACTACAGACACACCGCGAGAGACTCTCTCTCTCTCTCTCTCTCTCTCTGTCTCTGTGTGGGGAACATGTGCTTGCAACAAAATATGAGCATACGTTCGAGCGTTCGTTTCCTTCCTTCCTTTGTTTGCTGTTTTTGGGGTTCGTTCGGTTCGAGTTCCCTTCATGGATATGCTTAGAGCGTGTGTGTGTGTGTGTGTGTGTGTGTGTGTGAGGGGTAAAAGGTTTTCCTGAGCGTGTGTGTGTGAGTTCACGGAGATCGTGCCGGGCAGACTTCCACGGCTATAAGTTACAACTGAGCACAGTGGTTCATTGGTCATTGGTTTTTGTTTTTCCATCGCTTTGCGGCGAAAGCGAATTGGAACTTACGGGAATTCGTATAAGAAAAATATTGCAAATAAGAATCCTGCATACAACAAAATATGGCTGATATCTGGAATATCTAAAAGAGAAGAAATACAAGTAGCTCGAGAGGATAAGGTTGTTCTGTTCAAGACATATTGCTTCGAAAAATGATTTCTGATTTATTTATTATTTGTGATTCAGATCTCTTCAGATCTTTGTTGTTTTGGCATTTTGGATTTGTCTTCTTTCATTCTGATTACGAATCCGATATTCTTACATCTTAATTTGCCTTTAACCATCGCTTTTGAATGCATCCCATATTTCCAACCACTGTACCTATTCCGTTTTTCGAACAAAATTCAAGAGCTTCGAAAGGTGAACACTCACACACTCACACACCTTCCTCTCCACCACCCCGGTGCTGGCACTTTGTCCCCTCTCTTTGGCTACATAATTTCAACAATATGCGTGCATTGAACAGAGCCCTCCCACTGTCGCCCGTCGACGGCCGCCTTCCGCCTGCCGCCTGGCCTCCTTCCACCCCACAACCGCTTCAAACCGAAATCAGACATAAAAACATTACATTACAAACCCTTATTTTCCACACACAAATGCACTAAAAAAAGGTGGAAGAAGGCAGAAGGAAAAAAGAACGGTATCGTAAGGCGAGACAGCAACCAAAACTGAAACTGAAACAGAGAAACCCTTGATGGAGAGGAGAGGAGCGGCAGGAGTGGGCAGGGGGTGGCAGCAGTGGACGGCGACTCAAGGACGCGAGGCGAAACGGGGCGAGTTCTCATCGGCATCGACAAGGGATGCAAAAGCGAATGCCAGATATTAACCCCTCTTGTGCCTGTGTGCCTGTGTGTGTGTTTGTGTGTGCCTCTGCGTATCTGTGTGCCTTTGTGCGATGTGTTTTCGCCGTGCCCGTCAAATTTGGTGCCAAAACAAACGCAACGAGCATTTTCGCCGATTAGAAGGAAGAACAATCCGTGAGTGCAACGTGAGCGGAGAGCAGCGCGCGCGCCCGTCGTCCGCCGTCCCGTCGATTTCCGTATAATTTCTGATAGCCCGCTAAAGATTATTCGAATAAATATTATTAATAATACACAATTCGTAAATCAAGTGCTCGAGTGGCAAAAAACCCAAAATGGGATTCCGGTGAAATCAAAATCGGGGAAAAAGCTGAAATCTCAAGATTTGAAATTTCTTGTGTACGCTGGCTGTGTGCCTTTGTTATTGTTTGCTCCGCTGCTGCTGCTTCTTCTTTCAGTTGCTCTCTCAAGGAATAGTTCTGCGTCTGTGTGTGTGTGTGTGTGCGTGGAGTGTCTCTCCCAGGACCTGCGACTGTGTGCGTGGGCCAGCGTGTGAGTCAGCGCAAATGGCAATGCGCATCTTTGTTTACCCACGAAATCCCCGGCCAGAAGTGCGGTTCCAGTGAAAGCGGCGCCAAAAGTCTTGCGGTCTTTTCCCATCCGTGTGGTTTTTTTTTGTTTTTGTTTTTTTCGGGCAGAAACAATGAACGATTCGTTTGATAATTTGCATGCCGATAGCGATAGCCAAAATCATTTGAGCCACAGCAACAGCAATAGCAACAGCAACAGCAACAGCAACAATAATGGGAATAATGGCAATGATGGACCCCATAATGACGGCGACTCGGACGAGGAGGTTATCGAGGGCATGGCCCTGCTGGAGGGCAACTATCAAGTGCTGCGCCAATGGGTGCCACCCGCTCCCAACTATTGGGATGCACCGCCCAAGGCCATCATCAAGTCGGCCGAAGTGAGGTAAATATTAAAAGGAAATGCTAAACCAAGCAAAAGTACACTGTGAGAAATTGCGAACAGTCTTGGAACAAGACGAGAAAGTGAATGATCTATTTAAGGGATCTTCGTGGCTTCCAATCTCTAGATGTGGACACTCCAAATCTAAGGGTTTTGAATATCGATTTTTAACATCTAGTCCCAACAGATCCGTTCCTGTGGAACTTACACACAATTCCAATCTGTTATTTGGACATATTTTTCTCAGTGCATCAGCACCAACATCTGCCAGAGCCAAACACTTGTGTCAGCAACATGCTTATGCAATTAAAAGTGCAATTTTTGCATTTACATTTGGCCATTGCCTTCAATAACTTTTAATTAAGTGCTTCGCTCCGGCATTGATTTGACAGCGCATTCCATTTTGCTGCTCACAAATTGCAGAGCAATTAACTCGAATCAGCTCGATCTGCCCCGCACCGAATCGAGTGGAGTCTGCAGTCTGGTCTGGCCTGCTCTGCTCTGCTCTGACTTGGAGCTTGAACTGGACATGGAGGTGGGGTGGGGCTAGAGCTTGGGCTGGTGCTGGTGCTGGTGCTGGTGATGGTGCTGGGGCGTGGGGAACAGGCGTCTCTAACGGTCCAAGGCGCTCGCTGGAGTCGGTGCCATTCAATAAAAGTGCAGTTATTTGTAACGCACTTTTATGGCCACACAAGCGATGGCCGGTCTGGTTCGACTACTAACCACATACCCCATACCCCATACCCCATGCCCCATACCGACTCCCAGCGATGGAAATCTCAATGGATTTGGCCTCGACGCTTGACAAATAATTTTCGCATTTTTACAGCCTGCAATTCATTCAATAAAAATTTGATTATTATGGGCGTCATCAAACGCTGCCAGCACATTTGCATGACAAGCACCAACTAACCGAAGGAAATTAAATTGTAGTGCATATTTTTGCAAGTACCCTGGATGTTTTGAGTTGATTTTCCATACCACAAAAGGGTGTCCCCTAGTCGTGTACCCTCAATGCCTGCCTTTTATAATATTTTTATAAGTAAATCCAAGAAAAGAAGACATAATCTCCGACATTAGTTGAACTGTTGTGGCATATACTATATACTATACAGTAAAAGATTATAAATATTCTGATTATATGGTGGATCCATCACCTCACTCAATGGGGCGGGAAATTCCGGGGATTGATCATAGATTTACCCGTGAGTCTTTGGGGTTTCATTCATCGACTCAACCTAAAACCCACTAGATCCGACGGGCCGTGAGGCCATTGTGCATCGATAGAGTATAAACAGATTGTCGGCTGTCTGTCAGTCCTCACTCGACGAGCGCCAACAGTTGGCGCTGTCTGGATCCGAGTCTGCAGCTCCGAGAGTTGCTGCTGTGCTGTGCTGTGGCTGTTGTCTCACTGTCAACACCAAGTGGTATGCAACATGCAGCTGGGACAAGTGGTGGGGGCAGCTGTAGCTCCTCTACAAGTGTCTTCGTCCCAGTCATCGTCGTCGTCGTTGGCGTTGACAACTGCAGCATGAGTCTGCGAAATTGAGTTGCAGTTGCCGGCTGCTGCTGCCGCTGCCGCTACCACTGCCGCAGCCTCCTGAATCAGCATGCCTCCTTTTGCTGGCTGCCTTCTGGTGCTTTTTCTGGTAAATAATAAATGCGTTACTTGAGAGCATGCGAAATGGGAAATCAAAATGCAAACGCTGCCAGATTTCTTGCGGCTGCCTCGGGATGATGCACTTGATGCAGCAACAATGTCTTTCCCGGTTTTGGTTTTGGCTTTGGCCTGGCTTCGTTTTGTTTTTATCCGCCGGGCCGTTAAGTGCAACAGCGGCAGAAGTCGAAGCAGACGAAGGGGGCGAGCAGCGGGTTTCGCATTGCTGAGAGTATCTTTTGCACGTTCTCAATATGCATTTCTGAATTACAATATGTTGATTGCATTTCGCCGGCACGTAGATGGAACACATGCACTCCACGGCACTCCACGGCACTCCGGGGCTTCCAGCTCCGCGCCGCTCCACTCCCCTGCACACCGCCTGGCCATAATAATGATGAGTATTGAAATTGGTAACAATGCAGTGCATTTCCGCACACCACAAAACAGTCGGAGACCCAACCCCAACCCACTCCCCCCTGCTCAGACAGTCGCAGTCCGTGTTTCCTCTGCTGCGGTTAGTGGGGCCTTTGTTCTTGGCCAGGATACGGATACCCCTCTGCTCCTCTCACTCGGGTCTAAATTACTTTATACTCGTAGCATAGTCTGGCTTTGTTGGTTGCCTGGGTAATTGATATGGCTTTGTTTCACTTGGCCAACTCGGGCTGTTCGCTCTGTTTCGCTTTCCGACTTTTGTTGAGCGAAAAGTTTCCTTCGAGGACGAACTTATTTCACTTCCCTTCACCGCTTTGAGGGCACTAGGAAATCCTTGATTGCGTCTCGACCCCTAACCCTTAACCACATGAAAGCCTCCCTCTGCCCTCTGCCCTCTGCCGTCTGCCCAAAAACCGCAGATGACATAATTAATGAACCTTCGACCCATCATAAATAAGGAATGGTTTATAGTTATTCCTTGTTGTTAATTTTGCACATGACTCGTATATAAATCAATTTCAAATTTGCCCTTTTCTCTCCCTCTCCCTCTCTCTCGCTCTCGTTTCAGGTAAGTTGATATACGACGACGACAACTGCAACGACGACGACGACGACGATTCCTTTCTCTTTGCCGCTGGATGGTGGCCTATGGCCAACAGCCGTTGACGGTGCCAGTCACAATGGCAACATTAACTATTTTGAATTGTGTGAAGGCGGCACGTCAATGTCATTGAGTCTCGAGGTAAATGGAAATGCAAATAGAAATGGAAATGGAAATGGAAATTCCAGGTCGAACAGCCAAGGCTGCCGTGAAAATTACGAGGACTTGTCACACGAGCCAACCTTTTCTTTACATACATTTTATTTCGGGTATTTGCTCGTTTGGGAGGATTGTTAGCGAATTAGCACAACAGTAAAGCAGGCCTCATAAATTGCAATTTGGGTAGCTAAAGAAGAGGAATTTCTTTTGCCAGCGCTTTATGAATGATTCATCTTTAATCGGGTGGTATTTATGTATATTCCTTTAGTTTGAAAACTAGGCTTAGATGGACCCAATGTAGCTGAATCTAGGTCTGAATCGTATACAAATTGTAGACTGCCAAAAATTGAATACAGGAAATACAGAACTTAAGTAATCTTCAGGGATTTCCTATAGATTCGGCACACATCAGAGCAGGAATCTATTAGCCCCAAAGAGGAAGGAGGAAATGGGGAAAAACTATTTCCATGCCTTTGGACACACCTGTGCCCCTGATGTGGCGCTAACTTTTCCCATTATTACGGCCTTTAATGGGCCAATGGAATTGCCCATTTTCGAAGACGTCTGCCCGCCTCCGTCACACCACGCTGCCCCAGTTCCTGCCCCTTTTAATGGCACCAAATGTTGCCCGGAAAAACTTTGTATCCCCCTTGGACTGCCGTTTGGTCTCGGCTTTGGCTCTGGCGCTGACTTCGATTCCTGCGCTAGTTTGCATTGATTTGATGACACTTTGGGGGTTATTTTATTTCACTAATAAACGAGCCCCGCCCCCCGTCCCAGCGATGGCGTGTCAAAAAGTTGTCTGCACATTCGGGCTGCTCTTCTGACGTTCCCATTCTGATTCCGGCGTTGGTGCTGGGTGTCTAGCGAAATGTGGCAACAAACGAGGTCATTATGTTTGCAATTAGCCAAATTGATTTTGTGATAGGCCCTGACCCTGTCCCCATCCCTTATCCACGGTCCTAGCCTCGAATCCTAGCCCCAGCCATAGCACATTAGGCCTTAGCTAATTGCATTTGATTTTCATTTTCAACCCAGTACAGCACCCATCCATGGGTACTCGGAGTACACGCATCTTTGATGGCGACGGCACCTCGGGAGCTTCACACGCCACGCACTGCCGCCGCTCCATAAATCATAAAACCATAAAAGCATCTCGACCATTTCTTGGTGCAACAAAAACAGCATTTCCGCTCACACTACGTTCCACGCTTGCCATCTAATTAGCCCAGAGACCGCATTAAGGCCTAATGTCATGCCCTGACAGGGGGGCCTAATGATCTTGGGGCCACAAAACGCATATGGCTACGGTGACCAACTAACATGGTCTGTGGCGTGGCGAATTAGCCTTGAACTCTTCACATGGCTAACACGGTTGACATACGCGCTTTTTGTCACGGAATATCCAAAACGAGGAATATGATGCAACTTGAATACAAATAATTCGTCAGTATATCTAAGGTATATTTCTGAGGGTCAGACCGTGTATTTTGATATTGATAATCCGCGGTCACACTGATAATTCGTCACGTCCGCAATGTCAATGTCCGCAATGTCTGCAATGTATAGGAGTATAGGGGTCGAAGAAGTCACTGCAGCCGACATTCGCGACTGAGATTTCACGTGGATTTCAGTAGCGACACGATCGACTTTTGTCGACTTTCGGAACTATTCAACTCTACATGTACATGTAACGGCGTTACCTGCAACTTACATTCTACAAAGATCTGACATTTATCAGTAAAAAAAAACCGCATATTTCTGAACAGCTTTTCATAATTTGTTGTCAGAAAGTTTAATTAAAACATCCATATAATTTTCTAAAAGTAATCTTGTTCTGTGAATCCTGTGAATATGAACATTCAAAATGGCCCCCATATCTACATATATAATCTACAAACAATTTACATGGAGATTAATTTTCCACAGAAACTGTAACATACTTCTGGGATGCGCTATATATTTAGGATCCAGTCCACCAAACGCGATCCACAGTCAGAGAGTCGCCAGATAGATAGACTGAGAGAGGGAAACGCGAAATTGAGCTTGTCTCTCTCCACGCCGCTCTCTTGCTTTGAGTGTGGAGTGGATGTTATTTCGATTAACAATCTGAATCAATTTCGAAGTTCTTTTAAGTCAATTTATATTTATTTTTATGGCTTATTTATATTCTACCAACAAAAAATATTTTCCTAAATATGTATATTCCAACTTTCCCAGTTTGAGAGCGTCGGCCAACGGAAAACCCTTTAGAATTATTGTTAATCCTCTCTTTATAAACATTAAAAACAAATTGTTTCTAGATATTTAAGTTGAATATCTTACGAAAAGTCACTCAATGCCTAAGCAAACGCGATCCACAGGCAGACCGTTCCTCTGAAACTGTATCATACTTCTGGGATGAATGAGCTTCATTCAACAAGTTGTACCATGATAAACTGGATTATTTGGTAATATCCTTACAGAATCAACAATTATCGCTTAAAGATCTTTTGCGCATAACTTAAGGGACTTTATAATGGGATCATTTTAGCTGGTTGAGCTCCCAACCAAAAAGCCTCTCTCGCTCAGCTCCACCAAATGCGATCCACAGAGAGTCTCACAGAGTGTCTCTCCACGAATGATCCACATTGTGGTTGGGATCGTTCGGCCAATCCGATTCTACACCTGTTGCCGTGCGCTTCGTACCTCCATCGACCGGTGGTTCATTCATTCCGTGGTCGTTTTCGGGTCGCAAAGTTGATGTCGATTTCGGTTCATGTTATCTTGCGCCAGATCTGTCATTTACCGTTCTCGTACCAGATCGGTGCAAAGTGCACAAAAACAACATCCATTTTAACAGCAGCGCAGCTGCCAAAAAAGCTGCCAACTGCCAATTTACACAAATTCCCGATTGCGGTATTTAGAGTGAAATCAATAATCGCAACGCTCCCCGAGCGATCCATATCTCAGTGTCCAGAGAGTAGAGTGCAGAGTGTCGAGTGTCGAGTGTAGTGCGAAAAAGGATCACAAAAAGCTGTGATCGGAATCCCCATTCCCCTTTTACAGCGCGACGCAGCGCGTTCAAGTATGCAAAGAGCCGGGGCTCCCTCCAGTGAAGGCGGACGGCAGCGGATAAGCCGCCAAAGTGCCGAGTGAGGTGCGACCAGGGCCAGACCACATTGTCTCCACAGCATTTCATACGATACGGATACAGATACCAGCACAGCAACAGCAACAGAAACTGCTGCAATAAAATTACATTAAAAATCAAATGAAATACGAGACCGATTTGATATTCGAGGCACAGGCATCGGCCCGGCTGCCCCAGCATAATATTTTTATGGGCTTTATCAAAGAGTCAGAATCGGTCAGTCATACAGAAGTGTGTGTGTATGCGTGTGTGTGTGTGTGTGTGTGTGTGTGTGTGAGTGCCGAAAGTCATCGAAAGAGTTGAGCAACGAACTTGACGGGATACAGCGTAATGGCATTCATAAGCCAGTGCCAGCAGCAGCAGCAGCAGCGCACTTTATTTGATTTATTTAGATGCGTTAAATTTTAATCGCCGCTTGCTGCGCACTTTCACCATTCCCCATTCTCCATTCCCCATTTTCCATTGCCGTGGATGCCACAGCCGCAGCGGCGCCGCGCAGCATCGCGGAATGAAGTCATAACCAAATAGGCTTACGACCCGCTCTGAGCCATAAAACATGGTCCAAACTGCACATTACTTGTCTAGCCATAAAGACACTTGGCAAAAACCCAAAATAATTTGATTACCGAGCCACACAGTGCGCGGCTTTCTCTGCCTCTCGAGTAGCTCTTGATCCAATTAGCCAGAAGGAGAGCAGAGGCAGTGGTAGCAGAGCTTGGCTCTAGCTTCAAGCCACCCACAAGCCGCACCGCCGATTGTAATGGAATTGACTTACATGGTCTGCAATGTGTCAACAATGGCTTGTTAGCAATTGAGTCCCGATCCGAAACCGAATCCGAATCCGAGTCCGCCTGTTTGACTGTGTGTGTGTGTGTGTGTGTGTGGGCCGTCGACATGAGTTTTGCAACGGAAAAACACCTTATTGACAAGAGACTTTTGACTCGACCAACTGCACGAGTGTGTGTGTGAGTGTGAGTGAGTGTGTGTATCTGCGTGTGGGCTTTGGTCAGAATTTATCTTTGATTTCTAATTGCTTGACATGCCAATTTAAATTTAATGCTCGGGCGATAGCAATTTCAAGAGAATTCCCGCCAGATATCCATAAACCTCGAATGCCTGACGGACAGACAGACAGACAGACAGATCCCGAAACGGAACCCCACAATTTGCCACAATATTTTATGGCTAGCGCCTTGGTTACACCAGCGCCAGAGCCAGAGCCTCGATT
This sequence comes from Drosophila lowei, assembly GCA_008121275.1. NCBI lineage: Eukaryota > Metazoa > Arthropoda > Insecta > Diptera > Drosophilidae > Drosophila > Drosophila lowei. Next base: position 5,015,306 of record CM017778.1, read on the forward strand.
AACCTAATCAATTTTCGCACAGCTCGTTTTTGATTTGGCTTTATTAAGAAATTCTTCGTAATTATATACGGATAGCCGCCGGGTGGCAGGCAGCAGGCAGCAAATCGAAAGAAAACTGTTGTTTATGGTGTGTTGCGGCGCTGTGGCAACTAGTTGTCTCAATTATGGCTCCGACTGCATCAACTTTCTCCCTCACTTTGGCTGCTGCTGCCGCTGCCGCTGCTGCTGCTGCTGCGGCTGCTGCTTAACCCAAATCGACGCCTCTAACTAACTGGCGTGTTAATTTGTTAGTTTCTACTGGCCAGACAGATAGACAGACGGACGGACACTCGGAAACTGCCAGGGCATGAAGACTATGAAGAGAAGATGGAAAACCAACGAAAAGAATCTCATCTCATCTCGGAATGCGTGGAATAGATTGGCCGCTTTACAGTTATCAGTGTGTGTTTAGCATGACAAAGATCCAGGGGTGGGGGGCACGAGGCCACGCCACACGAGTGGGTCAACAACCTGATGGAGGCCAAAGCCAAAGCCAAAGCCAGAGCCAGAGCCGAGACTGGATAACCACTTTTCGTTATGTCAAATCGAGTTCGTTGGCCAAGTCTTTTGTCCCAGCTTTATATGAAACCACAGCCCAAAGTCCTCTCGACTAATCATTTGCATATTACACATGTTTTGTGTCCATCTTAACGAACAATTAACGAACTATTTCGTGTGACTGCTGGCCATCCATTCATCATGGCCAGAGGAAAGTGCGACTGACAAATGAATGTAGCTCAAGTTATGAGCATTTACAGAGAGGGAAGTGATAAATAAAGCTATACGATACGATACGATACGAGACTCGAATGTGGGAATGAGTGCGGTGGGGACTGCTGCTACTCTGTCGTACATCATCATCGATAGGCAAAACCCAATTTGATCTGTCATTCTGTCGGGCCGCGTTAGTTTCCCAAACATCTGCCCCAGCGATAAGCCGAACGATCGAACGATCGGACGAACGAACGAACGGGTTTCGCCTGGAAAATGGAGGAGCAGCACTCGTTGGCGTTTCCTTTTCCGCGACGCTGTTTTGATTGCATTTGACATTTAACACGAGTGCGCCACAGATTAGAGCGGCAACCCGCCCACACAGCCAGCCCGAGCAGCGCAGAGGCGGGGCCCAGTCCGATATTCATTTTGCACCTCGAATCACTGCGCTCTGTTTATTTATGGGCCACCAAGACTTTGCCGAGTGTAATCGTAACTAAAATTTGATAGAAGTAAAACAGAGAGAAGAAATTCCATGGGAATGACAAATTTCCATTAATGGGCAATCAATTCCAGACGAGACAAAAGCATTTAACACTCGCCACCCGGCCCGATTAGGCCAGGCGTTAGATTATTATCGGGCCCCAATGAAATATGAGACTGCCCAGACAATGCCTCATTAGAGCCGACTTTCCCGAAAACACGTTTGGCTCCTCTCAGCCTGAGCTGTGTAATTATTATGAGCTGAACAGGGGGCAGAACCCCAGAACGCAAGACGGAGCTGGGCTCTAGGAAACCTAAATTATAGTTGGGGCATAAAATAGACAAACAAGTTAATCCATTAGCGGGCGCTGTCTCCGCAAGTGAGACATCTCTCCCCAGCAGCCACACCCCACCCGACCACCGGATTATGGTAGTAGAACCGGAAAGAAGTCAACATTGTGTGTAGACCTCTATTAAACGCATATTTCTCATTGTTTATCTGGCCTTCGTATGTTAATATTGGAAAATGTGCCAGCTGCCATTGGGCCATCAGACTGCATAATAAATTATGAAATTTTACAGTTGCAGCAGCATCTGGAAGCTGGAATCTGATGCTGCAAGCGGAGGGGGGTGTGGGGAGGCTGAATGAGTTGTCATGTCTGCGGCGGCTTTCTAAACCACTTAACGAGGCAGTGATAAGTCCATAGATATGCCAGATTCTCTCTGGCTCTGAATGGGATTCTTGATAACACAATTCGAGCCCCTCTTTTCGGGGGCAGCTCAAGTAGGCGGCGGGGCACAACAAAAGGTTGAATGCGGTGAATGGCTGAGGCAGTGGTTGGGGGCCAAAGCCAGAGCCAAAGCCAGAGCCAATGGAAAGTAAACCAAGACAAAGCAATTGACTTTTTAACCTGCATTCCTGTAAATTAGAGATACTCACCGCCGTGGCAGTTGCAGTTGGAGTCGCAGTCGCAGTCGCAGTAAAATCTGCATAAATAGCAATAAAATTAATTGCGCTTGTCAGCCATTTTCCACGCAGTTTTCCCCTGGCCGCTGGCAATGAAAACCTGAAACCCGACAAATGTCCGGCAATAAAAGGCTTCATGAAACAAAGTGCACTAGCCACAAGATACGTACAGTGGGCGGGGGGAGAGGGGGAGAAATCCTGACAAACTGGGTAATTGCATCTGAGGATTGATGACAGAGCCGCCAGCGAACAAAACAGAAATAAAATCATGCCACAACCTGGGAAAAATCACTAAAAATGTGTCTAATAACAGTCGTAAAAGGCACTTCTGTATTTGGCTTGATTTGATGTTGGGTTGTATGCAAATTGCTCATACGAGTACATATATACGACCCGTTATCCGGCCTGGCCTCAGATGCCCGAGATGCCTCCGATCAGATTGATTTCAATCAATTTGCCGAGGCCCCTCGACCGACTGGCACTGGCACTGGCACTGGCACTGGGTCAGGCGATAGAGCTCTGGCAATTTCCTATGGGGATAAATTATGCGACAACTATACATAGATCGATCGGGTGATCGGGTGGTCGAGTGGTTGGGTGATCGGGCGTCACTTACACATGTCCGAACAGGCATCAATAAATACTAACGGTGCCTGGCGGCATTAAGTCCGACACTCGTCAGAGTCTCCAGCAGCAGCACCAGCTCCAGAGTCTCCACAAGAGTCTCCATCTGCCATCTGCCATTTTCCATCGCCGGAAGTCTTTGTTTGGGCATTCGTTGGTTGGACTCCATTTTTGCTTTATGATTATTGTGTGATCGCGTTTTAATCGCGAGACTCTTTGTGGCACATGTGAAGCATGCGCAAGTGCCGCTTTTCTTTTGTAAACTGGTTTTTCCCACCGAACCCCCATGGCCAGCCACTTACCCACTCATTGGGCTCTAATCACACCCGCCGTTGCCTATTGCCTATTGCCGTTTCTGGTTCTCGGTTCTCGGTTCTCGATGCTCGATTCTCGGGCTCTAACTGCAGATCTGCCCGCGATCGCGTGCTGTGGTCTCCGACTTTGTTGTGGCTGGAAATCATCTTCAGTTCTTCATCTGTTTGTGTTTGTGTTTGTGTTAGCCGGAAGCCAGCGGCAGCCCCAGATGCTGCCTAGTAGAACTATGTGGGCGGGGGCTCTCAGTTATGATTGCATTTGTTCTTCCTTATAATTCAATTATGTACTCGTTTGGGGGGAGAAATAAACTGGAATTCCTGGCTCAATTGTTGACTCTTTCTGAGTGACTTGGAATTTCTGCCCCCCTTGATGGCTTGATGGCTGCACGGCTTCACGGCTGCACGGCTGCCTGGGAAGCAGAGTTCTCTCGTATTTCGAGTGATCTTTGATCTTGAAGCCTTTGGTAATCTGATAAATACTGCCTCCACGTTTGATTGACAGCCTTCCTTCCTTCCATTCGCATTGATCTCATAAATATGTTACTCGCATGCCTCTTGCGGGTAGTCTACTTTCCGATGCCCCCTAATGGAGTTGGCTAAAAGAGTTCTAAGAGCACTAAGCTAAAAGGAGCTTAATGCACTCTCGGATAGACAAAGACACAGACGCACACACACGTGTGACTGGCCGTATGGGTTGTGGTAAGCTGGAATGGCTGTTAAGGCATTTGGCTACCACTCAAACTTGATGCTGCCTCATCCTCAACCTCAACCTCATCCTCAGCAGCAGCTGCCGTTGCAGTTGCAGTTGCAATTGCCTTTGCCTTTGCCAGTGCCCATTCCCGCTGATGATGATGAAGATGAAGTTATTATTATCTGACAAGGGCATCGCCGCCATGGAAAACTGCATTGCAGTTGCATTGGCCTCGCACTTAGCAAAGATGTTTTCCACATTTTCTACCGTCCTCCGGTGCTCTCCTCTACGTGCCGTGTGTCTCTATTAGAGGCGTGACTAATCGGCTGATAGCTGATGGCTGATGGCTGACTGGCCGGCATCATCATCATCCTGGCCTGGCCTGGCCATTACGATTACTACCGGTAAACGTGTACACTTCGCTATTTGCCTTAGATCCCAATCCCCCATCATTATTAAGGCCGCAACGCAACTGCCAATTTTCAGGGTCTACAGAAATTTTCGATGATTATTTCACGGCGAAAGTGTTGGCCAGGCCTTGATTCTGTTTCACAGATTTCCATCTCGTTCGTTTCGAGCGTAAATTATGGGCCATCGGTCAAACAGATTTGGCTTTGGCACTGGCTTTGGCTTTGTGTTTCTTTCTGTGAAAGTAGAGTTTTCCTCAAAATGAAAATTCCGTATCGTTTGAATTGCTGCTGGGTAATGGAAAAGTACCACAAAAAGAGGAGCTTTTCCGACTAATTAAATGCCACATGAAAATAATTCTTTAAGGAAAAAAACTAAACTAAAATAAAATAAAAGACTAAATAAATCTAAAAACCAAAACGAGGAAAAACCAGGATAAAGAAGGATAATGTCATTGCTAACAAGGAAAGACAACGCGAACTGAAAAATAATTACGGCCCAAGAACAATAATAATAAGCAACATGAGCAGCCTGTCAGCGCCGCCAGGCGGCTGTGGAGGAGAAGTTGCAGCGGCCCCTGCCACTGCCACAAGCACAGCGACTGCAACTGCCACTGCCACTGCCACGGGCAGCATGGAGCCAGCGATGGTGCCACGTACCGCCAATTTGCTGGCATGCAAACAATGGTGGCGCGTCTGCTTCTTGTACGGCGACCAGCAGAAATATTATCGACAGCTCTATAGCAAGGCAGCGGCCCAGCGCCTGGCCGGAGCCAATCAGGAGAACGACAATGCGGCCCGTGGAGCGGGAGAAGGAGAGGGACAGGAGTACGACACGGTCGCGATGGGCGATGGCGATTTTATCGCGGCGCAATTAGATGCCGGAGAAGATGTGGACGATGGCATTGATCTGGGAGATAGCAGCCAGCCAGGAGGTGGAGTAGCAGGAGGGTCAAGAGTGGTCAAAGGAGGTGCAGGAGGAGCGACAGCAGGTCGCCCACTCTTTCCACTCTCCTCCTCGCCGCGACGCAGCAAAAAGCTGCTGCGCTCTCTGAGAGCCCACGTCAAGGGAGAGAGCAGGCCGGAGAAGCCTGCGAAGGCAGCGAAACCGCAGGGCGAGCCGTCCAGCGAGCTGACCAAGCGGAATGCCAGGGTGACCGTGCTCGATGATCCCTTCCTCTTCGGCATCGACGCCGATCACCTGGGCGATCTGGTCAGGGGCAAGCAGTACAGTCCTCTGGAGGCCACCGAGAACATAGCCAGATTCTACGAGCTGCAGCTGGAGACGACGGAGGCCACGGCCCAGGTCCTGGAGATCATCGAGCAGGAAGAGGAGCCTCCCGAGCCACCCAAGCCCGCCCTGCCGCCCAAGCAGAAGCAGCCACGTCCTGTGCCCCCGCTGCCGGCTCGGATTACCCAACCAGCGGTGCTGCAACCTCTGACCGCCGGCGACCTACAGTTCCTGAATCTGAGCCTGCGGCATCGGAGTTTACCGCGCAGCATGAAGCCGTTTAAGGATCCCCACGATATCAGTTTCACTTTCAATGAGCTGGACACGAGCACGAGCGCCACTGTCGCAGACGCAGCCGCAGACGCAGCCGCAGCGGATGTGGCCACAGGAGTCGGCGTCGGTGTCGGCGTCGGCTCGTCGCAGCAGGAGTCAAATGAGTGAGTAACTTTCCGCCTGGCATCTCAGTTCATTTGTCAGATGCAATTTGGCTGCTCCCTATCCTCCCTTTGCATTTCGCATTTAGCATTTCTGCTGCTGCTGCTGCTGACAATTTAAATGCATAAGTTTTGTTGCCTCTGCCCCAGTCGGTCGCATAATGATTGATTACCGCTGCCTGCGGCAGGAGATCCCGAGTCGGCAGCAACTTGTTGCGCAAGTTGGCAGCCAACAGAAACTGAAGCTGGAGCTGGAGCTGGAGATGGAGCTGGAGATGGAGCCGCAGTCGATGTGAGATGGTGATGCTAAAGCAGAAGTCAATGAACACACATTGCGTGTTCTTCGCAGCCCAATCCCAGCCAGACCGCAAGATACACGCAACAACCGACAGCCGACAGCCGACAGCCAGCGACAGCCAAAGTTGGGGGAACTTGTTCTTGTCTTGGCAGCCTGAAATTGAAACCCGCCTAAACAGTGGTCGCAGCTACGGCCAAATCGGCGGGGGGAAAGCTGGGGATTATATGGAACTTCAGCGAGAATATTTGGAATACGAGTATCTCTCTTTTCTTAATCGTTTCCCCAAAACCGAAGATAAAAGAACTTTTGGGGACATCTGGAAACCAATTTCCAGACCAACTCGAATGCTAAGGACCATTTATTTTGTTCTATAAATGAATATAGCTGTTCCATCCAGGAGTTCTTATGTTTTATCTGAATCTTACCACCCACCAGCAAACCCTAGTAGAGATACAATGGTTCTGTGGCAGCTCTCCCACGTAGCCACAATAATAACTTCTTTGGGGCCGTTCCCACTATCAACAAAATTACCCCTAATAGTTCCCACTGCCTGCGTTTACCCAGAACCCTGTAGTACGGCTCCTCCTGCTCTTTTAATTTGCATTTAACAAAGAAATCTTCCCCACTCGACATTCCATTTGTGATCACACCTTGCACCAGTGTGCCGCAGCCGCTGGATGTCTGGTTTCGTTGCGCTGCGTTGCACTCTGCTGCCGCGGCTGCTGCTGCCCCACTCCACTCTCTTGCCTATACGCATCACTCACATCGGAGTCGGAGTAGGAGTCGGGGGGATGCCGATGACTCTCCTCTTACCGGGGCATACTCAGGTTACGCATACGCCGCTTTGCCCGCTTTGCTGGCTTTGCCTCTTGGGCCGTTGCGGCGGTAAACAAACGACAACTGCCAAAGTGTGATTTACCAGAGGCCTTTGTCCGTCCGTCCAGCTATCTCTGCCTCTCTCTCCGTCCGTGTGTGTCCACTGGTTGCAGCATAGGTTGTTGCATCGCTCCTGCACTGCTGCACTGCTGCACTCTGCTCTGGCTCCGCTTTCATGTCATGATTTTGCATAATGCCATGCAAATATCGGGGGCCCCAGCGAGAGTATGCCTAAGTTATTGTGTTTTGTGGATGGCAGGCACGCAGCTTATGAAATATGGCCGGCGATTGTTTTCCCGCAGCCGCATGACATTTCCTCCTTCTATTTTTGCATAGGTGGGCGGGGGGAACACAATATTGGCATATATTTCTGTGGACATTTAAGGGCTTTGATTTAGTATGCAAGGTTCGGGCCCTAAAACAAAAGACTTAGGCAACGAACTGGCAGCAGACAGACAGAAAAAAGGGAGAGATATGGAGCCACAACTCAATTAGTTTTTCATGATGATTATGATGCTGATACCCACGATACTCATGATGCCACCGATGATGATGATGAATTTTGGCAACTGCAAATTAGAGCCCAACACTTGGAAGTCGAGCTGAGGCTGCAGTGCCGAACGGCCTGCTAACAGGAACTGCCACCGATGCCGGGCCGGGGCGAAGGCAATCAAAGCATAATTATTGATAATAACAGACGCCGTTTTGATGGGCCCTGACATGACTCCGACTCCCAGTCCGACTCCGAGTCCGACTCCGAGTCCGAGTACCCTTCCTGTTCCCCCTCCCAGCAATCCGGTAGCCACACGCAATACTCGCCCCGAAGCAATCGATGGAGAGAGAAGAGTCTTCCATTTCCATTCAACAATCTATGTACCAGTTCTATGCAAAACCCGAGATTCGGCATCGGGAATCTGGTTTCGACTGCGTCGGGGATCGCTTAATGAAGTTATTAAAAAATTGCACTGCAATAATTTCTTTCGCCCCAGCCCCAGCATCAGCCGCAGTCACAGTCACAGCCACATCCCCATCTCTGGCCCCATCCCCCCGTTCCCCCTGTCACTCCGAATGGCTTCTGGTTGGCTCACATTCGCATTCACATCCAACTCTGGCAATTAACTTGTGTTCAGCTCGTGTCTAAGCATTCAATTCAATCTTAACTGCCATCGAATGCCGCATAAATCTTGAGAGCTTAACCGGGATCCTCCGAGCCCGAGCCCGAACGCGACTCCGACTCCGACTAAGACTCCCAGTTGCAGTCCCAGGTCCAGTCTTCGCGGCGTGTTAAGGGGGCGGTGCCACGGAGAGACATTTACGACTTGTTCGGACCTCGAAATGACAAAAATTGATGTCTTCGACGGGCAGGAGAGAGGAAGAATTTCCGCAGGTATTTTTGAAAATATTTTTATTTTCATTCCTCGGACTGTTCTCTGGGATACTCAAATTTAATGGTCAGAGCGAGATCAGGGGAATTCTTGGGGGGAGTTTGGGGGCTTGGGAAATATGTGTGCTTCCCAGGAATGATGTGGCCACAGAGGCGCAGAGGGAGATCGCCACAGAAGAGGTCTTGCGGCACATTCATATTGATTTTGGTTTTAATTAACAAAGCCATTAGGAGCACTTGGCCACAAAATGCAACAGCCTCGCCTTCACTGCCGCCTGACAAATGCCCACATGTCTTGTAGGCGTGGCAGAGCCGTGGCACTGTGAATCAGCTCTGTTGCAGATGCAACTTAATTACAAAAACAAAGTGCAGCCAGAGCCAGAGCCAAAGCCACAGCCAAAGCCTGGCGATGCTGATGGAGATGGAGCTGGTGACGATGGCGGCAACTTGCATGACTTGGCGGCCCAGACAATTGGCCAACTCTTGCCGCTTGCCGCTTGCCACTTGGCAGACGGCAGACGGCGCCAGAGAAGTGCGAGGCAGCCACAGCAACAACACTGGCTTTGTGATTTATTTATGCATGGCGATAAAATATGATTTTGTTATCGTTTTTGTTATTTTAAGTTTTTCTGTTTCTGTTTCTGATTCAGGTTTTGGCTTCACTATTTCCCTCTTTTCCTTCCACGGTAATGTGAAAATAAAGCAAGGCCATTAAGAGGCTCCTCTCCCTCTTAACATGTTCGCCATGCTAATTGCCTCGAACCCCACGAGAAGGAGGAGGGGCAGTTGGGGGCAGAGAGCCAGAGAGGCAGGCGTGCTTAGACCATGTTTATGCGCATTTATGGCCAACACAACTGCCTCGCATATTAATAGGGTTTTGTGAATTCTGTACCCTAGAAGAAGTTAGTACGGATTCGACCAGGCGTTTGGCTGCCAGAGGAATATTCAGACATCGAAGGGCGTCTAATGTTTCGGCTTACAAGGCGATCCCTTCTTTCCGTTGCTTTTCTGCTGCTTTGAGGCATTCCTTTCAAGCGTCTTAAGCTGCTGTCAAAGTGTCCGGAGGGCAGAGAGAAATTGAAATTGAAATCAGTTTGGAGCTCACTCCACGACTTGTCTGCGCCCACATCAAAGCGATTCGTTCAGATCAGCTCAGCTCTGATCAGAGTTTCTTATACACTATACATCAAAACAAGAAACAAGTGCGTTTTTCTAAAGGGATTGTTGTGGATTTTTGGGATTTATTTGGCCAAAAGTTGACACTTGAGTGACAGATCGGATCGAGACAGACAACAGGAAATTCCTCAGTGGAGAATGTAGAGATCGCTCTCTGCTCTCTGCTCCCCCTCCCCCTACCCCCCTAGATCTAATTAATTAAACATTTAACGCACTCACACAGACACGCAAGGCAATAAATTAATGCCTGGGGAAGGGGTATGCGGCATGCGGCAGCGTGGAGGCAGTCGCGTAATTTTTATTGACAGCTTCACTTTTTGCATTTAAATTGCCTGCATGCCACTGGACGCGGCAGCCGTGGCAGCAGCAGCCTGCATTAACACTCTTTGCATTCCTGCCTCGTTAGCTCTTGAACTTGCCACAAGCTGGTTTCTGGAGCTCGCTACCAGCGCGGAGCAGCCAGGCAGCCAGGCAGGCAGGCAGGGGCAGGTGGCTGAGTGCGATCCTCCGAGAGTGATAAGCGGACCAGTCGGATCGGAGGCGGCAAGCAGTTGACGCTTCACGCATTATCATTGTTTGAACGGGGATTAGACGGTGGGCCGCGGCGGAGGTTTTTCCCAGCCGGAGTCTGGCATGGGGCATGGGGCATAGCGAATGGGGCACCTTCTAATCGGCTCTCTCATCGCCATCCGGCGGGTAAATGACAAATCAGCAATATCATTCGCCTCTCCAGCCCATCTCTCCCAGCTCACAATGCAGAGACCTTTTCGCTGCAGCCTGCAACCTGCCGCATCATTTAACTGTCAGGGCATCTCATAAAATGCAATTAGCAGCTAATTATTTTCGCCATGCTGCCGTGCTGCCATGCTGCCATGCTGCCAGTTGTCAACGAGCCGCAGAGAACAGTTAGTGCTAGAGTGCACTTTACCGTTTTAGCTTTTTGTCAAACATTGGCCAAATCACAAGAAACGAACGGCTGGCCAGCCAGGCGGCCCGAAGTCCCGAATACCCTGAAAGAGGTTCCTGTGAGAGGAGAGCCATTGGATACGATTGTCATCTGGCAATGTGGCAAGATTATTTGGCGGCACTTGTTCGTAATTTATGATGTGCCATTCGATTATCATCTGAAAAGCAAATCAGGATTGTTTTGTACCCTTATCATTCTCTCAAATATATGCAAATCTCGTGTAAAGGTGTTTGTGGTTCTGTTCCTCCCAAATGGCTAGACCGAAGTAGGCATGCCGAAAGGTTATTAAGTAGTTTCCACCTTACAACCACTACCCACCATTTCTAAAACTGGATTTTCAGTGTATTTGCTTGAACAATATCCAAATATCCCATACAATATGTAATAAGCCAGTATGCGTTGATCTGGAACCAAATATTGAGCCAAATATCGAATATTCCGCTCATTCGAAAGTGCTGATTGGTGCTATGGACAAAAAATGTCCAAATAGTCACAATACTGCGGCAATTGGTTTGCCTAGTCACCCACCTGTATACCCACTCGTTTGGACGACTTTCAGCATGGAAATCCCTGCGAACCGATTGGTATCCGTCGTTCTTTTATGGATGGTCTGTAGATGTCGCTAGAATGCCATTACTATATTATATAGCTCTCATAAGAACGAAACTGAGAGTTATGGTTATCTAATGATGGGATAAACAAGGCTGAAACCTTTTTAATAACCTGTGATGTATCGATATAAGCAAAGAATCCCATTCAGACTTCAGACTGCTTTAAAGTTGGATTGGGCTGCCTGTAGGAGAATCTCAAGCTTCTGGCCAACACCGTAATACCCTGTGCACTCTTCCAGAGCCAACGAGATACTCTAGAGAGCTCTCTGCGTAGGCAGACGAACACAATTTCTTTGCTGCTGGTTTTGTTAATGGCCAAGAAATTAGATTCCAATTTCAGTTGGCCATAAATCAAAATAAGCCAACATGCAGCAGCAGCAGCAGCAGCAGCAGCAGCAGCAGCAGGCAGAGGCTGCCACAGCAGCAGAGCAACAACCACAAGAGTCTGCTTTATTACGGTTAATTTGTGAACAGTTTTGTTGAGATGCAAGCCACATAAATCAAATCGGATTTGGCTGGACTGGACTGGACTGGACGCCAGTCCCGATCCCCCCTATGCCGATGACGATCCCGATGCCGATGCCGATGCCGACATGTTTTAGCATCCAAATGTGTCATTAATAATTATAGTTTTCTAGTCTTGAATGCAGTTTTGCTGGCCCTGGATAAGCGGATGATTTATGCCCTGAATTCTGTTCGGAGTGCCATCAAGTGGAAATCTCACAATTCGAAATTTGAGGCTTCAGGCTGACCTTCGAGGCAGATGTATTCGATGTATCCGATGGATACACACGGCAGAGAGACTCAAAGAGGTCTGCCAACACTCAAAGCGTGATTTCCCGCACTCTTTTTTTTCATCTGTTTGCATTAGTGCGGTACGGTACGGATCCACGGCCAAATAAAAATCAATCAATGCCAATTTGTTTACCGAATCATCGTCAAAACCAAAGCAGACCCGAGTTCCAAGCCACTCGACCTAACGGATGCCGTGTCCGGGCGGGGAAGGAGAACGAAATGTAATTATGGTCAAAAACAAAATTGAGCATAATCACTCCGGCAATAAAGCCAGCATTAATGTAGTATAAAAATCGAAGCATCAAAGCAACAAAAAGTCGTAGAGAGAAAAACCCAAAGACGACAAGGAACAAAAAGCATGGATGGTGGAAAAAAAAGAACAGAAAGAGCCAAAGACACGGCTTCAATTAAAAAATAAGTGCGGAAAGGGGCCACAGGTAGGGGCAGGCGAGGTATGGGGCACAAGAGGCACAGTGGATAGAGGCAGAGCAGAGAAAACAAGTTCATAGACCAAAGACAACGACCGCAGAAGCAGCAGCCAGCAGCCAACAGCCAGGCAACGTCTCCAAATGGATGCCGTAGGCCTCCTCCTCCTCCTCCTTTTGCTATTCCTCCTCCTCCTCTTGTGGAACACACACAGCCAAGCGGTGCTTGGGTTGGCGATGGAGTTGGTCCAAAGGAACGGGGCTAGTGGGTAGGTGTAGTCTCTGTGGGCCAGCCTGGAGGAGGGGATGAGGGAGAGAGGGAATGGTGGGCGACCCAGAGCAGCACAGCACATGATGCGTCTGCTGGCCGTTTCTGTTCTGTTCTTTGATGTATTGGCAAACAAAGTTTGGAATTAATTGGTGTCCGCTTCGAATAAAAATTAATGCCCTGAATCAATTACCATGAAAACAAATTGGAACTTTGGCCACAACACACCTTCTGCGGCGGCCTCTCCCGGCACCCCTGCGCCGCCCCTGCAGCAAATTTGCATTGATGATGCAACTACGAGTGGAAAAGCTGCTGCATTGCGTTCTCCTAGCCATAACATTGAGCTGCTTCTTCCACAAACCTGATCAGTGTTTTGGTTTCTGCTGCTGTTGCACGTTCGCTTCCAGCGAAGAGTGTGTCTGTGTCTGTGTCTGCGTTCGAGTTCGCGGTGTCTTTGGCTCTCAGAGCTGCCTCGGAAGAGTGTGGCATTGGGGATGGGATGGGATGGGGCCTCCGCTTCAATGTTGCCGCTTAGCACACAAATTGCTGGCATAGTTGTTGCTGCTGTTTGCAGCTGTGAAAATTTGCACGCTCGGAAAACAATTTTCCTGCCCGTTACCAAAGCAGAGCAGAGCGGAGCAGAGCAGCGAGAGGAACTAAGCAGAAATGAATTGGAAGAAGATGCAGAGGCAGAGCCACAAGCGATGTGGCAGCAACATATTTGCCGCCCAACCTTTAATTGGTTTGGTTGTTACCCAAAGATAAGCCAGATACAATGATGCAACTTTCTAAACGGGCAAATTGAAACAACAAATTAGCGGGCAATCGGTAGAGTACAGTTGCCTCCATCCAGCAATTAGTGCCACTCGGCGTATGCGTAATAAAGGCACCCAAGCCCAGCAGAGACCACCCTGTCGAAGGGAGGCAGAGGCGCAATGGAACTGTCTGGAGGGGGAGGACTCACATTCTTAATCAACTTTCAGGTTGAGTGCGAACAAAAAATTGTTTCCCCGCCGCTGCCGCCTGCCGCCTGCCGCCTGCCAAAGTCAATAAAAATGTCAACACGCCAAATGTCATGTTGACAAGGCAGACGCGGCAGACGCGGCTGAACGTGTCGTGGTCCATGCAGGCAGTCACAATAGGAGGGGGATAGTGGGGCCACGGGGAATATGGACATTCTACCCCATAGAAACTTTACGAGGCCTTCCTCTCCGTGCCGTGTCCTTTCACTGCCAGCCAGTTTTATGGACAATTCAAAAATCGTTTATGACAATCGCAGCGAACACGAAGCTGGCGAAGCTTTTTAATAAACTTTTGTTCTTTCTGCTGGTTTGCCTGCTGTTTTGTGGCCCTGCAAGGGATGGTAAAACAATAAAAGGACATGTGTAGAGACAGATACAGAGAGAGGAGCAGTCCTGCCACATAATTGCTGTCCAGCTGAGAGATGTCGTAAAACTTAGACGGAAACCAGTCTTGATGGGAGTACAAACGCACCTGCCGCAGGCGTATGGGCCAGGAGGGAAACACACACAAGACGGAAGCCGTACAAGAACCTGGTTTTATGTTGCACGGTGTAACTTTCGCTGTAGAAATGTACAACCTCGGATTGTTAACACAGACAGAAATGTCGACATTAACCCAAATCACACAAATGACTTGAGAAAACCGCACACAAAGTGCCAAAGTGATTTGAGGCTAACCTTTTAAGCCATTGTCTGTCCATCGTTTAGGCCGTCTTTGGCCGGGCATTGAGCCGTCGCTCATCGCTCGAGAGCTTTGGCAATTTGTCAACGCGTCCCGTCCTCCGCATAATGATCATTCATTGGGATGATGCCAGATAAAGCTCCGATCTGGCTAAATATAGGCACTGACTCTGCACCAGACACCAGACACCAGACAGCAGCTGCAGCCTCGGCTCCCACCTCCAGTTGTGGTTATCAATGGCCCTCCCTCTCCCTCTCGCTCAATGCCGATGCCGATGCCGATGCCTGGCTTTGAACTAGTTTTCCAAAAGGGCCCTAGAACGGACAGAAAACCAGTTCTGGGTCAACGACTGCCAAAGTAATTGGTGCGAATGGAGAATGGAGAAGAGAACGGAGGGTTCTACTGTCCCCAGTCCAGTCCTCGATCAATGCAAATACGAGAAGTGGCAGGCAGCAGCAGCAGCAGCTGCAGATCGGAGCGCGCGCTTTTATGCTACCAACAATGTTGCGCAACATTTGTGGCACGCACACATACAGCAGCACAGCCCAGCACGTGTGCTTCTGCACTTTCCATTTTGTTCTCTGCAGGCCTTAATGACTTCATAGACCAGCCAGACCAGGACCAGGCCTACCTGCAACCAAATTGAAACTTGCCACAATTGCTGTGGCAATTTTACGCAATTCGTTGCAGTCGTTGCAACAATAAATTTGAAGCGAAAAAAACAACTGTGGGACAAAAGGAAAGAAATGCAGGTCGCCAGAGTGGATGTCTGGATGTGGTCTTGGATGTTTGGATGCTTGGATGCTTGGATGGGGCTGGCAAAAGTCGTACTATAAATTTAAGCACGGACCCGCAGGCTCCCACCCTCTCTCTCTCTCTCTCTCTCTCTCTCTTTCTCTCTCTTTCTCTGTATGTTTCTGGGTGCCGCGGGCCGTCAACAAATTTTGTGTTTAGGCACAGTTTCGGTTGGCTTTTCATTTGTGGAACAGTTGGAGATTGCAGCGGCTTGGGGATCCCAGCGGTGCTGGGGAGCTCTGACTGTGGTGCCGGTCGGTCCCCAGTTCCCAGTCCCCAGTTGGGGCCGTTTGTTTGGCCTGGTAATTTGAGTTTGAATGCAGCTGATTTGACAGCGGCCAACACTTTGGTGCCCGCCGTATCCAGCTGGGACGCTGCACGTGCATGTCCAGCGACTTTTGATTCGCATTTCCATTCCCATTTCCCCCTCACAATCCCCTCACAATTACAGTGCTCAGACTCAGTCCCACGCCTCGCCAAAAGCATTCTTTTGCGTCGAGAGTACAGCATTTTCTACTTAAAAATTCAAATGTCAAACGATTTTTGTTGGCTTTGGCATCCATTGAGAGTCAAAATCTGCGCAATTAATTTGCTGGCAAACCGCAGCAACCGCTCCGCACCATTCATTCGCACTCGCATCCAGATATTGACACATCAGTGGATCCAGCTCCAACATCCCTCCCCCCTCAATCCCTACCAACGCCCTATGGCTGCTCGACTAGAAATGGAATTGGAAAAAATGTTGAATGTTGAATGTCGGGAGGGAGAATGAAAGAAAGAATTCACTGGTTGGTTAAAACAACAAAAGGGCGGACAGCATTGTTTTGATAAAACGCCCGCATGAACTCCACATTTCCACAGTTCGGGGTACAGTCGACGGCCTCATCCTCATCCTCGTCCTCGTCGTCATCCTCGTCCCAGCCCACTCAATCCCCTTCCCTAGTCAAAGTTCTACACGAATGTGCCTGCACAGACAATGCACAGTTATCCTTTGATATAGCAAACTGGCATGAAATGGTGCGTGTTCATTTCCCCGACGTGGAGAGCCATGCTTAATGCTCTACAAAACGGCAGTTTCTGATTTAGGGAGTGTTCTTAAAGCTCAAAGCTCCGAAAAGCCGATAATAAAGTGGCGAGAGCACAGGGCAAGAGAAGGAAAGAGAGTAGTTTTTCTCCAAGTTTTAGCCCACACACAGACATTAGTCTGATGATCGCTAGCCATTTAAAAAGCTCGCCAATGCCAATGCATACGCTGAAAGCTCCAGCCGGTGACGCCGCAGCGAATGGATTGCAGGGCATCCAGGACGGACTGATGCGATAACAATGTCAGGCTTTAACATGAATGACAACGGCGACAGCCCTGCGGGCTCGGGCTCGGGCTGGGGCTTGGGGCTTGGACTTTGGGGCCGGGGGAACAGCGCCAGACAAACAGCAACAACGTCAGCAACGCGAAGCTGGCTGTCGATTTGTTTGTGTAAGTGCCATGAAGCGTATATTTTTCATTTGACGTTTGCAAAAACAATTCCCTTTCCTCTCTTAAGCAAAAAAAACAAAAAACAGAAACAAAAACCATACACGAGTAAAAAACTCATGAAAAACAAACTAAAATTGACAGCTTGTTCAGAGCGGCGGCGAGCAGAAATAGGAAGTGAAAAACCGCATAAATCCGGCGACTTACAAAGGGAATACAATGCGAAAATGATTGCCCTGCGGTTTTATATTACATTAACAATTTGATCCGATCCGACTCTGCGGCGAGAGATTAACCTCTAACCCGCCATGTCCAAGCCCCATCCAGGCAGGAAACACTTTAATTGGGATTTTTATTAAATTTGAATTAGTCAAGGCTCGACTCTAAAGTTTTTCCACCTCTTCCGCAGGCCCATCAGCCGGACGCCGCTGACGCAGATCTCCTATCTGCAGAAGATCCCCACCCTGCCGCGCCACTTCTCGCCCAGCGGATGCCCCCAGGGCCTGCCCCCGCCGCCGGCCCTGGCTGGCTGTGGATCCGCCTTGGGTCTGCCCAGCAGCTCCTCGGCCAGCGCTCTGTATGCCTCCCAGAATGCGGGCATGCTGCCCACCTCCCCACTGCCCCTGCAACGCCACCAGCAGTACTTGCCGCCCCATCATCAGCAGTTGCCGCCGTTGGGTGCTGGACCAGGCCAAGGCCACGGTCTCGGTCTCGGTCTCGGACCGGGAGGAGCTGGTCTCCCGCAGTATTCGCCCGCTGTTTCGGGCTGCTCCTCGACCGCCAAGTACTCGAACGCCCAGCTCCCACCGCACCACCACCAGCTGTCGCCGGCGCTGTCCACACCGTCGCCGCCATCGCTGCTGCATCATCCCGCCGCGGGAACGTCCGCCTCGGCACACGCTCCCTTCCTGGCCGGCCCCCACATGGACATGCAGCGGCAGTCGCACTCTGACGACGACAGCGGATGTGCTCTGGAGGAGTACACCTGGGTGCCACCTGGACTGCGACCCGATCAGGTGAGAGTCTCCAGCTTTATTTCGAAAACTCTAGAGCCCCAAAATTCTGCTAATGTACAATATCCCTGCACTTTAATTCCTTTAATTTAGCCCTCAAGCCCTATTCCAATCCAATGGATGCACTCACACTGCCATCGCCAGATTGTGCGGCATGCAGCGCCAAGGGCGATCCCGACTAGGACCGTCGCGTCGGGGCCAGGCGAGATTTGTGGGCTGGCGATAAGCGAAATACTTGAGTTATTGTGCGTTATTTTGTCACTCGGAGCGAGCTGCAAATAAATACACGCGACGAGGCCATAAATCAGCCAGCCATAGCTGGGATCGCCTTCGCCTTCGCAGATGATAGTCGTATTCCTCGACTTAGAGAGCGCAGAGGCCAGAGCCCATAGCCCAGAGCTGGCTGGCGGCACTGGCACTGACTGCTGACTGGTGACTAGTGACTGGGACCGGCTTTATTGGACTGTGTCAATTAGGCGAAGGTCCACTGTGTCCGTCTATCTGCGAGTATCTATCGAATTAGATTGCGCTAATGAAAGCCAGGACTGGGGCTGGCACTGGGGCCATGGCCATTCTTCAATGCGAATTTGACTTTAATGGCCAATTCAATTGCAGCAGAACTCTTTGCTGGCCATCGTGCCTTTTTCAATTATTTGCCGGGCGACCGAAAAAGCGAAACGAACTCGTAAATTATTCGCGTGAAATATGCGACAATGCCAAATAAATCTTCCACAATCTTCGCCAGCAGAGGCCCCCAGTTTTGTCGCCCCCATCACCCACCTTCCCCCATTTGCCTCCTCTCCCAAATCTTTTTTCGTGAATATTTTCGCCATTTTCCACTGAACTTTTTGGCTTCCGTTAAAGCCGTCGTCCCATCCCATTCATTCCAGCCCATTCCAGCCCATTCCAGCCCATTCCAGCCCATTCCAGCCCATTCCAGCCCATTCCATCCCATCGGGCCTATCAAATGTCTAGCATTGCATTTTTTTTTTTCTTTCGTTTCGGGTCGGTTCGGTTCGCTAGCCTTTTTCTGTGACTTTACAAACAGAATTGAAAATTTATTTACAGCCATGTGGCAGCAATTTACGTTGATGCGGCATAAGCCATGTGTCAGTCACTCGCTGCGAGAGTTGGCATCTCCCTATCCCTCCAGCCTCCGTCCTCCGACGGAGAACGGAGAACGTTCTGCAGCCTGCTGCAAGCGTGGCCAATAAAGTTGGCTTAGCACGTTGTGCACCTTTCAACCTGGCTCAAATGGGGAAAAACGAAAGAGGAAGGAGGAAACCAGAATGAAGCCAGAGAGAGGGAAATCAACGTAATAAAATCAAAAATCTTTACCCGCTGTGCCGTGGCTGTGGCAGCCGACGAGTGCGACGAGTGCGCTGAGCGATCTCTCCCAGGCTAGGCTCTTAACCCTTTGCAGAATCTCCTCTCCCCACCACTCCCTCCTCGGTTAACTGTATTTAAGCATTCTTCAATGTATTTCAATGTGGCTTTTTTCTCCCGCAGGTCCGCTTGTATTTCTCGCAAATACCCGACGACAAAGTGCCATACGTTAACAGTCCGGGGGAGCAGTATCGTGTGCGACAATTGCTGCATCAACTTCCGCCGCATGATAACGAGGTGAGTACACAAGAACGAAGTTGGGGGGACTCGGACTCGGACTCTGCCTCTAACTCCTGTACTACCTGCCCCACGCTCCAGGGACTCGCTGAACCTGTGAATTTCGTGGCATTTATCCAAATGCTCGAGAGCATCGCATGGCGGCCGCTTTATCGTGATTGAAACCGACTCGAATTACGGGCTATGACATTTCAAAGTCAAATTGTCTGGTGATTTTTCCCACTCGCACACACACACACCATGCCACCCCACTCCCTTGGCGCTGTGTAACCTTTAATTAATCGGGAAAACAAGTGCAGCCAGTGCCCGTGCCCGTGCCTGGAACCCAACTGAAGAGTTGGCTCGCGGTATTTAGAGCAGACGCAAAAACCACAAAAAACTATCCAAACAAAAAGGCCTGAGCGGATTCCCAGATATCGGTTACGTGGGCTGGGGGACGGGCCACTGCCACTGCCATGGCCACTGCCAACACTGCTAACGATGGCTAGAACACTCATTGAAGGCCAAACTGGGTGCCCGAAAAAATAAGTGGAGGCAGCCGAAAAAAATTTGCATACAACACACAAACGAGACGAGACGGGATGGGATGGGATGGGATGGGACGCTGACCGCTGTGGCTCCAGATGGGGCAGCAGATGGGGCAGCAGATTCCGATGGAGGAGATGTAAGAGATGGAGGAGAAGCGTTGATGGGCAGCCTTGGCTACCGGCTACCGTTTTGCCTTTTGCGGTTTGCTTTGGGCTTTGTGGGTTTGTGGATTGGTGGGGTCTGGGTATGTCTGGCCACTGGCCACTGGCCACCCCACTGACTGCTGATGTTGGATAGTCAAAGGCTCGCAGCCTTCAGTCGAGACAAACAATCTCCGCCTGTTCCATGTATGCGCTTCTTGGAAAGATCACTTGAGGCTGCAGGCTGTAGGCTGCTGGCTGCTGTGTGCTGGCTGCTAGCTGCCTGCTGCCTTCTGCCCACGGATTCTTCAAGATGTTGAAGCTCTACTTGAACATATGATTTCCCTGTCCAACGAACAGTCAAAAGAAAAGGGGGAGAGAGGCTGCCCGAACGGTTTTCAGTTACTTTCTGTCATTGCAGGTTCGTTACTGTCACTCACTGACGGATGAGGAGCGCAAGGAGCTGCGCCTCTTCTCCACGCAGCGCAAGCGTGATGCCCTCGGACGCGGCAACGTCCGACAGCTGATGAGTGCCCGGCCATGCGACGGCGTAAGTACACATACCTGCCCCACATTCCCCATCCACATTCACATCCTCCGAAGTCCAGCTCTGATCCCTGACCCAAACTATTTGCAGTGCGACGACCTAATCTCCACGGGGGACATTGCCGTGTTCGCGACGCGCCTCGGCCCCAATGCCAGCTGGCATCCGGCCTGCTTCACGTGCTGCATCTGCCGCGAACTGCTGGTGGACCTCATCTACTTCCACCGCGACGGACGCATGTACTGCGGGCGCCACCACGCGGAGACCCTCAAGCCCCGCTGCTCGGCCTGCGATGAGGTAAGCCCTGATCCTGATTCTACTCTCATTGCGGGAGGATTACGAGAACCCTCTCTTTATCGTCCTAGATCATCCTGGCCGACGAGTGCACGGAGGCCGAGGGACGGGCCTGGCACATGAACCACTTCGCCTGCCACGAGTGCGACAAGCAGCTGGGCGGCCAGCGATACATCATGCGGGAGGGCAAGCCCTACTGCCTCCACTGCTTCGACGCGATGTTCGCGGAGTACTGCGACTACTGCGGGGAGGCCATCGGCGTCGATCAGGGCCAGATGAGCCACGATGGCCAGCACTGGCATGCCACCGACGAGTGCTTCTCGTGCAACACGTGCCGCTGCTCGCTCCTCGGACGCGCCTTCCTGCCCCGCCGTGGGGCCATCTACTGCTCCATCGCCTGCAGCAAGGGGGAACCTCCGACGCCGTCCGACAGCTCCGGCACCGGCATGTACACCACCCCCACCCCACCCACGCAGCGGGTGCGTCCCCAGACGCGCATCACCAGCAGCCACGCCTCCAGCTCGCCGCCCATGTCGCCGCAGCAGCAGCAACAGCACCAGGCGAGCTTCAACCAGGCCATGTACCAGCTCCAGACCCAGCAGCTGGAGGCAGCCGGAGGACCAGTGGTCGGCGGCAGTCTGCTGGGCCTGGGCGGGGAACTGTCACTGCTAGAGCAGGCCAAGCAGAGCCAGAGCCAGAGCCAGAGCCAGAGCTACGCCACGTCCGACTCGGACGCGGGTGTGGTCAAGGATCTGGAGCACTGCAGGAGCGGCGGCCATGCGGGCGGCGGGGACTTCACCGACTTCTCCGGCGGGCGCGCCTCCAGCACCTCGCATAACATGTCGCCCCTGAATTCCCCCGGAGACTTCCAGCCGCACCTGATGCCCAAGCCCATGGAGCTGCAGCGCGATGGCGTCTACAACTTCAACGAGATGTCCTCGAATCTGGACGCGGCCTGGCCGGCCAAGCCCCCGCTGGGAGCCACCCACGGCTACCAGCTGCAGCGGCAGCTGATGGAGAACCCGCACACCTCCAGCATGCCAGAGCTGGCGGGGAAGGGTCCAATGCTGCAGCACCAGATGGCGGCCCACTTTGGCCAGCAGCCGGCGCTTCATTCCTCCGCCCAGCAGTTCCAGCACGAGTACGCGGACATCGTGCACCCACCGCCGCCGCCCCCCGAAAGGGGTGCCGGGGGAGAGGTGCCTGAGCTTCCGACGCCCAGTCTGAGCGTCGCCTCCACGGCCCTGCCCCCAGAGCTTATGGGCTCGCCCACACACTCCGCCGGTGATCGCTCCCTGAACACGCCCCTGTCGACGCACTCGGCCACGCACGCGCCCACGCACCCCGTGTCCATCCTGAGCGGAGCCTCCTCCTCCTCCCCCATGAGCGGAGAGCCGGCGAAGAAGAAGGGCGTCCGCTTCGAGGGAATACCGGATACATTGCCCCGCTCCCGCAGCTACTCCGGCAATGGAGCTGGCACGAGCGGGGGAGGCGACAAGGAGCGCGATCGGGATAGGGAGAGGGAGAGGGACAGAGACAGAGACAAGGGGGGGGATAAGGATAGAGAGAGTGGTCGCCATGGGCCTGGACATTCCTCGAGGCGTAGACGTCGCCGCAAGTCCACCTCCTCCACCTCGTCCGGAAACCACCATCGCAGTGGCAGCGGCCACCGCTCGCACTCCACCACCCGAGCAGACACCTATGCCCCCGCCCAGCCGTTGTCCTCCTCCTACCAGGGCCCGCCCTCCGTCCTGCAGGCGGACAGCGAGACCGCCCACAAGTCGCCGCGCCAGCAGAGAGAACGGGAGCGCGAGGAGTCGGCAGAGGAGTCGGACGTATGCTCCACGTGCTCCTCGAGCTCCTCCAGCTCCGAGGACTACATGATGATGTACCAGCTGCCCCAGCGGCGGCACTATGGCGGTGTGCGTGTCAGCTACGTGCCCAACGATGCGCTGGCCTACGATCGGAAGAGGAAGCCCGCCGAGATGGCCGGCGACAAGGACAAGAACTGCATCATCTCGTGATGCTGCCGAACCCGAGGCCATTTTAATTAGAGCTGATTGCCGAGGACTAGGTCCAGGTGAAGGCGAAGGTGAAGGCGAAGGCGCAGGCGCAACAGGGAGCAGGCGAAGCGTGGCAAGGAGGTTATTAATGAGGCGCCCTGGGCACTCCACTCCGATTCGAGCAGAATGCCGACGCTAACGAAGTAGCCACAGACCCTGCGAGGGATCATCAATTGTCCAGACCAGACCAGACCAGAACGGAGGCAAGAACTCAAGAAAGCAAAGCAAAGTTCAACTTGACATTAAGGCACACACAGAAACATATGCAACTCTATCAGAGGACGAAACCATACAATAAGAGCCAGCCAAGTGGGCTCAACACTGTTCCAAATACACATCCCTAGTTAAGCGAAAAGATTAAGATCAACTTGAAAACTATTTTTATATATTTTATGCATATTTTGGAGATAAACCTATTTATATGTACATCCAGAAAGTAAGAGAGATATATAATTAATTGTATTTATTGCATCCACTAGATATAGTACGCGTATATTTACTAGATGCGATGTGGCATCTTCGGAGCCGATGCTACACGATTGGGCTAATGATAAATGTATTAAAATAATTCTACTTTAAGCCAATAAATTGTATTGCATTCTCTTGAATAAAGAGTTCAAAGAAGGTACACAAGGACAGACTATTCTATAACTTAGCAAATGGAATTTCCCGAGGGTCAGTCCACTCAGGCCTCATCTTGGAGCTGCAACTACAAGGGACCCGCCACTCGCATCTGTAATTATGCATCGGATAATGAATACAAATTATGCATGTCGGGCATTTGCATTTGCATGCCGCACCACCACCAGAGGCAGCAGCAACACGAAAATTAAAATCGAAACTACTCGTACTCTTGCAACTGACAGCCAGAGAGTTCTGCCTGCTAATAAGTTGATGGCAAATTATGGCAGACTCCGACTCGGATCTGGGAGCTGCAACGCAGGGATGGCATAGGGACAGTGGCAGCAGCTACGACGACGACGACAACGTTGCAACGTTGTAACGTTGCAACGTTGCAAAACCCTGCTTGGAGACCATTCAGGTACGAGCAATCACATGCATGCAACGCTTGCTGCAGGGCGTAATTAGCAAAGCGGGGATGGGGACTGGAGAGGAATGTCGAGTCGACTCCTCCTCCCGCTGCTGGCCTGTTGTCCGATGCCTGGTTTGCTGGTTAGAATCAACATAGTCGCGCCTCGACCATCGACCATCGAGCATCGGTTGAGCAATGTTTGCTGCCGCTTCTGCGGGGAGTCAACAAAATCATTGGCAGCTGTGTAATTTGTGGTAATGCTCCCAACAATGTCGCCAGGTCCGGCTAATGGCCACTTAATAATGCTCTCACTCCTCCTGCATGCCGCATGCCGCATGCCGCATGCCACCTGCATGGATCGGGTCGGAGCGATGCGACCAAGCGATAAGCGACCGAAATTGTCTGCGTCTGGCATTGATAAGCCAAATGACTTTGGCGTTAACGCACACACACACACACAGACACACAGAGCCCCTTAGAATGAGGGCATGGGGCAGAAACAAGGGTGCCACTCAGTCCCACTTGCACTCCCACCCCAACTCCCACTGCCACTGCCACTGCCATCTGGATGCTGGACAGCAGCCGAGGGCAAGGACTCTGCCATCTCCGGGCACACGCAACTTTTGCAATTGTAATTTCGTAAAGTTTCTCCCCGGCTGCTGGGGATGGGGCGCAAATGCATTTGCCAGATAGATTTTTGTTGTTAGATGCCATTTTTCGTTATAATCCAGCGACGGGCAGCAGACAATGGGGAGGAGAGCTTTCACTGCTTTCACTCGATGCGTGTGCTCCTTTGTGCTTTATTGCATGTCATTTCCGTTGCCGTTGCCGGTCCTGCCCCAGTCCTGCGGCACACTTCCGATGATTGGTATGCTCCCGTAGTCTGGCTGGCATCCTGGCATCCTGGCATCCTGGCATTGGCAATGCAGTACAGCCACTACGTTTATCCTGCCACACACACACACCCACTTACACACAGACAATCGTACACTTGTACATCAGATATGGCAGAATTTATATTCGCATTTCCGACGCTCATTTTTATCATGACCAAAAAGTCCGAGTCCGAAACCACACACGGGGCACAGAGAGAGAGAACACCCCGAGAACAAATTGTAATGTGCAGCTGCCACAGTACTTATTTGCGGCCATAGTCCTTGCGCTGGGAGTGGGTGAAGTGGGGTGAGGTGGCTGCCTTCTGGCTGGACAAATAAACAGGAGTCGAGGATGGCGGACTTTTATTGTGACCTGCGACAATCTGCTGCTGGCATTTCTGGCTGCGCTTTTCCAGGCGATTGTTTTATGCGTTTTCAATGCGCTTTCCCCTGCTTTTACTGCTAAAAGCCATTGCAATGATGTGGGGAAACGAACGGCCAGATATTAAAGTTGCCAGTTGGAAGCAGCTGAAAACACAAGAGGCTGTGGAAATTGATTGTTAATTTTTTCTGATTGAAAAACTGTGTAGCATACTTTTGGGCTGCTGAAATAGAGCAACAAAAACTATTTATTTAATAATTTAAACCCAGTGAACCGCAAAATTCCCCTTTTCCCATTTTCGATTAGTTAAAAATGAACGAAAATTGACAGCAAAATTTATTATGTCTGACCAGAAGCCGAGGAAAAATGTGATGCACAAATAAATAACAAATAACTGAACTGAGGTCAATTTTGCAGAATTTCATAACCGAAATGTTATTAACTCCAGCAGAATGAAATAAATGAAAAGAGGAGGAAAACCTGTATAATTTATGTGGCCCAATGGCTAGCTTATTATTGCAGCAATTTCCCGCGTTTTTAGCCCCGTCCATCCGCCCCACAGCGCATCACCCCCTCTATCGATGGATCCACGGGACTGGGGCTAATGGCGCAGCTTTCAGCAATTGTTTACTGGCCCATTAATTAATACAAATATAAATTGGCAATATGAGTGCGTGCTGCCCATATACCCACGTACGGGAAAACAATGAATCAAGTGTAGGCCCGGATCCGGACAGGGCCAGACCATGCCCGAGCCCAGGGTCCATGCCAGGGGCTTGGTCGGGCAAAGCGCATAAATAACCACGAAATGGCCGAGCAAAAACAGAGCAGAACAGCAGGAAAAAAATATATGTATGTATTTACACCCTTCGCCTGGGACGTTTAATTAATTTTTAGCGTGTTTCGCAGACGTCGCGGCGGCGACGGACGAGGCCTCGAAAAACAGGCCGGAAAAAAAGAAACAATTATTAATATTCGCCAGAGTCGAACACTCGCACAGCCCACACACGTTCGCGCAGCCCCATCCAGGGCCATTAAAGGGGATACATCATCATAACTAATAATAATCATGTGCCGGGCCCGGACCCAGTCCCTCCCCTAGAAGGACCTCGGGCTTAAAGAGATAGCGAAAGTCAGAGAGTGTCGAATTAAATTAAGCATTATTGATGGGGGGAAGTTCCGGCCGTGTCTGGGCCAGTGGCCTGCTCTCAGGGCAACTGTTACCGTCTGGTATTTATCGCATCATACTCTGTGCATTAGCCGAGTCCAACAAGTCAGACCCTGCCACACCAGCCCTAAAGAGGCAGCCGGAAGACACTGTGGGTCCACAGTGGGCCAAAAACAATGGCAAGTGGAGGGCAAAGATGCGACTCTCAAGGCTCCATTATTGCTGACGCTCTCGAACCACTGTGCAACATCGTGCGAGGCATACCAATATCGGACCAGAATCATTAGCCGTTGGTGCGTTGGTCTCTGCCTAATGTGCAAATCTAATTAAAGCTGCACTGGCCATGGACTGGACCCAGATATCCCCATATGGGGGAGTGGGTGGCAGCGGGGGCAGTTGTTTTGGTCAGTTGTAGCCACTGTCCACACAATAAATGCCACAAATAATCATAAAACTAATGCCACAGACGGTTCGCAGCTCCTCTTGCGCCCTGCTGCCCTGAGAACTGCTGGCCAAAACCAGACCCTGACTCTGACTCTGCTCTCCGACTGACTTTGGTCTGTGTACTACACTGTTGCGTATTTATTATAGTTATATTTTTCCCTTTTACTCGCCGGGTGGCTTCTTCATCCGTATCTTCCTTGTATCTGTATCTTTTTCGGTCTGGGGCTGGGGCTGGCTTGGCTTGGCTTCATATTTCATTATGAATTTATGATCGGCGGTGCTTGTAATGTGTTTATTGGCCAAGCTCTGGCTTTGGCTCTGAAATACGTTTATCCGCTCGGTCTTGGGGCTAGCTTTAATGCGAATTTCTGTGGGCGAACACCACTTTCTTGTCCTTGAAACAAAAAACATATGTTCTTGCTATCAATTGCGTTTTTTTGGGCAGCTCCAAGGAGGATGGGGACTCTTAATTAAGTCGGGTCTTCCGCTTCCGATTCACTGCTTCGGTGGCCTAAGTAGCTCCGCTCCGCACAGCCATCTAAATAATTAAAATATGCAAATTCCGTCTAATCCGGCCAAGCGACACGTACACGCAGACGAAACAGAACAGAACCGAACAGAGCTTGGATGCTATTTGATATAGGAGTACGACTGGCACTGGGGACAGTCCAGCAGTCCAACGGCCAGCGATTTGCTTAAATTATTCATAGCCATGCAGTTGGCCTTGGCTGGGGAGGGGGGACCGATGGCGGAGTAAGGTAGTAAATTAAATAAATGACTCGCCGTGAAAGTTTCAACGATCTATGCCGAAACACTGTGCAGCAATTAATTCCTGGGACTGCTGCTGCTCCCCATCGACGCCCAAATATATGCTACACTTTTTTCTGGCCCATCCTCCCACTTCCGCTTTGCTGGCATTTCATTCCCGCCCCCTCCCCCGGCCATTCGCCTCGTCTGGCTAAAATATTCAATTATCGAAGTGGTGCATAGGCTTTGGTCCTGGTCTGGCCAACTTTGCATCGTTTTGCTTAATTGTAAAAGTTTTATGTGAGGCATTTTTTAAAGCCCAGCCCCAGCCCGGACATTTTATTCGTGTTTTTTACAGCTTTTTCTTTACCGGAATGGAATGTTGTTTTCCGCCTCCGTTTCTGTTATTGTCAGAGAGAGGGAGAAGGGAAAAACATAATTTTTAATTTCGTGTGCAGCGCTTTTTATTGGTTTTTAATTTCGTTGCTTCAGACATGGTCGGCGGCTTGTCCTTCGCCAGGGAATGTAAACAGCATCCTTAGGACAGGAGCCAGTCGCAACATACTACAGCAACGAAACCAAGAAATGTGCTACACGCTTCGTTCTTTCTAGTGGCCCATTGGGTTGTCATAAAGCGTTAGCGTTCCCAACGATATCATCATCATGGGGGGGCGGGTCGGCAGACACATTTCCCAAGGAGCCAGGATGAGGCAGTCGAGTCCTTCCCGCTGCGTGCAAATATGCTTTGTCTATAGCTTTCGTTTTAATTCTTTTTCTGCTCGTCTTGCTTTTCCCTTTGCGATGCCGATGCCGTCGCTGTGTTGCTGTTGCTGTTGCTGTTACTTTTTCATTACTTTGGCTTAAAATTGATATGGAACTTTTTGCTGGCACTCGTCCGGAGAGAGGTGGAGCCAGCCACCCACAGCCGTGCCATCAATACGCTTCATGTTTATTTTACCAGACACAAACACACACACACACACACACACACACTCAAACACATGACGGACTCCGCACTCCATCGAGCTGTCTGTCTGGGTCTGCGTCTGCTCATGCGATTGTGGCCAGTTGTTTGGTCGTCGTCGTCGTTTCGTCGTTGTCGTCGTTGTCGTTGCTTTCATGGGTTTTTAATTACGACAAGAATAACAATATCATGTGGTCTCTGAGCTAGCCAAGCTCTCTCTGGCCAACTTTAAATTCACTGCCTCGACAAGCTGCAGCTGGCTTTCGTTTGAAGACAATCTAAATCATAAATAACATGTAAATTCCAAGAGAAAATATAAATCAAATGTTATTTGCATCTCCCCTACGGTTTGAATCAAAATCAAAACTTGACTCTCTCCCGGGAGGGGTGGCATAATTTGATTGCAGAATCGTTTATCTGTAAACTTTATTATCGCAGGCAGCAGGCAGGCAGGCTGGCAGGCAGCATCATCCGCAGCAGACGGAGTCCACAGACATTCTCTTGGATTTGACTCATTGTCGGAATAGCTGAAATATCGCTTAAATATTTGATGTATCATGCATATGCCATGAGCGTCCCCCGCACCCCCCGAAAGGTAAGCCCAAGAAAAAACAACCACTCAACGAAAAAAAGAAGAGGAGAAAAATGTAAAGCAAACATTGCGCATACGCCGCGCGGACCCCGCAGGCGGCAAAGCAACACTTGCTGCCAGTCGCACCCCTGCAGTGCCCTGTCTGGTGTGCTGCTCCGTTCCTTTTTGGCAGGTGGCACTGGCACTACGCTAAAGCGCTAAACGTTGTTTGCCATTCGGATATCGGGAGTTATAAAGCATGAAATCAGTGCCAGCCACCGCCAGGCGATGATGAGGATAACGAGGAGTTGGAGCTGGGATTCGTGAGCGTCGAAGCGAAGGTACAACTTGGCGGCATATTTAAATGTGGCTGCGGGGCAGACACTGGAGTTGGAGTTGGAGTTGGGGATGGGGCTGATGGGGTTGCAACGGAGCACAGAATTCGGTGTTTGCCATTCGCTTACGGACAGACCCCGGCAGACAGTCAGAAATGTGCAAAATGTCTCCACAGTTCGGCTCTTACTACGGGCTTCGTTGTGTTTGGAATTTTCGGTTAACAGGAATTTCGCATTTCCATCCGATAATCAAAATCTTGATCAAGTTCTAGGCCTGCCTGCCCGGGGCTCCACTTGGGTGGATGTTCAACTTAAAGTTTGGGGCAAATTAATACCCACAACAAATGGCATTTTCTCTCTGTCTCGCCTTCTTGGCATCTTTGTGGAGACCGCAGGCCTCTGCTCTTAATTTTCCGCTTGTGGTTTTTTATTTTTGTAATTTTCTACTTTGTGGCTGCAACACAGAGCGAGAGAGAGGGCGACAGAGACAGAGACAGAGACTGAGGTAGTGGTAAGGAAGAGGTCGAGGTAGAGAAAGGGACTCTCTGTTGTGTAATTATCTGCTTATGCTTCTGCTCTTTCGCCGGCTCTTTTCTGCCTTTGTGGCTGTCATTATTGTGCCTCTGCCGCCTGCCTCTTTCTGCCATATAAAGTTGTCCGCTGTTTTGACATTTTCCAGAAAAGCTGCTTAGGCAACAGTCGGCTCCTGGTCCAACTCCATCTCCAGCTGCAGCTCTTGCTCCAGCTCCAGCTCCACCTCCACCTCCAACCTGGGCAACCGGAAATTGCATAGAGGCGGAAGTAATCGGCAATGGCATAAGAGGCCATCAGGCCCTGGAGAGGAGTGTGGCAGTGGAGGAGAACCGAGAACCGAGAACCTCTCTCCGTAATTTGGTCTTGTAATTAGCAAAACTGTAATGACCTCCATCGCGCTGCCTCCCAGCCTCAGAAACTAATCGAAACTGTGGTCACAGAGGAGCACAGTGGCAGGCTCTTGGGCAACCGTTTGAGTTGCACTTCAATTACTTGTTTCAATGCCGCAATTACCATTCATTTGGCCAAACATAATGTGTCCTTGTCAACGCTGACTGCTCTGTTTCTGGCTTCTGTCCTGGCCCAGGCTTCGTCTCCGGCTCTGACTCCTGCCCTGTCCTGCCTGGAAGATGCCTTGTTGTTTGCACCTTTGCTTTGGCAATTTACACATGGCAATGGCACTAATAAATCAAAAGTGAAAATGCAAATATTTTCCAGGCAAAACCCAGACAACAACACCCAAGCGGGAGCCGGAGCCAGTGCCGGAGCCGGTTCAGGAGCCGGTGCCAGAGCCAGAGCCAGAGCCAGACAAACATCCTGCAGGAGGCAGACGCCTGAGTTGTGCAACTCCATGCAGATGGGGCCGAAGGGGGCCGGGACCAAAGGCTGGCGATTTATTGCAGGTGACTGGTGGAGTCTGCAGTGCAGTGGGGCAGGGCAGAGAGAGAGAGGGACTCCCACACAGAGTCATCAATAAATAATTGGAAAATGAATGCTTTGCTTATGAGAGATTTTGCAAATGACCCAACAGACAATGGATGGAATATTCAATGGCGTTTCAAAGGGGGAAGTCTGAACATATTAGATAGACCCGCAGCCGGATTGATGGAGTGGCAACTTCCGGCACTTAAAGTTGAATTTAAGCCCCCGTCTAAGTGTGTGTTAAGCCTCACCCTAACCCAGACCCTTAACCCGCATCAAATGCGAATTCAAATGAAATTCCACTCTGAGAACCGCAAACACCCAACAAAGTTCAGCGCCACAGCAAATGCCACAATTAAAACGAAAATTAACAGCAAAAGCAAACTGTCAATACAACTGTCACTTCTGACAGCCAGTTGACAATTGCAAATGAGCACAGGACGCAGGACACGTTGTTCATGGAGAGACGCCAACGAAGCCACTTGGCTGCGTAGAGGGCTTCGAAATAAACTCATTATAGCAATTTATGCAAACGGCTCCAACCGCAATTGAAAATCCATTTAAAATTGAAAATGCCACCAAAAGTTGTGTGGCCCTGTCCGCGTCCTGCTGCCGTCCTGTTTGCCATGTTGTGGTTGCTCCTCTCGTCACTCCCTTGCGCCCTTCCGCCCTTCCGGCCTTCTGGCCTTGGTGTCGGCGTGTTGTGTTTTTGCGATGCTGCCTCCATTGATGCATATGAATTCAATTATAAAACAACGTCACCTCTGAGGGGAGTGTCAGGGGAGGCGGGAGGCGGGAGGCGTGGCAGGGACTACCAACAGCAGTAACGACCACGAACAGTTCTCTAATGAAACCATTTTTTGCCGATGCAAAAGCCAGGGCAAAACTTGTTAATTTTATGCAGCAAGCACAACAATGGAGATACACAGGACACAGGATACGGCTACTGTCTGCCACATTTACATTTCCGTTGGCATTTGCATATTCCCTGCATAAAAATCAAAGGATCCCCCGAGGAAGAGCGCAGAAACTATGCGGCGAAAAAGCGAAAGCCTAAAGGAAGTTCACATTTCTCCCAGGACATTGCGGAAGGCGTATCGCGTAGGCGTTCACCTGCCACCAAATGGCGGGCAACAGCAGGCAACATAAATAACAACAGAGCTACACACAGCGCAGCACAAAAGGCGTTCGTTCGCTCGTTCGTTCGTTCGCTCGGCGGTGGCAAGTCAACTGGTCCCCACTTGACACCTCATAATAAAATTAAGTATACGCCACTCGAGCCGAACGATAGGAGGAACTGTTGTTGCGGGTCCTGCTGTATTGTTATTTATGCGCTCGCCAGGACACCGAGCAGCGGCACAGCGCGCTGTCCGGGGGTCCTTCAGCTCTCCTCGGCACTTTGAAGTTTATTTGCGTATTCCGCCGCTCATTTCAATTTCCCAAGCGCGCCCTTCGCTGTTGTTTTCCTCCTGTTTTCCCTCCGTTTTAGTTGTTTTCCTTTGTTGTGGAACAGTCTGCTCTGCTGCATGCCTCTGGCAATTGTTTAACTAGTTGGTGTCAGTTATAATGAATTTTAAATTAAGCTGTTATTGCTGTTCGGCTGGCATTAAACGATCCAACTGCTGCTGCTCCTGTGGCTCCTGCTGCTCCTACTGCTCCTGGCCATGCTGCTGATGTTTCTGCTGTTCAGCCAGAAGCCGTTTATTTGCATAATAAAGGACATGACTAATGTTAATTAAATTGCAGCAGACAACGACTGGGTTTTTGGGCATTTTAATTAAAAGCGCAAAGGGGCTCTGCCGAACTCCAATATGCAAATGAATGCAAAAATTCGATTGGCCCGCCCCAAAGTATTCAAAGGTTTTATACACGTAAATAAGTCGGGAGATCAGCCCAAAATTATGCCCGGAATAATTGAAAAGTAATTAAGTAAATGTCATTCGTAGTGCTGCACCAATGTGTGTTTATAATTGCCATTAGATTACACGAAATCAATGAAAAATATACAGATAACAACTCTTTCGATTTGATGGGAATGATATACCCCCTTTCTGGACGCTTCCACCCAATGTGGCATGGGATTAAGAATACACAAGCAAATTCAATTTTAGAAACACCAGACTTCCGAGTAATTTAACCAGCTCAGTGCCTGTTATTAGAGTGAATTTCCACTCTGATGTTTGCCAATAAAGCTCCCTCTTATTTTATGTACAATTTAATTCCATATCTGTACCACAGAATTCGTTTAAGCTGCAAAAACAAACCGAAAACTTTCGGTTCGGTTTGACTACTCTACTATGCGTTCGTTTGACTTTATTTCAACGATAACATTTTGCTTTAATCTACAATCTATTTTGTGTAACAATCTGAGAAGCCAATTCAAAGCATTTTCCTGCTTACACGAGGACACAGAAGCCAGGAGCCAGGAGCCAGGGTTTTGACTCCATGCCAGAGCACTACGATTGCAAACAGTCCGATTAAATCCTTTCAAACGAGAAGCATATGCAAATGGCAAAAAGCTAGGGACCGACAGGACTAGGACCGCCAGCAACAACTACAGAAACAACTTTTTGCATTACTCAGATTGCTGGCACTGTGCAAGGGATTGGGGGCTGAGGGTGGCAGGTTGCGGGTTGAGGGTTGAGAGATGCTCTGGTCTCTTTCAGCTCATTTATTGGTGACGCCACGCAGCATGGTGAAGTAGGAGTAGGACGCATTCAACAGACTCTGAAACATGGCCAAAGTCATGGGGTAAACGTTGCCAACTCTTATCTGAAAGATGAAATGGAGCGTAGAGCGCCCGGATGCCCGGATTAGAATCATAGAGTCCCAAATGAAATGCATCGCATTCACGCGAGCATGGCAGCACCCACCTCCAGTGGACATTGGGCTTGCATCAAGAATATCAGGAGAGTTTTGCGAAAACGCATGTTACCCTCATACCAGGGCACATTGTAGACGGCATCCGCCACCAGAGCGCTCTACAAACATTCCAGAAATTAGTCAGAACAGAGCAGGAATGTCCAACGAGATGCTCATACCTCAATGACCAAGTCGTTGGCCCGATTGTAGTAGGTGTACAGCACATAGAGCATGGTGAGGATGTACATCACGATCGAGACTATTTGTGTGGGTGAAGTAATCTGAAAGGACAGCACAATGGTGGGCTATAGTCGATGTTCCGACTATGGAATACCCGATACTCATAACGAGATATAAGATTATCAATCTAAAGTTCGGCAGACAGACTGAGAACGGACTCTTTCGGACTGCTCTCTACGAGCACACCAGGTAGTCACTTCTTACTATATTCAGGCAGAAGAGCAGAGAGCAGATGATGGAACCAAAGACGATTGCTTCGATAGCCACAATGAGGTTTACCAAGTCGTTGAAGTTTCGCACATAACTGAAAAAGAGAGACGCTCAAGCCTGACCAAAAGGTGCACCCAGCGCTCACGTTCACGCTTACTCCTTCACTTCGATGTAAAAGCGAATGCAGGCGGTCAGCATTTGATAGCGTGCCCAAGCGTCCTGCTCCTGGCCCCCAATCAGCGACAATTTGTGCACCAGAATCCGCAGCATGGCCCTACCGAAGAGGGCGAAGCCCGCAAAGACACTGACAAAGGGCATGTACAGGGCGCTCAGGAGCAGGGGCGTTGGAATCTGCAGCAAGTAGAAAATTTCATAGACGGGCGTGCGGGTCATGTCCAGCAGCGGAAGGGCCACGCCAAAGGGATGACCTGAATGGGGGGAAAAGGACAACAAGGTATATGGTAAGGATTTCTCTGACCAGTCACTCACTTCGCTCATCTTTGAAGAGGGTGAAGACCAGGGCCCCAACAATGTCCAGGAAGGAGGCTGTCAAATTGAAAACGGCCAGGCGATGGGCTTTTCGCTCCGCCTCCAGCAGGACGGTCCGACTGTATTCGTCGCCAGAATCGTGTATCCATCGATAGAGCCTGAACAGCTCCCCCAGAAATTTCTCAAACTCCCGAGGTTTGATTATGACCAGCCACGTCCGCATCAAGGAATTGAAAATGGCCGCAAAAAAGAACAGGTTGAGGAGGAAAGCGGGCAGGTCGCCCCACATGCGGAGCAGATAGAAGAACTGCATCAGATTCATGGCGCACACGGGCAGGACAAAGGCAAACTTCCGCCAATTGGTGGCCGGAGTGGGATACAGCACGGCCATGTACCTCCAAATCCTCACGTTGATCCCCACCAAACCAATGTCGTCGATTGTCGTTGCCATTTATATTTCTCCCACTTATCCTAGTGCTCCTCCACTCTGTTAGATCCACTTCGAACTGTGCCGCAAAGTGCTGGGCAAATGTCTTTTATTCTTCTCGCCAATTGACGCCCTCGAAGGGTGGCAATTTGCGGCTGGCGGATTGGCATTGGGATTGGGTACTTCGAATGGAAATAGGAATGGGAACTGAAGCCATTTGCCAATTGTCATTGCGTAGTCTATAATTTAACTAATAGCCTAATGATGAGTGTGATGTAAGTGACGTGGAATTGCGTTGCTTTTACGGCCGGGTGCTGATTGAAAAGCCTCCCCGGAAAATTAGCATGTGACATTTCTATACTTAACTGTCATTTATTTTATCATTGAAAGTGTGCATTCTTAAGCCAGTTGGGGAAAACTTAAAGGATTCATCAAGGCTTGAAATTATTCAGAATGAGCCTGAGTACCCGTTTCTCTACAACTTTATGAAAAATCTCAGTTTGAATCCCGAAAATAATCTTCTTGAAAGCAGTTTCCCGAATTGCGATGCCTTTATTTTCAACGAACCCGCAAAGTAGTCCTTTTTTGGCTATTCGTACAGCCAAATGGAATGCCATTCCATTTGTATAATTTGATACCTTCTCTGATGCCGGCTTTCTAAAATGATATCTTTTCCTTAGCAGCCAACCCCCTAATAAGTTGCCACAAGTCTTTTCAACAGGTTTCGCCCGAATTAAAGTTGATTTTTGTGCTACATGCAAATACGCATTTAATTTTGCCATCGATTTTCCAGTGCCCCTCCAGAAACCTTCCCTTTCATTCGCCCAGAAAAAAGGTCTTCCATGCTCTGTCGCACAGCCAGTCAAAAAGCTAACGAGCCGCTAACGCTGCCAGGCAGACAGGGCACCGCTGGAGGAGGAGGGGAGGTTGGACAGGACAGGACAGGACAGGTTGGTCGGGAATCTGAAGCGATAGCTGGGATGACTTATTAAACAATAAAACCGGATAATCCGTAAACAACTGGGCAAACATGCCAGAGCAGAGCCAAATATTTTGGCCAGGCCGCTTATCATGCACACGGCCGAAGGTCCAGCAGGAAGTGGGGTTCCATCCATGGAAGGCCGTCCCGAGCAGACAACCAGGATTTCCTCGTAGCACAGAAAAAATACCATATAAAAATCAACAAGCGCCCTGGCAAAACATAATTCAGCAACAATGCTGGCTCAGCAAATATGGCAAAGGAATTAAAATGGGAACAGGACCAGCGCAAGGGCCAGCCAGAAAGGAGTGCACAGCCACAGCTACAGCCACAGCCACAGCCAATGCCAATGCCAATGCCAATGCCAAGCCCATAAAGGCACACATTATGGCCACTTAACCGCGCGTTATGCCGCAAAAAGGCAAAGGGACAAAGCCAAAAGGCAAAGAAGGTTCGGCCCGGGTGGCGTATGCGCAATATTTTGTGCAAACATGCCCAAGGGGGTGGTTTCGTCAGACGTGAGAGGGACGCGAGGAGTGTCCGAGGGTGGACAAATATGCAATGTCAGTTACAGCTGCCCCATTTGGTTGCTCATACGCAGCGTTGCACATAAATCAAAGGGGCAGCTAGGCCTTTTGTGCATTGCCTGCACTGCTAGAAAATCTGTAAATATATTTCAGAGACTGCTCTTCCCTGGATAAAGAGAAGCCTTTCGCTCGGTGTTCTCTATCAACATCCGAATCACAATTTATTATAAATTAAAATGCTAAACAGGGCCAATGAGCACATTTAATTATTACATTTTAGAGCAGATCTTAGTCCAGACCAAAAGTCTCCACTCCAGGACATCAAAGTGAAAAGTCCTGGTCGAAGCTCAGACTGTGGCCAGCCTGTTAACCCCATAAACCACACGATGACATTAATTACGGACCCCAGACAGGACGAGGGACTGCCATTGAGTGGACGTGCCTGGCCACAGCATAGAAAACAATCAAGAGGGGGCGACGCCGGCCCGACCGGATCCCTCTTTGCTTGTACAAAATTAATATCAAGTAATTAACAGCAGCGGCAAGTTCCATGTGGATGTGATTTAAACCAGGCGAGGAGACCCAGCAGCTCCTCCTGTCCCCACTCCACTCCACCCTACTTCAACGAGGCGGCACTCAATTGTGTGGGCGTGTCAATATTGCCTTTGCCACATTCCCATTGCCACATCCCCCATATTCCCTCCCACTCGTTCTTCTTGGCCATTTTAAGCAGCTTTCTGCCAATTAGGCAGCTCACTAAGCTGATCCGAGAATTGGCCTTTAAAGTGTGGAATTGCTTGGGCCAAAGCCGAGTCGTTCGCTTTATTGTTTTGGGATCTGCAATGGGTTTCCTGCATCAGCTGGTCTTGGCCTGACTACATCTGACTACAGAAGCATGGCTAAGGAGGCTTAGTTTTTGTTAACGATTTGCAAACATGTGTGTCACAGCGGCCCAGGCCAGCACAGGCCCAGGCCCAGACACCCCCACAGTGAGCAACAAAAGCGGAATACGCTTTGATGGTATCGAGGCATGCGAGTTCTCTCCGGGTTAGGCATGGCTATGCCGTCATTCCCTCACGAATGGAAGGAACGGGCGACTGACTTATGTGGGCTGTGGCATGAGTAAGCCGGCCTAGGAAATGAGAATCGTTTGTTTGCGGATAATAAAGTACATACCTCAAAAGAATGTACGAACATTGGATACAATCAAAATATTAGCTTGGGCATCTCTCGGGCTACGCAGTGGGGAAATGAGAAAACAATCTTAAAGTCTTAAAGACTCACTCCATGGGAACCGCTCGTACAAGCAGCTCCAGCGAGCGGATGAATAATGCAATCACACTACATATATGTGCTAAAGAGGCGATTGAGGTCGGACTGTTACGAATATAGATTGATCTCTGACTGTAAGCTTTCACTTATCTTACAAGGTTTCGGATGCGATTCGATGCCATGCGATGCCAGGCGATGAGCTGCGTTGCATGCCGTTTCGAAACATTTGGCCTGCAGCAATCTTTACAATTATTAGGGATAATTAGTACCAGAAAGAAAGACTTGTAATGTCTGAACACGCTTTCTCTTGAGTATTTCGGACACTCTCGTATAACTAAAGATTTTTTAAAGAAAATGCATTTCAATTTCAGATTTATATAAATTTAGAGGTCCACTGCATCAGCTGTCTCTAATCTACGAGTCTATTTACAACTCAAACGAGGGGGAACGTTGTGAGTTGCTGCTGCGACCGCAACTCTACATTTATACCCGATACATAGTCAGTATGGGTTCATTTAACGACAAAGAGTGCGTGCGAGAGGGACAGAAAATCAGTCAGAACGTGTCGACGGGCGCTGCGTAGCCACTGCAAATTATTTGTTACTTTTAGCTATAATAATAATCCGATCTGATTCGGATTAGGCAAGATTCGGCAATCTGGTAGATATGGCTATTCTCTATGATTGTGCGTTTTTAATTTTCTCCTATCTTCAAAATTGTGGTTGCCACAGATTTTCGTTGTTTATGGCTGCGGAAGGGGGTGGGGCGAAATTTTGAAACACACTTGTAGCAGTGAGCTCTCTGAGCAAAAAGAAATACACTTGTAACAGTGAGTTCTGCAGTGAAAAATTACAAATAGTTTTGTAGCAGTGAGAGCTCGACAGTCAGGTCTAATAGTCTCTGAGATCTGTGGATGCTCCAGATTTTCGTCCTTTGCGGGGGCGGAAGGGGGCGAGGCGAAATTTTAATAACAACTCGTCAAGGTCCGATATTTCAGGAGTGTGGATACCAAATTTGGTTGCTCTAGCTCTTATAGTCTCTGAGATCTAGGAACTCATATTTAGCAATAGGCAAAGCCGGCTATGATACGTGTGTGTTAGAAAGAGACAGGGCGAGAAAAAATGAAATTGTTTTCTTCATTCTGGCTATAATAATGATGCGATCCAATTCAGATTCTGCAGTCTAGAAGATAAATTTATTCTCTACAATTCTGCGTTTTTAATTTTCTTGTATCTTTAAAATTGTGGATGCCACAGATTTTCGTCCTTTGTGGGGGCGCAAGTGGGCGGGGCCAAGTTTTGAAATATAATTGTAACAGTGACATATCACAGAAGTCTGGATACAAAATGTCGTTGCTCTAGCTCTTATAGTCTTTGAGCACTAGGCGCTAATAGGGACGGACAGACGGACGGACGGACGGACGGACGGACGGACAGACAGACATGGCTCAATCGACTCGGCTATTGATGCTGATCAAGAATATATATACTTTATGGGGTCGGAAACGCTTCCTTCTGGGCGTTACACACATCCACTTTTACCACAAATCTAATATACCCCAATACTCATTTTGAGTATCGGGTATAAAAATGAGTTCTCTGGTAGTTCATTGGCTGATGAGATATGAGCAACCATCTGACAGACGTACATAAAATGTTTTATCTCGAACTGCGGCTCACTGAAAATGTTCCCCCTGCGAGTATTTCCCACTTCAAATATTACGAATTTGCGCAGTTGCCCACAAACCCCATTTCTACGGATATAAGTCATTGGTACACACATCTCTATAAATGGATCACAGCTCCAAGTTCTCTTATCTCGCGTTGGATGCAAAAAATTAAGTTTTTATTAACTCATTAAGGCACTGCATAGGGGGAGAGGCAAGAAACTAAGCCTAAAGTCTGTGGAACATAAAGAGGAATTAACGTACAAACTAAGAGTCTACTTTGGTGCTTGATTGTGCGCTGCCGGAGATTCGATCCAGCTAGGGACTCGGCAGATTGCACCCCACCTGCGTGACCACCTTGGCTGCGACGTCGGTGGCCACACGGATGCTTTCGCCCAGCGAGCGTTTCTCCAGCCAGGCGTGAAGGAAGCCGGCGACGAAGGCATCGCCCGCCCCAGTGGCGTCCACCAGCTTATCCACCCGCGGAGCCCGGTAGTCCTCGACGGTGATGGGGCCGGGCGGACCCAGCTCGTCCACATAGTTGGTGATCACCTGGACGCCGGAGCTGCCTTTGGTGATGAAGATTACTCTGGTGTTGCCGTCCTGCAGCAGCTTTTGGGCCAACTGGTCCACACTCGGGGAGCCGGAGGCCTCGGCGAGTTCCTCGAACTCCTGCCTGTTGCCGAAAAGGAAGAAGGCGTGCCGGGCCAGCTTCAGAATGGCCTGCGCGTGCCCCCGGACGATGTAAGGGGCACTGAGATTCAGGGCCAGGCGACGTCGATTTCGGACCAGATTCTCCACGATGTAGTCGCACACATCGGCGCACTGTGGCACAAAGAAGCCCTCGACGTAGAGGACCTGCTTGCGCTCGAGGGGACGCAGGAAGCTCTGCCCCTCGTGGATGGCCGCCTGGCTCAGTGCCTGCACCGAGAACTGGGCGGAGGCGCCAATATTCGCGTAGAGCGTGGGATTGTCCTCGTACATGAGGCACACACACTGGCCCGTGTGCGTCGACTCGATGGTCTGCAGCCGGGCCTCGATGCCCCGCTCCTGGAAGATGAGACGCAGCTCCTCCGCATGCTTGTCCGCGCCCACGGCTCCAAAGAAGGTGGGATCGGTGCCCAGTTGCTTGAGGATGCGAGCTGTGTTGAGGGCCGAGCCACCCGGCTTTGTCAGGCATTGGGCACTGTCGAGAAACGAATTTTTAAATGATACCCTCCTGAGGGATTCCCGGTACAACAGTTCTTACCTCTCGGCAGCTTCTAGGGCCAGTTTGTTGAGTTTCTCCAGCTCCATTTCCCCCTTGGAGCCCAGTTCCAGGTCGTAGCGCTGCAGCAGTTCCGGGTCCTCCAGCTTCACCAAGCGATCCAGCAAGACATTGCCAAAGCACACCACTTTGCGGGGTCTGAAAATCGGGAAAACCAACAAGAGATTAGTTAGAGGGGAATTCTCTCGCAGCTTCCCAGAGTGTTTTCCACTTACGTGTGGTAGCAGCCCCCTTGCGTGTCGTCTGCTGGGGGACTGCCTCCGAATATTTTCTCATAAAGGTAGCTTAGGTACTGCATTGTTTTCGAAAATTAGCGTGGAGCGGGTACTTTTCGCGATTCTACGTCACATTGATTTACTGGCAGTTCCCGTCTGCTCTATTTGTAGGCAACAACAGAATCAATAGCGATGCCTGCCCCGAGATTCGTAAACGTAACTTTCGCCGACTCGACCAGCGACCAACGACTGAATGCCGGAGCCGGTTTTGCTCTGAGTTTTTATATCATGCTCGTCGCGGTGTGGGTTTCCCACTTATCCCAGTCCCCCGAACATCATTTGAGACCAACTTCAACTTCTTTGTTCACTTTTATACAGAATACTCCACTGTTTTCGCTGTTTTCGCTTTAAATTGCCTGCTCATTTTGTTGCTCTTTTCCGAATTTTTCGACTTTATCGACTTTTTCGACTTTTTGTTCTTTTGACTTTGAAAATAAGCTTTTGGCTCTGCGTTGGCGTTGTTTCTTTTTTTTCTGCGGACTCTGTGGGCCTTGTTGTGTAATGACCCTCCCTGCGGAACTAATTACTCTGCCTCTGCGTGCCTCTGTAGCTATGAAAGTTTAACTTTAAATGACATTCTACTGTCGTTAATGACTTTATTTCTTAATTTATGCGGTGAAATTATTGTAGTGCGGATTACATAAAAGTTTTGCGCACAAGCATTCGCACTTCACCAGCCCTGAAATACGTCTAGGAACAGCTGTTTTGTCGATTTTTGTTTAAATAAGAGGAAGAGAGAAGGCAAGCTAAAGCTCATTTAGCCGGCAAAACAAACATGCACTTGGAGAAAAAGCTTAACTGCTCTCTGGGAGCAGATTTGTGGTTGAGAGAACGAGCTTTTCTCGCTCAGCAGCCAGGGTTTCCACTAGCAGAAAGTGTAACGAAACGGTTAAAGACCGTTGAGTATTTGAAAATCTCCCGAAAAGAAAGAGTGGAGTTTAAGAGTGTAAAACAAACTAAACAAGTTTTAATAAACTAAAGTACAAAAGTAATAACTTTTGGAAGTTTTGAGCTACCAAATATTATGGGAGAATTATTTCACAAGCGCATGAAAATCATCTAGAAAATTTCACAACCAAATGTTGGATACTCCCAGTATTCCTTAACATTTGAAAATTGGTGGAAAATTGGTGAAACTCAACAGAAATATTTCACAATTTCAAGAACAGAACAGGTAAAGCTTCCGTTTCAGGGAACCACTTTCCTCTTGCTTAAGATAACTCCACTCAAAATCGTTTTATCAATCGAAAAGTACCCAACAGAGGTTAAAAAAAAACCACTGGCTCATTGGATTGGGGATTTTTGTGAAGAGAATTCTTATGGACACGCGGGATTTCCCGCCGCCGTCGATGAGGTGGAAATCCCCCAGCATAGACGCTGCTTCGCATACATAATTTCAGTGCAGTGCAGTACCAGATGCAGAGTCCAAACTGGTCCGATGGAAGGCTTCGACGCACCTCGCCCGACCGGCGGGTGCACGTGAAGCGGCAGACGCGAGACAAGACAGGTGACGGTGACTGGCTGCATGTCCGACAGAGACCGACAGAGTCGGACTTTGGACCGACTTTCAAAGCCGAATGTGGCTCAATGCAGCGGAGTTTTTCAGGGGAATTCTCCGAACCCAGTTCGGTCGTCAAGAGCCCGCAAAGACGCACTCGATTTGGCTCTTTCGCTCTTTGGCTTTGACTCATTTGGGCTTTGGGCCAGGCCAGATTTAGTGCTGCCGCGACGTGACTCAGCAGTCTGGTATCCGGAGGCATCCCACCACGAGTGGCAGCGATGCCACACAGCCATGCATCGATCACTCTGTAAGCGGACCTCCTGCCCCTGGAATATCACCCGACATCACCCCTGACACCCATG
This sequence comes from Drosophila lowei, assembly GCA_008121275.1. Lineage (NCBI taxonomy): Eukaryota > Metazoa > Arthropoda > Insecta > Diptera > Drosophilidae > Drosophila > Drosophila lowei. The sequence goes on from CM017778.1 coordinate 5,058,233, forward strand.
TGCCGCAGTCATGTTGCACACACAATTTTTGGAGTAAATAACCACTGATGGAGGCCCCTAACCAGGGGTTCATTGTCCACTTTTGAGGCAAATTTGGCGCGCAAATTCTGTGCTGACTCCGCTGTTTCGGACAGAGAGTCAGTAGTCCCCCGTACTTCCATCTGGGGAAAGGTAAGGCAAGCTAGCGCCGAGTAAGCAGCGAATATTGTTTATGTTCTGGTGCTCTTGCATAGGTCAGTATTTGGCGGGGGAGGCGGACGAGGCTGGGCACCCCCGGCCACACCCAAAGGGGGTACGGGGGAGGAAGAGTTCACTTTATGCCAAAACAGTTCATTGATTCCATATTTTTTTCAACTTTGTTTTCCATCCAATTCAAATTACAACTCTTTTTTTTTGGGGGTTCTGTTTCCAGGAAGTTCATTAAACTCTTGCAGAAATTTTTGCATTATTGTGTGAAATTCAATTTTGATGGGAGAGCCATTACTTGGATCAGTACAGTTGTGTCTGAATAAATGGGACTTTGTATCAAATATCAGTAACATTGGTTTTAGGGCGTGTTTAATAATTACAGGTAGCGCTTGCATACAGATTTATGGCCCAAGGAGCCTGGCAACAACCGAAACGTTTTTAGGCTGTCGACAAAACTACGTTTGTTGCAGTCCCTACAGCCTCATAAATCTCATCTGATCGATACCCTGTAGCACTTAAGTGGTCTGCACTGTCAGCAGTTTATTCAACCCATTTACATGTGTAATAACACATTTATTTATTTATAAATGTATGTATGTGGCTGGCTATTTTTAAAACTTGTTGTTCGACACAAGCAAAACAAAACTGTGCAAAAACCCTTCGTCAAGATAAATATGCTTGCCGAATCGAAATAAACCCAACCCCCAACAAAAAAATTAAACGCTAGCTTCAGGTGTCGACCCATTGGATACACTTACAAGTGATCGATCCTATGATAGCGCCCCATATACTCGTTTTATTGCGTAATATTTAAGGACAATGTATCATATTTTATTAAGATAGAATATACTCGTACATATGCATAGTACATACATACTCGTTTATAATTTATAAGGCACCAATGCTTCCTTCTCTGCATCACAAGCATCTGTATCTCATCATAATACCCGTCATAATTCAAGAGTATACAAATAATTCATTAAAAAGTGCATTAACGGGACCAAGGAGTACGGGGTAGTTGAACCCCCAGGGGTAATGGCTGGGGAAAGGTACCAAATGGCGTAGTTTCGTTCCCTCGCAGCGAGGTTCAATTGATAAAAATTCGCGTGAATCTTTATTTAAATTTTCGACACGTTCCCACGTGCTCGTTGTACTACAACGCAGAAAAAGATCGAAGCGTCCGACAGGGTGCACAGATATGCGATAAATTGATTAGCAGCTTCCATTGTTCGGGTGAGGACTCCTCCCATGTTTGTTCCACTGTCTGGTGGGGCCAAAAAAGAGCAAACCCGAGTAAAAGAAGGAGAGTGAGGAGGCGTTCCTCCCTCGTTCATTTCGGGCATTTCGGGCGAAACCAGAACAGAAATAAAATTATCCCGAACTCATTTCGATTTCAATAAGAAAGGTCGTTAATTAATCATGCCTGAAACACCATCATCGCGTTGGCCAAAAGACACTTTTCCACAGACGTCAGAGGAACGTCAGCATAGAACGAACCTGTTGATTAGCTTTCTGGCCTGGTGCCAAACTGTTCATGACCAATCCACTAAGTTCCCAGTAAAATCTGTTCATGAAAATTGAGGGAAATCATTCAAGTTTGCCCGAATTTCGCTGACCAACCTTTGTTTCAATCAAAATTTGTTTGGCAAATGGCTTTTTCCGCTGAAAGATAATGAAAAAGAAGCCTCTTAAATTAAGGGAGATAATTTTTACCAGACAGGTGCGTATGTGTGTGTGTGTGTGTTTTTGGGGAGCGGAGCGGGAGAGCTTCTGAAGTGCATGACCTCGATGTGTGCTTCAAACCGCAACAAACTGCAGTTGCAACCCATGGAAAAAGACTCCAAGACTTGCTAATTGCCCCGAAATTAACGGAAATCTTTTCCCCACCAGAGAAAAAATTACCGATTTTGGATGAGCGAAGCAAAAATGGGGAGAGAGAGGCGTTAAGAGAGACTGAGAGAGGGAGAGATGGATGGCTGTTCTTCTTGAGTGTCTGCGTGTGTGTGTGAGGAGTGAGCCCCCTAAAAAGCTCCCTGGCTCTCACTCTCCTCTCTGCCGTAACGCTCGTTGGCGCTCGTCGACGCTCTCTCCCGCTCGTTCGTTTCTGATGAAATTCAGTGGGAAACGCACGTTTTGGAGAGCACTGCTATAAAAGCGCGCGTTCGCCCGGTTCGAGCATTCATTGTGAAATTGCCAATCAAAATTGAAACAGCGGGAAAAAACGGTTGAGAGCGGATCGCAAAGCGTGCCACAGACAAAACGTGAAAAGAATTTCATAATCAAAAGTTAATCCAAACGCTAAAACAAGCAACAGCCACAGCAACAGCAATCAGTGCGAGCCAGTGACAAAAGCCAAAAGCCAAAAGTCGAAAAGAGACTACTACTAACTGCCAAAAAGCAAACAGCAAAAGCAAAAACCCAAAGTGCAAACAGTGCCGCCAAGCCGCAAGGTAATTTCACCAGAGCAAGAACTGCAGCAGCCACTGGAATACCTGAGCAACATGGTCGTTGAGGAGAACTGCACAATGCACCACCTGGAAATGGAGCTGGACATGGATCTGCCCATGGAGTGTGCCCCCATTGGGCGCACCGTCAAATCGGCCCTTCTCAGGGCCCAGGACGAGTCTCGTGTGATCGTGGGACTGTCGGCCGCCATCAATGTGCTGTCAAAGTCGCCGGATGGTTCGCTCTTTTGCCTGATGGCAGTGCCCAAGGACGGAGACTCCGCCACCCACATGCACGAGGTGCTGCTGGAGGCCTTCTGCTACGAGAACGACATCTACGTCATCAAGGTGGACGACGCCACCAAGCTGAGCCGCATCCTGGGCCAGGAGACGGTCGAGTCGTGCTGCCTGGTGCAGAAGACCTGGACGGCCGACCAGGACGAGGAGCGCCTAAACAAGGCCGAGAACCAACTTGTTGATTACTGCGAGGCCCACTGGGATGCCCCCAAGCAGCCCACTGTGCAGCTGCCGGCCGTGTAGGCAGTGTGAGCGGGACAGCCACATTATTGAACAGTAAAAACCCCCGATGACTGTGGGGCAATCTTGGTTTAAATTGAGAGAAACTTGCAAGGAGCGAAAGCCAGTAACCAGTTAGAGGTTGATGTACTCCGACGTCTTGGAGAGTTCCCGAGGGAAACCGACGTTTGGGCTGCCACAGCCACATACTTACTTGTACATACACACATATATATATCAGCCGTATACATAGGATATATATATAGTCTTACATAACTGTACAGAGAGGAGGATTGCCGAGCTACTTGCCAGATAATTGGAACTGAAAGGCGACCTTCGATGGGGCGGGTAGAACCTGCCTCTGAACACCCGCGGAAGTCACTCTCTCAGTCCCTCTTCCCCTGGGCCGCAACAGAAGCGGCAGCAGCAGCAGCAGCAGTAATTTCGCAACACTCATACACTCACACACAAAAGCGCGTGACCAGCTGCCGCTCAAACATATGTATACACAAGCAGACACATACAAATACCGGCACTCAATATATTGCATGAAATTTGTATTTGTATAATTCGCTCGCTTAAGCGGCGCGAAGATTTATTGGTAGTGGCAAATATTCTGTTCACACTGATCGGATGCACTGCAGGCCGTAAATTATAAAGTAGAGCACATCACATCCGAAAAAATTTACAAATTAAAGTTTTGTTATGTTAGCTTTTCCAAAGGCAAAGAACGAAACAAATCAATGAAAAAAAATACAAAAAAAAAATTGTTATTTAATGTTAAGAAAAAACTATTAAATTTAAAGATTTTTTGGTAAAGAAAAACCAACTAAATAAAATATAATGTAAAAACCAAACTCCCTCTCTGTCTTATCATTTATTTGGGTTAAACATTTCAGCAACTTCTCCAGCAATTGACGTCAATAATGGGCAAAGACCTGGTATATGGAAGTCCCACATTAATCTTCCTATGAATAAGTCTCTGGGGGTATTCCCCGAAGAGCGTGCCATTTATATGCCGCCCCTTATCATACGTATAATTCTCGGAACCCAAGCAATGGCACCATATGACACCAGCTGAAATTGGGCACAATTATGGCACTTATTCGACTTTGAGATGCTCTTAAAGGGTCGCTTAGAGATCGCTAACGTTCCTTTATGCAACATCAACATGTGAGCAAAGATTTTGTTCCGTCTCTCATGGATTCATTGTTCAGTTTACTGAGCGATAACAGGTGCGAAAAGATGAAGCTTGCTCATTAATATTTTAATAATTATCAAACTAATAAGATCTTTAGCTGTTTATCTAGTAGATATATAGATACATATGTATTATATGTGGACCAATGTTCAGTGCATCTTATATACTATCACACTAGCTTGATATTGAATCAGCTGCTTCTCATGATTCCCTTATACCCTATACATCACATCGCTCATATTTATATATAAGAGGGTATTAAAACCTAACGCGTCTGGCTCTGCGATCATGGCAATTGAGTTAACTAACCAGACAGACAGATGGATGTTAGGCAGCAGAGACATGTTAATATAATCAATGCCAGACATCGTAAAATGTTAGTTTAATGTACGAGCCCGATGTAGGAGCCCAGTTGGGGAGGATGGGGCAGATGGAGGCCGGCAGGAAGAGCATGTGAGCAGCTCGTGCCAAAGGGAAAATCACTGGGAAAAAAGTTTGCCACTGATTAGGACGATTAACATGAGTGACGATTAAATTTGAGTGGTCCAGACATAGGTCAGTTAGGCGGAATGTCTGAGCACGATTTATTCGGGCAGAATTGGGTCTCTATCCAGCATTTCCTCTCTATGTGGCAGTTTCAATACTGAAAGTACTTTGCATTAATGTGGATTCTGGGGCAGGTTATGAGTGTGGATCTAAGAATATGGCCAACCCCATCAATTATCACCTGAACTATTAGATAATTGCATTGGGGCGTAACAGGGGAACTTACTTGGCCATTGTTTGTATGTACGTTTAGGTCAACTAATATTAGCCAGATCTGTTTACTATTCAAGCCGATCCGATCCGCACTTAATCATCAGCTGTACTTTACCCCCAAGTCGGATTTGGTGAATTCCAAAGCGTGAATTCCGAAAAACAAGCTGCGAACCGATCCACTCCATTGCCATGTACTGATTCCGGCCAAGTCATGCCGGGTTGAGTAATGGGCCATGCGGCCATTGACTGAACAATTGGAGTTGTGTGCTCCGGTACGATACCGATACTTTCCCCCACATACTACATACGAGTACACACACTCTCTGGAAAAGGGGAAGTTCAGTTCCCCAGTCCCAATGGGGGCAGTGGGGGGCTGCTGCTGCTGTTATGCAAATTGGATCGGCAAGCTTTGCACTCCGTTCGCCAGCCCAGCCGGGCTTCGTCTGTGTTTGCCGATATACGGAACCGAGCTAGGAGCGTGACTGGGCGAGATTTTTCTGAAGGCAGACGGGACTTGAAGCAACCCCATCTCAGAGTGCAAATTTCAAAGATTCACCTCCAGCGGCGATGTCGTCGAAGGTAAATGATTCACATCGAACGAACGGTTTGGCGGTGCCAGCCCCTCTCGGCAAGAAATTAGCATAATTCTCAATGCAAAGCGTACGCGTCAAATACCGGCTCGGAATACCCATAGATACCCACAGCTCAGAATAACCCATACACTCAGACGAACCGAACTCGATTTACAACCAGTTGACTGTTGGCCGAGCAAACTAGTTTTCAATTCGTGCGACAATGCCGCAGTTTTCTCAGCTGTTCAGCTGTACATGTGATTGTCATGAGCGCGTGCTGTGGGGTCTGTCCCCACATCGAACACCACGCTAGTACCTGCACCACCCCACCTATGTATGGCACCTGCAGAGTTCAGGGCTGTGCCTCAGCATCAGCCTCAGCCGAAAAACTTCTGCAAAATTCGAATTTAAAGCGAGTTTTTGACTGACTTGTTTGCTTGCTAGTATTTGTTTTAAACACGAAAACACAAAATATTATTATTATTATTTATTGTTATAGTTGCGCTGTATCTGCGATTCCGGCGAAAAACAAGCTACCCTTTGCTCTGCGGTTTTCCCCGCAAATCCCTATATGGATTTATATGGAAAGCAAAACGAGAGCTGACCTGCTTATCAATGCAGGGGATTATGCGACTGCGAAGAATTATCAGTCGGGACTTACGCAGAAAATATTACTACTGCGCATGGGGCTGTGGCTGTGGCGGTGGCTGTGGCGGCACGAAGCGTGCTCGGTTTGACGCTGAATTTCCCAGCCCCAGATAGTGAGCCACTGAAAGTGAAACAGACGCAGTTCCCACTGATAATGGATCAGAATTTCCATTATTTGGGCTAATCGAATGGTTCGATATTTGTTTACTACAGTTCACTCTTCTTCCCAAAGGCATGAACTTTTCCATTGTTGTTCCTTCAATTTGATTGATTAGATACTTCTTCCACCTCCCGCTCGCATAGTAGTCCGCAGCTTAGAAAAACAAGCATCTTGCGCACTTTGTTATGAATGAATTTTGCCGCTTGAAAACTGGTTTTTACCGGGGAAGTTTTACAAATGTAGCCCACTGGGGGTTTGGTTTGGGGTATACCAGCAAATGTTGTAACGAGCAAAATAAAAACTTGTAACCGGTACTTGGAACATTACAGTATTATACAATGTGTGCTTTGACAGGCGAAATCTGTGTGGAAATAGCAGATCATACGAGTGTTAAGCATGAGTTTGCACAATACTCGTACAATACTCCGTTCCCCTCCTGATAAGAAGTTTGTGGCCTCGTTTCGCCGCAATTCTAATCATTTTTGAGCAATTGGAATTTATTGAAATTTAAATATTTACTTTCGCCCGCTGGGGCACGTGCTGGACAAATGAGATTAATTTCATGGCTGCGTTCCAAAGAAAGCAAAGCAAATAAAACTGTTGTATATAAACAGTTCATTAATGGCATTAAATAAAGAGAAATTAAAGAAAACATAATAAAAACCCCCTGTCCACAAACGTCCTTCAAAGTGCGCCTCAGATATCCCTGTGACCCGTTTCAGTTCATATCACAGTTCAAACCGGCTCGGTCTGGTATTCATCCGTAACAGAAAAAGAGCAAATCGGGCAATTTGGTGGGGAAAACTAATCGGAAAGTCAAACATTTATAGTTCATGCCATTGTGCGGCCCATATAACAGTCAAATAACGGCTCGAAGGTAAAACGCAATTGCACTTGTTACGCCCATTCGCCTATTGATATAGGCCCCGCCTGCCAGCAGTAGTAGGTTAAATATTTGCACAAACAAACATCCAGGGTGAAATTAGCGCCACACTAATAATTGAGAGAGGAATAGACAGGTACTCTCTTCAAACTTCACCTAGAGCGAGTGAATGCAAGTGTGTCTGTGTGTAGGCGGCGACAGGAGGCACTTAACGGAAGGGCGTTGAATTTCACAAGAACACAAACGAACAAGGTATATTTTTGCAAGGTGTGGCCACGTGGAGCACTAGGGTGCCTAAAACCAGGCGCTAGATCAGAGCTGAACAGTGGAAAAACTTTTCTGAGCTTCCAGCGTCCAGATCAAAGATAAAAATAACTATTGAGCAAAAGCATTCTGTTCACGTTCTTATAATTCGAATCGAATAGAAGCAGTAAAATATAAACAAGCAACAAATGTGAGCTGCGAGCTGGAATGCCTCACCCTGCAAAAATACAACTTGGTCTTTACTATGATTGCTCTCCCACTCTCCCGATGTCTGACTTCGCTCTTTCTTGTCTGCTTGAAAAGCGTGCCGAGCAAAGTCAACCGCTGATAAGATTACTGGCGAGTGGTGAGGGGATCGCCTCCTCCTCTTGCCTGCTCCTGCGCCTCATCCGACTGACTGACTGATTGGGGCTGCGGGGCTGGGTGGAAGTGGTCACGGGCAAGTTCACAAGGTGCTTCACGCCTCGGCCAGCGACATGTTCGAGCACGTTTGCACGAACGATGTGCCGTCGATCAGAACACAGTTATATTGCATATTTAACGATTTTTAGGGCACATGTTCTCTCCCCCAGCGTCTTGGCTGCTTACGCAAATCGAAAGACAGCTCCGGTAATCCAGAGCACAGCGTGTCGCCCACCGTGTACCGTTATGCAAGTGAGAGTGAGCCAGCGCGACGTAGCGAGCAGGCGCACCACCCACCCAGCACCCATTGCCGCCCACCAAACAGCTGCTGCAATCGAAGCAGAAGCAACAGCCGCAGCCGCAACCGCAGCCGCAGCAGAGCAGCGTCAACTGCGTCAATGTCATAAAACTTTCTCACGTAAGTCAAAGTCAGAGTCAGGGCCTGGAGAGTACCGCTACACGTACATATGTATGGAGTATCTTGTCGGCCGAATCTCGGCTTATCCTTTGTTGAAGCACCCACCACCAACACCCCCAACCCTACACACGCCTGAAAAAACATTGAGTGTATAAATACGAGTTTTATGGAAGCGTAAAAAATGATTTTTTACGATCTGGAGGGGACATAATGAAGTTATCGAAAGATCAGACCAGATCACCAATGCGGCAAACAACAAAATTCAAAAGGGAAATGTACATTTCAAACATTATTACAAGCAATCGCTTACTTAACCCAAGAACAACGAAGGAAGAACCAGAAGCGTCAATCCCCCTTCCTTGGGCAAAGCAACTGTAAGAAGTTATATGAATTATGCGCGTATGCAGATACAGATACATATACAGATACAGAAACAGATGTATATCATTTCTTCTTTGCCCACACGCACCCGTGACGTCTCTGTGACGTCAATACGAGCACCTACGAAATATCACATGTGTTCTGGGGGCGGATTTTCTTTGGTTTTGGTTTTTGGTTTTGTTTTTGGAGGGAGGTACTCCTACTTTTTGCAGCAGTACTATCCACTGGGAATATTGGTTTGAAAATCTCTTTCCACGTAAAACACATCATTTTCAACGGAATTGTGTACCACGTCAGGATAAGGAGAACAGCTACATGAGCTTTGCACGTAGAACTTTTTGCAGCATTAAAGATCTAGGAAAAAAAAATTAATTTAGATTGGAAACTTTAATCCAGACTCCCTCTCGGGATTGAACTTTTGGGACTTGCTTTTCTATTAGTACAGAACTACCATCAACAAGCCAGGCAGAACCCAAGAGCTGAAACGCTTTCATATGTACATAAAATGTTTTGGAGACCAAAAGTATGAAATTATCGCAAAACGTGATAATCATAAACGCGTGACTATCATATCACGTTTCGGCTTTCATAATAATGCGACCAGAAATTATGCGGCCTGGCAACAAATCGAATTGTTTATCATTGCTGACTATATTGAGGAAGGAAGTAACAACAAAACTGTTGGCCATATGGAACACCATACTATTTTTAACCCTCAATCAGTGCTATTGTTTCTGGGAAAGAAACTACATTCACTGTTCCACTGAACTATAAATAAATGCACAAACAAATTGATCATCAAACGAGGCGAAATACTCGTACTTCATCTTTATCTAATCGGAATCAGAGTCAGAATCAGACGAACTCAATGGAAATTATATGTACGAGTATGGCTAACCCTGAGGCATGCGAAAATAAAACAACATTCAAGGAGAACCATTCTTTCCGCCATAGAGACCCACTTTCTCGTAGATAAGAGGGGTAGAGCCTTATCACTAATCACTGGCCCCACACAATGTTTGCATCGGGCTCTACTACTAGGAGGGAGTTCAATTGGGGATAGCAACCCGTTGCTGTGTGACTGATGGCCACCTACTTGACATTGTCTTTCTCGTTGCCGTCTGCGTCGCAGTAACATCAACACAAAAACAAAAATAACAGGGGAAATGTTAAAAATAACCTATCCGTTGCTAAAAATATCAACGATAACATACTATAATAACAACGAAAGCAAATATTCTGCATAAATATCAAAGTAAATACTTGATTGTTGCAAATTTTGTATCAGCAAATTCGTTCTTGCTCGTTTCTGGGTTTTCTTATTGTGGCTCTTATCAGTGGTTCCGGAGAAAAACAAAATACCAAATGACAACAGCACAGACTGCGGCTGCGACTGCCTCTGGGATTGGGACAGAAAGTGCCGTTGTTTGCCTGGCACTCAAGAGCTCTGCTCCGATGGAGGGAACTCCCCCACTGGCATTGCCTTTTACGGCCAAGATAGCAAGTGGCCGAAAACAGGGAGTTGAATATTTATGGTCCGTCGCGTTAATTGTATATTGTATAAAGCGATTACGAGTGCGATTTCTGGCTAAATGGAATATGACAACTGTAGCCCGAATGATATATGGCTTGGTCTGTGGGGAAAGTCCACTGGAAACAGGAAAGTTTTCAGAAGAATACATCTTTAGATGATAATACGAACCATAGAGAAAGAAATTACGATTCAAAGTAAACTAACACCTCGAAACAGAAAAATTCCCTTGATATGTTAAGTAAATATTACTTCCTAGCCATAAATATCGTTCAATAGTTCGAAGAATTATAGATTATGAGTGGGAGCATCCATATTAACTTGCAGAAATCCCCCCAAATATATTTATTTGTTCTAGAGATTCTTTTCCCACATTTTGTTGGACAGAAATGCCAGAAATATTTCCTGTTTCTGCGAATTCGATTCGAAAGGTGATTTTGCCAATCACTTCCCCGTACATTGTTCCATTGTGGGGCTGCTGTGTACTCGAAATGTAAACACGAGATCGAACATTTGCGGAGCGGTTTCGCCGGTCTCTATAAATATATAGATACAATTCGCACCCAAAAGAAACTGCGCACTTGGCCCGGCATGGAATGCCCCAAATCCCACTGAACAAGGCCGAATTGGGAGCTAATCAAAGGCCCTCGCATAACCCCATTGTCTGACGATGTCTGTCGATGTCTGGCGATGTCTGGCGATGTCAGGGGATGTCGGGGGATGTCTGGCTGTGGCAAAGCCGAAAGTTGCATCAGCCATATCACATCCCAGTATCGGTTCAATCAGTAGGATTGACTCGATTACGGACAGATAACGTTTTGTGGGGGGTGGCAGAGAACTCAAACCGAACCGAAATCACCTGAATCCAAAGTAGACTTTGTACCCTGACAGGCATTCATCATGAGACTCAAGCAATCTCTCCCAGCCCCCCGCGTGATTCATGTTCGATGAACTTTGGTCTTAGAAGACGCAGAACCATCGCCATTTCCTGACAAGTTCCTCTGTAACCTGTACCTTATCTACATGCTGTCACATGCTGTGCTCTCTGCATTCGCCCAATCTTCGTATCTTCGAACCATCGTATTGCTCTTGGCCATATATGGCAGTTTGTAGAACATCTTTCATTAGTCACTTTCCCTGCACTTTGCTTTCATTACTCATACGCCACGCAATCGTTAGGAAATCTTATCAAGGCAGGGCACACGGTAGGCAGCAGGCAGCAGGCAGCAGGCAGCAGGTAGCAGGTAGCAGGGGTATGTAGGCAGACAGCCAACGGTAATTTCATCAATTCCACCGGCGATTAACGGTTCGATTCGTTTTGTGCTAGGTCAGTGCAGAGCAGTGCAGAACAGAACAGAACAGAACAGAACCGAACTGGGGGATGGGGATGGGGATTCGATGCAAAGTGGATTCCGTTCTGTATAAATTTGTTCAACATTTTAATACCCGCTACTTGCTGAACACAAGGCTATATTGCGGGCGAACGGGTATATGTAACAGACCCATAATCCATATCAGGGACATCCGCTGGATCGGTCTAGACTCTAGATACATCCGTCTGTCCGTCTGTCTTTCTGTCCGGTATGGCGGTATAAACAACTAGATCTTTGGGAGACTTTAACAGCTAGCGATACCAAATTTGGTATGTAGATTTTTCGCCTGAAAGCCAAGTAGATCAAGTTTATATTAAAATTGATCGACACCCTTTGCCTCTCTCCCATGTAAATCGAATAAATGTGAATAATAAAATAACAGCCCCATTTTCCAAGGTGTAGCATTATAATTTGGAACATTCGCATGAATAATGCCAATCTGGCCTAGTTTCCGATTTCCTTACAATCCCCTGTTGTGCATTATTATACCCGAAATCAGATCATCTTTGATCCGCAGGCCTCTGGGCCTGTGCCTGGTCTCTGTCTGTGTTTGGTACCAGGCAAAGAGGGTATCCTACGGTTCCAGCACCATCACGTCATGTACCGTTCGAACTTGTTACATATGCGTCAAGTGCGGAGCAGAGATTGGTCCGGTGCGGACTCGATCAGATCAGATAACATCTTCATCTGTGCCAGTTTACGGCGTAATTTGAGCATTTTATGCGCATTCCTAATCGATCGTCCGACAATCTGGCGACTCGAAATTGAAATGAGTACACTCGTAACTGTAAAATCAGGCATTCCATTTCCTTTGTGGCTCCACCCCTGACGCCCCGCAAGACGATTGGATTTACGGTTCACGTCTCGTTTTTGCGTTGTATATCAACTGAATGCATTTCGAATTGGGAGCTTAAGCTATGCAGGTGTACGAGTATGAGTATGAGGGTGTGGGTGTGGGTGTGAGTGTGAGTGTGAATAATGGGGTTTTACTGTTAGTGCGAATATCATGAGTGTTTTGGTTAACCTAAGGGCAATGCAAGTGAATCGAATTGGATGGTTGGTAGGGGGTCTCCTAAGGATCATCTCCCTTCTTAGTGGTCACAGTCGGGGTTCCATGGATTCCCCAGATTGGCCAGACGCAGCTGCTCCAGCGCGATCTCATGGGCACGCAGATGTTCCCGGGTGGCCAGCTCCAGCTCGCTGGCTCCAGTACTCGCGATGGGAATCGAGGGGGATGGGAGGACCTGGAGTGGCTGCTGCAATTGTTCGGTGTAGCGCACCAGGAAGGGATTCCCCAGTCCCTTGTCTGTGTAGACAATCGATGGACCACTGATGGGTGCCGTGGAGCTCTGGATGGCATTGGGCTGATTCGTTTGGATGCGCAGGAAGAATCCGTTCTGGACCGACTGCTGCTGGCTGATGGTCTGCCCTTGCGGTTGTGCTGGAGCAGGAGCTGGCTGGGAGGCCAGGATCTTAATGTTACCCTGCGCGGCATCGGCACCGGCCCCGGCATTCAGGAAGATGGGAAGGGAGCTGTCGGTGGGAGTCTCCGTCTCGTAGTTGGTGCTTTTCAGCTCCTGCTGCTCGGCCTCCCGCTCGGAGTACAGCCGCTTGCGGTCTTCTTCCTCGATCTTGAGACGTTCGGTCTCGAGGAGGCGCGTCTCCTGGCTGAGGCGCTCCTGTTCCCGCAACTGCTCCAGTGCAGCCTCCTTCTGCTCCATCTCTTGCCGCTCCTTTTCTCGCAGCTTCTCGTTGTCCCGCTCGCGCTCCTCGAGGCGAATCAGGTCCTCGATATCGGCCACCTTGTCCTCCGCCTTCAGCTTGGCCTGGCCAAGCAGGATGAGGTGCTGCTCTCGTGCCCGAATAACTTCGGGAGTGTCCTGGATTGGCTGGGGTCCCTGGACGAGGCTGGCCTTCAAATTGGTCAAAGGAGCAAAGGGCGCAATCGGTATCAGCGGCTGCTGCTGCACATCGATGGGTTGTCTGAGAATGGCCTCGTTGAACTTCTTGAGATGCTCTTCCCGGGCCAACTTCACCTCCGGAGTCTCCTCCACGGGTTGAGGTGTCTGAATGGTCTTAATGCTGGCCTGGGGAAGAGTGAAAAGATGCTGCTGCAGTACTGGCGTGGTCTTAAGGATGGGTTCTTGGGCAGGTTGGCGGAGAAGAGCTTCGTTGAACTGCTTGAGATGCTCTTCCCGGGCCAGCTTCACCTCCGGGGTCTCCTCCACGGGTTGTGGAACCTGCTGATCCCCATAGGTGACTGTCTTGATGATGGCCTGAGGATAGGTGTCGATGGGCTGCGGCTGCTGAATGCCAGGAATGGTCTTTAGTATGGGGGCCTCGGGCGCAGGGGCAGGTTGACGGAGCAGGGCCTCGTTGAACTGCTTGAGATGCTCCTCGCGGGCCAGCTTCACCTCTGGGGTTTCCTCCACGGGATGGGGTGCCTCATTGGTGGGGCCAGTGTATACGGGAATCGTAGCAGCCTTCAACAGGAACGGGTTCTGCGGACTAGGAGCAAACTGTCCATAGGAGTGCGTCTGCGGTGTCTCAATGGTCTTCGTGACCACCAGAGGGGTGGAGCTCTTGATCTGGTACTGTTGCTGCTGGCCGTAGATCACTGGGATCGCCTCCTTTTGGGCAGTCTTCACCTGGACGATGTTCTCTTGGGGCTTGAAGTCTGTGTAGTGTCCCATAATCTGCTGTGCCTGTTCTGCGCGCAGTACCTCCAGCCGCGCTTCGTTCCAGATACGCAACTGCTCGTCCCGGGCACGCTGTACCTCCGGACTGAGACCAGGCACTGCGTCAAAGGCCGAGAACTTGACGATCTGCTCGAGCGGCTCGAACTGGGCCATCATTTGTGGCGAGGGCTTCAGTCCCTGGGCGCGCAGGCGCTCCAGTTCGAGGCGCATGACGTTGTAGCGCTGCTCGCACCAGGCCCGAAAGAGCGCCGTGTCCTGCTGCTCCTCCGCCAGACCAGATCGCAAAAGGCTGGGGCTGGCACGGATGCCGTTCAGCGGCTCTGGATAGTTGTAGGCCAGCAGGCGCTCCGCTCCCGTGCCGTCTAGATAGCGGACATAGCCCTGGGCCAGGCCACTTGCCACGGGAAACTCGCCACGGGATGGTGCATAGGCCACCAGCTGAGGATGTGGCTGTGGCTGGATGGTTCTCACCACGGAGAAGGCCTGGACGGAGCCCAGGGCCAGCAGGCCGAGCACGAACAAACGCATCTTGCTCTGGGATTCACTGGGTTCCCAATCAAGGGGAGTAGTGACTGGTAGGACTTTTGGGGGCTCCTGGGGCTGCTCCAAAACTTCGCTACAACTTCTGACTACTTCTGCCGGGTTCGGGGGAAGACTGATGCCGTTCTGGCTGAGAGAGGAGGGCTTTTATAGCCACTCCGAGTTCGGCTCAGAGTGGAAAAGAACCGCAAGCCGAGACTGGTTGTGGATGTCCTTGGGAGTGCGCCGCCACCAGATACAGGATGTGTCAATAAATATTCTGTTGCCCCAGGTCGCTGGCGTGTCGCTGGCGTGTCTCTGGGATTCTTGACTCTTCTTTTATCTCAAACTTAATTGGTCAGAGCCAGAAAGCGTCTGTTACCTGCTCCGTTCCCGTTCCCATCCCAGGACCAGACTTCGTTTCGCGTCTTCCGTTATGTGGCTTGGTTGGGCCCCTCGTTCAAGGTTAGAGCTGTTTTATTTTTAGCCCTGGCTGCTGGAAATTTATGGCCAAGTCCTACCCAAGTGAAGGGCCTTTTAGCCAAGTCCACTGGTCACGCGATCGCCTATCGATTGATCAATGACAGAATCTATATATTCTGGATAATGGTTTAAATTTGTCAAAAGCCTC
Source organism: Drosophila lowei (assembly GCA_008121275.1). Lineage (NCBI taxonomy): Eukaryota > Metazoa > Arthropoda > Insecta > Diptera > Drosophilidae > Drosophila > Drosophila lowei. The sequence continues at coordinate 5,073,823 of CM017778.1, forward strand.
ACTCCCTGTTGCTCTCTGTAGATCTCTCTCACTCTCTCTCGTTATCTGGTTGCAGCTTTAACCCCTTTTCCGTTCCCTTCCCTTTCAATTGACTGCCAAATAAGGTAAAACAGGAGTTAACTTATTTTTGTACAGTCGCCGTCTGGTCGCGCCTGCATGACGCTTTGGGGAGGGGGGAAGGAAGCACAGGCAGAACGGAGAACCCACAGCACATAATACCCCCGATATGGCCTCTTCTCTGGGTGCTTTGCTGCTTCCTTCAACCGGTTCGGACTGCGGAGCGGCTTAAATAAATTCAAGTTAATTCCAGCCGGCGCCGTTATACGGGCACAAGGGAGAGAGAAGCCTTTGGCCGGAGGCAAATGTGCAATAAGGTTACAAAAAATGCCAGTCCGGTATTACAAATTATATCATTTCTCGAATGCATTACGAGTACATACGAACAAAAAGAGATCCCAGCCCCACCACATTCTTGTGGTTGAAGATCAACAGCGAATCGGCTTTTTATTGTAATCAAATGAAACAAACATCTGTGGAAAAGAGGCTCGATTGGGCTTTAAAACCAATAACAGAAGTTCACGATGAATTTATTTATACCCGTATAAGGTGGAGGCAATGATTGAATCGATGAATCCTTCGACTGCTCATTGCTTCGATTTATGGATCGAAAAAGGGCTCAACCTCAACATGTTAATTCGATACGCTCTTTGTAGTGTCATTAGCTAAAGCTTCAGTTAAATTTGGCCAGATGCTTGGGCTTGTATTTGCTCGAATAGTCCAAAGAAACAACCCTCCCCCACCGGCCCACACTTTTCCCTGTTTCGGAGCTATCTTTTGGAGCATTTGCTTATCTCTAGACGCCTGGTAATCTGCCTTTTTGGGCCATTTCTAGTCATTTATTGATCACATGCTGGCCCAATTGTTCGAGTCAGTTGTTCGATTTCACTGGCAGATTTTCACCAATAAGTCACCTTGGCTTCACCAGGCTTAAAGGTCTTCAATTTTCACACTCTGCAACTCGGTCTTGAGCGCTGCTGTGGCTGAGACACTTGACAACGCTGAGTAATGGACATGTGGAATGCCCCCGAGTGGGCCTCGACTTTCACAGCCAGAAACATTTCATAATCTGGCCATTCAGTTGGCAAAGAAAGCGTTTCTTGTTGAAATCTTGTTGCTAGGCCGAAAGAGGCTGCGGGAGAGCATCTCATCTCATCTCGAACCATGAAAAGATCTCTTCTTGCTCGAACTGACCATAGTCACGTTGGCCTGTTGACTCAACGAGCATGTGACGTACATCTGATGTGGATCCGATGATGATCGTCGTTCGCGGGGGCCCCATAGATACACAGAACTGCTCAGCTCATATTTTCGGGGGCAGCGATCTGTGCGCGTGCGTTTGCCCATCAATTGGTACTTTAATTCTTTTGTTGTCCGCGAGAGAGTCGACTGCTATCAATGAATGGAAACGGAGGCACGTCCGCGCTAATTAGAGGAGATCAAAGTGCTTACTGCTGGCTGGCCACGTTTCCGCTTATCTTATCTGGCTTAAACGCTTTATTTTTGCATACGATTCTGCGCCCAGATATACAGATATACAGATATCCAGATACCCATCGCAGCGAATGTGAGTCGGTGGCGGATACACAATCTACGAATTCTGCATACGGCCCGTGATAATTAGTCCGTAATTAGCGCATTCATTAAGATGTCTGGTGGCTGGCCCTCTCATCACGCCATCTCAGATCTTCCAAACTTTTCCTGAGCCGCCAGATCGGGGCTTAAGTCAAAAATTCCAACAGCAAGCGAGAAGCCAAAAGTTTATGGCCAAGAAACGCACTTGAACCGCAGTTCCGGCGAAAACGGTACAAAACGAATACCAAGCTTGTCGCCAATGTCTTTTCGGGCTATTCATGAGGAACGTTGGCCGCATCACGTTGCCCGGCGGCTCTACTCTATGGAGGGCCAACGACGAAATAACCCAAGACGTCACTGCATCTGCGTGCAAATTTAAATTAATTTAACAGCAAACTCAATAACACAACAATCGATTGAATGGCCGGCAGTTCTGCTTTTTGCTTCATACTCGTATTTATTTTTTAATGGTTAGCCAGCCTCCGCCACATATGATCGTATTTTTCCACAAAATTAACAGAAAAAAACCCCATTCCCGATGCCCAGTTAACATTTCTGAGCAGCTTATGGAGGATTTTTCGGTGGCTTGATCGATTTAAGTGGAGCAGGGGCAGGGGCAGGGGGCGAATAGTGACTTGAACTTTAGGCAGAGCTTTTCCTCCCCTCCCTGAATTATTGGAGACAACAATCAAGGCCATTTATTTTCATGACCAAATATTCTTTATTTAAACTTTCGCATCCAAATTCGCTCCGTCTTTGACGTCACTTGGCCCCAGCAGAAACTCGTTTCTCTTGGGCATTTCCCCCACTCGCAGTTCCGTCTGAAGGAGGGGGAGGGGGGCGAATAGATCATAATTGCGTTCATGATAAATACATCAATTAGAGCGCCAACGCAATGACCTACACCTGGCACTTGGCCACTCGTCATCGACATCGACATCGACAACGACACGGACAACGACAACGAAAGCAATCCGTAAACTTCAATCGTCGACAGCAGTAAATTAATTTGCATTTTACAATTAAGGCCAGCTAATGGAGCTGCCAGATTTTGGGCGTTCTATAGTCCACAGTTAAATCACAGTTAAATTGAGTTGTAACCCCCTCCATTCGCCCCACAAACGGTAGCTGGGTCAGCCTGTCCGCTTAAAGCCGGGCTTAGGCACTTGATTTGTGCATTAAAGATCGCAAAACACACGATTAATGTTATTTTTCAGGCCTTAAGCATGTGAAAAATGCGTTGCAAATATGTTAAGATTTTATTTTTCCAGCAATTGTCACGCACCGAAAACAACTTAATTTTTACGAACAAAAATCACTTTGTTAACGCTTTATTTTGCGTGAACTGTCTATTCCATTTGGTATTCTTTGCGTTCAAATTAATTGGCGTAATCATGTGCCTGGACCGTGACTTGTGAGTGTTCAACTGTAAGGTGTCTGAACAACCGACGAGTAGATGAAACCCTGATTAAAATGGATGAAAAAGGTAACACGAGCTGTACTTTTTTCTCTTTTCTAGTGGTAATTGATCATCTTGTATAATTACAACCATTAGTTATTGCTTGAATGCGATGATTTATGCAGTACTGTCCTTTAAGCCAGTGATTCAAAAACTTTAGAGCTTTGACTTGAAAGCTGCGAGCAATAGTGAGGCTGAGACTGTAATACTAGCCGACGGAATGGAATGATCAGGAAATATGGAACTGTAAAGCTGTAAAGAAACATCTGTTCGGGTGATAATTAGTATATGAGCTTATTCCGAAGCTGAAACTGTACACAGAAGGCACCTCGAAGCGTGGTTTAATGCCCTCAAGTTAATCAAAATAAATGTAAGTCAGATCATCAACAAACCCTGTGACGCAATTTAGGTGACATTTAGCACTTGATCTGTGCGGATAAAACTGTAAGGCAGCTGAGATTTCTGCCAGTGACCTTCCAACCAGAGAATCCAAAAGAAAGGAAACACTTTTGTTTAAAACATTTATTTTTCTGCATTTAATTTATCTTTAAGTTTGAACAACATTCAATCTTGTTAAGGGCAAAGATGGTGGTGGTGTTGTGGGTGTGGGTGTGGCTTGGGTTGTGGTTGTGGTTGGGGATAAGGATACGGACAGGCATAGTGGGGGACAAACTACATCAATAATTAACTGCCTACGCACTTCCACAGCACACCTAAGCATACGCAGATTTCTAGCATGAATTACACACAGTAACTATAATAGTATTCGTCATTTGATATAATATACATTGTAATAATCATTATATTCATGCGGAAATCAGGACATACACTATTTCGTATATATATATATATATATATATATATTTATGTATCGATTTATGCAGATACACACACACACGCACACACACACGTACTCGTACAGTTTATAATGCTATTTGTAAATTGTTCATCTTGGTTTTACGGTTTTTTTCTTTACACATTTTGCTTAGCGTTTTCTATATGTTTTTGGACTTATCCTGTAGATTGTTCTTAAAACTATTTAACTTAAACATTGATTTGATTTCGTGTGAAACATTGTGAGGTTATATAAATTCCATCTTGTTGCCGTGTTTCGTATTCATTTCGGTAGATAATAAGGGGGTTTAAGGATTGGATTGGACTGGATTGGGAGGGGCATATGCATTTAACATTTTTCATAATAGTAGAAGCTAAATATCCAAATATATAATTTACAAACTGATCGATAATAAACCGCGTGGATTACAAAAACTGTACATAATCGTGGCCTGGCAGGGATCGGGGTCTCCGACAAACGAAAAATCAAGGTCACTTGCAGTGCTAAATGGGAAACGAAATACTCTAATGGAGGGCCTTCTTCTGCTTCTGCTTCTGATTCTGCATCATCTTCCACTTCATCCACATCTTCGAATAACAACAAATGACATAAAAATACACACACTATATAGAAGGATCGGGGGATATACATATGTATAGTAGAAAAGGGAGGGGAGAGCACAGTATATGGCTAATTTCGAGCGGCGCCTTAGCTCAGACGCAATTGGGCAAATAGCTTTCACATGATCGGATCGGGCCCTTGGCCCTCGAGGTCCGATACCTGGCTCTGGTAGTGCAGGGCGTCCTGGTACGCCTTTTTCACGGCCTTCCGCTCCGCCGGCTTCCGGGACTCGATCAGCTTCTGCTGGTCCACCTTCTTGTCGATGCCCAGGATGTCCAGCTTGTTGGCCGGCAGCCACTGCCAGGTGCGCTTCACATCGAAAAACAGCACCAGGAACACGATGTCGTCCTGGCAGTTCTTGCGCAGCGCCAGCACATCCGTGGGCGGGGCGGGCAGGGGCACTCCATTGTACACGAACCCCTTGGGCGTCTTCGGGTCGAGTATTAAGGCGGGATACCACGGATAGCCACGGCACTTGGCCCACACCAGCTGCAGCGGCTCCAACGTTGGCTTGTGCGAGTTGTGGTGTCTGGTGATTGTCACCACTTCCTCCGCGTCTTCGCCGTGCCGACTCCTGTTGTTGTTTGTGGTAGCCGTTGCTGTGGTGTTCCTCCTCGCCTTGATGTTGTTCACCAACGGCGAGACGATGCTGGGCGTGGCCGAACGCAGTTTGCCCGCTTTCCGCATGATCGGCGGCGGTGTGGCCGTGGAGCTGGTCGTCGACTCGCTAAGATTGCTGCGCCTCTTACCCCGACCCCGAGCAGCCGACATGACGGGGCCCCGCGCCGCCATCGGTATTGGCGTGGGGGTGGGTGTGCTGCGGGATGTTCTCGTCTTGCTCGGCCTGCCTCTCCTTTTCTGATGCGGCGGCTGTCCATCCATCACTGCCTCATCTTCGCTGGAGCTGCCGCTGGCCCCGCTGCTGCTGCTGATGGCCATGTTCCCGTTGCCCTGGCTGTTGTTCAGGCTGGCGTGCTGCAGGTCCATGGCGTCGGTGGTGCCGTCCTGCGACGTGGACTCCCTCTCTTCGCTGTGCCCGTCGCTGGCCTCGTCGCTGTCAAAGTCCGAACAGCTGCCGGACATGCTGAAGTCGGAACAGCTGCTGCAGGGGCTGCTGGACTGGGAGGGGCCTTCATCGCTGTCGCTCACGTCCCGCTGGTTGTTCGCCCGGTAAACGCGAAAGCTGTCCGGAATGCGCTCGAATAGCCGTGCATCCGGCAGCGGCATGGCCTGGCCGGAGGCACTGGCTCCCGCTGCTACTGCCGCTGCTGCTGCTGCTGCTGCTGCTGCTGCTGCTGCTGCTGCTGCTGCTGCTGCCGCTGCCGCCGGATTAGGAGACTTCTTTGGTGACATAGAGGCACTGTTTCTCAGCTCAGGCAGGCGTCGGTAGCGGCCCGGCCTCTTTGGCGACTTCACGCCAAGATTGAGGCTCATCTTGCTGCTGATCGACAGGGCCGTGGATGTCAGGCTGGCCGCTGCAGCTGCTCCAGCCAGTGCGCCCGCACCCGGAGCCGCAGATGCACTCACGCCCGCGCCAACGCCCGCTCCGCTGCTGCTGTTCTGCGTCAACGCAAAGTTTGAGACAGAGGCAGAGGCAGTGGGAGTGGCCAGGACACTGTTCAGCGAGGCCACGCTTGTGGCAGCCGTGGCCACCGTGGCGTTGGAAGAGGAGCTGGCACTGGCACTGGCACTGACGCTGATAGACTGGCTGCTGGAGGATTGCGAATTGTGGTGCTCCTCCTTCACGGGCGTCGTCAGTGGCTCTGAGGGTCGCTTTAGAGCCGCCTGAGACTTCCGCGTCAGCAGTATGGCCGTCCTAAAGGCGATTGCAAGTTAAGGATTACGTAAGCTATGTGTATGGAATGCGACTCACCTTCGGTTGATGCCCACGGGCGAGCTGCTGTTGTTGAGACTCTTGATGGGGCTGCAGGGCGGAGTTTGCGTCGTGTTTAGCATTTCCTTGGCGCCATCGCCATCGCCTATTGATTCCTCCTCAGAGTCATCCTCGTCTTCCAGGTCTTCATCCTGCTCCAGATCCATGTCCATGGCGATGGTGTTCAGACGCTTGCGCGATCGCTTCTTGGACGGGGAGCCTTGTCCTCCTCTAGCCTCATCCTCGTCGCTCCGGGAACGATTGGCATGCACCGAAGAATGACGCTGAAGGAAGAGCTCGAGACGTTAGTTTCTGATCGGAAAGGAGCTAGGGATGGGCAACACTTACCGCTGCATAGCGCGCCTTTTGCAGCGATTTGCGCATCCGCGTGATCTCCAGGCGAATCTGTTTGATCTTCTTGGTGCGGTAGCTGGGATTCTTGAGCACCTGCGACTTGTCGGCCAGGATGAGCAGCTTCTGGACGATATCCTCGCTGGCCGGCACCGCCAGCAGCTGGCGCAGCTCCTGCTCCACCTCCGCCTCCACATGGTCGACATGCGAGCGCTGCGACCGCTCTAGCAGGCCATCCCGCTGCAGCTCCTTGCGTAGCTGTACGAACAGAGGAGCCGCCTGGTCGCGCAGACGTATGCCGGCGCGATAAAACACCGTGTCCTTGTTGTTGTACGCCAGACAGTTCTGGATCATCAGATCGAAGTCAGTCTCGAGCTGCTCCAAAGTCGTGTACTGGCAGTCCTTGAGCCGCGTCCGCATTGTGCCCAGGTCCATGGGGTGTTTCACGATATCCGTGTAGTCGGGCACCTCGCTGGTGTCCACCGGCTCGCGGAATATCTCCATGGTGTCGCGCGCCTCGAGGGCATCCAGCAGCTTGGTCAGCGCCGACTCAAGCGGATTGAGCTGCAGCATCACCACCTCCTCGGAGATCTTCACGAAGGCCACCTTTAGCTTCTCCCGCTTGCGCACCAGCTCGCAGAGGAGGCGGGCCCGCTCCAGGTCCTGGCGCAGGCACTGCCAGTACTTCAGTTGCCTGTACAGCTCGTTCGTGTCCGGGGAGCCCTCGATGCCGTTCCGCTGGATCACGCCGTGATTGTGGCCCTGGCTCTGCAGGCGACGCAGGAGCGGCACACCGTTCCGGTAGTGGCGCTTTAGGGTCCAGTAGGCGATGATGCGGTCCAGGAACTCCTTCTTTTTCTGCATAGTGACCATGGTGGCGATCTCCTGGACACGATCCGGGGGTATCGTTGGAATCAGCACTACGGGAGCCGTGGATCTCTTCTTGGCCAGCGCTTTGCGCGCCTCCCGCATCTTGTGGCGCGTGTCCTCGAAGTCGGGCACGTTCATCTTCAGCTTAGCGTCTGCCGGCGTGTGGGCGTGACAGTAGGCAAACTTCTGTACATGCATGGAGGAGTCGTTGTGGCCGTCCTTGATCGTGTCCATGGTCATGTAGAGGCCCGCCTGCTGGGCACAGGTCACGTGAAAGGCGGCATAGCAGCTGTTCCTGTGGCACTGGATGCAGGCACCCAGACCCTTCTCCTTGCACACATAACACGTGAGGCGCCAGCGGGCAGGGGGAATGGTCTCGATAGAATCTAGGACCAAAGAAGGATCACAAGTTAGTCAGAAAGAGCGACAGAGAGAGAGCGGGGCGAGACAGGGCGGTAGAGGAATACAAACCAATTGGCTCCAGGAAGACGGTGTTGGCGAACCGCACCTCGGGTATCCACAGAGCACACACCACATGCGCCCACTGGCCGTGATCCGTCTGCTTGAAAGCGCCGCCGGCGTTGGGGCAGAGGACACAGTTGACCGGCTTGCTGGGCGACTGGAGGCAGCGCCGGCACAACCATTGGCCCTCGGGGATGTAGGGGACGCCGTAGCAGTCCTGGTGCACCGCCAGGTTGCACATGTCGCAAAACAGTATCACGTTGGTGTTCTGGCATTCACCGTCGAGGCAGATGCAGCAGACCGCATCGTCATCCACCTCGACGCCGGTGGGCGTGCCATTGGCCGCCGCCTGGAAGTGCGACTCCTTCTCGAGCCGGTCCATCAGCAGCTCCATTGTGTCAATGCTGACGGCAGTAAGGCCGAGCTTCTGGCGTTCCTCGTTCATGTGCTCCAGCCAGGCGGAGTCCTCCTCATCCACATCGTACTCGATCTCACCGTCCAGCTCCTCCAGGGACTTCTCGATGAAGCGATAGTAGGCCAGCGGTCGGGGCGGGGCATCAGGCACATTGTAGTCTTCGATTTCGCACACCTTCGCCACCGGCACCTGCACCTTGGCCCACGGTGCATTCTCCTCCAGCGGCGGGGCATCCGCATTCAGGATGCAGCCCCTCTCTACCAGAGCGACAAACTCGTCTTCCTCCACCATCGGCAGGGCGTCGTCGATGCCGAGGCGCACGCTCTTGCCCTCGATATTGAAGGTGACTGTGGCTTCCTCCTCGTTGTAGGCGACCAGGGACTCGGGATTGGCGTACTGATGCCGAGTACCGCTCCCGCTGCTGCCGGAGCAGCCGTTCTTGGCCTCCCCGCCAACGATGGACGCATCACCGCCACTGCCGTTGTCCTTCGGCTTGGGCGTGGAGTGGTGCGTGGAGCGTGAGCGCGCCTTTTTTCGGTTCGGCGTCAGGACGGGCGTCAGCGGCTGCGGATTGTCGTGGTCGTACTTCACCAAATGGTACTGCAGCCCCATGATGGTCTTGTAGCTGCGGCCGCAGTCGCGCACTGGACACGCATACGGTGGCGGGGATTGCTTGTTCTTCATGCCTTTGCAGTACTCCAGGGCATCGAAGTCGAGTCCCATGGCTGCACTGCGGATGGAGCTACTGCTGCTGCTGCGGCAAGTTTCCTGTGTGTGGGTTCTGCTTTCGAATGGGGACAAGTGTGTCTACTCCCGCATACGGATTCTTATATATACATCTTATTGTTGTTGTCGCAATGCGCGCGGTTTTTTGTTGTCCCCGATTTTCGTTAGCTTGTTGCAAAAAACGCGATCAGTGTGACCGCGGAATTTTGGATGAAACATACGGTCTGACCCTCAGAAATATACCAAAAATACGTCACAAATTTCAAAATATACCGTAAATATACTGAGGAATTATTTGTATTCAAGTTCCATCATATTCCTCATTTTTTTGTTTCGGTTTAATATCATTAGCTAGCTAAGACCCACAGCTCTAAACTCATAACTTTATCCGATTACGAAATCAATTTCCTACAAGACTGGGTTAATTTTAAATTTTCTTCTCTATTGGTTTGTTTAAAAAATAAGGTTTAAGCAAAATCGGTCAACAACAATTTCCACAAACTTAATTTCCTTACACGATAACTACACGCCAACTACACCTTTGCTACATATTAACTACATTTGTATGTAATTACCAAAAGCGACACCTGAAAGGGAGATGTGAACGTTTCAAAAATGTTTGCCCGTTTTTCTTCATACAAGCCACATGGAAGCGCCAGTGTGAAAAACCTCCGTTATCAACGTTTTTGACACGTTTTTGAAAATTTACATTTTGTTTGCAAACGATCGGGAAGTCGATTTTGATCACGAAGTAGTATTCGATGTGTCCTGGGAAGTGGCTTTAAACGGCATTTCTACCCGATTTCTATATGGGTTCATTGGTCAAGCGGGTGAATCCACGACGCGTCTTAAAAAATACTAGAAAATAGTATGAAAAGTATAAAATTTGCAAAGTGTGTGAGGTAGACAAGGTGGCAAGAAAATCAGTGTGACCGCGGACTTATTGATCAAATATACCGTCTGACCCTCAGAAATATAGCGAAATATACCGTTTTATTTTAAAAAATACCAACAAATATACCGATGACACAAACGAACTTAGCCCACTTAAGCCCCCTCCTAAATGGCACGAACATATTACTGATTGTAAATTCAAGTTTCATTATTTTCGGTGGCATATTAAAATACCCCCTGGTCTACAATGTGTCAAGCGTGCTCCGACAAGGATTGGAAACCATATTTCTCGATTTTGATATTCGATTCGATTACATAATTCAATGAACACATAATTTTATTCGATTGATGAATCAATTTTCTATAAGATTGGCTAATAATAAGGATTAAACAAAAAGGTCACATAACTGAGTATGAAAAGTAACGAAAGTAAGTTTAATAAAGACCTTTTCTCAGATTGTTATGTTTTAGACATATTCATGCATTTTATCAGTTTCCTGTATATATATCCTCACGCCGATACCAATTCTTGGTCTCTGTAATAAGACAATAAACTGCACAATTTCGTTGTGATAGCTTTAAACAGAGACTGACTAGTGTGTTGCTCATCAGGAAAAGTACAAATAACCGAAATTGAAACACCACCTGAACCATTGCAGATTCTAGCATGTTCCTGAAGTCAATTCGCACATTCAATTCATATTTCCAAATGACATCATTTGGAGCAACAGAAATAGTTAACAATATTGCTGCAAACAAAGGCCAAGTTTATCACAGAGTGGGCTCATTGCTGTGAATGCCAAACGAATCTCATAAAGTTTTACAAATCTACTTTATGGGTGGCGAGGACTCCGAACGTGCACTCGCCAATCGCGTGGATGCACGTTGCGACTATCATAATCTCAATTCACACGCTCTGTTAAATGAGCACAATGAATTATTTAAATTATTCAAATCACACATACACAAACTACAAAGTGACAATCACGCTATTGTCATCAATCCTGATAGAACACCAGCTGGAGAGCATATACGTAGATTCAATGCACCTGTTGTTGACGATGTTGCTGGAATCATGGTTGTCGTCCGTACAGCTACGCGACAAATCGTGATTCGAAAAAGAAATAATGATCTTCAGTTTATTAGTGAAGTGATTTACCCATCGTTCATATGACGCTCTCCAATACCCACTAATTTTCTGGAAGGGACAAGACGGATATTGTGTAAACATTAAACGAGATCCCGTAACAGGTAATTTATTCGTTCGTAATTTAATTTGTTATTAAAGAATACATCTTTAATTAATTTTAAGTATATATTATTACAGGAGCTGAAACAACTAAGAACGTTAGCTCGAAGGATTTTTATTTGTATAGTTTGATGATTAGACGCGGCCGAGACAACATCATTTTACGATGTCGTGAGCTTTGCCAACAATTTATGGTCGACATGTATGTGAAGATAGAGAAAGAACGACTACGATTCTTGCGATATAATCAACAGAAGCTGCGTGCGGAAGAATATATTCACTTGCGAGATGCTATTGCGGACAACGCTGACACTGCCGAAATTGGTAATTCTGTTATCTTACCTAAAAGGGTCCGTTACAACGACTCCCCCGACGCGGAATAAGATAACCACTGAAGACAATCGCCAAAATACAAATCCCACGGTCGGAGGAAAGAAAAACCAGGTCAACCCACGATCGCCAAAACAGTGAAATGCGAGCCCTACGCAGAAGTACACTTTCGATCCCGCTGACGCAGCGACGGCGGGCGTATAAATAGACGCCGGCCAGAACCAGAAGACCACTTACGTAGAAACCCGGCCCCGAGTACAGACTTTGTACAGAACTATAACCCAAACTTACGAAGAAACCCGGCCCCGAGTACAGACGTTGTATCAATCTAAGAACTTAAGAAAGTGCTAAAAATATTTTTAATAAAGTATCCAATTATCTAAATAATATCAACCGCGTAAGTCATTTCAAAGAGCCGAGGCACCGACACCACCCCACTCCACGTCCACATACACCGTTCGATACACAACACTGGCAACGCCCGCCCAAGCCCCATTCCATCCTCTCTACGATAGGCCAACCCCGACGTCTCCTTAAAGTTCCATTCATTTCTACAAATTTCTTGTGGATTGACCCCTGGACGTGACTGAGCTTACCTTAGCCTGAAATAGGTCCATCACAGCTCATATTAATGTTGATTCATGCAGTTCGGTGAAGAGTATCAAATATTTTTGCAAGTATGTGAATAAAGGAAGTGATATGGCTGTATTTAGAATTGAAAATACTAATGTAAATGCTCCTCCGGTGAATCAGAATGATGAAATTACGAATTACCAAATTGGCCGGTATATCAGTTCCATATAGTTATTTTTATTGAACTGAAAAAATGTTTCCTAGAAATAATATAAATGGCAAAACAACGTTTGCCGGGTCACCTAGTGTACATATGTATATATGTACATAGAAGATTAGTTTTACATATATTTATAAGTCAAGAACGACTGAACCGATTTGGCTGAAAATTGGTGGGGAGGTAGCTTAGATTCAGGAGACTGCTTTAAGATGCAGGATACAGGATATTCCGTTCGACCGCGTTCCCGTGTGACATGACATAAACGTCAGCACAGTAGGCTGTGTGTCACAGGCACCGGCTTGGCTGTGTTTTTCAAAGCATGAAATCATTATTCGGGTCGATTCAGATACGAAACCATCTACAAAATTCTTAAAATTGTTTGGAATTGATTTTGAATTAAAACAGAAACGTGTACGCTTTTAAGTAATTTGGATTCCTTTTAAGAAGACGACCAAATCTTTACCGACAAAGCCGTAATTCAAGAAGGATACGAAATATACCGAATGAAACTACTGAAGAAGAACAACAAATTGCCCAGATGGCGCTAATATTGAACGACACGACAAAGAGTGGGTACGAGATCAAGAATATATATACTTTGCGGGGGCGGAAACGCTTCCTTCTGGACGTTACACACATCCACTTTCACCACAAATCTAATATACCCCTATACTCATTTTGAGTATCGGGTATAAAAATGTGTATCACAAGGAGCTTGAATAAAGAAAAAAAACAAACCAAAAAAAAATATATAATAAAATCTGTTAAAGGATTGTTAAAAAACTAAAATTAGCATGATAAAATCAAAAATTCTGCTCATTTATTGCCTCTAAGGTGAAAAAAAGTTCACCGGGTCATCTAAAAATTGTTCGTTATAAATTAGCCACATTTAATTAAGAACATTTTTTTGTTGCGTGGCAGAACAACGTCCGCCGGGTTAGCTAGTATGTATTTTATTATATATATTTTTTTTTAGATCGTACATATATTTAATTTTATCATTATTTTAGTTAAAATACCTTTTTTATATGTGATTACATAGTATGTGTATAATTTATAATCCGGCCGGCTGCTGGGGGGTGAGCAGAAAGAAAAAGTGCCCAAGATCGTGGATCACATAGCACTCGCTAGGCTTGAGCAGCAACAGCAGCAGCTTCATGGTCTCATCGAGCAGTAAGGATACCGGGCTGACTGGTATCGTAGCTCATCACCAGATCCGGCTGCTGGGCGGTGTAGACCAGGCCTGATGCTGCTGATGCTGCAGACGCACTCACTCGATCTGCTCACTGGGAATGGGAATCAATGGGAAACTCCAGCTCCAGGCAGTGCTGTGCCTCGCGCAGAGTGCCCGCGGAGATGTGGTGCATGTGTCGCATCAGCAGATGCGTAGAGGTCACTATGGATTAATCAATGCAGGACCTCAGGGGTATTCAGACGCGTAATCAATTATAGGATGGGCGCAAATCCGTTGGCACCCGTGCCAAGGGCCACTCCCGATTTTGGGCCACTGCTGATCTATGGCAACAACAGAGATTTAAACATAAACTAGATACATATGCCTTTCGATGGATGATATGATGCGATGCGAGTGCAGAAAGTCCACGCCGGTTTGGAGCACACGCGACAGACGCTACCAGATGGGAGTGTATTAATCTCTAATGAGTGTATTAAGCGTACTCACCTGAATTGTGGTGGGGGTGACTTAGAAAATAGGCTTAGAAAACAAGGCAAAGCCACTGTGGTGGATATACCTTGTCATAACTCAAAGAAGTAAGTACTAAATAATAGTAATAATGTGGTGATGTGGTAATGTTTGATTAATTAATCAATCAATCAATTAATCAAAATAAAGTCCTAAGTGATTCCCCACACATGACGTTCATGTAATTGGTATATTTTCAAAGCCATTTAATGGGTCCTGCCATACATCTTGCTCCGACAGAGCTCTGCCACAATGGAGTAGAAGCTCGTCAGGGTTAGGCCCATGAAACCGCCGGCAGTGAAGAGGAACGGTCGATCCGAATTGATTGTGAAGATGAGGAGCGTCCTCTTGAACTCAGCATCGAATTCGTGCCAATTGCAGCCAAAGGCGGAAGTTTATAGAGGTTGCTATGGAAATAAGGAGAATAAACATACCTGAAATAATAGATATATATATAATGGGAGTCCACCTGCTCAAAGACCTCGTTGCCGAACCAGCAGTAGGAATATCTGACAGATGACGCCGCTGAAGAGGAAGTAGTTGAGCACCGAGTTCCCTGAACCATCGCCCACAATCGCCTGGAAAGCGGTCATGGCCACCGCCAGAAGCGACGACACAAACTGGAACATGACGGGCAGGCGGTATATCTGCTCCAGTCGCTGACGCAAGCTGCAAGTGAATACAACTTTTCTCATGAACTTCCAGCAAAAAACAGATGGATGTCATTACTTGATCAAGACGCATAAGCACCACGTTGACGTTGTCGATGGTCGGGATGACACACGATATCTAGATAATGCTCAGGCCTATGTACAGATACTGAACGATGGGCGGCAGGAAGTGGGGCATGTGGACGCGATAGGGGAACCGTTTTCCGGCCACATTATCCGACACTACATCAAAAAGCCATGAAGTGCTTATAAGTTTACTGCGCACTGGATCTCTTACCAATCAGGAGCATGACCATGGCAAGCGACAAACTACCTTATTCTCCACTTCCAGACAATGGAAGGTCTCCGTCTGCCCGGGAGATAAAACGCAGTAAAATCCTTTTATAGGTCGTCGCGGACACAGCCCGACATTGCGTGAGGAATGTGTGACTTTCCGGAAATAATTGATTGGATTACGTCATGAGGTACTCTAGGGGTCTGCTCATGGGATGGGGAGACACCCAAAAGTGCAAGGGAGCTTTTCTGCTTTATTGGGACCCTGACCTGACCTGAACCCCTGATGGATTCTAAAATAGAAATCGTTACAAATGTAAAGCTGTTTGTGAAGAATAAAGCTTTGGGCTTTGGAGATGCAGACACCCATTGAACAAACAGCACCAAGATGTTGAGTCCCTGGCCGCAAAGTTAAGTAGTCAACCCACAATCACAGAAAATATCTGCTCCAGCAACTGGTAACCGCGATGCATATATGTATAGTCCGCTCAGTATATCTGAGGTTGTGAAATCAATCATGTCTTCTGGTTTTTATACCCGATACTCAAAATGAGTATTGGGGTATATTAGATTTGTGGTGAAAATGGATGTGTGTAACGTCCAGAAGGAAGCGTTTCCGACCCCATAAAGTATATATATTCTTGATCAGCATCAATAGCCGAGTCGATTGAGCCATGTCTGTCTGTCCGTCTGTCCGTCCCTATCAGCGCCTAGTGCTCAAAGACTATAAGAGCTAGAGCAACGACATTTTGTATCCAGCCTTCTGTGATATGTCACTGTTACAAGTATATTTCAAAACATCGCCCCGCCCACTTCCGCCCCCACAAAGGACGAAAATCTGTGGCATCCACAATTTTAAAGATACGAGAAAATTAAAAACGCAAAACCGTAGAGAACGACCATATCTCCTAGACTGCAGAATCTTAATCAGATCGTGTCATTATTATAGCCAGAATGAAGAAAACAATTTCATTTTTTCTCGCCCTGTCTCTCTCTAACACACACGTATCATAGCCGGCTTTGCCTATTGCTAAATATGAGTTCCTAGATCTCAGAGACTATAAAAGCTAGAGCAACCAAATTGGGTATCCACACTCCTGTGATATCGGACCTTGACGAGTTGTTATTAAAATTTCGCCTCTCCCCCTTCCGCCCCCGCAAAGGACGAAAATCTGGAGCATCCACAGATCTCAGAGACTATTAGACCTGACTGTCGAGCTCTCACTGCTACAAAACTATTTGTAATTTTTCACTGCAGAACTCACTGTTACAAGTGTATTTCTTTTTGCTCAGAGAGCTCACTGCTACAAGTGTGTTTCAAAATTTCGCCCCACCCCCTTCCGCAGCCATAAACAACGAAAATCTGTGGCAACCACAATTTTAAGATAGGAGAAAATTAAAAACGCACAATCATAGAGAATGGCCATATCTACCAGATTGCCGAATCTTGCCGAATCCGAATCAGATCGGATTATTATTATAGCCAAAAGTAAAAAATCAATTTGCAGTGGCTACGCAGCACCCGTCGACACGTTCTGACTGATTTTCTGTCTCTCTCGGACGCATTCTTTGCGTAATGACTATGTATCGGGTATAAATGTAGAGTTGCGGTCGAAGCAGCAACTCACAACGTTCCCCCTCGTTTATTTTTATAAAAAAAGGGCTTATGAAAATGAGTACGATTAAAATATGGTAACTACTCGGACTTTTTTGAGTAATTCTTATAAAAATACTATTATTTGAGAAGAGAACCTCACTTATGCGATTGTTATTTTGGATAAAAATCCTATCCAAATGATTATCAGCAAGTATTTAGTAGTAGATTATTACCCTTAAGTAAACTTTCCGAATGGGAGGCCTTTGATTATTATATTTGTGTAGAGGTCTGCGGGGATGAGTTATCCCGCGGTTGTTTAGCTGTTGATCGTCTATTTATATGACGACTCGACTGGGATTTCTTGCTTACGACATTCCGTGTGTTCCATGAAAGATTTCTAGGAGAGAGAACAAACGTTAGAGGCTAAGTAGAAATAGAAAGCAGGCAGTTCTCAACGTGCAACAACATTCCAACAAGACAAAACGAGAACAAGCCACAAAAACCATGCCAAAAACAGAGCAGACAACGCAACAACGTGGTTAGCAGAATTGAGACCTGCAAATGTTAAAGCTATATCTAGATAAAAACAGAAAAGGGAACTTTAACCATGCTAGAGATCTAATCAATAAGTTTAAGAAGTTAACCGCCACCAAAGTACAACAAAGAGTACCAACAAAATCAATCACTTTACCTATAATCGTTGCGTCTCTTCGAGTGATATCTCATCCTCGGAAACTTCATAGTCATTACTTAACGGAGATATTTTCGTGATGAAACCCGACTATTTTTCCCACTTACCTTTCCCTGAACAACCTATAGACACTGCGCTTCATCACGAACAGGAAAAAGATGATTATGCCCTGCGACCAGTTGAAGTAGTCGGCGACCAGAAAGACATTCTTCCATATGTCGTCTCGCTGCATCAAGTATGAGAGTATCTCCAGGCTCCAATTCAGCCCCATGATGATAAAGAGTCGCAGAAATAAGTTATAGCTGTGATTGGGACAAGAGTAGACAGAGGATAGTTGATACCTGCAATAATCTGTGGTAGCATTCTTACTTCTGTTTATCGGAGTTAAGTTTCTGCTTTCTCTCCTGGCGATCGCCAATGTTTTGCAGTTCGCGTTGTACCGCAACAATACGGATGGCCGTGAGAATGAACATGGTCCCATTGAAAATGATCAAAAGCAACATCGGTCCATAGAAGTATAGCATGGCAGACCAGTCTTGAGCTACATGAGGTACAAAACACTGTGAATCATCTGAATTCCAGACTCATAGCGAACCCACTCTTTATCCAACAGTTGTAGAAGCCAACACCAGGCATCCAGGGCCCATTCTCAGGAATATCCTGCACCAGGTGATCCACCATATAAATGACGGCAGTGAGGATGAATGCCATTCCCCAGGCATAGACGTTGTACCCAAAGAACACGTACTTCGGCAGGTATCGACTCAGGGCGCTCACACTGCAGCTGAGATTCCAGCTGATGACAGACAGCCACAGGAAGGTGACCATCACGAAATAGTAGCCAATGTAGCCTACAGGAGGAACAGAGTTAATGTTCGATTACTTCGGTACTACCATACGATCCGATCCGATCCGTAAGAATACCTAATAGCTTGCAAAGCTTGTCGTAGTCTTTTAGCAGGTCCCAGTAGTCTAGCAGTAGGCAAAGGTACGCCATGAATAGAGAGATCAGACAGCAAACGAAGCAATTTCCATGCAGATTCCGCAGCTTTTTCAGGATGAGATGGACGGCGATCGTGCAGGCGAGACACACGAGGCTAAGAACGATCACTGAGGATAGGAACATGCATACATATAGAAGATCAAAGATCGGAGAGGATTGGGACAGTGCTCACCAACTGTTTTCCACGTCTTGAAATTCGACTTAATCGCGCAGTTGTAGGCACCAATCCGGAATGACTCCGCTTCGCCCTCTTTAAAGTGATATGGTTGGAGGCAGTATTCGCGCTTGCTCATCGTTGCACTGTCGTAGGGTCGAAAGAAAGACCCATTCTAAGGAAAACCACTAGCATTATTCTTTGCGGGAAACGGGATACGGGGGGCTGCGGGATCCAAACCTCAAACACTGTGTACAGATCCTTCTCCTCTCGATCGTTGAGCGGGTACATATCATTGCAGGGGATCGGCAGATCGTTCTGAATGATGAACTCCTTCTGAAAGTGTCGCCTTGCCACCGTGCCATCGTCCCGGGTCACGTTCAAGTAGGGGTTCAGTCGGGTCAGATCCCCCTCGATGCTGCCACTGCACTGCCCATTGTCCATTAACTGAGAGTGGTGGCAGCAGAGTCGGAGACACGGATGCAACTGGCAGACGCAGCCCCGTAGATGTCTCTCCACCGGCTCCGTGGTGTCATCCGGCAGTACCCTGTAGTCAAATTGAGCCGTAAGCTCGTCCGGAATGACCAGACCCTGGTACAAATACGAACCATTGACCAGCCGCTGGCTCCCCGTCACGTTCACCGTGTCGAAGTAGTCACAGCCTCGAATGGTCTCGTTCTCTGTCACAGCAAGAGCCACTGTAACCAGCAGACTGACTGCAACAGCGTTCAATATCAGCAGCATTCTACTCTAGAGAATCTGCGAGTGGAAAAAGAGAAGAGAAGAAAAGAAGATACATTAACGAGATCGGCATATGTACATAATGCATATACAACAGCCAGAAAGATGGCTCGAATACTTCGTACACAACTACAGGATGTTATGTGTTTGTACACATTATTATTTATATTATTTTTCGAATTCATTGAGGGGCTGTGCTTAGACCACTGTTCGGAGACTCGGATCAATACGAAGTCTTGATATTTGAGGAGTCTAGTGCCTCTGCCTCTACCTGCGGTTATTCCGTTTTTCCGTTTTTTCGTTTTCCAGCTTTTAATTATACTTTCTGCAGAGCAGTCAGTATTCTCTGCAGTCCAGGAGATGCGTCTGTTCGTATATTCGATGCACTTGAGATTGAAACAAGTACAGCGAAGCGTTCTAAGTAACGTGCTTTTGCATTTATCGCAATGCGATGAACTTACAGTATGTGCGGCATATGAAGTGTACCAAATGGTATGAGGATAAAATTATCATTTTATTGATATACGCGGTATTATTTCTTATCGCTATGTACATATGTATAAATGTATATTTACGTTGAAATTTCAACGTATAAGAACAGTCACATCAACATCCTTTGTTCTTCGTTATGCAGCTAATTGTATATATACATATATAGAAACAACAACAGACGAAGCCCTGTTTTAACTATGATTCACGTTGCATGGATAATGCTTCACATTGGATTAATTCGTTGAATAATGCTCTATACGAAACAAAACAAAAATACGATTCCTAATGGAATCCCATTCTCACTCTCTGTGATTCTGCGTTTTTGTTTTTCTTGTCTCTTCAAAATTGTGGATGCCACAGATTTTCGTCCTTTGTGGAGGAGGAAGAGGGCGTGGCAAAATTTTGACAGTGTGATATCACAGGACTCTAGATACAACATTTTGTTGCTGTAGAAATGGTTCAATCGACTCGACTATTGATGCTGATCAAGAATATATGTACACCTAATTCTGTTTTTACACGGTCTTTTTTTACACGGTTTTGAAATACCACGGTTTGAAAATCAAACAATTTTTTACACGGTTTTATTCCATTTAACACGGTTCAAAATAACAACACAAATATATAAAATCACACACAGCTCAAAAAAAAGCTAGAAACCAAACGAAAACAAGAAAGAGCATTAAGAGAATATGTAAATATTTGTTTCTCTTTCGTTATTTTGCGTATACGATCAATGTCTTTTTTTACACGATTTTTTTTCACGGTTTTTTCAGGAACCAATCTACCGTGTAAAAACAGAATTAGGTGTATTCGATCAATGTCTTTTTTTACACGGTTTTTTCAGGAACCAATCTACCGTGTAAAAACAGAATTAGGTGTATATACTTTATGGGATGGGAAACGGTGGCAGACGCCACAGAACTTGTACGACTGCTTGTCAGACATCAGATACAACGGGAAATGGGGGGTTCAGCAGATGTCCGGGATTGGGATTGCGATTGACAACCCTTCAGATACATTTACGACTGCTGGCGAGAGGAGTTTGTTTGATTGCGGCTGAAAGAAACGAATTCAATGATGTTTTATTATAATAATTGTATTAAATTTTAAACGAGGCAGAACGTTGTGAGCCGCGGCCGTTGTTTATTCTGGCTTCAATAATTATCAGATTTTATCCAGACTCGTCGACCTGGTAGATACGGTTATTCTCTATAATTCTGCGCTTTTAGTTTTCTCGTATCTTTTAACTGGATGCTGGATATAAAATTAAGTTTCTCTAGCTTTTAAAGTCTCTGAGATCTAGGCGCTCATCGGTACGCACAGACGGACAGACATACATGGCTATATCTACGCGGCTATTGATGCTGATCAAGAATATAAATACTTTATGGGGCCGGAAAAAATTAAAATTAGCCAGTCTTGAAGGAAAGTGATTCATCAATCGGATAAAATTATGAGTTCGGAGCTGAGGGTTATTCTTCCTCGGTTTAACTCAGGCTGTTGAGCTGTTTCAATAGAGGGTTTTAATGGTGGATTAAGTGGGTTCAGGTGAAGAGTCGTCTCTGAGTAAATGTTTTTAGTACGCTAGTTAACTTCAAATAACACTTCCCATTACATTTATTTATTTATATTCCCAC
Organism: Drosophila lowei; assembly: GCA_008121275.1. Classification (NCBI taxonomy): domain Eukaryota; kingdom Metazoa; phylum Arthropoda; class Insecta; order Diptera; family Drosophilidae; genus Drosophila; species Drosophila lowei. The sequence continues at coordinate 5,095,297 of CM017778.1, forward strand.
ACTTTGCTACTTTAAAGCTTTATTCCGGGTCGTATTACCTGCTCTATACTAATCAATCACTAGTTTCTCAATTTGCGCGGGAACTTTTATGTATGTTCAGTGCTGTAAAAAAAACATTCTCGTATATATGTTATTTTATCAATTTCATCAATCTATTAAATTTTATTTTTAAAGGTATATTTAAGAAAAAACTGTATAGAAAATATCATAACCAGGTTTTTGAGTTTTCGCTCTCTCAAATCGTACTTCCATGCATCTTTTATTCCAATGGATTGCATTTAAATCCTTGTCTCTCATTCACTTTCAAACAATTTCTATTTGGCGCTCAAGTGTTGTGGGACTTGTTCTCTTTTTTGGAACGTGCTCTCTTTTATAGGTGGGATATCCTCTATTCGTCGAGGGATTGGTCATCGCAACATACAAGTACATACATACTTAATAAGAAGCCACTTTAAAACGTCTATTGTTTGGTCCTCAAAAAATTTGGTCAAAAGCTTGGATGTGTGCCTTGGGTCGTTATATTACTCAAATACCCAATGGAAAGTCTTGTTTCGGCCCATTCTTATAAGAAAAAAAATAATTATTTGTTTATATTTAGACTGTAGTTAAATGAAATGGATGTTTTATTGCCAAAAGCCAAGAATTTCCAAATTATTCACTTGATATTCAAAATTTACTGACACTGTAGCTATTATTTTGATCAGCCAAAATGTGATGTCAGCTCATAATTTCGCTGTAAGCTCTGGTTTTCGGCGGTTCCCCTGTTTCATTTTTTTGTCACGAAACTGCAATACATTGACAAATAAAACATACCAAACAAAATTTTGTTTTCAACACTTAAAGTACGATAAAACTAATTATTAATACAAAGCTTCAACGTGTACCTATTATTATGATCAAGTGTGTAATTATGCACTTTAATTACTGTACCTTGATCTGACATTTTGATTGGAACTGCAATTCCCAACCATTGAAAAGGTGAACCCACCGAAAAATGTAGGTGAAGTGCCAAGGTTGTCGACAAAAACATTCGGTGGAGCTATTTTAATAGCCGAAAGCTGGAGACATTCGGTATTATAATTAATTAATTAATTTTAATATGTACACCACATAAAACTACTCTCATAGAGATCGAACGTGCCTACGCTAACTAAAAGCTCATCGGAAAACCTCGCACAAAGCAGAATCACCAACAACTACCAACAACTATACCTATAGCAGTAACAAACACATTTAAGTGACAATCTAACGGAATCAAAACCAGCGGCGTCGAAATGGGGGACCCCCAGATCGAGGGCCTAGACTCTCTCCCCAAAATGAAATCCTTCTACAAACAGCTGGACCGAAATTCCCCAACATCTCGAGAACAGATCCCAACAAAGATCTCAACTTGGTATCACGCTTTCCCATAAAAAAAAAACATGTTGACTACATCTGTGGAGGTGAAGTCGAAATGTGCAAAAAAAAATAAGAAACGGAACAATTTTGATAAAGACGAAAAAAAACATATGTATGCACAAGCGAAAAAACTAATACACCTAAAATCTCAACGACAATACACAACTCTCTTAACTACTCAAAGGGCGTCGTATACTCAAACGATTTAAGAGGCATAGAAGAAGGCGAAATCCAAATAGAACTTGCGCACCAACAGGTCTCCGAAGTAAAGAAAATTCTGAAAAGAGAAAACGGATCTTTTAAGGAGACTGGCGTCTGCATAAAACATCCAACCTACTAACCCTACCGGAGTACATAATGATTAGATATCAAAGAGCCAAAGTCAAACAATATATACCACTTCCAATGAAATGCAACAATTGCTTCCAGATTGGACATCTCCAAAAATTTTGCAAAAACAAAAACTTTGCTTTCAAAGGACTTCCACATTGACACGACCACACTAGAGAAATGCAACAAAACCCAGCACTGCATTAACTGCAATAACGACCAGCACTCTTCGAACCCACATAACTCCATAAATAACGAGGGGGAACGTTGTGAGTTGCTACTGCGACCGCAACTCTACATTTATACCCGATACATAGTCAGTATGGCTACATTAAACGACAAAGAGTGCGTGCGAGAGAGACAGAAAATCAGTCAGAACGTGTCGACGGGCGCTGCGTAGCCACTGCAAATTGATTGGTTACTTTTGGCTATAATAATAATCCGATCGGATTCGGATTCGGCAAGATTCGGCAATCTGGTAGATATGGCCATTCTCTATGATTGTGCGTTTTTAATTTTCTCCTATCTTCAAAATTGTGGTTGCCACAGATTTTCGTTGTTTATGGCTGCGGAAGGGGGTGGGCCGAAATTTTGAAACACACTTGTAGCAGTGAGCTATCAACAGTGAGTTCTGCAGTGAAAAATTACAAATAGTTTTGTAACAGTGAGAGCTCTACAGTCAGGTCTAATAGTCTCTGAGATCTGTGGATGCTCCAGATTTTCGTCCTTTGCGGGGGCGGAAGGGGGTGAGGCGAAATTTTAATAACAACTCGTCAAGGTCCGATATTATAGGAATCTGGATAACAAATTTGGTTGCTCTAGCTCTTATAGTCTCTGAGATCTAGGCGCTAATGTTTTGCGCTATGCAAAGCCGGCTATGATACGTGTGTGTTAGAGAGAGACAGGGCGAGAAAAAATGAAATTGTTTTCTTCATTCTGGCTATAATAATGCTACGATCCCATTCAGATTCTGCAGTCTAGAAGATAAACTCATTCTCTATGATTCTGCGTTTTTAATTTTCTCGTATCTTTAAAATTGTGGATGCCACAGATTTTCGTCTTTTGTGGGGGCGGAAGTGGGCGAAGCGATATTTTGAAATACACTTGTAACAGTGACATATCACAGAAGTCTGGATACAAAATGTCGTTGCTCTAGCTCTTATAGTCTTTGAGCACTAGGCGCTAATAGGGACGGACGGACGGACGGACGGACGGACAGACAGACTTGGCTCAATCGACTCGGCTATTGATGCTGATCAAGAATATATATACTTTATGGGGTCGGAAACGCTTCCTTCTGGACGTTACACACATCCATTTTCACCACAAATCTAATATACCCCAATACTCATTTTGAGTATCGGGTATAAAAAATGCCCTATCTTTATCACTCAATACGAACTCCAAGCAATTAAGACCACATACAAATGCGACAACAAAACAGCGCTCTCAATACTATACGGACACGGAACACAGACACACACCAAAACCACACAGGCCTCTACGCAATCACAACAACAACACACAGCATCACAACAACAACACACAGTATCACAGCAACAACACACAGCACCACAAAAACAACAACACCCCCAGCAAGCACCCAAATCCAATCGCCAAACTGTATCGTACTCTGATATTGACTCAGAAATAGACAGTAAGATAAACACCCTAACGAATTCCCATAAAAACATAGACACAACCTCTAACAATGTAAAAATTCTACCACTAACTACCTCTAAGCGCAGATTAGCAGCAATTAAGGCTGCGGACAAATTAAAAAGCTCAAGCAGAAAAAAAACAAGACAGAAAAACCCCAATACTGACGCCTTGAGTAGAAACAACTGCTCAATGGAAATAGAATCCGACTAAAACTAACAGATCAAGTAAAAACATTCAAAATAATCAGAACTCCGAGATAAAAACTTTCAAAAATGACTCTGACAATAATCCAATGGAACCTTCGAGGCTACATAAACAACTACAATGAATTACAAATTAATATTAAACAATACCAACCTCATATAATTGCATCACAAGAAACACATTTATTTTATATCCACAATATACCCATCCCCATCCACTTCTTACTTTACGCTAAAAACTACTCACCCAATTTTGGGGGTGAAGCAATCATCATACACAACTCAATCCAATCAAATGAAATACATTTACAAACTGACTTCGATGCAACTGCTATTGAAGTTGAATCGAAGAAAAAATTCAAAACAATTTCTGCATACATATCGCCAAGCCAAAATTGTAACGAAAGTAACCTACACAATGTTCTCAGCCATAACTCAAGCTCACTTATTTTTGGGGATTTTAATAGGATTTTAATAGTTGGAGCAAACTTTGGGGCTCACCAAAAAAATACGCAAGAGGCAATACAGTAACCAAATTCCTAAATAACACCAGCTTTATACTCTTAAACGATAAATCCCCCACACAATTTACCCCACACAATACATACACACATATTGAACTATCATTTTGCTCTCCAGACTTATTCCAATACGCTAACTGGAAAATTATCGACGACCTTCACTATTTCCCTATACTCATTACACTCTCTAACAATAACAAGCAGAATAAAACGCAAGGCAACCCAATCTTCAAAATAAACTCAGCCAACTGGGATGCATTTAAGGAAAAAACTGACTACTTTAATACAAAAAAACTCGCCCTCAAACAATATCAATAAAGAATCATCATGTCTAAATAAAATTCTACTACAAAGCGCCCATCTTACCATCCCACAAACATCAATTAAAAACCATTCCAAAAACGTTTCCTGGTGGAACAGTGGACTGCAAACTCCCAACAACGAAAGAAAACAAGCATGAAACAAACTAAAAAAACATATTAAACTACAAACATCATTAGCTTTCGAAAAGCAGCGGCAAAATTTAAAAAAGAAATTAAATCAGCCAAAAATAAATCACTTTCCCCTTTTACTTCAGAAATCCAACCACAAACAAAGACAAGTCAAACCTGGTCAAATATAAGACGCTTTTGTGGACTCAATAATATGAAAAACATTCATACAATTATCCACCCGACCACTTTACAGCCAACTTCAGATAACCCCTCCATTGCCAATTTCTCACCCATGTTCACTAACAACAAATATTCAACTTCAACATATCAAAACTCTCCCCCATCACAATCTGCTCAGACAATAGAATCAGATATCACTTAAATAGAACTTTCCTCCGCACTCTCAAGCTTAAAGAGTCATACACCAGGTATTGATCGAATCTCCTACCCAATGATTTCAAATACATCCCCAGCAGTTAAAGATAGAATTTTAAAACACTACAATCAGATACTTAATAACTATATACCCCAAACATACAAAATAGGTCTTGTCATACCAATAGCTAAACCCGGTTGCATCAAAACGAAATTTCACATTCACAGCCTATGCAGATGATTTTCATATTATCGTCAAATTTAAAAAAAACCAAACCCAAGAAAATTTAAATCTCGACAACTTATTCCAAAAAATTGACGAATGGTGTTCGTTTTCAGGCTCATCCTTATCATTTGATAAATGCAAACACTTACATATGTATATGCCGTAAACATAATTGTAAATGCACAATAACAACGAGAAACCTAAACATACCGATTGTAGGCCACTTAATAATATTAGGACTCACATTCGATTCAAAATATAGATGGACTTGACTCATAGAAGATCTAGCTAACTCTCTCTCAAACAAAATCAACATAATAAAATGTCTCCCCAGTAACAAGTTCAACTGCAATACGCATACACTAATATCAATCACAAAAGCAATAAGAGTTTCTAAAATTGACTACGGACTAGTATTTTACGGCAATTCCTCAATAACGTGGCTTAAAAAAATTCAAACCATCCTAAACTGTGCAGTAAGGATAGCTTTGAAAGCATTTAGGACAACCCCGATTACAAATCTTTTAATGGAAGCTAACATAAACACAGTTGCAGATCGACGTGACTTTCTACAAGCCAAACTAATAAAAAATACCTTTCTTTTCCAAACAACTCACCACTTCACAAAATCTCAAAATCCCTCCAAAACAGAATCCACTTCAACAACAAAATACCATCAGAAATAACTTACTCACTACAACATTGTAAAAAACAAAACATAAGCCTTTTCATAGAACCCGAGATAAAAACTAAGCTACCTTTCTGGAAATTCCAACCAAATACCATAAATTCCGAACTTGACAAACTAGACTCTATATACCAACAACACTTTCTTATCATCAAAAACCAATCACACCTTTCTGTTTACGGATGGATCAAAAACCATAAATACCACATCATTTGCAATCACAACATAAAGAAACACTTTAAAAGTGTGCTTACTACAACATTTTTCTTCAATTTACTCTGCCGAAATCATAGCCATGTACCAGGCAATTCAAATTGTTAAATCCACGCGCGGTAAATACATGATATGTTCAGACTCTCTATCTTCTCTTCAAGCCATAGGCAACCCCGATAACTTCAACTGTTATGAATCTAAAATTAGATCTCTTCTAATGCAACTATATCCAAAAATAAAACTACTCTGGATCCCAGGTCATAAAAATATAAAAGGCAATGAACTAGCAGACCAAAAAGCGAAATCAGCTTCAATAATAAACACCTCAAGACAAACATGCTTAAGGACAAACTTATAGAACTTGAGCAAACATCGAACTGGTATCAATATATCAATCCCAACAAAATAACAGCCGACCACATCAAGGATAAAACAAACAAAAATAATTAGACTAAGACTAGGACATACAAGAAAAACTCACCAATATTACCTAGATCCTACTAAAATAAATACTTCTACGCATTACCAGAACAACTTTCCAGTAACTTTAGAACATTTACTTAAAGACTGCCCATCCTCACAACTCGAAGACATACGTTTCAAAATCTTCTCTAAGAATAATCCGCTCACATTTCGTTCTAACCCAACTAAAACTGAAATCGACCGAATCATAAATTATCTATTATAAAAATGTATATCCATTAATCTAATTCTTATATAAAACCCATGTAATATATCTCATATATAATAAATATAATAAGCATAATGTAATATAATATAATAATAACATAGCCGAAAGTCATAGTAACCAGTGCTTTCATTAAATAATCTAGGTTAATAGTTTTAACTCTAACCTCGTTGTATATAAATAGATAAGAAAAAAAAATCGTTTTCCACAGGTTCAAATATATCGTACATTAACGAAAACGGTTTTGGTAACTGAAACGGAAACGACGGGATTTTTCTTTTCGACCAATGAAAATCGTCAAAAAAATGTTCGTCTAAACGATGACAAAAATATATTTCAAAACATATTGCTGAAGTAACATTTCTTAGGAAACCACTTACGTTTTCTTACGTTTTATTTTGCTGGCAACATTCAATTTGTATAGGCCAGACTCATGGGCCAAGAGAACGAGCAGCTCTGTCCCTCAACATGCATACCCTGGGGAAATGGATATTATAGAATGAAGGAAATGTTTGTTATCTGGTCTCCAATATATGGAGGAGACAAAATAAGCTAAAAGAAATCTGAAATAAGCTAGATTTCAAGCTATAAGCATTTCAATTATCTTTCAAGCTATTTTATTTTGATTTTAAAATAAGCCAAATCTAGCTTAAAATAAGCTAAAATGGCAACAGTGATACGGACCTCATTCCAAAACTTAGCCCACTGATTGCTGACTGCTATGGCACCCGATTAACATTGTATGTTTACTAAACGGCCGTGTACGTTTGTATGGGTCGACTGGTGCAGAGCTCCCACAGGTAGACAAGCGAATCCATGCCCGAAGATAGCAAATACTGGAATGGAATGAAATGGAGAATAGCGCTTGAATAAGAAGGAATGGTGTCCCAGGGTCATGGCCAACACTGACCTTGCCGTTTCGTGTGAATAGCAGGGAGCAAATGGCCGCCCCGCCATGGGCCTCGGCAATGGTGTTGATGCAACGGCCACTGATGCCATCCCAGACCTTGATGTCGCCATCATAGCTGCCCGTCGCATATAGTTTGGCTGTGGGCGAATACTTCACACACGTGACCCCGGCCCTGACGAAACACTGCGTGGTGTGCACATCGTACACACGCAGAACATTGTGCTCCGTGCCGATGGCTATGTAGTCGCCAGTGGGATGAAACGAGAGACACAACACCGGCTCACAGTCGGTAAAGACTTTGTGGGCCTTCTTTACCGATGGCTTGGCGATGTCGAACAGTTTGACAGTGCCATCACGCGATGCCGATGCCAGGATGTGCTCCTTGGGATGAAACTCCAGATAGGACACCTCATCGGTGTGGTCATACAGGGTGCGTATAACCGGATGACCCTGCTGCTCGCGACCCGGCTCACATTCGTCTGGCGCAGACTTGGCCAGCATACGCTCCACATACAAAATCTTGATGCTGGCATCCCACTGCCGGTGGCCACCACAGAGCCGTCGTAACTGAAGGCGCCAGCACGGCAAGCCTGCTTGTGGGACGTCACGTAGGCCGTTTCATAGGAGTGCGGCTCCGGAGCCAGGGCGGATGCTTCGGGCTCAAACTCGAGATCTATGCCAGGCAGGACGTCGTCGGAATTGAGTTTCTCCTTGTCGGAGAAACTTCTCCAAGCCATCGTACATCAGCTGGCTGCAATATGGAATATAGGATAATTGGGCGTTCTGGTCTGCAAACCCACAAGCTTACCTTATCATCAGTCGGTACAGTATTTCCCGGTTCTTAACCAGAGGCCGTCAGCCGTCGGGTGCTACAGGGGGATAAACGGATGTCGGGTCGGCTCGTCACAACTGTGGACTCGGAACGGGGCACAGGCGTCTCGGGTTCATGGCTTGCCCTGGATCCAAGGCGACTGTGCTTCGCGCCATAGGATACAGGTGGGCACGAGCGAACCGGCACCCGCCGTAACTGTACACACCGGCGGAAGTGCGACTATACTCCCCCCGTGAGGTCGGCTGGAAACAGGTCCTGGTACGGTCATGTCTCTGCCAGGATGCTGGCTAATTGTAGTCGGGCGGAGAGAAGAAAACTCTCAGTTAAATAACCCCAATCCAAGGTGACACTGTCATATGCCGAGGGATGCATGGCCGAGGGGGTGATCGGTCGCTAATATGCGGACTCTGGATACCTGCCGACCTCCAGTTTTAATAAGGCTTCCCGGGGCACGCGGGCTATGCCCCGGGCGACTAACCCCTTCCCGCCTACTCGTGGGACCAAATATGCAAAATTCAAATATACAAATAAAAAACACCGCAAAGGAGCTCGGCACTCCTCCTAAAGTGCCGGAGGGAAAAGACTATCCCTCTACAAACGCATCTGGGAAACCAGTGCCCAAAACGACGGGGAAGGAGACTAAGTCGGTCCACCGTCTCGAGGCAGCAGGCGCTGCGAGGAGAGGACCGAAAAGCCAATCGGGCCAATCCACGTCGGGGGGCCCCAAGGGTGACCCGGTTACCGGGGTGGCGGCCATGCAGAGCGATATCGCGGCTGGCAGACCCCTTGGGACCGGGGACCCCTTGACATCCCCGGCAGGCGGCGCCTCTGCCTCGAAAGACAGGCCCAAGTTTCAAGACAAGAGACGTGCGGCCTTCATCCTGGGCAACGACGACCCGGTGTTCCTGGCGTCTGCCCAGGGAATTGAATCGCGGCGATGGGCCAAGACAGACCTGCCCGACTACCAGCCAGCCAAAGCTGGCAAGGCCACAGCCAAGGCCCCAAGCAAGCGGCAACGCTCGGCGGAGGACACCGCCCCACAAGGCCAAGAGGACGAAAATACTGAGCAACCGCTCGTTTGCCGAGGTGGCGAGAGGAAAAACCCTAATTGGAGTCTTAGATAGGGGCTCTAAAGATGGGCAGATTCCTCGGGACAAATGGCACCTCGTGGAAAACACGTAGCATCGCTGAAGGAGGTCTACCCAGGAGCCAAGCTGGAGGCCGTGAAGTGGGAGGACATCCCCAGCAAGCCGAGGGCCAGAGCGTGGGTCTCGGCGAAGCCTGCAGAGCCGGATAAGATTCTCCGGATTCTGCAGGGTCTGCAACCCCCACCTTCCCACAGCCGATTGGAAGGTGGCCAAGGTAGAGGAGAGCAACGGGCAGAGGCGCCAAATCATCCTCGTCCTGAACGAGGAGTCGGTTAGACTTCTCCACGACACGGAGGGCGCTGTGGACTACGGCTACAAGAAGGTAGTCGTAGTACCGTACAAGTCCGACTCCAAGGGCATGCAACCGACGGTCGAGCCAGACCTGGAGCCTCCGGAGATCCCTAGCATGGAGAACAAGCCTGTGTCGGTATCGGACGTGACATCAGTGGTGTCGGATGACATCCTAGATGGTTACGTGTCAGACGTGAGCGATCTTACTAGGGATCTCAAACACATCGGGGTCGGGGAGGAGCTGGACTCTTCGGAGAGCGACCACGACAAGACAATGGTGGAGGTGAACCTCAGGAATGTCTCTGATACTCCTGCAGATAAACCTCCACCACTGTAAGGCAGCATGCGCTGCTCTTTTGCTCCACCTAGCCAAGGGTGGAGCCGACATAGTCCTCATTCAGGAGCCCTGGATCCTCGGAAACAGGGTCTCTGGTCTGAGGACTCCTGACTATAAGCTATACGTAGCTGACACCGCAAGTAAAACCCGCACCTGCATTCTTGCAAAAAGAGATTTGCACTTATTTTTGCTCCCAAATTTCAGCAATGAAGACCAAACAGCAGTGAGCCTCGAAGGCCAGGGGTGCTCACTGAGAATCTGCTCCACGTACATGGGTCACGACCAACCAGACCCCCCTCCACAGGCGCTCAGGGCACTAATCACAGACTGCGAGGCCAAGGACACCGGCCTAATCGTAGGGTGCGACGCCAATGCACACCACTGCCAGTGGGGAAGCACTGACACCAACGAAAGGGGTGAGTACCTTTTCAACTATTTACTGACCACACAGATGGTCCTATTAAATAGGGGGAGTGATCCCACCTTCATTATTAAAAACCGCAAGGAGGTCCTGGACCTCACACTTGCCTCTCATGAGATACATGGGAACATCGTATCCTGGAGGGTCCTGGAAGAGCACTTCTTCTCGGACCACAGGTACGTGGAAACCGTATTCTCTTTTTCACTACCGAGAACAGCTCAATTCCGGAACCTTAGGCGGACAAACTGGGCTCGGTACTCAGACCACCTCTGTCGTGTTCTCCCTGAGACTCCACCTGAGGAGGAGATTTCCAGGGAAGCCACGACTCATCTTGTTAAACTATTTACCGACGCCTGCAATGAGGCGCTCGATAAATCCTGCCCCTCTGGCAAGAGCAGAGGCCGGAAGAAACCTGAATGGTGGAATCCGAAACTGAGGGAACTCCGGAAAGCCTCCCGGAGACTCTTCAACAAAGCTAAGGCTGAAAACATTGAGCAGAACTGGGCCGATTACAAGGCTAGTCTGTCAATTTACAATAAAGAACTGAGGAAAGCCAAACGCGCCTCATGGCGTAAGTTCTGTAACGACATTGGGAATAACTCAGAAGCCTCGCGATTGCGCAAAGTTCTCTCGAAGACTACACCCACTCTGGGCTACCTGAAGAATGCCGACCAATCATGGACAACGTCCAGCAATGAGTCGCTAAATCTTCTCCTTAACACCCACTTTCCCGGCTGCAATGAAAACAGACCACACTACATCGCGGCTCCTTCCGTTGCCTCAAGTGATATCATGAACCTGCTAAGCCAGGAGAACATTTCCTAGGCAATCAAAAGCTTCAAACCATACAAGTCTGCGGGACCAGATGGCATCATCCCTGCCCAACTGATTCACGCTGGACACAAAGCCACTAATTGGCTCAAAAGGATATACGAGGGAATCTTCTCCCATGGATATATCCCGGAGACCTGGCTTCATACCAAAGTCGTCTTCATTCCCAAGGCAGGCAAGCCCTCGCACACTGCCCCCAAAGATTTCAGACCCATAAGTCTATCGTCCTTCCTTCTGGCCTAGTCTAATCTCAGACTCCCAGCATGCCTATCGGAAAGGAAGATCCACCGAAACGGCCCTACACACGATCACATCGATCATAGAAGCGTCCCTCAACTGTAAGGAGTACACCCTAGTAGCCTTCCTCGACATAGAAGGCGCCTTTAATAACATCCTCCCGACCGCCATCACGGGTGCACTGACGGACCTGGACGGACGGTGAGCCTGATCGATCAGATGCTACAATGCAGGACGGTTGAGGCATCACTGGGGACGTCAACGTCCACCAGATTTGTCAGCAGAGGCACCCCGCAAGGCGGAGTCCTCTCGCCCCTCCTATGGAACGTGGCAGTGAACGAACTGCTGCGGGAGATAGAAGGGGGTGGCTGCCGCGTGGTGGCGTATGCGGACGATGTTGCTATAGCATTTCCGCAGACGCTGTGTGAGTGCCTGACAAGCACACTCATGAAGATGTCAAAATGGGCAGACAAATGCGGTCTAGGCGTCAACCCGTCTAAAACGGAACTGGTGCTCTTCACTAGGAAGTACAAAGTTCCGGCACTGATTCCCCCAAGACTATGTGGGGAAGCGCTAGTCTTCAGCAACAACGCCAAGTATCTTGGCCTAATCCTCGATAGAAAGCTCGACTGGAAATTGAGCATAGAGGATAGAGTAAAGAAGGCCACAGTGGCCCTCTATACTTGCAGGAAAGCCATCGGACTAAAATGGGGAATGACCCCCTATATAGTTCGGTGGCTTTACACCGCCATCATACGACCGATCATGCTCTATGGAGTGGTGGTATGGTGGCCAGCCTTGGAAAAAAGGACATGCCTCAATAAACTCAGCAGAGTTCAACGCATGGCAGAGCTATGCATAACTGGCGGGCTACGCACTACTCCAGGGGAAGCCCTGGATACTGTGCTGGACCTCCTCCCCGTAGATCTCATGGGAAAGAAGGTGGCAACACTTTCCGCACTCAGAATGAGAGAAGCCAGACTGTGGAAAGCGTCTGCGGTTGGGCACTCGGGAATCCTGATGAGACTCCCGCAATTACCAGAGAGGACAGATTACTGTATTCCTAGTGATCACCTCTCGACGCCCTTCCAGGTATCAATCCCACCTAGGGAGGACTGGGAGATGGGCGAACCAGGACCTGCAAATGCGGTTCACTTCTACACTGATGGCTCAAAGCTAGACGGCCGCGTGGGAGGTGGAGTCTACTGCAGCGAGCTGAACATCAGTCATTTCTTCAGGCTCCCGGATCACTGTAGTGTGTTCCAAGCGGAAGTTGAAGCCATCAAGGAGGCCATTTCTATCGTCTCCAAACTACTTCTAGACACGCACTTAGTGTGCGTCTTCTCGGACAGCCAAGCAGCTATTAAAGCTCTAGGCTCAATATCGTCGAACTCAGCGACTGTAAATGACTGCCGCAGGTCTCTGCACGAGATCGCAGAGCAGTTAGATCTCTTCCTTATATGGGTCCCAGGCCACAGGGACATCGAGGGGAACGACGCCGCCGTCGAGCTAGCAAGGCAGGGTACTACGATTCCTCTCCTATCGGAGAGGAAGCAGGTAGCGATGCCTCTGGCTACGTGCAGGCTCCTCACGCACGAATTGTTCGAGCAAAATGCCAATAGGAGATGGCAGCAAACCGTTTCCTGTAAAATCTCAAGATTGATAGAAGAAGCGCTCAGCCGAGCTGTATAGACTCAGCAGAGCACAGTGCTCTGCAGTTACTCGAGCCATTACGGGACACTGGCAGATCGGCATTCATGCCTCTAGACTGTCAATCCCTCATAACGACTTCTGCGGGAGTTGTTGCGACGAGGAAGAGGAGGAATCGGTCCCCCACTTCTTCTGCCACTGCCCGGCCCTTGGAAATCGTCGTCTTCGTATTCTCGGGGCCGCTTTCCTCACGGACATTTCGGACCTGTCCGAAATCAAACCGGGGACCTTGTCCTGATTCATCCAAGCCTCCGGATGGGACTGCCCTTAATTTGCAACAGCCTGTTCTCCACGGTTTTTAGGCATTGGGAAGGGGCACACGCCCATGCGGCATCACAACGGACCTTTTACAGGTCCAAGTGAGCTTGGGAGGGTTTCATCACTCCCCCAGGCTACCGCCTGAACCTAACCTAACCTAACCAGATTGTTGGGATCCAATATTTCATCGCGCATTGTGCTGGTTTGATTTTGTTATAAACAAAACGTAAAATCAGATTCCACCGCAGACTTCCGTCACCAGATGTCAGCTTTAGTTAGATTGTTTGTTGTTTAAATAAAAGAAGAGGGGAACAGCTGTTGACAGAGGTGCTGCGTTTTCATGAACTCGTCGTGTTTGGTGTGTATGTATGTATGAGTAAGTAAGTATGAGATTGCTTATAAAATAATATAAAATAAAACTTTTTTTAAACTTAACCCACTGATTGCCATTTCCCTTATTAAATTACTTATACCCACATACTTTTCTCGTAATTAGTAATTGTAGTGGTATTTGTATTTTGAATGCATGCTTAGTTCCCTTAGTAAGTTTAGTGCTAATTGGGGCCGGGTTATCTTTGCTCTGTACAAACGGATTATAAGTAGGTGGAACAAAAGAGGAAACAGAGAAAACTTACGCCCTCGATAGGTGGCTGTCCAAGTCATCATTCTGAGTGATTCCATAGTCGTCGACCAGAGCCTCATCTAAATAGTCATCAATGCCGACCGAGGCCTGCGACGAGTTAGCCGAACTGTCCTGGTTGTAGTAGAAATCCTGATCGGCATAGCGCACAGTCTGCAAAGAACAATGAGATTAGTTGCGACCACACGCTGATCCAAGGGTTTTCAACCAGAACTCACCTTCTGGCCTTGCTGCTGCTCCTCCAACTTCGCCTCATTGCGCTGCACTGCGCGACCAAGGCTGCCATTGCACATGCCGGTGGCTCTAACTGTGGCTGTTACCGTATCACAGAAGTTGTCCCCACTAGAGTCGTGGTCAGAGAGGGCGGAATGGCGCTCTGAATTCGATTTGCGTGCGCGTTTCGCCTCCTCGTCGATAATTGGAGCTGAAATTACAATAGTGTCAGCTACAATGTTCGTTGAATGTCTACCGTTCATCGTGGCTTACCTGAGCGCCTCTTGCTCCGGGCAAGGGCCGGAGAGAGCCCAGACATAGGCGGCGGCATGGGCTGTACCACCTTGGATACTGTCGCCGGTACTGATGCTGGCGGTGGTGTTGCCCGTGCCACTGCCTGCGGAACAAAGATTTCCTTGTGTATTTTGAAGCGATTTGGGATGATTGTCATGTCTTCCTGACGCTGCCGATCAATATGCTTGATGCTCTCCGCATTGGACACAAGGGCAGCCACCTTGGCGCACAACTTATTCTCTGGCTTCGGCTTTTGAGCCGCCACAGCACTCTCAGCAGCCTCTCTAGAGGAGACAGCAGCCGCTGTGACAGGATGCACAGCAGAAACATGGGCTATGGGATCAAAAAAGGCAGCAATGGAATTAAATTTAGGTGTAATATTCGACAGAAAGCGCACTCACCTTTCGACTCCTCGGGTCTGATCTGACTAACGCTAGCTGCAGATGCTATTGGAGCCTTCGGTATTATGGCCTTGTTGTTGCCGGTTTCGAAAAGCTTCATGCGCTCCTTCAGCGACAGCTCGCACGGATCCTTTTGGAAGCGGTGTCCTCCTTGCATCTGCCCTCCAGCGCCAGCTTTGTTTTCAAAGATGGCTGTACGCCCGGATGCTAAGCCAGACTTGACGCTTGCCCCAGAGACAGGAGCTATTTCCGTGAATACCGCCGCTGAAGCGGTGGGCTCGAAACTCTTGGCCACCTTGCTGACCGTCGTGGATTTTCCCGGAACTGGCGGCTTGGCAGTGTCAGTGGCAGTGGGTGCCGCCTCTCCCTGTTTGGCATAATCATAGGTATGTATGTCACCGACATGGAACTGCGCCTCCGTACGATGAATGGGAGAGGACTGTCGGCAGTATTGGAGGTGTACCACAATCTTGCCAACGGTTGATTGTTGGGCTGAACTGGATCATCCACAGCATCGCCAAGTGTCTCGCAAGATTTCCAGGAGCTGTTCGTACTGGCAGCTTGGCAGATCCTACTGGTGGCTTGGCAGTTGCAGTGGCAATGGTGGCATTGGCAGTGGTAGTGGCATTGGCTGTTGCAGTGGCAGTGTCTGTTGCAGTGGCAGTGGCTGTAACAGTGGCGGTGGATCATGCTAAAATAAAGCTTAAATATGTATATACAGGGCTTATTTAAATGTATACTTTACTTACCTTCCTATTGTTTGATTTTCATGCGTTTATGACTTCTACTATTTTTCTGCTTTTGCTCATTGCCGCGCGCAACCTTTGTGTGTGTGTGTGTATGAGTGTGAACGAGGTACTCAAAGAGAAACAGGGTATATTGAAGTAATGAAATATATGTAACAGCCTGAAGAAAGCGTTTATTCTTACATTAACACGACAAAAAATAATATAAATAGTTGATATTTTGACAAAAGGCCGCGAAAATGTCTTTGAGTTTTTCTCTCCCTCTATCTTTGTCCACACACTCAAACTATTTTTCCCCCTCTCTCACGAGTCAAAAAAAGCGCGAAAATCAGTTGATGTCGAGCTGTCGTCGTGAAACTTTTTGCGGATAAGTGCAATTATATTTTTGACAATCACAATGCCTAATATTATTAAATTATTTGAGAAATATATCTTAGAGCATGGACAGAAGGCGAGCCGCTTAAGAGGAATATTAAGATACATCGAGCGGGAGGACTACGCCGAGCGTCTAGAGCTTGGAGAAGTGAACCTCATGGGGAATTTAAAATACTATGAGAAAGAGCTGTTCTTCATATTTATAGATGAGCTATGGATTAAAATTGGGGTAAGAAAAATGTATTTTTCAATCATTATACACAAAATTAATGAATATTTCATAAAAATTTTATGCACTTGAGCAAGGTCAATGGAAGGTTCTGTCCGTCGCTGCCCAACGCGTGGACGGAACAAATTTTAAGCACCTATATCTTTTGGTGGTAAGTTAAATATTACGTATGTATGTATTTTATAAAGATATATATTTTATCCAGACATATATATATATATAATATTTATTTTCATAATTAGTTTTGGGTTTACGTGTGCTAGTGTGCTCCGTCCGTTATTATGTTGCATACATAAATACGTGCGTGTGAGAAGAAGAACAACGAGCACAGTGGGTGAAATGACCGGGACCGTAATCATTATAAGTTATATAATAAAAAACCCTTGGTAACGATTATATCTAAATTTTTGTAAACTTTTAATAGCACGGTTTTATTATATGTTCTTCCTTCTTGATCGTCGTATTCGAATGAATGTGTGTTGGCATATCGATACTTGTCGAGGACAAGTATCGATATATCGAGTACATTGATATTTCTTATAATACTATCGATGAGTAAATCTTAAACTAATATTCAAATCTTACAAACTAATATTCATATCTTACATTCCATAACCTGACTACAGATCGCCCACGATCTACACACTAAGGCATACAATTGGTTAAACATTTCTTATTCGGTATTGTCTTACTTAACATACTTTTTCATCGATTAACAACATGAGACTATGGTTTTATCCTTACACTCTACCCAGGGTTTAAGCCTTGCTGGTTCTAGTATACTTCGGAATGGCATTTGCGTCAACTGACAGTCCTCAATGTCGACAACCTCATAACGATCATTATCCAATACTCTATTGATCCTGTACGGTCCTCGATACTTTGGTGCGAACTTCTTATTGATCCCCGGTGTTGTGTCCACATGCCGGACTGCTACATAGTCACCAGGTTCATACTTTAATGGGGCTCTATGTTTATGGGCATACATCTTCTCATTTTTTTCTGCGACAACCGTATGTTCTCACTTGCTATTTCTCTTATAGTTTCCAACTCTCTAAGTTCTGACGCTAACTTCTCCTCTAGGTATTCGGTTAATTCATCTACAACGGGTCCTTTCTGGGGTATTCCAAATAACAATGTGCTAGGTGTCTTTTTCGTACTGCTGTTAACGGAGTTATTAATGGCGTGCTCTACCTTGCTCATCAACCTATACCAATCGGTTTGCTCAAGGGGGCTCTGACAGTTTTCCTAACATGGGAGTAAGAACACGATTCACCCGCTCTACTTGGCCATTCGCCTGCGGTGCACCTGTAGCTACCTTAATGTGCTCTATCCCTCTCTCCTGCAGAAAACTAGAGAACTCTAACGAGGTGAAACAGGTCCCACGATCTGATATTATCCTAGTAGGGCGACTATAGAAATCAAAATATTTACTTAAGGCATCCTTCGCTTCCCGCGTGCTGGTACTATTAACCGGGAACAATTTGACAAACTTAGTGAATGCATCTATTACCACAAGGAGGTGTTTTCGCTTAGATCTAATACTCGGCAACGGACCCAAATGATCAACATGTAGGGTATGAAAAGGAAACACGACTTTGGGATACTATGGAGCGTTCTGTTATGGATTGTTTTAGGCATCGAGTGTAGTATACACGGTAGACAGTTTCTGATGAACCTTGCCACTTTACTTCTCATTGACGGAAACCAGTAGGTCCTCAAAAAGGTCACTCACGCACTTCTCTGCGGCCAGATGTCCTAGTTTTCGTGTGACCGCCTTATCAACTGCTCTTCCATACACATTGGTACATAGAAACATAGTTTGTTTTCACAACTCCTCTTGTAAACAATACCATCTATCATTTCAAAATCTACTTCAATTCCATCCTCTAGCATTTTTCGAATCCTAACTACTTCCTTTGTCTCGCATCTGTTCTGTTTGCAATATCAAATCAACATCTTCTGGCGTTGCACCTACTACCCCAACTATCAATGATTTTAGTAATCTTTCCTCCTGAAACTCTAACTTGTCCCTCTCTACTGTATCCTCAACACATTTTTTCTCTTTATCTGAATTCCTACTACTAATGTACTTTTACTCCCCCAGCACATCGTTAACGCTTCCTCTACATTGGCTCAAATCTCTAATTTCAATCTTCGATCCATCCTCCTTCCCTATATTCACTATTCTCTATGTTATCTCTACAATCACTACCAAGGTTCTCTCTATCATCAGACTTCCACCTATTTCCCAATCTACTTCCTACTGCACTTGATTCTCCACACTCAATCGCAGGGTTCTGTACGGTACTACTACGCTCTCTACTGATATTTAATTCTCTACACTTAATCACAGGGTTCTCTACGGTACCTTTATGCTCACTACCAGGGTTGTCTCTACTTACACTATTCCTTGTATATTGCTTTGTACTCTCATCTTTTTCTAAATTAGACTTTACTAAACCGTATTTGACTCTATAACCATCCTCTAACATATTCGTCACTTGATCTTGTCTGCTCAGCGCATCAACGTGCGCCATACTGGCCCCAGGTCTGTGCATAATGGAGTAATCATAGTTCTCTAACTCTAGGGACCACCGTGCTATCTTAGGACTAATTGACTTTCTGGTTAACGTCTGTACTAACGAATTACAATCCGTGATTATTTTGAAGGACCTATGCTCCAAATATGCTCTAAAACGCCTCAATGCATAAATTATAGCCAATGTCTCTAGTTCGAAACTATGATAACGTGATTCTGTTTCTGTTGTTTTGCCGGAATAATAGGACACAGGGTGCATCTTCCCATCATCTTGTCTTTGCATCAGTATTGCGCCATAACCGTATGAACTTGCGTCTGTATGTAATTCCGTTTCTCTATTTGGGCTAAAAATGGCTAATACCGGAGGATTTGCCAACGCATTCTTAAGAGTTTCAAACGTCTTCACCTGTTCTCTATTCATGGGAAACGGACCACCTTCTTTTAACAACTGCACCAAGGGCTTAGCTGTCGTCGCAAATGACAACATGAAACGTCGAAAATACGAAAAGAATCCCAAGCATGAGTGCAGTGCTTTTACATTTTGAGGGACTGGGTATTTTTTCAAGGCCTCAATATGGGAATCACTAGGAACTATTCCGTTTTGATTAACTTTATACCCCAGGAAATCGATGTTTCGATTGACAAACCTACACTTTTTTAGATTTATCTCTAAATTTTGCTCGCTAAACCGAATGCATAGTCTTTTTAATATATCCATGTGTTCTTCAACTGTTTTAGTCGCTACTAATATATCATCCATGTACACTACAATGCTTTTGTTCCTAATAAAGTCTCTCAAGAGCTCCGAAATAAATCTCTGAAAAATAGCGGATCCATTTTTAACCCAAAGGGCATTCTCAAGTACTCATACTGTCCTTGCGGTGTCACAAACGATGTATACGGAACTGATTTTTCTTCTACGCCTATTTGATGATACCCACTTTTCAAATCTATAATGGAAAAACAGCACTTGTTTTCTAAAAACTCAAGACAGTCCTCAATGTGGGGGCAATGGGAAATTATCTTTAACAATTCGTTTGTTCAGACCACGGTAATCGACACACATTCGAAGTTCTCCTTTTTTTTTTTACTAGGACCAACGGGGAAGCATAAGGAGACTCACTATGACGGATTACTTTCTTTTCTAACAGATCATCTACTATTTCAGCTACTTTTCTCTCTCATGGTAGGATAAACGACGCGGAGTACAATGAAATGGTGTTGTTTCTGTTACACGAATCTGCATCTGATACTTTGGTGGTGCTTTAAAGTCAAATTCTTTGTGTAAATAGTATGTCTTAATAACTTCCCTACACTTTTCTGCAAGAGTGGGGCCAAATTCGAAACCTACGTTAATATGTTCCTCTTCATCAATCTCTACCGACGCACAAAAGTTACTGAATTCGTCGCCTTGATTCATATTCTCGATGGCCATTTTGTCATTCCTTGAGTTTTCTTGTGTCTGATTTTTAAATGGATTAGAACGTTTGATTAGCTCCGCTTCTTTCTGATTGATTACCATCTAACTTATCATATAGTCTTATGTTAATATTATTTTTACGTTCGGTGAATAAAGACGCGCAGGTTAAACTAATATCTTTTTGCTTTAATGAACTTAATGGTGTGTGTTGCTTCGCATTGATATTTTTCTTATGAACTAATTTTACTTCAATAACTTTAAGGGCATCGCGTCCCAACAATACCGGCAAAGGCAGCATGTTATCATCTACGATGTTTAATAAAACGATATATTTCTTTGTGCAAAATTCAATATGGCACTTAAATTTTCCCCATATGGAATTGGTTGTCCTCCTAGTCCATAGTATTTCCTAACTTCATTATAGGCTTCAACTATAGCCGACTTCGGTATCAAAGACTTATGAATAAAACTTACAGGGCTACCTGTATCAAATAGACTAAAAATACTGACGCCTCTTTGTTCACCAAACGGAAGTCATAAAGTGATTAACTGGACAGCCGCTAAATCGTCGTTGTTTTTTTTCCTGGTCGCTCCTCATCTTGAACTGCAGCTACCCTAGTGGCCATCTTTCGTTTCGGGCACTGCGAATATAGGTGGCTGGTACTCAACAGTTAAAACATGCCCCATCCGGTCTCTTTGGCTGACTGCATTCCTTCATAACGTGCCCAAATTGCCGACAGTTGTAGCAACGCATTGCGCCACCACCTTGCTGCTGCCCTACTGCCATACTCACATTTAGTTTTCCCTTTGTCATACCTTCGCTACGAATTTCTACGACGCCAGGAGCTCTTCTGACCTTATCATAGGTGACCATCTTGTCACGCAACTCGTTGAGTGTGCTGCAATATAGCATGGATGCTGCCATGCCCGTCTTGTCCTGCAATCCCTCTACGATGAATTTGACCACATCGCTCGTGGCCATGTCTGCTTGCGACGCTATGCTGCACATTGCGACGAAATATTGCAATGCGCTTTCATTATTTGCAATTTTCCGTGCCTCCAGTCGCTTTCCAATGTCCCACGCTGTCACTTTCTGCTCAAAGACGTTGAGCAATTCTGCTCGCATCAATTGCCAAGTCAGTGGCGCCACATGGTCGATGTACGCCTTCGCCGATCCGCCTAGCAGCCGCTTCGCTAATATCCAGCACTTGGACTCGGATACACCATGGAAATTCATAATGTCCTCAAAGTTACTTATCCAACTGTTTACAGCCTGGTCGTCATCTCCAGAAAATGGACGCATCAACGCCTCAATGTGTGTCAAGTCGATGCGATCTCTCGGCGTTTCCAACTCCATAGCCTCTTTCTCCGTTTTTAATATGCTTAATTTGAGATCAGCTAAGCGCTTGCGAGAAACGTACAATTGTTCCAACTGCTGCAAACGGCGCGATTCTTCTTCGTATTCATCTGATCGCATGGTCAATTTCGAACAAGCGTTGTCTTGTCGCGGCATGAATGCTTCTCGAGCCTTCTGCACATTTTCACCATATTCTTCTGGCGCCGCCTCTACTGCGTGTTGTGCACTACGGTTGTCTCTCTCTATCTCGCGCTCAACCGGGACTGCAAAATGTCTGCCTGCATAGTCTCGTCTGCGCTTGGCGCCGTATTTGATAGCTCATGCGTGTCTTCCATGATTTTTTCAAAATGTACGTAATTGGTGTATGTTGGCATGTGGCTAAGTTCGTTTTTTGGTTTTCGCTAAGTTACTTTTGTTTGCATAGTTCATCTGCATAGTTCATTTTTTTTTTTTTTTTGGGCAAACCCACACCTGATTTGTAAACTTTTAATAGCACGGTTTTATTATATGTTCTTCCTTCTTGATCGTCGTATTCGAATGAATGTGTGTTGGCATATCGATACTTGTCGAGGACAAGTATCGATATATCGAGTACATTGATATTTCTTATAATACTATCGATGAGTAAATCTTAAACTAATATTCAAATCTTACAAACTAATATTCATATCTTACATTTTATACATTTTTTTTTCACTGATAATCATTGTTTTTGATTATTTTGATAAAATTTATACTCATTATTCTTGATCAAAAAAAATAAAACTCAAAAATAATGATTATCTATGATTTTTATTTTTTTCAATCCACAATTTGTAAGATACAAGAAAATTAAAAACGCACAATCATAGAGAATGACCATATCTCCAGATTGCCGAATCTGGATCAGATCAGACCATTATTATAGCCAAAAGGAACAAATCAATTTTCAATGGCCTACGCAGCGACTAAATATCTACTAAATGTAGAGTCGCGGCCGTATCAGCAACTCAGAACGTTCCAACGTTTTAAATATTAATTTAAACCGCGGGACGTTTTGAGCCGCGGCAAAAGCTTGCTCTACTTTATACCCGCAACTCAGTCACTATATATGTATGTGAGCTTATGCTTTATAGAATATATTTATAAGTCGTTTGTGTAGAAATGCTATTTTTTTCTGTAAGCCTGATGTACGTTATGTTTGGTTTATTTTAATAATTTTTTAGGTACCAACAATTGTCGGACACAAACTTGGTACCGAGACAATCCACAGTGCTGTAGCGAAGGTTCTGAACAAGATTAAAGAAATAAGAAATGAAAAATATTTAATGGCAGTGGTGTCTGATGGGTGCTATCACCATACAGTATATAGATGTGCCAGTTCATACTACGAAAGCGTCACACACGGGTTTTGGTCAGGGCACCCCAGAGACTTCGGCTCTGGCGTTCGCGTACTGACGCGTCATCAGAGAGAGAACGCAGAGAGAACCTCTTTGCATGTGTTAGTACACACGCAATATGTTTCGACAAAAATA
The DNA here is from genome assembly GCA_008121275.1 of Drosophila lowei. Lineage (NCBI taxonomy): Eukaryota > Metazoa > Arthropoda > Insecta > Diptera > Drosophilidae > Drosophila > Drosophila lowei. The sequence continues at coordinate 5,118,741 of CM017778.1, forward strand.
TGTGATTGTATGGTTTTTCTTTTTCAGATTTTTTGCTTCCAGCATGTTTTAGTGTATGGGTGCACATGCATTCTCACGTACTTTGCGTGTGTGTGTTTAGTATTGCTGGCCGCTAGAACTGAAATTTGAGTTTGGTCCTTGTTTTGGGTCTTTTGATGAGCTGACCTACCGCCACAAAATAAATGAAGATTGGGCAGGGGGTGGGGGTATGGTACACTAGGGCGCGGGAAATAAAATAAAAGCTGTTATTTGTTTGATTTATACTACAAAATATAAAATATTACATTAATATAATTACACATTTATTTCCTTATTTTAAACAGGTTGATTATAAATTATAAAATTTATGTAAACGCCGTCGGTTCTCGACTTCTTTGTTTATTAAAACTAAAACAATGATGTATCTAAATATACGATTTAAGAAAAAATTTATATACATATACTAAAATAAATATGCATTCATATATATGGAATTGGTTTTACATATATTTCGAAGCAATTGTCAATCGCGCGCTTTCCGACGGGAATGTGCAAAGCTAAAATTTAGATGCCGGTCGCACCATGAATACTCTAATGGACAATACCCATACATTTTCTAATTCAATTATGAAATATCTTATGTACATACATATGTACATAATATATCAGTTTATTACATTCGTATATTGCATGAGGGTATTCAAAATTACAGTTGTCTTGATGTCTTGGTGGCAAGCTTCTTTATATGTTTTTCATATAAAAACAAAAAAAATCAAACAAATTTGATACCACAAAAGTATTCGTCTCTTCAGAAAAATACATCCTTTTTTAGTATTTTTTAGGGGCAATCGCATTTTTTTGGCGCTTGGGATTAATTGGGACATGGTTGAATCCATTTCGGGAAAACCCGAAAAAATAGTTCAGAAATCAGTTAAACAATAACAGGTGAATAGTTGCAACATGGATCTGAGGACTCTGAAGATGCTCTTCCTGAATCTGGAAATATTCCGAGAGCGAAGAAGGGATGTCAACAAGACCCTGAATCATGTGAGCCGGCCGTCCCAAAGACGGGAATTGAATAGAGGCAACATCAACCGATTTGGAGATCTGGAAGATTTCAAGCAGCCTTTTTATTTGATTATGGACGAGTTTCACTTCCCTCCAATTGGCAGAGATGACCAACACAGCGTTTGGAAGGCACTGGCAATTGCTTTCTGCCGGATTGATGGAACGCATTACCGCACCGTTCATATGACTGTGGCAACGCTGAAAGTCCAGCAGATAGGAAGCGTGGAGATCTATTGCGCCCTGAGGAAGGTACTGAAGGTACTGCAAGGGCGAAACATGGACCAGTACCTAATGGCCGTTGTCGCCGATGGATGCCTTGCCAATGAGGAAGCTATGTTCTACGCCGCCCACAGATATCCAGTCCTGTACGACATTATCCATTTAAGAAAGAGAATGTTGGAGCATTACGACCATTGGGATACTGCCTTGACGGACCTGTACTTTAATCGGACATATGGTGATGATTGGGAACTGTTTTTCCCAACCATTGACCAGGTGAACCCACCGGGAAATGTACGTGATGTGCATATTCAGGAGCTGGAGCAGATCCAGAAAGTTATCCGGCGAAAATTAGCCCTGGATGGTATACCATTCAGGCTGAGCGATTTTCAATAGCCGAAAGCTGGAGACATTCGGACAGTTGCTAAGGGGGACTATGCCGCAATTATTGGAGAATATTAACACGACACATCCGGATATTCTGTCGCGGCCGTTTCCTGCCATCATGCTATTCAGCAGGGTACTTGCCATGTTGGTCACTTTAACGGAGGCCAGGGACTAGTATTAAAATTGGTACTGATAAGTTAGTTTTAATATGTATTTGATATACACCACATATAATATATCCATATAAACTTAGTTTTTCATGTGTTGGGTTTAAAGATACCGCCAAACTACGAACCGGTTAAAACGGGACTACGCGATTTTTGCTTTCGGCCAATGAAAATCGTCAAAAATGAATTGCAAAACATGTTGCTGCAGCACAATCTAAATATTTTTGTAGCTAGACTTTTCTTCTTTTAGTGCACATACACATTCATTGGAATTTTGATTTTTGACTCGTCGGTATGGCATGAGTTCAGCCATTGCTATTGAAATCAGTTTGTCAAGGCGATCTTGTGCCGTGTGCTGCTGCACATTTGAAGCAATTTCTAGAATGTTCAAGCTTGTGTCTTTCCTCCTGTATATGCTGATTGCTGCGCATCTGCAAGGATCCCTGACAAGTGATTCGGTGAGTGGAAACTCTGAACGCCTGGACAGGGCGGAGGATGCGATTGACGAGCTGCAGGCGCAAGAGTCGGGAGGGAACTTTGTGAAAATAAATTCAAGGTTCTTCCACATTGAGCAGAATCGAAAAGTCAACTGGTATGCCGCATTGAATATTTGCCATGGGATGGGCGGCCATCTGGGGGATCCGGCGAACCAACAGGAACTGAATTCTATTAAGCAAAGACTGATCTGCGGCCGGCACTATTGGCTGGACCGATGATCCAAAAAAAAAGAAATATATGCATTAGGTCCGCAGTTCAGGGAGAACGACGGGTCAAAAAATTAAGATTTCTAGAAATGTGTATGTGCACTGAAGGAAGATAACCAAAATTCTAAGAAATACTAAAATTCGCAGTTCAGGGCTAACGACGGATCGAATTTAGTATTTCAACAAATATATATGGGCATTTCCGCGAAAAGGTCAACCAAGAGTCCCAAAAAAAAGTACCGAAGATCTTGAGAAACTTAAAGAATAAAAATCATTCTGAATTTAAGCTCAAACAAAAGCGGATCTTTATTTCAACCAATTCTAATATAAGCTACAACCACTAACCATACAGTATACACACTTTTTAAAGAAGCTTGTCACCAAGACATCAAGACAACTGTAATTTTGAATACCCTCATGCAATATACGAATGTAATAAACTGATATATTTATGTACATATGTATGTACATAAGATATTTCATAATTGAATTAGAAAATTTATGGGTATTGTCCATGAGAGTATTCAAGGTGCGACCGGCATCTAAATTTTTGTTTTGCAGATTCCCGTCGGAAAGCGCGCGATTGACAATTGCTTCGAAATATATGTAAAACCAATTCCATATATATGAATGCATATTTATTTTAGTATATGTATATAAATGTTTTCTTAAATCGTATATTTAGATACATCATTGTTTTAGTTTTAATAAACAAAGAAGTCGAGAACCGACGGCGTTTACATAATTTTTATAATTTATAATCAACCTGTTTAAAATAAGGAAATAAATGTGTAATTATATTAATGTAATATTTTATATTTTGTAGTATAAATCAAACAAATAACAGCTTTTATATTATTTCCCGCGCCCTAGTGTACCACACCCCCACCCCCTGCCCAATCTTCATTTATTTTGTGGCGGTAGGTCAGCTCATCAAAAGACCCAAAACAAGAACCAAACTCAAATTTCAGTTCTAGTGGCCAGCAATACTAAACACACACACGCAAAGTACGTGAGAATGCATGTGCACCCATACACTAAAACATGCTGGAGAAAAAACAGAACAAGACTTGAGAGAGTTCAAAAAATCTGAAAAAAGCATACAATCACATATTTTTGTCGAAACATATTGCGTGTGTACTAACACATGCAAAGATGTTCTCTCTGGGTTCTCTCTCATGATGACGCGTCGGTACTCTGGGGTACTGAACGCGCTAGCCAGTGTGTGACGCATTCGTGGTATGAACTGTCACATCTATATACTGTATGGTTAGTGATTATATGCACTGTTATATAAATATACCATAAATATTCTGATACGATATTCGATAGAACTGCGCGCCAAAGAGAAATTGTTTGAAAGTAAATGAGCTGACAAGGTGTGGAGCCCTACAAGGGCATTGTCCAGGCATTTTCTCCACAAAGTACAAAGCAAAACGTAAAAAGTTCAAGAAATTTTAAATTTTCTTATCGATTCATTTTTTTTCATTTGATCGATTTCAGCTGAGAAAAGTCAGCTGATAAAATATACCAAAAATATACCAGATTATAAGTCAAGAATTATATGGTATTATAAGTCAGTGGTCACACTGTAGACGCGCGTCTCATTGCCGCCATTTGAAAAAAACGAGAAAAAAAAGAGAAGCGACTCGAGAAAAACAGAAATTTGTTCAAATTTGTGTAGATTCTCATTTGTGCCAAATGGATGACATGTTGGATATAATGCAGCCGCTGTCGCGGATGCAGCTGGAACTGGAGGAAATCCGGAAGGTATTTTTTCGGCTGCAGTGGACATGGAACACGGCAATCAATATGGCGGCGCTCTTGTTTCTTTTTTGCAGGCTCACTTCAAAGAGCTGGAAGAGCTATTCTACGGCGTCAAGACCAAAGATTCCAAGGCTGCGGACAACGCCCCGGCCCAGAGCGAATCCTCCGCGGTGACGCCACAGCAGACCAAGAAGCGTCCCAAGCGGCTGACCGCTCTGACTGAGAACACAGATGATTCCCAAGGTGAGTTGTGCTGTGGGCCAAAAGAGACCAAGACTCACCTTGCACTCTCCCCAGATGCCCCCGACGTCACGGCAGAGTCCTCGGGCCGCCAAAGTGCGCGGTTGAGCAACTCCCAGCTCTTGGCCATTGCCGAGGTGGAGAACCTGAACAGCACAGCCTCGCTAATGCCGCCGCCACCGGCACCGACTCTAGCCGACACCACTATGAGCTCGGGCCGGCCGCAGCGGGCTGCCAAATTGAAAACGGAAAAGCTGCTCAAGGAGCCCTCTCTCATCCGAAAGATGCGTCGCCCCAGCGAAGAGGAATCGATCCGGGTGAAGGTGGAGAGCGAACAGCGCGTCTCGCAGGTCAACGGCAGGACGGACAACATAGCACCGGATCCCAAACCGTCAGTTGTGGAGGAGACACAGCTACAGGAGGCACCACCACCACTACCAGTAGACCCTATAAAGAAGCCAGCCGGAGTCCTCGCCTCCAAGAATGTGTGCGTCAAAGTCAAGCGGGAGAAGTTTACCGGCGAGATGCCGCCGCCCCTACCGCCCACAGATACCACAACCACAATTTTGGAGACGGATGCCACCAGGTCGGATGAGACTGCATTCAGCAATACTACAACAGCATCCGAGATGTCCAAGAAGGGGCGAAAGAAGAAGAAGGATGGCGCCTGCCATCGGCCCATCAAGGTGGAGCGATTTAGTGAAATTGATAAAAACTCGCCCGTCTCCTCGCGGACACGCAAAAACAGCACCGAGTCACGCAACCAGGAGCGCTCCATCTACAAGGACGCCCTCGAGGGGCCGCCCATCGAAGAACAGCAGCAGCAGGCTCCTGCTGCCGCCGCTATTAATGAGACCATGACCTTGTCCAACGCCACAATGGTGCTAGGTCCGGCTCCCACCGATGAAAGTCCCAACATTGCACCGGCCGACGCCACCTTCGAAGTTATTACCAGCAAGAAGGGGCCACCAAAGCCAGTGTCAGAGCCAAGGCGGGACAGTCTCCTGACCGAGGATGAGTCGCTGGACGACAGGGTACCAGTGGCGAAATTTCTCTCGAATGTGAAGAGTGGTCTGCCCGGCCGCACCCATGAGCTGTTTAAGTGAGTATGAGTAAATTCTGGAGAGTATTTGAATCGGAGCATCAATGCTTCCCTTTTGTCCTGCCCACAGTCCGCTCCTACAGAGTCCAGTGAAGATGCGCGTGGAGGCGTTCGAAAATGCGGCCATTGCCCAGAGCAACTTGCGCCCCCAGCGAGCCAAGGATACGGTAAGTGTGCAGTGCTCTCCCCTCGTTTGTTCGGCAATTGATGATTGATGATCCTTCTTCAGGGCACGAACAACACGCCCAAGATTGGCAAGTTGCAGCCACCGACTGTGGGGCGCTTTTATACGCCCACTCAGACCTCAAGTGCACTTCCGTGAGCTCGGCCCAGCCCAAGAAGGCCCCCATGAGTGCCTCGGAAGGCAACGACACTGCTGAAGAATGCCACCGGGACCAACCTGAAGTCCACCAGTTCTGCATCCACCAAGAGCCTGTTACGCGAGAACAGCGGCGAAGACTTCCGCAAGGGTTTGCACACCCTGGCCGAGGAGCGCAAGAAGCTGCGTGAGCAGAAGCATCAGCACGCCGCCCAGCAGCGAGAGGCAAAGGGCGGGAGCGAGCCGAACGCATGGCCAAGCAGACCGCGGAACGCGCCAAGAAACAGGAGGAACGAAAGAAGCTGGAGGAGCGCAAGCGGCTGGAGGTTGAGGAGCTGAATCGTAAGATGCGCCAGCAGGAGGAGGCCGAGGCCCTCAAGAAGGCCAAGATTCGGGATCTGGAGAATCAGAAGCTGGCACAGCTGACCGGGGCCAAGAAGAAGATGGTGCCACCGCCACCGAAGACAAAATACACATGGGACATGCTGCACGAGGATGACTCCACCGATGACGAGGGCAAGGTCACCCACAAGCGTCCGCCAGCACCCACCTGGAGTCGCAGTAAGTTGGCGTTTTCTTTAGCCAGTGCCTGATCTAATCTGAAATTTTGTGACCCATTTCCAGGCCATGTACGCGGCGAAGCGATTGCCATGCAGAGCCACTGCCCCACCGATGTCATCGACAGCTTCTTCTCGGTGGCCCCCACCACTCCGGACCTGAAACAGATTTTCCCCAACATCGATCCCAGCCAGCTGAAGCGCAACTCCAGCGTGCTCTGGTCCACGCCCCCACGCTACTCGGAGCTCCCAAAATACTAGTTATACATAAACATACGTATATAAAATAATCCCCTGTTTTTCTTAGTGTTTTTATAAATGAAGTTTAAATTAAATAAAGTTATTTGCGAAAAGTAAAGCAAGATACCGCTCGATACCACTTCCATTCCACTTGATTCCCTCTGACACTAATACCCAACTGCTTAAGAACTATTAAAGCCGCCGGCGTGCTCAATTAATGGTCTTGGGGCTTGCCGGGGGGCTTGATGTTTTGATGCCCCGAGGTGTTTCCATTAACAATGAAGGTGCTGTTGTTGCTTCTGCTGCTGCTGCTGTCGATTCGTGAAAAGTGTGGAAAGGCGCAGGTGAAAAAGAAAACAAGCAACACAGACACATTTTCACTGGTCATGGGGCATGGTTTTGTGGCATGATGAGCTGAGCAGCGGCAACAATCTTCGATTGTATGAGTCAGTCTGATTGCCTCCATCTGCCTTCATCTCGCGTTCGCAATTTTCCCGATTCCCGATTCCCCCCGACAGCCAAGATTTTAGTCGCGACCATTCTCGTTTTCAATTGCCTTAGCTGGAAGCTAAGTGAGTGAGCAATGAGTGAAGCTAAGTGAGTGAGTATCCCAACAAAATAACAGCCGACCACATCAAGGATAAAACAAACAAAAATAATTAGACTAAGACTAGGACATACAAGAAAAACTCACCAATATTACCTAGATCCTACTAAAATAAATACTTCTACGCATTACCAGAACAACTTTCCAGTAACTTTAGAACATTTACTTAAAGACTGCCCATCCTCACAACTCGAAGACATACGTTTCAAAATCTTCTCTAAGAATAATCCGCTCACATTTCGTTCTAACCCAACTAAAACTGAAATCGACCGAATCATAAATTATCTATTATAAAAATGTATATCCATTAATCTAATTCTTATATAAAACCCATGTAATATATCTCATATATAATAAATATAATAAGCATAATGTAATATAATATAATAATAACATAGCCGAAAGTCATAGTAACCAGTGCTTTCATTAAATAATTAACTCTAACCTCGTTGTATATAAATAGATAAGAAAAAAAAATCGTTTTCCACAGGTTCAAATATATCGTACATTAACGAAAACGGTTTTGGTAACTGAAACGGAAACGACCGGATCTTTCTTTTCGACCAATGAAAATCGTCAAAAAAATGTTCGTCTAAACGATGACAAAAATATATTTCAAAACATATTCCTGAAGTAACATTTCTTAGGAAACCACTTACGTTTTCTTACGTTTTATTTTGCTGGCAACATTCAATTTGTATAGGCCAGACTCATGGGCCAAGAGAACGAGCAGCTCTGTCCCTCAACATGCATACCCTGGGGAAATGGATATTATAGAATGAAGGAAATGTTTGTTATCTGGTCTCCAATATATGGAGGAGACAAAATAAGCTAAAAGAAATCTGAAATAAGCTAGATTTCAAGCTATAAGCATTTCAATTATCTTTCAAGCTATTTTATTTTGATTTTAAAATAAGCCAAATCTAGCTTAAAATAAGCTAAAATGGCAACAGTGATACGGACCTCATTCAAAACTTAGCCCACTGATTGCTGACTGCTATGGCACCCGATTAACATTGTATGTTTACTAAACGGCCGTGTACGTTTGTATGGGTCGACTGGTGCAGAGCTCCCACAGGTAGACAAGCGAATCCATGCCCGAAGATAGCAAATACTGGAATGGAATGAAATGGAGAATAGCGCTTGAATAAAAAGGAATGGTGTCCCAGGGTCATGGCCAACACTGACCTTGCCGTTTCGATGTGAATAGCAGGGGAGCAAATGGCCGCCCGCCATGGGCCTCGGCAATGGTGTTGATGCAACGGCCACTGATGCCATCCCAGACCTTGATGTCGCCATCATAGCTGCCCGTCGCATATAGTTTGGCTGTGGGCGAATGCTTCACACACGTGACCCCGGCCCTGACGAAACACTGCGTGGTGTGCACATCGTACACACGCAGAACATTGTGCTCCGTGCCGATGGCTATGTAGTCGCCAGTGGGATGAAACGAGAGACACAACACCGGCTCACAGTCGGTAAAGACTTTGTGGGCCTTCTTTACCGATGGCTTGGCGATGTCGAACAGTTTGACAGTGCCATCACGCGATGCCGATGCCAGGATGTGCTCCTTGGGATGAAACTCCAGATAGGACACCTCATCGGTGTGGTCATACAGGGTGCGTATAACCGGATGACCCTGCTGCTCGCGACCCGGCTCACATTCGTCTGGCGCAGACTTGGCCAGCATACGCTCCACATACAAAATCTTGATGCTGGCATCCACACTGCCGGTGGCCACCACAGAGCCGTCGTAACTGAAGGCGCCAGCACGGCAAGCCTGCTTGTGGGACGTCACGTAGGCCGTTTCATAGGAGTGCGGCTCCGGAGCCAGGGCGGATGCTTCGGGCTCAAACTCGAGATCTATGCCAGGCAGGACGTCGTCGGAATTGAGTTTCTCCTTGTCGGAGAAACTTCTCCAAGCCATCGTACATCAGCTGGCTGCAATATGGAATATAGGATAATTGGGCGTTCTGGTCTGCAAACCCACAAGCTTACCTTATCATCAGTCGGTACAGTATTTCCCGGTTCTTAACCAGAGGCCGTCAGCCGTCGGGTGCTACAGGGGGATAAACGGATGTCGGGTCGGCTCGTCACAACTGTGGACTCGGAACGGGGCACAGGCGTCTCGGGTTCATGGCTTGCCCTGGATCCAAGGCGACTGTGCTTCGCGCCATAGGATACAGGTGGGCACGAGCGAACCGGCACCCGCCGTAACTGTACACACCGGCGGAAGTGCGACTATACTCTCCCCGTGAGGTCGGCTGGAAACAGGTCCTGGTACGGTCATGTCTCTGCCAGGATGCTGGCTAATTGTAGTCGGGCGGAGAGAAGAAAACTCTCAGTGAAATAACCCCAATCCAAGGTGACACTGTCATATGCCGAGGGATGCATGGCCGAGGGGGTGATCGGTCGCTAATATGCGGACTCTGGATACCTGCCGACCTCCAGTTTAAATCAGGCTTCCCGGGGCAAGCGGGCTATGCCTCGGGTGACCATCCCCTTCCCGCCTACTCGTGGGAACTACTATGCCAAATACTCAATATATAAAAACAAACAAAACCGCAAAGGAGCTCGGTACTCCTCTTAAAGTACCGGAGGGACAAGCCAATCCCTCTGCCCAAGCGCCTGGGAAACCGGGTCCAAAGAAGACGGGGAAGGAGACTGAGTCGGTCCACCGTCTTCAGGCAGCAGCCGCAGCGAGGGGGGGCCCGAAAAGCCAATCGGGTCCTTCCAAGTCGGGGGGCCCCAAGGGTGACCCGGTTACCGGGGTGGCGGCCATGCAGAGCGATATCGCGGCTGGCAGACCCCTTGGGACCGGGGACCCCTTGACAACCCCGGCAGGCGGCGCCTCTGCCTCGAAAGACAGGCCCAAGTTTCAAGACAAGAGACGTGCGGCCTTCATCCTGGGCAACGACAACCCGGTGTTCCTGGCGTCTGCCCAGGGAATTGAATCGCGGCGATGGGCCAAGACAGACCTGCCCGACTACCAGCCAGCCAAAGCTGGCAAGGCCACAGCCAAGGCCCCAAGCAAGCGGCAACGCTCGGCGGAGGACACCGCCCCACAAGGCCAAGAGGACGAAAATACTGAGCAACCGCTCGTTTGCCGAGGTGGCGAGAGGAAAAACCCTAATTGGAGTCTTAGATAGGGGCTCTAAAGATGGGCAGATTCCTCGGGACAAATGGCACCTCGTGGAAAACGAGCTCCAAGACCGCTTTCTCCAGGAGTTGGAGGAAAATGGAGGACCACCGCCCAAGTGTGAGGACGCCGGGTGGCACCAAGGCAGAGTGAAAGCCATCGCCTGCCAAGATGCTCGCTCGGCGGCCCTCTACGCGAAGGCGGTAGCATCGCTGAAGGAGGTCTACCCAGGAGCCAAGCTGAAGGCCGTGAAGTGGGAGGACATCCCCAGCAAGCCGAGGGCCAGAGCGTGGGTCTCGGCGAAGCCTGCAGAGCCGGATAAGATTCTCCGGATTCTGCAGGTCTGCAACCCCCACCTTCCCACAGCCGATTGGAAGGTGGCCAAGGTAGAGGAGAGCAACGGGCAGAGGCGCCAAATCATCCTCGTCCTGAACGAGGAGTCGGTTAGACTTCTCCACGACACGGAGGGCGCTGTGGACTACGGCTACAAGAAGGTAGTCGTAGTACCGTACAAGTCCGACTCCAAGGGCATGCAACCGACGGTCGAGCCAGACCTGGAGCCTCCGGAGATCCCTAGCATGGAGAACAAGCCTGTGTCGGTATCGGACGTGACATCAGTGGTGTCGGATGACATCCTAGATGGTTACGTGTCAGACGTGAGCGATCTTACTAGGGATCTCAAACACATCGGGGTCGGGGAGGAGCTGGACTCTTCGGAGAGCGACCACGACAAGACAATGGTGGAGGTGAACCTCAGGAATGTCTCTGATACTCCTGCAGATAAACCTCCACCACAAAAGGCAGCATGCGCTGCTCTTTTGCTCCACCTAGCCAAGGGTGGAGCCGACATAGTCCTCATTCAGGAGCCCTGGATCCTCGGAAACAGGGTCTCTGGTCTGAGGACTCCTGACTATAAGCTATACGTAGCTGACACCGCAGGTAAAACCCGCACCTGCATTCTTGCAAAAGAGATTTGCACTTATTTTTGCTCCCAAATTTCAGCAATGAAGACCAAACAGCAGTGAGCCTCGAAGGCCAGGGGTGCTCACTGAGAATCTGCTCCACGTACATGGGTCACGACCAACCAGACCCCCTCCACAGGCGCTCAGGGCGCTAATCACAGACTGCGAGGCCAAGGACACCGGCCTAATCGTAGGGTGCGACGCCAATGCACACCACTGCCAGTGGGGAAGCACTGACACCAACGAAAGGGGTGAGTACCTTTTCAACTATTTACTGACCACACAGATGGTCCTATTAAATAGGGGGAGTGATCCCACCTTCATTATTAAAAACCGCAAGGAGGTCCTGGACCTCACACTTGCCTCTCATGAGATACATGGGAACATTGTATCCTGGAGGGTCCTGGAAGAGCACTTCTTCTCGGACCACAGGTACGTGGAAACCGTATTCTCTTTTTCACTACCGAGAACAGCTCAATTCCGGAACCTTAGGCGGACAAACTGGGCTCGGTACTCAGACCACCTCTGTCGTGTTCTCCTGAGACTCCACCTGAGGAGGAGATTTCCAGGGGAAGCCACGACTCATCTTGTTAAACTATTTACCGACGCCTGCAATGAGGCGCTCGATAAATCCTGCCCCTCTGGCAAGAGCAGAGGCCGGAAGAAACCTGAATGGTGGAATCCGAAACTGAGGGAACTCCGGAAAGCCTCCCGGAGACTCTTCAACAAAGCTAAGGCTGAAAACATTGAGCAGAACTGGGCCGATTACAAGGCCAGTCTGTCAATTTACAATAAAGAACTGAGGAAAGCCAAACGCGCTTCATGGCGTAAGTTCTGTAACGACATTGGGAATAACTCAGAAGCCTCGCGATTGCGCAAAGTTCTCTCGAAGACTACACCCACTCTGGGCTACCTGAAGAATGCCGACCAATCATGGACAACGTCCAGCAATGAGTCGCTAAATCTTCTCCTTAACACCCACTTTCCCGGCTGCAATGAAAACAGACCACACTACATCGCGGCTCCTTCCGTTGCCTCAAGTGATATCATGAACCTGCTATGCCAGGAGAACATTTCCTGGGCAATCAAAAGCTTCAAACCATACAAGTCTGCGGGACCAGATGGCATCATCCCTGCCCAACTGATTCACGCTGGACACAAAGCCACTAATTGGCTCAAAGGATATACGAGGGAATCTTCTCCCATGGATATATCCCGGAGACCTGGCTTCATACCAAAGTCGTCTTCATTCCCAAGGCAGGCAAGCCCTCGCACACTGCCCCCAAAGATTTCAGACCCATAAGTCTATCGTCCTTCCTTCTGACCTTCCGCCTAGTCTAATCTCAGACTCCCAGCATGCCTATCGGAAAGGAAGATCCACCGAAACGGCCCTACACACGATCACATCGATCATAGAAGCGTCCCTCAACTGTAAGGAGTACACCCTAGTAGCCTTCCTCGACATAGAAGGCGCCTTTAATAACATCCTCCCGACCGCCATCACGGGTGCACTGACGGACCTGGACGGACGGTGAGCCTGATCGATCAGATGCTACAATGCAGGACGGTTGAGGCATCACTGGGGACGTCAACGTCCACCAGATTTGTCAGCAGAGGCAGCCCGCAAGGCCACAGTGGCCCTCTATACTTGCAGGAAAGCCATCGGACTAAAATGGGGAATGACCCCCTATATAGTTCGGTGGCTTTACACCGCCATCATACGACCGATCATGCTCTATGGAGTGGTGGTATGGTGGCCAGCCTTGGAAAAAAGGACATGCCTCAATAAACTCAGCAGAGTTCAACGCATGGCAGAGCTATGCATAACTGGCGGGCTACGCACTACCCAGGGGAAGCCCTGGATACTGTGCTGGACCTCCTCCCCGTAGATCTCATGGGAAAGAAGGTGGCAACACACTTTCCGCACTCAGAATGAGAGAAGCCAGACTGTGGAAAGCGTCTGCGGTTGGGCACTCAGGAATCTGATGAGACTCCCGCAATTACCAGAGAGGACAGATTACTGTATTCCTAGTGATCACCTCTCGACGCCCTTCCAGGTATCAATCCCACCTAGGGAGGACTGGGAGATGGGCGAACCAGGACCTTCTTCAGGTTCACTTCTACACTGATGGCTCAAAGCTAGACGGCCGCGTGGGAGGTGGAGTCTACTGCAGCGAGCTGAACATCAGTCATTTCTTCAGGCTCCCGGATCACTGTAGTGTGTTCCAAGCGGAAGTTGAAGCCATCAAGGAGGCCATTTCTATCGACTCCAAACTACTTCTAGACACGCACTTAGTGTGCGTCTTCTCGACAGCCAAGCAGCTATTAAAGCTCTAGGCTCAATATCGTCGAACTCAGCGACTGTAAATGACTGCCGCAGGTCTCTGCACGAGATCGCAGAGCAGTTAGATCTCTTCCTTATATGGGTCCCAGGCCACAGGGACATCGAGGGGAACGACGCCGCCGTCGAGCTAGCAAGGCAGGGTACTACGATTCCTCTCCTATCGGAGAGGAAGCAGGTAGCGATGCCTCTGGCTACGTGCAGGCTCCTCACGCACGAATTGTTCGAGCAAAATGCCAATAGGAGATGGCAGCAAACCGTTTCCTGTAAAATCTCAAGATTGATAGAAGAAGCGCTCAGCCGAGCTGTATAGACTCAGCAGAGCACAGTGCTCTGCAGTTACTCGAGCCATTACGGGACACTGGCAGATCGGCATTCATGCCTCTAGACTGTCAATCCCTCATAACGACTTCTGCGGGAGTTGTTGCGACGAGGAAGAGGAGGAATCGGTCCCCACTTCTTCTGCCACTGCCCGGCCCTTGGAAATCGTCGTCTTCGTATTCTCGGGGCCGCTTTCCTCACGGACATTTCGGACCTGTCCGAAATCAAACCGGGGACCTTGTCCTGATTCATCCAAGCCTCCGGATGGGACTGCCCTTAATTTGCAACAGCCTGTTCTCCACGGTTTTTAGGCATTGGGAAGGGGCACACGCCCATGCGGCATCACAACGGACCTTTTACAGGTCCAAGTGAGCTTGGGAGGGTTTCATCACTCCCCCAGGCTACCGCCTGAACCTAACCTAACCTAACCAGATTGTTGGGATCAATATTTCATCGCGCATTGTGCTGGTTTGGTTTTGTTATAAACAAAACGTAAAATCAGATTCCACCGCAGACTTCCGTCACCAGATGTCAGCTTTAGTTAGATTGTTTGTTGTTTAAATAAAAGAAGAGGGGAACAGCTGTTGACAGAGGTGCTGCGTTTTCATGAACTCGTCGTGTTTGGTGTGTATGTATGTATGAGTAAGTAAGTATGAGATTGCTTATAAAATAATATAAAATAAAACTTTTTTAAACTTAACCCACTGATTGCCATTTCCTTATTAAATTACTTATACCCACATACTTTTCTCGTAATTAGTAATTGAAGTGGTATTTGTATTTTGAATGCATGCTTAGTTCCCTTAGTAAGTTTAGTGCTAATTGGGGCCGGGTTATCTTTGCTCTGTACAAACGGATTATAAGTAGGTGGAACAAAGAGGAAACAGAGAAAACTTACGCCCTCGATAGGTGGCTGTCCAAGTCATCATTCTGAGTGATTCCATAGTCGTCGACCAGAGCCTCATCTAAATAGTCATCAATGCCGACCGAGGCCTGCGACGAGTTAGCCGAACTGTCCTGGTTGTAGTAGAAATCCTGATCGGCATAGCGCACAGTCTGCAAAGAACAATGAGATTAGTTGCGACCACACGCTGATCCAAGGGTTTTCAACCAGAACTCACCTTCTGGCCTTGCTGCTGCTCATCAACTTCGCCTCATTGCGCTGCACTGCGCGACCAAGGCTGCCATTGCACATGCCGGTGGCTCTAACTGTGGCTGTTACCGTAGCACAGAAGTTGTCCCCACTAGAGTCGTGGTCAGAGAGGGCGGAATGGCGCTCTGAATTCGATTTGCGTGCGCGTTTCGCCTCCTCGTCGATAATTGGGCTGAAATTACAATAGTGTCAGCTACAATGTTCGTTGAATGTCTACCGTTCATCGTGGCTTACCTGAGCGCCTCTTGCTCCGGGCAAGGGCCGAGAGAGCCCAGACATAGGCGGCGGCATGGGCTGTACCACCTTGGATACTGTCGCCGGTACTGATGCTGGCGGTGGTGTTGCCCGTGCCACTGCCTGCGGAACAAAGATTTCCTTGTGTATTTTGGAAGCGATTTGGGATGATTGTCATGTCTTCCTGACGCTGCCGATCAATATGCTTGATGCTCTCCGCATTGGACACAAGGGCAGCCACCTTGGCGCACAACTTATTCTCTGGCTTCGGCTTTGAGCCGCCACAGCACTCTCAGCAGCCTCTCTAGAGGAGACAGCAGCCGCTGTGACAGGATGCACAGCAGAAACATGGGCTATGGGATCAAAAAGGCAGCAATGGAATTAAATTTAGGTGTAATATTCGACAGAAAGCGCACTCACCTTTCGACTCCTCGGGTCTGATCTGACTAACGCTAGCTGCAGATGCTATTGGAGCCTTCGGTATTATGGCCTTGTTGTTGCCGGTTTCGAAAAGCTTCATGCGCTCCTTCAGCGACAGCTCGCACGGATCCTTTTGGAAGCGGTGTCCTCCTTGCATCTGCCCTCCAGCGCCAGTTTTGTTTTCAAAGATGGCTGTACGCCCGGATGCTAAGCCAGACTTGACGCTTGCCCCAGAGACAGGAGCTATTTCCGTGAATACCGCCGCTGAAGCGGTGGGCTCGAAACTCTTGGCCACCTTGCTGACCGTCGTGGATTTTCCCGGAACTGGCGGCTTGGCAGTGTCAGTGGCAGTGGGTGCCGCCTCTCCCTGTTTGGCATAATCATAGGTATGTATGTCACCGGCATGGAACTACGCCTCCGTACGATGAATAGGAGAGGACAGAATTGCAGTATTGGAGGTGTTCCACAATCTTGCCAACGGTTGATTGTTGGGCTGAACTGGATCATCCACAGCATCGCCAAGTGTCTCGCAAGATTTCCAGGAGCTGTTCGTACTGGCAGCTTGGCAGATCCTACTGGTGGCTTGGCAGTTGCAGTGGCAATGGTGGCATTGGCAGTGGTAGTGGCATTGGCAGTTGCAGTGGCAGTGTCTGTTGCAGTGGCAGTGGCTGTAACAGTGGCAGTGGCTGTTGCAGCAGTGGCGGTGGATCATGCTAAAATAAAGCTTAAATATGTATATACAGGGCTTATTTAAATGTATACTTTACTTACCTTCCTATTGTTTGATTTTCATGCGTTTATGACTTCTACTATTTTTCTGCTTTTGCTCATTGCCGCGCGCAACCTTTGTGTGTGTGTGTGTATGAGTGTGAACGAGGTACTCAAAGAGAAACAGGGTATATTGAAGTAATGAAAATATATGTAACAGCCTGAAGAAAGCGTTTATTCCTACATTAACACGACAAAAAATAATATAAATAGTTGATATTTTGACAAAAGGCCGCGAAAATGTCTTTGAGTTTTTCTCTCCCTCTATCTTTGTCCACACACTCAAACTATTTTTCCCCCTCTCTCACGAGTCAAAAAAAGCGCGAAAATCAGTTGATGTCGAGCTGTCGTCGTGAAACTTTTTGCGGATAAGTGCAATTATATTTTTGACAATCACAATGCCTAATATTATTAAATTATTTGAGAAATATATCTTAGAGCATGGACAGAAGGCGAGCCGCTTAAGAGGAATATTAAGATACATCGAGCGGGAGGACTACGCCGAGCGTCTAGAGCTTGGAGAAGTGAACCTCATGGGGAATTTAAAATACTATGAGAAAGAGCTGTTCTTCATATTTATAGATGAGCTATGGATTAAAATTGGGGTAAGAAAAATGTATTTTTCAATCATTATACACAAAATTAATGAATATTTCATAAACATTTTAGGCACTTGAGCAAGGTCAATGGAAGGTTCTGTCCGTCGCTGCCCAACGCGTGGACGGAACAAATTTTAACACCTATATCTTTTTGGTGGTAAGTTAAATATTACGTATGTATGTATTTTATAAAGATATATATTTTATCCAGATATATATATATATATATAATATTTATTTTCATAATTAGTTTTGGGTTTATGTGTGCTAGTGTGCTCCGTCCGTTATTATGTTGCATACATAAATACGTGCGTGTGAGAAGAAGAACAACGAGCACAGTGGGTGAAATGACCGGGACCGTAATCATTATAAGTTATATAATAAAAACCCTTGGTAACGATTATATCTAAATTTTATACATTTTTTTTCACTGATAATCATTATTTTTGAGTATTTTGATAAAATTTATACTCATTATTCTTGATCAAAAAAAATAAAACTCAAAAATAATGATTATCTATAATTTTTATTTTTTTCAATCCACAATTTGTAAGATACAAGAAAATTAAAAACGCACAATCATAGAGAATGACCATATCTCCAGATTGCCGAATCTGGATCAGATCAGACCATTATTATAGCCAAAAGGAACAAATCAATTTTCAATGGCCTACGCAGCGACTAAATATCTACTAAATGTAGAGTCGCGGCCGTATCAGCAACTCAGAACGTTCCAACGTTTTAAATATTAATTTAAACCGCGGGACGTTTTGAGCCGCGGCAAAAGCTTGCTCTACTTTATACCCGCAACTCAGTGACTATATATGTATGTGAGCTTATGCTTTATAGAATATATTTATAAGTCGTTTGTGTAGAAATGCTATTTTTTTCTGTAAGCCTGATGTACGTTATGTTTGGTTTATTTTAATAATTTTTTAGGTACCAACAATTGTCGGACACAAACTTGGTACCGAGACAATCCACAGTGCTGTAGCGAAGGTTCTGAATAAGATTAAAGAAATAAGAAATGAAAAATATTTAATGGCAGTGGTGTCTGATGGGTGCTATCACTAACCATACAGTATATAGATGTGCCAGTTCATACTACGAAAGCGTCACACACGGGTTTTGGTCAGGGCACCCCAGAGACTTCGGCTCTGGCGTTCGCGTACTGACGCGTCATCAGAGAGAGAACGCAGAGAGAACCTCTTTGCATGTGTTAGTACACACGCAATATGTTTCGACAAAAATATGTGATTGTATGGTTTTTTCTTGGGCCGTCAGCCATCGGGTGCTACAGGGGGACAAACGGATGACGGGTCGGCTCGCACAACTGTGAACTCGGAACTGAGGCGCAGCCGCTCCGGTTAGTAATACCCGGTGCGGTCTGCGTCTCACACCCCCTAGGACACAGAGGGTTGCGAGGCGAACCGTCACCCGCCGTAACTGTGCACACCGGTGGAAGTGCGACTATACTCTCCACGTGAGGGCGGCTGGAAACAGGTCCTAGCACGGTCATGTCTCTGCTAGGATGCTGGCGAATGGTAGTCGGGCGGAGAGAAGAAAACTCTCAGTGAAATTACCCCAATCCAAGGTGACACTGTTATATGCCGAGGGATGCATGGCCGGGGGGGTGCCCGGTCGCTAATATGCGGACTCTGGATACCTGCCGACCTCCAGTTTAAATCAGGCTTCCCGGGGCAAGCGGGCTATGCCTCGGGTGACCATCCCTTCCCGCCTACTCGTGGGAACTACTATGCCAAATACTCAATATATAAAAACAAACAAAACCGCAAAGGAGCTCGGTACTCCTCTTAAAGTACCGGAGGGACAAGCCAATCCCTCTGCCCAAGCGCCTGGGAAACCGGGTCCAAAGAAGACGGGGAAGGAGACTGAGTCGGTCCACCGTCTTCAGGCAGCAGCCGCAGCGAGGGGGCCGAAAAGCCAATCGGGTCCTTCCAAGTCGGGTGGCTCCAAGGGCGAAACGGATACCGGGGTGGCTGCCAAGCAGAGCGTAATCGCGGCTGGTAAGCGCACCGGGACCGAAGAACCCATGGGAGCCCCGGCGGGCAGCGTCTCTGCATCACGGGGAGGAAAGCCGTCGTACCAGGACAGGAGACGAGCGGCTTTCATCCTGTCCAACGAAGACCCGAACTTCAGGGCGTCAGCCGAAGGAAAGGAGCAGAGGCTGTGGGCCTCCTCAATCCTTCCACTGTTCCAGCCAGCCAAAGCCGGAAAGGGCGCAGCCAAGGCCCCCAACAAGCGGCAACGCTCAGCGGAGGACCCCGCAAATCAGCCAGGCCAAGCCCAGCAAGCCAAGCGGGTGAAGACCCACCTCACGAACCGGTCGTTCGCTGGGGTGGCGAGGGGCAAGACCCTGATCGGTGTCCTGGACAGGGGCGCCGAGGACGGCCATGTCCCTCGCGATAAGTGGCACCTGGTGGAGAACGAGCTCCAGGACCGGTTCCTACTGGAACTGGAGGAGAACGGCGGACCACCGCCAAAGTGTGAGGACGCAGGGTGGCATCAAGGCAAGGTGAAAGCCATCGCCTGCCAAGACGCTCGCTCTGCGGCCCTCTACATGAAGGCGGTGGCGGCCCTCAAAGAGGTCTATCCAGGGGCGAAACTGGAGGCCGTAAAATGGGAAGATGTCCCAAGCCACCCGAGAGCCAGAGCGTGGGTCTCGGCTAAGCCTGCAGAGCCTGAGAAGATCCTCAGGTTACTGCAGGTCTGCAACCCCCACCTTCCTACAGCCGATTGGAAGGTGGCAAAGGTGGAGGATATCCAAGGGCAGAGGCGCCAGATCATCCTCGTCCTAAATGAGGAATCCATTGATCTCCTCGCAAAGTCGGACGGTGTAGTGGATTATGGCTACAAGAAGGTCACCATATACACTTACAAGTCCGATCGCAAGGGCAGGCAAGCGGAGGTCGAGCCAGACCCGGAGCTGCCGGAGATCCCGAAAGAGGGGGCCTCGTGCGAGGAGGACAACCCGGCGTCGGATGCGGCGTCCATGATGTCGGACGACATCTTGGACGATTACGCGTTCGACGAGAGCGACCTGGCCAGAGGTCTCAGCCACATCGTTGTCGGGGAGGAGCCAGAGTCCCCTGACAGCGATCTAGAAGCAACAATGGTGGAGGCGAGCCTCAGGAATGTCGTTGACGCTCCTGCAGATAAACCTCCACCATTGTAAGGCAGCATGCGCTGCTCTACTGCTCCCACCTGGCCAAGGGTGGAGCCGACATAGTCCTCATTCAGGAGCCCTGGATCCTCGGAAACAGGGTCTCCGGTCTGAGGACTTCTGACTACAAGCTATACGTAGCTGAAACCGCAGGTAAAATTCGTACCTGCATTCTTGCAAAAAGAGAGTTGCACTTATTTTTGCTCCCAAATTTCAGCAATGAAGACCACACCGCAGTGAGCCTCGAAGGCCAGGAGCGCTCACTGAGGATCTGCTCCCGCATACATGGGGCATGATCAGCCAGACCCCCTCCACACGCGCCTCTCCGGGCTCTAATCGCAGACTGCTCGGCCAAGGACATCGGCCTAATTGTGGGGTGCGATGCCAATGCACATCACTGTCAGTGGGGAAGCACTGACACAAACGAAAGGGGTGAGTACCTTTTCAGTTACTTACTGACCACTCAGATGGTCTTATTAAACCGGGGTAGTGATCCCACCTTTATTATTAAAACCGCAAGGAGGTCCTGGACCTCACGCTTGCCTCTCATGAGATACAGCGTAACATTGTATCCTGGAGGGTCCTGGAAGAGCACTCCTTCTCGGACCACAGGTACGTGGAAACTGTTTTCTCCTTCTCAGTACCGAAGCCAGTTCGATTCCGGAACCTTAGGCGGACAAACTGGACTCGGTACTCTGATTACCTCTGTCGTGTTCTCCCTGAGCCCCCATCTGAGGAGGAGTTCTCCACGGAGGCCACGACTCGTCTTCTTAAGATCTTTACCGACGCCTGCAACAAGGCGCTCGACAAAGCATGCCCCTCTGGCAAGAACAGAGGCCGGAAGAAACCTGAATGGTGGAATCCGAAACTGGGTGAACTCCGGAAAGCCTCCCGGAGACTCTTCAATAAAGCTAAGGCTGGAAACGTTGAGCAAAACTGGGCCGAATATAAGGCCAGTCTGTCAACCTACAACAAAGAACTTAGAAAAAGCCAAACGCGCCTCCTGGCGTAAGTTCTGCAGCGAAATCGAGAGTAATTCAGAAGCCTCGCGCTTGCGCAGAGTTCTCTCGAAGACAACACCCACCCTGGGCTACTTGAAGAACACCGACCAGTCGTGGACTACGTCCAGCGATGAGTCGCTAAATCTTCTCCTAAATACCCACTTCCCTGGCTGCGATGAAAACAGACCCAACTACCTCGCGCCTCCTTCTGTCGCCTCAAATGCCATCCTGAGCCTGCTAAGCCAGGAGAACATTTCCTGGGCGATCAGAAGCTTTAAACACGGCTGCATTCCTGACACCTGGCTTCAGACCAAAGTCGTATTCATACCCAAGGCAGGCAAGCCCTCGCACACTGCCCCAAAAGATTTCAGACCCATTAGTCTATCGTCTTTTTCTTCTAAAGGCGATGGAGCGGCTCCTGGGGCTGCATCTCACGGCGTGCATTCCGTCCAGTCTGATCTCAGACTCCCAGCATGCCTATCGGAAGGGAAGATCCACCGAAACGGCCCTACACTCGATCACATCGATCATCGAAGCGTCCCTTAACTTTAAGGGAGTACACCCTAGTAGCCTTCCTCGACATAGAAGGCGCCTTTAACAACATCCTTCCGACCGCCATCACGGGCGCACTGACGGATCTGGGCGTTGACTCCAGGACGGTGAGCCTGATCGATCAGATGCTACAATGCAGGACGGTTGAGGCATCACTGGGGACGTCAACGTGTACCAGATTTGTCAGCAGAGGCACACCGCAGGGCGGAGTCCCTCGCCCCTCCTATGGAACGTGGCAGTGAACACACTGCTGCGGGAGATAGAGGGGGGTGGCTGCCGTGTGGTGGCGTATGCGGACGATGTTGCCATAGCATTCTCCGGAAAATTTCCGCAGACGTTGTGTGAGTGCATGACAAGTACTCTCACGAAAATGTCGAGATGGGCAGACAAATGCGGGTTAGGCGTCAACCCGTCTAAAACGGAACTGGTGCTTTTCACTAGGAAGTACAAAGTTCCGGTACTGATTCCCCCAAGACTATGTGGGGAAACGCTAGTCTTCAGCAACAACGCCAAGTATCTTGGCCTAATCCTCGATAGAAAGCTCGATTGGAAATTGAGCATAGAGGATAGAGTAAAGAAGGCCACAGTGGCCCTCTATACTTGCAGGAAAGCCATCGGACTAAAATGGGGAATGACCCCCTATATAGTTCGGTGGCTTTACACCGCCATCATACGACCGATCATGCTCTATGGAGTGGTGGTATGGTGGCCAGCCTTGGAAAAAAGGACATGCCTCAATAAACTCAGCAGAGTTCAACGCATGGCAGAGCTATGCATAACTGGCGGGCTACGCACTACTCCAGGGGAAGCCCTGGATACTGTGCTGGACCTCCTCCCCGTAGATCTCATGGGAAAGAAGGTGGCAACACTTTCCGCACTCAGAATGAGAGAAGCCAGACTGTGGAAAGCGTCTGCGGTTGGGCACTCGGGAATCCTGATGAGACTCCCGCAATTACCAGAGAGGACAGATTACTGTATTCCTAGTGATCACCTCTCGACGCCCTTCCAGGTATCAATCCCACCTAGGGAGGACTGGGAGATGGGCGAACCAGGACCTTCTTCAGGTTCACTTCTACACTGATGGCTCAAAGCTAGACGGCCGCGTGGGAGGTGGAGTCTACTGCAGCGAGCTGAACATCAGTCATTGCTTCAGGCTCCCGGATCACTGTAGTGTGTTCCAAGCGGAAGTTGAAGCCATCAAGGAGGCCATTTCTATCGTCTCCAAACTACTTCTAGACACGCACTTAGTGTGCGTCTTCTCGGACAGCCAAGCAGCTATTAAAGCTCTAGGCTCAATATCGTCGAACTCAGCGACTGTAAATGACTGCCGCAGGTCTCTGCACGAGATCGCAGAGCAGTTAGATCTCTTCCTTATATGGGTCCCAGGCCACAGGGACATCGAGGGGAACGACGCCGCCGACGAGCTAGCCAGGCAGGGTACTACGATTCCTCTCCTATCGGAGAGGGAGCAGGTAGCGATGCCCTTGGCTACGTGCAGGCTCCTAACGCACGAATTGTTCGAGCAAAATGCCAATAGGAGATGGCAGCAAACCGTTTCCTGTAAAGTCTCAAGATTGATATGGCCATATCGATCGAAGAAGCGCTCAGCAGAGCTGTATAAACTCAGCAGAGCACAGTGCTCTGCAGTTACTAGAAACCATTACGGGACACTGGCAGATCGGCACTCATGCCTCTAGACTGTCAATCCCTCATAACGACTTCTGCAGGAGTTGTCGCGACGAGGAGGAGGAGGAATCGGTCCCCCACTTCTTCTGCCACTGCCCAGCCCTTGGAAATCGTCGTCTTCGTATTCTCGGGGACGCTTTCCTCACGGACATTTCGGACCTGTCCGAAATCAAACCAGGGACCTTGTCCAAATACATCCAAGCCACCGGATGGGACTGCCCTTAACCTGCAGTAGTATGCTCTCACGGTTCGGGTAACGCGAAGGGGCACATGCCCATGCGGCAACACAACGGACCTTTTATAGGTCCAAGTGAGCTTGGGGGCGGGAGGCTCTTATCCCCCTCCTCCCGGCTACCGCCTTAACCTAACCTAACCTATGGTTTTTTCTTTTTCAGATTTTTTGCTTCCAGCATGTTTTAGTGTATGGGTGCACATGCATTCTCACGTACTTTGCGTGTGTGTGTTTAGTATTGCTGGCCGCTAGAACTGAAATTTGAGTTTGGTCCTTGTTTTGGGTCTTTTGATGAGCTGACCTACCGCCACAAAATAAATGAAGATTGGGCAGGGGGTGGGGGTATGGTACACTAGGGCGCGGGAAATAAAATAAAAGCTGTTATTTGTTTGATTTATACTACAAAATATAAAATATTACATTAATATAATTACACATTTATTTCCTTATTTTAAACAGGTTGATTATAAATTATAAAAATTATGTAAACGCCGTCGGTTCTCGACTTCTTTGTTTATTAAAACTAAAACAATGATGTATCTAAATATACGATTTAAGAAAAAATGTATATACATATACTAAAATAAATATGCATTCATATATATGGAATTGGTTTTACATATATTTCGAAGCAATTGTCAATCGCGCGCTTTCCGACGGGAATCTGCAAAACAAAAATTTAGATGCCGGTCGCACCTTGAATACTCATGGACAATACCCATAAATTTTCTAATTCAATTATGAAATATCTTATGTACATACATATGTACATAAATATATCAGTTTATTACATTCGTATATTGCATGAGGGTATTCAAAATTACAGTTGTCTTGATGTCTTGGTGACAAGCTTCTTTAAAAAGTGTGTATACTGTATGGTTAGTGGTTGTAGCTTATATTAGAATTGGTTGAAATAAAGATCCGCTTTTGTTTGAGCTTAAATTCAGAATGATTTTTATTCTTTAAGTTTCTCAAGATCTTCGGTACTTTTTTTTGGGACTCTTGGTTGACCTTTTCGCGGAAATGCCCATATATATTTGTTGAAATACTAAATTCGATCCGTCGTTAGCCCTGAACTGCGAATTTTAGTATTTCTTAGAATTTTGGTTATCTTCCTTCAGTGCACATACACATTTCTAGAAATCTTAATTTTTTGACCCGTCGTTCTCCCTGAACTGCGGACCTAATGCATATATTTCTTTTTTTTGGATCATCGGTCCAGCCAATAGTGCCGGCCGCAGATCAGTCTTTGCTTAATAGAATTCAGTTCCTGTTGGTTCGCCGGATCCCCCAGATGGCCGCCCATCCCATGGCAAATATTCAATGCGGCATACCAGTTGACTTTTCGATTCTGCTCAATGTGGAAGAACCTTGAATTTATTTTCACAAAGTTCCCTCCCGACTCTTGCGCCTGCAGCTCGTCAATCGCATCCTCCGCCCTGTCCAGGCGTTCAGAGTTTCCACTCACCGAATCACTTGTCAGGGATCCTTGCAGATGCGCAGCAATCAGCATATACAGGAGGAAAGACACAAGCTTGAACATTCTAGAAATTGCTTCAAATGTGCAGCAGCACACGGCACAAGATCGGAAACAAACTGATTTCAATAGCAATGGCTGAACTCATGCCATACCGACGAGTCAAAAATCAAAATTCCAATGAATGTGTATGTGCACTAAAAGAAGAAAAGTCTAGCTACAAAAATATTTAGATTGTGCTGCAGCAACATGTTTTGCAATTCATTTTTGACGATTTTCATTGGCCGAAAGCAAAAATCGCGTAGTCCCGTTTTAACCGGTTCGTAGTTTGGCGGTATCTTTAAACCCAACACATGAAAAACTAAGTTTATATGGATATATTATATGTGGTGTATATCAAATACATATTAAAACTAACTTATCAGTACCAATTTTAATACTAGTCCCTGGCCTCCGTTAAAGTGACCAACATGGCAAGTACCCTGCTGAATAGCATGATGGCAGGAAACGGCCGCGACAGAATATCCGGATGTGTCGTGTTAATATTCTCCAATAATTGCGGCATAGTCCCCCTTAGCAACTGTCCGAATGTCTCCAGCTTTCGGCTATTGAAGTGGCTCAGCCTGAATGGTATACCATCCAGGGCTAATTTTCGCCGGATAACTTTCTGGATCTGCTCCAGCTCCTGAATATGCACATCACGTACATTTCCCGGTGGGTTCACCTGGTCAATGGTTGGGAAAAACAGTTCCCAATCATCACCATATGTCCGATTAAAGTACAGGTCCGTCAAGGCAGTATCCCAATGGTCGTAATGCTCCAACATTCTCTTTCTTAAATGGATAATGTCGTACAGGACTGGATATCTGTGGGCGGCGTAGAACATAGCTTCCTCATTGGCAAGGCATCCATCGGCGATAACGGCCATTAGGTACTGGTCCATGTTTCGCCCTTGCAGTACCTTCAGTACCTTCCTCAGGGCGCAATAGATCTCCACGCTTCCTATCTGCTGGACTTTCAGCGTTGCCACAGTCATATGAACGGTGCGGTAATGCGTTCCATCAATCCGGCAGAAAGCAATTGCCAGTGCCTTCCAAACGCTGTGTTGGTCATCTCTGCCAATTGGAGGGAAGTGAAACTCGTCCATAATCAAATAAAAAGGCTGCTTGAAATCTTCCAGATCTCCAAATCGGTTGATGTTGCCTCTATTCAATTCCCGTCTTTGGGACGGCCGGCTCACATGATTCAGGGTCTTGTTGACATCCCTTCTTCGCTCTCGGAATATTTCCAGATTCAGGAAGAGCATCTTCAGAGTCCTCAGATCCATGTTGCAACTATTCACCTGTTATTGTTTAACTGATTTCTGAACTATTTTTTCGGGTTTTCCCGAAATGGATTCGCCATGTCCCAATTAATCCCAAGCGCCAAAAAAAATGCGATTGCCCCTAAAAAATACTAAAAAAGGATGTATTTTTCTGAAGAGACGAATACTTTTGTGGTATCAAATTTGTTTGATTTTTTTTGGTTTTATATGAAAAACATATAAAGAAGCTTGCCACCAAGACATCAAGACAACTGTAATTTTGAATACCCTCATGCAATATACGAATGTAATAAACTGATGTATTATGTACATATGTATGTACATAAGATATTTCATAATTGAATTAGAAAATTTATGGGTATTGTCCATTAGAGTATTCATGGTGCGACCGGCATCTAAATTTTAGCTTTGCACATTCCGTCGGAAAGCGCGCGATTGACAATTGCTTCGAAATATATGTAAAGCCAATTCCATATATATGAATGCATATTTATTTTAGTATATGTATATAAATTTTTTCTTAAATCGTATATTTAGATACATCATTGTTTTAGTTTTAATAAACAAAGAAGTCGAGAACCGACGGCGTTTACATAATTTTATAATTTATAATCAACCTGTTTAAAATAAGGAAATAAATGTGTAATTATATTAATGTAATATTTTATATTTTGTAGTATAAATCAAACAAATAACAGCTTTTATTTTATTTCCCGCGCCCTAGTGTACCATACCCCCACCCCTGCCCAATCTTCATTTTATTTTGTGGCGGTAGGTCAGCTCATCAAAAGACCCAAAACAAGGACCAAACTCAAATTTCAGTTTTAGCGGCCAGCAATACTAAACACACACACGCAAAGTGGGACAGTTCATACATGGAATGCGTCACACACTGGGCTAGCGCGCACAGTACCCCATGGGAGTACCGACGTCATCATGAGAGAGAACTAACCAGAGAGAACATCTTTGCATGTGTTAGTACACACGCAATATGTTTCGACAAAAATATGTGATTGTATTTTTTTTTCAGATTTTTGAACTCTCTCAAGTTTTGTTCTGTTTTTTCTCCAGCATGTTTTAGTGTATGGGTGCACATGCATTCTCACGTACTTTGCGTGTGTCTGTTTAGTATTGCTGGCTGCTAGAACTGAAATTTGAGTTTGGTTCTTTTGGGTCTTTCGATGAACTGACCTACCGCCACAAAATAAATGAAGAATGGGCAGGGGTGGGATGGTATGGTACACTAGGGCGCGGGAAATAAAATAAAAGCTGTTATTTGTTTGATTTGTGATTGTTAATTATTATTATTGACTTAAATATAAAATATTACAATAATATAATAATATATAATAATTATACATTTATTTCCTTATCTTAAGCAGGCTGATTATAAATTATAAGAATTATGTAAACGCCGTCGGTTCTTGGATTTTTATGTTTATTATAACTAAAACAATGATGTATCTAAATATACGATATAAGAAAAAATATATATATGTATACTAAAATAAATATGCATAAATATAAATGGAATTGGTTTTACATATGTATAT
Source organism: Drosophila lowei (assembly GCA_008121275.1). Classification (NCBI taxonomy): domain Eukaryota; kingdom Metazoa; phylum Arthropoda; class Insecta; order Diptera; family Drosophilidae; genus Drosophila; species Drosophila lowei. The sequence goes on from CM017778.1 coordinate 5,147,043, forward strand.
TTCAAATCAATTGTCAATCGCGCGCTTTCCGACGGGAATGTGCAAAGCAAAAATTTAGATGCCGGTCGCACCTTGAATACTCTCATGGATAATTATTTTAATATAAAGTCAATTACGAAACATTTTATGAACATACATATGTACATAAATATATCAGTTTATTACATTCGTATATTGCATGAGGGTATTCAAAATTACTGTTGTCTTGATGGCTTGGTGGCAAGCTTCTTAGAAAAGTGTTAGTACTCTTAAAGGGCACGCTAGTGTGTGTGGGTATGAATGCGTGGAATGATGGATAGACAAAAAGCGCGCGCGAATCTTGTGAGAAAGACAAGTGATTCGTTTTTCCGCTGGTACGTTGCGTTTTTTCCCCATTAACTACATTAAATTATATTAGATTGCTTGTTTTTTTTATATCTAAGTGGGTGTGAGTGTTTGTTAAGCAAGGCATTCTAGTAGGACTAAGAGGCCTGCAGAGTAAAGCTCTACGTTTGGGTGGCTAGCCTTTCTCCCCCTTATCGGCAAGTGAATGCGTTGAGTGTGTGTGTAAAGTCAGTGCGCAGTGAAGTGCATTATATTAGCTATTATATTACAATTAATATACTATTATAAATATTATTATTAACCTACATAGTTGGATTATTATAAAATACTATGTCGTCCGCTAATCAAAAAGATAACCGAAAAACCGGTAGAAAATGCATTATTTCTTCCTGTCTCAGGGGGTATAGAAATAGTTCGTCCGATTTCCCTGTTAGATTATTTAAATTTCCACAGAATTTATTAATGTTTAATAAATGGGTTGAGGTTTGTGGTTTGGATAGCAATTTGCTGAAAAAAACTGCACGAATTTGTGACCGGCATTTTGATGTTAAGTATTTAGGAGTGTCTAAATTAAAGGCGAATGCAGTTCCAACATTAAACTTGTCTGAAAATACTTTATTAACTGCATTCAATGCAGATCTTTGTAATGATTACGAATTTTCAGAAAATAAACAAGACAATGAACCAATAGGAACATTTTTGCAGGGTAAGAGAATTAAACTGGCAGATGTGCATAATATAATGTCAAACGAACTAGAGCAACAGTGCGTAACAGAAGCGCCTGATAAAGTTTCATTAGAAAATAAAGAATCGATTGATATTAAGTTCTGTGAAAATTGCTTAAAAAGAGAGCAAAACGAGAAATATTATAGAAACAAATATTATGAGTTAATGGCTGACCAAAAAAAAAGAGAGAATGGCTTTAAAAAATTGAAAGATCGATTTTTGGCCTTAAAAAGGGTTGTATATCGCAGGAATAGGCGTTACAGAATCAAAACAACTAACTTAAAACCAAATATTATTCCCATAATAGCCAAGATGTCTCATGTTTCTGCGGAGGCAAAAACGATATGTATCATGCTTTTAAAAAAGACATTGAGCTATAGCCCCGCAGAAAAAGTTATTGCGCAAAATATTAACTTTTACTCGTCAAGGACTTATGAATATCTTCGAGATGTTCTAAATTTAAAACTGCCATCAAAACGCACGTTAGCGCGATGGGCTGTGCTGAAAAACATGAGGCCAGGATTTAATCCTGATTTACTCAGCAATTTAAAGACAATTTTTGATGGAATGAGTTCTAAGGGAAAAGAAGCAGTAATTTTATTTGACGAAATTAAGATTAAACGAGGTCTTCATTATAATATTGCACTCGATGAAATTCAAGGCTACGAAAATGATGGCCAAAATACAAAAAGCCTTTTAGGGCAGCAAGTCTGTGTTTTCATGATAAGAGGCCTATTTGAAAACTGGAAATACGTTTTAAGCTATACTGTAACTGCAAACGGTATAAAACACGAAGCCCTTTTAACTAAAGTGACCGCTAATATTGAACAAGCACAAGCCTTAGGGCTTAATGTACGAGCAGCTATTTGCGACCAGGGCTCAAATAATAGAGCTGTTTTCAGAAGACTGGGAGTCGACATTAAGAACCCCAGCTTTAAAGTTCAAGATAAAGAAATATTTGCGATTTACGATGTTCCACATTTGATTAAATCGCTAAGGAACATTGTCCGAAATAGAAATCTTTATACCCCTGATGGCGTTGTTTCATGGAAAATAGTCGAAGAACTGTATGAAATCGATTCCAGAAATTCAACGCGACTCTGCCCGAAATTAACCACAAAGCATATATATCCAAATAGCTTTGAAAAAATGAAGGTCAAATATGCCACTCAAGTGTTTAGCCATAGTGTGGCCGCTGCTCTTCGAACAATGATTAGTTCTGGAGGCTTCTTAAAGTGCAAAGAAAATGCAGAAGCGACGGCTACATTTATTGAAAAAATTAATAGATTATTCGACTGTCTAAATAGTCATGTCCTCCACGATAAAAACCCATTTAGGAGTGCACTGCAAGACAAAAATCTTGTCAATGAGACCCTGTCGGATATGCGAAAATATTTTGAAGAATTTAAATATCCACAGGAAGTCTACTGCATAAAGGGTATGATTTTAACAATCAACTCCATACTTTCATTGGCCCAAAATGTTTGGAGTGAAAGTGCTGAAGTTTTTTATATTGCTACATCCAAATTAAACCAAGACCCATTAGAAAGACCCATGCCCAATCTTCATTTATTTTGTGGCGGTAGGTCAGCTCATCAAAAGACCCAAAACAAGGACCAAACTCAAATTTCAGTTCTAGCGGCCAGCAATACTAAACACACACACGCAAAGTACGTGAGAATGCATGTGCACCCATACACTAAAACATGCTGGAAGCAAAAAATCTGAAAAAGAAAAAACCATACAATCACATATTTTTGTCGAAACATATTGCGTGTGTACTAACACATGCAAAGAGGTTCTCTCTGCGTTCTCTCTCTGATGACGCGTCAGTACGCGAACGCCAGAGCCGAAGTCTCTGGGGTGCCCTGACCAAAACCCGTGTGTGACGCTTTCGTAGTATGAACTGGCACATCTATATACTGTATGGTTAGTGGTGCTATTCAAACAAATTCGCCCTCAGCGAAGCCGATAGGCATGTTCCCGTCCTATGGGATTATCGCCATGCGGTTGATGTGCTCAAGAATTATATGCACTGTTATATAAATATACCATAAATATTCTGATACGATATTCGATAGAACTGCGCGCCAAAGAGAAATTGTTTGAAAGTAAATGAGCTTACAAGGTGTGGAGCCCTACAAGGGCATTGTCCAGGCATTTTCTCCACAAAGTACAAAGCAAAACGTAAAAAGTTCAAGAAATTTTAAATTTTCTTATCGATTCATTTTTTTTCATTTGATCGATTTCAGCTGAGAAAAATCAGCTGATAAAATATACCAAAAATATACCAGATTATAAGTCAAGAATTATATGGTATTATAAGTCAGTGGTCACACTGTAGACGCGCGTCTCATTGCCGCCATTTGAAAAAAACGAGAAAAAAAAGAGAAGCGACTCGAGAAAAACAGAAATTTGTTCAAATTTGTGTAGATTCTCATTTGTGCCAAATGGATGACATGTTGGATATAATGCAGCCGCTGTCGCGGATGCAGCTGGAACTGGAGGAAATCCGGAAGGTATTTTTTCGGCTGCAGTGGACATGGAACACGGCAATCAATATGGCGGCGCTCTTGTTTCTTTTTTGCAGGCTCACTTCAAAGAGCTGGAAGAGCTATTCTACGGCGTCAAGACCAAAGATGCCAAGGCTGCGGACAACGCCCCGGCCCAGAGCGAATCCTCCGCGGTGACGCCACAGCAGACCAAGAAGCGTCCCAAGCGGCTGACCGCTCTGACTGAGAACACAGATGATTCCCAAGGTGAGTTGTGCTGTGGGCCAAAAGAGACCAAGACTCACCTTGCACTCTCCCCAGATGCCCCCGACGTCACGGCAGAGTCCTCGGGCCGCCAAAGTGCGCGGTTGAGCAACTCCCAGCTCTTGGCCATTGCCGAGGTGGAGAACCTGAACAGCACAGCCTCGCTAATGCCGCCGCCACCGGCACCGACTCTAGCCGACACCACTATGAGCTCGGGCCGGCCGCAGCGGGCTGCCAAATTGAAAACGGAAAAGCTGCTCAAGGAGCCCTCTCTCATCCGAAAGATGCGTCGCCCCAGCGAAGAGGAATCGATCCGGGTGAAGGTGGAGAGCGAACAGCGCGTCTCGCAGGTCAACGGCAGGACGGACAACATAGCACCGGATCCCAAACCGTCAGTTGTGGAGGAGACACAGCTACAGGAGGCACCACCACCACTACCAGTAGACCCTATAAAGAAGCCAGCCGGAGTCCTCGCCTCCAAGAATGTGTGCGTCAAAGTCAAGCGGGAGAAGTTTACCGGCGAGATGCCGCCGCCCCTACCGCCCACAGATACCACAACCACAATTTTGGAGACGGATGCCACCAGGTCGGATGAGACTGCATTCAGCAATACTACAACAGCATCCGAGATGTCCAAGAAGGGGCGAAAGAAGAAGAAGGATGGCGCCTGCCATCGGCCCATCAAGGTGGAGCGATTTAGTGAAATTGATAAAAACTCGCCCGTCTCCTCGCGGACACGCAAAAACAGCACCGAGTCGCGCAACCAGGAGCGCTCCATCTACAAGGACGCCCTCGAGGGGCCGCCCATCGAAGAACAGCAGCAGCAGGCTCCTGCTGCCGCCGCTATTAATGAGACCATGACCTTGTCCAACGCCACAATGGTGCTAGGTCCGGCTCCCACCGATGAAAGTCCCAACATTGCACCGGCCGACGCCACCTTCGAAGTTATTACCAGCAAGAAGGGGCCACCAAAGCCAGTGTCAGAGCCAAGGCGGGACAGTCTCCTGACCGAGGATGAGTCGCTGGACGACAGGGTACCAGTGGCGAAATTTCTCTCGAATGTGAAGACCATGAAGCTACCCGGCCGCACCCATGAGCTGTTTAAGTGAGTATGAGTAAAATCTGGAGAGTATTTGAATCGGAGCATCAATGCTTCCCTTTTGTCCTGCCCACAGTCCGCTCCTACAGAGTCCAGTGAAGATGCGCGTGGAGGCGTTCGAAAATGCGGCCATTGCCCAGAGCAACTTGCGCCCCCAGCGAGCCAAGGATACGGTAAGTGTGCAGTGCTCTCCCCTCGTTTGTTCGGCAATTGATGATTGATGATCCTTCTTCAGGGCACGAACAACACGCCCAAGATTGGCAAGTTGCAGCCACCGACTGTGGGGCGCTTTTATACGCCCACTCAGACCTCAAGTGCACTTCCCGTGAGCTCGGCCCAGCCCAAGAAGGCCCCCATGAGTGCCTCGAAGGCAACGACACTGCTGAAGAATGCCACCGGGACCAACCTGAAGTCCACCAGTTCTGCATCCACCAAGAGCCTGTTACGCGAGAACAGCGGCGAAGACTTCCGCAAGGGTTTGCACACCCTGGCCGAGGAGCGCAAGAAGCTGCGTGAGCAGAAGCATCAGCACGCCGCCCAGCAGCGAGAGGCAAAGGAGCGGGAGCGAGCCGAACGCATGGCCAAGCAGACCGCGGAACGCGCCAAGAAACAGGAGGAACGAAAGAAGCTGGAGGAGCGCAAGCGGCTGGAGGTTGAGGAGCTGAATCGTAAGATGCGCCAGCAGGAGGAGGCCGAGGCCCTCAAGAAGGCCAAGATTCGGGATCTGGAGAATCAGAAGCTGGCACAGCTGACCGGGGCCAAGAAGAAGATGGTGCCACCGCCGCCGAAGACAAAATACACATGGGACATGCTGCACGAGGATGACTCCACCGATGACGAGGGCAAGGTCACCCACAAGCGTCCGCCAGCACCCACCTGGAGTCGCAGTAAGTTGGCGTTTTCTTTAGCCAGTGCCTGATCTAATCTGAAATTTTGTGACCCATTTCCAGGCCATGTACGCGGCGAAGCGATTGCCATGCAGAGCCACTGCCCCACCGATGTCATCGACAGCTTCTTCTCGGTGGCCCCCACCACTCCGGACCTGAAACAGATTTTCCCCAACATCGATCCCAGCCAGCTGAAGCGCAACTCCAGCGTGCTCTGGTCCACGCCCCCACGCTACTCGGAGCTCCCAAAATACTAGTTATACATAAACATACGTATATAAAATAATCCCCTGTTTTTCTTAGTGTTTTTATAAATGAAGTTTAAATTAAATAAAGTTATTTGCGAAAAGTAAAGCAAGATACCGCTCGATACCACTTCCATTCCACTTGATTCCCTCTGACACTAATACCCAACTGCTTAAGAACTATTAAAGCCGCCGGCGTGCTCAATTAATGGTCTTGGGGCTTGATGTTTTGATGCCCCGAGGTGTTTCCATTAACAATGAAGGTGCTGTTGTTGCTTCTGCTGCTGCTGCTGTCGATTCGTGAAAAGTGTGGAAAGGCGCAGGTGAAAAAGAAAACAAGCAACACAGACACATTTTCACTGGTCATGGGGCATGGTTTTGTGGCATGATGAGCTGAGCAGCGGCAACAATCTTCGATTGTATGAGTCAGTCTGATTGCCTCCATCTGCCTTCATCTCGCGTTCGCAATTTTCCCGATTCCCGATTCCCCCGACAGCCAAGATTTTAGTCGCGACCATTCTCGTTTTCAATTGCCTTAGCTGGAAGCGAATCCGCAAATCGCAACCAAATCTCAAAGGATTTCCATTTTATTTCGTGCGTTTGCAATTTGCATGGTAATTGCTGATGATTGGAATGGGATCGGATCCGATCCGATCCGATCCACCTGGAAATTGCAATTTAGCCCCGCTAACAACCGTCCCTGGATTCCCTAACTAAGGACGTTCAGCGGAGTCTTAATCTGGATCCGGATTAATGGGTGTATATTCAATAAATTGCCACTTTCAATTGTTATTGTTTCCTTTCAGGCGGCGTCTGCCCCCGGCCAGTCGGAAACTCACCACGGATCCAATTTCACCAGATGGTATTATAAATAATTTATAAGGACAACGTCGGCGACGTTTGGTTACCCTAACCATAACATAACACCCAACATTTTATATTAGAGAGTTGCTGTTGTTTCTTATCCATTTAATTAATTTTTCTTTTATTTTCCATCACTTGCAGACAGATAATTTCTATGACATCTCAGATGTGTTTTTTTTTTTTTAATTTTTTTAAGCGTTGAGTCCGCACATTGCATATATCGTGTCTTAACAACACTGGTAAATAATATTGAGGAAACCAAACCTATTGCTAAATGCAAGAGGACTTATTAATCTCATATGCTGAACGCTCTTTTGAATATCACGAAAATGAATCTAGTTCATATACAAATTTATATGAAAACTATTATTTTTCCCAACCAAAACGGAAGGCAAATATTTATTAATCGAGTATATAGTAGTACTGAGCTACTTTGAAGAAAAAGAAAATGCACTGAACGACACCGAAAAGTGTGTATGAAGAAATGGAATTTGGGAAGTTATTGGTTTTCCCCCTTTCTGAATACCTTGTTTGATGGATTCCTTTTTTTTATTTACTCTTTCATTCAGGAGATATTCTTTTGGCATAACATCTGCGCATTAATTGAGCTCCCATCTGAACTTATAGCAGTTTGGGGTCACACATACATATGTATCCATCGTTACGAAGACAAACATCACCAACTCGCGAATTACTCTCTGTACCAGCTGTACTTCCTACATTTTCCGTTGCAAACGTGATCTCAATCCGTGTATACTCTTTATAAGTGCAATCAATCCACTCTTCTCCGATCGTTCCTTTTGGTGTTTCGTTTCTTTGCCGTTCCCCGACTTGGGGCTCTTGGGGCTCACCTTAGTCAGTCTCTGGCGATCGAACGGTGCACACCTGCTAGCGGGGTTTTGGTAAGACGGCGTCGACGCTGACGGCGACGGTGAAGAGTGATCGTGATCTCGCGCGAGTGCGTAGAAGCGTAGAAAGAAACGAAGAAGCAACAAAACAAATTGAAGAAGCCACTGCCGGGCATATACGTGTGTACATGTGTGTGCGTGTGTGCGTGCTTAATCTATGAAAAGTGAATAACTAAAACGAGCTCAAAGCAACAAAAGTGTGTGTGTGTGTAAGAGAGTGAGTAAAGTAAAAGAAACCAACAAAATGAGTGTTTCTTGTATCTCTAGAAGAAACAGCCGCAAAAGGCATACATATGTAAACGTATAAATGATATTTGCGTGTGGCTCTGTGTATGTGTAGAAAAGCAAAAATATATATGTATGTATGAAAAGCAGCAACAAAAACATCAAAAACTTTCTTTTTTTCGCGCTACCTTTTGGCTGGTAACTTTGTTGTTGTTTCTTGCGGCTTTTGTTTATTGCATTGTTGTTGCCTGCTGCTGTTGCCTGAGTGCCGCTGTGAAATTTGTTGCAAATTTTATAATTTGCAGGTGTGTTGCACCTTTTCGCTGCCTAATTAACGGGCTGCCACGGCCACGGACACGGCCAGTCTCTGGAAAAATGTTGAAAAGAATGTGAATAAACTGAAATTTGTGGAAGGAAGGAAAAACGATTTTAAATAACAATAAAAACAAAACTGCAGAAAATGGAGAGACACGCAACGCGACTGCACTCCTAGCCGGATATGCTCCTCCGTGGTCAACCTGTCTACCCACACACACACAGGCATACAGGAACACAAGCACGCACGGACACACGGACACACGGATACAGGCACACTTCTCTCCCTGTCTGTCTCGCCTGCAATGTGATCTGGCCTGTCCACTCCGCTAAATCGCCAAGAGCACTTGCCCCCCTGCCCCCCTGCCCTCCTGCTGCACTGCTCTATGATACTCCCCACTCAAGTGTCCCGTTCCAGCATTTAATACTGTTACTTGTGCCATTTTGCGCGCACTTGTGCCAATTTTGTATGCAGCAGCAGTAGCAGTAGCAGCTGCCTCTGCCTCTGCCTCTGCCGCTTGCCTCTGCCCTCCCGCTGCTTGTCGCTTGATTTTTGCTTTTCGATAATTTAAAGCTAACATTCCTTCGAGCCGCAAAACCGCATTTCTTGCAAACCCCATTCCCCGCCTCTGTTTGGGGCTGGCTGGCTGGCTGGATGGCTTTTGGAAATCTTCAATTTGTTGTGCCTTTCCGTTTTTTTGCAGTTTTGTTTGGGTGAAATTCGTTCCATTATTAACGTTGCTTGTGTGCAAAAACTAATTGAAAATATCGTGCAATAGAAAGAGAAATAGAAAAAATAGAAAAGGAAAACAATAATCGAAAAACATCAATCACTAAAAATCGCATGATTAATGGCAGCGTTTTGAGGTGAGTCTGAAATGGAAGAGAAAAATAAATGAAGAAATCTGTGGACTTTGTCTTACGAATGAGGGTCTGTCTCAGAAAAGCATTCTGCAATCAAATCTGAGATTCTTAAGTATCTGCGATGAATCTGCAGAGTTAGCGCCGATGCATATGAAACGGACAGTCACAAGAGTCTTATGCAACTCTCTCTCCTGCTTCTTGCGACGGCAGACTCCACTCCTCTCTCCACTCTCTCACAAAAAAATGAGGGTTATGCAACAGAAAGAGCACCAAAAAAGCCTTAATGTAATCCCATGAGTCATTTAACCCGAGAAGAAGATGGAAAAAAGCCCATGTAATTACCAACTGCAACTTCCGTTGGGCGTTGAAAGAGTCTCGAAAAGAAAGCAAATCTGGTAAAATACATACGGACTTCGGAAGAAGCAGAAGTTAAGCCTAAACAAGCGCCAGCGTGGGCGAATCATTCATTGGAAAAGCCAGAGAAGAAACTACAGGAAAATGACGAAACGGAGTCATTTAATGACAGTCGACGACCCGACAACTGACAACAGACAACAGACACAACAATCCCAAAGCGACAACACGCCCACGCAGCAACAAATTCTGTGCTTGTTGTTTACAAGAAAAACTTTCTATTTCATTCGCGCTTCTCCATGCGTACCATTGCCCATTGCCTTTTTCAAGGTTCCACGCGAAAATCCCTTTCGGTTCCGATGTCTCAGAGTAAACAGATACTAAACAAGAAAGAAGAGCAAACTTCAGAGACCGAACATTGAGATACCCTTTTTTAGGTGCGAAAGTAGAGAGAGTATTCTCCTGAATATAGAGACCGTCATATATGTATAGTTTGGTTGGTAAATCGTCTAAAACTTAAACTGAAAGCCAGGAAGAAAGATATCATTTGAACAGACAGAACGGATAGTTGGAAATAAATAAATTGTAAATAAATGGTTAAGATCTGCATAAATGCTTCCCTCTCTAGTCAGCGTTGTATATTAGTCTTGTAAGCCTACTAACACATCTGCTAAAACATAGTATACCCTCTGTTAGAGAATAGTAAAAACAGAAAACTGACAAAAATCGTCTGCGGACATGACTCAACCCCGTGTTGCACATGTTACCGGCTGAATCCGGTCGTGTCCGGCTCTGAGATCACGTAGCAGAGCAAAACAAAGCCAGCAACCTTTACCTTTCCTTTCCTTTTCTTGCCTTTGCTCCAGCTCTGCTCTGTCTTTGCCCCCGACTGTTGCCGCTTCTCTCGATGCCCCGATGCCTCGTTGCCTCGATGCTTTCACTTTCCACCTAATGCTCGGCAATTGCTTTTGCGGTCTGCGAGGCCTGATCTTGTTTTGGCTTCTGATTAGCAGAGACTCGAGACACATTCGGTAATCGTTCGGTAAGGCCACAGGATCGATTAGAGATCATCGCATCGTAATGGCTTTGGAGATCTACATATGCGAGTATTACATACCCATGTGTTTCGGCGTATCGTTTGTATATGGTCTGGAATTTCACTTTTGCTTTCTGACACCTCAAATTGTGCCCCAAACTTTCGCTGCAAACCAATTTCTGTGCGCGCAGACTCTGGACATCAATCAAAATTAGCATTTCAATCAGTTGAGAGTGCAGTTAGTTTTTTTTGAATGGAGCCTTTAACTCGAGACTTTATGCAATCTTCGAAAAGCTGTTTCTGAAAGCATTTCTTTTTCATTGAGCCCTTGAGATACGACAACAAACAGAAACAAGCTGAAAAACGGATTTACATAAGATAGGGGCAAGGGCCAAGCAATTGTAGAGCACTCGGGGGCTTATGATGGCCTCTATGGCCTGTGGCTGGCTGATGTAATGTCTGCCACTTTTAATGGCCGTATTCCCCAGCGGATTTCGTGGCATAAACAAAAGACTCAAGACACAAACTCTAGAATACATTTTGATTATTTTTCTAACATGTTTTTTCTCCCTTTTTGCAGCATAAATCTACATGAGGAAAGCAGAAAGATGCCACCACAAAGTTCAATTCAACAATAAAAAAACTCTAAAATACACAAAACAAAGCAACAGAAAGATAGAAAGCCTCAAAGAGAGGCACAGAAGGGAGGAGGCACGCGAAGGAGCATTAGATTTATGCAAAAATGCGACGAAAGCCACAAAACTTAACAGAAAGTAAACAATCGAGCAGTAGAGACGGAGACGAAGACGAAGACGAAGGCGGCGGAAGAGTCAATAGAGGTGGCACCTCCGCATCGTCAGCAAGTTCCAACGATTCAAACAATAGAATGCCAAGAGACCATCGACACATGATGGCCATGTGCCTGGCGTTGCTGCTGCTGCTCGTCCAAGCAACGGGTAAGTAAAGAGGGATGTGGGGGGACGTACAGAGACAAGCGCAACAAAAGAACTTCTCATGAATTGAGTTAATAAATTGAAGCTTAATTGTGAGGCAGGCAACAAGCCGCCATCTTTCCCGATTTCAGAGGATGAAAGTTGCCGATAGGAGAGCCGATAGAGCCTTTGCACGTGATCCTAAAGTACCTCTAGGCCTACGCTTTCCCACTATTCCTATCACCAATAGAACCAATACCAAGAACCAGTTAAATTCATAATATCTATATAATTTCCATGGAATTCTAAGCGTTAAAAATGCATGAAAAATAACATAAATTCTCCCAAAACACATACATACATACATACGAGTATGTGTTTACGTGTGCCGATGAAGATGCTCCGACACGGCTCGTACGTGCCCCGTCTTAAGCTTTTTAGAAAGCTTGCGTTTGCTGCATAATTTATTAGGCGTTACTAAGAATGCGCATAGGTTTGGAGGCTCCCCACTGTTTTGGTCTCGTTGCAAGCAGAAAACTGTGCCAAGCGTAATGAAGTGTGCCCCGGGACTGTACCTGTACTCAGAGGCACAGTTTACCTTGTCTGTATGTCTATCTGTCTATCTTCTCACCCGCACAGTCGTGTTCAATTGTTTGCCAAGAAGTTTTTTAATTTTTGCTCTTTCTGCCACTGAATACGGGTTTGACCCACTCTGGTCTGCCACATATCTCTCTGGAGTGTGAGGGTGACACATTTTGAAACGTCTCAAATATATTTATAGTCGATCTCGAAACTGGGCTGCCTCCTAGAGCCGATCCCATCATCGCAGTGATCAGGGGTGATTCATTCCGGGCTTACTTTGGATTGCACAATCGCGATTATTCATGCCGCGGATTCATTGGGGCCCAGACATGTCTTGGACATGGGCTGGGACCTGGGTTCGGTTTTTTGTTGCCTGTTGGTCGGTTTTCTTTGTCGCTTACCAATTGCGTGACGTGCGTAAAGTCCGAGTTAATTAAAGTTTATTATGACTTGAGCAGACGCGGGCCGATAATCGCCAAGTGTCACTGTACTGGGGATTATATAAGTTAAGTTAAGTTCAAATGTAAACATCATTAAACAGATGGCAATTGGCTTTATATTGATGATTACGGTTGGAAAAACTATTGAGGAATTTGAGGTATATTATAGAGAAAGGCATCTGCAATTGTCTAAAACGAGGAAAATACATATACATATATACAATGGCATATTAAATTGTTATAATGAGAGTATTCTGTCTTTTGTTGTTAAGAATACTTTGCTAAACTTTGTTAAGACAATGCGTTTTCATTTGCCTGAAGATCCCATCCCATTCCATTCCACATCATTTTCCATGCATTAAAACTACGAGTAAATTCCCCAATTAAGAGCCATACCCGCATGTTTGTGGAATGCATTCCACATGCTCGTGCGCTGCTTGCTTATGCATTCCACTGGAAAGCATCCTAGCATTCGGCATTAGGCAGCCACTGTAACCGTTTAATTGCGATCCACAACACGTGGGGAAGGGGAATCAATTAAAATTAAAGCTAACTGCACTGTTTACTGGGCCATTTGAGGCAGCCCCACTTGTGGCTGCAGCTGGAGCTGGAACTGGAACTGGAACCTTTCATGCAGCTAATAAGCCTCTCGTTTCCTATCCAAGCGGAATTTACATAAGCCTGCAAACAAGGTAGCGGCTAAATTGGGTAAAGTGAAAAGATCTGTGAGAGAGCGGCAGCAGCAGCGAACTTAATTAAAAAGAATCTTCAATTGAGTTATGGCTCCAAGAAACACAAGAAAAGGCACTGCCATGGTAACAGTTACAGCCCATGTAACGGCGCATTTTAGGGGCCTGGCCTGCCTCCGATACTTGTGGAACTATAACGAATTGAAATCTCTTTTGGGAAGGGCTTTTCGCTGGAAAAGTGTCAAAGAAAGCGGGATGAGTCGGCCTTTTATTTTCCAGAGTCATGGAATCATTTAGCGAGACAATCGATAGATCGATGCGATTGGCTGCGCTGCTGCGGTGCTGCGGTGCTGTGACACTCTAACCCATTGACTCCCTCCTCTGTTGGATCTTTCGTTTTCATCTCTCTCTTTCGGCTCGAACTGTTAAGCTAATTACATTTTCAGATTAGCTTGTATCCACAAACAATTTTTCCTTAACATTTTTCAGCATCTTTCTTTATTTTATTTTGGGTTTTTTGGCACATTTCTGTTACATGGCCCACTTGCCGCAAAGAGAGTCGGAGAGAGAGGGAGAAAATATAAATAATCAAAAGAAAAAACGAAAAAACGAAAAAAATTGTGGCTCAATGCGCCGAAGCCAGAAGAAGAAGAAAAGAAGCCGCCACCGTTGCCGTTGCAGCCTGAACAAAAATTTATCGCTTGAGATTTTATTGGGTCAAGAGGCAGGTTCGTTTGGCAGGTTTTTTCTTTGATTTGGTTGGGTCTTTCTCTGGTGTGGATTCTTGGTGGGCTCCGTCCGGCCACTCAAAGTCTCTTGGAATGTTGACGCAATTAATTATGGGATATTTTTGTGAACAGGTGTGCCGGACGGACCCCTAAGGAGTACTGAGAGTACTCGAACTGAGAGTGGGGATGTTCCTTTCTTGAATGCGAATCCCTTAACTTCTGGGTTCTTCAGAGTTCCCCTAAGAGGCCTCTCTCTTCCTTTCCCCTTCTATAATTCTGAAAGTTCAGCATGTGATGCTCGTTAATCAGACCACATGCTGATCTTCTGCTGATCTTTCGTATTCAATTATCGTAAACGTTTCCTCGCCCTAGCCCCAACCCCAGCCCTAGCCCCAACCCCAGCCCCAGCCCCTTTCGGGGATCATTCAATCGGAGGCGAGCACTGCCTGAGCTTGAATGCCGCTCCCAATCACAACACGAAACCGAATCTGAATCCGAATCCGAAGCCGTATCAATAACTGCATACTTTCCCTTTCCCGTGAGAAGAGATACTCTCTCGCAGTTTCGGATAAAAGATGCCCAAAATTGTACAATGAAATTCGGCACAACGAAAGTTGTACACCCAAAGAAAGAGAGGGAGAAGGAGAAGGCGGTGAAGGAGAAGGAGAGAGACACCCATTGGGGCAGGTAGACTGAAAGAAACATCTCTGAACCCACAATTTATCTCGTTTTTGCCTCCATGTTCGTTCTTCTTTAATGGGTTGTCCTGCCTCCGGCGGCGGCATCTCTGGGACGCAACTCGAGTCTCAGAGTTGGAGAGGGAGGGGGGGAGTGGGAGGGGGAGAGGAACCCTTTCATGTCGCGGCGTTGACAATCAATGGCAATCAATGAAGATATGTTGCCCCTTTCGAACCGGTTCGCATTGGAATCTCTTTACAGCTGGCATTATTCCATCCCTGACATTCATTTTTGCATAAACGTATCTACGGCGCAACAGACAAAAGACTTGGACAGCAAACTTCCTTTTACCGAATGGAAAAGCATGAAATTCTCTTTAGTTTTTTCCCAAAAAAACATAAATACTAAAAAAACAAACCAAAAGAAAGTAATATAAATAAAACTTTAAATTCAGCCGAAAGCCCCAGTAGCTATCCTGCTCTATCCATCCTATCACGTGGCTTGAGTTTTATAAGAAAGAAAATAACATACACAGCACTTAATTGAAATAGTTTTCCATGAATCCGTGAATAAAGCGAACTATCATACAATTCCAAACAATCGTTAGAGCTTGAAAATAGTATTATTCTGCAAATATTTTCGCTATAATTCGAAAAACTAAGCTAAAAGTAAGAAAAAATAAATACGAACATAAAAAGATTCGAATGGAAAAAAAAGAAGATCTGAGAGTGTCTCTGGGAGGTAAAGCGCCGTTAAATGGGTGCAGTTAGGTGGCACGCACACACCTGTATCTATCTGGGCCTACGGCCTGGCATGACACAATAATGCCCACGCACACACAGACACGCACTCTCACAGACACTTTACCCATTTCTACCAGTATTTGGCACGCCAGTCAGAAGTAGCCTAATAAAAAGCTGGCTGACAGACAGCCAGACAGCCAGAAAGACAGAAGAGTATATGCTATATACATATGTATATGTGACTATAGATTCTCTTTATATACAGACGAGCCGGTTCTGTTGGTCACTTGTTGTAGACTTTTATTTGACGCACACAAACACAGATAAACAGATACACAAAAGAAACATAAACAGATACACATATACAGATACAGATACAGAAACAGAGACTTGAACTTGTCACAGACCATTAAGACCATATTGGCCGGCAACTTGTTTCCGTTTGGTGGCTACTGTGGGTACATTGACACAGTTTCATTTGGTGAGAAGAAACATAGACAGAGAGAGAGAGAGAGAGAGAGAGAGAGAGAGAGAGAGAGAGCGCTGGAGAAGTGGTACGAGAGAGCGGCTTATCAATCAATAAATTCTCAACAGAGTTCTCCAAGCAACGTGGAACGTGTTTCTCTGACAGATTCGCCTGAAGGGGCGTCATTTCTGTGCCCATTCTTAGCCATGCTGTAGTATTTCCAGTGTTCTATTTACTCTTGCATTTAAAATATGCTTTTTAATTGTTCAATTAGTGCTCCCCCCCTCCGCCCTGATCGACAGAGAACGCTTCATCGCAACGCTGGGTTACTGACCCAAGAAGCGGCATGGGAAATACTATTCCCGACACAAGAGGCAGAGCAGTGGCAGTGGCAGTGGCAGGGGGCACGACAAAGATTTCAAATATGCGCCAGCACATTCCTTATCCAGAGATCGTGCAGATCGCTTATCGCCTGCTAAATTGCAGCTAGTTATAGGGCTACAATCTTGTTGCTTGTTGCCAGTTGCCAGTTGCCTGTTCTTGTTCTTGTTCTTGTTCTGGGACTGGAACTGGCCATTAGCGCGGGTCTGGCCATTGTTCTGCCTAGAACTGGAATGCGTTGAGGCTTCTTCCCCCACTTGCCGCTCTTAATTAAGCAACTCTTTGGGAGAATTAGATTTCATAAGTGGCGGCAATTAACTCGTGAATCCCTGCAGAAGCCCCCTTGGTATGCGAGGATGTTTTCCTTTCCAGTGTTCATTTTTGTTCGGCGTGTACGAGTACGCCTTCGAACCATAGGAGCCATGAGAGCCAACAGAGCGCGTCCAGCGGCTGCTAATAAATTTCCCTCTCCTTCTGCTGGTTGTGTCTTGGATTTTGGCTTAGACATGCCCCTCCGCGGGGGCCAGGCAGCGGAGCGTAACCAGCAGCAGCAGCAGAAATGCCGTCCGCTGCAACCGGCTTTGGCTTTGGCTTCGGCTTTGGCTTTGGCTCTGACTTTGGCTCTGAGTCTGGGTTTAAGGCGGTTAGATCAGAGCCAGACCTTGATTAAGGTCATTCGCTTTGAAACCTTCATTCCAGTCCCAGGGTCCAATACAGTCGCAGGATGCCACAAAGTACACTCGAAGAAAAGGAAAGTTTCTTAGCTTAGGATGCGATATTAGGGGCTATTTCTTCTAGTACTGTTGTGTGATTTCCAGAAGCCACTTCGATTTGGGTATATCTAATGCGAAGACACGCGCTGCCAAATGCAAAAACTTAAGGGCCAAAGGCCAAACGTCATGGTCAAACAGAAAGAAAAGCGAGAAGACACGATGGTTATGCTATGGAAAATCAGTTTTCCAGTGAAATTTCACTAGACAACAACTTCGGACAACAGTCGGAGTCTCAAGTGAATCGAAGTGAAGTCGTCTTTGGTCTTGGGTCTTGCGACTTCTTCCCATTCGTCTTTCTGTTAATTGCAGCGCATGCATTTCAGCTGGAAAGAGATGGCCAGAAGGGGAGAAGAAGACACACTTCAAGTTCTTTTCAACACTCCAGTGCTTCTCCGGCATCTGCTGCTTCTGCTGCTGCTGCCCCATGGCCAATTGTTTGTGCAGACACAACTGTGGAACAACAGCCGAGTGATTGTCTGAGAAGTTCCTCTATTTGCTTTGCTAATGAAATATGTACATATGTACATATCTACGGAATGACGCTGCATTCGGAGAAGTGAAGCCACGACTTTCCTTTGTGGCTCAATTTTCGTTTATAGTTTTACGGCCGTCCCAGGAATGCCCCAAAGCAAATCAATTAGCACTAAATCAAATTTTAAATGCCACAGCTTGGACAACGCCCTCAAAAAAGAAGGGGACCCGAACCCGGGCCCGGACCGGGATCCCGGACCCCGAACTGGAACTGGAATTGGCACTGGGAGCTTGTGGGTCGTGAGGCGTGCCTCACAGATGATGGGTCTGTTCCTATAAAAGAAATCTTGGCCAATAGCCACAGACAATGTTTATGAGTGGAAAAGAAACAAATATAAAAGCGAAGTGGGGATTAGATTCGTTTAGATACCAGTATATTGTCTGAGATTGCTTTAAAAGAGTAGAGGAAATCGCTGAATGAGAAATGTGAATGGTTATGTGATGTTTAGGCCTGACCAAATGCTGCTTTTATAGGGGTCTCTTAGATATAAGATTTAACGAAATTTAATCAGTAAGATTCATAGCTATAAATGTGTGCTTTGTTTAAGGTAGATTTAACCTTTTTCCACATCTGAAAGACTTATAAATTTCACACAATTTCTATGGTAAAGAATTGTTTATTTGTGTCTGAGATTGTCTTTAAACTTGAATGAAAAACACACAAAAAATGAAACAAAAATGTATTTGAA
This sequence comes from Drosophila lowei, assembly GCA_008121275.1. Lineage (NCBI taxonomy): Eukaryota > Metazoa > Arthropoda > Insecta > Diptera > Drosophilidae > Drosophila > Drosophila lowei. The sequence goes on from CM017778.1 coordinate 5,165,278, forward strand.
TTATGTTTTTCTCAGTTCCTGCTTTCAATTACCTTCACTTTCGACTCTTAACTTGAGGTATTATTTATATATAATTACATAAATGTATTTATTTATGGTGAACACATGACAAATTGTCGACTGTTGGCTCTGCAGCAAACCATAAAATGGTATTATTGCACAATCAGTGCTCCGCCTCCTGATCCACCGCCGAAAGGCCCCACCAAACTGTGTGTCTTAGGGCAGACACGTCGAATGCGTAATGCGGCTGTACGTGTGCCAAATATTGGAGTACTCGTATGTATTCCATAAGCAATTATCCACGCCAGCTCCGGTCTGGCCTTCCCGCAGAGTCTCTGCCTTTTTTTGGGAAATCTAGCTCCGTTCGAGAAGTGCAGCGAAATAGAAAGTGATTTTCTGTCGTCGATTTGGAGGCGCTGAAATTGCCAATTTGACTGGAGACGGAGTTTGAGTTGGAGTTGGAGTGTAGGTTGAGACACAAATCGTGCTGCCTCACACTCCCCAATTTGAGGCCGCTGTCGTGGGGGCTGAAGTAGCGTTTAAATTAGTGTAGGCAAGCGCTGGAACTAATGACGATGTTGCCACAGTCGGAGTTGTCATCTAGCCAAGGTGCATTCAACCCGGCGTGCAGCCCCGAGAGTCCCAATTGAAAGAGTTTTACTTTCATTTGTGGCAGCAGCAGCACAAGCAGCCGCCCGCCTGTTGTCCGTGAAAGTGCTGCCTGCAATTCAATTTTTGAGATTTTCAAAATGTGTGTTACACATTTACCCAACTCTGTCCATGTTCATGTCCATGTCCATGTCCAGGTCCCAGGTTCAGGTTCAGGTCCGAGTCTGGTGATTTCACAGCCTATGGCGGCGGATCAGAGCCAATCCAGAGAACAGACTCACTTTCAGCCAATTCAATTTGGAATCGATTAAAAGTGAAAAATGAAAAACAAAACAACAACAACAACAGCAACAGCAACAGATAGAGCAAGCGAGGAAAGTGAAAAGTGTGTCTCTGGCCATATTTGAGCGGCCTTTTGTCAGAGTTGGCCAAAAGGAAGCGCTAATTATATTAAGTAAAATGGAAAAAATGCCAGCAAATAAAGCGAGTAGAAAGTGAAACAAAGTATTTCATATTTCAATCAGAGTTTGATCCCGTTTAGAGCGACAGGTGAAAGCGAAATCTCTGTCCCAAAACACGATGGAGAGCCAGAGCCAGAGCCCAGCACCAGCGCCAGCACCAGCGCCAGACCCACAATTGGGTTAAGCTCAATAACTAAACGTGTTCCGAGCTGTTCCGGAGTGTTAAAGTGTGAATTATGAGCCCAGCATAGCAGATTTATGTACGTTTTAGCCTTTAACTGGTTCCGGCCTGGCCTACACTCCCATAGCAGCCCCGGCTCAAGAGCCACAAGATGACATGCACTTGACAGAGCCAAAGAAAGACAGGAGTCTCTGTCTCCGTCTCCGTCTCCTCGGGGTCTTAGGTATACTCGTTCTCGCGTAGAAGCGTAGAAAGCCAGCAGACAAATAAATCTCTAGAAATCTTTTCGGTGGAAGGTGTCAAACAATTGATCAAATATAAGCCACGTTCGTGGCGGGGCTTTGTTCTCAAGTTTTGAGTTTAGTTGAATGCTTGGATTGCATATTGAGGGGAAGTTTCAAGAGTTGGCTCCCATTTAACTGCAATATGGGTATATTTAAGTCCGGCTCTTCTCAGTATGATGCTCTGTAAATACTAATAAAACTCTAGAAACATGTATCTGGGGGTCCCCTCTACAAAAGAACTGAGAGGAGATGCACTTTTCAGAACATTTAAAATTATATTTAATTTTGTTTTTGCTTTGGGTTTCTATTTAATCCTCGAATCTTGATCTGACTTTGATCTGGCTACACATTCAGCAGACCAAAGACTCGCTAGAGGAAGTCTCAAGTGCTTGTCCTCATTCGATTGCGATCTGAGCGAAACAATCTATATTTAAGTTGGCTTTTCTCATTAATCTCCAATAGCCAGAGGAAAATGATGAAAATCAGCAGTGGCAGTGGCAGCGGCAGCGGCAGCAACAACCACATATTCGTACAACATGCAACACACGACGATGTCTTGGCATCTTTTCAACGCTTGACGTAGCAATTTGTGAAATTTGAAATTCTTCCTACCGCAGCAGAGTGCAGATCTATCTGTATCGCCGAGTATGTCTGTATCTGTGTGCTCTTGCCTTGTGGCAACATATAATGGAATGGGCCTTCACAATTGTGACAGATATGCAAGCAGCAGATGTATGACTACGAGTGCGATGTGTGTAAGCCCACAATTTTGAAGGCAAACCAAATACAATTACAAATTTTGTATGCATGTACGAGTGTGTATGAAAAGAGAGTGAAAAGAATACCCCAGAGCCCAGGGCACAGAGGGGAAAGGAGGTGAAGGAGGAGATGGGGGGCGGACACACTTGACATGGAAAACAAATGATGCCTGGAGATGGAAACTGATCTTGGAATGGGCTGGGCTGGGCTGAGCTTTGTTTGCCTCACAAATGCAAATGAATCTCGTTGACAATGACAGAGCGAACACAGAAACAGAAATAGAAACAGAAAGAAACAGAGACCCTGAAAGAGGTGCAGGGGGCAGGTGCATGTGCATGTGGCAAGATGGCAGGTGAAAAGTGAAACCTCCAGTGGGAAGGTTCTTTCAGGGCGATGATGGATGCGAGTGAAAACTGAATGCCCAGGCCAGGGCCAAGAATGCAACCAAAATGGGAAATGCACACAGAGAAAAAAGAGCCCTGAAATTTTAACATTTACATTTGAATTGATTTCAAACTGTATACCAACAGATTGGCTCCGAGAGTGCTAATTGTCTAAAGAATTTGTTTTCACTTACATTTTGACATCAATATTTTATTTAAATTGGTTTATTCATATGTTATGTAGTGCAATGCATTGCCTTTCCAATTTAATATATGTACATATAATGTAATCCATCGAGATTAAAAGGCAGCGAATATTCTACCTGCTTCTGAAAATTAAATGAACTTTCTATGGAACACCATTGTATCTTATGGGGGTATAGAGTAGTAATTCCAGCCAAACTGAGTCAAGTTATTTTAGCAGAATTTCATGTATCGCATTTGGCAATAGTAAAGACCAAAATTCTTGTGTGGGGTGGCCTTGGGTTCTGGGTTCTGAGATTGAGAAATTCATTCGAGATTGTACACCTTGTCAAGAACTACATATTAACTGCCCTAAAACTCAGCAACCACACAAACGTGCTGGCGAGGAGACTTGCAAGCACCAGACACCGGCGCACAGTGGCGATTTAGACGAAAAGAGGTGGCAAAAGTCGAAGATTTTCTTAGGGCTTTAGATACACGCATCTATAGAGATTTTTCCAGACCTTTAAAAAATCAAACTTTCAATTTAGACTTTTAATTTAAAAGATATGAGCACTCAAAGTGAAAATTGTTTCAGTGCTCAACATTTTTTTAAATCTATTATTCAAATATGTACTGAATTTTTAGGTGGAAAAAAAAGTAAACTATGTAACGTACGATTCTGTTTTTGGTATCTTTTTATTAGTTGCATTAATTCTTAGGAAAACTTTTTAAAAATATGGTCAGTTACATAGGCAGTTGTTAAGAGAAGCTTGTTTTGCAAAACATCTAAAATTTAGGCTGTTTTTCAACATTGACTGGACTTTTAAAAAATATATCCTTAAATCTTCCCGAGAATTTTTTTGTTCATGTTCCTTGAACTATTTATTATTAAGTCTAAAAGCCCTTTCTGCGCTTTGGAGCTGTTTTGCTTCTATGCCGATATACCTGCCACAACCTCGCACCATACCAACATGCTACTGACCCTGGACCGCTGATTACTTTTAATGCTAGTCATTTAATTTCGCCAACCCATTATAAAAGTAGTTTTAATAATTACAGTGCATAATGTTATCGTATATTGCGATTTGAGTTAATTGTTATTATTAAAAACAAACGACCTAATCAAAAAAAAAAGTGCAATGCACTACACTATGCATATTTCTATTTAAAGAACAGAGTATTTATTTTAAATATTCGCGTTTCTTTTTACTATGCCTTTTTCTCTGGTGTATCTTTAAGTTCAGAAAACTAAATCCCGGGTTTTTTTAACGTGTCCCCTTCTCCTGTTTTGCAGTGGCCCAGCACGAGAGCATCTCCCAGATCTCCCCGAAGTCGAGCAGCCAAGGGAATGACCGCCTGAGCATCGAGAGCACCATTGCGGACTCCATCAATGGCCTGGCCGAGAGAGAGGCCACGCTGCAGGACGACAACGAGAACGAGACGCGGGCGGAGCGAGTGGAGCGCTCGGCCTCGCCCATCCTGCATGACCAGCACAACCAGGGGTATGGCGGGAAGGCGGGCGGGGGGCCGAACGACGTGCACTTCCCCCAGGACCAGGAGAAGGACGTGTCCGCGGGCAGGTACTTCCACTACAACATCAAGCCCACGGGCACCTACGATAGCCAGGAGGAGCAGCCCGAGCAGACGCAGAGGATCAGAGCGGGAAAGACTCTGTCGGGGAGCAGTAGCAGCAGCAGCAGAAGCAGCAGCAGCTTGGAGCAGTCTTTTTTAGGGAAGGGGGACCTGCGACCGCTTACGTCGGGGTCCCCAATCAGGCCGAGCAGTACTGCCACCTCGTCGACGGGGGCCAGTGCCACCCAGGCGCCGCATAGTCCCCGGCAGAACGGCAACCCGGACATCCAGGACATCATCACGGGCATTGTGAAGCTGCTCAATGGCAACGTGAATGTCCACGCGAACACCCAGGGCGTGCGCCGGCCCTCGGCCAGCAGGATCAACAATCGGGGACCGCCGCGGATTTCGGAGACGCAGAACCTCCCGCCCATCGACTACGAGGCCCAGAAGCCGGGCACTTCGATGCGTCCGCCTCCGTATCCCTTCGACCGACCGGAGCGACCCTTCATCACGGGCGTGCCCATTCCCGAGCAGATCGTGCCCCTCCGTCCGGGCTTCGTCAGCAATCGGCCGCCCTGGTACCGTAACAAGCCGCGTCCGCCCATTACCACGAGTGTGGGTGGCAGTCGGCGCCCCCTGCCGCAATACAAACCCCTTCCCGCTCCCCAAGTGCTGCCCTCGCCACAGCCCCAGGACAAGCTGGAGCAGCAGGATCTGCAGGAGAAGCAGCACCTGCTGCAGCTGCAGCAACAGCAGCAGCAGTCGTTGCAGCCGCAGGTTGACGGTGTTCCGCCCACGGATACCACCTACGACTCGGAGTTCTCCAACGAGGATGCCAATGCGCAGTATATCGAGGTATCCGACCAGGACACAGATGCCACCGGAGGCGGCGAGATCGATGATGAACTGCAGCCGCCTCCTCCCGGCCCTCCCTCAACGCCCAATCCTCCCGCAACCACGCCCACAGCTCCCAAGAAGAAGCACAAGCCAAAGCCCGTCAGTGAGAAGAAGAAGGTGCCGCAGGAGGAGCCGGAGCTGCCACCAGACGGTGGCTACACCACCATCGTGGAGACCAGCTCCGTGGTGCACACCGTCATGGGCGGGATGTCCTCCACCTACGTGCCCATGTCGATGGACAGCTCCGAGGCCCTGGATCTGGATCCCTCCACCGAGGAGGTGATCTTCATGACGGCCAATCGTACACCCGGCCTGGAGACGGGTGCCACCTCGCACTTGACCACATCGGGCATCAGCACGGCCACGGCCGCCACTCCGTCGCTGGCCATCGAACCGTCGTCCTCTAAAGAACCCAGTACCACTACTAGCACCTCAACCACCACTACAACCACTCCGAGTACCACCTCCACCTCCACCTCAACCACAACCACCACTGAAAGAGCGCCCAGTTCCAACTCCAACCCCAACTCTAACACCAATGCCACTCCGCCTGCCCCCTACCATCCCCGACCCGGCATCGTCCTCGACGATCCCGAGTTCAAGCCTGGCGGCAGGCCACGCCCGCCAGCTGGCACCCAGCGACCGGCGGCGCCTCCACCGCAGCCCAATCCCCCCATCCAACCCACACGGCAGCATCTGCCGCCCGGCTATGGGGAGATCTTCGACGTGACGCTGTCGGCCATCCAGGGGCCGGGGCCCAAGGGCAGCGGCTCCAAGCAGACGATCAACATCAAGCCGTACGGATCGTATGGAGCGGGTGGCCAGGGCGGAGGACAGAGGCAGGACGACATCATTGTGTCGGCATCAGGTGACGAAGGCTTCGTCTCGATCGATGGCAAGCGCACTTACATCAATCTCTTTGGTGATCCCACAGATCCCCCGGCGGGGGCCACAACACCGGCCACACGTCTGCCCCAGTTGCCGGGCGCGGGAACGTCTCCGGGAGGAGGTGGTGTTGACCTTGGTGGTGGTTCGGTTGCTGGTTCTGGTTCTGCCTCATCTGCATCGGCTCCCGCGAATGCCGTCACTCAGAGCAGCGGCGGCTACGTCGTGCCCGAAACGGAAGTGGTGGATCTCCAGGGACAGAGCCTGTCCACCGGAACTGCCGCAGGAGCGTCCACAACAAACGCAGGGCCCACTAGACCGCACTATCGCCAGCGACCCACTCCGCCGCCAGTGAGGATCGATACCTGCATAGTGGGCGACGATTCCACCTGCGATCAGGCGCAGCATGAACGCTGCAAGACGGACAGCGGCGTCTCCAGCTGCCACTGCAGGCCAGGTGAGATTCCGTCGGCCAGAGGGCGCCTTCTCATCCACCGATAATGACCCTCTTTTTGGGATTCCCCTCTCCACAGGCTACTCCCGTCGCAAGCATCGTGAGCCGTGTCGTCGGATCATCTCCTTCCATCTGGGCCTGCGCGTGGATCGCATCTATGAGCATCGCATCGTGTGGGACCACAAGCTGATGGATCGCCATAGCGAACCCTTCGGGCAGCTCAGCTACGAATCCATTCGAGCGGTAAGCATCTTCCAAAGAGAAACCGAAAGGAGGTCTAATGAAAATCCTTTCCAGATGGACTCGGCCATGTCAATGACGCCCTACTCGGATGAGTTTATGGAGGCCAAGGTGAACAATATCTATAGGGGAGATCCCAATTTGGGCGGCAACGGAGTCTACGTGAACATGACCCTGAAGGTGAGCATGCCATTCCGATGGAAATACCGATTCATATATTGATTCCCCTGCAGCTGGACGAGAGCGTGGAGACGTTGCGTCCCAATCTGCGCAGCGATGTGCAGAAGCATCTGCTGGGTGTGCTCCATCGCCGGAACAACAATATTGGCAACTCCGTTCTGTATGTGAGCTCTCCGGAAGGCGCTGTCTCGGCGCTGCAGGACCTGGATGAATGCCAGTCGCCTGATCTAAACGACTGCCATCCCGGTGCCACTTGCAGCAACACGTGGGGCAGTTTCCGGTGCGCGTGCGAGGCAGGACTGCGCGATCCCTGGGCCGATCAGCCGCAGCGGGCGGGCCGCGAGTGTCAGGCGTGTTTGGACTCGTTCTGCAACAACCATGGCTCCTGCAGCTACAACGACGAGGGCAACCAGATCTGCACCTGCGACTCGAGCCACTACGGGGCGCAGTGCGAGATCGATGGCGAGGTGCTGGGCGTGGCCATAGGCGCCTCTGTGGCGGCCATCATCATCATTGTCCTCACCCTGGTCTGCCTGATCATGTGGTCACGTCGCTGGCAGCGCGAGCAGAAGAACGCCATGGGATCGCCCGTCTTCGGCTACATGAACACGGCTCCGCTGAAGTCTGCCGGACTGCCGCAGGCTGGCTACCAGGTGACGCTGGAGGATCGCATGCGCTGGGCCCAGATAGCAGATGTCATGGCCCAGACGAACCACTATGGGGTAAGTGCCGCCTATTCCGCAGTGAGTGCCATAATCGATTGCTGACTGCTGAATTCCTATTCTGTGTGCTCCTGACAGGCGGAACCCATTGGACCCACGCGTCCCTCCTCGGCCATGTTCGCGTACCCCAATCTGGGGGCCATGGGCATGGGAATGGGCACTCTGGGAGGGATGTCGCTGCAGAGCACCATGCAAATGCATCCCAGTGCCACTCTGGCGCCGCCAGTACCGTTGCCCAGGTATGAGCACAGCCATTTTTCCCCCATTCCCCCCTCGTCTAATCCACGTTTCACTTTGCACTTAGAAGACTTGGCCTGGGTCCGCGCTCGAATGGAATGCGCACGCTGGAGAACTCCAGCTCGAGCGAGGAGGAGGATCGCGCCGATCTGCTGGGACGCAATTTCCAAGTGCCACGCCCGAAGAGTCGCAGCAACGGCAGCATAGCGGTAGGATCACATTATCCATACATTATCTCCTGAAGATCCTGTAACTAAAATCTGTACTCTCTCTTTATCGAAACAGAACCAGTCGGGCATCTACTACGATGTGGACTACGAGCCATCGGGCAACGGCATAGGCAACAGCAGCGTGGATCACCTGTACGGATCGCAGAACCACTCTGTGACGCATTCATCGGGCAACAACCACATCCCAGGTCCCCAGGGCATACCAATGAGCACATACACCTCCGGTCGGGCGCCCAGCAGCTACTACATGAAGTGACTGGATTAGAGAGCATCCTAGTTAACCCTGTGTACATATGCAACCTAGGTTTAGAGATTTCGATGGTTCAGTGGCCTAAAATACTTTTCCACTGCAGTCCCCGTGGCGACTGCAGCTGAGACGCGTTTTGTGCGACCTGCCCTACCCTGCCCTGTCCCTCCCATTTAGAATGAGAAGCGTAGACTTAGGACTTAGAATATCCATAGGCTCGAATTAGGGTTACGCTATGCAAACGACAACTAATCATTAATTTTAAACCTTAAACTAAACCTTTAAATTATTGAAATGCAATCCAGTCCAGAAGTCAAACCCATGAAATTAGCCTTAGTTTGTAGCAATCTATCGACTTAGTTAGGTTCCCCTACCAATATAGTTTGTGTGTATGTAAATAAATGAATAAAAGATCTTAATGTTAAAATAAAATCTGATTTCGAGAATATTGTTGATTAGTTCTTGATTAGCCTTCCGTTTGATTAGTTTCAAATCTTGGCGCCCAGTGCTTCACAAACTGTATAACTTTCCAGTTTATAGTTTTATCTCGCTCTAACGTATGCATTATGGCCATCTACTACTGGTCATTGTTGTGTGAGCGAGACAACTAGTAAAGCAAGTCTCTTCAACTATAGCCAGTGCTGTTAAGTTTTCTTCACACTTTTAAAGGGCGCGTGATTCAAAATATCAGCAAGCAAATATTTTTTTTAGCAGATTATAACTTATAAGTATTGAAAGTTATTAAATGGCCTGTCAGCCCTACATTTCCTAAGCAAAATACTTTAAAAAGAGCGAAAATTAATTGATTAAATTAATTGTATTAATACAAATCAAATTCAGTTCTGTTTATTCATAGTTTCTCCTTCATGAATAATCCCGACAGAGCCTCATCTGTTGATGATTTATGACATTTCACCACTCACGTCAACAAAAGAAAACGAGAGCTACTTCAATTTATGGCAATCTGTTTTCCAGCCCGCTCTCGCTTGGTTCACACGCACAAAAACACAGTCGGGATGGGATGGCGGAAAGAATGAAGAAAATGAAAATTATTTTCGGGGCTGCCCATGCGTGCGGCAGACGGACTGGCTTGTTAGCCAGTGGAGGCAGGGAGGGCTCTTGCGCAACCAACAAGTGACGGGCCGGATCGGTTGGAGGCGCCTCTGAAATGCCCATTAACAATAGACCATACTTGAACTCGTTATTCGTGATGGCAGAGGGATGTGTGGAGAACGCCCCCCATTATGACTTGACAAGTCAACAGCTGCTTCAAGCAGATCGATCATCAATATCTGGCTATTAGCACCGTACCAGCACCAGCACCAGCACCAGCACCACCACCATTCAATGTCTGTCGACGCGTATGAAGTTCAATGCCGTGAGCTTCAAAGCGCCGGCAACTAATTAATCGATGCCGCGCTTTCCGTTCGGCAATTGCTGGTGTGGAAGTGGAAAGGTCGAGCCCGTCACTCGGGCACCTCTAAATGGCACTTAATGGCGCTTATTTAATAATTATCACAACGCGACTAGCTGTGACTAGCTGTGACTAGTGGCAGCTGCTCCTCTCCTCCTCTGGAGGCTTGCACAAAATGTTTAATTGAAATGATTTGAATTCGTTACATCTGCCGATTATGTTTTGCCCACGAATGCTGACCCATTTTCCCTTCTTTTCACATTTATTTATGCCATTTTTCTGGGTTTTTTCTTTTTCTTATAGCAATGACGCTGCAATCTTACAATTTCATCAAAGACGTTCGTTCCAACCAAATCACGTAGATGAAGCCATGCCGTGCCGTGCGGTGGCGTGCCTTGGAGTGGCCATAAAAATGCCCAACAGAAATTCCATTAGGTTCGATTTGGCCATTGTTGTGCAGTTTTTTGCGCTCGTTATTGGGTTATATTAGGTTATATTATGTCACAGGGGCACATTGATTGATTACAGCCTTCGGAGGGTATCCCTTTTGAGATACAACTAAATGTAAGTCAATCAGATTGAAATGTTCCTCATGCTCGGGCAGATGCAATCGGACTGTGCAACGCCAAGGGCAGAATGGTTTTCCCTGGCGCTCTTGCAGCTGCGGTACCTGAACCACTGACAGTTGGCGACTTGCAACAAAACCATATCCACATATCGTTAAAGCTGAAGCCATAAACACAATTCGCACACACACAGCTGTCTGTCCCCCAGTCGAACTCCCAGTGCCACTCTGTTCGGCCGCCACTCGCCTGCCGCCTGTTGCCTGTTGGCTGTTGCTTGTTGCCAGTTTGGTGTTCCAGTTAGGTACATTGTTGCGTCTTCAAAAACGGCAATGACAATGCCAAAGTCTGTCGTTGGCCGCCGCAGGTGTTGCAGCCCATAGCTCAATGCTCGGTTCCTCGTGTGACGTGTGGCAACGTGGCATTGTGGTCTTGGAGGTGGCACGGCACTGTTTGTCGTTTGTCATAATTGGGCGCGCGTGGAAGATGCGCTTCCAACTTCCTTGTTTCCATTGTTGCCTCATGTCACCGCCACCGTCACCGTCACCGTATGTCTTGCCTGTCAATCTGTGGCAAATGAGCAAACAAAAACCACGACTATCTTTAGAAAATCTACGAAAAATGATGACTAAACAAAGCGCTGAAGATTGACAATCACAGTGGAATTTTGGTAGCGGATAAAGAATGCTCGTACTATTTTTGGATTTTGAACAAGGAAATGTTGTGGTAAACGATTATTAGGGGCATGGGATAAAATAATTTTTGCGGAGCATTGATCTACACTGAGAGTAAAAAAGGCATAATTAAACGAAACACACCCATATTTAAATTAAATATTCGAGTTTTAAATACAAAACATTATTGAAATTAAATAGAATTCACTTTGATTTAAATATAAATGCATTAAAAATTTAATCTAAATATAAAACACTTTAAATTAAAAATATTATATAAAATGTAAATATGAAATATATTTATAGGAAATCAAATATTTGCACAGTAATTGCATAATATAAAGGCATAACAAAATTTAAATCTAATCTAAATTGAACTATTCAGCGGTCAGGGCGGTTTTCTCTGGGTGTATGTGTACCTGAAAATAGGTATTGCTCTAGGATTTTGGACATATAATTATACTTGCTTGTTCATAAATTATTGAGCTGGATTTAAGCCAAAGGTTCCATTCATGAACCCTGCGAGTATGAGTACCTAAACCCAAAAATATTCCCAGATTCACATGACCCGGACAAGTGGGGGTTCAAGCTGCGTGAATTTGCCACAAAAATCAGAAGCACAGCGAACTCTCTCACATGTCATTATATAAGGGAGAAGCAGCGGATTCGGAGTCGGAGTCGAATTGAGTGGGAAAGTGAGCTAAGCTAATTGGTGTGGAAAACTGGGAAAATGAATGTGCGGTCTTTCACTGCTTTACAGACCCACTTGTATCTGGGATACTTAACCGAATCGGTGGCTCTTTTCTGCCGTCTGCTGTCTGCAGGCGGAACAGCCGCAACGACTATGTGCCACTGCAAATAACTTTGGTCGCGCGACAAAGTGTAACTGCATCAGCCACTGGCAGGCACTCACCTCACTCCACTTACACTCGGTGTCCCAGAGGCAGTCGCAGTCGCACTCCAATAAAAACCGTAAAACAAGAGTTGAATGAATTTGCGTATTAATGAGCAAAAATGTAAACACCAGGCAGCAGAGCCATTCGCACGCACGGCAATCAGTCAATTTTTCTTATAGAGCCACTTGCTACCTGCTTGTGGCCACTGGATGGCTTCCCTTACGCCCACCTGTGATGGCCCGTCGGGTAATCATTCATAAGTCGTTGTGCTGGAAAGAGAGAGGGAGGGAGACAGAGGCAGTTCCCAAGGAAAGGCGGCAATACCAACACCCAACAAAAGCAGCAACAACAATGATGATGATGATGATGATGATGATGAAGAAGAGTGAAAGGGGATCTCACGTAATGTGGTTGCATCTTCTTTTGCCCCTTACAGTCCACCTCATATCGATGGGGCTGGTCACGGCCCCCGATTGCGCAACATCCAATTGTGTTGCAGGAAGCCGAAGAAGATGTGTCTCCTAAGTAGTTCCGCTGTGGAATGGGGTGGATTTAGCGGGTTTTGCTGCTTCTGCTGCCCCACTCCGGTTGTTGTGGGCCACTCTCCCCCAGTTAGCCAATCGGGGGCCAGGTGGCCAGGTGGCATGTATAATATGACGTTTAATTAGCAATATTTGTCAAAGTGCTATAACATACTGCATAGGCAGGTCCCATTTCAGGTGCCGGTGTCTTCATCTGCAGCTTACGTACACTGGGCGAAATTCGAGAAGGAACGAAGGTCAGCTCATGAACATTCTTTGGATTGATAGTGCTATCAAATATGAATCCATATATCTATTTGATTCCTTTTGAATCCTCTCAATGCCATCTCAGCAAACTGCCAATCCCTCCTTTCCACTACATATATGCATTTTCCGCCGTGTAGCAATGAGGAAATCAAATGCAGCGGGTGCAGCTGCCTGGATGCCAATCGCATGCAGCATGGGGAATGGAGCATGGTGCAGGAGCGGGTAGCAGCAACTCCAGCAGCAGCAGCAGCAACATTTTGGGGAACTTTTGCGACGAGTCTACGCAAATTGGAATGCGAGACCTCTGACTGTGTGAATAAGATGGCTGGCTTAGCTTCGCTTTTGGCCAAATATTGCGTAATGGCCAGAGAGCCACCGAGCCACTGAGCCACTGAGCCGGTTTCAGCTCAGATCCAGTATATGGCTGCTAGCTAGCGATATGCATCTGTTTTTGGGTCTGCATCTGTATCTGTATCTGTATCTGTGGCTCGCTGTGTTCAAAGGACGACAGCCATAATCAATGTTCCGTCTGCGGCTCAGCATCTTCTTGTTTAATGGCCATTGCAACAGACAGCCCCACACACAGATGGAGGGAGGCCGCTCTTGTTGTTGTTGCTGCCATTAATAACCGATAATACCATTACCAGTTCCCGTACCCGTGCCCGAACCTGTGGCCAGTGTTCAACATGTTGTTAACTCAAAGTCTGGTCGACCTTGGCGAAGATACTCGTACTCGTAGCAGTGAAGTGCCTCTCGCATACTGCCCATCTTTCCCTTGCAGACTTCGAATTGCGATTAACACTTGGCGCCGTTCGCCTGTGGGGGCCACCTGCTGCTTAATCCGCTGGTGCCTGCCCCGGCCAAATGGACACGCACTTTCAACTCCAGTTGCCTGGCCAATTAATCTGGCGTTGCATTTAAGCCGACTTAACGCACCCATCGTCTCCAATTGGCTGCCTGCGGGGTGATGCAACTGCAATGAAATCAATTTACTCCCATTCGAGCCACTTCCGATCGGAGCAGCAATTAGCCATCGGTTCATTTACCATGTATGTGGGTCAACACCATCGGAGCCGAGCCATGCTGGAGCCGAGCCGTGGCAACAATGACATTAACGTCAACACTTGAGCACCTGCCGCTCCAGAGCGCCGGCTCGATGCTGCCTTCTCGAACACGTAACGAATTGGGGCAGCCAAGTGCCAACTGAAGAAAGCCACAAGCAATTACAGGCGCAATCTGTCGAATGAGATGACGGCGTTGACGATGACGATGACGTTGCAGACTGCCTTGGAGGCCATTACCCCTCTCCGTTACGGCGGTAACATTTGGATTAGGCCTGATCCGCGGAGAGAGAGCCTGATTGAAGGTTAACCATGCGATGAGAGTGTTGTCTTATGGCTTATTGTTCGCGAGATAAGTGCAAGATATTTCTAGCTGCCAGCCGCGTTGCAACAGAGCCGCACTCAATGGGGCGTATTTGCCATAAAGTTAGGTATACGCTCAGCGGTGTCTGGGAAATGCATTTGCATTTCAGTGTCAAGAAGTGCAATCAAAACTGATTAAAACATACGAGTGTTGCATGTACCACATACATATTAACTTCCCTTGTTGCAATCCCACCCAACCTTTCTCTTGAGCCAATCCACTAATGCTTTTCCCCAAGGCATTTTCCAGCCAATTTAATACGCTTCCTATCCCATCCATGAATGGCTAACTGAAGCTGAAACCTGTCCGCCTGATCGGAGTCACATCACAGCGGAATAATATAAGGCAAGGCACTATATAACCTACATATATAAACGTTCAGATCAATAAAAAGATGCCGTAAATTATGCAACTGGGTGAACAGGGACGACGACTGCGGCGAAAGGTGTTTCCAGAGCTCCTCCATCCATCTATCCATCCATCCATACATCCATACATCCATCCTCCAATTGCAGTTTAGGCTCCATCTCCATCTCCAGCCACGACATCTTCGACTGGTGCTGGTGGCCAAAGCCAAACTCGATTTGCCAGTCCGCCGCAGTCAGTCGCCCAATCCGCTGGGCACGTTTCAGGAATTTCAATTTCATTTTGCCAAACAAAAAGCGCAAAGAGCAAAAGTAAAATCCCAGCCAGACGACGACACGACAGTTGGAGCTGGGAGTCGAGTCGAGTCGAGTAGCAGAGCCTGTTGCACATTCTTCATTATACGTATATTGGTGGTTTTTTACCTAATTTCGAGTTTTGGTTTTTATAAATTGGTTTAACATGTCGTTGTGTTGGGTTGTGCTGTCTTGGGTTGTGTCTTCGCTTGCTTTCCTTTTGCAGTGCCTGCATTGAAGGCCGTTCGCCTGGCAACTGCCAATTCAAGCGTCTGCCTCCGGCCTCCGCCTCCGCCTCCACCTCCACCTCTGCCCCTGCCTCCTTCGGGTGTGATGTAACTTCTGGTCTGGGGCGTCGGCTTCGGCTTCGTCTGCGGTGTGGTGTGGTGTGGCCACCTTGTGGACACTGTCGGATTCGATTTGTGCATATTATTTACGAGGCATTCGGATCTTCTCAAAGGGTCAGCCCCAGCGGCCGATCTTTTGCGATCTTCTGCGGTCTGAGAGTCCGTTTCTCGAGTGTTAATTGCAGTTCAAAACAGTTGCCAACTGTTTGGTCTTGGCGCATTTATCGAAACCTAATGTCCAAACCATTTGGGTGTTCATAAAACGCTGGCCTTATTACCATGCTAAAAAGTACATTTGGCCCCCGGTAGCCACTGAAGCGTTCGGCTTACGGCTGTACGGTTTACGTCTTCATGCTGCGTCGTCCCGTTCGCGGAGGTCGCCATTTGAGCAGCTAGGGTCGTCCCGTCCCGTCCCGTCCCGGCGCGTCCAAAAATGGCTTTTGTTTTTGTACTCGCATGTTAGCTTGGCCAAATGTCTTTGGCTCTGCCACTGCCTCTACCTCTGAGTCGGCGGTGTCTTTCTTTCTTATTTCGATCATTTTGCAACTGAACTGTGCTAATTGTTTGGCACTCAAGATCGGCGAGCAGTGGCAGAGTCGTACATGGCTAATCGTGCCATAAAAATGCGGGCACGTAGCTCCAATTTCTTGTAGCTTAGCACTACTTAGCTGTGGGCACGGGGCAGCATTAGACAAACACCCACAGCAATTGACCTTATCGGTGGAGGGAGGTGAACCACTATGCACAGTGCGAAGTGATCGATTCGTCTTGAGGATGGCAAGATGTACCATATTTGCGGATTGATGGATGTTGATTAATGGCAACAATACTATTAAGTATGTGTAATTAAATGACAGTGAAGGAAAAAATTACCAATTTATTGTGGATGTATTATATTTATGTATGTAGGGTTGGCAGCCCTTTAACCAGCTGTGAGTATCAACGTGCAGTATATGCCAGTTCATACTACGAAAGCGTCACATCGAGATCCCAGAACGAGCTCCCAGGCCCAGGGACTTCGGCTCTGGCGTTCGGCTACCGCCGCGTCATCTTGAGCCAAACGCCGAGAGAGAACATCTTTGCATGTGTTAGTACACACGCAATATGTTTCGACAAAAATATGTGATTGCTATGATGATATGCTTTTTTCGTTTTCAGATTTTTTGAACGCTTTCAGGTTTCTTGTTCTGTTGTGCCTCTAGCATATTTTAATGCATGGGCGCACATGCATGAACTTTGCGTGTGTGTTTAGTTTTGCTGGCCGCTTGAACTGAAATTTGAGTTTGGTTCTTGGTTTGGGTCTTTTGATGAACTGACCTACCGCCACAAAATAAATGAAGAACGGGCAGGGGGTGGGGGAATGGTACACTAGGGCGCGGGAAATATTGATTTATACTACAAAATATAAAATATTACAATAATATAATTACACATTTATATCCTTATTTTAAACAGGTTGATTATAAATTATATAAATATTATGTAAACGCCGTCGGTTCTCGACTTCTTTGTTTATTAAAACTAAAATAATGATGTATCTAAATATACGATATAAGAAACAAAAATATATATACTAAAATAAATATGCATACATATATATGGAATTGGTTTTACATATATTTCAAATCAATTGTCAATCGCGCGCTTTCCGACGGGAATGTGCAAAGCAAAATGGGCTATTAGTAGTACCTAATTTTACTCTTCTTTTCTCCCTGTGTGCCTTTTCATAGTAGCGGTAGTGTCCGAGTACTCGTACAAATCATCGCGGCCAACAACATAATTATTGGTATGTCACATTCTAACTGTGGACCAACCATTCCATCGCTGTGAAGAGGCCGGACTTCGACTTCGACTCGAAAGCCAACGCATATACTTGAGTCCAAGAGCAGACCAAATACACTGGCATTGTTTTCGGATGGTATGGCTCCGCTTTACCTTGGGAAAATCCGCGCAGTCATCGACGGAGGGGTCCAAGACCAAGTCCGAATTCGAATTCATCAGCTGGAGCTGGAGCTTGTGCTGGAGAGCACCGAGCAGAGCCGAGCTTGGGAGCAGAGCCGAGCTTGGAGGCAGCGGCAGCGGCAGCGCCGCTTTACTCTCACTCTCTTGCGGTTTTCGCTTTTGCTTTCGATGGTAGGTTGCGTGCATTTTGCACATGGAACATGGCCGAAGAGCAGAGAGAAGAGAGAAGAGAGAGAGCTTTGCTTTGGTTACAGTTTTTGTTTTGTCAAATTGTTGTTGGGTCTTCTGCCGCTGCTGCTGTCGCTGTCGCTGTCTCGGCTGCCGACGCTGACGCTGGCGCTGGAGTTGGAGTCTCAGAGACCCATTCAAAATATAAATAGATGTGCATGTAGGGAAATGCGAATATTGTTCATAGAAGACCTCATCGGAGGCACACATCAGCTCCCTTTTGTTTTGACGCGCTGTTGGTGGTACAGGGATACCAAGCATGAGATCCCTCAGTTTATTGGTTAGTGTTTCTGCCAGTGCCCGCCCCAAAAAAGAAGCAATCCAATGTGAATCCCCCGAGAATCCTTGACGATTGTGAAAAAGTCGTTACTTAAGAACTGCATGAAAATGAAACAGTTGAAGTGAAAACACTAGTGCTAAAAATACCCAAAAATAAACTACAATCAAAAATTGAAATTATCATGAGAAATACAGTGAACTCTTTGTATAGGAAATCGGTGTAAACGAACATCAAGTAACTCTCCCAACCATTTGCCTTCCCCCAGCTACTCGGCGCCAGCTGCGCGCTTGTCATAAGCTTCGCCTTCGCCCATCCCCCCGAGGGAGTGTGGAAGAAGAAGCTCTCGTGGAAAGAGGACTGGGTTCAGGTGTGGAAAACCATCAAGAAGGAGGCATGGGAAACCAAGTGGAAAAAGGTTTCCGTGCCAATTTGGAAGGAAGTTAAGGTAGGGCTCAAGGACACTCAACCCACAGATTGCAGGTGATAATCGCAAATTATCCGAACCGTAGGTACCCGTCTGGAAGGAAGAGAAGGTGCCTGATTGGAAAATCGTGAAAAAGCCGAAGTTGGAGGAGAGGGAAGTGCCCGCCTGGAAGGAGGTCAAGGTGGCCGAATGGAAGAAGATCACTAAGCCAATTTGGGTGCCCACCAAGGTGGCCGTGTGGAAAGAGATCCAGGTTCCCGTTTGGAAAGAAATCCAGGTCCCATTTTGGAAGGAGATCCAAGTGCCTGTTTGGAAAGAAGTACAGGTGGCAGACTGGAAGCAAATGTTCGAGCCTCAGTGGGTAAGTTGAGCTCTATTTCCGGTGGACGAGATTGGAGCTGACAATTAACCTGAACTCTGCTTAGGTGAAAATGGGCATTCCCGGCGAGAAGTTCCTGGGCAAGGACCACGAGGGCTGGGAATACACTAGCCACGATCTGTGGCGCAAGAAACTCGTCTGGAAACCCGTGTGGAAAAAGGTCTGGCGCACGGAGAAGAAGCAGGAGTGGAAAACCGAGAAGAAGGAGGAGTGGCGCACCGAAAAGAAGCAGGAATGGAAAACCGAGAAGGTCCAGGAGTGGAAAGAGGACAAGAAGCTGGAGTGGAAGGATGAATGGATTCAGGTTGGTCCCCCATCACCCCCATCCCCATAAAGTTCAATGATTAGCTGTGTGTTTTTCTTTGCTCAGGTCTGGAAGACAGTGAAGAAGCAGATCTGGATCAAGGAGAAGCGCGAGACTTGGATCGAGGAGAAGGTGCAGATCTGGCGCACCGAGAAGCGTCAGGTCTGGGCAACCGAGAAGCGGCAGGCGTGGAAGGACGAATGGCAGTCGGTGAATGTGCCCGTCGTCAAGGAGGTGAAAGTTCAGGAGTGGAAAAAGGTGTGGAAACCCGTCTGGGAAAAGGTCTGGGTGCCAGCCCCCATGGTCACGGATGGGACTGAGTCGATCTGCGGGATGGGTTCTCTGGTTTAGCCGCAAGCTATGCGACAGCACTGATATCTGATAACTGATCCATGTCGCCCTTCTTCACTCTCTGTTCATCCATCCTCCCTGCACAGAACACCATTGTGTACAACCGACATTGTTGAAATTGTTAAATAGATTTAAACTCGTAAGGCATTCCCCCACTCCATCATGTTGTATAAAACATTTCATTATTTCAGCTTTCGATATTTGTTAAACTCTTCCTTCCACTCTCTCTTCCTCTCTCTCGCCTTTGTACCTTTGCGTATATCTCCTTCTCTCTTCCTCAAGTGTACAAATTAGTCATGCGCGCGATTTTGTCTTTAAGTTATACAAAATAAAATCAAAATTCAATGAAACAACGAACAAATGTATACAAATTTTGGTATTTTCTACATATGTGTGTGTGTGTATGTGTGTGTGTGAAATCTGGAAACTATCCACAAACGCAATTGCCTTGTAAATATGTACTTAAACATAATTATAATCCACATTAAGACCACACAAGAAACATAAAATGAAAATTATTAAAAAAAAATAATAAACATAAAAATTAAATGCTTTTAATTACGGTTTAGCGTAAATAACGAACTTAACGCATCCCCAGACACATTTCATATCTCTCGGGCCTCTCGGACCTCTCGGGTCTCTCGGAGGGTGATGGCTACGACTACGAGGAGTCGTGTACTTTCATTGGGCAGCTGGGGATGATGCAATTTTCGTGTTTTCGGGGCTTTTTCGATGCCCAACAAACGGCGAAGATGCAACTCATAATATTTCAATTGCAGCCCGCGATATGCGGAAGTTAGATAACAGCCGAAAAAGGCGAAAAAACAGTTTAAGAAGTCATCGTCGTAGCGGCGATCGGTTCAATTCAGCTGGAATTGGAAAAAAGGTCTCGTCTGAAGATGAGAGAGGCCATGAGCCAAAGTCAACAACTGCAACACGTTGTGGCATCAGCATCGTGATGATGATGATGATGATGATAATGATGATGATGATGAAGATGATGCTAAGACTGTCAATGATCGTGATGATGATGATGGCTCTTGGCATTTGCCGCTTGCTAGATGCCAAATAAATCTCAAGGAAGCATCTCCCCTGCAGATAAGCAGCAACAATACCGTTTCCACTTCCTGTTACCAAGTTGAAGTTGAATGCAGCTGCCTTGTGTCTGCCTGCCAGACAGCCTGTGGTGCCGTGGTGCTGGTGGTACTGTGGTGCTGTGGTGCTGATGTCTAACAGCCTTACAATTCCAAGTCAGTCGGTCGCGTCGCCTGTTCGGTTGCAACATGTTGCTTTAATTGACTTGCCACCCGCCTGCCCCTCTCCCAGTGCCTGGCTTGCAGTGTGTCTGTGTGCCAGCAGCAAAACCCACATAAGGTTAGCCGAGGAAGCCAACTGCTGCACTGGTTGCAGTTGCAATTCGAGCCCCAAAAGCGGTACTGGCGCTGATTAGGTAACCGCCGACAAAAGTTCGAGTTCAAGCAAACATTCCATTGGGAAACTTTAGGCGGTAGTTGCCGAGTTTTCTGCTGCCGTTGCCGCTGCCGCTGCCCCCACGTTATCTTAATGATGTTGCCGAATCTTTTCCTTGGCAAATCTACAATTGATGCGGCAGACAAATGGGCATTTGGGGGCGTCTCTGAAAGGGAAATCGCTCCATCGGGAGAAAGATTAGCTCGGAAATAGACGGTTGTTAGGGGACCACCTTATTGAGGTTCAATGGAAGGGATTTCTTTTTCTTTCTTTTTCAGGCGTTTGCCTCTGATCTCGATTTCTTCTGTGAAAAACATGGCCGAAGTTGCTGAAAACGTGGTGGAAACCTTCGAGGAGCCGGCGGCACCTGTGGAAGCCGAGGCGGCCGACACCATTCTGGAAACAAATGTGCTGGCCACCATTGAGCTGCCGAAGATAAAGCTCTTCGGACGCTGGTAGTGCGACGATGTGACTGTCAACGACATCTCGCTGCAGGACTACATCTCGGTCAAGGAGAAGTTCCCTCGCTACCTTCCCCACTCGGCTGGCCGCTATGCCACCAGGCGTTTCCGCAAGGCCCAGTGCCCCATTGTGGAGCGCCTGACCTGCTCCCTGATTATGAAGGGCCGCAACAACGGCAAGAAGCTGATGGCCTGCCGCATCGTCAAGCACTCGTTCGAGATCATTCATCTGCTGTCTGGCGAGAATCCTCTGCAGATCGTGGTGAGCGCCATCATCAACTCGGGACCACGTGAAGACTCTACCCGTATTGGACGTGACGGTACCGTGCGTCGCCAGGCTGTGGATGTGTCGCGGCTGTGCACTGGAGCTCGTGAGGCTGTCTTCAGGAACATCAAGACCATCGCCGAGTGCCTGGCCGATGAGCTGATCAACGCCGCCAAGGGTTTTTCCAACTCGTACGCCATCAAGAAGAAGGATGAGCTGGAGCGTGTCGCCAAGTCCAAACGTTAAGGAGAGACAGCAACCAACAACCACACAAAAAACATGCTTCTGTGTCTGTTTTTTGTATATACAAAATAACGCGTGTAATGCTACACTATTTACAACAAGAAAATAAACATGAAAATATCCTTATTGTTTTCCTAAATTTCCATAAGCTCTTTCGAGCTGAACAATTATCCGCTAATTCAGCCAAGGTCTGTGTCAAACTTCTTTAGATATTGTACATATACAACAATGGAAATCCAATCGATTTCCAAGACATTTTCAACATTTTGTTTTCCCTTTTGACACGGCATTTTGTCACATTTTCAATTTGTTATTAATACGGTCTTTCGGACCAGATCGAGAGTCAGCTCTTCGTTTGATTTCAATTGCCCGACATGGCGTATGCGCAATGTGGATGCCTGACGGAGGCCCAAATTGCATTCCGTTTTTATATAACCAGCAGGCAAGTGTCATGCGAAACTGAGATTTACCAACAACAGCAGCAACAATAACAGCAACAGCAACGAACACTTAACGCATTTGAGTGAAGCACATAATTGTTGTTGTTTTAATTATTGAAGCAGCCGCAGCGGCAGCGGCAGCAACATCAAAATCAACATCAACATCTGTGGCATTGCACAAGCCACAAAAACCAAAACAAAACGTAGCAAGCCACACAAAACGAGCGAAAGAAATTGAAAAAATGTAATAAATATACATTTTGATGAACAAAACAAAAACTAGACACAAAACAACGAGCAAAACCGAAGCGACAGAAATATTTTATTGTAATAAATCTTTTGTTTCCACCCGATACACCCAATTTTAGCCACCACCAAGATAGAAAGCCTCCCATCGAGGGTCGGAGCTTTTGATACCCTATCATTCCTGTAATTCCCACGGTAGACACATGTACGCTCGTAGTACGGCTGATCTCTGTGCTGATCCCAATTTTGATTGGTGGACTTTGGCAGTTTTTGCATTGTAACAGACAGACCGATGGACTGCTGAAATCATAATACCCTCTGAATTGGCCAACAAAATATTTCTTTTATAAATATAAATATAAATATAAATAAATATATATACAATAGCAGCTCAGGTTCAAGTTACAAACCGCAGCAGCAGCCGCAAATCTGAGTGGCGCACCGAGGAGCAGAGCCAGAGCACGTGACGCCTTTGGAGCCGCCGTTTGCCAAGCGTGAAACTGCAGCAATCGGCTGGATGGGATGACGTATGGGGGTTATTGCTCGCCTCGCCTCGCCTCGGAGTGCTCTGCACCACCAGGTGCTGTTGACTCCGACGTGCGGCATATGTGGGTCGAACGAAAGCAAATTGGGAGAACTGGAGCACAGCCTCTCCCGGGCGCACCCAGGCTGACTGGCTGGCTGGCTGGCTGTGACAACAGCACGTTGCCCAAGTGCTGCAAGGCAAGGTCGTCCGTCAACTGTGGCTGATTAAAAAGAAGCAGTGGAACGGCAGAAGAGAAGGAAATTAGTGGCCGGCCGTAAAGAGAATGAGAGATGAAGTAACTAACGAAGCAACTAACCAGCAAGAGCCATGACGCTGCTGAAATGGCACTCGAAATGTTGCAAACGAGACGTTGCCCCTTCAGGTACGGGCGGGCACTTCACTTGCATCCATTCGAGCCGTTAAAGATGATTAAAGCGCGGCTCGGAGATTGCGTTGTCAACGCGCTGCTCTCGTATCTGGGATCTATATAAACGATATGTTACGGCTCTGGCCCGGCCCGCTGACCAATCGGTCCCACACAAAAGACTCAGGCAACGAACTCGTTTGTCTGAAATAAAGAAACGACTCACAGACGAAACTTATTTTTATCGAATTTATTCAATTTTCGCTAAGTGTGTAGCAGTTGATTATTGTTTTATTTTGATAGCTGCATTAAAATTTTATTATTTTATTATTTTATAGTTTTATTTTCTATAAATTTGTATTTTACTTTATCTGTTTTTTATTCTTGTATAATTTAGTATATGGATCTAATTGACAGATCATTTGTTTAAGTCAAGTTCATATTTTAAACTGAAAATATCTTTTTTCCCAATTGACTGACAGATTAACGGCAGATGAAAAGACCTCGAAAGAGTGAAAGATACTCATAGACGCAGGCAACAAATGATGCTGCCCGGAGGTTTTACCACGAACTACTCTTTTTTTAGTGGAATATATTTCAGTTCATTTCGAACCCTATTTTCACTGAGATTATGTACATTTTAGCACAATTACCGTTTTGGCCTACTTGTATCACCTGCAGCCACGCCTCTTCATAACCAAATGTTGGCCACGCTCCATCTCCATCTCCAGCTCCGGCTCCACTCTGCTTCCAGCTGGTTCCCTCATTCATTCATATGCAAACGATGTGATTGTCAAACATTGTTTTTATTATTATTTCGCTCTTTTGTTTTATTTTCTCCCTATATTTCCCCCCTCTATAGCTGGCTCTTTCTCTGGCGGCAGCACTGGCTGATTTATTGCAACGCTTTAAGAAAATTGCAGTTTACGACTTCCTCCGGAGTTCTGCGGCCGATACGCTAAATGATCAATATTTGATGGGAGTACGAGTACGAGTACGAGTACGAGTACGGTACGGGTATTTGTCATGTTTCCATCGCCAGTAGCCAGCTCGTCGTTTAGCGTCTAAACGTTTGACTAACTCTTTCACCGCCCCCTTGCGCCCCATTTGCATGTTGTAATTTCTGTTATGCAGCATTGAAGACAATGCACAATTGTCGGCTAAGTACTGTGGGCCGTGGATGGGGCAGGCGGCTCGGCTCGTCGATTGCGGGGCGTCAAACGCAATTGTTTGCGAATAGTTTTTCTCCATTTTTTGTTGTTTAACTACCGACCACATCCACATCCACACATCCACACACACACCCTTTACCCGAGCAGCCGCACAGCTTGAATTGGAAGGCGTTTACTGAGAGGCGTCGCAGAAAAGTGTTCATAGCCATACGGATTTATATTTAATGTTGCTCATTTGGGACTGGATTTTGCAACAATTAATTGTATTACGCAAGGCGCCTGGCCACTGGGAGAGTGAACATTGTAAATTACTTTTGATTGATTGGGCAACTGAAGTATGCAAATGATGATTATGGCCACAATTGGGTAATATCTGATGCGTGATGGCGGTTTTGGACTTGGAGTCGCCATCTGACGACATTGTCATGGTGCACTGCATTTGTTCTTTGCAGAGAATTAACTGGCAACTTAATGCAGGTGTTTGGCTAACAGTTTAGTCTCTAGTACGGTGGTCGCAAGTAATTCCAAGTTTCCTAAACTGATCCCTGATCTCATATTAGTTGGCAGCAAAATATGCTAACAGTTTACTCTCTACGAAGGTGGGCAGAACTAATCTCAAAGTCCCAAAACTGATATCTGATCTCCGATTTGATAAAATGTATCTTTAGCCGTGGTATACAAAAAATTACCTGCACCCTCATTCATACATTTCCCCAGACTTCAGTCGAACTAACTAAGGTCCAGATATAAAACGTTATGCAAAAATCAGACAGTTTGAGCGAGAGATATATATGCTTTAGAGGGGCTTTCTAGTGGAACTTATCACAGTGGCAGAGCAACGGCTGAAGAAAGTGCCACAGCTCTTCGACTGATAGCACTGCAGACGGCGGACTATGTTTTGTTGTTCTTTTGGCATTGTTTTGCGACCCGAGAAAGATTTTGTGAGGCAGCAGTTTTAATGACAAAATTAATTAATTAAACAATTATTTTAAGAAATTGTAAAATTTAATTTTTTTGCCATGGCAACTACACGGAATGGAATTGTCGTTCAAAAGAATTAATATTTTATTTCAAATGATCCGGGTTTTGATCCAGTTTGTGCTATGTATTTTAAATTGTATTCGATAAGGGGTCGGAATACATGCAAACTCAGCCTGAAAGTATGCAAGGCATACTATCATGTATTTTAAAGTGGCCTTGGGATGGGAAATCGCATTCAGTCGTTGAGTCGGTGAGGGGCTTCTTAGGCGCGCTTTTCACTCAGTTGTGGACGCTGATCCCCCTTTGGTCGGCGGCTCCGCCTCTGTTTTCCGATGGGAGGAGGGCTGCCTAGAAGTAGGGCAGACTGGTACAGATTCAGGGGTGGGTTCGTAACGAGAGCGAGGCCGTTAGAAAGTGTTAGATTAGTGTTAGTTAGTTAGTGTTCTTAGCTTTTTCATGATTTTCCAATGTATAAAATATAGATATACAAGGGCCAAGCGCTTGCACATTCGCTTCGCTCGTGCGCCAACCCTTGTCTCATTTGTTTAAGCAACCAAAGAAAAAAATACCCTCGATGGAATGCGATTTATCAAGAATTTACGAGCAGAAATTGTATGCCCCAAATGTCATGTGTCTGCGAAGATAAAATTCCGGGTGACGATTACGACGACGACCCAAAACTATTTTATGTAATAGAGAGATATAGATCCGAATGGACTCTTTGTTAACTTCTGTGTCCTGACATTTATCCGCTTCTAAAGCATGTCCTGTCCGTACCGTTCTCCATGTCCTTTTTCTCTTTTCTTTCCGATTTTCGGAGCTTCAGGAGCAAACAAAATATCAGTTTGGTTTTATCCAACATAAATTGGCATTTATTTAATTTGAATTGGTTTCTGTTTGATTCGAATGACACTGAAACTGGAAACTGACAAATTTCTGTGCATGCAAGTGTGATCGAAAACTTATAGGGCTACCCTACCACCTACCAGCTACCACCACACGTACCACCCATAGAGAACCGGTTCGTTCTGGCTAGGGATATGCCCTAAGCATGTCTCTTGTGTTGTCAATTCAATACATTCGATATTTAATATAGTTAATATATGTATGCGTTTGTAATTGTAATTAGTAATACACATATTTGTAGTATAATGCCGCGCTTAATGATTACGAATTTCTCCTCTGGGGGTATTGATTCTTCTCTTAATTTCGTATAATATTTGTTTCTGCTAAGAAGGAGCGAGTGATTAGTATAAATGCGTTTTAAACTGCTTGTCTTGTCCCATTTGGATATACAATACATATGCTTCCAATGTCCTTTCTTCTCGCTTAGGTCCTTGTGGATGTTGAGTCTGATGTGCGTTGAAGTTGAATGTCGGTTATGTGTCTGGTGTGAGTGTTTGACTTTTCATTTACTCGTAACTTTCTTGTTCTTGTTGTTGTTTTGTTTTTTTTTGCGATGGAAGTTAAATTTTGATTAATGCATTTTATGTAAAGTTAAGTAGAAAATTAGTTATGTATATATGTATGTATGTTTAATTGAAAAATAGCCTTTTCTTTAGTCAATGGATACTGCGGATATGGATATACCCCACCCCGCGTATTCCCCTTGGCAATGAAGCAACACAAAAAGCGATCGATTCGATTCGATTATGCATGCATGACACGTGTACGAGTACGAGTATAGTATGAAAAATGACTTGACACTTTCGTGATCGTTAATACATATACATATGTATGTATGTATGCAATGGTATTTGTACTTAGCCTAAGTTGTTATAATCTCAAACCGCTTTGTTGAATTAATTCGTTTTTAATGCCAAAAGTGTAATTATTAGATTTTGTTTTGATTTTGATTTGCCGAAAAGTTTCTAATTATTTTGTGGGTACTTAAAATCTGGTTTCGTTTCGTTACAATTTCTGAAATCCAACGTTCTCTGTTCTCCGACCTGATTATCGCTGATTATTGCTTGCTATTTGAATTACTCGAAAATTTGTAGGTGATTCCGTATCATTTTTGTTTTACCGATTAAATGCTTTTGTTTTCCACTAAACACTACTTAATATTTGTAGTTCGTTTACCATGAAAATTTGTTATACATTCTATCTGAAGTTCTCATAATACACAAGCAAGATTTCTTCTCTTCTCTTTTGTTTGGTTTTGTTTTCTCACAACGCTACATTTATATATATGTATTTGTATATACTCGTATATTTATATAAAATTGGTAGAGTAGGCTGGGTAAGAGTGGATATAGAGTGTGGTTAGCTTGAGTGGGAACTGAAAGCGAATGAAATGAAGCGAACTTAACAGTAGAATGTAAATTTCCCATAAATGTTTCCGTCGTTTCCCCGTTTTCCCCGTTTTTCCCGTTTCCCCGATTTAGGTAAATGCAGTTCGTGATGTGCACAGAGTCTGGGTATACTCGTATGAAAACCCACGTCGGATCTTATTGAGCAAAATGCTGGGTCTGTTCAGCACTCTCGTGTCGGCTATTCTAGTACTTGGATTCATCCGTGTTTGGTTTCGGTTCGTATTGAATTTGCATAGTTCAGTCTTTGTAGTGTTGAGGGTAGCTCCACGGATTTGCAGGGCAAAATTGGCGGAAAACCAAGCAACAAATAAATAAAAGAATACAAATTAAAATGTATAATAAAATCATATATTTAAAGGCTTACGAGCTAGGAAACTTAAGGTAGAGCGACTGAAAATGAAATTGAAATGGCCAGACATAAACAATTTCAAGTTCTCTTAAAGCTTCAAATGCGTATAACCGATGTGCAAAACTGTATATATCATATCGTTCTTGGTCTAAATAAATCGTGCGAGAGTGCATGAGTGTGGGTGTCGGTCGGTCTGTGTGGGCGTCCTGGGGATCTTGTATTATACAATTCAAAATGTTGTGGCTGCATTTTGTGCATTGAACAGTTTTCGTTTTGTTCTATTGGAAGCGCATTTTAAAATCAGAATAAAACTATGTTAAAATAACACATGTACATATGTACATGTACATGTGCACGTATAAATAATGATTAAAAGAAAACGAACGCGAATACAACTACTGACTGACACAATTCTACAAATTAAAAATCATCACAAGTCAACGCAAAACGCAACACAAATAAAAAAACAAAACTGTGCGCTGTTCATACAAATTACCAAACGTATAGGAGAAATTATACAATCCGTATATGACTAAGTATATTAATATTATGACTCTGACTTAGGCTAGGCAAAGGATGAGTTGTCTGCTCTTGGCGTAGATGGCAGAGGAGTGGAGTGCGACAGGCACCTCCTCGGTACACACAAGAATGCTTCTCGCTGATATTTTGGTAGGTCTCGCTTAAAACTAAAATACAATATTAAAAATGAGTTCCGTTCCAAAGATTCATATGCGAATATGTAAGTATGTTTTTCGCGTTTCATTAGTTTCTTCCTCAACGCCTCAACGCCTTCTCGTATAATTGGTAGTACTTTCCTTTGCGGCACACACTTAGAGTAGGTATTTATATATGTATGTATGACGTATATATGTAATCTTTATGTATGTTTGGTTTACGATTTACGGTTTTCGGTTTACGGCATAGACACTATAAATATGCTGTTGAAATTTACTTTCTTTACGTTATAAATACTTGAAATACGAGTAGTTGAATAATTTTATGCGTGCACATTCTATATGCGCTATATAATTCACTTTCTCTCCGATTTCTCATTGTGTAATGCTGATGATGCGTGTGTGTATCTGTCTGTGTGTTGTGTTGTGTTGTGTTTTGTTGTGTTGTGTTGCGTCCGAGGGTCATTCAACTCCCACGCACTTCATGCACTTAAAACCACTAAGCTACAATGCCACGCCCATCGCTGCTGGCGGGAGTCGCTTACAAATTACACTGCCATAGTATCGTAGGCTGTGAATCCTGCGCCACTTGCTTGTTGTTGGAGTTGGAGTTGTTTTGGGCCGGCTTCGTTTCTATATAGCATTAGCGGGGGAATCGAAAAGAAATGTGTGATTAGTCAGTTCAACTCGGGGGAAGGGTACATTAATTAGAACTATGTTTAGGCTGCAACCAAAGCATTGCAATAATACGAGATGGGATCCCTTGTGGGTTCTGTTCTCTCCATCGAAATTCAGTTTATTTTCTCTGAGCGACTTGTCGGATCTATCTGTTGGAGAAAACCCACTGGATCCCATTTCGTCGGGGTGGCTGTGTCTTTATGTTCTGTTTATGGTTTGTCATACGAGTAGTTTACGTTTACTTCTTGTGTTTGGCAAGCTGAGGCCAAGCGCAAAGCTGCAAGAGACTGTTAGAACTTGTGGGAATATGTATGTACGGGTGTTTGGTGTTTGGTGTTTGGAGTAGACATAAACGAGTACGAGTGTGGCTTACAGCCTGCTTATCCTAGGCGGTACGGTATCGTATGGATTAGGTTATCAAAACGATTTCAAAACATTCAACTGTGATTTGCCTTCAAACCAACCAGAAATGAAATGAAAATCAAAATACAAATACAAATCAGAACAAATCGGTAATCAACTTAAAGACCAAATCAAATTAATTGAAATTGGAAAACAACCAAGAACCCGAAAATAAACTTGGTTATATGTAGTATATAGGATATAGTAGGATATATAGGCTGGATGCAGTCTCTGTTATATCATATGTACAGGGTATGGACATGCATGGCTTTCGTGGTTAGTCACATTTAGTTACGGATTAGGGATTAGGGTGTAGAGTTTAGAGTTTAGTTTAGAGAACTTACAACTGTCGACGACTAGTGTCAGCGATCATAATCATTCACAATCAGATTAGTAGGTAAATGAACAAGAACAAAGGAAATTAGTGGATTGAGATTAGTTACTGCACCAGAACTACGATTAAAGACTTGTGTGCATCTGTGATTGAGTGTGTGTGCTCCATAGATCTCTGGATCTGGTAGCATTGGTCTTACCTTTCAATCAGTTTACGCATCTCTTCGGTGGTGCGCTGATCTTTCGGTTGGGGGGATCGCTTCACAGCTGCGATTTCCGCATTTTATACGAGTATATTCAAAATATTTGCAAGAGAAATTTGTGTGTTTTTTTTTTGGTTTGTTTTGTTTTGCCCGAACCGAAAAAGTAGGATATTATATATTTGGATTTACAATGCCATAAAATAAATAGAAAGAAAAACATACATAAAATGAAAATAAAACATAGGGTGTCGGCTTAGGTCTAAACACGTGTTCGATGTCCCATCGAAAATGAATAATTCGTGCAGGGTAGAGGTAGGGGTAGGCGTAGGGGTAGGGTACTTTGAAATGAGTGTTGATCCCACTAGAGAAGGTCCTCTATGAGGTCATCGCATGCAGATTTCTAGTCACAATGGTTTCGATTTCTCCCCATGGTCGTTAGATACAAAACATAAAACATTGAAGTGTGAGAAATGTGTGCGCCATGAAGTAAAATGAAATGTTAAGTGTGCAATTTGAATGAATCTTAAAAAGGAATATCAGAAATATAAAAATAACCACAAACCAAGTAACAAAATCTGAATAAAAAACTTAGGACATTTACAACACGGATGTTCCTTTGTAAAATTGTTTAGCAAAACACAGCATGAATATTTGTGGAGTGGATGAGCGGGACAACCAAAAACGCTCTGACTGATGGGAAGTGAGGGGTCACTGGATCTATTATATCTTGAGCATATGTATCTTTTATGTGACGGTGAGGGGGATCGTGAGGAGTCGAAGTATGAGGGTGATTGGTTATCGAATGATGATGGATAATCACACTATCTAGCTCAACTTCGGCTTGCATCACTCACCCTCATTGGTGTCTTCTGATCATATATGTATGTTTATATTTTATACAAAAATTTCGAAAAAATAGAGTTGAAAGAGATGACGAATTGGTTGTGTTAAAATTAGACGAATTCGAATTTTGCAAGTTTACCAAAGCGAATATGAGATTATATATCGAATGCAACAACAACTTGGGTCTCGTCTGAGCTTCTCTTTGGGTCAGAACTTACCGCCATAGTTGCCGCGTGGTCCGTGATCGCGGTCGCACTCAGCCTCTGAGATCTCGTTGCTCTCCTTGGAGTCGTTGAATGAGGAGTTGCTCATGTCATGGTTGCGTGGTGGCGGTGGTGGAGGCTCGGGCGAACCATTTCCAGGATTGCGAGCAGAGCCTGGCGATCATGCAAAAAGATCAGTAGAGATTCGACTGGGATTCGACTGGGATTGTCTGGTTCGCGTTCACTTACCAACGCTGCGACGTCCCATGGATCCACGAGAGCCATAATGATCGTAGGGCTGTCCGTAGGGGCCGCCGTACTGGGAGCCATACTGATCCTCCTCGGGGCACAGTTGGCCGGATCATCATATTCGGGTCCGGGTCCAGAGTACAAGCTACCGCCCTGAGAGTTGACGCGAGTGTAGCGGCGCTGTAAGAGGGGAATATCAAGTCATGACGCCCACACGGATCCGTTTACTCACATATTGATCCTCCTCGGCACAGTTGGCAGGATCGTCGTATTCAGGAGCTGGAGTGTAGATCGACGACTGTCCGCCCTGGCTGTTCTTGCGTTGGTAGCGATTGGCGCGAGGCATCGACTGAGATCCTGATCGCGAGTGCACATGTCCTGGGTGTCCGGGTGGCAGCATGGTGCCGGCATGGCCGGGCACGGGGCCAGTGTGTCCGTTCTGGTGCGGGAAGGTCTGGAAGTTCATGGCCTTGGTGGGATCCATTTCCTCGCGGAATCCGAGCAGGTGGAAGGTGGCATAGGGGCAGATTTCATCTTCCATGCCTTGCGAGAAGAGAACTCAATTAGCATGGGTGTTCGGCTCAACTGCTGGCGACAGTGGTGTCTCGAGTGGTTCTGTTTAGTGTTTTTAGTATGCTTGAATGAATCCTGCTCCCCCATGGCCATAGCCATAGCCATAGCCCCCATTAAATGGTTACTTACTACTTTGTTAGCTCGATGCGACCAGGCGTTAGACTACAACTGGTTAGTGGTGGTAAATCAACTAAAAGAGGGTCAGTGGTTGGGTGTGGGTTAGTTGCGGAGTTGGGGACTTGGGGGTGTGAGTACGGAAATAAAAAAGACCGCAGAGGGAGGCAGCTGCTCCTCTCCAGTCCTCCTACCTGGATGCCTGTAGTGGCACTCAGCGTTGCCGTGGGCATGACCATATTGATTGCCGTGCAGGGGCACTGGCGGGGCCTTCAGCTCCTCGTACAGGTTGGGGCGACGCGGATCCCACGTGGAGTGGTTCGAGCGCAAGCCACCGCGGCCGCCTGTGGTTTCGTGTTACGCGATCGTTTCGTTTTATGATCATGGGGTGTGGTATGATTCGGTGTGGTGGATTCGTTTTCGTGTGGTATTTTTCAAATTTCCAATTTCGTACAACATCAAAGATAAGTCAACGGAAATCATAATGGAACCGAAGCAACCGAGGGGTGCGGTGGGGTAGGAGAGTGGGAGGCAAGAGGTTTAAATCATAAGTTCAATTGCAATCAAAAATGTAGGGCTGCTTCCGCAATATCCGACTCAACATTGCGGATGTATCCCGAACAGAAGAAAGCTTAACTTAAAATGTATTTGTCTAAATTTACAACAACATTTAGGAATGGTTTATTCTTTCGTTCATTTCATGCTGGGAATCTGTTGGTTCTGGTTCTG
Organism: Drosophila lowei; assembly: GCA_008121275.1. Taxonomy (NCBI): domain Eukaryota; kingdom Metazoa; phylum Arthropoda; class Insecta; order Diptera; family Drosophilidae; genus Drosophila; species Drosophila lowei. The sequence goes on from CM017778.1 coordinate 5,198,335, forward strand.
GGAACAGGAACAGGACCAGGAGCAGGACCAGGACCAGGACTCAGGGAGGACTCAACTCAAAAGGAAGCGCTTCAAAAAAGCAACATTAAGAATTTTTCGGTCTTGACAAAAGCTTAGCTCGAGTGTCGTGTGTGGGCAGATGGGCGTGTCACCGCCCACCTCTCTGGGTGTGTGTGTGTGTGTGCAATAGCAACGCAAAATACTTGATATCTTTTCGGTTTCTTTTTTTTATCTTTTGGTTTGCAAAGTAAATGGAAGAAAGAACTAAGCCCCAGGCCATGCCCGGGGATGCTCAGGTGCACTGTGTCCCCGGACGTGGGCTCGAGGCATTAATAAATGTTGCATTGGAAATTTAGATGCTTACTTATGACTGTACCTCGCTTAATCCGGTCGCAGGTGTTGTAGTTGGAGCCGGGCACGGGGGGCAGCTTCCGGTTGGGGGGCGCAATGTAGCCGAGCTCGTCGCGCAGGTCCGGGCGGCGCTTGTCCAGGGTGGCGCCGGGTCCCATTGTCTGATTGTAAACTACATCGTCTAGAATTAATATATGATATCGCCAACTCAATATTGAAACACTGAAGATGCTTTTCCGTCATTGCATTGCGGCTCGAATGCAATCAACTCGCATACTTTACTTCTGTTTTTTCTTTTTCTTTTTCTTTCTTTTTTTTCGATTTCGACTTGTGTTCCGTCACTCGTTATTGGATTTTGACAATTATTATAATCTTTTTTGGTTGGTTTGGTTTGGTTTTGGTTTTTTTTTTTTGGGTTTGTTTTTGGTGCGGCATTTCAACACACTAAATGTGCTAATTAGTAGCTCAAAAATACAAGTTACAATTGCGAAAAAGATTCCAAAAGATGTTACGTGAAGTGTTTTTGGTTTTCTGGTTGTTTCTGGTTGAGTCTCAAAATATACCAACTGGTCAACGATTAACATTTAGCAATTACGATTAACAATGGAATGAAATGAGCGATGAACTTAATTTTGCATTTACTCGACTTTACTTTTAGCATTGATCCAATGAACGATCTCAATTGCGATTGCGATTTCAAAAAGCATCTTAGTTTGGTTTCAAAGAACGGGGGAAAAAGTGCGGAAAGTGTTCAACTGAAAAACGGTTACGATAGATTTGATTTGATTTGATTTGTCTTGTTTTGTGGATGATATGTACGAGTATATAGTAGTAGTATATAGCTATTTAGATTGGATAGTATTGGTGAGAAGTCGTTTGGAATGTAAAAGTTGCTTAGGTCATAAGCAAAACGTATATACAACAATAAGGCTAGCATAGGTATACGATTATCTTTTACTGGGGTTAAACTAACATTTGAATATAGGAAAGGACCAACAGCCTGTTGCCTGGGCTGTTGGCCCTTTTTTCAAGTAGATCTGTACATTTTGAATCATCGCAAACTATATTTGAAAGTTAATTTTCCAATTGGCTTCAATGACGGTGGAAAATTAATGATATTAGCTAGTTTTATGGCACAGACATTGAAACAAATTGAATATATTATTTATAAGTATTTATATGGTAGATCTGGGTATATTTTCAGTACTTAGTATTTGGTATATTCTGTTGGTATATTTTTGTAGTGCAAACTTTTGGTTTATTTCTGTGAGTGTAGCTTGTATGAATGTGTCTACGGATCTACATATGCAAGTGTATATCATATACCATATCATATCATGCAAAAAGTGTAAAGGCAGACACAGACATTCCATAAATGACGTAGTTCAAAGGTTTACCATGGATTCTTTGTTGATTGAGTGACGGCTATCGTCTTATTGGCTAAATAGAAACAGAAACAGAAAAGCTGATCGTCCGACATTTAGCCAACATACAATAAAACAGAAATAAAATATCGAGCTAAACTAAAAATAAAATGCAAGTCGATGGGTTAGATAATGAATAGCAACACATGGGGCCTCTGAAACACCCCAAGATCAGGGGAGAACCTACAATAGACATCCTTCTGGCCGCCGCGCAGGTCGTCGGCTCGTCGTCGGGACAGGGCCACGCACACCACACAGATGCCCACCGCAACCACCACGACGGTGGCTATCAGCGGCACCATGAAGTTGAGGTCCAGCCACTCGGGCATCCAGGCGGGCAGGCGGATGCGGGTGTGGACATTGCCATGGCCCAGGCCATCGTCCAGGGGGGCAATGGTGACTTTCGAGTGTCAATTCATCAATCGATATACAAACCAGTTTAGATGTCATGCAGACCAACGACAACATTTCATGCAGATATTTCAAGGCAAAAGCGCAAGTGTTTTTGGCCGTGTGTTGTGGTTGTGGGTGTAGATGTAGATATGTGTGTGTGTGTTTTTGTGGGTGTTTCAGAGAGACAGAGAGAGAGAAACCGAAAAGAGAAAACGAAATTCTTAATTAGTTGGATTTTCTTATAGATACCTTTGTGGTGATTGCCCTTGCTACGCAGTATACAAATAACAATTATCGCTATTATTATGACGAGCAGAGCCGCCACGACGGGCACAACTAAATTGAGGTTCGAGAGGATAATGCGGATCGTGTCCTCGGCGCTTAATTCGGGTAAATCGCGCGAGGGTGCGATAGTGCCTGCAACAACAATAACAACAACAACCAAAGAGTGTTTGAGTGGACAGGTCCAGGGCAGAGGGTGGGTGGGATTCGGATATACGATTACACACAACGGGAGAGAGACAGAGAGAGACGGTATAGAGAGAGACTCGTACGAGTATGGCAATCTTCTGTGGCCCTTCGCCTTCCTCTTCTTCACATTGACTTTTGTACCCAGACACACATACATATACATATACATATACAAATACAGACAGTTATCGTTGATGAAAGAATCGAATACTGGAATCGATAGCAAGTCGATATCGATTCGTTTCACAGACACAGAGAGAAAGAGAGATAGAGAGAAAAGTGATTAAAGTAATTGGTTTTTGTTTGTTTTTTGTTGGTTATTTTACAATGCGCAGAACTTGAGTAAATTGATCTGAAAACTAGTTTAATTGAACTATTGGATATGTAGGTTTAAGTTGTAATTGTAACGATGTAACGATAAATTGTATAAAAAACTTTTTATTTTAAATACGATTAAATGCAATTTGTTTTTTAGACCGCTTAAAGCTAGTTGTAATTAATGATGTACGTACGAATACGAGTATGTATGTATGTAAAAATGCTAACTGGACCAAACGCATTGAACAACATTCCAAGAAGGACAGAGATCTGTTCTTGAAATAAACCAACTAACTTAGGCGGAACAACTCAACTATAACTTGACATAACTGAAATGAATCGTAAGGAAAACCCAAAACAAAATGTATCCATGTAACTGTAATGAATGTATAAGATATATAAGGAAATCAGCTCTCGACTCGCTCGGCTCTCTTGTCGGATCGGGTCTGAATGGACTGGACACTGGACTCTGATATGTTGGATGCAAAATCTTTGGTTGTTGTGTATTACTATTTTTTTGTATTTATTTTTATTTTTATTTTTAGTTTTTTTGGTAGTAGCTCTGCTCGGTTCCCAGTTTTGTTTTATCTTTTCCTGTATTTATATGTATATTTTCTGGTATATTTTTGAACGAGCATTTTGCTATTTATATAATCAAATAATAATCGAAATTAAGACGCTAAAATTATGGCTTAATCTGTTAGTGGGTGAATGAAATGGAATCTGTGACCAGTTGTGGATGGGAATTAGAGATGTCTAATCGCTGTGATGAGGTGGGAGAATTTCAAGGAAAAGAAATATTCTTGAAGATCGAATATCAAAGAATTCTCCGACTTGAGCACACTGCTAGATAATAGAGCTTAAAGAAGATTTGTATGTTATTGTTTTTGTTTAGCTGGGAATATACAAAGATTGGAGATTGGAGATTGGAGTTTGTACAATCTTAGAACTGGGGGGATGGATCGCGGGGTACGACAACATTTATTGTACATAAATACGATAGTACTTATTGTACGTATCGCAGACTAGTTCCTTTTCTGAAGTGTGTTTGGTGGTAGTATTTGTACAAAATCTCTTTCACAAACTGGGCACAGAAATGCAGAAAAGAAGTATTAATCAAATAAATAAAAACTATAAGGTTTTCATACTGTGATCTCTAGAACTACAAATGGATCTATTGTGAAACAAAAACAAATGAAAACATTGCTGGATGGTGAGTTGGTTAACTATTCAGTTATGTACACATAAAATATGTATGCACCTCTCGCCTACTGATTGGGACTACTATGGATAAAAACGGAAAGAAACAAATTGCATTTACGTAAGGAAAATGATTAGTTTTTTACACTAGTTATTCGGGTGGCACGGCGTTCAGAGTTCTGGCATTTGACAACGAAACAATAAACATTACAAACTATAAAAAAATGGAACTAGTTTCTCAAGCTTGGTGCTCACAAACAGAAAAGTACAAACAAAACAAAATCAGAGTTAATTTACTGTGCAATTTGTTCACATTGAAACTTAAATGAAAAATTTGCTCATATTTTTTTCTTTCTTTTGGTTTAATTTCTTTTTGTTTTGGCAAAAGGCAAAGTCAACTCAGGAAATATGTAGAATGTGTGTGTGTGTGTACAACATTTTATAGCTGGGTGCTTCTCATCTTGTTATTTGTATATGGACAGTGCTGGTGGGGACCCGATCCGGATGCCACTCCACCCGACAGCCCCCCGCCCAGGATCTGGGAACGGCGGCTGCCCCATGGAGCGGCATTCTTTGGGCTCAGGCTGTCCCACACTGTCTACGCAGAGTACTCTATGTACAAAAGCAATGCGGGAATCGATTTGGAACTGGGATTCGAATTGGAAAACAGATCATAAATACCTCCGGTCACGGTCAGAGTGGCAAAGTCGTATTCGGCCACGGTGAACCCGGCAGAGTTGTGGGCAGTGATGCGGAGGTTGTACCAGGTGGCGGGCTCCAGGTCGAGCACCACGTAGTTGTTGTCGGGCTTCACGTTGTTCGAGATCTGGTTCCATTCGATTTGGTCGCTGTGGAGGTTCAGGCGGGATGGTTAGGGTAGCAAATGTTTGTTTGGGAGAAGGTGTCATGATGATCCTCGTACCGTTTCTTGCTCTCAACCACGAAGTGAGACATGGGGCAGCCGCCATCTTTCCAGGCCTTGAAGTGCAGCGAGACGGAGTTGGACGAGACCTCAATGAAGCGCGGCTTCTCTGGCAGCTTGGGCTTCTGGCCCTTGGTGCGGGTGTTCAGAATGTCGGAAGCCTCGCCGGCACCAATGCTAATCACAGGAGGAGGTCATTAGATCGGACGTGAAATGGATGGATGTGGATGCTACTCACTTGTTGAATCCTGTGGCATAGACCTGGTAGCGGGATCCGCAGAGAAGACTCTCAATGTTGTGCTTTTGCGAGTCCACAGACACCTCAGCAGTTTCCCATTCGCCGAATTCTGAAACAGATTTCCCAGATTTACATTATTCAATGGGAGAAGTCTTCCCCAACCCAAGGATACACACCTGGCTTGTAGTGCAAGGTGTAGCCATGCAGGGGAGCGGTGTCTCCCTCATGGGGCTTCAGCTTGACGGTCAGGGCATCGGTGGTGGTGGCCGAGAGGGTGACATGGGGCGACTGGGGCGGTGCCAGAACAATCAGCTTGTGGGTGATGGAGTCCTTGGCAATGGAGTTCTCGGCATGGCAGGAGTAGTCTCCGGCGTCCTGACGGTTCACGGACTTAATCAGCAGGGAGCCGTCGGGCAGGAGGCGCATGCGATCGTTGGCACTGAAGTCGACGCCCTTGATCTTCCAGGTTATCTCGGGCTGGGGGGCGCCGACAGCCAGGCAGGGCATCTTGGCGTCTTCCTTGAAGGTGGCGGTGAACGTGTCGTCGAAGGAGGCAATCTTGGCGGGCACCTGGTCGCTGGGCATGGCCACAATGCTCTTGGACTGCTGGCCCTCGCCGATGGTGGTGCTGGCCGTGACCCAGAACTCGTACGGCTTGTTCTTCTCCAGCTCGCTGGCCTCGAAGCTCATTTGGTAGTGGGGCACCTTCTGGGTCTTCGTCTCAGTCTCGGCGCCCTCGGCCTTCGAGTAGACGGTGTACTGGGTGATGATGCCGTTGGGCTGCGCCGGTTGACGCCACGAAACGAGGATGGCAGCATTGCCCATCACCAGAGCCTTCACATCGGTGGGTGCTTCGGGAACTGTAACCGGAACATAGGAGAGTTATAAAAGAGATATCCTATTGCTCATGGACCGGCACTCACCATCTGGTTCGGTCTGGCAGTGAATGGGGGCGCTGCGAACGCCATCGCCTCCGGCTGTGGTGGCCAGCACCTGCATCGTGTAGTTGGTGTACTTCTTCAGGCCATGCAGAACGGTGTCGGAGGAGGCGGTCTTCTTGTAGTGTCGCTTGGTCTCATCTGTCGGTTAATTGTTGGAGTTAATTGGAGGTACTGATTGTCTGGAGGACTGATTCTGATTCCCACTTACCATACCACTCATCGCTGGGGGCATATACAACCTTGTAGGTCTTGATCACGCCATTGGCCGACTCCAGGGGGGGGCTTACCCAGCTGACGCGTATGGTCTGGGAGGTGAGAGTGGTGCAGGAAGTGTCGCTGGGCGGCTGGCTCGGTGTGCCTTCGGCCGTGAACTGCTTCTCCTCTTCGCTCAAAGGTCCTGCTCCGATCTTGTTGAATGCCTGGATGACCACCGAGTACTGGGTGTAGACGCGCAGGTTCTGCAGGTCCAGGATGTGCTCCTTGCCCTCCTCGGTGATGAAGTTAATGGTCTCGAAGACGTACGAAGAATTGGTGTTGGACAGCTTGTAGCCGACATAGTAGCCCAGGATCTCGCCGTTCCATTCGGTGCGTGGTGGGGGCTTCCAGGTGACGCGCATGGTGGTCTGGTTCACGGGCTCGACTTTGATGTTCTGCGGCTTGCCAGACGGCGCTTCCTCGGCGGTGATGATGGTGACGGCCTCCGACGATTGCGAGGTGCCAATCACGTTCTCGGCCACAATGCGGATGTTGTAGGTGGTGGCGGGGCTGAGTTTCTGAACCTGGGCTTCGGTGGTGTGGCCGGGGACCATGACGCGATCGATCTCGCTCCAGGAGGCGCGGGAGCGCTTGAACTCGATGATGTAGCGGTTGAGGGGAGAGTTTCCGTCGTAGGGCTGGGCCCAGCTCAGCTGCACGGATCTGCCGGACTTGTCGAGGACCTTCAGGGCGTAGGGCATCTCGGGCACCTCTTGGACAATCATGTTGATGCTGGCATCGTCGGATCCAAAGGCATTGGTGGCCACACAGGTGAACAGAGCAGAGTCGGAGCGTTCGGTGCGCTTGATGGAGAGGCTGGACATGACGCCGGTGGAGAGGATCTCCTCACGGATCGTATAGCGGTTGTCGTTCTTGGGGTCCAGGCGCATGTTGTTCATGTTCCACAAGATGCCGATCGGCTTCTCGCCCTTGGCCTCGCACTGCAGGACGGCGGGCTCGCCTCGTCGGGCGGTCTGGTTGCGCAGCTTCTCCGTGAACTCTGGTGGGGCCTGGACGCTGATCATGATCACGGCGGAGAGACCCGAGCCGATGCCGTTGATGGCCTCGCACAGATAGTAGCCCTCGTTGGTCTTCTGGATGTTGTCCACGTGCAGGGTTCCCTCCTCCACACGAATGTTGTCGCTCTTCTTCAGATCCTTGTACTCCCCGGGTGTGTCGCCTGAGACAGAGATTCATCCTCATCAGAGTAATTATTTTAGGGGTTCGACTGATGTTATACGTACCAACTGCTTTCTTCCAGGTCACTTGGGGCTTGGGGAATCCATCGGCTTTGCATTCCACCTTGGCGTCGGATCCCTGGGCGAAGGCCTTGTCGGTGGGCTCAAGAATCCATCTTGGTGGCACTGTACGTGGTCGAAGTTGTGGTGTGTGGAAAGACAATATGTTAGTAAGGCTGTGGCGGTTTCTCTGGATAATATAGTAAAAAGCATGCGGTTGGATTATATCCTTGTGGATAAACGGATTGACTGGACGGACTTTTGGTTCAAGCAAAGTAAAATGTTCTTTAGGAAATTGGAAAGCGATCTTCAAAGATGAAGGACGTTAAAATTTAATGAACATCATTTCAATTTGCTTTTACTGTGCGAAAATATTCTTGATATTCTCCTTTAAAGGTTTTCTTTGTATACAAAAATATTTCCACACTTGTTCTTATCTTTAGGATTAAATAAAGAAGTCTAACTACAACCAAATACATTATTAGCATAGGAAAATAACCAAAACGTTAACAGGACAACAGAAAGTTGGGCTTTAATGAAACTGAAAGTTAGAACAAACTAAAGGTTAAAGTTCATGCAATTTGTGCAAAACGAAGTGCTGTTCGGGGTTGTTCTGGACAACTATTTCTCTCATACGTTTCTCATACATTTCTTGCGAACAGACTTCGTTTTGTGTCTTAGTGACTAGGCAAATGATTAGCAATAAAATGAAAGTTAATTAATGAGGAATGGGTGGAGGAATGAGGGGGATTCGTGGGTTCTTTCTCGGGTCTGGAGTGGACTGATCGGGGTCGAAATGTTACGTTTATGGAAGCGCGCAGGACTCAGCCTCAATGGCGGCAGGCTGAGTGCCTCTCAGGCTACGATTAAGTACAGTTTTCGTTAGGTAGACATTGAGAAGCGATTAATATGGTATAGATCTTGCTGTTGTTGCTGTTGGTTGGTTGGTTGGTTTATTTGCTGGAGCATGAGTAAAATATCCTCATAAATATGTGTTATAAAAGCTTAAGCAAAATTGTCAGGCTGTGAGTTCCCTTCGTGAATCGTGGATCGTGGATTTCTTGAAGAGTGCTAGTAGAGTGCTCTGTGTTCTGTGTGGGTGTGCGTTTACTAGTGTGTGTGGGTGGGGTGGGTGTGCTGTGGTATGTGTGGTGCAGTCAGATCTGAGCTGATTTTGCCATACATGTGTACGAGTATATGTATTTAAGTCTCTAGAGATCAGAGGTTTAATTGTTCGGGTGTAAAGCGTGTTCCATACATTGCATATATACAGCGTGGATCATAATTATAGTTCAAACTTCACGAACGAGTATATATTCGTAGGTATTTAGACCCCAATCGAACTGTTCTACAGTCTTTGGCCTAGAGAGTGAAATAGTCAAAAATAAGTCAAGGATAAACTTGATAGAGCCGCTGAGAGAAGAGACAAAAAGAGAGAGCGAGAGTGACTGAGAAGGAGAGAAAAAACGATGGTGATTCCCCTTCCATTTACCATTTACAGTTAGCCTGGCCTGGCGCTCTGCCACGCCCACCTGATTGCTGGCCCTGCAACTGTAGTTGCCCCCATGGCTCGCCTGCACCCTGTGGATCAGCAGCAGGCTCGTGTGCTCGCCCACCGTCGCCTGTTGGACCGCCGCGACGTCGTCGCGCCCCTCGTGGTCGTGCACCTGTAGGCCGTTGAGCCACCACTCGAAAAGTATGGGCGTGGCACCGCGGCTGGCGATGCACGTCAGCTGCACATAGTCGCCCACATCGCAAACGGTGGTGGAGAGCAGGAGGGGAGCGAGCACGGGCGGTTCTTAGATGGGAGAGGAAATCGGAAAGGTATGACGTTATCCATGATGTTATTCAGAACCTAAGAGGGATCGAACAGATCCATTCTGCATTTAGATCATCGAATAAGAGTTATTTAACCACAATCTATTGGTTTTTGTCCTATTGTTAGGGATCTATTGAACTAAAGATCCCTTTATGAGAAGTGTTCTATTCAGATCAGGGTCCACGGACTATTCCATAATCAAATTTAGTAGCAAACCCCCCACTTATCTGTATCCATTAATCTATTGTCTATAGTTAAGCTCATTCAATTTACCAAAAGTTGCCTTTTCTGTTGTTCAGTGGAGTCTTCTGTCGATTCGGTTGGGACTGGATGTAAAGAAACTTTGTACAAATGAAAAGAACACACAATTTACACCTGAACCATCTATTACAGTTCGTATATATGTACATCGGTAAGGTCGTAGTACCCTTCACTTTCAGGCTGGATGAGCGACTGGCCATGCCTGCCGCATTGCTGGCCACACACGTATAGTTGCCGGAGTCGCTGATGGTTGTCTGGCGCAGCGACAGTATCAGGGTGAACTCGTCGATCTTGTGGTATATGGAGCGGAGCAGCGGCTGGCCGTCCTTCAGCCAGTATATGTCGATGGGCAGATCGCCGGAGGTGACCATGCACATGACACGCACCGCCTGGCCGCCGTTGACCCCGTTGGCATTGAAATGAAATTGCTCGATTTGAGGCAGCTCTAAGCGGGTGAAACGAAAGCCGTGCAATGGGTGAGTGGCGTGGGAAATCGGGGTGGGGCAGCAATATAATCCCGACCGCGTGTTATATATAATACACATTCGTGCTAATGCATGACCAACACCAGACAAAGGCAGAGACAGAGACAGCGACAGACACAGAGACGGAGACGGAGAAAGAGATTTACAGATGCGTCTTGGACCTATTCTAGGAGTCTACCGCTACCAGGTGTACGTGGAACAAACCCTTGACACTGAGATGGCTCTCGGCCGTCGTCTCTCCCGCCCGATTGGCGCCCCGGCAGGTGTAGACACCCGCATGGCCGCCCTGGACGCTCTCGATGTTCAGCGAGCTGCTGCGCCGGCTGTGCATCATGATGCTGACCCCGGGCAGATGTCCGGCCGGCTGGCCATTGTAGTCCCAGGTGATGTTGAAGGGCGCATCCCCGTGCACCACCGCACAGGACAGTTGGTAGTAGTCGCCCACATAGAGGGGGGAATTGACGGGCAGGGGGGCCAGCTTGGGCAGCACTTGATGGTTGTCCAAATAAAAATGATGGAAAATTAAAATTAAAAAAAATATATAAATTGAGTTGACTTCAGTTGAGTTGAGGGTAACCCTAAAGAAGAAAGGGGTAACGCGTGAAGAGCCTCAACGAACCTATCTCTATGTTAAGAAAACATATCGGAAGTATAGAGACCACAAGTCTTGTCTGAGTTCTATATGCGTGGGTGATTCGCTTTCAGTTCAGATCAGGATCAGGATCAGTGCGTTCTTAGTTTCAGTCATGCAAGTAACGAGTATTGTGTGTGTGAGTATGTCTAGCTTAACATTCTACAAAAGAGTGACAGATGTAAGACAGAGGCAGGGAGACTGTAACAGAGAAAGAGATAGAGGATGATGCATCAGACGGTTGCTTCTGGTTAGTAGAGGCAGCCACAACGAACTACTCAAGCGACCCGGGAGGGGGCTGGGATTCCATAGATTCCATTCAGGCTAACCATAGACATTCAGTGGCGCTGTGTACTGCTGATGGCCAGCCGAATTGTGGGCGTGGCAGGTGAAGTTGCCCGCATGCGAGGCCTCGACGGCTTCGATGGTGAGGACGCTGCCCCGACGGCCCACACGAGCCGTGCTGATGCCCAGATCCTCGGGCATGGATTGGCCATCCAGCGTCCAATCGATTTGCATGGGCAGGTCCCCGCCAGGCACGGAGCAGTGCAGCGTCAGGTACTGTCCCACCTGGGCGGGTCCCTCCTCGAAGGCGAAGGGTATGATGCGCGGCAGAACTGCAGTGGTTGTCGTGTTGTGGTGTTGATGATGGTTGGGAAAATACGAATAAAAAATAAGGTGCTCAAATTATAATAATCGTAATGAGAAGCGCTACAGGGTGCTCTAGGAATTTGCTAAGCGTCCGCTCCACCTATCACTCTCAGCTGGGTGCTGTAGGTGGCCCTGCCGGCGTCATTCTCGCCGTGGCAGCTGTAGTTGCCCGCATGCCGCGCGGCCACACTCTCGATGGTCAGGACGCTGCTGCGCCGTCCCATTTTGGCAATCAGTATGTCCTGGTCGTCGTCGTTGAAGAGCGGCTGATTGTTGAACGTCCAGCGTATGTTCAGGGGCAGGTCGCCCTCCGTGAGCGTGCACTGATAGGTTATGTACTGGCCCAGATGGGTGGGCTGTGAGCCAGTGGCAAAGGGCGTGATTTGGGGCAAGACTTTGATGGATAAACAGAAGAGAAACTGAATCAACCAACTGAAAATAACGATCTATCTACTTTAAAGCTGACTTTATGGAGCTGTGGCCCACCATTGACCACCAGCGCCGCTGTGTACTCCACCGCCTGGGCCTTGTTCCGGGCCCGGCACGTATAGTTTCCTGCATTGTTGCCATTCACCGAGTCAATGGTCAGGACATTCACCTTCTTGCCAATCTTCGATGTGGTCACGCCATGATAGTCATTGATGGCATAGTCATTGAACAGCCAGGTGATGTCCACGGGCAGATCGCCCTTGGAAATGGTGCACTGAACGGTCACCGAGTCGCCAAAGTTGGCCGGCTCATCCCCGAACTCAAAGGGACTGATGTGGGGCGGAACTTGAGGGATTGAAACATAAATTATAGTACGGATAGATGGAAGGAACTGGGAGGGGGTAACCCAGTTTTATATCTCACAAAGTTTCCCCAAAAAGATTCTTTGTAGAATCTACAAAGCTTATTCACAGATCCAATAGATTTTTAAATGAGCCCTGAACTGAACAGCGATCAAAAGCCAAGACACAAAGCGAAAGCGGACATGCATCTTGCGCGTGAGTGTGGGTGTGTGTAGAGGGTGACAGGGGAAGGATGTGGGCCACATATAGAAGTACCAACAAAAAAGGATTAATACACTCAAGTGCTATAATCTCCGCTATACCATTCACTATCAACTGAGCCGTGTAGACGGCCGAGGCCCACAGATTGCGGGCCTTGCAGGTGTAGTTGCCCACATGGCGGGCATTCACGGCATCGATCATCAGGACACTGAGGCGCTTGCCCATCTTGGACGTGGATATGCCCGAGTAGTGGTTGATGGGATACTCGTTGAACAGCCACTCAATGTCGAGCGGCAGGTCGCCGGAGCTGACCAAACAGTTGACCGAAACCGAGTCCTCGAAATTGGCCGCCACCTCGCCAAAGTCAAAGTGCGCTATTTTGGGGGCCACTTGAAACAGGGTGGAAGGACGTAGGGCTACAATTAGCTCGGGAATCTCAACTAAAAACTGTACAAAAAAACTGAAGATGTATACACATATATTACAGAGGGATATTACGGAATGGGCCTCCCCAAAAGTACCATTCACGATGAGTTCTGTGGTGTAGTTGACGGCAGCCGCGTGATTCTTGGCCCTACAGCTGTACATCCCCGCGTGACGGGCCTGGACACTGTCAATGCTCAGCATGCTGTTCCGCTTGCCGCCCTTGACCACATTGATGCCCGAGTAGGAGCTAATCCCGTACTCATTGAAGAACCACTCGATGTCGATGGGTAGATCCCCGCTGGAGATCAGACAAGTGACCGAAACAGAGTCCTCGACATTCGTGGGATCCTCACCAAAGGTGAACGGTGTGATTTTCGGAGGGACTTTGGAGCGAAGGGAATTTGAAATAAAGAATACAAATGATAACCAAACGTCTTAAGCCTATGAGGGTTCTTTGATCATTAAAGAGGGAATAGAATACCATTAACAATTAGTTCAGTTGTGTAGTTGACGGCAGCTGCATGATTCTTGGCCCTACAGCTGTACATCCCCGCGTGCCGGGCCTGGACACTGTCTATATTCAGCATACTGTTCCGCTTGCCGCCCTTGACCACGGAAATGCCCGAGTAGGAGCTGATGCCGTAGTCATTGAACAGCCACTCGATGTCGATGGGTAGGTCCCCGTTGGAAATGAGGCACATGACCGAAACAGAGTCCTCGACATTCGCCGGAACATCGCCAAAGTCGAAGGGCGTAATTTTTGGAGGAACTTGTGAGGATGATGTGGGTGGGGAATAGATTACTCAACTTAACTTTTTGTGCCACGAAATCATAATTCAAATTAGTGTTTAATTATTCTATTGTCAACTATCTGTTAACCATTCACGATCAGGGCGGCCGAGTATTCACTGCTGGCCGCCTTGTTCTTGGCCTTGCAGCTGTAGTTCCCCGCATGGCCCGCGTGGACGGAGTCGATGGTCAGGACGCTGGTCCGTTTGCCCCCGCGTAATACCGCAATGCCGGAGGCGTAGTTAATCGACTGCCCGTTGAACAGCCACTCGATGTCGATGGGCAGGTCCCCAGAAGACACAAGACAGCTGACGGAAACAGAATCCTCAAAGTTTGCGGGGGACTCCCCAAAGTCGAATGGCGCCAGCTTCGGTGGGGCTGAGGGGAAAGGGTGCGTACATACATGTGGTGCGGGGAGTGGAGAGTGTTATCAAAGGGAAATCAACAGAAACAGAAACAGAAAATACGAGTACTCTACTCTATTTAAAGCTAGTCTACAGGCCATCTACCATTCACAATGAATTCAGTTGTAAAGTTCACGGCAGCTGCATGGTTCTTGGCCCGACAGCTGTACTTTCCCGCGTGACGGGCCTGGACACTGTCTATGGTCAACATGCTCGTCCGCTTGCCGCCCCTGTAGACAGTCATGCCGGAGAAGGAACTGATCCCAAAGTCATTGAACAGCCACTCAATATCGATGGGTAGGTCTCCGCTGGAGATCAGGCAGGTCACAGACACAGAATCCTCTACATTTGTGGGTTCTTCGCCGAAGCTGAAGGGTGTGATCTTTGGGGGAACTTTGGAGTGAAGGAAATTATAAGTCAGGAATCAAAATGATAATCAAACTTCTTAAGCCTATGAAGAGACAACTACTTCTGAGAGAAATACCATTGACAATTAGTTCGGTCGTGTGATTGACGGTAGCTGCATAGTTCTTGGCCCGACAGCTGTACTTCCCCGCATGGCTGGCGTGGACGTTGTCTATGGTCAACATGCTCGTCCGCTTGCCACCTCTTAAAACAGTCATGCCTGAGTACGAGCTAATTCCGTAGTCATTGAACGTCCACTCAATATCGATGGGCAGATCTCCGCTGGAGATCAGACAAGTGACCGAAACAGAATCCTCCACATTCGTGGGTTCTTCGCCGAAAGTGAAAGGTGTGATCTTTGGGGGGACTTTGAAGGGGGGAAATATTTAAACAAGGACAAAAACTCATAAATAAAACTCTTAAGCATAGGAAAAAGTGTTCACTTTTGTCGAAAATACCATTAACAATCAATTCCGTGGTATAATTCACGGCAGCTGCATGGTTCTTCGCCCGACAACTATATTTCCCCGCGTGACGGGCCTGGACATTATCTACTCCCAGAACGCTGCTGCGTTTGCCGCCCTTGACTACGGTTATGCCGGAGTAGGAGCTGATGCCAAAATCATTGAACATCCACTCGATATCGATGGGCAGATCTCCGCTGGAGATCAGACATGTGACCGAAACAGAATCCTCCACATTCGTGGGTTCCTCACCGAAGGTGAAAGGTGTGATCTTGGGGGGGACTTCAGATGGAGGGAAAGTATAAATCAAAGAATACCAAAGGAAACTAAACGTCTTAAGCCTATGATGCATCTTTAACCATAAACAGAAGTACCATTAACAATTAACTCCGTCGTATAGTTCACGGCGGCTGCATGATTCTTCGCTCGACAACTATATTTCCCCGCATGACGCGCCTGGACACTGTCAATACTCAGAACACTGTTCCGCTTGCCCCCCTTCACTACGGAAATGCCCGAGTAGGAGCTGATGCCGTAGTCATTGAACAGCCACTCGATGTCGATGGGCAGATCCCCGGTGGAAATGAGGCAAGTCACTGAAACGGAGTCCTCCACATTGGCTGGCTCTTCGCCAAAGCTGAAGGATGTGATTTTGGGTGGAGCTTGGGGGCACAAGGATGTAAATGATAGTCAATAAACGAAAGATAACACTTAAGGGTACCGAAAGAGAGAGAGAGAGAGAGGGAAGGATGTGTGTGTACAACCGTTGACAGTCAGCGCAGCCGAGTATTCACTGCTGGCCGCCTTGTTCTTTGCCTTGCAGGTGTAGTTCCCCGCATGGCCCGCGTGGACTGAGTCGATGGTGAGGAGACTCGTCCTCTTGCCCCCGCGCAGGACTGCGATGCCGGTGGAGAAGTTGATGGGCTCTCCACCGAGCAGCCACTCGATGTCGATGGGCAGGTCGCCCGAGGTAATCAAGCAGTTGACAGAGACAGAGTCCTCGAAGCTGGACGGCGACTGGCCAAAGTCGAATGGCGCTATTTTGGGCGGGGCTGTGTGGGAAGTGATTGTAATGCGGGATGGAAATCATAAGGAAAGAAATAGCACTATTTATTATACGTATAGCCGATCCCCCGCTCAGTACCGTTGACGACCAGCTCTGCAGTGTACTCCGCAGAGTCGGCATCGTTGCGGGCCTTGCAGGTGTAGTTGCCAGCATGTCCGCCGTGCACCGAGTCGATGGTCAGGATGCTCGCCTTCTTGCCGCCCTTCACAATGGACACGCCGGTGTACGCACTCACGTGGGCCCCGTTGAACAGCCAGGTAATGTCCATGGGCAGATCCCCCAGGTAGATGAGGCAGTTCACGGACACAGACTCCTCAAAGTTGACGGCATGATCCCCAAAGTCAAAAGGGGCAATCTTAGGGGGGACTTGGCGGGGAAACAAATCGCGTGGGGTAGGGGGAAAACAAATAAATACCGAAAATAATGTAATTCTCATTCCATTCTGCATGCTACGAAGGATTATGATCGGGTATGTTGGTAGTACCGTTCACCACCAGCTGGGCGGTGAAGTTAGCCGATGTGGCACGGTTGACGGCCACACAGGTGTAGTTGCCCGCATGCTGGTCGCGGACAAAGTCAATGGAGAGGGCGCTGATCTTCTTGCCCAGCTTCACCATGGACACGTCGTAGACATTCTCATTGATCTCGCGTCCGTTGAAGTACCAGGCGAAGCTGACGGGAAAGTCCCCCGAGGTGACCAGACACTGAACGCTGGCCGACTCCCCAAAGTTCGAGGGTTCGTCCCCGAAATCGAATTGAGCAATTTTGGGAGCCACTTGGGGGCAGGAGGAGGGATAGGGAATGCATGGGAAAGGGGGTTAACGAAAAGTCCAAAACAAAGTCCAAAATGAAAGACACATTCTCGTGTTGTTGCATATTAACCTAACCGTTCACTTTCAGCTCGGCCGTGTGGTTGGCACGGCCGGCCCGATTCTCGGCAATGCAGGAATAGTTTCCAGCATGCTTGGCCGACACCGCCTCGATGGTCAGCTCGTTGATGCGCTTGCCACGCTTCGTGGTGAGGATTTCGAGGTAATCCTCAAAGGGCTGGCCGTTCAGGGTCCAGGTAATGTTCACCGGCAGGTCACCGCCCGAGATGGTGCATTGCACATTCACAAACTCCCCATAGCTCATGGACTCATCACCAAAGGAGAAGGCACTTATCTTTGGCAGTGCTGGGACGTTAAGGATTGGAGTTGACGGGTTTTCAAATCAATATAAATAATTCATAGCTTATGTGAACTAATCTTAGACCTAGGTAAGGATTATGTCCGTCTTTCTGGGCTAACCATTCACAATCAGTCGCGCCGAGTGGGCCGTGAGACCCGCCTTGTTCTGGGCATGACACGAATAGAAGCCGGCGTGATGGCCAGACACCGACTCTATCGACAGAACATTGATCCGCTTGCCGATCCGCGAGAAGGATATATCATGGTAGCTGTCGATGGTGGCGTTGTTCAGGAGCCAGGTCACGTTGATGGGCAGGTCACCGCCCAGGATCGTGCACTGCACGGAAGCGGGTTCGCCGTAGTTGAGGGGCTCCTCGCCAAAGTCAAAGGGCGCTATCTTGGGGGCAACTTGGGGTCAAACAAGAGGCAGGTGTGTAGTATGAGTACAGTCCAGTTAGATAGATGAGTTAGGCAAAGATAGAGGGGGTGTTTAGGTGGATTAGTAGCAACGCATACTCGTACTTTCAATTCAGGGTTAGCTCTCATTCCACCGCCGCAACCGTAAACCCTTAGAGCTAGTCCTAGATATTCGAATTCGATATTCGTTCAAGTACCATTCACTGTGAGATCAACGCCGTAGGAGGTGGTGCCAGCCGCGTTGCTGGCGATGCAGGTGTACCTGCCCGTGTGGGCGGGACTGGCGCTGGGTATCGAGAGCATGCTCGTCTTGCTGCTGATGCGATTGGTGCGCATCTGCGGCTGGAGCTGGTCGTAGCCGGTGTCGCTGGGGCTGCGCTCGAAGCTCCAGCTGACCTTGATGGGGCGGTCACCCTTCTGGATTTGGCAGAACAAATCGATGGAGTCGCCCGTGTTGATCACATCCTCAAAGGCAAACGGCACGATTTGGGGCAGAACTGAGGAGAGTGTGGGTGTGGGTTGGTGGGGGGTTTCAACATATCAAAATGAACGGAGGAATACTAAGGTACATCTATGAATATTTATGGGTAATCAAACCATTCACTAGCAGCTCGGTGGAGTAGCTGACATGGCCCGCACTGTTGCTGGCCACACAGCTGTAGTTGCCCGAGTTGCCGGCCTTGACCGACTCCACTGTCAGCATGCTGATACGCTCCCCGATCTTGCTGGCCAACACACCCAGATGCGAGAAGAGGGGCAGACCGTTGTGGGTCCAGCGTATCTTCAGGGGCAGATCCCCCTTGGCCACATGGCAGGTCAACTGAACGCTGTCGCCCTCATTGGCCTCGGCATCGAAGCTAAACGGATGGATGCTGGGCAGGACTGGAAACGCGTTGGGAAAAGGGACACGGACACAAACACAAACACAGAAATGAAAACAGAAATGTCAAAGAAACAGAACTGAAACCTTAGCAATAATTTAGATGTTAAGCAGCCAGTCACCGTTGACTTTCAGCTCCGCACTGTAGCTGCTCTCTCCGGCCTGATTGCGGGCCAGGCACGTGTAGAGGCCGCGATGCTCGGCCGCTATATAGTCGATATTCAGGGTGCTCGACTTGCTGGACATGCGACCGATCACCACATCCATGTCGCCGCTGTTCAGCGTGTGGTTGTTCAGCACCCAGGTTATATTGATGGGCAGATCGCCCTTGATCACCGTACACTGTATGCCCATCGTCTCGCCGGAGTTGGAGGCCTCGTCGCCAAAGTCAAAGGGTCTTATTTGTGGGGGCACTTCAACGATACGATTGATTGTAGTATGGGAATGGGTTCGGGGCATGGAGTGGGAAATGGGAAAACGTAACGTAATAGGACACTAAAAGTAATACAAAACGTTCTTAGGTGGAAAAGTGCTGTATCCATTAACCATTGACCACCAGTTCTGCACTCTGCTCGCTACTGCCGGCCGGATTTGTGGCAATGCACTTGAACAATCCTCGGTGATTGCCATTGATCGAGTCGATGCTCAGGGAACTCAGTTTGGGGGACATTTTGATGATGCGTATGCCCACATTCTCATTGGTGATCGGCTGTCCATTCAGCGTCCAGTGCAGCAGCAGCGGTGTGTCGCCCTTGAAGACCATGCATTGTACTGCCGTACTGTCGCCGTAGTTGGAGGGTTCGTCCCCGAACACAAAGGGCATGACTTGGGGGGGCACTAAAACAGGGGGCACAGGAGGAGAGCACTCAAAACTCATTCTATTCATCTAAGCACAGTTTAAAAATTCACTTGTAAACAGCAGCACTCTATTCAGCAGGGCCTTAGGCAGTTTCTAAACCGTTTTTAGTGAATCACAGTAAGCCATTTTCAACCTCCAGAAACGCAATATAGCTTTTAATAATCGTATTCAGCAGCCCCTTAGGAGGATCAGCCCAACTCTGTGCTTTGTGCTCCAACTCTAAACAACAACACAACAAGAACAACAAACAGATCGGTGAGAGCTCTACTCGTAGGCATAGGCAGGTGGTAGTTATCTGGTTAAAGCGTGCTCTTATACTGTATCGAAGCGGGTGTGGAGGGGACAAACCATTCACTTGTAATTCAGCCACGTATTCGCTCGTCCCGGCCTCATTCGTGGCTGTGCACTTGTAGACACCGCGATGGAAGGCGCTCAGCGAATCAATATTCAGCAGACTTGTGCGCTTGTTCAGCCGCAGTTGAGTAAAACCATTCTCGCCGTTCACGATGGGAGCCGAGTTGAGGGACCAACGGATCTCGAGCGGGAGGTCGCCCTTGGGCACCACGCAATTGGCACTAGCAATGTCCCCAACATCGGCAGCAGCCTCGCCGAAGCTGAAGGGCAGCACCTGAGGCGGCACTTGAAGGAGTGTGGTTAATGGGAGGGGGGTTAATGATTAAAACACAAGTAAACCAGGCCAAATAAAGGATTAACTACGCAGTAAGACTGATATGATATGGTTAATGACCGTTGACGTGTAATTCAGCGCTGTATTCAGCGATGCCCGCCTTGTTGCTGGCAATGCACTTGTACAGTCCGCGATGGCGGGCCTCCAGCGCATCGATGCTCAGGGAGCTGGTGCGCGGATTCAGGCGCGACAGGGAGAAACCATGCTCCCCCGTTATAATGGGCGCCGAATTGAGGGTCCAGCGTATCTCCATGGGCAGATCCCCCTTGGGGACCATGCAAAAGATGCCAGCCACCTCTCCAGTGTTGGCCGGCTCCACCCCGAAGTCGAAAGGTTGGATTTGTGGGGGAACTTGATGACGAAATGAAGACGAAAGCAATAAAAACTAAAGCAACTCAAAGTAAAGACAAGACTACGAGTACATAGAGATCGGGGATCGGGGATGGGGGATCGGGGATCGGGGATCCAGACAAACCGTTCACATCTAGAGTGGACACGTGCTCGGCATAGCCCGCCGAATTGTTCGCAATGCACTTGTAGCTGCCCCGATGGGCGGCCTCGAGGGAGTCCACATTCAGGGAGCTCGTCCGCTTGTTCAGCCGCACAATGGTGAAGCCCAGCTCCCCGTTGACTATCAAGGCGGAGTTGAGGGTCCAATAGATGTCCAGCGGCAGGTCGCCCTTGGGCACCACACAAGTCACGCTGGCCACCTCCCCGCGGTTCAGGGGCTCGTCGCCAAAGGAGAAGGGACTGATCTGTGGTGCAACTGCGAGGGGGGAAAACATCTTCAGCACACACACTTTTCAAAGCTCGAGAACGCACCAACGCCAACGCACAATAAACCGAGTTCGTGTTAGTAGGAAAAGGCAGGTCGCAAACTACAGGTAGATCCGAGGGGGTGCTTTGACCAACCATTTACTTGCAGCTCGGCGGCAAAGATCGCCCGCCCGGCCAGGTTCTCGGCCACACAGCTGTAGGAGCCCCGATGCCTGGCCTCCAGGGCGTCCACAGCCAGATAACTGGTGCGACTGTTCAGCTGCATCACTGTGAAACCATTCTTGGCGCTCTCCAGCGGCTCCCCATTCAGGGTCCAATGGACTCGCAAGGGCAAGTCCCCCTTGAGGACCACACAGTTGATGCCCAGGACATCGCCCATGTTGAAGACCTCGCTGCCGAAGCTGAAGGGCAGCACATGGGGCGGCACTGCACGGATATGGTGGGGTGGTTCGAAAAATAATCAAATAAATAATACAAAACAATAAAATAAAGATAAAGATAGAGGTTCGCTGCGGTTGGCCCTTCTCCATATACCGTTCACTTTAAGCTCCGATGTGGTATAGCTAGATCCCGCCAGATTCTCGGCGATACACTTGAACAGTCCGCGATGGAACTGCTCGACGGCGGCTATGTTCAGGACGCTCGTCTTGGGCGACAGTTTCAGTATGGTGATGCCCTCCTCGCCGTTGATGATGGGACGCGAGTTGAGCGTCCACTTGATGGTGATGGGCACATCGCCCTTCTGCACCATACACTGGACACCGGCATTCTCGCCCGTGTTCACGGGATCGTCGCCAAACGAAAAGGGTGCGATCGAGGGGGGAACTGCATGGTTGGATTGGGAGGTAGGGATTCAAAACTGAACGCAAATCAACGGAAAAGGAGCTAATCTTCAAAGGAATCAATCGATTAACCTTTGACTGCCAGAATAGAGGACTGGCGGGTCTCCCCCGCATTGTTGGTGGCCACACAGGAGTAGTTCCCCGCGTGACGGGCCCTCACGGATTCGATGCTCAGAACGCTGATGCGTTGACTATTTCTGGTGACGATCAGACCATCGTTGGTGTAGACGCGACCGCCGTTCTTCGTCCATGCTATGTCGAGGGGCAAGTCGCCCCGGTTGACCGTGCAATAGGCCGAGACCATGTCCATCTCGTTGATGACATCCTCGCCAAAGTCGAAGGGCATGATTTGGGGCAGGACTGGGGCAGGATGGGTGTGCAAAAGAATTCAAAGCAAACTTAAGAGAAGTACTAGACGTGGTGGCAGAAGGATTAACCGTTGACCGCCAGGATGGCCCAGTGGCGGGTATCCCCCGCATTGTTGGTGGCCACGCAGGAGTAGTTCCCCGCATGGCGCGCCCTCACGGACTCGATGCTGAGGACACTCATGCGGGTGCTGGTCTTGGTCACCACAATCCCATCGTTGGTGTAGACGCGACCGCCGTTCTTCGTCCAGGCCACATCGATGGGCAGATCGCCCTTGTTGACCGTGCAGGACGCCGATACCATGTCCAGTTCGTTGACACTCTCCTCGCCGAAGTCAAAGGGCACAATCTGGGGCAGCACTTTGGATAGAGGATAGATCGGATGCAAGGACGCAGGTGGAGATGGAGATGGAGGGGTTCAAAACGGGAACACAAAAACCAAAGGCTGCAACAACTACTCAAACTACTCAAAACTGAATCGACTCTAGAGTGGGGGCGGACTCTGGGAGGAAGGACTCTCTCTAATCACCGTTGACACGCAGCTCTGCCGTGTGGTAGACGACCCCGGCCGCATTCCGTGCCACGCAGGTGTAGTTGGCCCGATGCCGGGCATGCACCGACTCGATGCTGAGCATGCTGATCCGTTGCGTGGTCTTGGTGATCAGGATGCCATCGTTGGACATCAGCCGGCCCACACCGGTCGTGGGATCCGGGGCCGTTGTCCAGTGCAGCTCTAGGGGCGTATCCCCCTTGTTGACCGTGCAGGTGGCCGAGACCATGTCGTTCATGTTGATGGTCTCCTCCCCAAAGTCAAAGGGCACTATCTGCGGTGGGACTGAGTGGAGTTCCGAGCGGATTCGTGAGTGAAACAATCGACCAACGTTGATGTGCGCTGAAAACCTGAACCCGCCCAAGGAGTGTGGCTGCGCCCAGAGATCTTCTGGGCTGCAGCTGGAAGGCTCGACTTACCCATGACTTGGACCTCCAGGGAGCCGCGTGCGGAGTAACCCTCCTGGTTCTTGGCCACGCACGTGTAGGTGGCCTGGTCCGAGTTGCGTTCCACGTTCTCGATGATCAGCGTTCCATTGGGGAAGACCTTCTGCTTGCGGTTGATGGGCAGGGCGCGGTTGTCTAGAATGATCCAAAAAGTGAGTGGAAATCCTAGAGAAAGGGAGAGGGAGGAACCCATCCCCTACTCACCACGCTCCCAGACAATCGAATCGATGGGATAGCCAGCAACGGGACAGGTGACAATCAGGGTCTCGCCCGCGACGATCGCCTTCTTCTCCATCTGACGGATGTAAGGCAGGCCGTAGACGTTGAGCTTGGCCGAGTGCTCCGCCTCGCCCACCTTGCTCTTGGCAATGCACTTGTAGAGCCCCCCATCGTTGGCATGCACCGATGTGATGTTCAGATAGGAGACCACGTCCCCGTTGACGGTGACATACTGGCCGACCTGGTAGCGGTCGTTGTTGGCGATCTTCTTGCCATCCAGCTCCCAGGAGATTTCGGGCGTGGGATTGCCGCCGGCCACACACTTGAGGAACACACTGGGGCCCGGTTCCATGGTCTCTTCCTGGAAGGCCTGCCGGATGACGGGGGGATCGAAGCGGCCTCCGAGCTTCAGCTCGGCACTGGCCTCGGCCGACTCCTGGTCGTTGCGCACAAAGCACTGGTACATGCCCTTGTCCTCCTTCTTGACCGACTCGATGCGCAGCACTGGCTCGCTGTGCCCCATGGCCTTGCCATCCTTCATCCAGCTGACGGTCTTGATGGGATTCCCCGTGTACTGGCAGGTGAACACGGCCGGTCTGCCAAAGTCCACGGTCTGTGTGGGTGGATCGATCTTCGCCGACAGCGGGGCCGTAACGGTTAGGACGGTCTCAACGCTTTCGCCACCCACCGAGTTGTTGACGACGCACAGATATTTCCCAGAGTCCTCGACGACGGCATCCTTGATGATGAGAGTCCCAGAGACCTGCTTCACGCGATCGTTCAGCACCACGGCCTGTTTGCGGGTGGTGCCCTCGATGAATTTGTACCATCTGGAACGGGAGGAGCGTGCGTTAGTCGAGCGGTTCCATCGGCCGGGGTTGGAGGTCAGTGGGGGCACAGAGTGAGCAAGTCTAGAAAGTCTTCCTGAGATCCTGCGGCTATGCTACTCACGCTTCTTCTGCATGGCATGTGGACTGGCCTTTACTTACCTTGAGCTTTCTTTCTTGTTTTTCGGTGAAATACCTTGCTCATTCTGTGCACCACTGTTTTGGGGGGTTTTTCGGGGGCAGAACCTAACCAGAACCTAACAGGAGATCTACCTATAAACTGGCACTGGATAACCCTGTCCAGGACAATGTCCTACAAAGGTCTCGCCCAATGGCACCTCATTGATTTCAATGCTCTTGACGGCTATGCGTGGCTTGACATGGCCAATGGGCTCTGAAAAGTGGAATGGATCATAGAATACTCTGTGAGAATGGTCCCCCTAACAACTGCCTGAAGGATGCATCTATAGAGGGGGGGAATATGTACCTAAACACGGGCATGGGATAAGCTTGTCCCTGGCAAAGAATGGAGAAGCTGTGGCCCATCTGCTGGGTCTGCTCCTGCAGGCGATCGCCCGAAACCGTAGGAGCCGCACTCCCAATGGGTTCTGCAATAAAACGAGGATCCATATGATCTCTATTCTGCCTGAATGTTGCTGTCGATGGGGGATTGGGGGAATCACCTGAATGCGGGCGTGGGAAACGACTGACCCAGGCACAAAATGCCCAAGTCCGTGTGGTCTGTTCTGGTCATTTCCTGCAGCCGTCCACCGGATATCTTGGGGGCCACACTACCCACGGGCTCTGCAAAGTTTCCACTACTCATTTAAGGGGTGTTCCTCTCAAGGAAAAGGAGGGAAAACTGCCTGATTGTCGGAACTAACCTGATGATGGGCACGGGATAGGCCTGGGCCTGGCAGAGCAGGGCAAAGCTAGTCGCGATCTGTTTCACAAACGTGGAGCTCTTGGACTCGCCCGAGAATGTGGGAGCCTTGGCGCCTACGGGCTCTACATAAAAAAAGAACAATATTCGAAGGTTCAAATGTGGTGGGGTCTAGGGTATGCTGAGACTTATTCCTTATGCTATGTTAGGGCTACCTTATCAAGGGCACCGGATAGGCCTGGGCCTGGCACAGCAAAGCGAAACTCTGGCCCAAATATCGCACGAATGTGTAGCTCTTCATGTCGTTGGCAAAGGTCGGACCTTTGGCACTGACGGGCTCTAAAATAAAACGAAAGGAGACGGGGTCTCTACCTTATCAAGGGCACTGGATACGCCTGGGCCTGGCAAAGCAGCACAATATCACTCGAACTGGAGCCGAGTAGACTGGATATTTTCGAGACGCTGGCAAATGTGGGTGCCTTGGCCCCAACGGGTTCTGCAAATCAAAGAATACTTTAGGGGCGGATCTTCTAAAAACTGCCTGAAGAAGGGTCTAGAGTGTTGGATCTACCTCATGAGTGGCACGGGATAGGCCTGGGCCCGGCACAGCAATGCGAAACTCTGGCCCACGGAACGGATGTAGGAAAACGAGTCCGTTGAAAATGTGGGAGCTCTAGCCCCAATGGGTTCTGCAAAACAACAATTAAAGCCTCATCGGGAGGAAAAACTGCCTGAAGGGAATGGGGTGGTATTTTAAAGCTAACCTCCCCGGGAAGGCTTGGGCCTGGGGTTGGCCCTGAACGAGTGTAGGAAAAAAACAAGCTCAGCCCCAATGGGTTTAAAGCCTCATTGTATTATAGACATACATATGCTAAGGAAAAACTGCCTGAAGGGAATGGGGTGGTATTTTAAAGCTAACCTCATGAGGGGCACGGGATAGGCTTGGGCCTGGCACAGCAATGCAAAACTCTGGCCCACAGCTCGGGCATAGGAGAAGGAGTTGTAGTCGGAGGAGAAGGTTGGAGCTCTAGCACCAATGGGCTCTGTAAAAGTAATCGAGTAAAGGTGACATCTCCGCCTGAAACTTGCCTAATGATGGGCACGGGATAGGCCTGGGCCTGGCACAGCAGGGCGAAGCTGGCATTGACCGAACGCTCAAAGATGCTGCCCTTGGAGTCGCTCGAAAAGGTCGGAGCCTTGGCACCAACGGGCTCTAAAATGAATACGTTTCACGAGTAAATGCTTAGAGAACTATATCATATTGTATATCCTATTCAGAGTCAGAACCAGTTGAGCAGCGTTACACCCTTCGTTAGATTGGGGAGATGGCTTATTTTTACCTAAAAATGGGCACTGGATAGGACTGGGCCTGGCAGGTGAGGGCTAGAGCACTATTCTGGGGCGTCTGGATGGTAAACGTTGAGGCCACACTGGGAAAACTCGGAGCCTTGAAGCCCACGGGTTCTTGAAAGAAACATTTTTGTTAAAGCTTTGGTCTTAGAATGCCACCATAATGAAAACTGACTGAATGTTCGGCTTTTTTTCCCATAAGATTTACCTAAAAAAGGGTACGGGAAACCCTTGCGCCTGACAGAGCATCGCAATGGTGGAGGCAAAGGGAATACTCTGCTGAAATCCCAGCACTCCAGTCGCCACAGAAGGTGCCTTGGAGCCGATGGGTTCTTGAAAGAAACGTTTACGTCAGGTTTTAACCCTCGAAGGCTACCATAATGAAAACTGACTGAATGTTTGGAAAAGGATCAGCTTCCTGCGGATGGATTCCTATAAGATTTACCTAAAAAAAGGCACTGGAAACCCTTGCGCCTGGCAGAGCATGGAAAAGGTGGAGGCTAAAGGAATACTCTGCTGGAATACCATAACTCCAGTGGCCACAGAAGGTGCCTTGGAGCCGATGGGTTCTGGGAATAGGGGAGTAAAACATTGCATTAGTACATGGCCCGAACAAAATCTGTTGAAAACTGCACTGAATGGGTGGGCGTTTGGGGGGGTGGGGATCTCACCTAATGATGGGCACGGGAAAGGCCTGCGCCTGGCAGAGCAAAGCAAAGTCCGAACCCTTCAGCTTTTCCACCTCAATAAGCTTATATTCGAGGGAAAATGTGGGTGCCTTGGCGCCCATGGGCTCTGTAAATATTTATATCATGGATCATGGATTGTGGCCCACATGAAACTCACTCAGAGAACTGCCTGAATTCGGTTTGAGGAAGTTTTCGCTTCTCTAATTTCAATTAAATTCAATTGCAGCTCCTCGGAGACGTTGTACGTGACTCTGAGCCGTGAACCCTGACCCTGGACAACCCACCTCAAGATATCACGAAACTTTTCAGAGACAAAACCAAAAGAAAGCAGCGAAAGTGGATGGAAAGTGATGCATATTTCATTAAGGTCAATGCTGGTGGCAAGGGTCATGCGCAGAATCGGAAGCACAGCTGCGAGGTGCAACAAGTGGAGCGCCCCTTAGTGGGAGGGGGGAGGTGAGTGGATGACCTCAAGAGAGTGGAGACAAAGCCCGTCGTCTGTTGACCCAAAAACGTGCGTTCATTCATAAATAAGTGTGCGAGCGAGATGGATGCCATCCACACACACACCACGATGCGCACGGAGGGGTAATTGTTTGGGAAATTTCGTGTGGATCGCAAGCATGCGCAGAGGATTTTATTTGTGGATTGTGGTTCCAGCTGATTGTGGAAATTATAGAAAGGGAAAGAGGGAGGGAGCTTGTCTGTGGGTGGGGTGGGGTGTGTGAGAGTGGGGAAAGAATGTACTCACTCTCTTTTGATTTTACTTTTATCTGTAGCGTCTGTGTGGGTGCAAGGCATGTTGAATAGCGGGAGAGTAAGCCCAGAAGCATATACAGAGAGAACAGAACAGCCGCCACACCTTCAATGGAATATACCCTGTGTGTGGGTGTGTTTGTGTGCGTTTGTTTGTTTTGTTTTGTGTGTTTTACTTTGCGCGCTCGCATTTTTATGAATGAACACGGAACACACCTCCCACTCTGTCTGTCCGGGGTTAAAGTTCACACGTTCTCATGCATAATACAAGTCACGTTTCTGGGGGACGGAGGGTAGGTGCCTAACCTGCTTATAGGCACCGGATATGCCTGGGCGGGACATAGCAAAACAATATCTCGGCCGCAATGTCGCTCGATGCCCGACCACTTGGTGTCCACCGAAAGAGTGGGACCCTTGGCCGAAATGGGTTCTACGGAAGAGTATTGGAGTGAGACTATATAGAAGGACTATGCCCAAGAGATTGCCTGAATGCTGACTTAGGCGACTGGATTGCTAACCTGAAAGCAGGCACTGGATATGCCTGAGCGGGACAGAAGAGCGCCAGGTTATTGGACAGCATCCGCTCGATCCACGACCGCTTGATGTCATTCGACAGCAGAGTGGGAGCCTTGCCCCCAACGGGGTCTACAATAAGAATAGAGGAATGACATCTGCCAGAATGTTGGCTTTCGGCTTACCGAAAACTGGGTGCCGGATATCCTTGGGCAGGACACAGCAACGATATCGACTGTCCCTCGAGCAGTTCGAGAGGTTTCTGAACCAGGGCTGGGGTTCGCGGTGCACTGCTCGAAATGGGTTCTATAAAAGGTAGTTCCGAACAAAGTCAGGGTTTATAGTAGTACTAAGCCCACAGCCTGATGTTGGTCTAGGGATAGGATCTTAACCGACCTAAAACTGGGCGCCGGGTAGCCCTGAGCCGGACAGAGGATGGCGGTGGGTTTGGTCGACTCCACCACATTCGGTTTGTAGGTCAGAGCGTTGATCTTGGGCGGACTGCTGCTAATGGGCTCTGGAAAAGGCGGAAATACTTCTAGAATACCCTAAACCCAAGCTGAATCCCCACTGCCGGAATGTTGTACCTGAAACTGGGTGCCGGATAGCCCTGGGCGGGGCACAAGATCGAGAGACTGCTGTGACCAGGCACAACCAGAGGACGCGACTGCAGCGGCGGCACTTTGGGAGCTGTGCTCGAGACGGGCTCTGGAAAGGATTTAACTTCACTTAGAACTAACTCAAATCTCTAATCTACTGCCTGAACGAGTGGGTGGTTACCTAAAGAACGGCACCGGATAGCCCTGGGCAGGACACAGCACAGCCATCGTGGAGGAACTGGCATAGGTTTTCATATCGAATTTTGCCAGTGAAACCACTTTGGGCACTGTACTGCTAATGGGTTCTGTTTGGGATACAACAATGACCAGGTTAGAGGCGTAAAAGGGGGCGTTGAAAAACCTGCCTGAATGCTGGCACTGGATATCCCTGCGCCGGGCACATTATGGCTACGATTCCCCCAAGACGAACATATTCGATATTCGTTTTCTGTATCAGCGCCACTCGGGGAGCAGCTCCACTAATGGGCTCTGGAAAGGCAATCGATCAAGTGAATAAGACCCCATCGAGAACGACAACTGCCTGAATGTCAGGGGGCTGTGCTGGGGAGGAATCACCTGAAATATGGCACCGGATAGGCCTGGGCAGGACAGAGTAAGGTAATGCTGCCCGAAAGAGGAGGATCCACGTTCCTGGTCTTATCGCCGGAGGTGAGGCGGGGACCCTCACTCCCAACGGGCTCTACAAAGGGGTTAAGGGGAAATGTGTTAAGGGTGCGCCTAAGAGGGGATTGAAAACTGCCCAAACCGTGGGATTACCTAAAGAACGGCACTGGATATGCCTGACCGGGACAGAAGAGCGTGAAAGTTGCTGCCAGGCGAGCTTCGGCATTCTTCAAACGATTCTCAACACTGATTTTGGGCGCCACACTGCCCACGGGCTCTGTACAGAAGATAGTGGAGCGCTTTAGACATATATATTACCAGAAGAAACTGCCTGAAGGGGTGAGATTTTACCTAAAGAACGGCACTGGATACGCCTGAGCTGGACAAAAGAGCGTGAAAGTTTCGTTCGACTGCGCCCCCGCATCCTTGAGGCGTTCCCCAACACTGATTTTGGGTCCTACACTGCCCACGGGCTCTGGAACGAATGAGAATTGGCTGTGTTTTTACCTGAATGCTGGCACAGGATACGATTGGGCTGGACAAAAGATGCTCAGGTCTCCGTGCAGACGCACCTCCGCATCCTTGCGACGCTCCCCCACACTAATCTTGGGCGGCACACTGCCCACGGGCTCTACAACGAACCAAGAAACCAACAAACCAAGTTCGAATGAGAGACACCACAACAACTAACCCTTGAAAACTGCCAAAGTTGGTCGAGAACAATGGAAACTACCATCTGTCTAAGCCGCCTTCTTCCACTCAACTAACTTTTCCGAAGGAGAAGGGGCCATTTGCGTGACATGAATGGGTTAAATCGGGCGACAGCTCTAAGTCGATAGCTAATTGGTTTTTTTGAAGCCAATGAGGCCTGCGGAGGGGGCTGGAAAGCTCTTAATTGGAAAACTTTGGACAAGCCTCCAGCTGCCGCTCACCTGTAGAAGGGCACGGGGTAGGCCTGGACGGGACAGAAGATGGCTATTGTCCGTGAGAGTCTGATGCTGTCGTGGCTGAAGCCATCCTTCTTATTGACACGCGGTGCCACGCTGCCCACGGGCTCTGCAAAGATTCGAGACTTCGAAGATCAGCCCAATCGGAGGGGGAGGGACAACAACTGCCAGACAATACAGAAGGGACTGGGATGGGTAGCTCGACAATGACCCACCTATAGAAGGGCACGGGAAAGGACTGGGCCGGACAGCGGAGAGCCACAATCCCATTGACAGCAATGCGATCGTGGCTGAACTCGTCGTTCTTATTGACCTTGGGGGCCACACTGCCCACGGGCTCTGCAAAGAGAATGGTATCCTACTGAGCGAAGCCTCAAGATGCAGATGGGAACCACCTGTAGGGCACTCGACTTTACCTATAGGCAGGCACTGGATACGACTGCGCTGGGCACTGGATGGCTATGGTCTGGGATATCTTGATCCTGTCATGATTGAACTCGTCCTTGCGATTCACCCTGGGAGCCACACTTCCAATGGGTTCTAAAAGAAGGGTTGCAATGGGATCTCAGTCCTGCCTGAACGGGGATTTACCTATATGCTGGCATGGGATACGATTGTGCTGGACACAACAGGGCCAACGATCGATTCGAATTGGCCCAAAAAATGCCCACTTTATCTTTGATCTCAACTTTGGGGGCCACACTCCCCACGGGCTCTGCAACAGATAGAGAGAGAGAGAGATTTTACATATCTAAGAATCCCTGGGAAGGAAGGCTGCCTGTTCTGGTGGATGGAACTCGACTCAACAATGGATTCACCTAAACGCTGGCTTGGGATAGCCCTGCGCCTTGCAGAACAAATTCAAAGACTGATTCGAGTCTCGGATGGTGAAATCCATCTTGTCATGCATGTCCACCATTGGGGCCACAGAGCCAATGGGTTCTGGAAAAGATTTTGGTGATTGTGGTAGAGGATGCACGGGAGATCGAAAACTGTCTGAGAGTGGAGGCTGGCCTACCTATTGGAAGGCACGGGATACGACTGCGCTGGACAGAGTAGGCTCAGGGCCTGGCTTTGGGGCTTGTCCAGCCACGTGATGCGATCCTTGACATCCACCTTGGGGGCCACACTGCCCACGGGCTCTGCAGAGAACGTTTCCATTCAGAGGGATTCAGAGGCAACTACCAATTGAAAACTGCCTGAGCGGGGAAGAAGGATCTCAGAGCTTACCTCTGAGCAGGCACTGGGTAGGACTGGGCCGGACAGAGCAGGCTGAGGGAGCTGCCACGAGGCTTATCGACCCATTTGATGCGATCATTTGGATCCACCTTGGGCGCCACACTGCCCACGGGCTCTGCAAAGATTCAAAATAAGTCTCTTCTCTTAGTCCTAGACTTTCTCCTGAAGTCCTTAAGCTACCAAAATGTTGGGAGGGACACTCACCGAAAGGCAGGGACTGGGTAGGACTGAGCGGGACAAACAATGGCCAGACTATGATCCAGTGCCACACGGGCAAGGTTCATCTCATCTCTGATGTCCACCTTGGGGGCCACACTCCCGACGGGCTCTACAGAAAGGTACAGGAGGGTTCCGTCTTTAGAATGGAACAAAATTGAACCTGAATGTTGGGATTACCTAAAGGCCGGCATGGGAAACGACTGGGCTGGACATATGAGTGCCTTGGAGGCCCCCAGACGAGTCCTGGCAAACGTGAACTCATCGCGAGTGTCCACTTTGGGCGCCACAGAGCCCACGGGTTCTGGTTTTAGGAATGGAATTGGGGATATTATCACAGGTCGAATCCTAACTGAATGTTGGTCAAGGCATTCGACTGGATTCGTTGGACTAACCTAACTATCGGCACGGGATAGGCCTGGCCAGGACATTGCATGGAGTAATCCTCGGCTGATTTCACCTGCAGCACCTGGAACTTGTCGTGCAGACTCGTGATCTTGGGCGGAACAGATCCAATGGGTTCTGGGGAGGATAGAAGTCATCTTGTGGGAGGTTCTTCTTTTAAAAAGGTGGCCTTAAATGCTGGAATAGAGCGACACGACACCCACCTAACAATCGGCACGGGATAGGCCTGGCCGGGGCACTGCATGGCAAAGTCTCCTCCCAATCGGACTTGCATCAACTGGAACTTGTCGTTGATGTTGTTGATCCTGGGCGGCACAGAGCCTATGGGTTCTGCAAGGGTAAAGGAGAGAAAGGGAGCCGCCTGAATGTGGAGAGCATTACCTATTGATGGGCACGGGAAAGGCCTGGCCGGGGCACTGCATGGCATACACCCTGCCAAAGGGCACCTCCATGGTGCGTACCCTCTCGAGCAGATTCAGTTTCGGTGGCACAGAGGCCACTGGCTCTAAGGAGAGCAATGAAAGGATCAATGCTGGACAATCTAGCGACTACGAAAACTGCCCAAATGCTGGAATGATTGAGGAGAACCCACCTGTAGACGGGTATCGGATACGACTGGGCTGGACATTTGAGGCTCAGACTCTTGCCCACATATCCCCGGGCATTGGCCACCTCGTCGTCTATGCTGACTTTGGGCGGAACACTGCCAATGGGCTCTGAAATGAGAACCGAACCCCAGCGGGAAGGTAAAACAACGAAAGAGAGCTCCAATCAGAACTGCCTGAACTGGGGAAGGGGCACTAATAGAATAATCACATAGTGCACCCGGTAAATTGGAAAATTGTAAAAGTCGCGCACCTGTGGGCGGGCATCGGATATGACTGGGCCGGGCAGAGCAGGGCCAGGCCGACTCCTCGGGCCATTTCGCGTGTCTGGAGCTTGTCCTGAATGTTTATTTTTGGCTTAACCGAGCCAACGGGCTCTAAAAACAAAGACACACAAGGAAGGATAGGATGTATTCCTCCAAAGAAAACCGAAAACCCACCTGAAGACGGGCATAGGATACGACTGTGCCAGGCAGAGCAAGGCATAGCCGCTTGACAGCTCCACGTCTATGAACTGATGCTTGTCCTGGGCATTCACCTTGGGCCGGACACTGCCCACGGGCTCTAAAATTCACCAAAGGAGAGGTTCTTACTTGAATACTGGCATGGGGTACGACTGCACGGGACACTGAATGTTGAAACTGCTGCCGCTTTGGACCTGCATCATTCGGAAGCGCTCGAGAAAGTTCAGCTTGGGTGCCACACTGCCAACGGGCTCTGGAAAGGGGTTTCGAAACGCTCAAGAGAGACTCCTCCTCCCACAACAGAAAACTCCTGGCGAATGTTGGGCTGGGTGGGGGTTTACCTATATATAGGCTGCGGATAGGCCTGGCCAGGACACAGGAGACTTAGGCTAAGCGAACTCCTGACCTTCACATGCTTCAGATCATCGGCATTGGTGATCTTGGGACTGACACTGCCAATGGGCTCTGCAAGCGAGAAGAAGAAAGTGTCCCATGGGTGGGTTCTCCTTGAAAACTGCCTTACCTATAGAAGGGCTTTGGAAAGCCCTGTGCCGGGCAGAGTAGACTCGAATCTTGGCTGCTTTTCCCTTTTACATGATTGTAATCTTCGCCTGAACTGATTTTGGGACTGACACTGCCCACGGGCTCTGGAAAACAGGGAACAGGGAAAGGGGAGCACTGCCTGAGTTGGGAATTAAGGGATTACCTATAGACAGGCACGGGATAGGCCTGCGCTGGACACATCAGGGTGACACTCGCCTCTCGGGCACCCCTCACCGTACGCGAATCATCGCCGGAGGTTAACCTGGGACCAACGCTGCCAACGGGTTCTTGAAAAGGTAGTAGTATCTATGAGAAAGTGCTGTCTGCGCCCTGCCTGCTGTTGGGAGGGGACTGTACTTGTATTACCTAAAAAATGGCACTGGATAGGCCTGTGCCGGGCACATGAGTGTGACGCTCCCCGTCATTGGGACACGAAGGAGTGTTATGTGCTCCAGATTCCCATTGCCGCTCAACTGGGGACTGACGCTGCCAACGGGCTCTAAATATGACAATATTGGACGTTAGATGGAGTCCTGGCTAGGGTGCCTAGAGTGCCTCGAATGTTGGGTTCGGGGGGATTTACCTAAAGAAGGGCACCGGATAGGCCTGGGCGGGGCACATAAGCGTGGCACTGTGACCCGCTGAGACCTTGGGTATCCTTATGGCATCATCGCCAGCCGTCACCTTGGGGCTCACACTGCCAACAGGCTCTTGATTGGGGAGGGAATGCATGGAAAGTCAGTGGGAATATCTATCTCTGGACTGCCCGGATGTTGGGTTTGGGGTATTTACCTAAAGAAGGGCACCGGATAGGCCTGGGCGGGGCAGAGCAGGGTGGCTCCTGCCGTCAGATGAACGCGGAGAATGCGCGACTCATCGCCGCTGGTGAGGCGAGGCCCCACACTGCCGACGGGCTCTGCGAGGAAGGATGCAGATCGTATAGGGATTCTCGGAGGATTCTCCAAGTGGATGGCACCTTCAGTTGGGATAGGAGGAGGTCTTACCTAAACACTGGCACTGGATAGGACTGGGCTGGACAGAGCAGGGTCAGGGCATGTCCAGCGGCAAACTGAACCACCTTGATGTCGTTGCCCGAGAGAAGTCTGGGACCGACGCTGGCGATCGGTTCTTCAACGAAAGAGCATAAGAAACATAGGGCTCATCAAATAGGGAAGGGAATCTTTAACTGGAAACTGGCCAAAGTTGGGTGGGACGGGGCGGGACGTGACATTCACCTAAAGAACGGAGCTGGATAGGCCTGGGCGGGACAGAGCAGGGTCTGACTGCTGCCAGCATCTCCCGTGAAGCTGCTGCTGGTCAGAGTATTAGGGAACTTGGGCGAAACCCTGCCAACTGGTTCTGTGAATGAATCGAGATCAGAATCAGAATTAAAAATCCAAGAAAATCGGTAGATCAATAGATCGATAGAGCTGCAGCTGAAAGAGTGGCACTTACCTTGGGCGCAGTTTGAATGGAGAATACGAATGGAAGGTTGCCTTTTGGGAAGGACTTTGACTGGGGCTTCGACTGGGATTACTCTGGAGCGGACCAACCCTAGCACTAATCAAAACTGGGCTTTGTTTCAAGCCTCTTATCGCATCGTTGTCGAGAACCCTATCCCAACATTCAGGCAGTTTTCAATTTGGACTTAGGCTACGAGCAACAACAAGTCTTTGCCGAGGTCAAAACTGGACCAATTATTTTTTAACTTTTCAAATTATACATTTTTACATTTTAATATTCAAAGAGAGAAAGAGAGAGAGAACTTTGTATGTGCAAAGAAAGAGATTTTAAGCGAAAAATCGTTTTGATTGCATTTCATTGGCTTCCAAGACTTGTTGTTTATTAAAAACTAATATCTAAAGAAATCACAGAGGATATAGTGCTATATAGTACATACACTCGGATTGTAGCTATGAATCGATAGACATTATATCCTCTTTAATTCCGAAACAAGACCAAGAAGAATCCGTGCTTACTTCTCGGTTTCTTCTTGGCTTTAAGCTTAACAAATGTTTGGAATACTTTTTATCTTTGGAAAACATTTAGAAATAATCAAATCTGTGTTCAAGAAACATTTAGCGCATTCCAAACAAATGTTGTACAAACAAACCTAAATTGACAGGATATAACCTTCAATTTTTGGTTTTTTTGTTGCAGAAAGTCAACTTTATGGAACACTTTTGAGGAAAATCGATTAAAAATCTACAAAGTGCAGACCGACTTCGGAAAAATTACGTTAAATATTGTTCTATAAAGCTTACTTGTGCAACACGAAAAACTTCAGTTATCATAGATATATAAATTTGTAATTTGATAATAATCGATTATTATCGATTGCAGTTATCAGAGATATTTGAATTCTTAGTTCTGATAATTATTAATTATTGAAATGAGAAATATTAATTTTGATAATTATCGACAAGAGGTTTTAGTTATGGATATAAGAAGTTTTAACTTTGATAATTATCGATAACAGTTATCATACAAATCTGAACTTGCAACTTTTATAATTAGCATTAAAGTTCTAGAAATTAAAAATTTTATTATTTAAATTTATATAAAATTTAATTTTTTTAGTTATCGATAATTATCGATTTATCATGATAGTAATTTTTACTTTCCGCGAGACAAAAATAAAGTTGTAGGCCTGGATGAGTATGTAGATCACTTCCTCCCACTTAAAATTCGCAATATACCGGAAAAATAATTTTTTTTAAAATAAAAAAAATTAGCTCTTTCATAATTTTCATAATTTCATAATTAAAAAGAGAAGTGCGCGACCTTCCACAGGATTTTAGTATTCGTGTCGATAGAGTTGATATTCCTGAAGGTAGAACGATCTACTCATCCAGGCCTACACCCAAAGTTTCGTCTAATTTTATTGATTGCGGTTATCATATGAACGATAATTGATAATTATCGATTACAGATAACTGAAGCTTTTCACTCTTAGGCAAAGAAATTGAATAAAATTGGCGCACAGGAGCGACTTACCTGTGATGACCAGGCGACCCTTGGTGGCACTCAGTCGCGTCTCTCCAGTCAGACGATGCTTGGTGCGGCACTGGTAGCTCTTGTAGCCATCCTCGGGTCCCACTTCGCGGATATGCAGTTCTCCAGAGGGCAGTACCAGATATTTACCATCTGATCGGGGTGGAATTCAGGGAGAGAGATAGAGAATGGTAGATGGAATGGAAATGTTAGTGGATGACTGTCAAAGAGCCTGGCTAACAAAAGCAATCTACTTTTACAGCGGAAGAAACTCAATTAGGTTGCTGGGAACTTAATTGAATTTATTCACCAAGAAAGCCACATGCATGCTTTATAAATATTCATTCCTCATGTTTTTGCTTTACTTTAATTTGTTTTTAATTTGTGCAAATCTTCTGGCATTGCTAATCGTTGTGTTCATGCAATGTGACTTTCATTTAGTTGGGGTCTCGGAACTGCAGGAGATTGGGTTTAAAAACTACATACATTTACAGCTCTCTTCAGTCCCGATTCCAATCAAAAGAATCGTATTCAAACTTTGATTCAAGTAAAAGAACTCATTCCGAAGAATGAGAGACTGTGGTCAGACTTTGATTTATTATTTGTTTGTGTGTTTGAATAGAATTCCTTGCTTATAGACTAGCTATACAATGCACCAAAACAAAGCAATGCCGGGAATTTGTGGCATAAACAAACCGAAAAGTGCGGCTAAAAGATTGATTCGAATTACGATTGAAATATTTATTTTCTTTTAATGGAAAACCCACAAATTCCCCACATTGCAGTCTTACAGTCTTAATTCCTAGGTGTAGCATGCACCACCACAAAAATGCCAATAACTTTATATGATATGCGGATTGCACATGATGTTGTATATATACACAGATATATAGGTGTATGTATATACTGATTTTTGCGTGAGAAATGTACAGATTGTTAGATCGATCAGTTTTAATATTTATTAGCATTTTTGTATGTATTTACACTGGACTACAAAACAACGCTACTTTCAACTACATGAAGGGGTTCGGGATGGGGCAAGTCGGGAGCGACTCATGGATATTGGCGGGAACGGGATCAAAATAAAACTTGGTGGGATGTGGGGGATAAACAGAAAAGAAAGTAAAGAAAGTATAGAAAGAACAGAAAGAACGGAAGGCAGAAGTAAAAGCCTAGGCAGCGGGATATCCCAGAGATCTTGAGCACGAACCGATTCGAATGGCGGGAGGACGGAGTGGAGTGAAGTGTAGTGGAGAGGAGAGGAGGGAGAGCTAGCTCTCTTCTTAATCCGAGGTTATCTGACAAACATTACCGCTGGCTGTGATATCTTCTTGGGGATATATATCACGCTCCTCGTCCTCCACCCACGAGTCGACGACTATGAAATCGGCCACGAAGCTGGGTATGTGGCACTTCATTATGGCGCTATTGCCGCGCAGAATGGACTCGTCCATGACATTGACGGTGTAGGATTGTGGCACCACTGCAAAGTTCGGGGGAGAGTTGGAGCGTTTAGGATGGAAATCATAAGGAAAGAATGAACGTGTGTGTGTGTTTGAAAGACAACCCCTTCATGCGGCTCGAAAGACAACTCGCTGCGGCGCCTACCCGTGATGTTTTTGGTGTAGACCTCGCCCTCGGTATCGATCCAATCGGTAATGTCAATATGATCCGCCACAAAGGAGGGCGTCTGGCACTTGAATATGGCCGCATTGCCCTTGATCACGTACTCGTCGTACACCTGCGACTCAAAGAACTGTTTAACCACTGGAAAAAGCGATACGAAATCAGGGATTGAAATGGAATCAGGAACGGAGATTGGAGAATGGAGAATGGAGAATGTTGAATGGAGAAGGAATGACTACTCTTAAGCCGAACAGAGGTTCGCAAAGGCTCTCCAATGGTTACCCGTAGAATCGGTTGGCAGGGGCCGCTGTATCTCGACACCCTCCTCATCGATCCAGCCTTCCACGTCGATGAAATCGGCCACAAACGAGGGCACCAGGCACTTGAGGGTGGCAGCGTTTCCGCGCAGCACAAACTCATCGATGACGCGGGTCTGGTAAAACTGATGGACAACTGAGAGGAAAATCAAGGGGAAAATCAAACTGAAATCGAAAGGAATCGAAAGGATTTTGTGGGCAGAGGGGGCTACACTCTTGAGCAATGACAGATATTAGTCCAAGTACCCGTCTCGTCTGCATTATTGGGATAGTAATTGCGACCCTCCGAGTCCAGCCAGTGATCGACAAACACAAAGTCCGCCACATACGAGGGTATCTCGCACTTCATCACCACCGAATTGCCCCTGATCACATACTCATTGTCAGCCTCCGATTCGTACGTTTGGATCACAACTAGGCCAAAGAAATAACATAAAAGGTCAAGGTAAAGGATAATAGAATGGATGGGGGATTCACAGAGTTGGAAGCTCTGTACAGGAGACCTTATACAGAAAGTGTTTTTATTGTTTTTGGATTGCACTTCGTACCATAGACGCTGGTGGCATTGTCGCGCCACAATTCGATGCCACCATCGTCCACCCAGGCCTCGACCTGCACGAAATCGGCCACAAAGGAGGGAATCTTGCATTTGACGACCGCCGCATTGCCCCTGATCACATACTCATTCTCTGCCTCGGTTATGTAGAACTGTGAAACGACTTCAAATCGAAAGAAACAAAGCAAAATAATAAATAGGGGCAGGAAAATGAAGTGAGGGATGCTGGGAGGTTCTAGAATAATCCTAAGTCTAAGAGTCTAGGGAGCACCAGATCGCACCATAGTTGTCCGAGAAGGACAAGACATTGCCCTCGTCATCGATCCAGGACTCCACGCGCACAAAATCAGCCACAAACGATGGTATGGAACACTTAAGAACAGCCGCATTGCCCCTTATGACATATTCGGTCATTATTTCGGCCTCATAAAACTGATTCACAACTGCAAAAAGTGTATCAAAATCATAAAAGAAAGTGTAAATTCTGGATAGGATAGAAATAGGAGAGTGGAAGAGTGGAAGAGTGCAAGAGTGGCAGTTGGAACCCCTTCAACTATTGGAGATGCCTTCTGTTTAGCAAGTAAATACCATAATTATCAGAGTGCCTTAGCTCGGTGCCCGCCTCATCGATCCACGACTCCACGCGCACAAAATCGGCCACAAACGATGGAATGGAACACTTGAGTACCGCCGCATTGCCCCGTATGACATATTCCATTAGAATGTCGGCGCCGTAGTACTGATTTACAACTGCGATTCGATAGAATTTACATAGAAATGAAATCAAAGCCAAGGCATAGGAGGAGGCATAGATGGGAGATCGGGATGGCATGGGGGATATGGAATCCTACTTAAAACTACTCGTAACATCAACGTAGATCGGAGGAGGAGAGTTCTGCTGACTGTACCGAAATCTTCTTGCGGTGCGTACTCTGTGCCATCGCTGGCCACCCATGCCTCCACGCGCAGGAAATCGGCCACAAAGCTGGGTATCGTGCACTTCAGTACCGCCGTATTGCCTCTAATCACATATTCGGACACGACCTCGGCCTCGTAATACTGATTCACGACTGAGAGAGGATGGAGAATTAAATGAAATTTAAAAGGAAATGAGAGGAATAATGGAAGGGGAGCGGTAGGGGTAGGGGGAGCTGGAGAATCTTCTATGGTTTTAAAGTTTTCGTCGCCCAAGAGTACAATATATATAGTATGTACCAGCTCCCTGTTGTTCGCCGAGCGTGCCATACAGCTGGCCCTCCTCGTCCTGCCAGGATACGACCTGGACAAAGTCCGCCACAAACGATGGTATGGAACACTTCAACACCGCCGCATTGCCCCGTATGACATACTCGTTGTTGACCTCCGACTCGTAAAACTGTTGCACAACTGGAGGAGTTGCGTGGGAGGAAAGTTTACAGATTACAGAACATTTTATAATGCAAGTACTAGAGAAAGACACTGCCAGAGCCAGAGCCAGAGCCAGACACCTTGCGTGTGGCGAGGCGTGTGAAAATGTGCAGCCAGAGAGACCCATCGGTGAAGTGCATTTAATGGTCCCTAAAGCGCACTCAGTGGGAAAGTTTCTCCCGTCATCCATCCGCCAGCCAAAAAGGTTAATAATACGTAGTTCTGATAACATGGCTCATCGGCACGCAGGGGCACTCTTGCCACAGATATATGTAGATACAGATACAGATAGAAAATGCAAACAATGTAAACTTAAAAGATGAAGAAGGGAAATGGATAGGTAGTTTTCAAACTTTGTGTACACATAACCTCACTAAAGCTAAAGCTAAAGCTAGAGCCAAAATTCAATGCATAGACAAACCATATTCTTGGCCTGGCGAGAAGTCCTCGTTCTGGTCGGTGTGCCAGGACACAACGCTCACAAAATCGGCCACAAATGAGGGGATTTCGCATTTGAGTACCGCCGCATTGCCGCGTATTACGTAGGCCTTATTTACATCAGTGTCATAGTGTTGGGCAACGACTAAAACAACAGCACACAGAACCGACACAAAAATGAACAACCAAAAGAAAAGAATTTATACAGAAATCCAAAAGAAAACTGAAAGTGAAACTGAAACAGAAAGCGAAACACAAAGGAAGGTCCAAGGAGCGAAGTCGAAGGAGTTTATAGCACACTGTTTCCTAACCAGTGTTGGTTAATCGAGTTACAGCTGGAGTTTGAGTAAATTGTAATTTGGGTGTATTTTTGTTTGTACAGTGTTACAGTCATTATTAGTGTTGGTTAACTGTACAGAAGCTCTGTACAGATGTGAAGTGGAGTGTTGTTTCTCTAAAGTGTTGTACAATGGTTAAAATAGTGCTGTTTTGCGACACACACACAGAGAGAGAAGCGATCGATTTTTAACACACCATATTCAGTGTCGGGATAGAAATTCTCTTGCTGATCGCTGTGCCAGGATATAACATTCACAAAATCGGCCACAAACGATGGTATATCACATTTCAAGATAGCGGAATTGCCGCGTATAACAAACGCCTTGTGTATATCCTCTTCGTAGTGTTGCGAAACGACTAAACATATAGAAGAAATGAAAATAAAGTTGGATGTTCGGTATACATAATAAAAGGATGAGAGTGATATGTGAAATGGAAATGGAAATGGTATGACAGGAACCAAATCATGCTTTTAGTAGACAAAAAACTATTCTATCTAGAGAGGGATAATCCCAATTCGAGTCCCGCACCGTATTCTGCGCCGGGAAAATAGCTCTCCTCCTCGTCGGCATGCCAGGACACCACCTCAACAAAATCGGCCACGAACGAGGGTATCAGGCACTTGATAACCGCCGCATTTCCCCTGATCACATGCTCCTTGTTCACATCCGCCTCGTAGTACTGGGCAACCACTGCATTGGACGAAAGGACGAAAGGAGTAGGTGCAATCTCGATGAATAAGTGTATGGTCTCGGAGTCCCACGGTCTCAATCTAAGCCCTGGACGGATTCAACCTTGACAAAGTTTAGGCACCCTATTCCTGGAAGTGGTTTGGCTTGATTGCCTGTGTTTTTTGTTGTTTTTCTTGGTTGGAAACTCGTTAAATGAAAACCCCGAAACTATCATAATCACTCTTAAGCCGCCTGACAGGCCAAGTTAATTTCAATTAAGCAAAGTTTTCTGTGTGCCAGCCTTCACACTGGCTACTGGGCGAAGCCATATTTCATTCTGGCCAACAAGCACCGGGCTGGCTCTCTACACGGTTTTCCCTACACGGTCTATGTCCGCTCTATTCACACATAACATAAGCATAAAATGATAAATTCCCCTGGTTAATAGCAAGCGAAAGCAAACGACAATAATGATGTCAGGCGAGAGAGGTCGCCAAGGGAGTTCCGTTCCGTCCGTTCAGGTGTGCTGGCTGGCTAATTGCCAGGGAACACGTCAGCCGATGGAGCGATGTGTAAGCGAGGGCTGTGCTCCTCTCCAGCATGATTCCAGCATAATTAGCTAAAATATTATCAAGTCTGGCCCATTTAGGCCCAGCTCCATGGCAGCGGAAGTAGCCGTAGAGCCAAGCAACGTGTCTGTCTGGCCCTATAACTCGATAAACCACCTCCCACACACACAGCCGGAGCTGTGTGTCGACAAGTGACAATTGCATCACCAGGCGATGACACGAAGAGAGGGAGCTGTCAAATGGTAAGTACAGTTGCCAGCAAAAAACTTCGAGTGGCGGCTGCCTGCCTGACAGAAAGACAGTAAGACAGGAAGAGAGATGAAGCGAAGCGGCAAACCGATTAAAGTGAAAATGCCAACTTGCATTAAATTCCAATGAGCATTGCGAAAACTCAATAAAGAAATGTATGCGCGTGTTTCTGTGCGTGAAAATGAAAGCGCGTGGAAAACGTTCAAAGCTAAGTCCATGGAAAATTCGTTGTTAATAGCCGATAACTGCAAACAGTGGAAGAAAAACATCCCAACGTCGAGAGGTGGCGGGAGGTCAAAGCGGAACGAAACGAAAGCCAACGCTGATCGATCATCGCATGGATGGGATTTAGCTGAAAATTTGAGTAGAAATGTTAAGCCGAGGGAAGTGCAAGTCTCAGAGTTGGTTTTTCTTGAAATAAATATCTTATCATTTTCGCTTTTAACTTTATATACACCCAGAGAAAAAAGCCCTGATATTTGACACTTTAAGATTAGATTTAATTAGATTAAAAATATACATCTACCGAGAAACTTTACTCGAGAGTGCAAATTGTATGTAAATTGAATTTTAATTTAAATATATTTCATATTTAAATTAAATATATTTCGTACAAATTTAATATATTTATATATGGGTCGCATTTAAAATACTTTTTACGACATTTATGTTTAAATCAAAGTGACTTCTATTTCCTTTCGCCGAATATTTATTTTTAACATTCGTGTGTTTCTTTTTACCATGCCATTTTTCTCTAAGTGTATCTGTTATATTTTGTACAAATATTCCGCTTCTGTTCAGCTGTTCAGCCTCTGCCGGATCTCTTTAACTTTTTTATTGGTACTATTTTATTACCATTTTCTCTGGAAACTCATCTCGACCAACATCCGACTGTTCGCCCTTGCACTGCCCTCCGCTTAAGCAAGAATCCGCTCAACTTACCGGCTCGCACATGGACATCCCGGGATATGATGGATCCGAACTGATTGCGGGCCAGGCAGGCGTAGACCTGGGCGTGCACCTCCTGGCGGTAGTCCTCAGCACGGAAGGGCGGAAAGACCAGCTTGCCGTCGGATGAGATCTGGCGCAGTCCGGGAACATCGCCCACGGCAGTTCCATCGCTGCGTATCCAGATAATCTCGGGCATGGGGTTGCCGCTGGCCTTGCACTCGATCTCGGCGCCGGTGGAGTTGGAGAAGTCAATGCGGTTGGTGGGCTCTTTGAGGAAGACGGGTCCCTTCTGGTCGGCATCTGGTGGATTAGCAGCCAAAGTCTGACTGCCACAAGCTGTGGTGAGTAGAGAGAGAGAGAAACAACACAAATTAGTTGGAGTCATTGGAAATACAAGCAGAATAGTAGCATAGCATAGAACTTCCGCAACGGAAGTGCATTGATGGGAGGAGTACGAGTACTCTCTGTAGGGTCTCTCTGTATTCATAGCCATGTCCATGTCCATGATCCATGTCAACAGTTTGTCTATTGTTTCCACCTTTGCTGTTTGACAATTGAGTGCCACGGATCAGCGACTCCCTCGAGCGGGAACCGAGTGCGGACAACAAAAGCTCTTTTATTTTATTTTTTTACTTTTACAGGCCAGAAACAACTTGTGCTGGCAGAC
The DNA here is from genome assembly GCA_008121275.1 of Drosophila lowei. Lineage (NCBI taxonomy): Eukaryota > Metazoa > Arthropoda > Insecta > Diptera > Drosophilidae > Drosophila > Drosophila lowei. The sequence goes on from CM017778.1 coordinate 5,243,135, forward strand.
AAAAGGCCCAGGCAGGCACCAGGCGAAAATCGTTCGTTGACACTTTTTCAGACCACTCTCTGCCCCTTCTCTGGTGTCCCTGCTGTTCCTGCTCTCACTGTTGCACTGGCAACCGATTTCATATTCAATTTTATGCATGGCCATGTCCCAATGCCTCTCGTCCACCTCTGTCTGTCCTTTGTGCCAGTCCCCCATTCCCCCAGCCCCCATTCAAACTTTGATGCAATTCTTGAGGCGTGAGTCTGCAATTTGTCGGCTCTAGAGATATTTCAGGCTTTTGAAAACTATTCACCAAAGAAAATTGGTTTGCTGGCATGGTCTTACAGCAAAAAGAAGAAGAAATGTAGCTAGAAATTCCCTCCCAGCTTCATGGGCAATCATTCGTACAGTACTGTCCGAAGAAGATTAAATATTCCTCTAATTCCACAAATTCCAGCTATTGGATATGTTATGTCTAAGGGAAGGGGAGATACCACCCCAATTCCTGGCCCATGGAAATTATAGACTGAAATGAAAACGAATCAATTCGTTGACTTTTTCGGGCGGTGCGTGTTTCACGTCGCACGCATTGAAAATTCCAACAAATTTCGCTTCGAGGCGTTCGTTGCGTTGAGTTGTCGTTTACCAAATTAATTGGTCAATTTGTGGTTTTTTTTAAGGTTTCCAATGGATAGGATGGAGGATGGCAGGAAGTGTAATTTAAATTTAATAAAATCTCCTTTCAAACATTTAATACGGAATATGAATAGTGTCCCAGCTCCAACGTCAGTTGTTCTTTAACTCTAAGACCCACTGTACTTTAAAACACACACACATACAGTCTCATATCAGATACAACACGTGCTGGCCATACGGGAGCGAGGGAGCGAGCAGGCGTGCAAAAAGATGTCCGCGAAAAGAGGAAGAGAACGAATGTGCGGAAAGAGTGAAATACGCAATTCAAAATAATATTTTGCAGCTGTTCTTACAACCCGATCGACAGAGGGGGAGATAAGCAGAGGAGAAGAAGGATTTAAGGAGGGGGCGGAGTGAAGATTCTCCATCCGTTATCGCTCCTTCTTTCTTCGTCTCGGTCTCCATTCCAACTTAAACGAAATTGCATTCCCTTTCACTCTCCTCCACCTTAAAGCCGTAATAGATTTATTTGCTGTTCGCTCTTTCAGGAATATATTTACACCTAATTCTGTTTTTACACGGTCTTTTTTTACACGATTTTGAAATAACACGGTTTGAAAGTCAACAATTTTTCATTTTTTACACGGTTTACACGGTTACACAAAATAACAACACAAATATATAAAATCACACACAGCTCAAAAAAAAAAGCTAGAAACCAAACGAAAACAAGAAAGAGCATTAAGAGAATATGTAAATATTTGTTTCTCTTTCGTTATTTTGCATATACGATCAATGTATTTTTTTACACGGTTTTTTCACGAACCAATCTACCGTGTAAAAACAGAATTAGGTGTATTGCCTTTTTATACCCGATACTCAAAATGAGTATTGGGGTATATTAGATTTGTGGTGAAAATGGATGTGTGTAACGTCCAGAAGGAACCGTTTCGGACCCCATAAAGTATATATATTCTTGATCAGCATCAATAGCCGAGTCGATTGAGCCATGTCTGTCTGTCCGTCCGTCCGTCCGTCCGTCCGTCTGTCCGTCCCTATCAGCGCCTAGTGCTCAAAGACTATAAGAGCTAGAGCAACGAAGTTTTGTATTCAGACTTCTGTGATATGTCACTGTTACAAGTGTATTTCAAAACTTCGCCCCGCCCACTTCCGCCCCCACAAAGGACGAAAATCTGTGGCATCCACAATTTTAAAGATACGAGAAAATTAAAAACGCAGTATCGTAGAGAATGACCATATCTTTTAGACTGCAGAATCTGAATCAGATCGTTTCAATATTATAGCCAGAATGAAGAAAACAATTTCATTTTTTCTCGCCCTGTCTCTCTCTAACACACACGTATCATAGCCGGCTTTGCCTATTGCTAAATATGAGTTCCAAGATCTCAGAGACTATAAAAGCTAGAGCAACCAAATTTGGTATCCACATTCCTATGATATCGGACCTTGACAGATTTGTTTCAAAATTTCGCCCCACCCCCTTCCGCCCCCGCAAAGGACGAAAATCTGGAGCATCCACAGATCTCAGAGACTATTAGACCTGACTGTCGAGCTCTCACTGCTACAAAACTATTTGTAATTTTTCACGGCAGAACTCACTGTTGACAGCTCAATGCTACAAGTGTGTTTCAAAATTTCGCCCCACCCCCTTCCGCAGCCATAAACAACGAAAATCTGTGGCAACCACCATTTTGAAGATAGGAGAAAATTAAAAACGCACAATCATAGAGAATGGCCATATCTACCAGATTGCCGAATCTTGCCTAATCCGAATAAGATCGGATTATCATTATAGCCAAAAGTAACAAATCAATTTGCAGTGGCTACGCAGCGCCCGTCGACACGTTCTGACTGATTTTCTATCTCTCTCGCACGCACTCTTTGTCGTTTAATGTAGCCATACTGACTATGTATCGGGTATAAATGTAGAGTTGCGGTCGCAGCAGCAACTCACAACGTTCCCCCTCGTTTCTTCTCTTCTTGGCTTTGCTTCGTCTCTGCTTCCACTTGTTGAAGAGTTCGCGCTGTCCAATTGTCTTTCATTTCAACCAGATTTTCGGAATGCACCTGCCTCTTCTGTTTATTCTGCGTTTCCTTTTGTCTTCTGCAGCTTCCCCCCAGTGCCATAGCAGCAGGTGCTTTGTGTTTTATGCCAAAAGTTTGAAGCTTTCCTAAAACCAACAACAAAATTCGCAGAACGAAACCGGTTCAAGAGGCAAACAAGTAGCCGGCATTTAAAAGCGAACAAAGCTAAATAAAGCCAAAGGCAAAAGCAAAGCAAAACTGGGAGGCAGCAAAGCTCTCTGCTCTGCTCTGCTCTGCTCTGCTCTGCGCGGCTTAATGAAGCACTCAAAACTATGTTTTCTGAATTTATCGCGTAATTTTCCACTTATGCAGGCAATTTGCACAAGACAATGATGATGATGGGGATGATGATTGTTGATTCCAACTAAGGTCACATTATGCACTTCATACAAAAAGCCTGCGGACCTGGGAGTGACTCAGCCTCAAGTCGGGTGTCTCTCAGATGTTTAACACTTGTCTTGGGTCAACACACAGTAGCCAGAACGAGGAGCAAATAAACAAACTGGAAAAGCCGCAGAAGAGTGAGAAAGAGCAGTAGAATAAGCTTTGTCAGGGGAATGACTAATACTAGAAACAACAACAAAAGGGGGACGAAGAAATGAAGTAACACGCGATTCCGGAGGTGTCAAATTACGACGTCGAAAGCTCAAGAAAAGTAAACAAATATTGAACTTGGAATTCGAAATAATGCGACACGACACCCAAAAAAGGGGATTACGGTTCACGATCGAACATAATGCTTCCATCTCTTCTCTCGAACTGCTTCCGTTCCACTAATTAACCCATTTCCAGACGTATTTGTATTACAAACCCTTAGCACCTCATGAAAAGGGAAATTGGAAATTAATAACTTCCGTCTAAACAAAAACAAAGGGAATAGGAGTTCAATAGGCATACACACGCATGATAGGGCCCCACCCAACAGAACGCCTCCCATCACGCACTCTTGTCATCGAGGTCGGAATATAAACACACGCACGACGACGACCACCGACCATATGGGGATGTCTAGCCCATCCCCAACCAATCCCATTCCATATACATAGTAGGAAGAGAACATTTTGGTGTTGCATGCAATGAATCTCAACCATTTCGATGGAACTTCATTCCAGTGGAAGAAACATCTGCCCTGAGGCTCAGAAAGAAACCAGTCCGACAGCTGTTCGAGAGAGACGGCGGACGGAGAACAGGTATCTCAATGTCAGCGGTACGGTACCCACACTCATTCATGCGAATCGTGTGGCGTTTACCCACACACAGTTAAGTCCACGAAATATGGCCAATTACTGGGCTAAATGAAAAAGCAAGTTAGAACGTTATTGTCGATATATGGACAATACGAGACCCGCTACCCCGAAACGTCATCTCAAATTGTGTGTAATAATTATCCGTTGAGAATGATTTTCGGTAGTTCGGTAGATCGGTAGAGCGTTGTGAATACCACACAGCTTTATTCCGCTCAAAATACAGCATAGCATACCCTCCTCTATGCACACCACAAGCACCGGGTGCAACGAATAATTAGGTAATGCGTGACACAGATAATTGCAGTCGCCCTGCCCACGCACTCCGCTAACAGTCCAGACACTCAATTACCGCAAGCTGCAATTCGGTGGAGCGGCAGACACCACGCAACCAACCTGTCCACCTCTGCGTGGACACAAGATGTCAGAGGGAGCTGCCACGCTGCTGACAGAAGGTGACAACAACAGGCAGAACAACCGCAACAAACCGCAGCCAGAGACGACACGTGAGAGAGAGAGAGAGAGAGAGACAGAGAAAGGCAGGAGACAAAAGTGGAGCAGCACGGACCACGTGGGGTTCAGAGGGGATGTGCTGCTGCTACTGTTTCTGCTGCTGACGCGATGATGATGATGATTTGACAGACAGTGGGAGACACTCTGCAAATACGACAACAAAATGTAGAGCAGCGGGAGATAAAGCATATTCTAAGCTTTCCATGCCACTGTGCCTGACCTGCTCTTTCCAGAGCCTCACGGAGAGAGAGGCATGGACACAAATGTGGGTGACAAAAGGAGAAAAAACGAGAGACTTGAGGGTGGATTTGTTGTATAATTGAAAGCGTTGTACAACAACAGTGACGCAGGCAAGAGCAGAGGAAGGACGAAGGAAGAAGAGCGAAAGACGGGCGAGCACACAGCGACAACACGTGCACAATCTCCGTCATGCAAGGGAATGCATTTGTGAGGGAGAGATCCGAGAAACCCGGGCAACGATAGCGACAGTGGGAGACAAAGAAAAAGGAGAAGACACAAGAAGGAAGAACGAGGATGAGGAAGACCAAAAGAAGCATACGCGCTTTGCATATTAAGTCGTGTTGACGTCGTCACCGTCACCGTCGCCGGCGCATTAATTAAGCCAGACGCAAAAAGACTTGTTAAAAAAAATACCTACATACTCGTATATGTAAGTATTGAACAGTTACTCGTAGTTCCACAATGGAACTTTGAATCATTTTTGTTGTAGCCTGCAGATTGTGGAGATACAAATGATACAAGCACGATGGACAAGTTGGCAGCCCCGAAAAATAACGAAACGTGACTCAGGCAGGAAAAAAAAAAGCATGAAGGTAGTGATGGGGAGGGAGATGAAGAGGAGAGGAGACAACGTGCCTGGACGTACACATCCATACCTTGTCGTAGATGATGTCTCTGCCTGATAAGTGTCGCCTCATGCTGGAATTGGGGTTCGGTTCGAGTTCGGTTCGAGGAATGGAGGAGAAACGACCAGAATTGGTAGATGGGTGAGGCAATAATCAACATATTTTACAAATTATTATGATGGCTTGATTCCATTTTTAGGGGGCGCCAAAACGATGTTAATCATTTCCCCTCTTTCCGCCAACTCTTCCACCAAATCGGACTGTTTTTCGAGATTCCTCTGTCTTGTGTTTGGAAGATAAGAGAGTTTTCAATTTAACGGCACATATATTTTCATTAAAATGTAGATATACAAGTATGTATTAATGAATAAACCAAAGGAAAAAATTAACCTGAAATCACAAAAATTTGAAGAAAAGGTCAAGCACTGGTACTTAATATCTAGCACAAAACGATAGAAAAAACCGTACCACAACAACCATCCATCCCTTGCCCTTCCTAATGCGAGCATCAAGGGAGTCCCTTGCGTTCCAGGGACTCTTGCTGGGAGTGAAATGCGGCAACAGCGCCTTGCTCGCTCCAAATCCGTTTTCCGAGCGCAGGCAGAGACATAAATAAGTATAATAATATTTTTACACCCAGCGTGAGGAGGGACACACAGAGGGAAAGAGAGAGGCAGAGAGGGATAATGTTTGGCAGCAGAGAGGAGATTCGTGCTTGTCGACAGCGTGCTTTTAGTTATTACAGTTGGCAGGGGGGAGGGGAAGAGGGTGTACTCTTCCTCCTTTCCTCCGGCTGTCTTTTAAATCAAAAAGTGCATAGCCCCAAAATGTGGAGCAAATCTTTAGTGAACAAAACATTTTTCATTTTTCACAAGTTTTCCTTCTCTTCTCTACCTCTCTCTAAGCAGGGTGACGAAAACAAGTCAGAGACAGAGAGAGAGAGTGGCAGAGAGGTGGCAGAGAGAGTGTGGAGTGATTGCGAAGGGTTCACGGAGGGTGGAAAGCAACGTTGCCCTTTTTCGAGTCCATGAAAATTAGTGTTTTTCAGCTACTAAATGTTGCACTCACTTAAGTTCCTTTTCCCCCATAAATTTTAGAGATTTGCAGCCAACTCGTAAAATATTTTGAGATAACATAATACTTTCTATATATACAGATATTTTCGAGTTCTGTTTCTTCCAGAAGCATTTAATGAGCCACCGAATGTATGACAAATGCTTTTAGTGGTGCCTCTTCGGGCTGTCATGTCTTTCGTGTGGATTTGTAAAGAATTTAGAGAAAAAGAGAGCACAGCGCGCGATTCTTTTGAAGTAGATTAAAGCGTTTCTTTTCGAGAACTGCTGCATGCCACGATACTGGTATGTTGCCAATTTTCAGCTTCATTATATGGCAATTATTTACACAATTATCGAAAAAGTTGCCTCCGTCTGCTGCCAATTCCCTGCCATTCTCCACTCTCCACTCCAGACGCACAGCACAGGCCATAGAAGTTGACAAACAACTTTTGAACTTACGAGTATTGTAAATTGTAAATGGGAATTGTAAATGGGAAATGGAAAAGTAGGCTGCAGTGGCTCATAAAATAGAAAATTGCGACTGCATGATGACGTCAGGGGAGTACTCTACGTCTATCCCTGGATCTGGAGAGGCATTCCTGTGGCTGTACAACTAATAATAATACGTACGGATAGAGCCCATTTAGATGGAGGGGAGCGAAGTTCTATTGAACCATCCACAGCTGCGGCGTTTCTTGTGCCTGTCTGGCCCCCTCCGTCGGGTCTGTCTGTGTTGCTGCGTGTGTGATGTGCCTCAATCGTCGAGGTATCATAACACAAGGGAGCAGGAGGAGCAGAAGAAGAAGGAGGAGGGAGAGTAGGCCTAGAAAGTGTCCAGAAGGGGACGACTGGGGCACATCAATCATTTGTAATTATACGCATGCCTCTTCTCCATTCCATCATCTGATTTCGGCTCCTTTCTTCCAGTCCCCTTCTCCCGAAACGGAAATAGTCTTCTCCCTGGAATGGGAATGGGGATGGGGTCTGGTTCAGTGATCTCTCCCCAGTGATCTCTGTCATGTTTACGAGTGCTCTTTCATTTCTTAATCTCTGAAGGAGAGATCCCAGCGATAGCATGGAGCGTGAAGTGACCCAGTTGATAAGTGGCATGGCCTACCCTCTCAGAGATCTCTGCAATCTCAGTCCAATCCAAAGATGCAGCCGAGTAGTGGAATCTTTCGTAGCAGCCGAGGCAGAACCAAAAGCTTTATGCTGGCAATAGAGCTTTTACTATCACAAAAATCCATCAGTCCCATCTATTCCATTGGATTCGCACACACGGACTTCAATTGTTTGCTTCCTGTTTATTTGCTTTTCTATTATACCCTTCAAGAGGGTCATGGCTGCATCCCCAGAGACTTTATACGCAGTGGAGCCGATCCTTACTCCCAACTGCTGCCATGAATTGCCAAAACATTAACATTGCGTGTGCATAATGCGACGCAGAGATGCTGACCCTTAGTCTTTTCTTGATGTTGTTGGACTGCTCCCAAAATTCGATTAGCCTCTTACTCTATATACATCGTATTGTGCATACATATGTACCATATATCACAATTTATCATATTTCTACCATGGTAATGAACTGCAAGGGTATCCATTCGTCGAACTGTCTTTCTTTCTGATTTGATCTCCATTACAATGTTTCCCGTGGTGTGTGTGTGTGTGTGTGTGTTTGTTCGCGCTGCTTGAATTTCAATTGAATTGAATGAAATTGCAAATTAAATGCGTTGGAACTGCCACTGCAGCAGCAGACAACAGACAACAGACGGCACAAAAACAAAGGCACAAACATAACATTTCAGCTTTCCCATACAATAATAAATCCTATTTAATGTTTAGGTCTTTACAGGAATTACACACGAGTGTACGCGTATTTATTAGAGTATGCTCTGCCGGAACATACATACTCGTACTCGTACTCATACTCATTCAGTAAATAAATACCCATGGACATGCTCGCATCATAATAATTCATACAATAATAATAATAAAAGCAATAAAAATTGGCGCAAAATTGTTTTTAATCAATTTCAATTGAATGATGACCCGGCACAATCAAGACGTAAGACCAGGCCGGCGGAGGCCTCAAAAGCTTTTGTATCTTACAGACATCACGTTGTACGAGCTTTTGCATAATTTCCATAAAATCGTTCGTCATAATCTAGCATATAATTTATAAGTACTGAATCTCCTGCTACCCAGGCTTCATTTTGGGCCGAAAGCTCCCTTTACCTCCATTTCAATTTCTGTTGCCTTGTTTTGCTATTCCCAACGCATCCCAAGTCACGCAATGAGCGTTAAAAAGTATCTGTATCTTTATGTATTTTTGTTTACTTCAACACCACACGACATAAAGTCATTAATTTAATTTATACATTTAATGTATTTTATTTGCCTTATTTTGAGCATTGATTTGTTGATATTTGAATTTAAAATCACGCATACGTCACGTGGTTCGGTCTAAATGCCGAGTGCTTTACATTTGATGCAAATTTCAAATGGCTTCATGAATATGGAATTTATAATTCACTTATGGGCGCGCCTATGGCATTGCGCAAAGAGTTCTCTGTATAAGGCACAAGCCCCTAAATTGGTGCGTCTGACAACCCATATACATGTATGTATGGCCTTCTCAATTGGTTTCCACCCAAAAAATGGGGTAAACATAGAACTGAACAATGAATACCTTTGAGGAAATATCAAAAGGAATGAATAATTCATCGGTTACTCATATTTATGTTATTGTATTTACTTTTCTTTAATCTCCAATTGTTCATACAAAGGGCAGACTTGTTCCGAAGAACGAATGATATTTTCAGTTGAAGATAAATCCATTCAGAGAAGGGTTATGTTATATCTGGGATAATTGTGGTTGCCATGGGTAACGGCATACATCTTGCCTTGCACCCAGCCTCATGTCTGACCCACTCACGGCCCCCTCTCCCCTTTTCCGCCTACCTACCGCCCCGTGGTTCCGTCGCAACATGATTTCCCGGACGAATGAGGCAATGAACCGCTGCAGTTTATCTGCCCGCCAGCACAAGCCACATGCACAAAAGATACAAAGATACAATCCACAGAGAGAAGCGGGTAAATACTCGTACTGCATGTATCCCACTGCAAACAGTCAGCCAAAGGGCCTCTCCAATGGAAACGAAATGGAAAAGGCAATGTAAATGTTAAGTAAACGTAATTAAAAATGCATCAAAATGCTCGGGAAAATCCACAAAGCAGCAAACAACAAAGCAGAGAATGTGTCAACAGCGATAACAGAATGCAGAACGAAACCGAAACTGAAACCAAAGCACGTAAAAGCCAAGAATTTCCCGAGAAAACAAGCTAACAATTTAAACAAAATAAAACCCCTAGATACTAGATTCATAAAAGGAATGCCAGTCGCTCCAAAACCTGTAGCTTTTTTATGATGGGAGAGCGGAGACACAGTGCCATTTGTCACTGTTTCTATTATGTTTAGATATGTATCTGAAATATGTTCGCACTGTATCGACACCAGATTTATTAAATCAATCCCTTCTCTCCCACAAAGCAACAAAGAAATGAACACAGCATCTATAGTTTCCGGATTCCAGCTATATATATACGAGTATTCCATATCCCACTCGCTTGGAATGCAATTGTACAGATTTATTTATCTATTTTTTCCATTTATCCAAATGGAAAATGAGTCAAAATGCAAAACGAAGAATAAAGAGGCATTACTCACCGATGAAGGCAACAGCTGCGTAGAGCATTAGCCATTTGAGCCGTTCGTTGGGCATGTCCATAGTATTGGCCATATTTCCGCTCAGCGAGTGGTCTCCTTCTCTCTGTGATGGATGCGTATCGAGTCTTAGATGGGGGACTGATCTGAAAGTTACAGAAAATCGTAAAGATATCATTGGTTTTGCAGGAAATATTTCATATAAACTAAATTCTTGATACAACATTATTGATTTTATTTTCATTCAGCCCAGAGCCCGCTCGTTCTTTGCCAATGAAATGCAAGTAATTTGATTAGGGAACGGCCATCCCCCAAGGCAGAGTCCAGTCCACCCACCTGAATGCACCTCAGTTTCCAAAAGGGGTAGAATATATGTGTGTAGGGGTTCAAAGGGTTAAATATTTGCACGCATTGCAAGGGAAAACTGAGTCATGCCCTTGTGAGATACATATATACCATTAAAGATACAAGTATCTATGGATATGCGGTCGGCTCCATCCCCCCTGCCACTGACAGTGGCTACCAAAAGTATTTACAAAGCCATACAAAAGCGATTAGCAAATGGAATCGAAATGCATAGAAATAGAGGCATAAGACAGAAGACAGAAGACAGCGATGTCGATGTGGATGTGGGGACGCGGCAATGTCATTAATTAAACCTCAAATGGCTAAACACTCCAACGACGATCGCATCAGGAGGCGCGAACTTCATATTTGTGCCTTCTGCTGTCCATAAAATGTCACGCGTCTCCCCCCCGCATACGTATGCGCATTCGTATCCGTATATATTTTATGACAGGCAGGAAGTCACGATTCCACATTTCTTGCTGTTGTTTTGTCTGCCCCGCGCTGTCTGGTGCCCTGCCTGGTCTAAGGCCCCTGAGACAGAAGCGAGCTCCTCCACTCATTTTAATCCAAGAGACAGCCACAGATAGATGGACAGATGGATACACAAATGTATCTATGTAGTAGAAATAGATTCCAGAGCAATTTGCTTGGCTTTTTAGCGCTTAATTAACGCTTAAGTGGATTCCTTCATTCGCTCAGCTCATTCCAGAATGCCAGAGTTCCAGCATTTGTGCGGACAGGCAGTCAATGAATTAAGATTCTTATTTTACTTTCAATTGAAGACGTATCTGGCAGATACACATACACATACACATGCCGTTCCTTTGTGTGCTCTGAGGGTTGCGCAGGCGTACTAGACCCAACTACTCCACACGTGGCCGGCTCGAGGGATGCTCGGCAAATGTTAGCTTTTCAATTGATTTAATGAACTTCTGCAGTACGAGTATTCTTCGTAGAGCCGGTACAGGGGTTGAGCAGCTGCTCGTAGAACTTTAGGGGGTGTTCGGGATGCTATCAGAGGGTGTGGATCTAGCTTCTGATATGATATGCAAAGTAGGGTTTGTCATGCTTGAGAGCACGCCACAAAGCCACAGAGTTACATACACGACCGTAGAAGTCCAGAGAGAGCACCGTGTACACGCTGTACGAATTCCCCATAAGCGAACGGATGTTCCTAAAGATTCTTTCAGTTCCGAGACGACGCACTTTAGGCATTATTCGAATGACTCATTCCTCTCTGGGATAGCTTTTTCCTGGGAGAGACGCTCCCATCTCGCAATTTAGAAAACATCTGGTAATCAGTCAACAGTCGCACCCATCTACAATATATAAGCCATACATACACACAATATATGTAACATATATAGAAGCACGAGTATATAGCCAGTCAACCCCTCTTTCTCTGAGCAGATCCGTTTGGGCAATCGCGTGGTAAAATCAACGAATCACAAGCATACTCGTATTCGTATTCGTATTCGTTTTTTTACATTACTCATTCGTGCATTTTATTTTGTTCGTCTGCCTGAATTTGCAACTAAAATTGGGGTGACGAGCCAATAAATGGATCCAGGGGCATGGGGATGGGGCGTATAGATGTGGGGCCACTGTCTGGCAAAGTGCAGTGGCCCAATGCAGGGTCGCACAGACAGCAGAGGACTGGACTGACCGTCGATTGTCCATTGTCCAGTTTCCAGTTTCCGACTCGCCCAGTTCCCAGATACCATACCCCAGAATCCCAGTGGCTGTGCCACAAGCTCACGCCGTGACCCATTCGCGGTAGCGAGGGCTTTCCGGACAGCGCCCCCCAATTGAGAGTCAAGTGCCACAGAGGCAAGAACAAAAGGAATACGAGAGTATTTATTTGGTGCCTCATCGCCTTTTTGTTCGCTTTAACCTTTTGTGTCGTGGGCTCTGTTCTGAAGAGCTGAAGGCCAAAAACAATATTTGCCATCGTAGGCGATCCGTGGCTGGCCACCAGATGATTCTGAGTGAAAGGCAGGCATCATATAAGACCAGGATCCTATCTGAAATCTGCTTCACATGTGGACAGCGGCAGCCCGCCCAAACAGAAGCCGAGCGCCGCCTAGCAACAGGATGACGAGACGACAACCGAAAAATGAAAGAAAAAGAAAAGAAAAATCCTTCAATGCCCTACGAGTGGAAAACTGTGCAATATCCTTGATATGATACACAGTTCTGAAGGTGGGGATGTATCAATGAAATATAAAGAGAAGAGATACTCCCTCTGGCAGGGTATAAAGTCGAGAAAAAGTGAAAAAGAAGCAAAAGGAAATGGCAGACAGCGAAGGAAGAAGGTGGAGAGGAGCAGAGGAGAGCAGAGATGAGGACGGCGGCGCAACACTTGCAAAATCAAATGACGGAAACTACAGGCGGCGGAGGCAGCAGCAGCTGCATGGGATTTCAGAGATGCCTGGCCTAAGCAGGGGTTGCTCTCACACAGATGCGGATACACACGCACAGGCACACACACACAGATGTGCGGCAGATATGTATGCCAGATGGGAAACTGCGAAGGATCTTAAAAGATGCTCGAAATGTAAAGTGCTCTGTGGAGTGGAGGAAAACTACCTGCCAGAGGGATAGGATAGAGAGGACAAAGGACCCCAAGCAGCAGGCAGAAGGCAGCAGGCAGCAGGTTGCAAACACATCAGCCAGCCGCAGAGTTGCTTTTGGGAGAGGCAAAGAGCGCATGCGCAGAAAAAAAAATTCGCTGAAAAATTCACACAGGCGAATAGATTTTCTCTAGAAGCGAATTTCTAAATGAAAATGTATTCGAAATGTCCCGAATTTGCATGAATACTGACCAGAGTTTGACGAATTTTGTAATTTCAGGCGATTCTTTTGGGTTAGGGCTTTGCTACATCCACTCCCAAATGGTTTTGGCACACCCTTTTGGCCAGGTTCTATGAGTGTGTGTACGTGTGTGTGCGTTTGAGCAGAAAGTAACAATTTTTTTTGCATTCGCAACAGCGGGAAAACTATTCTATCTTCAGTGAAAAATCAATAGGAAGCTGGGAATAAAATCCAACAAATTTGACATAAAACTTCATTTCCTTTGCTATTCCAGTGGCTTGGGGCAGACAACCGTATTGGGTGGGCGTGGGCAGGACATACACCCACACACACACACACACTCTGTCGGTCTATACATACACACACAGTCACACAAAGAAGAAGTTGCCAGACAGCGTTGAAAATTGTCTACTTTTCTTACCGATTATTGTTGAAATTGTTGTAGAATTGATTGTTTATTCACACACACACACACACACAACACAGTGAGAGTGGTGCAGCAAAATTGGTAACAGGGTGCCACTAATCCACGGGGGTGGCGACTCTGTCCAAGATCTGCCTGACACACACACACACAAAAAACAGACAGCAGAGACGCCTGCTACTGCTGCTACTGCACTTGGTTTGCTCTGCTCTTTTTATTGTTAATTAAATGGCGGACTGGTCGATTGATCTCTTTTGCATACTATTATTCACTCTTTTTGCGCAGAAGAAGAATCTGCACGCACAGAATCTGATACACACACACGCGCGCGTCTGAAGCACACGGAACCACCACCGATTGGACCGGTTTGCGGGGGTGTGAGTGGGCGCACCGTATAAACCGTAGCCAAAACAACGTACACGCATACACAGAAATACAGACACACGCTCACGCAAAAACTCCGACAAAACGTTACTCCCCGGTCAACCGTTCGTTCGAGTTCACGTTCCACAAAAGACTGTGGCACCATGCTAGCCGGCCATTTCTCGACGTCGCTGTGTGGATGCTGTGGATGTTGTGGATGTCTTCTTCACAGCTGTTTGGAAGGGGCAATTGTTATGGGAAATTTGTTGGGACGTTTTCTCTTACCCCTCAGCAAATGTCCCAATAAAGTTCCATCAGCTGTGGTATTTTTTGTGACGGTGGTCACACTTTTAACGTAATTTCTCGGTACTTCTTTCTTTTAACGCAATAATCGTATCATTAATCGTCATTCATCGGGAGCCAGCCCGCCAGATTCGAATTGAACTAGCCCCGCTACTTGGATGAGAAATTTGGCGTGGGTCATCTAAGCACAAAAAAATAGATAAAACTAATTTGAATAATATGAAATTTTAATTAATTCGGCATTCCGCATGTCGCTGCGGATGATCTTCTCCACTCAGATAGAAAGTAGTTTACTTACGCTGCCATGGCGGGCATGCAGCAATTCAGCAGCAAGATCCCTTCAAGGAAAGATCAATCTTTTTAAAAATTGTTTTTCCCAGTAATTTTTGTAAATGTATGTCTGTTTGAAAGCACAAGTTTCCAAGTTGACGAAAATTTTTCAAAATATTATATAATTTCTTTGAAATACAAATGACCATGAAACGAAAAATGATTCAATTGAAAAAAAAAAAAAAAGATTGTCCTTAAAGATGTTTTAGAGAGTGAAAAGCTCACCTCCAAATCTCCACAACAGACCACCTCAGCACAGAAATTGCATTTGAGCCAGATGAAAATATCTACCGCTCGACCCACCATTACAGAATACATCTTCCGAAACTCCTCCCTCCTGCTTCTGGCTTATACATTTTTGAACGAAAACAATTTGCAATATAATGCCCTTCAGAATCGAGCATTCAAAAGTCAATGCCGTCAAAAAATTCCCACCTGGCTTTGAAGGCGATCATGTTAAATATCTGGCGAAATTAGTGAAAAAACAGCAGATCAGATACACAGGAATTGTGATGAAATAATGGCAACTACTCCAAAAATTTTATATGTGCCACAGCTTAATCAGGCTGTTGGCTTTACAGATTTGGGAGACGGCCTTTCGGATAGTGACGGATTTAGCAACTAAAACGCTCTCATCCAAGGTGAGAATGCGAAATTATTATTTAAAATAATTACCAGTGAGAACGCTTGAAAGGCTCAATTTATATTCTATTTGTGTAATGATATCGGAAGTCGGTTTTTCGGTGGATGTTCCCTCGGCGGTTATGATCGGGATGGCGTATGTCCTGTTGGAGTGGTCCAGATCTATCGCGTGCTTCCTGGTTGTGACTTGAGAGTGGGTCGGGGACCGGGACCGCGCTCAAGTATTCTGGGAATCGTAGTTGGTCCGGAAACAATAGTTTCACATTAGGCAGCTTTTAAGATTGGAGAGTCTGTTGTATTAATTATTATTTATTTAATTCTTATCCATAAGAAGGTTATCCAGGTGGATTGAGACGATAAGTACTTTAATCTCAATGTAAGAATGAGTATGTTTACACAAATCGAAATACTCTAGTTTCTCGAAATATTACCATTAAAAACAAATAAAAAAACACAATTAAACACAACCAAAAAGTTAAGATTTTCTTACAGATTTAAATAGATCTTATCGTAGGGACACCTTATTAGTATTAGTTCTTAGTACTTTCATATAGGATAGTTAATGGTACAGGATAAATGCTTGGGCTTAGTATTTTGGGTTCCAACAAAAGTCAATCAGAGTTGGGGGGAAGACACAAAAGTGCTTAAACGTAGGCTTAAACATAATAAAATCATTAGCTGGGTTAAAATCAATTAAATTAGTAATAAAACTAGCATTTCTTTGCCTATGTACAGGAAATTCAATACGAGGAGGTTCTTAGTTCAACAATTTGAGTCAGATTTGCTGTCTGCTGTCCACCGGTCTCCTCCTGGTGGTTAGTCTTGCGAGTATTTTAAGTAGCAGATCGAGTCTTTTCAGTTCTAGATCTAGATCTCTTGAGGATAGCTAGTTATATGTGAGTATATGGTGTTCATGTATATAATAAATGCGGTCCAGTGCTGAGAACCATGTCAAGTCTATTTTGTGTCATGACTGTGGACGTAACTTGTTCAGTACATAGCCGGAGGAGGCTCTGTCCTCGTATCCGACTTTGAGATTACATTACATTTGTTGAGTATTACAGGAAAGCATAGATATAGATATTTGGGAACGAACGTTAGTCACATTGAAAACCCTTAAATTCGCTTCTAGTTCCGTCTGCTGGCATCTTGGATGATGATCTTGTTCTTCTGCCGCGTTACCTTCGTGACAGTTGGCGCTGGCATCAGGCGCTTCAGCTGATCCTGCCGTATGTTGGGCAGGCCCCTTTCCTTGCCCTTGCCACCCGTTGTCGTGGTGGTTGTTGTGGTCGTCGTGGTGGCCGTCGCCGTAGTTGTTGACTCAATCAGTGCCGTCGATTCGTCCACCGTTGAACTGGAAGAGCCGGCTGCCGCCGCTGACGCTGCCGAGGAAGCGTACCGTGTGAGCACCTGGAACTTGGCAAAGATATTCCGCCCAGCCCCTCGCTGCTCCTTGTCCTTGTACTTCTCCAGAGCGGCCCCGCTGGGCGTGGGCTTGGGCGGCTTGACCAGAGCCTTGTGGTTGGTCGTGGTGGTGGTGGTGGCGGCCGCCTTGTAGAAGTCCAGCTCGTAGTCGAAGTCGCCGCTGCTCGTCTGATGGGCGGGGGCCAGGGCACGCTCGCCATAGCTGGCTGAACTGGCCGAGGTCTCCTCGGCCAGGTGGCGCAGCATCAGGGTGAGCTTCATCTCGTGCTGGCGCTGGAGCAGGACCGCGTTGCGCTCGCCCTCGAGCCGGGCCTGGCGGACTGCATTGGAGAGGACGCGCTCCTTCCACTCCCAGGCGTCCCGTTCGCGCTCCAGCTGCACCAGCTGCAGCTCCAGCTTGCGGGAGGAGTCGCGCAGGTCGATGACCTTGTTGAAATACTTGTACAGCAGCGTGCGCATCTCCTCCGGCGAGAGCTTGTTGAGGCGCGCCATCAGCATCTGCTCACCTTTCTCCCGCTGCAGTCGGTCGCTGGTGTCGATCGACTTGTGGCCGCAGATGAGCTCGTTCTTGAACTCGATCGCAGCATCGATGGCCTCAATGGCCTCGTCGCACTCGAGCAGCTTGCGCTCTTCGCGCTGAGTCAGCATCTTGTCTCGTTTCAGCTTCCGGTCCAAGTGGCAGCGCTCGTCCAGCAGCAGATCTCTGGTGCCCCTCAGATTGCGGATCTCGTGGCGCAGGCTCTCCTGCTGGGCCGGTGCGGGGCCCTCTCCGCCCGCACACTCCTCCAGGTTGTCCGACTTTTCGCGGAGAATGTGATTCAGGTGGGTGATCCGGGCCTGGACTGCCTTCAGCTGTCTGCCCTGCTGCTCCGGAGAGTCTAGCTTGACCAGTTCCTTGCCGCCGCTGGCGCCGTCGCGTGACTCCTTCAGTTTGGCGAGCTCCGTCTCCAGCTGATCGCGCAGCTTGCACTCCTTTCGGATCTTCTTTTCCAACTCTTCCTGCTGCTTGCGCGACTCGGCCATGGACTGCTGCAGCTTCTTCAGCTTTTGGCCACTCTCGCCGGCAATGTGCTTCATGGAGCTGAGGTCCTCTAGCCGATGCTCGATGTGGGCTATGATCGCTGACCAGCGCTCGGTCTCCCCTTTTCCCTGCCCTGGATGAGGGCCTTGGCCAGATGCTTCTTAGCCTTGTCGCACTCGGCCTCCAGCTTGGCCTTCTTTTTCTGGAACCGCTGCTTGGCATGGCTGCGCGTGTCGCTGTTCTTCACCAGTTCACTGATGATGTTCTGCTTCACCTGCATCGTCTGCTCGATCTCCTTTAGCTGCCGCTGCCGTCCCTCGATCTCCGCGTGCAGCTTTCGCAGTTTCTTCTGCAGCTGCTCGATGGGCGCATTGGCGGCAGCGGCGGCAATAGCCGCCTGCCGCAGCCCTTCGCCCGCGGAGCTCTCCAGGGATCGATACTCGATTCAGGGTCCAAAACTGGAGGCGGCGGCTGAGCCGTTGGCTGCTGCAAGGCCACGCGATTGAGCAGAGCTAGCTCCGCAGTGCTCAGACTGGCTCCTGGCTGAATGCTACGCCGTCGGCCTGTTGGAGGATTGGATTGGGGATTAAGGGGAATCAATCCACTTCGTCGAAGAACTTACCTGCAATGCTGGTTTTTCGTTCCTCAATCTTCTCCTTATCCTTCTCGGGCGGAGCATCCAGCTTGGGCTCTTTGTCCCGCTCCTGGCTCTGCATGACGGCCTTGGGATGCTTGGTGAGGAACTCGGCATGCTTGGTCTGGATGAGGGCATCGGTCTTGGCGCGGAACTCCTCCATGAGGCTCTCCAGCTTGTCGGCCAGATCGGGACGCTGCGACTCATTGTCCGTGTCATTGTCAGAGTTCGGTGGCTCGCTGACCGACTCCTCGGGCTCCTCAGCCTCCTGGATGGGCACCAGCTGCTTTTGGGAGCGCATGGCCTCGGTCGAGCTGAGGCACTCCTCGCACTCCTGCTTGAGGAAGAGCCACTCCTCGATCTGATCCTTCTCCAGTTCACTAATCAGGTTTGAGCCCATCAATCTGGAACGAACGATGGCGAAGAAACTTTAGAAAGCCACTCTCCCATAGACTGGCAGCAATATCACTTGGCAAACAGTCCCTCTGCGTTGGACACAAGCTTGAACCACTGACTCGCCGCGAATTGGAGCCCGAAGTTATCTCCGGCTGCTACCTGGGCCAAGGGTCCAGCACCGGGATTGGACGAGGCGTTGGGCATTGTCTCCGGGGAGATGGGCGTATTGTCGTCGGAGTATGTGTTCATGATCACATAGTTCCGTACGCACTGGACCTTGAAGGCGAACTGCAGATTGCCCAGGGTCTCCGCCACGTGCTTCTCCTGCGGCGAGACGCACAGAATCACCAGGGTCTGGGCCCGGCCACCGAACGAGTCCTTGAGCAGGGTCGTGAGGGTGGTCTGGCCATATGGAATGTTGCCGTTCACTCCGTACATGATGCTGGGATCGGTGAGTGTGTTGACCACCTGCTCCAACATCTGGAGACCGGCATCACGCGGATGGCCGGGCGGCGGCTCGCCCCAGCGTTCGGTGGCGCACAGATCCGAGAAGCTGGCGGTGGACAAGCGGTGCTGGATGAGTCCCTCCTTAGACACCCACTGCTGCTCAAGCGTGAGCGTGAAGAGGCTGTGGGCCGACTTCGGCTGCCTGGTGGCCAGGCCGATCTGCAGCCAGCGGAACACTTCCTCCACACTCTGGCAATGGACGTTCCCCATGTCCAGCAGGTCACAGACCTCGCCCTCACAGATCTCCACGAAGCCCACATTGACGGCGTAGGTGCGCTCTGTGGACAGGATAGAGTGACAGTTGATGGTCGTCGATGGATCGTGGACAGTTTCGTGCGGAGCTCACCTGAGTGTCCGGCGATGTGGGCGAAGATGTCCCGGACACAGCGCTGCACTACGCCCTGGTCCGCTTCCCCGTAAACGCACTCGAAGCCAGGCCCGTACAGCGTGTAAGTCTTGCCCTGACCCCGCTGTCCGTAGGTCACCACCGAGGCATCGAATCCCTCTAGAAACAGGCTGATCAGCGGAAACACCGTCTGATAGTATAGCTGACTCTGGGTGGTACCGCTGCCCAGAGCGTGTGTGACGGGCACTGTGTGGGCGCCCACCTGTATGAGGCCTGCCGCAATGCTGTCTTGGGCCCT
Organism: Drosophila lowei; assembly: GCA_008121275.1. Classification (NCBI taxonomy): domain Eukaryota; kingdom Metazoa; phylum Arthropoda; class Insecta; order Diptera; family Drosophilidae; genus Drosophila; species Drosophila lowei. Next base: position 5,263,109 of record CM017778.1, read on the forward strand.
ACCGCCAGGCAGCGCGCTAGGAAGCCCCAGAGCGGATGCTGTTATCGGGATGGCTTGCACACAGCATCCCGATCCCAAGGGCACAATGGTTCCATTCTCATTGCCATTGCTGTCTGTCGGCGGCGTCTCCTTCTTCAGCTGTCTGCCCTCCTCGCTGTTCCCGTTGGCATCTGTCGACTCCTCCGGCCTTTGTCTGTCGGAGGCGTCATTAGTGTTATCCTCCGAATCGGAAACCGACTCCGCTTTCGCCTCCGCACTACCAAATGCAGACGCCTCAGCCTCAGCCTCCGCGACAGGCTTGCGGTTTTCGCTATGCTCAGTGTGTGGACAGATGCGCACGGCCACCTGAATGGGTATCTCCATAGTAGTGTTTCACTTTGTTGGGCCAATCCAGTTGACTTTCACAGGGTTTTCTGCATTTTCGTGTGCATTTTAACGCGTTCTTTCAAAATATTTGCAGAAAAACAACGCAACGCCTGAATCGATACAATCGCGGGTAGGGTTGCAAAGTCACAGTCCTGACCATCAGAAATAACATGAGGTAAATGGAGGAAAATATTGCTGAGTGTAAATTCTTCTTGTAGATCCTCTGAACTTAAAAAAAAAAAAACTATATCTTTCACCTGAACTGCGATAAAATTATTTAGTTTTCATTATTTTCGGTGGAATATTAAAATACCGCCTTGGTTTACAATGGGTTAATCGTTCTCCGTCAAGGATTGGAAACCATATTCCTCGACTTTGATATTCCGTAAAATATTACTAGCTAGCTAGGACTTCCATACCTGAAAACATAATTTTATCCGACATATAAAGAGATTTTCTACAAGATACTCCCTTTTATTGAATTTTGTCTAAAAAAAAGGTTTTAGCTAAAAAGGTTAAACAAATACAACGTAAGTGCGCAACCGTTCATATTGCTCAATTTTGATATTCCGTTGAATAATGCTGGCTAACTAAAACTCTCAGCTCTGCCCACATAGTTTAATACCATTGATAAATACATTTTCTACAAGATTGACTCGTTTGTAGTCCTTGCTTTTATTGTATTTTGACTAAAACAAGGTTTAAACAAAAAAGTTCAACAAAAAAACAGTCGCAATGTTGTCACGTCAATGCTTCTGGTATTTGAAGACTAGTTGCTTACTATGGGCATTTAAATACCCTATTTGTTTCCCAAACTGTTTTTAAAACGTAATTAATAAAATAATCTTCTCAAATTGATATGTCTTCATGCATTCGATTAGTTTCTTGTATCCTGATCCTGATACCAATTCTTGGTCTCTGTAAGACCACTACCTTCAAAATATCGTTGAAATACCTTTTAAACAGAGACTGACTAGTTTCTGCATTCATTAGAGCCTGGGATGACAAACATTTCTGCAATTATATAATATCCTTTTCCCTAGGGTGTGCAGAATGTTCCAAGCAAAAAACGACTTGGAAGAAAATGAAAATATAAAGCCAAAATGTCCAAGCTGCAACCAAGAAGTCGAAGAGGCCATACGCAATGTTTTTATTTATAATTAACTTGTGTAAGTTAAGAACGACAAAATTTAAGAAAACTGCTATTACGATTTCTGTGTATTTGGACAATTGCATTTTTTAATTTTAATTTTTTAATTTCGATAAAATTATGTTATAAAAAGAAATGCTGTACAAAAATTTAAAAGTATTTTACATGCGAAATTTGTTAATTATTTTCTGGCGGACTTAAGACGTTTTGAAACGACATATCTCCGCCGTGTCACAATCGACATACCCCTTCCATCCCTATATTTTGACGGCGAAATTGAGATAAAGGTATATTTATTGTTCATTGCTATAAAATGGTGTATTTCAAGTTTTTTTTTATATTACGGTATATTTTAATTTCAGGGCTAAATATATGTAATAGTATCAAAAATAGCTCAGACCAGATCCATTGCCAGTATCCAAAGCGATTTTTCTCGTAGGCAAGTTTAATGAAAGGAAATAGACTTCAGAATAAAGCAATTTAAATCTATTACGGTTGCAAAAGTTTTGAACCGGAAAAAAAGGTTTTTCCAAAATTCCAAGGAAAATATAAGTTGTAAATATAGTGGTTAATGTAAACGATGATCTGTTTTATATTATTAAGACTATCCTATATAATGAAAAATATTTTGTTTTTTATATTTTATATTATTAGGACTCCAAAATTGGAAAATGAGGGATTAAAAAATAGTTTTCATCGGTATATTTACGGTATATTTTTAAAATGAGACGGTATATTTTGGTATATTTCTGAGGGTCGGACGGTCGGTCACATCTATTTTCAGCGCGTGGTGCTAAAAAAAACGTTTTCGCATTAAAAATTAAAAAAATCCACGCAAAATGTCCAAGCGCCGCATTGAAGTCGGTGAGACCTACGTCAGCAAGTCCAAGAAGTGAGTACACTAATCAATCAATCACTGTTTGGCTCGCTTAAGTATGTTTATCTGGGGAAAATAGCAGGGTTGCGGAAGCATCGTCCACTTCGGGATCGGCATCGGCATCGACGGTGGCAGCGGCCGCCGGCACTGTGGCACAGATCCTGGGCGGATTTGTGCCCAGCAAGCAGCCACCAACGACGAATGCGCTGACTGGGAAGACGTACTCGCAGCGCTTCCAGAATCTGTACAAGAAGCGTATCGCGTTGCCGGTATTCGAGTACCAGGCGGACTTCATGCGCCTGCTGAGCCAGCACCAGTGCATTGTGCTGGTGGGCGAGACAGGCTCGGGCAAGACCACTCAGATACCACAATGGTGTGTGGACTTTGCCGTGTCCAAAGGACGAAAGGGTGTCTCCTGCACGCAGCCCCGTCGTGTGGCCGCCATGTCTGTGGCCCAGCGCGTGTCCGAGGAAATGGATGTGAATCTGGGTGAGGAGGTGGGCTACTCCATTCGTTTCGAGGACTGCTCTTCGGCCAAGACCCTGCTGAAGTACATGACGGACGGTATGTTGCTTCGCGAGGCTATGTCCGACCCCATGCTGGAGCAGTACCAGGTGATCCTGCTCGACGAGGCTCACGAGCGCACCCTCGCAACGGACATCCTGATGGGCGTGCTCAAGGAGGTAATCCGGCAGCGCAACGATCTTAAGCTGATTGTCATGTCGGCCACCCTCGATGCTGGCAAGTTCCAGCAGTACTTCGACAACGCTCCCCTAATGAACGTGCCCGGTCGCACGCATCCCGTGGAGATATTCTATACGCCGGAGCCGGAGAGGGACTACCTGGAGGCAGCCATTCGCACAGTCATCCAGATACACATGTGCGAGGAGATTGAGGGTAAGTGAAAATCAGAAATGCAATGCAAATCTTCAGATTCTCACTGTCCTTTGTCCCTCAGGTGACATTCTCATGTTCCTCACGGGTCAGGAGGAGATCGAGGAGGCCTGCAAGCGCATCAAACGGGAAATCGACAACCTGGGCTCAGAGATTGGCGAGCTGAAGTGCATTCCCCTGTACTCTACGCTGCCGCCCAATCTGCAGCAGCGCATCTTCGAGGCGGCGCCCCCGCCGAATGCCAACGGAGCCATTGGCCGCAAAGTTGTGGTGTCCACCAACATTGCGGAAACCTCGCTGACCATCGATGGTGTGGTATTTGTGATTGACCCGGGCTTTGCCAAACAGAAGGTCTACAATCCTCGCATCCGCGTTGAGAGCTTACTGGTGTCGCCCATTTCCAAGGCCTCGGCCCAGCAGCGGGCTGGTCGAGCCGGTCGTACCCGTCCGGGCAAGTGCTTCCGACTGTACACGGAGAAGGCCTTCAAGAACGAGATGCAAGACAACACTTATCCCGAGATTCTCAGGTCCAATTTGGGTAATGGAGGAAATTCTTGAATAGTCTCTGTTTTGCTTTATTTATCTCTTATCTATTACGATCAGGCACTGTGGTTCTGCAGCTTAAAAAGCTGGGCATCGACGACTTGGTGCACTTTGACTTTATGGATCCCCCTGCACCGGAGACCCTTATGCGTGCGCTGGAGCTGCTCAACTATCTGGCCGCCCTGGACGACGATGGCAACCTAACAGACTTGGGGGCAGTCATGTCCGAGTTCCCCCTGGATCCGCAGCTCGCCAAGATGCTGATAGCCAGCTGCCAGCACAACTGCTCCAACGAGATACTTTCCATAACGGCCATGCTGTCGGGTGAGAAAAACTAGCAACCAAATCAACCAATTCCGCGCTTAAGTAGAGGCATCCAGGAGGTATTAAGGGGGAATGCGGTTCACTCCAAAGATTAGCCGTAGCTTCATGGGTGGTTTGATCCTTTGCTCTATTGAAATTGAAAGATACATCAAGCTAGAGGGGTTTTTCTATTCGATCTTAAACGGACGACTCGTACGCTACGTGGACGGTTCTAAATATTTTGTTAAGCTAAAGTGCAAAGAAAAAAGTTTTTTCAATTTATTTGTTCTTTGCATTCAACACGAAAAGCAAAGTTGCACGTGCGTTGCCATGCCTCTGCCCGCGTGGCCATCATTCGAATGGAATGATGAGAGCGGGCCTTGTCCAACCTCCTATTTGTTGGTTCTCTCTCGCCCAAGCAAAACGTACTTGCAACTCACAAATGCAATCAATCTTTGAATCAAGCCTCTAGATTGCGTAGCTGACAAAAAGTAAGCAAAATCGAATCTATTTGTTAATAAGTATAAGAACCAAAATAAGAAACAATGCTTTAAACATGTGCTTAATCGACCAAAAACAAAAACCAATTTGAACGTGCCAAACAACCAAAGTGCCACAATGCTTCGTGCGTCCCAATGAGGCCAAGAAGGCGGCCGACGAGGCCAAGATGCGGTTCGCACATATCGATGGGGATCATTTAACGTTGCTGAATGTCTACCATGCCTTCAAACAGAGTGAGTACAGGCCATTAAATACCGTCTTCAGTCCGTGAACCTGACAGCAATCTGTGTCTCTGTGGTAATTGCAGGCAGTGAGGATCCCAACTGGTGCTATGAAAACTTCATAAACTTCCGGTCGCTGAAGAGCGCTGACAACGTACGCCAGCAGCTGGCCCGGATTATGGATCGCTTCAACTTGAGGCGCACCAGCACGGAGTTCACCTCAAAGGACTACTATGTGAACATACGCAAGGCCCTCGTCCAGGGCTTCTTCATGCAGGTGGCCCACCTGGAGCGCACCGGTCACTATCTGACTATCAAGGATAACCAGAATGTGCAGCTGCATCCCTCGACCTGTCTGGACCACAAGCCCGATTGGGTCATCTACAATGAGTTTGTGCTAACCACCAAGAACTACATACGCACGGTCACAGATGTAAAGCGTAAGTAGATATTTCATTGCTTTAGCCATGCCCCTCTTCATCTCTGTTTTTTTTTTCATATAGCTGAATGGCTGATCAGCCTGGCCCCGCAATACTACGACCTGAACAACTTCCCTCAATGCGAGGCGAAGCGTCAGCTGGAGTTGCTGCAGCAGCGAATGGAAACCAAGCAGTACCAGAAGGGATTTTAAGGCTGCTCTCTTCTGTCCGCGCTGCCTTTAGAAGTAAGCAACCTATGGAGGAGATATTGGCTATGGTGTATGGTGTGTGCGTAATGTGCCCGGACAGGTCGTGAAGTAATTGTTTGAATACTGCTGGGGAAAGAAGTAAAGCGTTTGCTTTTTATTGTTTGGTTTGATACATTTAAACTTAGCACACTTCGCATTAACCAGTTTCAGATATCCACCAACTCCGTTTAGTGAATAGTGTTAATAAAAGAAGCAAATTTTTATATCTACTTATTCCCGTGCTCAGCCGTTTGTCTTCTGGAACTGTATGAGTATGACTAGATATGTGGCTATGGCCGAGGCGAACTGTAACAGATCAAGAGGATACAGAACTCTTGATGCAAGCACTTGCTCTGCTCCTTGTTCTTACCGATGTCAGAATGGTGCGATTTACGCGGCACAGACCAGAGGCTGAGAAATCTGAGTCGGTCACCAGCAGCTGCTGCCAGAACTTCTTCACCGCCTCGGCCAGAATCGGCTCGTGCACCTTCCGCTCAATTGCGCAGACAATTTGAATGGTTTTCCGGGACTCGCGGGCAGCCAGGTGGCAGGGCTCGACCACCATTAGCAGGCGAAAGGAGTGCAATAATATCCACAACGCTTGCACCCACAGATATGCGTTGTCTCGCGTGCTGAGCAGCTCCAGAAACAAAAAGTAGGCGGTGGCCACCAAATGCAGCAGACAGGACACAAGAATAAAGAGCACTGCTATGCCAAAGGAGCTGCGAATGATAACCAATGAGGGGGTATCACAAATGTGAGCACATAGCGGATGGAATTTGACACTACAGACTTGGACAAGAGCAGCACACACTTGGTCAGCGATTCGTGGTTGTCGGCCATGGTCTGGATGAGCAGACCCTTGTTCTTGGCTGGAAAAGAAAGAGCAGTTAGAGCAAGGCCACGGACTCTTTCACTCCGTTTTTGTCACCTGTGTATTCATTCGGCAGCATTTCGTTGCTTAGTTTGGTCAGATTCGAGTGGAGTGCGGTAGGTGTCATCGTTGGATTCGTGCTCACTGTCTTGACTGTGCTCATCTTTCGCAGCTTCAGGCCACTGGCTTCCTTCGGCTCTGGGGAGCATGCAGATCGAGTACTGGGATCAATCATACGAGTACGTACTCCACTTACCGCCCAGGAAGCTGCTGCTGAGCATCTGGTTGAGGCGTCTAAAACGCCTTCCCAGGCCATAGGCGGTGTTGGCAAAGTTGATGTGCAGGCCGGTGAGAATAAAATAGAGACAATAGAAGGGTATATACCAGTGCACATTGAGCTCTGGACACATAGCATAGGGAGGGTGAGGATGTGAGCACAGATCAATCGTGGTAATCAAGACCCAACCTACCCGTATCGGATTCTTCGATATTCATCTCCTCGGCTTTGCGCATCCATGAGCCCACATCCAAACCGAGGAGCGCCGATATAGTCACCAGAGAAACACTGGCCATTCCCAGGGCCCGCCATCGGTCCCTTCTGGAGTAGTTGCAGGCATTTAAAGTGTTGTCGATCTACAAAAGCGGGTGGAAGGGAGTCGTGTCTAAAGACAATGGGATCTCTTACCCTATATAAACGAGCATTTAGCTCGAGGGTTTCGCGCAGACTGAGGAGACCACAGTAAACGCCCGATGCAACGGCCAGCACAACAACAGACACATCCAGGGCAGTTACCACCTTTGACGTTGCCGACTTCATTCTAAAAGATGCACTTTTGATTTTTTTTGTGGGTTTCGGTTGCAGTTGCAGTTGCAGTTGTAGTTGCAGTTGGTTAGAGTATTAATTAGTCAAGATCAGGTGGGAATCGAATCGAAGTGGCCAAAGGTGATGATTAGATAGAGAAAGATGAAGTGAAGTAAAGCAAGAGTTACACACAGGTGGGACGCACACGTAGATCAGTGCAGAAATAATTAAGTAAAAATGAGCCAGAGACAGGGCCAGGTACTTACCGCACGGGTATTTTAGAATTGGCATCGAACAGTAGTCCCCGATAGGTCAGAAAAACTAAACAATTCAGATCAGATCAGCTAATACTTTACTCTCCGTTTTCCCCTGCTCACCCATTGTGACGGTCAAGGAGGCCGAATACACCGTGAATATCCAACTGCGACGTATCTCATATTGACCCTTGGAGTTCTTTCGCGTCGCATACGGGGCCAGGGCCAGCATTTTGCTAATGTAGAATATACCAATGCTGGGCTCCGAAATTTCCATCTTGGATCCAGGAGACACTTTTACCGGACAACTTCTCGGCGAGAACTGGTCGAAAAGTGCCGAAAGCATGGGTCTTAAATTGAAAAACGCTATGCAAATACTGCGCTCCGCTCTAATATTTGACTATTAATAGTGAATGTCCCCCACTCGCCACTGCCAGACTGCAGACTGTTGCGAATAAGTAACACATTTGCTTACCAAAAGGTTCGGCGGTTCTGTTGTCCGTTCTGTTGTAGCTGTAAATAATAATTAGCGTGTGAAAATACCAATACGCAAGGACACAGGAGCCAATTATCTGGAGCAAAATGCCCGCGCTGACAGCTGGGTGGCAGGTGAGCGAACAGTTTCGTTTCTGAATGAAATACAATAGTGCGACAGTTGGACATTCCCTAATTTATTGTAGCAATTCTCCTTTTAAAAGGTTGGGTTAAGGAACGGTAGCACATGTACATTTAATACGAGGGGGAACGTTGTGAGTTGCTGCTGCGACCGCAACTCTACATTTATACCCGATACATAGTCATTACGCAAAGAGTGCGTCCGAGAGAGACAGAAAATCAGTCAGAACGTGTCGACGGGCGCTGCGTAGCCACTGCAAATTGATTTGTTACTTTTGGCTATAACAATAATCCGATCTGATTCGGATTAGGCAAGATTCGGCAATCTGGTAGATATGGCCATTCTCTATGATTGTGCGTTTTTAATTTTCTCCTATCTTCAAAATTGTGGTTGCCACAGATTTTCGTTGTTTATGGCTGCGGAAGGGGGTGGGCCGAAATTTTGAAACACACTTGTAGCAGTGAGCTATCAACAGTGAGTTCTGCAGTGAAAAATTACAAATAGTTTTGTAACAGTGAGAGCTCGACAGTCAGGTCTAATAGTCTCTGAGATCTGTGGATGCTCCAGATTTTTGTCCTTTGCGGGGGCGGAAGGGGGTGTGGCGAAATTTTGAAACAAACCTGTCAAGGTCCGATATTATAGGAATGTGGATACAAGATTTGGTTGCTCTAGCTCTTATAGTCTCTGAGATATAGGCGCTAATGTTTTGCGCTAAGCAAAGCCGGCTATGATACGTGTGTGTTAGAGAGAGACAGGGCGAGAAAAAATGAAATTGTTTTCTTCATTCTGGCTATAATAATGATACGATCTGATTCAGATTCTGCAGTCTAGAAGATATAGTCATTCTCTACGATTCTGCGGTTTTGGTTTTCTCGTATCTTTAAAATTGTGGATGCCACAGATTTTCGTTCTTTGTGGGGGCGGAAGTGGGCGGGGCGATGTTTTGAAATATACTTGTAACAGTGACATATCACAGAAGTCTGGATACAAAATGTCGTTGCTCTAGCTCTTATAGTCTTTGAGCACTAGGCGCTAATAGGGACGGACGGATGGACGGACGGACAGACAGACATGGCTCAATCGACTCGGCTATTGATGCTGATCAAGAATATATATACTTTATGGGGTCGGAAACGCTTCCTTCTGGACGTTACACACATCCATTTTCACCACAAATCTAATATACCCCAATACTCATTTTGAGTATCGGGTATAAAAAGTAACGTTTCGTGTCAATTCTATTGCCGAATGGTGTAGGCATTGAACATCTCAATACAGTAGCCGCCGGGATCTTTGATGAAGGCCAATCCCTTCATGCGGCCATCGTCTGGTTTTTGACGAATTCGAATCTGGAATCTACAGGGAAGCCATGTTGCCGTTGTAATAGACCTGCTCCAAGTCGTTTTCAGTGCCCCAGTTGCTACAATTAGAGAAAGCCATATACACTCCCTCATCCACACCGTGTAGCTGAAACGGAACACTAACTGGGTCAACTCAATGGTTGCCTTGCGGCTCAACGCCCAGCTCCTGCGCTCCTTGGGCTCTTTGGGTGTATCGTCGGCATTCTCATAGCTGCAGTTGAGTGATATGAAAAGTAATTGTCATTATAGATGTCCGATAGGGCAGGCAACCCTTTCCACTTAACCTACCCCATGAAATACAAGGAGAACATGGACTCGGAGAAGATTAAGGAGAACCAACTCGTACTCAAGTTCCATATTTAAGCATGAAAGCTTACCACTATGTACAGTGTGGACTAGAGAATATTACTATGGTTTCTTCCCCGTTGTGGTGGTTGGCAGCCCCGACGGCGAGAGGGAGAGAAAAATGAGGTAAACGGTGGCGGCTATGCTAGTCTCCTTCTGCGTCCTTATCCGATCGTACTAGGCCTGTGCTGCCTGGCGGCGATCGAATGACTCTCCGAATCTCATCTTCCTCGTGGTCATCCACCACTGTGAATCCATTTTCTCTATCCCGTAGGCGATTGTCCAGCAATCCAGCTTGGTCGCGACACCACGTCTCCCGCGGCTCCGCAGGAAAGAGCTTTACAATTTCCTCTCCGTGGACTTTACAGGAGGACTAATCGATGTTCAGGTTATTCATATCGTAAAACTCGTACACTGTGTCGCACTCAAGCTAACGTTGGCTCCGACCCATCTTTTTCCGCTTAACTGCAATTTCTTCTACAGCTTTTTTGATTTATGAAAGAAAAAGTATAATTTCTATTAAAGTGGGACTCCATGGCTAAGAGCCGATCGTATTGGTTTTTGAATCCAATGGTTAGCCCTGTCCTATGGGACTACGTTCACCTTCGCAAAAATTCGGCATATCCACCAGTGCATGTGGATGTAGACGGCCGGATTGCAACGGAGCTAGAATCGGTGGAACTGTTGGTTGGACGTGTTTGTTCCTACCAGATGACACCATTCACCACCTTAAACAGGCTGAACCGCTCCTACCTGGAGCTATGCGGCCGAGTTATTGTGAATTTAGTGCGCGACGTGGTGGAGCATATGCCGGAGGCAGCGGCAGTGGAGCTCGATTGAAATCGATACAGATTTATGGCCACAGTGGTGGGACTGAGTGAGCTTGCTACTCCCAAACCGAATCCAATCTTCCGTGGATAGGATTCAGCGCTGAACCAATCGGTTCCATACAAATCGGTCCTTTTCAGGACCACAAAACTTTATCGAGACATATTTTCCAACGTACTCGCACCAACCCCTTCCGCCCCCACAAAGGACGAAAATCTGTGGCATCCACAATTTTTAAGATAAACGCAACAAAGACCCGAAAATGGGGAGTTAACGTGACGATCGTCACGCTGAAGCTGGGCAGCTGATTGGCTAACGCGGCCACGTCAGTCTCGTATGCATAACAACAGCAAGCAATAACAAAACTGGAAAAAACCACTCTTCCTCATCAGCGATCTTTCATTTTCCAAATATGGGAAATGTGGTTGATCGTACAGTTTGCTATAAATTTTCAAGTCATACATGTTCTGGCTTAACATAAATTTTTCAGTCATACATGTTCTGGTTAAACATAAGTTTTTCAGTCATTAAAGGTTCTGGGAAACGAATGATCTACATCACTATCATGTCACAGGTCGTGAAGAACCTCTTCCACAAGTTGGTCTTCGCTAAGACTACTAATGGGAACGAGAGGACTTTGAATTGAATGCGCTCCGCAGCACCTATGACAGAGTAAAAATTGTTTTTTATTATTACAAAAGGAACATGTTGCATTGTGCTTCATGCTCCAGTCTTTTTTGCGACTTCCTTTCCGATTTGCCGCAGTATGAGCATTTCCGCGAGGGAAAAGCTTGTCCCGGTGCCCGGTAAATACGGCTGCCATCCAGCAAACCATATCCCGGCATTGCATTTGCGATTGGGGGTTTATCATCGGGATACCGGAAATCGACTTGAATTCTGGCCGTTCTATCAAAATTTCCATTTATTTCTTTCGCGGTAGGAGCTTCTTGAGTACTCCTCCGCTTTTCCACTTCGATGGGTGTGAAGGAATATTCTTGTTCCGAAATACTAGAGAAATTCTTTGCGGGTCGAGATTTTGTCCACCTTGGCATTGGAGTGGATGCGGCAAGCTTTGACGGATTTGCAGCCCCCCAGCGACGCCGAGCTGCAGCTGCCGCACTCGTGGACGGCTGATCATCGTCGCTCTGGAATGCCTCTCTCTCGGCGAGATGACCCCCAGCATCCCCCGAGACACTTGAGGGAGCCTGGCTCGTGCTCTGCGACGGTATAATAGGAGCCGCGCTCGTGCTACCCGAGACACTCAAGATAGCCGCGCTCGTGCTACCTGGCACAGGTAAGGGAGCGCTCGTGCTTCCTGAAACACTTAAGTGAGCCGCGCTCGTGCTCATTTCGACACTTGAGGTATTAAGGCTAGTGCCCTTTTCTGCCTCATTAACGCGAGACAATTCGAGATTTGCCTTGCACCTCTCTATTAACGCGGCTGCCTTCTGGACGGTACCTTCAGCTACCACCAAAGCATAGTCAGCTTCGGCGCGCTTCAGGAGTGCCTCTGCCAAAGGCAGAGAGTCTACCTCGTCGTTTCGTAGTTTATCCATTGTTTTTAAAATTTACTTTTATTTTCACTTGTTTGTAAAACATATAATATGGCGCTCTTAGCCATACTCTTAGCCACCCATTGCAATGTAACATACAAAATATTATTGTATATCTTATATGTATATATATGATTTCATATACACGATCATATTCTTTCCATTCGTCCACATATTCACCCCGATCTACCTCTTCTCAAAGAAAAGTAATATAGTCTATATTAGGAAGTATAATTGATCATAAATTTTGTAAGACAATCCACAGTCACACTTTTTTCAGGGCTCTTAGAAATGGTCAATGGACAAAAATATCAATTTTGAAAATGGTAAATCGTGTGAGGACCCATACTGGGAGCCTCACATTGTAAAAAGAATTATTTAATTAATAAGACAATCTAAAAATATAGCACATCGCAATGGAGCGAGATTTATAGCAGTCAAGATTATATTATATATTAGTAAATAAGCTAGTTCATTTTCGCATAGCTGAGACCCTGCCAGACGGCCAGCTCACACGGAACAGCGAGGAGAGAGAGCGTCGAGCGACCGTGGCGAGAGTGGGAGTCGAACGCCGCGGACAGTGTATAGAAAAAACGAGGGGGAACGTTGTGAGTTGCTGCTGCGACCGCAACTCTACATTTATACCCGATACATAGTCATTACGCAAAGAGTGCGTCCGAGAGAGACAGAAAATCAGTCAGAACGTGTCGACGGGCGCTGCGTAGCCACTGCAAATTGATTTGTTACTTTTGGCTATAACAATAATCCGATCTGATTCGGATTAGGCAAGATTCGGCAATCTGGTAGATATGGCCATTCTCTATGATTGTGCGTTTTTAATTTTCTCCTATCTTCAAAATTGTGGTTGCCACAGATTTTCGTTGTTTATGGCTGCGGAAGGGGGTGGGCCGAAATTTTGAAACACACTTGTAGCAGTGAGCTATCAACAGTGAGTTCTGCAGTGAAAAATTACAAATAGTTTTGTAACAGTGAGAGCTCGACAGTCAGGTCTAATAGTCTCTGAGATCTGTGGATGCCACAGATTTTCGTCTCTTGCGGGGGCGGAAGGGGGTGGGGCGAAATTTTGAAACAAATCTGTCAAGGTCCGATATCATAGGAATGTGGATAAAAAATTTGGTTGCTCTAGCTCTTATAGTCTCTGAGATATAGGCGCTAATGTTTTGCGCTAAGCAAAGCCGGCTATGATACGTGTGTGTTAGAGAGAGACAGGGCGAGAAAAAATGAAATTGTTTTCTTCATTCTGGCTATAATAATGATACGATCTGATCAGATTCTGCAGTCTAGAAGATATGGTCATTCTCTACGATTCTGCGTTTTTAATTTTCTCGTATCTTTAAAATTGTGGATGCCACAGATTTTCGTCCTTTGTGGGGGCGGAAGTGGGTGGGGCGAAGTTTTGAAATACACTTGTAACAGTGACATATTACAGAAGTCTAGATACAAAATGTCGATGCTCTAGCTCTTATAGTCTTTGAGCATTAGGCGCTAATAGGGACGGACGGACGGACAGACGGACAGACGGACGGACGGACAGACAGACATGGCTCAATCGACTCGGCTTTTGATGCTGATCAAGAATATATATACTTTATGGGGTCGGAAACGCTTCCTTCTGGACGTTACACACATCCACTTTTAGCACAAATCTAATATACCCCAATACTCATTTTGAGTATCGGGTATAAAAATGTTGAACGGCCGTGCGCCCAAAGAAACGGAAGAATGGACGAGCTGCAGGAACACAGGCGCCGGATCCGCGGGTGAGCTGGCCATGGCCAAGGTAGTGGAAGGGAGTGGGAGGGAAACCAGAACAATAAACTTCGATCGTACAATTAAGAATTCCCTTTCTTTCATTTGTTTTCTCCGGTCGGACGACCGACCGCGGTCATCTCTTCCCCCCTTCCTTTTTCCTAACTGTTTTTGGCCCCTACGCTCCCGCTCTGACTCTGGCAACAGGGGTTTTACCCTGCTGGAGTGAGAAGCGGTGAGCGTTTCGGCGGATGCAACCCCCCCTCTCTTCTTTTCCTTTCTTTCCTCACCGGACCCGCGGCCCGCCTCGGCTTTGGCAACAGGCCCCCACTAACCCCAGCCTAGGATCACTACTTTACAATCGTAAGGCATGGAATATATTTCAGTATATTCCTCCTGCCGATAGCAGGATACCTTATCGTGATCAATTCGCAGTGAAGAAAAGTGAAAAAGTGCTTATATAAGTTTAAGAATGAACACTAGAGTGTCCCTCATTTTTCGAAAGTAAAATTTGAACACGCATACCCTCTATTTTTTTACTTTTGTATCCAAATAACTAAAAAAAATTATTTTGGCTTTTTTAAATTACATTAAACCGTGCCGAATCGTGTTAGAAGTTGTGATTTTAACCGCGCATACATTTTACATTTAGGTTTCTGGCAACCTGTTTGTTACTCGCGTCAAATTTAATTTGTATTCCTTGTTTGACTAAATATAATATATAAAACATATATATACATTTAAAAGTATATGTTTTAAATATATATAACACACATGTATAACAAAAAGGTTAAATTTAAATCACAACGAATACTTGGGTTTTTATAAAGCGATGTGGCATCTCTGTTCACTGTTCACTGAACATATGGCAGACCCCGTTACTTTTGTGTTTTTGGCGGCAAAGCGTTTACCAAGTAATAAAACACAATATAATATTTTTAACAATGGCTCAAGTGTTACGCAGCTCCAAACAGCAAATTTTTTTAGTTGGTGATATAAATCATCAAATAGTTGGCGCAAAACTTCCGTCGAATCGTCAAGTGCTTGCGGTTCTGTTTTAAATTGTAAAATTGACAACAAATGAAAGTGCTAATCTGGAGCTTCGCGAATGCATTATCTTTTGGGAAAAAGCAAGAATACCCACAAAATCTTTGCATAACTGTGTAAAGAAGCTACTATGCTTACATCAAGCTTGGAGAGACCTTCAAAAAGATGCTAAAAAAGTATCAGAAAAGTATAGATCCCGTAGAGACCATTTTGTTCAAACTTTGGACAATTTGTTTGATATTGCCCATTCCGAAGCAATGGAAATAATCAAAATTGAAGAGGATAAAAAGTTTCTGCAGTGCCAAAGAAAAGCAGGGAGACTCGGCTGCTTAGGTGGAGTGGATAAAGAATTGGCCAATAAGGAAGAACGCTCTCAAACAAGGCGTTTGAAAGAAGAAACCCGGCAAAGAAAGCATGATTCTTCATTGGATGCGCCTTCTTCGAATTTTGATCTTCACACACAGGTAATTTATATGAAATTATTCTTAATTATTTTTAGAACTTTACTATTTAACTTTGTAGGATGATTCACTGTCAAGCTTGGAAGATAGAGCTGAAAGCTCTCATAACTCCATGATAACCGAAAGTGGTCAGCCTCAAAACATAAAAAGACGTGGTAGCAAAAACTTCATCACTCCGAAGCTCGTGGCTGCCTTAGATAGGTGCCAGCTTAGTGTAAGGGACTCTGTTTACGTTCTTCAAGCTACTGTAGAGGCACTTGGTTACAATTTTGATGAGCTTAGTATTAACAAGTCTACCATTCAACGAATTCGTACAGAAAGTCGGAAGAAACGAGCTATAGCGATAAAAGAGGATTTCAACAATAATATCCCAGAAGTTGTCAGTCTGCACTGGGATGGAAAGCTTTTACCAGCTCTAGATGGTCGAAGCTGTAAGGAGGAACGTCTTCCAATTTTAATCGCATTTGACAATACAGAACAACTCATTGCAGTGCCACATCTGCAAAATTCGACAGGTAAAGAGCAAGCACAAGCTGCTTGGAATGCGGTTCTTAAATGGAATCTTGAAGATTGCGTACAAATTCTTTGTTTTGATACAACAGCTTCAAACACAGGTCGGTTTAACGGCACGTGCTTATTGTTAGAGCAAAAATTTGATAGAGAGGATTGATAGGATAGGATTTGATAAGGATACTTGGAAAAATCTGGACCTTTCAAAAATACAATCTGGTCTACAAACTGTGGAAGCGCACTTTAGCCGTTCTAAATATAATGAGTGGTTGGAATTTTTTTTCAAGCGAAACTGAAAGAAAATTTTGCTAGAGGAGACTTTCGGGAGTTAATTGAGCTCTCCATAATATTCCTAGGTGGCGATATTGGACGGGAACAGAAAATAAGACCTCCTGGCGCGATGCATCAAGCTCGATGGATGGCACGAGCAATTTACACCTTAAAAATGGCAATTTTAAGCTCTCAGCTCAAGCTCAGTGAAAAAGAAATCGCAGCTATATACGACCTGTCATTGTTCATAGTATCTACCTATGTGAAACCATGGCTTGAAAGTTCCTCGGCTGTGAAAGCACGGTATCAGGATTTATGCTTTTTAAAATCATTGAAAGAATATGAAAGTATTGATGAAGCTATATCAAAAGCAGCTTTGAAGAAATTTTGTCACCATTCATGGTATCTACATGTTGAAATATCAATTCTCGCACTTTTTGATGACGACGTTACTTTTGATGTAAAGGAAAGAATGGTCACGAATTTGACTAAAAAAATAGATCCAGTTTAGAAAAACGATATTTACCATCGATGGAAGATCTTAACGGTGCACTTTTTGGTAATTAATATTAAAACCTTTTAGTATTAACTCAAATATGCAATTTTTTGTTTTCTTTCCATTTTAGACAAACACATGGACGATTTTATATCTATAAAAAGCAGGACATCATTTGATCGCCTTAAAATTGATGACAGTTTTTGAGTCTGTGCCCTTCATCATGGAACAGTAACCCATCTTACTTAAAAAGCAAGAAGAGTCTTTCATTACTTAAGGCAGTAAATGATACAGCAGAAAGAGCTGTAAAGTTGATGCAAGACTTTCACGGCCGTCTAACAGTGGATGAGGAACAAAAAGAGTTTTTGTTACGTTGCGGTCAGGAGCATAGAAAAATGTACCCGGATTGTAAAAAGGAGACTTTAAAAAGAAAATATTCCCAATAAAATGTTAGAATTGCGTACATTGATTAAAATTTTACCTATAATTTATTTTATATGTAAAAATCGGTGACAAAGTAAAATATCTCAAAAGCCTTTCACATATGTAAAACTTTGAGTGGGATTCGGCATGGGTTAATGACAAAATTTTCAAATAATATTTAAAACACATATACTTTAAGGCAAAAGGATTTTCCCCCATAAAAAATAAGAGGGTATGCGTGATTCGGAAAAAAAAAATTTTCCCCCATATAAGGGACACTCTAATGAACACTTTACGGTATTTCTTTGCAATGCATCCCAAATTTGTAGATAGGCAGGCAGCTATCCGTTTTGCAATGAATTTTGTAAATTCCGAAACGTGCAACGGCGATGTCAGGAATGGCTTCATTGAGGACATTAAAGTTATACATGTGATGGCGGCAGCAATAGACAGCGCAACATTGAGGACGGAGGTAATATATAAGGCTGCAAGACGCGTGCTTTATAAAATCGCAGCAAAAATGCCTGAAGATCATGCAAAACTGTTGGCATCAATTGCAGATGGGAATTCTGCTAATGAAAATGCAATCAAATATGCCAAACAGTTTTATCCATGCCTGTATTGCTATACGCACTTAAGGCGGAACATATCCTTTAGATACCGAAAAGATACTTTTTAAAATTTACAAGGTATATGCTACCTTTACAGGGAGTACCTGGAAGTAGGCAATAGATGAAGTAAAATCCAGAATAGGTGAATGCAACGGCATAGTTTCATTGGAAGTGAAAGAACTTCAAACCATGTTTATAAAATGTTTCATCCTTGCACCAAGTAATACTCTGTCCCTCGCTTCGTGCAACAATGATGAGCTGGAAATATTCGGCTCATCATTGAAGTTTCAAGTGGGGATGGCAACAAATATGATTGTAAGGACAAGCAGCGAAGAGCTTAGAGATGCTAAGCAAGTGTAACGGTTGCGGTTGGACAGTCCAGATCCAGGGCAGGTTATTGCTATGGTGCTCGGGCATATCGCATGCAATGACCTTGGGCCAATTTGCGATGCAGGCCATAGCATAGTTGGGGTGGGTGCATGCAAGCTCGATTTAGGGAACAGCTGATCTAAGCTTTCGTAAATGCTGTGCAGCGGCATCGCAACGGAGCTTTTGAAGCGGAGCGTTGAGATCTGTTAGCTCTTATTTAAGCAGTGCAAAAGCACCAGCTCGTTCTCTTTTTGAAAATTCGAATCGGTGCCACCGGTGATATATTTTATATATATATATATATTTTAAGTCGACCACGTGCAAAAAAAAAAAAAGAAAAAAAACCCAAATAAACTCAAAACAAAAAAAAAAAACTTTGAAAATCCCGTGCGGTGTGCGCTTCTCAAAAATCGGGCGAAATTAATAACCGTGCGCCGAGAAAACTGGCAAGGCCACTACCCTGGCGTAAAGTGCCTATTTGCCACGCCTCGCTACCAATTGTTTTTTTTGCAACACCGTGCGTCCCACATCTCTGCCAGGAGCGAACAACACTCGTGACTCCGTGGAAAAGTCGGAAAAACGGTATTGTTGAGAAATGAACCTCGTAGTTTTTAGTTCAATGTTCATGTATATTACGATTGACCTATTCACACGCTCATGATTGTATTACACCGCTTAAGTAACTATTTTTACGCGCATAGCTGTGTTGTTATTGCTCGCGTCCAAAACATAGCTGTAATGTTCTCACACGTATAGCTAAAGCCCGCAGCTGCACACGCATACAACGATGTGTACCGTTTTGCATTGGACCGTCGCATCGCCTGATCTTTCAATTCCCTTTTGGCTCGACTTCTTTTGTGGAGTGGAAGTTAGTAGACATTTCTAGACGAAACCGCCCGCACGCATACTTTGTACCGCCGCATCATCGACACCCCCGCTGTTCATATACTTGTAATATAATCACCAATATTCAATAACCAATATAAATAAATAAGCTCAATATATAAAACGATTATACAGTCCACTAATTCATAACCAGGTATGTTAAAGTGCACTGTAGGGAAAAAATTCGATCTTTTTTCTTAGCCCTCGTGGTTTTATTTCTATTTCGCCCATAGGGCCCTGGCCACGAGCGGTAGCCCACCCAGCTCCTCCAAAGTTCTGCCCCACACCAAACTCCCACCCTTGACGGGAGTACTCTTCGTGAGCCGACCTTGGTGTGGGGCCGATTTTTTTTCATGTGGAAATCGTTGGAAAGTTCACCTGCCCGATTACATAACCTCCACCGGCCATAACCCTTGCGCCATCCATAAACTACCCGCAGGCTCCATGCGCCTTGCAGTTGCGGTGCATAGAGGGCATAGAGATCACCCCCCTCCCCCGTAATTCGCTTTCTGCGACGGCCTAGAAGAAGCCGTTACGTATCCGGACCAAGATTTTGTAGCATAGTGTAGCTTTAATTTTCCTTCTTTTTTTTGGTAAAATGCAAAATGCCTAGTTTTAAGCACCGAAAAATATACTGAAGTTATACTAGCAATGATTTTGGAATAGACTTCTAATTTCCTAGTGACATGGTGACGTAATGGGGTAGGGTGAGAATTATAAGGATTTCCAGAACCTTCTCACAACTGGAAATCATGGAAAGGTGTGTACAGAATCGTGTGGGTCGACTACCATCTCAAGACATCACGCCAGCAATATTTTTGGAACACACAGACGAAAGCCCCTAGTACTTTCGGGTACGCCCTAGGTATGATTGTGCCGTTTAGTTTTCGTTTATGCTCGGAATAGGCATATTGTTGTTTTCGGAGTTAGCTCCCTGTAGAGTCACGGTATTCTAATTTTGTACAGTTTATGTAGTAGGAGTCGAGACGCGGTCAAAAGAACCCCCCCAAGTTACCGAATGAGCACGGAACCAGAGAGTCCCCACCGGCAGTGACCTCAACATCCCCTCCACTCCATCCCCTACTGACGTATATATATAACGTGTTATATTCGTAGGTGCTTATATGCACCTGGTAAATATGGAGACTTGACTGGAAAATTTATAACAAACCAGAATATTTATGACTGGAAAATTAATGTTAAACCAGAATATGTAATGACTGGAAAATTTATGACAAACCAGAATATGTATGACTCGAAAATTAATGCTAAGCCAGAATATGTAATGACTGGAAAATGTATAACTCTGTACGATTAACCACATTTTCTACATTTGGAAAATGAAAGATCGCTGATGAGGAAGAGTGGTTTCTTCCGAAACAGTTTATATACAGTTTTTATGCAATTATTATTATTTTTATTGTACATTTCTATTATTAATAGATTCTACTGGAAAACATAAAAATTTCAATTATTGTCTGTGTTAAATATAAATAAACTTAACCTATTAAAACTGAAAATTCTAATTACCTCTAATTCTGTTTTTACACGGTAGATTGGTTCCTGAAAAACCGTGTAAAAAAAAAACCGTGTAAAAAGACATTGATCGTATACGCAAAAAAACGAAAGAGAAACAAATATGTACATATTCCCTTTATGCTCTTTCTTGTTTCCGTTTGTTTTCTAGCTGTTTGTGAGCTGTGCGTGTTTTTATATATTTCTGTTGTTATTTTGAACCGTGTTAAATGGAATAAAACCGTGTAAAAAATTAATTTGTTTGATTTTCAAACCGTGTTATTTCAAAACCGTGTAAAAAAAGACCGTGTAAAAACAGAATTAGGTGTATTGTCTTTTGTAAATACAACTAAACTTAACCTATTAAAAATAAAAAAAGAACCTGACCTGAGGTGGACCGCCACTTGGTGATGCTCATTGATCAATTGCTCATATGCAGGACAGTGACATCATCAATGGGATCGTCCGCCCAGACAAGGTATGTCAACAGAGGCACTCCGCAAGGTATGGGTCCTGTCTCCTATTCTGTGGAACATGGCAGTCAATAAGATTCTATGCGACCTGGAAGGGGGGGTCAGTAAAGTAGTGGCATACGCGGATGACGTTGCAATTATCTTTGCGGGGAAATACCCCCAAACAGGCTTGCTCGATTGTCCGGATGGACAGAATCGCGCGGATTGGGACTAAATCCTTCGAAAACGGAACTCGTGTTATTCACAAAAAAATACAAGGTCCCGCCCCTCAACCCCCCAATACTAAACGGATACAGGCTCTCCTTTAGCGACAGTGCCAGTTACTTAGGGTTGGTAATTGACAAAAAGCTTAATTGGAACCTGAATGTCAAGGATAGAGTGAAGAAGGCAACGACAGCACTCTACACTTGCAAAAAAGCTATTGGCCTAAAGTGGGGCATGAACCCAAGCATGGTCCGATGGATATATCTGGCAATAGTCAGACCTATATTACTCTACGAAGTTACCGTGTGATGGCCTGCCCTATCAAAAAGGACAATCACCAATCAGCTGGGCAAAGTTCAGCGAACTGCCGCCCTTTGCATCAGTGGAGCTCTTCGAACTACACCAAATGATGCGCTAAACGCCATGTTATGCCTCCAGAGCCTTGACCTTGCAGGAAAAGAGCAGGCAGAAATGGCAGCAATACGTCTTAGAGACTCTGAGCAATGGGTACCTCAGCACATAGGTCACTCATCCATACTAAATAACAACAACATTGTCCCAGCAAGAACGGACTATCAAGTTCCAGGGGAGTACACAGATACTCCCTTCAACACTATCATCCCCCACAGAGACGAATGGCTCGAGGGACTCCCACCCCAAGATGGGGCCATAAGCATCTTCACGGATGGCTCGAAGCTGGACGGTAGGGTTGGAGGAGGAATCTACTCTGAACAGCTAAATATAAGGCACTCCTTCAGGCTTTCAGATCACTTGGGCTCGTCCTTTCTAACTGACATTTCGGAGATGTCTGCACTACGTCCCAGAAAGATCACTGACTTTATAAGAGCATCTGGTTGGGACAACTTCTGACATGAAGTCTCACTTCTTGCAGGAAGGGAATGTATGTATGTATGTAAATTCTTAAGATATGTATGTAATTGTATCTACGAGCATGTATGAAAGTGTGTAATTATGTAACAAAAAAATAATAATTAATAAAGAAAGACAGAAATGACTAACAAAAAATATAAATAATTAACATAAATACAATTAGTCTTCCTCCAAATATTTCAGGACGACATTTTGAATGTCAGAGAGCTGACAGGGAGCTCGGCAGCAACGGTAACTTTTGAAAAATAACAAATCATCAGAGTCCCTTTTATTGCTATTATTTTCTATTTCCTGTTCCAAAAGTTTCAGTTTTTTGTGTTCGATATCAATAAGTTCATTGTCCATTACTTTTTGTCGGTTGTTTTGTCGTTGTTTGGACGGTCCTGCCTTTTCGAAGTCATTGTTTATTAGTTCGTCAAATATGGCTTGTATAATTCCGCCGGTTTCTCCTCCGAAATCATCCTTCAAAAAATGCATAAAATTGAAATATTTAAATTTCGAATAGTGAGGCTCCGCTGCTTCTGCTTTTGATTCGAGTTTTGGCACATGTCTCTGAGCCTTGCGATATTCGTCCTTCAAATATTTAAATTTCTTTTTGCACTGCTCCTCTAAAAATAAAAGTATGAAATGTTTTTGATATTTGTCGACTGGCATTTCGATGAGAAATCACTTTCCAATTCCAGAAACATGCTCAGCGATTTGGGAAGAATTAAATTCGACTCACATGATCCCACCAGGCTGTACAGAGTACAAAAAAAGTGCGTATGACTTTTACGAAAAGTTGAGTTTTCCCAATTGTATTGGGGCTTTATTTTAATGAAAGACTTTCTTCTGCCCGGAGTTTTGTCGAATGCGCATGTATCATTTTAATGTCACTCCAAAAACGGACATCATATTAATAAATGCAATGCGCCTTCTACACTATACAATAATTGATGTTGAAAACATTTATGATTATTTTTATACTTTTGAGAGCGAGACTACAACTCACAACTCAAACAAAGACATTTCCAAAAACAATAATAGGACAAAAAATGAGGCTAAAAAGATTAGGGAATCATTATTGTCATATTTTCTAAATAAAACATAAATCTCATGTTATAATTATAATTATTATTAATTAGATTACTATTTTACCCTATTGTTCTAAACTTGACTTTACAAAAATATATCATTCTTTCATAATTTTCATATAAATACCTAAATAAAAAAAAACTCAAATACATTTTTAACCCACTGTCTATTCTTCTTTTCTTCTTGCGTATCTTTCTCTCTCCTCATTGAGACCTTTATATGCAAATTAAGTTACTGCGGGAGCGATTTAAGTTTTAAAAAAAAGGTTTTATTTAACACTAAGTTACACTTTTGGACTTAAGTAGAGTTTAGTTATAAAAGATACCGGATAAAGGGTGGTTTGCGCGATCTTAGATATTGATTGGACTACTTCGTTTCGCTCTCGGATCAAGACTGACTTGAACTTTCTGATCTCTGCATCGTGGCGGGAGCCCAAGATTGAGATTGTATATCTTAAAAATCAATTAGGCGGAAGCCAAAGATTGAGGTTGTGGTGGGAGCCAAAGATTGAGATTGTTTATATCTTGAAAAAAACCAATTAGGCGGAAGCACAAGATTGAAAATGTTTTCGTCTTAGAAAGCCAAAGATTGTTTACAACTCGTATTAGAGCTCAATAGAATTGGGTACGTTAACTTGCATACGTAAATACATACACATATAGATAAATGCACATACAAAAGGTCAAGAATAAAACCTACCTGTTTTCCCCAATTTATCTGCGATCGACTTCCAGGTTTTATCCAAAACTACACGATTGGAAAAATTTGTATCCCGCGTATTCCACACGACCGGGTTTACCGCAATTTCTCTCAGTAGCGTTTCGCAGTCCACTATCTTTCACTACTGAAATCAGCAATCAGATTGCTGAAAAAACAAACTTGATCGATCAAACTAAGCGATATATGAGATGGTGCTGGGAGGAGCATACATGGGGATATGGGAATATGGTATGCTTTAATATTAATCTATGGGAGCAACGCCTGTTTGCTGTTTGTCGGCTAAATTTGAATTGGAGTTGAATGATGGTTGTTGTTATACTTGCATAAAATATTCGGAAAATCGAACAAACGCAACTTTGTGCCACCCTTTGTACCCTTTGTAAACAAAACTGATCCACTTACTTGTATACAGGCTGAAAATTATATTATATTATATTATATATTTTATACATTATTATTATTATATATATTACTACTATTAATTCTAAAAAATATTTTCTAATGACTTACTTAATACTTCTAATTTTTCGTTCATTATGGACATAGCCATGCACATTACTGTTTAGCTATTACTGTTTTATAAAATAATGGATTATGACTAACATCTTTTTTAAAAGAGACCTTTATGATATTACGGAACATTGCGCCCAAGTGCCTCCCACGTGCCTTGAAAGCAAAACTGTTCATGTTTTTAAAAGTAATGTTTTCGTCAGTGAATTTGAAATGTATATCCGCGGCGCGTAACAGGTTTAATATTTCGCAATTCATGATTCTTTTAACATCATAAGACATAACGTCTGGGGGCAGGGTGTCTACCCAGTTCTTCGTTGCCTGAAATATAGATCTGAAATTGTCTTTTTTCCATGTTTTTCAACTTCTAGTTTTTCGTTCATTATGGACATAGCCATGCACACTATTACTGTATTATAAAATAATGGATTATGACTAACATCTTTTTTAAAAGAGACCTTTATGATATTACGGAACATTGCGCCCAAGTGCCTCCCACGTGCCTCGAAAGCAAAACTGTTCATGTTTTTAAAAGTAATGTTTTCGTCAGTGAATTTGAAATGTATTTCCGCGGCGCGTAACAGGTTTAATATTTCGCAATTCATGATTCTTTTAACATCATAAGACATAACGTCTGGGGGCAGGGTGTCTACCCAGTTCTTCGTTGCCTGAAATATAGATCTGAAATTGTCTTTTTTCCATGTCCTTGCATACATTTTGGACAACAAAACATCCTCATGGACAAAAGTCTTGCCTAAAATATTTTTTAGGTGGGGCAGTTCCCGCAATATGGGGAATTCGTCATTAAAACTCTGGCGTGTCGTGTTATTGGCCGCGCAGTGGTCTGATATGATTCCGAGCAGATAAGCTGACATACCCATGAAATGAATCTCCTTCAAAACCTTATCCAGTACTTCCTTGATCACGATGCCGCCCAAAAGAGATGTTTGCGATATATGGAAGTACAGAAAGTTCATGGCCGTCCCGTCTATTGGAATTGCAGCGACTGCCGGAACTTTGCATTTCTGGACAGGTGATGTGGTACTGTGTTTGTACCATGGCATATGGTATTCGTCTACATAAATAACAAACTCCGAGTCGCTCCATTCCCTTAGATTCAATAGCAGGTCAATCCAGCCGTGTACTAAGTCTTTCTCTTTCTGCTGTTTTAATTTTTTCGCTGCGTTTTCCACCATGGGCGAAGGCACGTTTAATTTTGTGCACATTGCTGCTCGCTGGAAGGCGAACAGCATTATGTTGTCTATGTTGTCTATCTCTGGAGGATCAACAAATTGATGCACCTGCTCCACAGTACCATCGGCTGAACTGGATGCATCAAATGGACCAATTGGACCAACCATCAGGTCGGGCGACTCCACCAACTCCACCAGCTCGTCCAGTGACTCTATCTCTGTTTCTTCCTCTCCAAGAGACGACATCGGGGCCGCCTTCTTCAGCTGGTCCAGTGATTGTATCTCCATTTCGTAAAATTTTTAAAATATTTGATAATTTTTTTTGTATTTTATTGTAAACAAGTTTACTGCTACCTTTCGTGGCAACTTAATCTAGTTTTACATTTAAGGGGAAAAACAATTGATCACAGGAGATACATACATAAAATTAATGTTACATATATGGAAAAGGTACATGGTTAGGTTAGGTAGAGACGGCCGCCAAGCTCGCTCGGAGCCCAGCACACTTAGGCCGGTTTCGGCCCGTTGTGATACCGCTTGGGATCATTCCCTCCCTGCAGATGAGACTTCATGTCAACAGTTGTCCCATCCAGATGCCCTTATAAAGTTGACGATCTTTCTGGGACATAGCGTGGACATCTCCGAGATGTCGTTTAGAAAGGCAGAGCCCAAGTGATGCAGCCTCCTTCTGCTGAGAGCTGGACAGGAACAGAACAGGTGTTCCACTGTTTCCTCCTCGTCCTCGTCTCTGCAGCTGCGGCAGAAATCATTGTATGGAGCACCCAGCCTGTTTGCGTGGGTGCCTACTAGCCAGTGTCCTGTGAGGGCGCGTATGACTGCGCTGCACCTTTCCCTGCCTAGTTTGCAGAGCTCTGAGGTGCGCTTCTTATCTATGGTCGGCCATGTTTGCCGAGCTGTGCGACAACGTGGCCCTATTTGCCAATTGTTGTCTATCAGTCGCGTGTACTGCTCTTTTATGATGAGCTTGCAGGTGGCCATAGGCATACAAATATCCTCCTTATCTTGGAGAAGGGGGGTTGTAGTGCCAGATCTGGCCAGCTCGTCCGCTATGCAGTTGCCCTCGATATCCCGGTGGCCCGGGACCCATATAAGGCTGATAGCAAATTGCTGAGCCATCTCGTGAAGAGATCTGCGGCACTTCGCCACAGTAGCCGAGTTCGAGGAGATCGCGTTAAGTGATCTGATCGCAGCTTGGCTGTCGCTGTAGATGTTTAGATTGGTTGCCGTGGTGGTAACCGTGTGAAGGCAGTACAGAGCCTCCCTGATTGCTGTAACTTCCGCTTGGAAGACGCTACAGTGATCCGGAAGCCTGAAAGATTGCCTTATGTTAAGTTGTTCAGAGTAGATTCCTCCTCCAACCCTGCCGTCCAGTTTTGAGCCATCCGTGAAGATGCTTATGCCCCGTCTGGGCCGGGGAGTCCCTCGAGCCAATCGTCTCTATGAGGGATGATTATGCTGAATGGAGTCTCCGTGTGCTCCATTGGAACTTGATAGTCCGTTCTTGCTGGGACCATGTTGTTTTATTTAGTATAGATGAGTGACCTATGTTCTGGGGAACCCATTGTTCAGAGTCCCTAAGACGTATTGCTGCCATTTCTGCCCGCTCCTTTCCTGCAAAGTCAAGGCTCTGAAGGCATAACATGGCGTTTAGCGCATCATTTGGTGTAGTTCGAAGAGCTCCACTGATGCAGAGGGCGGCTGTTCGCTGAACCTTGCCCAGCTGATTGGTGATTGTCCTTTTTGTTAGGGCAGGCCACCAGACAGTAACTCCGTAGAGTATTATAGGTCTGACTATTGCCAGATATATCCATCGGACTATGCTTGGGTTCATGCCCCACTTTAGGCCGATAGCTTTTTGCAAGTATAGAGTGCTGTCGTTGCCTTCCTCACTCTATCCTTGACATTCAGGTTCCAGCTAAGCTTTTTGTCAATTACCAACCCTAAGTAACTGGCACTGTCGCTGAAGGAGAGCCTGTATCCGTTTAGTATTGAGGGGTTGAGGGGCGGGACCTTGTATTTTTTTGTGAATAACGACGAGTTCCGATTCTGTCCATTCGACAAGGCAAGCTTTGCGGTTTAGTCCCAACGTCATCCGCGTATGCCACTACTTTACAGCCCCCTCTTCCAGGTCCATTCTTATTGACTGATGTTCAATAGAAGAGGAGACAGAACTCCCCCTTGCGGGGTTCCTCTGTTGACATACCTTGACTGGGTGGACGATCCCATCGATGATGTCACCGTCCTGCGTATGAGCAATTGATCAATGAGCATCACCAAGTGACGGTCCACCCCCAGGTCAGTCAGGGCTTCTGTAATGGCCCCGGTGTGACATTGTTGAAGGCTCCCTCGATATCGAGAAAAGCTATTAGTGAGTATTCTTTGAGATGCAGGGATTTTTCTACACTCGAGATCACTTCGTGAAGTGCCGTTTCCGTGGATTTTCCTTTCCGGTAGGCATGCTGCGCACTTGAGTACAGCTGGGGACTTATGGTAGTCCGTAATTGTAACCCGATAAGTCTCTCAAAGGTTTTGAGAAGGAAAGACGATAAACTGATTGGTCTAAAGTCCTTCGGGGTTGAGTGTGAGGCTTTGCCTGCTTTAGGGATGAAAACTATCCTAGCCTTAAGCCACGCTTGCGGTATTGTACATACCGCCAGTATCTTCCTGAAGATACTATGTAGCCAGTTGATGGCCGTCTCCCCGGCCTTCTGAAGTTGGGCCGGGATTACCTGGTCCGGGCCTGGCGATTTAAACGGGTTGAAGCTGTTTACTGCCCAACTTATGTTCCGTTTTGTAAGGATATGGTCCATCGATTCTACCGATCCCTCTCCTGGGAGGTGTGTCGGCTCGGTGGATGTGCATCCGGGGAAATGCGTGTCGAGCAGAATGTGTAGGGACTCCTCACTAGAGTTGGTCCACGTGCCATCATTCTTTTTGAGGTAACCTACCGAGGGGGTAGTTTTTGAGAGAACTTTCCGGAGTCTTGCGGCCTCCGAAGTTTCCTCGATTTCGGAGCAAAATTTTTGCCAGGAGGCTCTTTTAGCCTTCCTCGTTTCCTTTTTGTATAGTGCTAGACTGGTTTTATAGTCTGCCCAGTGAGTATCCTCCTTAGTTCTTGTGGCTCTATTGAATAGAGTCCTACAAGTTCTACGAAGGGTGTCTAGTTGCTTAGACCACCAGGGGGGTTTCTTTTTCCCCCTTGGTCTGGTAGAAGGGCATGCTGCCTTGAAGGCTTTGTTGCACGCATCCGTAAACCTGTTCACAAGACGGTTTAGGTTGTCTTCAGTGTTCGGGCAATTAGGGGCGTTAGGAGGGAGTAGCTCCTCCAGGGTTGTGTTATATTTTTCCCAGTTGGCTTTTCTGGGGTTGATATAGTCGGTTGGTTTGGGAATATCGAAGGATAATATCGTCTCGATATACCTGTGGTCCGAGAAGGAGTGGTCTCCTAGGACTCTCCAGCTTTTGATTGTGTCCAGCAGTTTGTTTGACACTAGCGTGAGGTCAATGACCTCCTGCCGATTTTTAATTATAAATGTGGGGTCGTTACCCCGATTGCATATGAATAAATTTGAGTTCAGGATGAAGCTGAACAGTGACTCACCCCTTACATTCGTGTCCGTGCTCCCCCATTGCGTGTGGTGGGCGTTGGCATCGCAACCTATAAGTAGGTCTTTGTCCGTCCTTTCGCTGTCGCTGGCTATTTTGCGAACAAGGTCGTTCGGAGGATCATCCTCCTCGTGGGCCATATAGGACGCCATCAGCCTGAGATGATTCCCTTTTAGTTCTAGGCTTGCCGCCGTGTTATCGCCATCGCTATAATTATGGAGCAGAAAGATAATTAGGTGCTTTCTAGCAAGTATGCAGGTACGGATTTTACCTTCATTTTGGGATACAATGATCTTGTATTCCCTCGTCCCCAATCCACAGACCTTGCCTCCTACCACCCAAGGCTCCTGGATCAGGACTACGTCGGCTCCGCTTGCGTCTAGGCGGAGTATGAGAGCAGCCGATGCTGCTTTACAGTGGTGGAGATTTATTTGAAGGATCCTTAGGACCATCTTCAAGATTCTCCACCACCGTGATGTCCGCGTCCGAGTCATCTGAGACTCTCTCTCGGCACATTGACTCAAAGTCGAGCATCAGCTCTGTCTCTGAGGAGAAGCCTTCCTGGTCTGGCTCCAGCTCGTCGTCAGGCGCTTCGATCTCCGCAGCGACATCCTGCACGTCTGGGTTGACGACAGGAAGCGCCGCGGCCGCCGCGTCCGATTTGTACACCTTGATGGTGACCGAGCTGAAGCCGAAGTTTAGCTCTCCCTTTGCTGCCTCTATCGGGGCCAGCGACTCTTTATTGAGAACGAGCACTGCCTGGTTAGTCGGCCCTTGTGTCGTCTCAACCTTGGCTACCTTCCAATCTGAGGTTGGTAGTCCTGGGTTGCATCTCTGCAGCATCTTGAGGATGCGTTCTGGCTCCTTAAAGGTAGCCGGCACCCAAATTCTGGCCCTCGGTCTGCTGGGCACCTCGCTCCAGTCGACTGCGACGAGTTTCGCCCCAGCATAGACCTCGCCGACCTGCGCCACCGCCGCTTTATAAAGCTTTACAGAGCGCTCGTCTTCGCAGGCAATTATCTTAACATTGCCCTGGAACCACCCCATGTCCTTGCAGACTGGCGGAGGTCCAGGGTCTTTGTCGAGGAGTTCGAAGCAGCGGTCGGCCAGTGCCGCTTCCACCCACTTCCATTGACTCCTTGGGATTCTACCCTCTGCGCTGCCTTTGTCGAGGACACCATTAGCGTCCTCTCCTTGGCAATCTGCGCAAAGGAGACATTTGGCAGCACTCTGGAGCGCTTTGCTACCGGTCCCGGTGTCTCCTGCGAGCGCTGCCTCTTGGCTTGGGGAGCCACCTTTTTCTGTTCTAAGGTGAACTCCGGGAGCACGGCCGAAGCCCATTCCACCTTCTTCAGCCAGTCGGCTGATGGGCTGGCTTCACTGCTGGCGTGTTGCCGACGGATTATGTGCCCTGCACTCCTCTTTTCGGCATATGTGTAGCGTCTGGCTTGGGCGCTTGTCGACGGCAAGTCAACCCCCTCCGCTTTACCAGAAGGTCGGGCAGCCGCAATATTGCTTAGCTTTCCTTCCAAGGTGTCAGCTTCGGGAGTTACCTTGCCACCCACACCGGATTCGGGATGGGACCCCTTCGGGTTCGCACAGGCACCTTCCACCTTGCAGGTATTCCCTGCTATAGAGCCGGTTGGGCCAGGCCTTTGGGCCGCTGTGGCACAATTTTTTCCGAGCTTGGGATTGCTCCCAGTTGGCATTTGGGGAGCGCCGCACTCATTTGTTTTTTTGTTAGTTTTTTGGTTTTTGTTCTTGTTATTATACATCCTGTTCCCACGAGATGCAGAGAAAGGGAAAGGTCAGCCCGGGCAGAGATCCACGTTGCCCGGGTAAGGCATCATTAGAACAGGGGGCTGCCAAGTCTCTGAGCCCTCCGTTAGCGACTGGGCTAGTTTTTATACCGGGCCCCCAGCCAGGCTGACTCTCGGCACGGGTCGAGTAACACACTTAGTCCGGCCCGGTGCGAGGTGGGTGTGGGGGTTGGGATGTGGGTAGGTATTGTGTATGGATGGGAGTGTGTGAGCTACTTATTGAGGCGGCACCACAAGCGCATCGTCAGTGCTGCTACCTAGCTAACACCCGCTGGCTGTCCGGGACTGCTTATTTCGGTACTCTCCCGTGAGGGATGCCCGCTTATTCGCAGCTGACTTACCGAGGTAGGCCGTTCGCTATCCGCAACCCGCGACCCGTCCGGTGGCCTCAGCTAGGCCCCCTTTGAGCTATCTCACGAGCTCATCAGACCAGAAAAAGGTACATACATTATTTACAATATTTACAAAAAGTTAATGAAATGTTATAGGAGGGATCTAGTAGGGAGATCCAGTGGATGACACCTTTTGAGTCTTCTTTTTCTTGGCGGGGTAATTAGACGCGTGGCTAGTACATTAGGGTGACCACCAAGTCGTTGCAAGTAACTCGCTGCATGTAGTTGCATAACATCGCCCACTTTGGGAACCTTTAGGTCCCTCTCGATGTCGCTGTTTCGTATGTACCATGGAGCATTGCATATTAACGTCCTCCGTTGTAAACGATTTCAGAGAGCTTTTTCAGCTCAGCCCGGTCTGCAGTTGCACCGGAGCGTATAGATAAGCTATCAGAACAGCTTTCAGCTCCGATTTCATGTTGCTTTCGGTAAGTACGCTGTAAGCGTTTGTCTGGCATATGGGTGTGATATATATTTGTATTACAACATTTTTAAGTTGTTTTAAAAAATGAAAAAATTATGAGAATGGAATTCTCGGTGGTCTGCGCCAAAAAATGAGGTCACCCTTTATAGTTGCGAGGCATGCCGTGCGATTGAGAAAGACATGGTCATATTCATGAGGCAGACGCGGTATAGATTTGAGGAGCTGACCATTGGTTTCAAAAACCAATACCATCGGCTCTTAGCCATGGCAGCAAATTCGATAGCCGAATTCGTCGCCTCGGAGAACGTGCAGCCAGAAACGTCGATAGTGCTCCTGTCCGTTGAATCCACAGAGTCATTACCTATCCCGTCTATTCTAATCCCACTAAACAGACGTCCCGGACCACCGGATATTGCCATCCCAGGTACCAGGCCTGGGGTGCCAAAACCACTGGTGGGTGTCGTACCAAAGTGGCTAGTTTTTTTGTTTCACGGTTGGCCCCAGATCTCACATATAATGATGTAGCTGCTTTTATAAATAAATAAAATAAAATAAATTTTCTCGGCTTAAAGGTAGAGAAATTCAACTTCTCTTTAAAATAAGCCTCTCCCCGACTCAATTTGATACGATTTGCTCTGTCCAGAGCAGGTGGCGGTGAAGGATTTCAAGGCTAAGAAAAAGAATAGGCCCCGTATAACTCTTACAAATCATCCCAATGTGCCTTCCTCATCTTCCCGTCCTTCTTCCACCATTCCAAAAAATTAACTTCTCTTTTAGTAACTTACCAGAATGTTAGAGGCTTACATAGTAAGCTTAGCATTCTTTTCCGGGGTGGTGTTGCATTTGAATCCCACGCTATTGTGTTTACCGGACATTCTCAGTTCAGAAGTGTTGTCGGGTCGGTACACAAATTTTAGAAATGATCGTTCCTCTCGACGTGCAGGTGGTGTTCTGATTGCAGTGGACTCTAACTTCACGTCGGAACACTTCACAGTCCAGGTTCAACAAGAACTGGAATTCCTGTGTGTAAAACTGATTCTTCCCGCTTTCGCTATATTCATTACTTGCTCGTATATTCCACCTTCTTCGGATATCTTAATTTATGAGCAGCACTTGTCCGCTTTAACCGCTGTTTCTTCCTCGCTATCAGATAAAGATCATATGATAGTTCTTGGTGACTTCAACTTGCCAGGAACTGTTTGGTCTTCGGTAAACGAGTCTAGTATCCTAGTGCCCATGTCACGACATGACTTTGTTGACGGCTTGCTTGACCTGTCCCTGTCTCAAGTCAATCATGTGAAAAATTCCTTGGGTCGATTGCTTGATCTATGCTTTGTATCGGATCCGACCATAGTGTTGTTAACCCGAGCCCTTCCGCCCAGTATACCTGAAGACGTCTACCATCCTGCACTCGACATAGGGTAGGCTATCTGAACGTGTCCGCTGCTTTCGTAAAGTCGAGTTTGCGAAGCCTAATAATACCCTCATTAGGGATTTTGATAGGTCCGCTCTATACTTGTGCAATGATGTAATAAAAGGCACATACATTTTTATACCCGATACTCAAAATGAGTATTGGGGTATATTAGATTTGTGGTGAAAATGGATGTGTGTAACGTCCAGAAGAAAGCGTTTCCGACCCCATAAAGTATATATATTCTTGATCAGCATAAATAGCCGAGTCGATTGAGCCATGTCTGTCTGTCCGTCCGTCCGTCTGTCCGTCCCTATCAGCGCCTAGTGCTCAAAGACTATAAGAGCTAGGGCAACGACATTTTGTATCCAGCCTTCTGTGATATGTCACTGTTACAAGTATATTTCAAAACATCGCCCCGCCCACTTCCGCCCCCACAAAGGACGAAAATCTGTGGCATCCACAATTTTAAAGATACGAGAAAACCAAAAATGCAGAATCGTAGAGAATGAGCATATCTTTTAGATTGCAGAATCTGAAGCAGATCGTATTATTATTATAGACAGAATGAAGAAAACAATTTCATTTTTTCTCGCCCTGTCTCTCTCTAACACACACGTATCATAGCCGGCTTTGCCTATTGCTAAATATGAGTTCCTAGATCTCAGAGACTATAAAAGCTAGAGCAACCAAATTTGGTATCCACACTCCTGTGATATCGGACCTTGACGAGTTGTTATTAAAATTTCGCTTCACCCCCTTCCGCCCCCGCAAAGGACGAAAATCTGGAGCATCCACAGATCTCAGAGACTATTAGACCTGACTGTCGAGCTCTCACTGCTACAAAACTATTTGTAATTTTTCACTGCAGAACTCACTGTTACAAGTGTATTTCTTTTTGCTCAGAGAGCTCACTGCTACAAGTGTGTTTCAAAATTTCGCCCCACCCCCTTCCGCAGCCATAAACAACGAAAATCTGTGGCAACCACAATTTTTAAGATAGGAGAAAATTTAAAACGCACAATCATAGAGAATGGCCATATCTACCAGATTGCCGAACCTTGCCGAATCCGAGTAAGATCGGATTATTATTATAGCCAAAAGTAACAAATCAATTTGCAGTGGCTACGCAGCGCCCGTCGACACTTTCTGACTGATTTTCTGTCTCTCTCGCACGCACTCTTTGTCGTTCAATGAACCCATACTGACTATGTATCGGGTATAAATGTAGAGTTGCGGTCGCAGCAGCAACTCACAACGTTCCCCCTCGTTTTCAATGTACTTGACACATTTTTATACCCGATACTCAAAATGAGTATTGGGGTATATTAGATTTGTGGTGAAAATGGATGTGTGTAACGTCCAGAAGGAACCGTTTCCGACCCCATAAAGTATATATATTCTTGATCAGCATCAGTAGCCGAGTCGATTGAGCCCTGTCTGTCTGTCCGTCTGTCCGTCCCTATCAGCGCCTAGTGCTCAAAGACTATAAGAGCTAGAGCAACGACATTTTGTATCCAGCCTTCTGTGATATGTCACTGTTACAAGTATCTTTCAAAACATCGCCCCGCCCACTTCCGCCCCCACAAAGGACGAAAATCTGTGGCATCCACAATTTTAAAGATACGAGAAAACCAAAAACGCAGAATCGTAGAAAATGACCATAGCTTCTAGACTGCAGAATCTGAATCAGATCGTATTATTATTATAGCCAGAATGAAGAAAACAATTTCATTTTTTCTCGCCCTGTCTCTCTCTAACACACACGTATCATAGCCGGCTTTGCCTATTGCTAAATATGAGTTCCTAGATCTCAGAGACTATAAAAGCTAGAGCAACCAAATTTGCTATCCACACTCCTGTGATGTCGGACCTTGACGAGTTGTTATTAAAATTTCGCCTCACCCCCTTCCGCCCCCGCAAAGGACGAAAATCTGGAGCATCCACAGATCTCAGAGACTATTAGACCTGACTGTCGAGCTCTAACTGCTACAAAACTATTTGTAATTTTTCACTGCAGAATTCACTGTTGATAGCTCACTGCTACAAGTGTGTTTCAAAATTTCGCCCCACCCCCTTCCGCAGCCTTAAACAACGAAAATCTGTGGCAACCACAATTTTGAAGATAGGAGAAAATTAAAAACGCACAATCATAGAGAATGGCCATATCTACCAGATTGCCGAACCTTGCCGAATCCGAGTAAGATCGGATTATAATTATAGCCGAAAGTAACAAATCAATTTGCAGTGGCTACGTTCTGACTGATTTTCTGTCTCTCTCGCACGCACTCTTTGTCGTTTAATGTAGCCATACTGACTATGTATCGGGTATAAATGTAGAGTTGCGGTCGCAGCAGCAACTCACAACGTTCCCCCTCGTTTTAATCTTGAGTCCCGCTTTCTTCAAGAAGCAGGTTCGCCTTCTTCTCTCTCTCGCTATATAATAGCTCGGTCAAATTTCTCCGTTCTTAATGCACAATCCTATAAGAACCTTTCTCGATGCAGGATACGTTTCAAACAGGACCCTTAGCAGTTTTACAGCTTCGTAAACTGTAAGCGTAGAACGTCCGCACACCCATCCTCGCTATCATTTCTTAATACGTCGGCCAATAATTATCAGGCAATCGCCGATCTCTTTGCTAAATTTTTCCAAACTACCTATTCTCAGGAAAGCTACTCTGATCAACCGTACCCATACGGTTTACCAAGGTCGAATGGCATTTTCCTTTGCTCAATGAACGCTCTCTACTTCATGATCTTCGACTAAGCCGGTGTTTTCACCGGGTCCAGGCGGGGTTTTAACTTCGCACCTGCAACATCTCTGCAAATCACTTATATCTCATATATCAACATTCGTTCGATCTCTTTGTAGTGACCAGACGTGTTTTTGTTTTGCGCTCCGCTTCTTTTCCTTCTATTTTGCAAATACAGCCGGTGTTTTTTTCAAATAAACCTCGATTAAAATCCTCATTTAACCTACAGAAGAAAATCTGTCCTATAACGCGAGTGCATGTCGATTGTTATTATTAAAAATTTGATTTTGAAATTAATTCTGTGCGTTGGTTAATCGTGTGTTTGTGTGTTGCTTTCTGTAAGTACGCTCACGCTGAGTTTAGCCCGCTCTTTATCTCGTAGCCTTTGCTTTAGCTATCACTCTCTCCCTATTATCCAAACAACAGTTCTTTCTCTATCGCTCTTTTAACTTTCTGAGCTCTCTGTTTAGTAGCTCTCGATATAACCGCTCTCCTCCCCGCTCTCTTTTTACTAATTCCGCTTTGAGCGTTTGTCTGGCACATTGGTCTAATACCAATTTGTTTTGGAATTTTAAATAGTTGATTTTTTTATAATTAAAATGGAATTCGCTGTGGTCTGCGCCAAAAAATCATGCAATAAGCAGATCACCCACGATCAGCCGATTATCCCCTGCTGGCTCTGCGACAGCGTAGTGAACGCACAATGCGCTGGATTTTCTGGCCTTGTGGGCGATGCCATATCAAAGCGTAATGGTTTGCACTACAGTTGCGAGGCATGCCGTGCGGT
Organism: Drosophila lowei; assembly: GCA_008121275.1. Classification (NCBI taxonomy): domain Eukaryota; kingdom Metazoa; phylum Arthropoda; class Insecta; order Diptera; family Drosophilidae; genus Drosophila; species Drosophila lowei. The sequence continues at coordinate 5,299,903 of CM017778.1, forward strand.
TGAGAAAGACATGGTAGCTTTTATGAGGCAGACGCGGAGTGGCTTTAGGGAGCTGACCGTTGGTTTTAAAAACCAATACGATCGGCTCCTAGCCATGGAGGCTCAGTTTAGCGGTTTAAAACTGCTGAATGAGTCTCCGAGGCGCAAAAGGGTCACTCCGCGGGATCTGCAAGTGCCAATAGTCGCTCAGCCGCTCGTTGCCGAAAATCGGACTCCGACCACTCAAAGTGTACAGCAGCTGATTTCGTTTGCCACCCCAAGGGCAACGACAGCTGCTGGCGATGCAGATTCGGTTGCCGAATTCATCGCTTCGGAGAATGTGCAGCCAAGTACGTCTGCAGCGTCCGTGTCCGTAGTGTCCGCAAGCTCACTAGTTGTCCCGTCCATCCCGATCCCACCAGTAAATAGACGTTCCGGACCACATGATATTGCCATCACATTTACCAGGCCTGTGGTGCCAAAACCACTGGTGGGAGTCCCACCAAAACGACAAGTTTTTGTTTCACGGCTGTCTCCTGACCTCACATCAAATGATGTAATTGCTTATATTCAAAGCAAAATAAAAGCCGTGGGTTTAAAGGTGGAGAAGTTTAACTTCTCTTATGCCAGGGAGATAGCCTCCTTTAAGATAAGCATCTCCCCAACTCAATTTGACACCATTTGCACTGCCAAATTTTGGCCGGAGCATTTGGTGGTGAAGGAGTTTAAGGCTAAGAAGAAAAATAGGCCCCCCATAACTCTTACAAGTCATTCCAGTGTGCCATCCACAACCTCAACTTCCTCTTCCTCATCTTCCCGTCCTGCTTCCACCCTTTCAAAAAACTAACTTCTCTTTTAGTAACATATCAGAATTTTAGAGGCTTGCGTAGTAAACTCAGCATTCTTTTCCGGGATAGTGTTGCATTTGCTTCCCACGTTACTGTGCTTACCGAAAGCCTGGTAAAGCCGGACATTTTTAGTTCCGAGGTTTTAAAAGGCCGGTACACAGCTTTTAGGAAAGACCGTTCGTCTCGACGTGCAGGAGGGGTTCTGATTGCAGTGGACTCTAACTTCACGTCGGAACACTTTACAGTCCAGGTTCAACAAGAACTGGAATTTCTGTGTATAAAACTGATTCTTCCCGCCTTCGCTATATTCATTACTTGCTCATATATTCCACCTTCTTTGGATATCTCAATTTATGAGCAGCACTTGTCCGCTTTAACCGCTGTTTCTTCCTCGCTATCAGATAAAGATCATATGATAGTTCTTGGTGACTTCAACTTGCCAGGAACTGTTTGGTCTTCGGTAAACGAGTTTAGTATCCTAGTGCCCATGTCACGACATTCTTTTGTAGAGGTCCCTTGTTAGATCATCCTGTTCCCAGGTCTCAAGTCAATCATGTGAAAATTCCTTGGGTCGATTGCTTGATCTATGCTTTGTATCGGATCCGACCATAGTGTTGCTAATATGGAGCCCTTCCGCTCACTATACCTGAAGACGCCTACCATCCCACTTTCGAAGTGTCGCTAGATATAGGACAGTATAGGATCGTAAAGTTTGCTAAGCTTAATAACCTCATTAGCTATTTTGATTGGTCCGCTTTGTACTTGTGCACTGATGTCATAAAAGGCACAAACATTTTGTACAATGCTCTTGGCACATTTTTTGATTCTTGTGTCCCACTTTCTTGTCCGATTAGATCTGAAGAAAACCCCTTTGGTTTTACTGTTTTAAAAGAATTATCCAGTCTAAAAAACTTAAAATCAAGACTTTTAAAAACTACACGCTCCACGGATACGAGTGTTACAGAGCCGACCACCCATCCAACAGGGCCAGAGGAGGAGCAGCTGTACTCGTGTGGAAGGATATTTCCCACTACCACCATCACGCTTTGCAATTGGGACCGATTCAGCTTGCGGCGGTCATGGTGTCAACACTACGCGGAGAAATCCTCATTGCTGCAGCCTATTTACCCCCATCGATTCCCTGATCAAGCACTGATTTTAACAATCTTCTAGCCCAACTGGGTAACAAATTTATCATTTGAGGAAACTTTAATGCGAAGCACAGGATTTTGGGACAATCACAGAGGAGACCGCAGGGGGTTGGCACTACATGACGCCCTAACCAATGGCTCGACACAAATTCTGGCGACAGGCCCCACCTACTACCCACCGCGGTGGAGATCCATGCCGTCCTGCCTAGTTTTCTTCATATATCGATCTATCTCCAGCAATCAGCTTACAATCCGTGAAGAGCATGACCTCGGTCTTCTGTTTCGCCAATTTCATTGCTACATTATCGACAACTCCGCAGACAATCCCAGCCATGACGAGGCTGTTGAAACCCAACTCAAACATTCCCCTGTTTAAGGAAATTCTTGGTAACTCGCTAGACATACACACATATTTAAGGACCGCTCAGGATGTAGATGCTGCAGTCGACACTCTTGTGACCAAAATCTGTGACGCTTCTGCAGCTGCTACCAGCTGCGGCCCTCAAGGCAGTCGAACTTCACAGACTGGAAACCAAAGAGGCGGCACTTCAAGTGAGATCGAAGGGCTTTTTCTGCTCAAGAAACGACTCAGGCGCGAGTACATACGCACCAATGACCCGCAGGTTGACAGAGTCTTCAGGAGAGTGGCTAACCGGGTAAGGAAGAAATTGGCGAAACAGAAGACCGAGGCCACGGATAGACTGCTATCGGAGGCTACAGCAGACGTACACTCAAACTATGCCCTTTGAAAACTGACAGGACGCTACAAGCGGCAACCTACACCGCGCTTTCCGGTAAGGAATGCTGACGGCTCATGGGCAGAACATTAAATGGACAAATGGGAATTTTTTGCGACGAGCCTCGAAGAAAGATTCACACCATTCCGGACGACATCTAGTAGAAGATCAATGATGGTCTCTGAGAGGTTGAATGAGACCCACCAGATGGAGTCCCAATGGCGCCAATCACTTTTCAAAAAATCCGGAAGACTTAAAGAAACTCAAGTCCAAGAAGGCCCCTGGCGACGATAGGATTGAAAATATTGTGGCAAAGGCGCTACTAAACAGAGCGATACTGTATCTGTTGCTAATCTTTAACGCGTCGCTAAGATTAGCACACTTTCCCAAAGCGTGGAGATGTGCCCACATAATCATGTTGCCAAAGCCAGGAAAGCCACCGGAAAACGGACCAACAACCATAGACCAATTAGTCTCTTGTCAACTTTTGGCAAAATGTTTGAGCGCTGCATCCTTCGAAGGGTACTGGAGTCGCCGCTGGTTAAAACAGCCATGCCAAACTACCGATTTGGGCTCAGGCTTCAGCACGGCACACCCCAACAACTGCACTTCACCCACGACATGCCAAATCCCTCTACGGTCCGAAGGCAACCAGGGCAGACCCTCAAGGTGGTAACATTTGCTGACGACACAGCAGGTGTATGGGATTGCCGCCAAAACTAACCTTGCGAGGATCATGACGTTCCAGAGTAAATTTCTGCGTAGGATCTCCGGAGCTGGTGGGTATATCCGTAACCGGGACATTGCCAGGAAGAACCGTTTAACGTACCACTTGTTGGTGATGTTATCAACAATCAAGCGAAGAACCATATTTGTAAGCTCAGAAGCCACCCTAATGTACTGGCGAGGCGTCTTGCGAGAACAAGACACCGGTGTAGGTTGGCCAGAATACACCCAGTCGACCTGCCCAACAGGATGATCTAAGAGGGCCTCTACCCTAGAAACCTGGACAGATAATTGAACCAAATAATATCCCCATCCAAATTCTTCGACCTTGATAAAACGCATTTTTTAAATTTTTCCTTGCATGAACCGTTTAGGGTCTTATGCTCGGATTATAATTCCCTCTAACATATTATATCCACCACTAATTCCCTTCCTCTTATTAAATTACTAATACTCACATACCTTTCTCGTAATTAGTAATTGCATTTGCATTTATATTTTGAATGCACGCTTAATTCTTTTAGTAAGTTTAGTTTCAATTTTCCTCGCGTCGCGCGTCATTCGGCAGCGCCCCTCGGTCGGTTGGGCGGGAGGAGGGCTGCGTTTTGCCTGGGATCCGCGCATAACAGCCTTCTCTTGGTATCACACGGGCTACTTGATGGTGCATTAATTGCATCGCCACTTGAAAGATGCAGTCATTGCATGCATGCAGTCTAGTGTTGGGTAAACATTGCTCATTTTGGTGAACATGTTCACTTGTTCTTTTTTAGTAAGTGAGTCAACTCACTCATATTGCTCACTTGCTCACTTGCTCACTTAGATTGCTCAGTTGCTCACTTGCTCACTTGCTCACTTAGATTGCTCAGTTGCTGACTTGCTCACTCAGTTGCTCACTTGTTCACCACAGACTTGCAACTCAGAGATTTGCAACTCAAAACAGACTTGCAATACTTGCCCTTGGCTTCCTGGCGTCCAACTTCCTCGAAATGATTCCAAATTTCACTATACTTTCGGATTAGCGACATACTGAATTTTCAAAAGAGTAAACAGCTTTGCCGGTAATACAAAAAGTGTTAAGTAAACGCAAATATGAGCAACAACTGCCAGATCGCAAAATGCCCTTTGAGGAGCAAAATTGCGCAAAAAGTGAGTAAAGAACAAGTAAGCAAAAATGAACTAGTGAACAACAAAGAACAAGTGAGCAAAAAAGAACAAGTGAGCAACAAAGAACAAGTGAGCAAAAACGAACAAGTGAGCAAAAAAGAACAGTTTGGAAGGAACATGTTCAGTTGCTCACTTAAGTGAACAACTCTTTTTTGTTCACTCACTCATGAGCAACACAACACTAATGCAGTCATGCAGTCAACGTCCAAGAATATGATTTTATATATAATTAATTAACTAAAAATAACTTGCTCTGTTTTGCTCTCGAAACATCGATGTCCGATGTCTACAAGATTGGCTAATTTTAATTTCCATCTCAGGAGGTTGGGCGGAAACCCTAAAAGGTCAAGTTTATGTGCTAGAAGGGAATGGTTTACAGAGTCGAATGCTTTACTGAAGTCGGTATAAATAACATCCGTCTGTAAGTTACCTTATTGTTATTGTGTTATTGCGTTCTGTGAACCTCTCAAAATTCTATTCACAAATTCGCTGTTAACGGGCCGGTTTATTGGCAAGTGGAAAGCTGCCACGATTACGCCAATTTTCAAGAAAGGTACCAAAAATCTCATCTCCAATTATAGGCCAATTGCCAAACTCAGCAATGTTTCAAAACTTCTAGAGCGAATCATTGTCAGAAAGATCACCTTCCTCATGAAGTCGTACATTAGCCCAAATCAGCATGGTTTCATGCCGGGTAGATCAACAACCACTAATCTCATCGCTTTCAGTAATTTCTGCACTCGTGTCTTTGAAATGCACTCTCAAGTAGATGTTGTGTATACTGACTTTGCTAAAGCCTTTGACAAAGTCTCCCACTGTGCTTTAATAGCCAAGCTGCATCGGTTAGAGATTCATTCCTCCCTGCTCAGTTGGTTTTAGGTCATATCTTGAGCGGCGAGAGTATGTCGTTTTGGTAAATGGAAAGCCTTCGGACCCATTCTTGGCTACTTCCGGCCTTCCACAGGGAAGTGCACTTGGTCCACTTCTGTTCTTAATTTTCATCAACGACATATGTCTCAGCATTCAAGCTTCTGAGCATCTGCTTTATGCTGATGATCTTAAAATCTTCCGATCTGTCAAAACCTTAGGCGACAGTATCCTCCTGCAGCGCGACCTGGATAGAGTTGCTCGTTGGTGCAGACTTAATTCGCTCCCACTCAACATTAGTAAATGTTACTTTGTTTCTTTTAGCAAGTGTGTCTCCAATGTGCTGGCTTCATATTCAATAGATGGCCATCCTCTCTTAAAGCAGACGGAGATACTTGACCTCGGGGTCTTATTCGACTCTAGATTTCTTTTTGCAGAGCATCTGAATTTCATATTGCCGAAAGCCTATGCTATGTTCGGCTTTGTTAAGCGCAATTCATCCCAATTCAAGGACCCATATACGAGGCTAAGTCTGTATGCATTCCTTGTGCGCTCGCGCCTTGAGTACCTTCCATGGTCTGGAATCCCACCGGGGTCGTTCAAATTTCGCGCATCGAGAGACTGCAAAGAAAGTTTCTGAAATTTGCACTCCAGCCTTTGCCCTTTTCCATTCCGACGCCGTCCTATGAATGCAGATGTCGACTCGTGCACCTCTCCTCTCTCGAGGATCGAAGGACCATTGCAGCGCAGATCTTTGTTTATGACCTTTTAGTGGGTAAAATCGATTGCCCCGACCTGCTTAGTAGGATTAGCTTTACTACGCCCGCCAGGAGCCTCAGAACCCATGCACCCTTTGCAGTTGATCTCCACCGGACCAATTATGGCTTCAATGAGCCCATTTGTAGGGCGCTTCGGCAGCACAATGCGCTGCCAGCTGGGATGCGTTTTAACTTTTGCCAGGGGAAGGGAGCCGTCAGACGGTTGCTTGCAGAATTCTTCCTGTTCCGTAATTAATTCTATTAATGTTATTTTTTGTTGTTAGTTAAGATAGAAATAAGTTAGCCTAGCCAGTTAAGGATTTTTGATTCCGTTGGCGAATAAATAAATAAATAAATAAATACCTTGAAAGCCTTTAATAATGAAAGAGGTAAACTCTAACAAGTTCGTGGTGGTTGATCGCCGCCTTATAAATCCATGCTGAGTTGGAGATATAAGTGACTTGCAGAGATGTTGCAAGTGCGGAGTTAAAACCTTCTCAAACATTTTAGGGATAGCGGATAACTTTGCTATACCTCTATAATTTTTTGCATCAGACTTGCTACCTTTTTTATGGAGAGGAATTATAAACGATTCCTTCCAGATCGGGGAAGCAAGAAGAATCAATGGACAGGGTGAATAGTTTAAGCAAAGGTCCAGACAGAGCCTCGGCGCAGTACCTGAGTACACAACCCGGAACCCCGTCTGGACCCGGTGAAAACACCGGCTTAACTAGTCGAAGATCATGAAGTAGAGAACATTCATTTAACAAGGGACTGAAAATGCCGTTCGACCTCGGTAAACCGTATGGGTACGGATGACCAGAGTAGCTTTCCTCAGAATAGGTGGTTTGGAAAAATTGGGCAAAAAGATCGGCGATTGCCTGATCATTATTTGCCGACGTATTACAAAAATGATAGCGAGGATGGGTGTGCGGACGTTCTACGCTTACTGTTTACGAAGCAGTAAAACTGTTTAGGGTCCTGAGAAAAACGTATCCTGCATCGAGATATGTAGTTCTTATAGCATTGAGCATTAAGAACTGAAAAGTTTGACCGAGCTATTACATAGCGAGAGTGAGAAGTAGGAGAACCAACTTCTTGAAATTTTTATAAAGTCTTGATTTTAAGTTTTTAGACTGGATAACTCTTTGGTAAACCAAGGGGTTTTCCAGATCTAATCGGACAAGAAAGCGGGACACAAGAATCAAAAATGTGTCAAGAGCATTGTAAAAGATGTTTGTGCCTTTTATGACATCAGTGCACAAGTACAAAGCGGACCAATCAAAATCCCTAATGAGGTTATTAAGCTTCGCAAACTCGGCTTTACGAAAGCAGCGGACACTTTCAGGTAGTCTACTCGACCGATCCAATACAGTTGGTCCTATATCTAGCGACACCTCGAAAGTAGGATGGTAGGCGTCTTCAGGTATAGTGAGCGGAAGGGCTCGGGTTAACAACACTATGGTCGGATCCGATACAAAGCACAGATCAAGCAATCGACCCAAGGAATTTTTCACATGATTGACTTGAGACAGGGACAGGTCAAGCAAGCCGTCAACAAAGTCATGTCGTGACATGGGCACTAGGATACTAGACTCGTTTACCGAAGACCAAACAGTTCCTGGCAAGTTGAAGTCACCAAGAACTATCATATGATCTTTATCTGATAGCGAGGAAGAAACAGCGGTTAAAGCGGACAAGTGCTGCTCATAAATTGAGATATCCGAAGAAGGTGGAATATTTGGAATATTTGATCGTATATAAAATAAGGTTTGAACAAAAAAGGTCAAAGCATAAGACGCATGGAGTATGAGTATGGAATATCACGTCGTTTCTTACATGTTGCTGTCATTTGAATCTGTGGCTACCACAATTTTGGAGATACGAAAAAATCAAAAACGCAATATCATAGATCATATCTATCAGACTGCCGAAACCGGATCAGATCGGATCAGTGGCTACGCTGCGCCGTGCACGTTCTGACTTTCTGATTTTCTGTCTCTCTCTCTCTCACACACTCTATGTCGTTTAATGTTAGCGCCCTCTGGCGGAGGGGAGCCATATGTAGAGTTCATTGCTGTGTCCAGCCCTGCACAAAACACCAGAAAATCAGTCGAGCGCTGGCACAGTTTACGGAAAATTTAAATTTTAACAGAAAATTTCCAAAAGCGTCCCAGCACTATTGGTTGCAACAAGTGTTAGCTACGAGTTTATGTTGGATCCGATCAGACCCGCAAATATGTTCCAAACTTCCTCCCTCTAATAAGTAGAACCACACGACCAAATCGTGCATAATTTATTTTGCTTGTTGACTGTTTAATTGTCGTTATTAAAACTAATTCAACTGAGAGTATTTAGGTATGTTTGTTGTATATAAAGTCGTGTACATGCATGTGTGTATATAATATATGTATATATATATATTTGCTTACAAATTAGACTAAGATACTCTCATTGTTTCATTGTGATCGTAGGCATTTGTGGATTCTATAATTAGTTCTAGTTTCTTTGCATATGTATATTGTGCTTATGATTATCTGAATCATTTTGTCATTATTTAGTTGTATTTGTAGTTATTGGTGATTTGCTTCTGCAGTCTGCCAACGAGAGAGGGAGTTCTACTACTATTCAAGGCCTGATTACTATCATATATAGCATGTACAAAAAATAATTCCTATCATCTCATATCGCTATCTCTCTATCTCCTCCTCTCTGGCGTTTCCTCTTCTATTGGTCGTTTTTCCTGATGGATGGTACTTTATAAATACAATTTATTATTGTGTTGGCAAATGAAATAGTGTTAATATTAGTAAGTGCGTGTCTGGACTTTGGGGCACGGAACGGCACGGCTGGCACGCACGCTCACCCAATTGGAAGGAGTTGTATTTTGTGTAAGTAAAGTATTAGTGCACCACAATAATGCTCATAGTCCATTGATAGTTTTGATTTCAGGGTGTGGAGGGAGCCAACAAAAAAAGCGGTTCACGCAGGGGCGTCTTTTTTGTTTCACATTTATTTCTTTTCTCATTGCTTTAAACTATTGCAAGCAAATAACAAAATCATAATAATAGCTATTAAAAATTAATTAAAGAACTACAAATAAATTCAAATAAAACATGAGCTAAAAACACATATGTCTTCATACCGCGCGAATAGTTAACTAATAAAGATAAGAGGGCAATAGCAAACAAATCAATTGAAATTAAACATCTACGAACATATAGGGATTATCGCTTCCATAACAATGCCCAGATTAAAGGAGAATTACATAGTTAAATACATATGACTAAAAAATGAGCCAAACAAAAGGTATTTAAAATAAGGGTCTCCATTTTCATTTCCAAATCTAATCTGCATGAAATTCTTTTTTCACTTTTGGTATCCGAATGATTTAAGGCTTAGATTAAAATGCGTAATTAATGGCAAAAATCCGCTGTGGTCATTTTCTGTTCTATGTTTTGTCGGTAAAGTATGTATGTTTGTCGGTAACTTAACAATTAAGTTTAAGCTTTGCAGCATTTTCATTAGAAACTAAATAATTCTTTTAGTTTCCCTTCGTTTCTTGTTGTAATGGTGTTGTAATTATTGTTGGTGTACGAGTATATATATATAAGTATATGAGCTCTTCTTTAGGACTCCACTCCCAACCAATTTCACATAACCTTTGTATTAGATTTCGTATTTAAAATTAATGTACATACATTGAAATATGTATTGGCAAAGTAGTGTTTGCGTTGTGTTGTATCGTGTTCGTATTGAATGTTTTTCCGCACATTTGGAAGTTCTAAGTATAGTGTTAAAAATTAATTAATATATGTATGCTCGTGTATATCGTGGTATATAGAACTAAGAATTTATTTATAAAAAATTTCACTAGCAATTAAATTCACTCCTCAATAATTACAACTTAATTACACGCATATAGACAGAATATCAATTGATGTTGTTTTTGTTTTTTTTTTGTTTTTTGTTAGTCAAAAAAGGCAAATTATATGGAAACTTAAATGCAGCTAATCGTCATCGTCGGACGAATTGGAGGACAACTGCAGATCGTTTTGCAGCAAGTCATTTGGAAAGCCACCATTGGACGCATACACGCCGGACATTTGTTGCTGCTGCTGCTGCGGCTGCGGCTGCTGATGGTGATGATGATTGTTGTAGGATGGTGATATGGAACCCAAGCCCAGGTTGGGCAGCTGATTCATGTGCTGTTGGGACTGTTGCTGTTGATGGCGTTGATGGTGTGGGGCTGGCTGTTGGATCTGCTGATGCTGCAGCTGCTGAAGCTGCAGTTGCTGATGCTGCAGCTGCTGCTGCTGCTGCTGTTGTTGCTGTTGCTGCTGCTGCTGTTGCTGCTGCTGTTGCTGTTGTAGTTGTTCTTGCTGCCCTTTCATAGAACGATCATCCTCGGTGCTGTCATCGGAGTCGCTGCCGCTATCACTGTCGCTGGAATCCGACTCGGAACTGGAGCTAGAGGCACTTAGAGCACCGCCAATTTGCTACGAATGAATAAACACAAAATTGATACACATTTTAAAACTGATTGATCCCAAAACCAACCTGTTCGAGAACGGCAGCCGCTTGTGCAACAGACTGTGAGGCCAGATCATGTTCTCTGGATGAGTCCAAGTCCATGGGCATATTATTGCTATGCCCGTAAGACGTGGGGCGTTGCAGTTGCAACTGCTGTGGCGAGTGCCGCTGTTGCTGCTGCTGTGGGGAGTGCCGCTGATGCTGCTGCTGCTGCGGAGAGTGCCGCTGATGCTGCTGTTGGTGTGGAGAGTGCCGTTGTTGCTGGGGCTGTGGTTGCTGCTGTTGTGCGTAGTTAGTGGCGCCATTGTAGGCCCGCCCGTAGTTCGGCTGCTGTTGCTGTTGGTAGTGTTGCTGTTGTTGAATGGGTGGACTTGATCGTTGTTGCATCTGTTGACGCTTGCCATGAGCCTGCCGCTGCTTTCCCATGTGCGACGACGACGTGGTCGAGGATCCATAGAGGTCGGGCTGGCCTGACGACGAGCCTGTCGAGGAGCCAGAGATATTCGCCTGACCGCCATTGTGCAAAGCAGCCCTCAATCCAAAGTCGTCATCGTCCGTTATCATGGGAATGCTGGGCAATGTTTGTTGGGCATTGTTTGCATCCCAACTGAAAGATTCAGAGCATTAGATGGCTTCGGAAAGATGCCTAAGGAGGAGAACTTACGCTGGCGCGGACTGCGGACTCCGATGGGTGACCACTGGACGCGAAGGCGAGCTTTGCTGCATGGGCGAATTGCGCGGCTTGAAGTCAACTGAAAGGCAATGAATGCCAATGAGTGTTTCCAATCGGAGTGCTTACAATCGCAATGGATACGTACTTATATTATTCCGACGACTGCCCGTTGAGACCTTTGTCTTAGATGAAACCCGCATGGTGCTGTTCTCCAGTTTGCCTCCGGGTCCGGGCAAAGGTCCTTGTGCTAATTGGGCCATGGGTGGGGGCACAGATCCGTTCGTGCCTAGGACCTGTCCTTGGTTGCCCATGCTCATGGGCACATTCTGTGCCGGCAGCTGTACTGGCTTGTTGGTAACTTCGGTTCTGCAAAGTTCATATAATAATAATATTCGGTGTAATACGATCCTGATTAGGAACCATGTACATACGAGTATGTACGATGCAGAGGCTCATCACTCACCTTGTCTTCTTCACTTGTATGTTATGATTTAGCTTCTCAATCGTGATAGCACCCGTCTCCTTGTCGTATATCATCAAGCATTCCTTCGCATACTCTCTCTGATTACCCTTATAAACTGTATGAGGCACACCGGAACTTTCTGGAATAGAAACAAAATGTATCTTATAAGTTTTTGGCATTACTCAGCCTACAGTTACATACAGTTACATACTATAAACAGGTTAAACGCGAGTTCAGCACAACTCACAACTCACACCGAAATCTAAATGTAAATTTATGACGACAGTTAATACCATGCTTTGGTACGAGCATCTGTTTTGGTTTTGTTTTGCTTTTTTATATATATGAAGGTGAAATGCAAAACGAGTTTGTTTCAAGTCTCCGACAAGCTCTCACCCGTCCAAATCAGAAGATTTGAACCAGTCACTCAAAGTTCAAGTATATCGCCCAAGGCAAATCCAAATGACAAGTACAATAACGAGCAAGCCGAACCCGAACCCGAACGAAATGTGCGACGCCAATGCCCCAGGGAACAGTTAAGCTGAAAGAAACTCATTTTCTATTCCCGATAGAGCGAATCGATTGATAAAATTGAAAAAATTAATAAATATTTTCATATAGCGTGTGTGGGCGGATAGCTGAAACGCAGCTGCAAAATAATATACGAGTGTATGTAGTAATTATGACACCTTTCGCTCTTCGAATGCAGCGAACGCACTAACCGGTTCATCCAAATCAACCCAAATCCGGTTCACATTACCGTTACCGTTACGGTCGTTTTCATTATAATAAATACATATTATATGTATAAACATATGTAAGAGTAGGTATTTGCTCATTCATTTAAATCGATTACCGGCACCGCATATGAATATTCCGCAAAGAATATTTAATTTATTTATGTATTTAGTTATTTATTTTGGCACGCTTTCTTTAACAATTGAAAAGCGGAACGAAACGCTTTAGCTGTGCGTGTTATGTAAAGCGCTTGACTAGTCCACCTAAAAAAGGGATATGATATCCGGAATGCTAGCGAAATTTGAACACACAACTGACACCGCATAGGAAGCGACCACTGGATAATCCAAGACACAATTCCTCCAGACCGTTCGAGCAATCAGTATTGCTCACGAGATCTTGGGCGTGGACTCCCACCGTACATAATATACGAGGCAATACAATACAATGTTAGCTTAGCGATGTGGGTTGGCTCATAAAAATGAGTGCAAGCAAGGGGAGCTTTCGTCAGCTAAAAAAAGAATTAGAGAATGGGGAAATGGGGAAATGGGGAAATGGAAGAAGTGCAGCCAGAAGAATTTTGGATGCGATGGAGACTGGTAGTCCACAAAAAATTCAAAGTATTCTACTCAGACCTTTTGTTGGAATATTTACTGGATCTATTGGGAAAACAAATCCATTAGAACTGTTCTCCCTGTCCGTGGCGATGCGCAGACAGTTAGGGAAGAGCAGAAATACTAAGAGATTAAGACCCTGCTCAGTGATATCATCCCTAAGAGATTTAACGATGGAGTCAAGAAACTCCAAATAAACCAAAGACTCCAAAGAGTCCGGCTCTTTGCTAATGCCATCCACGCCCTGTGGGTTGTTGGGAACTGGTGCTAGTAAAAAATAGCAGATGCTGAGTTGCTCAATGGGTTGCTCTCTTTCTAATCAGTCACTCATTTTGCTCAGCCCATCGAAAGACAACATTCTTTTATAGAAGGCCTGCGCAATTTGTTGAATTTTCGTATATGGTAACCCTACCAAAGTTGAGGGGCATCGAACAGTTCTATAGTTCGACACGTGCCAATGAAGCTGAACGCTTTACTTTTGATTATTATTATGATTTATTAAATGGTATGGTATCTGTGAAATTGTATGGTTTTATGTATGATTTTATGAGTCAGCTAAACGAGTTCTAGGGAAGTTAACCAGGACCAGAATACTCCGCCAGGAGAGGCCCGATGTAGATCGCCTTTTTCCGGGTTGGAAATGTTTCAAGGTTATAGTCTTATCTCGAATCTAAAGAATTGAACGAATTCGAAATTAAATCCTTTAGCCATGGATGCGCCTGACTAATCGAAAACCATATAAAAGTGACTGAAATGCAAAAAAAATACATATTTTCCAAGACGATGCGAATGCTACCAGTGCTCTTTGTGGGTGAGTTGGATATCAGCTACCAAGTGGATGACTACTAAGTACCTCTATATCTAAAGCGTTGCTTGGAACGTCAAATGTCTACGGAAATGATAAGTGCGATGCAAATTGCAAGCTGTCGCGATACCAAAGGGCGCTGGAAAATGGCCTGGCCGTGTATTCAGCCCAACACAATTACAAATCACCTGTTAGTCCGATGATCAACAGCCGCACATTTAGCGCCGATTCTGTACAACATATTTCAAACCTAGTATGTGGATTTGCAACACTTTTAAATCCAAAATGGAATTGTAATGATCAGGATAAAACAAAGGATGTGGAGGTAACCAGTCCGCCATCGATTATTATGTGGCCAGAATATCACCCATCGACGACCTTGCCACCATATCAGCCACCATACCTGCCAATATATCACCCACCGACTGAGTTGCTACCAACTTGTACTGGAGACCACCCAAGTGGACCGTGTCAAACAGGTGGGTCGGAAATTGCTGATGAGAAAACAATTGTTATCACTATCGAAAAGTCTGAGCTGTTAACCATGGCCAAGGAATTGCTTGAAGCCTTAAAAAAAAAAGGATCGTCCGATAGTAATAGTACGAAATACACCCGGATACAGGGCCAGCTCGAAGCTGTGATTCCTCAGGCATTCAACGATGGAGTCCAAGAGTCCAAAATTGACCCCGACGTCTTGGTCGAAAGACTAAACGCTCATTGCGGCCCACTTGGGTGTATATCCAAGTGCGATGTAGAAGGGAAGTGCATTCTCGTAAAACGAATCAGTGGTGACTATTACGGCCAATAAACGTAGCACGAATCGTTTTAGTACGCGCTCTAACCAGCTCATGCTGGTATGTTGTATGCAATGCAGATCGGTTGTCCTTTAGCGATCAAAGATTAAAGGTGAATCCCTGAAAATTATTCTGTTTCACTGGTTAGAAATGTTCACTCTTATCGCGGCACGGTTTCTGATATAACAGGATACGGCTTCGAAATTTAACCATTTAGCCATGCATGTTATACGAGTAAAAATGCTATCTAAATGTTTTTCAAGACGAGGCGGATGGCTACCTGTGCTCTTTCTGGTTGAGCCTACCACCCACATTTCCTGGTGGTCAGATTTACATCAGCCGCACTATTAGGGACAGCCTCGCTTTGTTGGTTTGTAGAGTTGTGTAGCAATCCAGCGACTGTGCGTCAAGGAACGGTGCGTTCATTTAGGTTGAGTCCACGGAAGGTGGGTCTATCGAAGGCGCAGCCATCACGAGTGAAGCCAACATTAATCGGAAAGGGAAGCGAGAGCTTCTAGCCCTGGTACCATTTCCGTTAGGAAAAATCAACAATTTACACAGCTTAAGGGGCAGCTCGGTGCTATCATTCCCAAGCCATTCAGAGATGGAGTCCAAAAGTTCAGAATCGACCCCGAAAGACTCAAATTCCAGTGCGGAAAATTTGGTCGTGCAGCCCCCCGAAATGCCCCAACAACAATAAGTCTACACTACTCTCTCAAGGCACATCAGCTGAGGCTAGTGCGGGAAATAAACCTAATAAACGTATGGTGTGACTAAATAGTTTTAAAATGCGCGCATGCTGGCCTTGTAAAATAGTGCAAGTAAATGAAATACAAGCTGTTCTTGTTTGCAGTACACCTTGATCAGATGTATCGCTGTCACATTCACACCACGCCCACACCAGACAAAGTCGGAGAGATAACGGTAGCAAGAAGTTCAGAATGCGTGCGAAAGAGCATAACAACAGTAGAGCATACAGTAGTGCCGTTGCGCGATCACACATGTGACAGAATAAGAGTGCCGCCAGACGGAGGGGGAGTTACTCTCTCTCCCCCACACTCTGGATAAACCACCAAATCCGCATGCACACAAACTCCACGATGTGCGAGAAGAAATGCTTCCGCTTGCGAAAACGAGACACAGAAATGTAAATAAATAAATGATTCAGAGAAAGAATGGAGATGTGATGGATGGGGGAGGAGGAGAATCCAATGCCAGTTCGCTTTCTTTCTTTCTTTTGCTAATAGCTTTCAACTGATGCGTCTTTCCACAGAAAAGAACGCAAGGGTTGAATAAGAATAGCTTCAAACAGGCCAATAAGCATGGCTACGTATATTGACGCGACTGTGAATAATACCCTTAGCTTCGAGCATGAAATCAAAGACTAGTAACAGTTCCAGAATTTGATCCTTATAATCGGTGTTGTTCCGTCCCGACAATCGATGCATGATGTTTCGAGCATAGTGAAAGATCAAAGGTGTCTAAGTATGCGGCATTTTCTGATGTGCGCTGGTGAGTTTTTTTTGCTATTCAGTGAATTGTAACCAAGCGGCTTAATAATAAAAATCGTTGTTTTCCAAAGCCCTATTTTATGGGCTGGAACTGCAATGTATGGCCTTTTCTTTCTCTAATCTGCACTCCCTGTTCGACAAATTGATTGAAAAAGGAACCCAGGTACTTCAATCGAGTACCGACACCACCTCAGGGACGAAGAACGAAATCGTAGTTATGGATATTTTACTTCAGCTGTGCCAAAAAGAACTGGCGAATAGGAAAATAGAAGCTGGTCAGAACACAAACAGTAACAATAACAACAACATAAATAACATACAGAACGTTATTCAAAGCCCAACAGTCCAACAGCCGCCCATTACCATTATCGTAATGAACAGCGATACCGATTCTCGGCTTAAGCCGCTGCCCCCCCACAAGAGAAGAGGGAAAATTCATATTTTAAGAAGAAAATATAGATGGCAGAGAGAATACCGTATTGTTATCGAGAACGAGAACTCCTCCAAGCGTCGTCGTCGGGCTAATAACCAAAGCAAGCGTCTATTAGTACGCACGGAGAATGATAACGATAAGGCTAATGAAACTGTAGATTCCAATTTAAAGGACTGTATACGTATGAAGCTTGAGGAACTGGAAAACAAGTGATCTCTATGACAATAAATTTTCAATTAAATCAATATGCTGCTTGAATATTGTGAACTATAAGACACATTATTTACTAATGCTGATCAATCCATCAAATCACCTCTATGCTTTTGAAACAATGTTCATAATTTCAACAGGTGAACGTTAGGTTGTATTATTGTTATTATTTTACCTGAATAGACTATGAAAACAGTCCGGTAAGACTCTGTCACCCTTTTATATCGATTGTTAAAAGAGTACAATTTTTGTTCAGATCCACAAAAATTGTAAACATGCAGTTGATAAATTATCTGCTTTTGTTGAGTAAAATATAAAAGTCAAAATAGGTATCATTGAAGATTCCGACAACTTGAATTGCAGTTCGCCCAGATCAATGGGGATACATTCGCTCAGGAAGGCCTTAGAATGCACAATGAGTATAGGGCCAGGCATGGTTCTCCGCCGTTGACTTTGGGCCAGGAACTCACAGACCCAAACGATAACGACAAAGCCTTGCACTTTTCGGCAATGGTTTGGGAGTCCTCTACAAAACTAGGTATAGCCTACCACGAAAAGTGAGTAATCGATAGGATGATACATGTACAAGTACATAGTACATTTAATTTCATAGTTTCTTTGCATCATTTCACTCGAGTACAGTACACCTTGATCAGATGCATCGCTGGGACATTCACAGCAAAACACACAGTATGAAAAAAAAGCATACGGCACTTCAGCATACAGGAGTGCCGTTGGACGATCACACATTTGACCGAATGACAGTGCCGTTAGACGGGGGTTTTCTCTCTCCTCTCTCTGGTTAAACCAGCGATGCGATAATAGTGTTCGAAAATCAGGTGTTCAAAGAGACTCCCTACACTTAACGTGTTTTCTTCATTTTGGATATTAATCAATCCGATCACAACGATTTTCGGGAATCTGGTAGATAAAAATCATCTTCAAAATTCTGGCTGAAACTAGATTTGGCAATTTGAGGGATCAGCCCAATAGTGGCTTTAACCACATTAACATACACAGACATCTGTCTTAATATATGTATGTATCACATATGAAGAACCCGTTGCGATTATGTGAAGGATCAAGGATCAATTTGCGTCGCCACGCAAATTAATTTTTTCCTTTTGGTTATAATAATGATCCGATCTGATATAGATATCTAGATATAGTCGTTCTATATGATTGTGCGTTTTCAATATTCTCGTAACTTCAAAACTGTGGATGCCACAGATTGTCCTTTGTGGGGGCGGAAGGGAGTAACAGTGTAACAATGACATATCACAGAAGTCTGGATACAAATTTTGGTTGCTCTAGCTTTTATAGTCTCTGACATCTAGGTGTTCATCGGGACGGACCGACGGACGGACAGACAGACATGGCTCAATCGACTCGGCTATTGATGCTGATCAAGAATATATATACTTTATGGGGTCGGAAACGCTTCCACACATCCACTTTCACAACAAACCTAATATACCCCTATACTCATTTTGAGTATCGGGTATTAAAACGGATGATGAACCGCCATTTATCTCGAATTTACGTGCAGAATCAGAACGGTCGGACATCGTTCTTCTTTCTCTTTTGCGATTTTAGGAGAATAGGCTCGAAAATCAAAAATTTAACTGTTCTTTTGAAAACTTGTTACTTTTATTATTCCACAGTCACTGCTGTACTTAGATATATAGTGCAAAAGTAATTATTTTTGCCAACGCTTATCTAATACCAATTGTCATGCTGCTCCCGAGTAACATTCTAAAGTTACGAGTCAAATTTCAGCCATCGGAGGTACATTGCCCATACAAAGACGTCTACAATGAGGCTGTCGTTGCTGTTAATCGGTAAGTGGCTAGAATCTTTCGATGATATACTTATTATAATCCTATCTTACTCGCTTGAGCAGCTGCACTCTGCCTTCAGCTACCCAAAGATACATTTGCAATAATATCGAAAATGACGGAGGTATTTTCGAATTTCTTAAATGAAACCGCAGCGAAGCTAAAGAAGGGCAGTTCCGCTCTGTACAACATTGGCACACTTATTGAGATTTATGCGGACGGTAAGCTGATAGAGCCAATCAATCTAAATTTAAGCGAGATAGAGCCGAAGAATTAGCCATTTTCAACAATGTATTTTGTAAATAAATCTGAATCATTCAGTAATCAGTGGCTTTGGCTTGTTAGACTTACATATATGATTTTTTGTGTGTAATATCAATTTTCATGCCAAACCCATTACAGCGGAATTGGTAGTTTCGTGAAAGCCATACAGCATGATGGCTGTGAATCTGCAAGCGGGAAATAGACTGATATGGATTTGTCAAAAGCTCTAGCTCAGCAACAGATACATTTATAGCACTACCATTATGCATTGAGCACAAGGATGCTCAAAGATGTGGAAACGGTAGAAAAACGCTGGCCTAAATGTAACAACAACGAGGGGGAACGTTGTGAGTTGCTGCTGCGACCGCAACTCTACATTTATACCCGATACATAGTCAGTATGGCTACATTAAACGACAAAGAGTGCGTGCGAGAGAGACAGAAAATCAGTCAGAACGTGTCGACGGGCGCTGCGTAGCCACTGCAAATTGATTTGTTACTTTTGGCTATAATAATAATCCGATCTGATTCGGACTAGGCAAGATTCGGCAATCTGGTAGATATGGCCATTCTCTATGATTGTGCGTTTTCAATTTTCTCCTATCTTCAAAATTGTGGTTGCCACAGATTTTCGTTGTTTATGGCTGCGGAAGGGGGTGGGCCGAAATTTTGAAACACACTTGTAGCAGTGAGCTATCAACAGTGAGTTCTGCAGTGAAAAATTAAAAATAGTTTTTTAGCAGTGAAAGCTCGACAGTCAGGTCTAATAGTCTCTGAGATCTGTGGATGCTCCAGATTTTCGTCCTTTGCGGGGGCGGAAGGGGGTGAGGCGAAATTTTAATAACAACTCGTCAAGGTCCGATATCACAGGAGTGTGGATACCAAATTTGGTTGCTCTAGCTTTTATAGTCTCTGATATCTAGGAACTCATATTTAGCAATAGGCAAAGCCGGCTATGATACGTGTGTGTTAGAGAGAGACAGGGCGAGAAAAAATGAAATTGTTTTCTTCATTCTGGCTATAATAATAATACGATCTGATTCAGATTCTGCAGTCTAAAAGATATGGTCATTCTCTACTGCGTTTTTGGTTTTCTCGTATCTTTAAAATTGTGGACGCCACAGATTTTCGTCCTTTATGGGGGCGGAAGTGGGCGGGGCGATGTTTTGAAATATACTTGTAACAGTGACATATCACAGAAGGCTGGATACAAAATGTCGTTGCTCTAGCTCTTATAGTCTTTGAGCACTAGGCGCTGATAGGGACGGACAGACGGACGGACGGACAGACGGACGGACGGACAGACGGACGGACGGACAGACGGACAGACAGACAGGGCTCAATCGACTCGGCTATTGATGCTGATCAAGAATATATATACTTTATGGGGTCGGAAACGCTTCCTTCTGGACGTTACACACATCCACTTTTACCACAAATCTAATATACCCCAATACTCATTTTAAGTATCGGGTATAAAAATGAAGCTTCGTTGACCTTGAAATTTATGGAAAAGTGTTTTATATAAGCAGGAGACCAGCTCTTTAGTTACAACGCAAAACAATTCGTTATAGAACAGTCCGCGTCAAATCAGAGCTTGATCGGAAAGCCTATCCGACTGTATTCCGTCCAACAAAAATATAGGGAGCATGAAGCATTGCGAGAGGATACTTTACGGTATAATATGACCAACGATTAATGATCTGCTTTGACAAAACTGACTAGATTACAAATGGTGTCTCTAGGTGTCCTGGCGGCTACGCTTTTTCACAATGCAATACAATGCAAGGATCTGTTACAAAATACCCTGACAATATATGAAAACGAAAAAGTCGATCCACCAACGAATTCCCAGCTGGGAAAATCTGTGAAAATCTTATCGCAAGCCGATAAAGCAGAGTCCCCAAAAGGTGGCACTGTTACAAGTCCTTGGGTAGCTCCTAAATCTCTGTGTTTACGGAGTCAGTCCTGGAGGACCCGGAATTGGTGCTCCGGGCGGACCAAACTATCCCTTTACACTGCCGTCGGGAGCCAATTGCCCAGCACCAGCAGTGAGTGTCTACTGTGAGGGAGGTGTCTACTGTCCTCCAGGTAACAGATGCCCACTACGCGATAGGGTAGGTCCCAAAGAGACTAATCCTCCCGCAGTCCCAAATTCTCCCGTAGGACCTATTCCTCTCGGAGCACCATGCGGATAATCCAAAAACTACAATTTTAATAACATTTTGATTGTTTTTTTAAAAATACAAAAAGGTGATTACACCCATCTCCAAAATAGCCTCCAAAATGGAGAGATTGACGTAAACGAAAGAAAGTCCCATATGGAAGGAAGATTTTCGGAAGGAGTTCCATACCAATACCTGGCGAATGCGTTGTGGGATCGATTTTCCCAGATGCCGCTCTTTAAATTTACTAGAATTTTGTATTATGCTAAGAGAAAGCTTTCAATATTGGTATTGTTTTATTATGCCATGATATCAATTTTGTCGACGAGAACAGCTGCTAGATTTCATTGTGAGAACTCGCACATCGGCTGTAGCGAATGATCTCTGTCCTTGTCACTTGAAATTAATGTGTCCGTTCGCTTATGGGAAATTTGTACAGCGAATCAATGTCATTTGCAGTACATAAACGTACAAATGTGACTGGAAAAGATTCAGCAGAATGTTCGCGAGCTGTCTTGATGCCAAACTATAAACTAGTTCACCCGGGAACGGCAGGAGAACGGGAAATTGAACAGTTACAGCAGCGCTTTAATGTAATGCTTCGAGAGCCAACCCACACTTGACCAAATGCCAGCGGTACGAATACATCGTATAGTCATTGCCGCCGAAACTCTTTTGGCGACTCGTCGCCCCGCAATCAACGAAGCGTTACCCAAGCCACTTGGCCGCAATGAGTGTACCACCAACAACAACAACAGACGATCGACCGTCGACAACCTACAGACACTGTCTGGCCACAAAGAGCATAGCAAAATAGTACTGGTAAAGCAAAAAAATTGAGGGAAAAACTTGAACGCTTGGTTGCATTTTACCTGACTTGATGTAATTTGGTTTTCAGCCGTTTCCTCCATCTCTGGCTACCCTTTGCTGCTGGGGCTGCGCTCTTTTGTCTAAACAAAATAACACACAGGGCTATCCATTAATTTGTATCTATGGATGTAAGTTGAGTGTGAGTCGCCGTGCAACTTACTCTATCGCATAATGCGGCGAAATTATGTCATCAGCCAGCCACTGAGGCCAAGCCAAGCCGAGCCGACGAAACGGCCCAGCCCAACCACAAGCCTGTTTAAAGTCTACGGAATCCACGCTTATTCCATTTTACCCGTTGATTTCCACTAGCGGGGTGGAAGGCCACATTTAAATTACATGTATTCATTGAATGTTCCAATAAATTTTTGATTCATGAAAGGTGGAGCTCAATCTTTCAGCCCTCTTTTCCTTAGTGTTGTTCGGGAGCAGAAGAGGTGTTCCTCTTCCTCATTTGCGCAGTTTCGGGAGAAATCTGTGTAGGGGGCACCCAGCACCCTTTCGCATGGGTGTCTGCGCGTATGACAGAGTACTACTCTGTCTGTCCTTTATCCTTTATATCGTCTTGGAAATAAGTCGATAGCTGCTCGAAGATAGCTTGTCAGCGGCTCGTTCATCCCGCTCCAATTTGAATACGACTCGTTCTTCGTATTCGAGTATTGCGTGTTCAAAGCATGCTATTTGATTATCTGATTTTCCTTCATAATTTATTGTAATGCCACTGCTCACATAAGGGTTATTAGTGTCAAGCTGTGCGACTAGTGTGCGCTTTGCTATGTAGTTACTTTGGGTTTTAGTTCCAGGACCTTAATTAGGGGACGCTTATTCTTAACCTGCTTAGTGAATATCTGTATTTAGCTTACTGATGCACTCACCTGAATTTGGCACGATAACAGTAACTTGATTATTTGAGCCAACATCCACTGTTGCCATACGGCTCGTATCCACACTAGCTGGCTTGAAGTCATCTGGAATGGCGTAGAGGGAAATGTGTGTGTGTGAGAGAAGCGACTCTAATGCGCCGGGCGCATCAAATCTTACATTTGATTGTGTGAAATGCGGTGGAGGTGTTTTTCGGATTGAAGGTGGAGCCCAGCTTCAGCTCGCGCACCTCGTCCCCGATGTTGAGGCGTTCGGCCAGCGTGTTCTTCTGTTTGGTCATCATCATCGTGTGGTTGTGCTGCTGTTGTGGAGGCTGATGTGGCTGATAAGGCAGGTTTGTTGAGGTTTCTTGATTATTATTATTATTGTTGTAATTGGCACTGGTGTGGCTTGACTTTTGATAATTGTTGTTGTTGCTGTTGTATTGATATGACTTCTGTCCAACATCTGTGGCTGTAACTGTGGCAGTTGCAACCGCTCCCGCCGCCAACGCCGACGTCGGAGCAAAGCTACGCTCCTCGGCAGCGCCACCGCGTTGATAGTTGTACACGCCTTGAGTTCCAAAATTTATGTCGCCGCCTCTACTGTTGGTGTTGCTGCTGCTGCTCCCGGACTTGTGATGATTGCCACCGCCGTAATGTTGACTGGCAGCCGCCTTGGCTTTGAGACGCTGCAGTTTAGTACCCGTGGGTTTTGGAATCTTAGCGGCCGTATGTGTCGACGTGTATCTTTTTTTTTAAACGATGCAAAACTTTTCCACAGAGACGCGAAAAAAGTGTTGCACGCCAAAAAAAAAGAAGGCACGTTCTCAAAACAAAACCAAAAAAATAATAATAAACAAACAAAAACAAAAGAAGTTAGAAGAGTTTAAAGGTCCTCTCCTCCTTCCTCAGGGCGGTTTATGGGTTTTTGTGATAGTATTTAACATTGGATTTCCTCGTTGTCGTTGAATTGTTATTTGGACAGTTCTCTTTTTTTGTATTTAGTGATGTTCAAGCTTAGCTCTTCGCATCATGTGATGTGGGATTATCTTTGAAGGGAAGACAGAAGAAACATTTATTATTATTTCGAAGCAATATATTTTCCATATGTTTGCGAAACACCCACACACACACACACACACACACACACAGTCACACCAGACTGCAACGCTTTATAACACTGCATTTACACCTGCTGCTTTGGTATTCATATTGACACACATTTGAGAACTACGTATTTATATACTATGTATTATTCACACATTCTACCGAGCCATGTGTATTATTTTTAGCGAGCATAAAGCATTTTCAAGCCCATTCAACGCTTTCACACATACACAAACACATGCACGTGCCTCTCGACGAAGAGACGGTTTCTTTATGTAAATTACAGCTGATCTCTGGCTTCTACACGAACAAAAATAAGAACTGGATTTCAGGGGTTGAATGTGCGTGAAATTATGCCAGTTTCTGCATTTTACATTCCATGTTTAGTATAAATTAGCACTCATTTTCGTTGAAAAATACGAACGCGAACGCAAACGCAAACGCACACTGCCACATGTAATACGTAAGCAAAAAATTAAAAAAGTGAGCGGCTGCAAATGGGTCGTGGAAGAGGGGGTGGGCGGATCTGTGGCAGAGTGGCAACACAACTGAAAACAAGTTTGAAATAGCCGAAAAACAGCAACGCGAAGGTGAAATTTCCGAAAATCGAATTGAAACGTAGACGAAAAATACCGTCGTCTATATGTATATGCATATATTTGTATGCATATGTATTTGCGCCCGTGTGTGCGTAATGCTGCGTTTCCACTCCGCTCCACAACTTGGGGAAATATCTGTCACATCTTTATAGCTTTAACTGTATCGCAATTAGGCAAGCCCAGTCAGATGCTTGTTGTTTTCACAAAGGGGGTGGTGTTGATTTAAGAATAATTTTTAGGTCCAAAAACCAACCGCGAATGTTATTGTGGAGACGAAACAGTGTTGGGCAGTTATCGGACTTATCGATAGGGTATATCAGAAATATACCGAAATATACGTCATTTAATTTAAACATTTAAAAATCTACCGTAAATATACTGACGAATTATCCAAGTTCCATCAATATTCCTCGTTTTTGATATTCCGTGGAATATTACTAGCTAGTTAGTATCTTCAGCACTGAACACATAATTTTACCCGATAGATGAATCAATTTTCTACTTGACTGGCCTATTTTAAATACTCTCTTTTTATTAAATTTTGTTAAAAAAAAGGTTTTAGCAAAAAAGGTTAAACAAAAAAAACGTAAGTGAGCAATCGTTCGTAGTGCTCAATTTTGATATTCCGTTGAATAATGCTGGCTAACTAAGACTCTCAGCTCTGCCCACATAGCTTAATACCATTGATAAATACATTTTCTACAAGATTGACTCGTTTTTAGTCCTTGCTTTTATTGTATTTTGACTAAAACAAGGTTTAAACAAAAAAGTTCAACAAAAAAACAGTCGCAATGTTGTCACGTCAATGTTTCTGGTATTTGAAGACTAGTTGCTTATCAACCGGACTATGGGCATTTGAATACCCTATTTGTTTCCCAAACTGTTTCTAAAACGTAATTAATAAAATTATGTTCTCAAATTGATATGTCTTAGACGTATTCATGCATTCGATTAGTTTCTTGTATATACATAATTCTGTACGGTCTTTTATCCGGTTTTGAAATCCACGGTTTGAAAATCAACAATTTTCATTTTTTGGTTTATTCCTTTAAACGGTTCAAAATAACAACCAAATATATAAAATATCGCTTGAAACCAAACGAAAACTTTTAAACATTAAGAGATATGTAAATATTGGGTTTCTTTGCATTTTCATTCAAGACGGTTTTTTACACGGGATGAACCAAACGTGTAAAAACAGAATTAGGTGTATATCCTGATTTTCCTTGGGTAAGACCACTACCTTCAAAATATCCTTGAGATACCTTTTAAACAGAGACTGACTAGTTTCTGCATTCATTAGAGCCTGGGATGACAAACATTTTCTCAATTCTATATGTCCTTTTCCTAGGGTATGCATTTTGCATGTTTCATTTCATTTTGACGATTTTCATTGGCCGAAAGCAAAAATCCCGTTTTAACCGGTTCGTAATGGCGGTATATTTAAACCCAACACATGAAAAACTAAGTTTATATGGATATATTATATTTGGTGTATATCAAATACATATTAAAACTAACTTATCAATACCAATTTTAATACTAGTCCCTGGGTCCGTTAAACTGACCAACATGGCAAGTAGCCTGCTGAATAGCATATGAATAGTCCGGATGTGTCGTGTTAATATTCCCCAATATTAAAGCTATTAAAGTGGCTCAGCCTGAATGGTATACCATCAAGGGCCTTTTCGCCGAGTAACATTCTGAACCTGCTCCCCTACTGAATATAAACGTCACGTACATTTCCCGTTGGGTTTACCTTTTCAATGGTATAGATCAATCATCACCTTATAGATCCAAGTACAGTAATTTAAGTACACAATTTAAAAGCATGGAATGGAACTCATTGTTGCTACCGATTCATACCCGATTCAAAAAGAGCGAACAAAGAGAGCCTTAACTGATTTGAAGAGAGCAAAAAGAGAGATTGGTGCGCGCCAAATAGAAATTGTTTGACAGTAAATGACCGACAAGGATTTAAATCCAATCCATTGGAATAAATGATGCGCGGAAGTACGATTTGAGAGAGCCAAAATTAAAAAAAAAAACCTGTGTATGGAAGTATTAAAAATACCGTAAAAAATACCGGTCAACCTGGTGTTGGGAACGGAACGGTTAAGAAGAAGGAAAGGCCATTAACATTCCATTTTGATTAACATGATTAACATGAGAGGTGAAAATAATGTGACCGCGGTAAAATTTTATAGTATTATAGCTCTCGACTAGAGTCTCGTTCTTAAAGCCGCATTGAAGTCGAGTTCCAAAATTCCATTTGAATTGATTTGAGCTTGCGCCAAAATAAAACAATCGCCTGCAGGTCAATCCGCATGCCTTTATCGATAGTTCGCTGTCAGGGTAGTCCACATATCCGAAAGAACGCTCTATAAATATTTACAAAAACCGAGCCTCGAGTACTCTGTTCAATAAACAATTTTAGTGAATAATAGAAAAATTGCAAATTCATTTGGGATATTTGTTGTTGATTACATATTTCGCCGATATATTTTTTTACTAATCAATAGCGCCATCTGTTGATAGTTACATGCAGCACTGAACACTACCATAACACTGCGCTTAACATGATCCTGTTATATTAATGCGTATAACATTTTTTTCGTTAATAGCACATGGTGCAAAAGTCCGTGAGATGGCGCCTCTGAGTTTTAAAAATTGCAGTTAGATCCTGGATGTCTATTCAAATGCCAATTGAAAAGTGAAATTTTCGTTTTTATACCCGATACTCAAAATGAGTATTGGGGTATATTAGATTTGTGGTGAAAATGGATGTGTGTAACGTCCTGAAGGAAGCGTTTCCGACCCCATAAAGTATATATATTCTTGATCAGCATCAATAGCCGAGTCGATTGAGCCATGTCTGTCTGTCCGTCCGTCCGTCCGTCCGTCTGTCCGTCCCTATTAGCGCCTAGTGCTCAAAGACTATAAGAGCTAGAGCAACGACATTTTGTATCCAGACTTCTGTGATATGTCACTGTTACAAGTGTATTTCAAAACTTCGCCCCGCCCACTTCCGCCCCCACAAAGGACGAAAATCTGTGGCATCCACAATTTTAAAGATACGAGAAAATTAAAAACGCAGAATCGTAGAGAATGACCATATCTTCTAGACTGCAGAATCTAAATCAGATCATATTATTATTATAGCCAGAATGAAGAAAACAATTTCATTTTTTCTCGCCCTGTCTCTCTCTAACACACACGTATCATAGCCGGCTTTGCCTATTGCTAAAAATGAGTTCGCAGATCTCAGAGACTATAAAAGCTAGAGCAACCAAATTTGGTATCCACACTCCTGAAATATCGGACCTTGACGAGTTTGTTTCAAAATTTCGCCACACCCCCTTCCGGCCCCGCAAAGGACGAAAATCTGGAGCATCCACAGATCTCAGAGACTATTAGACCTGACTGTCGAGCTCTCACTGCTACAAAACTATTTGTAATTTTTCACTGCAGAACTCACTGTTACAAGTGTATTTCTTTTTGCTCAGAGAGCTCACTGGTACAAGTGTGTTTTAAAATTTCGCCCCACCCCCTTCCGCAGCCTTAAACAACGAAAATCTGTGGCAACCACAATTTTGAAGATAGGAGAAAATTAAAAACGCACAATCATAGAGAATGGCCATATCTACCAGATTGCCGAATCTTGCCTAATCCGAATCAGATCGGATTATTGTTATAGCCAAAAGTAACAAATCAATTTGCAGTGGCTACGCAGCGCCCGTCTACCCGTTCTGACTGATTTCTGTCTCTCTCGCACGCACTCTTTGTCGTTTAATGAATGCATACTGACTTTGTATCGGGTATAAATGTAGAGCTGCGGTCGCAGCAGCAACTCACAACGTTCCCCCTCGTTCGTTCTTTGTTTGCAGGATTGCCATGCTCCCTTGTAAAAGTGCCAATTTCGATTGGATTTTTTTTTATAAAACATATAATGTCTGCATTTAGGTCTCCACTATCTAATCAGCCGACAAACAACTAGCATTAATTAAAATCGCATCAGCGATTATCGAAACAAAAAAAAACAAACAACGAGCCGCCCTCAGGATTAACACCAGATGAGATCGGTTCCAGGTTCCAGATCTTATCCTGCCGTCAGCATTCATGCACTCAGCGCTGTCATCGCGGCAACTACATTTCGGTAAGAAATTTTTTCGACACAAAAAAAGCATAGTCCCAGTAGCTGCAAATGCCATTCCAGTGCCCAGTGAGGACAAAGAAGAAATGCCGCTGTGGCCTTCATGAGAAGGAGCTGCCCTGCTCCAAGGAGCACACCTGCGAGACCAAGTGCAAGCAAATGCGTACTGTGGCAAGCATGCCTGCAACAGAAAGTGCTGCGGCGATCAGTGCCCGCCCTGCAAAAAGATCATCATAATCCTCGAGGCCGTCGTCGCGCTACTGTTTGGCCCTGTGTTGAACCTGGTCCTAGCGTCGAGAAGGATGCGGCTGTCAGTTTGCTCCGCTTTCCATTATCGGGGCGTTAATTACTTGAGCGTTGTCTTTGCCCTGCCCTTCCCTGCCTGTCTGCGTCTGCGTCTGCGTCTGCCCGTCTAGATCTGCACTTTAAGATTCCGCCGATGCCGAAAGTCTGCGCTACAATGCATTTCCATTTCTATTTACATTTCCATTTCCATTCGCATTCCCATTTCCATTTAGAACTCACTTTGTTTCGCTTTTTGCCCCCCTGTATTTCCTTTCCCTTCGCATGGCATCCTTTTTGATTATTTTCATAATCTGTGCCACTTGCGATGGCTGGCATTTGATAAACCAACTGAAACTGATACTTTTGCTCTCCTTAGGTACTACAGTACAGTATTGTATGATGGTGTGGTATGCGTGTTCCTCCCTCCCCTCCGGCATTGTTCCGCCGGGCGGCAGGTAAATGGTGGGAAGATGGGGTGGGAGCATGGGCCGGGCAGGCAGGTGGGTGGTCTTCCAGCCAGGCCAGAGGGCAAACTGCAGAAACTTTCTAACGGTATTTTGGCGTGACGCAGGCCATTTGTAGGCCGACTGTTGCCTTTCCGTTCAGAATACCCGCTCACCGTACTCTTCCGCTGGTGTCCTTGTTTGAAGGTTTTCTAATCAAACATTTCTGCTGGCTGTTGCTCACTTTACAGTTTCCATTCGCAATATTCAAACACACACACAGACACAGACACAGACCGTATTGTATTCCTATTCCGTTTTGGTGGCTAATTTAAAAACTTTTCTTATCAGTTGATGGAATCTAAAATTGCATTTTTATGGCACTTCCTTCCTTTCTACATTTCATTCCGCTGTCGCTATTTCTCCCTCTCCTCTCTCTCTCTCTCTCTCTCTCTCTCTCATCCTTTGACCCGCCTATCGACACTTTCGTTTCAGCAAAGTTTCTCATTTATGGACTGATTCGTTCAATGCAAATTTCTGTCCAAAGTTATTTCCCATTATTGCTTCGACTATACCCTTGCAGAGGGTATTTTGATTTTGTTCAGCTGTAAAATGCAGTGAAGGTATGCCCTATATTCTGTGGATTCAAGCAGGGTTATACCATGATCTGCATCTAGATCAAAGCCTCCAATATTGGCTCACTTCATAGCGACTATTAACAAATCCAAGATTATTATGAAGATCGGATCACAAAATCATAGACCTATTCCTGTTCTTCACTTTGTGCCCCTCTACTTGAGGTAAGTTTTGAGGCTTTGAATCGATAGCCTAATTAGGATGGGTCCGGATCAGAGAAAAGAATTAACAACGTCAAAACGCAATTGTTACAGTTGCGAAAGGACAATGTCACGCTGATTAAATTACAAGTTTCCCAGGCATCTTCGTGGCAATCAAAAGTACCCGAAGATCGCTGACAAATGCCTCTTCATTCGTTCTGCGTTCGGGAGATCTCGAATCAATTAAAGATTGCATTGTTTTTCGGGACTACCGAACCACCACTACTGACCCCTTGACCCTTTGGCCTTGTCCGTTTGAGGCGCAAACTGAAATTGGGCCATGTCTTCGTCTCCATCCTGTTCCAGTCACTGACGAGGGTTCAACAATCAACAATCAACAATCCTGCCGGCTACCTGATGCTGATGGCCAGCGACAATGGGAAGTGGCAGCTGTCCATTGTGCCACGCCCACTGATGGCAAATGAGTGCGCCCATTTATGCAAATTTAATTAGCATCAACTGGGCGCAAAAGGAGACCGTGATGTATGGGTAGGCCCCCGCCTAGACGTCTGCCTCCCCCTGGACAAATGCGCCCGATCAGGCGCTCATAAATCAATTTAAATGGCCATCTCACCAGGCGGAAGAGTGGAGTGGGAGCGGAGGAGGTGGATCGCCCGGCACGACGGTGAATGTTTGAAATTGTCTGTAATTATAGTGAAAACACTTGGCACACAGCACCCCATAGTCGTACCGTACCCCGTGCCCCCTCTACCAGTGCACATCTGAGGACTAGACTAGGCAGGCAGCAAAATTGATTTAAAATATTTTTGCCAGCATCGTGCCACCACATCGGGACCACATGCACACGATCATGTCCGTGTCCACGTTGTGTGGTCATAATTCAAAATTTATGTCTTTTGAAATTATTTTAATGTCTCTAATGGAACTCCCCCTCCTGGCAGCTATCCGGGGCACCCACACGCGTCGCCGCAACGAGACTTGTACACTTGTACATAAATAATGAGAATGTTAACTTCATTGAAGCCTCTGAGGCTTCCCCCAGATGCTGGCCTTCCACAGATCGGAAACAATCGCATCTAATTGTGGCTAAAGCTCAATCAGTGATCATATATCAACGGACCCCAATCGATTCGAGATAGATCCCCCCACAATGCCAATTGGCACTACGGTCCCGGACCGCATGCAGTGGACACCTTTTGAAACGGAGGAAGATCAGGAATGCCAGCGAGCAATCACAACGAACGAGCGCGCATTCGACCCCATGGGTCTCGTCTCGTCCCGTCTCGTCTCCCCACCATCTCAATCTGGGGCGATAAATATCTCGCTGTTGTAGCTACAAGTCTTCGACTTGGATCAGCTTCTACTTCTACTCCTCCTGCTCCCTTCCTCCTGATGCTGCTGCTGCTGCTGCTGTCGCGGAGTCAATCGGTCGTCTGTGGAACCATTAAAGCGATATCATGTCGAGCATTGGTGTAAGCAGAAATGTCCAAGTACAACATCGATTACAAGATCCCATGCGGAGCGAAGCACGAGGCTTCGGTCTGGGGGATAGCCAATGATTGAGACGATGGGTCGATATGGATACCTCGGCCTGGAGTCTCCGTTTCCGATCTGATTAGTTTGTATTGGAGGCTTTCCCACACCCAGGACAGGACCCAGGCGAAAGCTCTTCATTGGACGGTCTGGCTTCGGCTTCGGCTTCGGCTGCGGCTCAGGCTCTGGCTCCTAGGGTCACCAAGGCAAAAAATCTGCAACACCAACCAACCTCTTGCCACCTGCGCGGCTTAATAAATACTCCAGCAAGCTGGACCACACGTCCCAGACTCCTCTCTGGCTCCTCTCGAGAACCCGAGTCCAGAGTGATACGAAAACAAATTGAAATTGGCATCCCGCGCTTGTTGGCCGCTAATTTATTGGCCATTCGACTTGTGTGCCTAGAATTTTAATTGAATATTAACACCTTTGGCAGACGCTTCGTCCTGGACAAAGCGGGAGTTCGATTCGATTGCCGGGGGTTGGGGCGGGGTAGAGACCGTTGCTGTGTCGGGCGGGGCGGGGCGGGGCAATGGTCAAGTGCCGCAAGCGTTGCACACAATTCAATTTTTGTGTGTCTTTGTGGCATTGATTTATTCAACGGTTCCAATTCGAGGCGAAATCTCCTGCGTGTGTGGGTTTCCTTTCGCCTCTCGACACCAATTCTGGTAGCGAGAGGAAATTGGTTATTTATAAGTGTCAGCGATGATTAAATTGGCCCCTAGATGGAATGGTGGCAAGCAATCCCACTCTCTGATCCTTGTATGCCTCCTTGATATGCCAACTCCTTGGGGAAGTCTGTAAATTGGACAACCTCCCACTGCGTTGTTATACAAAGACCGTACCCCAAGACAAGTGCAAATTGTTTTTAACCGTTTAATTAATATGAAAATTATTTAAATATTCGCAGCAGGAACCGGACCGGACCGGACCGGGCTCCCAGCAAACTCTGGAAGGAGGAGATGGCAAATCAAAATCTAATCTGAGGGCAGCGATCAGAACGAGATCAGCGAATTCCGCACCACCACCATCCGCGATGCGGCATCAGCAGGCCAGCAGCATTGGGGGCTGGGCGCGCTATTATTTATTGACACATGAAACCAAAGGGGAAGATGAGCCGGCCGCTCGGCCAGTCCAAGGCGTTGCCGCTTGTGACAGCAGATGGTGTCGGCATTCCAGCCAAGCACCTCCTTCTCATCGTCAGCAGCGACGGGTCTCTGCACGCGACGCGACGCCCGAACCGAACCGAACCGAACCCAGAACGGAGGAGACGGAGACGAAGACGGAGAACCGAGAGCCTGGACCGGACCGCCCGCCTGGCTCCTCGACACTCTACTCGACTGTTTGATTTATGCTCGCGTAATTGTTGGTTTAAACGTTTTCGCCAAATGGGGCAGGGATGGGGATGGCTATGGGAATGGGCCACGGGAGGACGACGGGCTGGCAAGCTACGTTTATGACACCACAACGAAATGTGAGGCATGCCCAGGGTTGTCGAGCCTATCCAAACAGATCTGTATCCCTGAAAGATCCCTGAGAAGTGGGGACATCTCTTTCTGGAACAGAATATCTGAGAGAATGTTTACAAAATATTTATGGAATATCACAATTCGCATGCAGTACAGAATTTTACCACCTGACAACCCTAATCAGCCTCTATCTTGACCATAAACATATACATATGTACATATATATTCAAAAGTGCTGGCCTTAAATTTCAGCTTCAGCTTCTCACGTCACACCCCCGGGACCACCTTGCAGCTGCCGCATTCGCTTATTTTCGTTCGTTTGTCATCATTTTTTCAATAAATTTCAATTTTCAGGTTCCAGTCCCCCCAGTTCCCCAGCTCCCCAGTCCCCTCAGTCCCCCAGTCGCCTCGCTCGACACGAGACCCATATCGTATCCGTATCCTTGTGGGCCGCCTGTGAAATCCGAAGTGTAAAATTGATTTAAATGGCTCGTGAGTGAAGGAGATAATTTTCAGTTGTCAGATGCTTGTAATATTTATGTGTCGGCGATTATTACCTCCTCCCCATCCGCGCTCCTTGGGACTGAGACTGGGACTGGGACTCTGACTGGGACCGTTGACCAGGCACCAACATCGTTTAATGTTACCTACGCGTGAAAATTACTTACTTCTTCCACCACTTGCCACCCAAGGCACCGCTTAACTCATTTTAATATGAATAATTGTGGCAAATTACAAGGCAATTGCACATTCGCGGACGGACCCCTCTCATCCAGCTCCAGCTGGAGCTACAGATACAGCTCCAGCTCCACAGCTCCAGCTCCAGCGAGCGGGGAATGATGGAGGTTGGTAATTGAATTGGCGGCCAATTATCGGTAGGCCGCTCAGGAGAAGTGCGCGTGAGAGAACTTTTAAATTTCCGGTGGGCTAGGACTGGGAAGGCCTCACAGGGAGGAACATTTCTTTCGGTCCGATGGCACCTATTCATAATTGGGTATTTGGAAAGGTCTAGAAGATCTAGAAGTGCACATCCATCGAGTGCAGGGTATCCTAGCAGACATTACGGCCCAGGTTTTATTCAGTTACCCGCTCGATGGTGCTTATTAACATAATTTCCCAGCTGTTTAACCTCCAGCATTGAGTAGAAATCTTAATAAAAATCAGTCGCCACTAATTTATGATTGGCCAAGCAAATGAACGCCTAATCCCAAAGCACTCAAAGCTAATTACCCACACGGACCACAAAGGGGTTCGATTCACGCAGAGACCCCAACATCTTCAAGCGTGTAGATTTATGGTGCAAAATTAATAATAATTTCAACTAAATTAATAATGGCCAATGAAGGCAGCTTTATGGCCAGTTCCAGATGATTAACAATGTGCGCACGTTTCGAAATGGAGGACCATAAAATTCTACAAGATTTGAATGTTTGTTTACCATTTCTAATCATCTGCGGCAATGCCATGCGGTTCATAATGCGGCCCAGGCGCCTGGCGGGGCAGAGGCAGACGCAGAGACCATTGTTTACCATGGAGGGTCGCACAGCAGGTGACTCGGGAAGAGTTTAGGCGCGCGTGTGCCAGCCTCGTTACGAGTATTATCTTCATTCTTAACACCAGCGACAGAGGGTATCCGGGGGCCCCGGCCCCCCATCAGACAGATGACGGGATGATGGGACTTTCTCTCTTTCCCCCATTCGATGGGTCGTCTTGCACCAAAGAATTGTGGTGTTGATTGTTGCCTGTGTGTGCGTTTGTGTGTGTGTCTCTGCCTCTGCCCCGTTTTTCTCATTCATGTTCGACAAGATTTTTATCGCACTTTTTTCATTAACATTTTGTGGGATCGAAGATACGATACATTTCCACTTCTACCTTCTACCTTCTACCTTCCAACTTTGTTTTATGATCCGCTTTATGTGTTTTCTGGTTCTTTTGACATTTCCAACTGTTGTCGTTGTCGTTGTCGTTGCCGTTGTTGTTGCTGTTGCTGTCGTTCTCTGCCTAATTCCACTGAAATATGATCTGTTATTATGTAAATTTTACGATTTTCTAATTTTTTAACACTTATTTTTGGTTATTCTGTGGCTGTTGTGGCCTGGCGCCAAAAATGTATCCAACGCTGTAAGCGATACGGAAATTGCCAGCGGGGGAGACCGATCGTCACACGCCGTTGTCGATCTTGATTAGGAGCAGCAGCCTGGCGCCCCATCAGTCCATCAACTTTATAGAGTTTTCTATCAAATTTCCCTTCTTCCCTTTTCGATACATTCCTTTTGGGTGGTCGTTGTAGAGATCCATGGCACGCGCTGAGATCGAGGCTACTGATAGTCTCATGAAAAGTCAGTCATGAGATCAGAAAATATAAAATTCAGGAGGAGATTACCTTGTGGGAGTCTTTATTGTAGTCTGGGTATTATTATATAAGAGATATATATCTATACTAGTGGTTGCACGGAAAGGAAATGAGGATAGGTCAATTGATTGTTTCGTTTGAGCCAAAGCGGCCCAGCCGTTCTCAATTGATGAAATCGCATACATTGGATGTCACTCCAGATATGTATTTCCTTTTAGCAGTTATGTTTTCCCAATATGATAACCAAATCAAAAGTCTAATATAATGCAAATATTTAAGAATAGTAGCTCAATGCAGTCGCAACCCAATCAAAAATTGAATTTCCGTCTGAAAATTCCATTAATCTCAGGTGAAACCGAAGAAGCAGCAGGCCGTGTAAGCCAGCACGCACCCACACGCATCCTGGCAAGTCCCGAGCAGTGCTCGTACTTGTAATTACGGCAGTGCTAACGGAAACCAAACCCAAAGATGCACTGATATGAGATACAAATGCGGCACATAATTAAAAAAGGGATGCAGGACCCCCAGGTACTGAGCATAATGCATATAAAGTACATATCCATATGTACATACGAGTCTGTCTGTATGCACGAGGATGTATAGCATTATCGTTCTGTAGGAAGCATCCCATCCAGAGCGGGCGTGTGTTCTGCGGAGGAGTTGCCAATGCAATTACAGCTACATGTTGCCCACTTTTCAATATGGCGCCCATTGCGCAGTCGCTGCGGTGGCCGACCAATCACAAATTTGTTGCTGTTCCAGTGTGGCTGTGTGCGTGATTATCTGTGCCTGCCGGCGCATGTTCGTGTGTGAGTGAGGGAACCTGGAAGGGGCGTTCTTACCTGTTCTTACCCAACCTGTTTATCTGCTCTCTCGTTTGCACACGCAGTGGCTCTCAAACTGTCGCCGATCTCTGCGCCACAAAGAGAGCGAGAGACAGAGAGAGAGAGCATGAGAGAGCATTAGCACAGTCGCGGCACAAAATAGTGGGCATGGTTTTTATCAAATCAAGAAATCAAAGATACTAAATATAGAGCGGTATATACAGTTTTAATAGAGCGGTGAAACAGAAACAAAAGAATTAAAGAGATTACTTATTCTATAATTATTATAGCAGATGAAACCAAATGAATTTAATAGATTTTCTGACTAGAATAACACAAAACAATACTAAAATAAAATCCCATGAACGTTCCTCTTTCACTTAACTAATAATATTAATATTCTATCAAGCATGTGTTCTAGATTATGAAAAGAGGCTACATCAGCTGTTGCTTTGTGCTCCACATACTTCCATACATGTATCATCATTCCTTGCCACCAGTGTAGGGCCTCTCTCCCTCAGCTGGCGAGTATCTGTGTGCGTTCACCCCCTTAAAGCGAAGATACAGATACATTGCCCGTCTCGCTCGCGCACACCAATACCAATGTCGGCGGCACCAACCAGATTTGTTGGCCATTGCATTTGGCCTTTTCCAATTTCTGCCTTCAGTTTTTCTCTTGCGCTGCTTCGCTGCGGTTCGTTCGCTCGCCGTACCGCTGCTCCACGTTTCTCGTCGTTCCACGTCGCTCGCTCAAGTTCGATCCGGATACGGATCCGGCGGCCTTTCGCTCGACTCGCGCAAAAATATTTCAGCCAAATGCTCAATGAATGAATTTAAAAATGAAATGAAATGCAACAAATTAACGCACACGAAACGACAACAAAATAAAGATAAATTAATCTAATCAATCTGCTGGCGGCCATCTTTTTGCTGGCACTGTTTCAGTGTCGCACTTGCCGTGTGGTGATAGTCGGGCACGGCAATTAGTCCGAGTCCGAGTCCGAGTCACGGCCCAGTTAGAGGAAGGAACCGAAAGAGTTCCACGAGAAGAGAAAATAATTCGCAACACGTGTTGACGTTCACACAGTGCGTATGAAAGATGTGCGGCCCTGCCCTGCACAAGTGAGCGGCAGTGCTGTGTGAGTGGCGCCGGTGGTGCTAGCAAATGAGTTAATGTTAATACTCGTATCTGTGTGAAAGTGTGTGTGTGTGATAGTGCCTGGCACATGGCCCCCTGCGAAAAATTTGATGAAAATAAAAAGCCAAGTTCCAAAACATCATCTCTTGTTTTGATATATCGAAGCGGAATCGGATTCGAAGAGTCCCAGTGTAACAAAAGCACAAAACGAAGGCAAAAGAGAAACACGGATATCAACCATAAATAATCAAACTACAGGTGAGTCACAGATTGGGTTTCGTTAGGAATCGAACTTGCCGACGGCAAAAAAAAGCTATCCGTACCATCCCCAGGTGCCATCAACTTCTGAAGCCTTCGATTATAGATGTTACATGTCATTCGATGGCATTCGATTCCTTTCCTTTTTAAACCAAACCAAACAGAATATTGGTTATAGGCAATAGATCCGCAGACTGAGCACAGATCCAACCTTCTATGGGGCTGATCCATGCTCGTGTAAAGTGGAAATAGCAGATACTGAATCGCTGATCTCAATCGAACACTGCGAGTGCGAGTATGCCAAATGGGAAGTATTTCCATTCTAATGGATCGATCTATCGTTGCAATCGATTCACAACTTGTATGACTAGGCATCCATCTCCCATTTGGGGGTAGTGTGAAGGGGAATTCGATTCCGAATTTGATGCAATTCGCTTTTGGCGGATTCTGGCATTGGCGGATTCCAAATTGCCATTCCATTGCCTTCAAGAACGCAGCTACTTGAGAACTTGAGGCACTTGAGAACCGCCAACGAAATAAATATTTCAGTGCAGTGCACGGGAGAACAGAATTCGTGTTTAGAAATGTAATTGTTTACACAGAAAATGCTGTTCTTTCCCCCCTCTTGCCCTCGAGGTCGGAGGTTGGTCTCTCCGGCTAAGCAGTTGAGTGGGCGGGCCTCAGGTTGCCTAAGGATGCCCTCACCCCGAAAATTGGATACACGGATAGACTCTCTTCTACAGACATATTTATTAATTAGAGGAAAAGTAGGCACCGAAGTGAAAGAAAAACAATTTCCAGTTGTCATTCATTCATCACCGAAGAACCGCTTCGCACGAGCATCATCTCTTGTAGTCTTGTAGCCATCGGATACATTTGTTCCGCGGGGCGTGTTTATTTATAAAGCAGTTTCGCTTAATCATGCAAATTCGCTTTGGGACTAGAAATATGAACAAAATTATTAACTAATCGAGAGGGTTTTCGGCGCTCTTGCCAAGATGCTACTTTCTTGAGAAAGTTTCGGATGAGTGGGCGTGGATCAGTTCCGTCCGCCCGTCCGCCCGTCTGGCCATGCAAATTGCTGGTATAAATAGGAAATTCTTTATGGGATTGGAGCCGTTTAAACGAATTGGCCAGCGCGTGTTTGTCGTCGGGAGTCGCGATGATTAATGGGGTGCGGAGATGGGAGCAGATGTTGTACTATATACTATCTGTGAGATGATGATGTTACCAGAGACTCTTCGGCAAGATGCCACCTCCATCTCCATCTCCATCTGCGAGCCATCAATGGTCTCACAAAGTTGCCAAATTGACAAATTAACGCATTCCTCTCGCCAAGATTCGGATTCGCCCAGAACAGATGCAGATACGCAATCGTTGCGATCTGGCTTTGATCATTTTACGCACTGCCGTATAGAATCCGTCGTAATTTGGCATAAGGCAGTGGGGTCTGTGCATACGCTTTAAAAATTGCATTTGGGTTTCATTCAAAACTTTGGCAAATGTAGCGCGAAACTGCGACAGGGAGAGAGCGGACGGTGCAGCGGTAGATGCAGCTTTAAAGATACACACGGGAATGTACATCTGCGTATGCAACCCATTAAATTGACAAATTTCATTCATTACGTTGGGTTCTATTTGATTTCTGAGGGGCTACCGTGTCTACCGTGGGGTGACAATTAAGCAGACATGGCTATAAATACAGTTGTATCTGGCAGATAACAGTTGCTTACCAACGCCAACGACAACGCCAGCAAGCAGTGTTTCGCCATTCCCGGAATCGGTGGTGTGCCCCAACAGGTTGGCACCGTCCGTCACAGTCCTCTCCAGGCGATTACATTTTGTAAACACAGACATCGGCCCAGATGATTTCAAATACTCGTATAGCTGCAAAACAAAACAGTCGCCCTCTCTGGTTTGCACCGCCTGCACCATTTGCACGACCAATCGATGTCTATTCCACAGCCAAGGTTGTCGCTCCAAACAGTTCCCCTTCAGAGCTCAGAGTGGGAGCAGAGCAGAAAGGAATGCACCAGAGATAAGGGGCAGAAGTGATTGGGAAGATGCACCTTCTTTGTTGCTCATGGAATGGCATTTCCATCAAAACTATCTACAAATCATCGCCTCAAAAGGGAAAATCACAGCAGAATACAACAGTTTTATTGTAAGTCGACTTTAATCACAAACTAATTAGGAAAACGCCGCAGCAGCGCCAGCGGCAGCATCCACAACAATTCAATTTGATTAACAACCCAATAGAATGCCATTCGAGTAGATACGCGTGCGCGCGTATGCGTAAGCGAGTGTGTGCATCCACAGATACAGATGGGAGGAGAGGTGTCTGCTTTCAGTTTCGGTCTGAGACAGTCGGTTCCAGTCCAGTCCAGTCCAGCCGCACAATAACACTCAAATTAAAATCTTATAAAAGTCAAACTTAACAGCAGAGCAAACAGAAAACAGAAGAACCGAAATCCGATAGATACTCGTGGACAGATAGCAGAACGTTGGAAATAAATAACGAAATTTGTAAAATAAATTAAATTAATTTTATTCGAATGCCACAAAAGTCAGGCAGGCAGGCAGCCAGACGAGACCCACACTCGAGAAGAAATCCCCCGCTTACATGTTGGAGGAGAATGCAGCTGGATATCAGATAAAGTATCTTTGAGGTGGCTTCTGCTGCTGCTGTGGTGTAACGGTATAAAGCTATCAATTTGGGATACTATCTTTCAGCTACCATTTAAGGCTGTTAGTGTGTCATCCCACGGTTGCCTTTGCAGTCGTGTATCCATGGGATGCAGTCCACCACATGTATGCGATCCTATAGATTGAAAATGTATCGCGTATTTCGTTTCACTTTCGCATTCTGCTTGTTTACTTGCGTCAAACATGAAACAAGCCAAAAAACCGAAAGAAACAAGAAGATATCGAAAAAGAAAGAGAATCCAATTCGAACGAGAGAAAGAAATCTATGGAGAGGGACTGGCTGGCTGCTGGCTGCTAACTGCTGGCTACTGGCGGGGGGGATCTCACTAGGCCGATGACTCAAGAGCATATCCAACTTGGCGTTGGTATTTTTGTTACAGCAGCCAAAACGAAATCTCTTCTCTATTTTCTTGTTTTGTATACATATAATCTGCCCCGCATACACACGAGAACTGAAAACAGATCCAAGAATATCTCGACTCTCACACATATACATACGTACAGTGGAGGTGTGTGTGTGCGTATCTGTGAGTCGGAGGGTACACGGGGAATATGTATCTATATCTACAAGTGTATCTAGCCGAGCCAGAGATCGATTGCATATATCAAAGTTACTATAAAATATAGCCAGAGATATTCTATCTGGGGGATACACTTGCCTCTCTCCCGCTCTCTTTCTCTCTCTCTCTCTCTCCTTGTGTGTGTAAGCAGAGACCAGCGACAGCGACAGCGACGCCGTCGTTTGGTAATTTTAGAAATATTCTTAGAACTGAATACAGAAATCTGAAATCAGAGGAAAACCGAAAACCAAACCGAAACACCACGCGCCCCATATGCATATATTGTGTAAAAAGTTTATTTCTGTAAGAGATCTCTCGGTTAGGTTTAGAGCAGGTTGAAGAGAGCCCTGCCCATAGCCATAGCCAAACAATATTTCCGATAATCGAAAATGTTGCATCTATAATTGCACTCGGATTAGTTAATTATATTTGACAACATGGGGTCGTGTTGGATCGGATCTGATCGGATCTCAGCGGATCTCGTCGGATCGGATCGAGGACTTGTTTTGATTTCAGTTTTTGAATTTCCAAATGGTTTATGAATATGGAGCCAGATCTATTGTTCAACATTTCTAAAATCATTTGCCATTGAATGGCAAGTTCAACAGTTTAATGTGTTTGCTTACACATCCAAAATGCCTAAGGCCATAAAAAGATGAGAAATCGATGTGATAATTAGTTGGATAGCTGTGTCGAAATTCTCATTTTGAATTGTTTGGGAGGAATATCAAAGATGCATCGATATTGGTGTAATCTAGTGACACATACTGTCTCTCAATTCTATCTTTGCAGCGCTCAAATTACCAAAGAATCTAAAAAACCATAGTCGGATAAGCTATCGTTATCCCAGCTGGTCTGGCCTTGAACTTGTTCCCTTAGTGTTCACACGCTAAACTTGTTCCCATCGCAGTGATTGCTAATTGAACGCACATAGAACGGACTCCCTGCTGCTGCCCCCACCACCCCCCATCTTCCCGCCCCTTCCCCAGCTCCGATTCCCGCCCAAAATGCTTCAACATCCTGCCACAGATTTCTACGATCTGGCCGCGGCCAATGCGGCCGCTGTCCTCACCGCCCGCCACACACCCCCCTACAGCCCCACTGGCCTGAGTGGCTCGGTGGCGCTCCTCAACAACAACAACAACAACAACAACAGCAGCAGCACCGGCAACAGCAATAACAACAACAATAACAATAACAATCTGGACATCATGACGCACAATGGAGTGGGAGTGGGAGTGGGCGGCGGCGTAGGAGGCACCGGTGGACTGCACCTAACTGGTGGCAGCAATGGGGGAGTGACGGGAGGTGGTGCCTCCGGCGGAAGGGAGAACCTGCCGAGCTTCGGCTTCACCCAGGAGCAGGTGGCCTGCGTCTGTGAGGTGAGTTCAGTTTCAGAATTGAGTGTGGAGGATCCCAGTCCTGCTTCGATACTGCATCGATCTAATCCGACACAATCCATTCGCTGCCGCAGGTCCTGCAGCAGGCCGGCAACATCGAAAGACTGGGCCGCTTCCTCTGGTCGCTGCCACAATGTGATAAGCTGCAGCTGAACGAGTCCGTGCTGAAGGCCAAGGCGGTCGTTGCATTCCATCGCGGCCAGTACAAGGAGCTGTATCGCCTGCTCGAGCATCATCACTTCTCGGCCCAAAATCACGCCAAGCTCCAGGCCCTGTGGTTGAAAGGTGAGCCTCCAACTGCGGACCCCATCCGCCATGGGCATGTGTGCTGCTCCTGCTCCTGCTCCTGCGCCTTGCTTAACCCCAAAGCTCTACAAAATCGAAATTCTTTCTCTCCGGTTGTAGCGCATTATGTGGAAGCCGAAAAACTGCGCGGAAGACCCTTGGGTGCTGTTGGCAAATATCGGGTTCGTCGCAAATTTCCATTGCCCCGCACCATCTGGGATGGCGAGGAGACGAGCTACTGTTTTAAGGTGAGTCTCGACTCCACAACTTTTCATTTTAATTGTGGCCGTGGCATTGGCATTGGCAAGGCCAGGGCTCGGCTCTGCTCTGCTCTGACCAAAAAGAAATCGTAGAAATGTCTGCACGCCTGTCTGATTCCATTCGATGGGATGGGATGGGTTGGGTTGGGTTGATCCTGCAGGGTTAACGCCTTCTGTTTATTCGGGGTATATCCTTCCTGTGCAGGCTTTCAATTGATTAAATCTGATTTATCCACATAATAATGCTTCTTCCTTCCTTAGGAGAAATCCCGCTCCGTATTGAGAGACTGGTACTCGCACAATCCATATCCATCGCCCCGGGAGAAACGCGATCTGGCCGAGGCCACCGGACTGACTACCACGCAGGTGAGTCAATCCCCCCGATGATGGCTGCTGGCTGCCAAGAGCCGATGGCCGATGGCCGAAGAGAGGAGCTGCGAAATGAAACCAAATGTCAAACGCATCTCTTGACAAATTTCAATTGCAATTCCTCACAGATGCCCCATCCTCATCCTCCACATGTTAATTGCATCTCATTAATCATGTCACAAACTGTGGATATTTGGCGAAACATTGTGCGAATGGTATTTCTAAAAGTGCTCTCTATGCTGTCTATTTTTATGCTTTTACAGGTTTCCAATTGGTTCAAGAATCGACGACAAAGAGATCGAGCCGCCGAGCATAAAGAGTGAGTTTTTACTATACTACCTCATATGTTATGTAGGTACATACATATATTGTGTGTACAATGTACATACATATATCTGTTCTATAACCATATTGGATTATTAGCTGAACCATACCATGTGTTAAATGAATCTCTCAGGGGCCTTCTTTGAAGTTTATGTCCTTCCTCAAAGACATTTATCTGGCGGTTAGTCAGCTCAAAAGCAGATCTCTCTCTATATCAGTATTCATGGTGACAGTATCAGTGACATATATAATATATTATATACCTAGTATACAGAAATATGCACGATTGTTTATGTTTCATTTAAAATGTTTCGGGCAAGTGTCAGCACAACAAAAATACAGATTATATATTAATTTGCATTTAAATTTTCAATTACAAAACCTGGCGGCACTTACTTCCAAGGTCATTGAGTGGGTGGGGGGCGGGTTCTGTTCTGGCTAATTAGTGCCAAGGACAAGAGCCAAAACTGGCACACGCTGCGGCGGGGATGGATGCAAAACGATCAAAGATTCGAATGAAAGAGTCGCTGACAAAGTCATTAACATGTTGTTCCAAATTCCAAATTTCAAATTCCAAAATACTTATTCCCATGTATTGTATTTGTTTTATTTTTATTTGATTTGTGGGTGTTTACTTTCGGGTATGGGCAGA
This sequence comes from Drosophila lowei, assembly GCA_008121275.1. Lineage (NCBI taxonomy): Eukaryota > Metazoa > Arthropoda > Insecta > Diptera > Drosophilidae > Drosophila > Drosophila lowei. Next base: position 5,344,419 of record CM017778.1, read on the forward strand.
CGCAGACGTACCTTCGGCATACGTACATATGTGTGGCAGGCCTCGTCACTAATTAAAATCTCCAGTCCTTTCCCCGTCCTTTGCCCTTCCTTTCCCCTTTCCCTTTCCCCTTCCTATCCTCGTCCTCGCCCTTGGAACATCTGCATTTCCGCTTAAGCAAATACTCGCCTTTGCGAGCAGTTCCAAACTCTTTTCGGAGTTTCTCTTCCTCTGGGAGAGAGGGAGTGTCGGTGGCGGAGATCCCTGGCTGCTGATAGGAAACATTAACATTCTCTCAAATATTAAACATCCTCTCTGGCCAGCATCCTTTTGTTTGTCCGGCTACGATCCTGCTGCTGCTGTTGCTGCTCTGCTGTTAGAAGTCATGTGAAGTGCAAACAGTAGAGAGAATTTCGAATGGATTTTTGAAGTGGCCGCGTTGTCTCCACGTCTGTCTCTCCTACATCTGTTTTTCCAACTATTACTAGTCAGCGAATTCCCAGAGACTTTCCCCAGGATACTAGTGTTCCATTATGCTAAATGGTATATCACTTACGGCTGCTCCACGCTGACGAACAGGCGGCAGGAGCCGAGCGCGGAGCGCGGAGCGCGGAGCGAGAAATTGTCGTAATCAAAATGAAAATAAAATAAAATAAAATAAAAGAAAACGTAAGGCTGCAAAATATTATAAATTGGATGCCGTGGCAACCGCAATGCACTCATACATGGGCAGTGCACAAAAGTATCTCACAGATACATATTCGCTCCCTGCGATAGTTCGTCGCTGCGTATCTCCATCGCTGCCGCTGCTGTTGTTGCTGGTAACTTGATATATGTTTATGGCTGTTGCCTCGATGAGCAACTCGCTGTGCTGCTACTTTAACTTTTTTCCATATTGTTTTTTCCTCATCATCATCCTCCTCTTCTCCTCCTTTTCTTTTCTTTTTTTTGCATGTGCACTCGCTCCGTGTGTGTGTGTGTGTGTGTGTGTGTGTGTGTGTGTACTTGTGTTTGTCTGTATCTATGTGCCATGCAGCTTTGTGGCAGTCAGTAAACCACAACGGCGCCAAATCTGAATCTAAAGCGGCACTTTGAACAGGCCAACAACTGGCAAAGTGGTTATTGTTTAAATAGGCACCACCTTGGAATAGGTATAGAACAGAGTCCCTCTCTAGGTAGATGGAGTACATAGATACGTATACTATGTTTATATGTGTGGCCTTTGAATAGATGATTGAATGAAAGAAATGCCAATGTCAAGGGGCAAGTGCAACCAGACGATTGCCGTCTCCTCTCTCTCCAGGAACGGACCCAGAATATACATTATACGCGCACTGAGACAGAGAAAAGAATGCGAAAAGTACGAGTATGATACGTTTATTAAACTTTTGCCCTATCATAGTTTGGAGAAATCAAAGCATATGTACATATATTCAGGAGTAGACGAACAACACGGCCATGCGGATATAGTCCACTGTCGAAGATATGACTGCTATAATCGCGTGATACCTGTCGAAGCACATGGCTACGTACAGCTGATGCTTCTTGTTGGTCACCTCGAAGCTCCAGAGATTCGACAGAGCGCCGAGGAGATCCCAGTTCTCACCAAAGTGGAACCAAGAGTGCTGTTCGCTCACGTACTGGAAGATGCCGAAGTAGACGAGCACGACAATTAACGGAAAAATGATCGGCATAAGAATGAGGAAGCCCAGGAGGAAGGTATATGCCATTTTCAGCATCGTGGGGAAGGGTAGCGGCTGCATCCAGACGTCCTGGAGATGCTCCACCAACGGCTGCATATAGTACACCAGGCGCGCTATCTTCGAGGTTTTCTTCCACTGCGGATTTAATGCGGGGATTCAGAGATTGGGCGGAGACCTACTGTACCTACTGCTCGGACATACTATTTTACGCTTGTGCAGCGGCTTTTTCCAGGTCTTGTGCATGTTCCTACTTTCGAACTAGCAATTTTCCAGACCCATCTATCAGGCTAACAAAATTTTGAAGTTCAATAAGTTTGTTGACACTTCACCCCCCCCCCAACAATATCCGGTTGCTATTCCAAAAAACATTCAAAATATTTGAAATTAACTCAAAAAAGGCCATTAATTTAATTCATTTCATTACTGACATTCGATATTTTCTTATGTAAGCTTTTAGTTACACATTTTAGCCAGGTTTTCAATTTTTCTCAAATTAATCGAAAAGAAAACTTCACAGAACGTTCTCTATGGGAATCTTGCGAATCTTTCATCTCGATTTGATTGATCCGATTTTGCCGTAACAGCAGTTTCTAGGAGAATTTCAGTATACGTATTATATCCCCTTCCCTTCCGTTCTCTCCCTTCCAGACACACTCTGGTCCCAAGCCCTGTCCTGCTCAGACAACAGCAGCCAGAGCAACCATCATACTTATTCATACACTACCGAAGCGACCCAGTCCGAGTTCCACTTCCAGTTTCAGTTCCAGTCCCAAGTCCCATCCCATCCCATTCCCCTCCCCTCCCCTCTTCATCTGTATGTGTTTTTCTCTCCTCGTCGTCGGCGTCGTCGGCGTCGTCGTCGTCGTCGTCGTCGTCATCATTTTGCGTTCGTCGAATGCCACGGTTGGCTGGAGGGTAGCTGGGCAGGGTATCAGGTTACCACAAAATGTGCGTGTGTTCTTTATTCGTTCGCCCTGCCATCCCCCCTTCCCGCCATCACCCCTCCATCCATCTGCTGTCTCCAGCGCGTTATTCATTTTTATTCGTTTTATTGTACATTCTGTTTTATTATTATGTATTTTGCGCTTTTGCCCGTCTCTTTCCTCTCCTCTCCTCTCTCTCCTCTCTCTCGTCTTGATTCGCTTTTGTGTGCTGTTTTCGTTCCCCTGCTCTTTCGCTCTCTCTTTCTCTTTGGCTCGCATCCCTCTGCCATCCCTTTCTTGGAGTACTCTGATGGCGTTGATAATGATGTCGTTGGTGATGATGGACCCACAGTCCCTGGATTGGAGGCGCTTGGGGGCATACCATCCACATCCACATCCCACACTCCTTTGCTGGTATGGGGTGGGGAGCTGTGGGTGTTCGTCAAGTATCTGCACTCTCGCCTACAATTAGAGATCATCTTGACCTCTGCAAGGGGCTCGATATGGTTTCCCCAAGTGGACCGAACCTCTTGGTGCTTCCATCAAACACTCTAAGCTGCTTAAAGTTCTGCCAAGTCGTGAGGATTACATAAAAGTTTGGTTAGGCACCGCGGGGGGCAGAGGCAGTTACAGGTATCGCCTCGGGCAGGGCAGGGCTGGGCAGGGCAGGGCAGGGGGGCAAGGCAATTAAAAGGCAACAAAATTATTAAAAAACTGTCAAAACAATCCACAGCCAGCATAAAATGCGCCACACGCCACACAACAAACATGGAATGGAACGTTTCCCGGACAGATAATAAAATATCTTATAACGATGACAGGGTTGCGTTGCGTTCCGCTGGAAGACCTCTGGTTAATCGTTAAGATCTTACATAGTTGTAGACAATGGCACAATGCTTAGGTAGACGCAGGCCTGGCTAGACAAAATCCCCAAACTCCAAGTCAGATCAAGGGTACCCTCTTCCTCTACCTATTACTCCTTCTCCTTCTCGTTTTCGTATTCGTTCCCGGGTTCTTTTGCATCTGCTGCATGGCCCCTGCTTTGGGGTCTCTGGAGTGTCAGAGAGTCGCCACGAGCATTAACAACAGCCACACACATGCGTAAATTAAATGATAATTTATGATCAACACCTTTTCAGATTCCACTTATGGATCGCTGTTCTCCGTTTAGTTGGGTGTCCTGCTGAGCACACGTCCCGAGATTTGTGTACCGATCGCGCAATGCGATAACTCAACCTGTTCGTTCACTTTCCAACGATCTCCCGATCTCCCAGGTCTCCCAGGTCTCCCAGATCTCCCAGATCTCCCGGATCTCCCTGTGCGCCGGGTTAGGGCTCCGAAACAGCGTTTTATTTTGTGGCCTCCTCTCTGGTGTGTTTGTCTTTTTAGGATTTATTGGCTTATAATTTTTATTAGCAATGGAATTCCTGGGAAGCCCAAGTCCAGCCATCATCTACCATAACCATATGATTTGATTCTCTCTTTCTTCGTATCCCCCGTCTGCCCCACGCCTTTGTTTCTGATTCAGCATCTCGTATATTAGTTTTTGTGGTGACTGTGTTTAGACTTATACTTCTATAGTTGTCCTCCTGCCATTCTAATCCATTCGTCTATATGTACTCCACTGCATAACCAAATGAACCGAAACAAGAACAACTTTATTCACGTGACAAACACAGTCTCGTCTCTCTTACTCACTACACTGTTCCACTGGACCACTGTCTCTGCCCTGTTTCCAGTTAAACATAATCCGATCATGCATTATTACCAAGCTAATGAATCTGCTTAAGACAGAGTCCAACAGAAATGGCTTAAAACTACAAAAAATCAATTGAACAAACAAGTTCAAAAATATTAATTCCCCATCAATGAGCACAGACCCAAAAAAGAAAAAAATATAAAAGAAAAGAAAAGCCCGAAGAACCTTTTTAAGGTGGGGGGACCACACACAGAGAACGCGGCCCATAACCTGCTTCTTGATTTTGTTATAAACTTTATGTGACATTCCCTTTTTGTGGCGGGAATTGTCCTTGAGCTGCTCTGCCTCTGCCCCCCCGTTTCCGATCGACTGTGTGTGGAAAAATCGAACTGGAACATTTGTTTTATAAATGCAATCACTGGAAGGTATACTCTACTCTACGAAAGAACACGTCTGTGTTCTCTTTCCGCTCGAGTGTTATTGTGTGTGTGTGTGTGTGTGTTCTGTTGTGTCTGTGAGGGGGCCTTGGTAAGTGTTGCAGTGGTGCTCCAAGAGAGAACAGGGAAACGAGAGAGAACCAGAAACTATGAAATTGTGGTAATTCGATATCATTGTTTATATGCTGCTGCTCCTTCTTCTGCCTGCCATCGGCTTCTGCTGTCTTTTGTTTGCTCCCCACTTTGGCCCGTCCCCGGCCCCGGCCCCGGCATGGGATAGATGGATGGATGGGGGCGTTTGTGTTTTCCCATATTTGCGGGGCTCTATCGATTTTTGTTTAGAGCAGCGCTGGAATTAGTTTGGTGAAGAAGTAAGAGGACTCCACCTCCACTCCTTCCTATTGTCCGACAAATGTCACATGTGCCGCCGAACTCCCGGCCAAGTTCAAGTTCAAGCCCCAAAAGAAACGAAAGACAATGATAATCGTCACGCTGTTGGTGGCACTGATCCTGATCCTGATCCTCCTCTCCTCTCCTCTCCTCTGTCCCTCTGTGGATATAATCTACAATTACATGATTGCCGATATCATACAGCTGGGGCCCAGTGGAGCCCGCGCTGTATGTGGGCCCCTCCAGAGCAGCTCCGCCGTCCGTCGGAATCTGCAGCCGCCGCGGAGTCAGCAAATAACTGGCCCCCCAAAGGGGGGGAGGGCCCAGCAAAAAGATCGGTCCCTGTCCTCCGTCTCTGTCTCTGTCTGTTTGGGGCTGATCGCAAATTTGTCGAGTGTGCGCTTAAATGTTTTGCATTGCCATGGACGATGCGATGGCTGGTTGCTTGCTTGTTCCGATACCCTTGGACAGGACAGGATTTATTCGCTGCGTCAGTGGATTTGCAGCTAAGTATGGCCCTTTCCTACTTCGTAGAAGGTTTAAGATGGTTCCAAAATGTTGTATTCTGTATTCTCCAAATCCTTAATCGAACTTTGGTCGATCTTCAATAAGTATTCCCTTGATCGGTATATTAATCTTCCACAAGGGTATTCAAACTTTGTGAGGAACCTGCTGGTTTGCTTTGTTGTTGCTGTCATCAATTTGTTGCTGTGCAAACTGGTTCCACGAGGCGGCTGCTGTTGTGCTTGGCCATGCAATTGGCGACAAGATTAACACTTTGCCGATGATGCCAGTGATATCCGCTGAAAGGCAATTGCTCGAGTTTCAATCATGTTATGGCTTGCTCGGTGGCGGTGTTAGGTGTTAGCTATTAACGTCTAATTTCAACAATTGTCAGAGGCCATCCCCCGAAGGGCGTGACATCTTAAATTAACCCTAAAGTGCGGCAACTGCCACTCGAATGCCATTTACAGCCACATCAGTCACAAACAAATAATACGAGTCAAGCTACTTAACTTTTGGGCCACAGGCTGAAGGCGGGCGGGGGTGTGTGCAACATCCACATCCCCCAATCGAAAGTGACGTGACGCAGCTCAAATAACTGTAGGCTGAAATCAGATGCCACGCAGCCGCCGAACGCTCTGGGGAATGCAATAATGCTATCTCTCCCTCTCTCTCTCTCTCTCTCTCTCCCTCTATCCCTCTGTTCTGTCACTGTCTGGGGCAACACCTCAGGAAAACGAACATGAGACCATTTATAGAAATGAGAGAGAGGCAGACGATTTCCTTCCGGAAAATAATTTCAATTGCAATTGCTGTGCGTGCTCTGGTGCCCTGTCGTTTGTCATTTGTTTATAAATAAATTATGCACTAGTGAGCGCACTAGTGTGTGGGTGTGGGTGTGTTGACAGCAGTAAATTAGTTGCAACAATTGACACATTTTAATGTAAACGATGCTGACATTTCTGGGCATATCCCTGGTGGTTAAGCTGCTGTTGCACCAACGCTTCGTCATCTGCGAAAATAGGGCACTTCCAATTCAAGCGGAGTCCCCCATCGGGAAAGTAAGGCCAACGAGTGTTTAAAGATTTCAATGAATAAAAAAAGGATATCAAATACCCATTGATATCCGAATGACAGACCCAGAATGGCCTTCGTGTGACAGCCAGCTTTACAGTTTTCCAACCACTGGAAGATAGTGGTTTCTAGTTATTTATCTTATGTATGTATATTGGAAATGGATCCGCAGATGTTAATCCATCGATTTATTTTACTTGCAGCGGCTCCACGGACAAGCAACACTTGGACTCCTCCAGCGACTCGGAGATGGAGGGCAGCATGTTGCCCAGTCAAAGCGCACAACAGCAACAACAGCAGCAGCAGCAGCAGCAGCAGCAGTCTCCCAACAACAACGGCCTGCATCAACAGCAACTGCAGCATGCTGCCGCCGAACAGAGTCTGCAACATCACCCCCATCAGCAACACCATCCCGCCGCCACCGGGCCCACAAGCGTTGTCAGTAAGACAGGTCACAGCGGGGCAGGTGGTGGTGGCGGGGGCGGGGGCGGTGGTGGTGGCGCCGCGACAGCAACACAAATGCAAATGCCGCCCCTCTCCGCTGCCGTTGCCTACTCCCACCTGCATAGTGTGATGGGCGCCATGCCCATGACCGCCATGTACGACATGGGGGAGTATCAGCACTTATGATTCTAGTTGGAGGCGGCTGCTGCCGCTACCAGCGGGAGCGGAAGCGGAAGCGGAGGCGGGAAGGCAAGCGGAAACGAAAGCACGAGTCCCAGTGCCGCCGCCAGCAGCAGCAGCAATGCCTACGGGTGGTCAATGTCAATGCCGTCGGCGCACTATCAGCGTCAGCAGGATCTGTCGGAAAGCTTTTACTTCTGATTCGATCCGAACCGATCCTCGATCGGAGCTGGGCGGAACCTTAGCAATATTTAGAGAGCGCATTGTCGTAGCAACAAATTCTATTTAATCGTTAGACACACCAACACTTTCTGCATAATCTAGCATTTTTCTGCAATCAATGGAAAGAGAGAGATACGGAGATATACAGAAAGAGGTGGAGGGGGAGGGAGAGGGAGAAAAAAGGCACCACGCTGCAGCACAAGCTTTTGGCAACCCAAAAAACCTAGAGAGAAAACTTGGAAGAAAACTGCATCGATCTGTGTAAATAGCTAGGCTAGGCTTTAGTTTTAGAGCGGTTGGAGACGGAGGCAGGTACAACCGAAATGCAAATCAAATCGAAATGTGCAAACAATTATACATATACGACTATTATATATTATTATATAAATCTGTATCTACTTAATGCATAAATTATACACTTTTAATTGTAGCCTTTAGTAATCATATTTTTGTTAACAATAAATTCTATTAAATTATTTTCAAATGATTGTCAAGATCCAAGAGTTTCGCCTGTTCCCACGCCTACCTATACCGATATTATGTACCTATGTATGTTACCTATAGTCTGCGCGCATTACCCACACTGACCACAACAATGAGAGCCGGGTGAGCCGGCAACACTAATCCACGGCGACAGGTAAACCAGCTAATGCTAATGCTAATGGCCATGTCTAATGGGCGTCGTCGGCGCGTGCGTTCCTCTCACACGCGACCCATAGGATCCTGCTCATCGCAGCACGTACCATGTAATGAGTCTCTTCGTAAAGTTTGAACAGCACTTGGCAACAACGGACAGGACAGACGGGGGCGGCGCTTGGCAACCGAACCGTGTCGGTGTGCAGGGGTGTCTTGGTGTCTATGTCTGGTTGTGGGGGTGGATGCTGTCTGACTGGTTGATTTGTTTATTGATACTGTACTTACATATTGCAGACGTCGTCGCTTCCAGCCAAAGCCTTCCCAACATCGGCCTTGCCCAAACCCGCACCCCCCTGAACGTTGCCAGGGAGAAAGGACACCAGACCAACAGCAGCACACACGTGTCTGGGCTGAGACTGTCTCTGACTCTGATTGAGATTGATGGTCACATATCTGGTTACAAAATATTTTGACTTCTTTTATCTTGCGGCGGCTTTTTGCCGATAATTTAATTACGGCCTTAATGTGTTTGTTCTTCTGCCTTGTCGAAAATGAATTTAATGACCGCCTACAGGATATTTGGAGGCGGTAATGGCATTTGCACCTTTCATTGAAGATTCCATTGAAGATTCTTTTCCGAAAATTTTCATACAAAACGGATTACAATTAAGCCGAGTTCCACATGCCATCAGCATTTATTTGTCCGGTCCTTTAGGTCAAAGAAAATCTGTGAAATTACTTAAAAGGGCTTATGCGGATACAATGGGTATTGATAATGCAGGACAGGACATGCATGTGCGTCTTGCGTGCCTTTTATTATGATCCCATGGAGCTGTCAATGATCTGTCAACCGTTTTTATGATATTGATGGAAAACTAACCTCATTGACCTGGAGACCTTAGGAATGCACACAATATGTACATTCTCGAGAGTTGTAGGTTTCATTGGCAATGGCTATGTTAATTTTTTAGTATAGCTCAAATCGTTAAATTACTTTTCTCCTTTTTTTGCGCTTGTGTGCTACTCAAGAAATAGCTGGCTGGATGGATTCACAGAAGCCCAAGCGCAACATAATTTTTGTCTAGAAAGTTTACCTTTTCGTTGCATCGCCCATTGTACAATTCGCTGTACAATTTTGAATTTTTGCGGACATATGTAAACATTGTTATGGGTATCTTAGCTCGAGTGCAACTATCGATAAGTTAAGCAACTATCGAAAGTATTTGGAGCCAGTGCTTTTTTTGCTTAGCCAAATTACATTTTATTTTTATATTAATGTAAAAATTGAGTGAAAAATGTACGGGATTTCATCAATTCAAAAACGGTTGGCCGATTTTGCTCAAATTTTTTTTCAGTTGTCCGTATTTGCAAGGAGGTTTCTACGAAAGAAAACTTTGATAAAACCCACCCACTTAAATGAGCTATCCTCGTTTCTTTTTTAAGATTTCCATTATTATTTCTATTTTGACACGTCATTACTAATGACACGTCTTTTTATGGGACACATCATAGTTGTGATTTAGAAAAAATTAAATAGTAACACAGAAAAAGCTTTCCGACTAAGAGCACTAACCACACATTATACATATGTCCTTGTGGAAGGTTAGTGCTAAAAGCAATTTACAAATTCTTCCATCAATAGAACTTAGAAATAGCCAGAACTAAGCATAAAATAGCTGAATTGCGATAGCATTTGGAACAGTACAGCCACGGTGACCATTTATGGTATTTTACAGTTTGTTTTGATGTCGAAATTGAGTTGAAGGTATATTTACGGTATATCGGTTTATAATGGTATATTTTATCAATATTAATTTAATATTAATCTATTAAATTTGCATTGTCACTTGTCACTTATTTACTTTCAAACAATTTCTCTTTGGCGCGCACCACTCGCATCTAGTCGATAGTATCGAAGGCCGAACTGCTTTCTTCGAAACGGTTATTGTCTCTTTTGCTCTCTTTGAATCGGGTACTGAATTTCTGCTCACACACCCTGCAAATTTTATACTTTTCATAGTATTTTCAAGTATTTTCCAGTATTCTCACCCTCTCGTCCAATCCACCAATGTAGAAACCGTTTAGAAACGCCACTTAGAGCTATTCCAGGCCACATCGCACATTAATTCGAGATCAGCATCAAATTCCTGTTCGTTTGCCATCAAAGTCTCAATTTTTTTTTAAATGTCGGAAAAAAGCATGTCAAAAAGTTTATAACGGAGGTTTTTCAAATTTATTGACATGGCAATCATCTCCCATCTCAAAATTTTGTTAATTTACACATTTGGAAACTGGTATTTCTAGTGATGGGAGTTGGCCAGTGAACTCCAACTGGAACGGATGGAACCACCCAACTCCCATCACTATATACACACATATTTTTTAAGGGGTGGAGGGGAGGGGGTGGTGTGAGCCTCCTCCCGCGAAATTCATCCTTGTTTGATTTCACCTGCGGCTCCACCCCCAACACCGAGAATTTTAAATAAATTTACATACCTTAGTCTAATTTAATGTTTAATATGTCTTCATAAACAGCAGTATCGTCTGGATCGGTGCCGTTGGTGATGACGGAAAAGACAGGAGCAGCAGCAGTGGCGACACTTTCTGGCGTGGCATTCTTGCTTTTATTCTGCTTTCTTTCCCCTTTCTTTTCTGGGGTTTTCTCGGCTCTCGGCTGTTTTTATAACAATTATATAGTTTCTGCGCCCAATTTTCAGCCTCCAAGGACAAAGGTACTCCCACTCCGAAGCCCAAGGAGTTAAATGAAATAAAACCGTGTACAACAATTTATAATTTTTGATTTTAAAATCGTGTTATTTCCAAACCGTGTAAAAAAAGACCGTGTAAAAACAGAATTAGGTGTATACTACTACTAATCTCAATTTGTTAAAAAATGTCGGATAACGGAGATTTCACACTGGCGCTTCCATGGGACTTATATGAAACAAAAATTATTGAAACGTACACAGGTGTCGCTTTTGGTGATTACATATAAATGTAGTTAATATGTATCAAGTGTGTAGTTTCCGTGTAGTTACCATGTAAAGAAACTAATTTAGTGGACATTTTTTTATTTAAACCTCATTTTATAAAAAATTCCAATAAAAATGGTACTTAAAATTAGCCACTTTTATATAAAACTGATTAGTTTATCGGGTAAAATTATGTGTTCAGAGCTGAGGGTCCTAGCTAGCTAGTAATATTCAACCGAATATCAAAATCGATGAATATGATGGAACTTGAATAATCCGCGGACTGGGTCACACTGAGTACAGCTGATCGTAGCGTGCGCGTTTTAATTTTAAAAGCAGACGATTTTCCTATATTATTCGTCAAATTTTAGTTCGAAATGCAAGCAGAAACCAATGGAAAACGTAAGCGACCGAAGAAGAAAGGCAATCGCTTCATGCGAAACGCCAAGGGCTTCGCCAAGCAGGGAATCTTCGGCCGCGGGACGCATATAGACGATGAGCAGTTTAGCTACTTCATCAACATTCTGGATGCCATGAAGGCTGGGTTCGACGATGTGGAGGAGCGCGGTGAGTAAACATTGTTTCTTTGTCAGTCGCATTACTTATTTACTTCCTGTGCAGTGAACATGGCCAACAATGTGTTTGAGCAGACGAAAGATCAGGAGATCCACTTGGCCTCCAATCAAATTGTGTCCAAGGCATTGGAATCGCTTATTGGATTTGTGGACAACGAGCAGCTGGAGCGATATTTTAACAAATTTGGCGACAGCCTGCGCCCCTTGTGCTCGGATAGATTTGCTTCACATGTCCTGCAGAAGATGCTTGAAATTGCCTTTTTGCGCGGCCTGGGCAAGGCAGCTGCCCAGGAAGTCAGCGATGGTCCGACCACGACAAAGCGTGCCAAGCCAGATGCCGCACAAATCGAGGAGGAATACAATTTGGAAACTGATTTCAGCGACGACCACAGAGAGAAGTGTCGTCAGTTCGTGGTGCGCATCTCGAAGTTCATGCTCAACAACTTGGAGGACTTTGTGTGGGACCACTGCGCCAGTCACATCATGAGAACGGCGATACTGTGCCTAGTGGGCATGCACGTTCCGAAAATAGCATTCGAGAAAGGAGGGGCTGAGATGGCCAAGCATCGCAAGCTGTATACAGTGCCCGAGGACTGGCACGAGGTGATGAAAGAGTTTCCCCAACGCCTGGAAATGTGGCCTCAATTCGTTGACTTCCCTTATCAGGAGCACTCATCCGCCTTATTAGGCGTCATCTGCCTAGCCTTGAGTGTGGCCGACAAAAGTTTTCTAAAGCACTTCGGCAAGAAAATATTATTGCAAAGCCTGTTGAAGGCTAACGAAGAAAATGACGATGCTGTTGAGAAAAAGACGGAGACAAAAATTGAAATTGAAGACGATGAAGGGGAGGAGAAGCCGACGGAAGAGAAAGAAAAGAGGAGAGAGGAGGAGAAAAAGGACGATCCTGTCCTGCCGAAAGTGTTTCACCATCAGAGTTCCGTCATCCTCCTAGAGACTATTCTGAGCGTGGCGGGTGCCAAGCTGCTGACCCAGCTGTATGCGATGCTGTTCAGTGGTCGCGTCGGTTACCTCGCCAAGCAGCAACAGACAAACTTTTCTGTCCAGCGACTTCTTCAGAACATGAAAGAGGTAACAGACTTCGAGGCTATCTTTGCAGAGCTTCAGCCTCACGTGGAGGAGCTCCTGAAAATGGGATACACTGGCGTGGTATCTGCCTTGAGTGCCGCCTGCTTACGGCTGGGGTCCAAACAGGCCCAGATGATAGCCATTCTACAGAGTTCGCTGCATGTCAGCGGCGACAAAGATAAGTCTAAGCTGTTCTTTAACTGCCTTATCAAGCTGAAACCCTCTGAGATTCTGGCCAGCGATGAGTCGGGATTTGTCCATCTGCATGGCTCGCTGATTGCTCAGCACGTGCTGCAGTTCAACAAACCCATTTTCCTGGTCAACTGCATCCTCGATCTGCCAGCCGCCCAACTAGCCCAGATCTTTAACACGCCCAACGGCTCCCACATAGTCGATGCCTTCATGCAGAGCAAGTTCATTGGCGAAAAGTCGCGTGAGCGCCTGATCCGTCAGCTAGATGGCTTCTATGTGGACCTGGCCATTACCCGCCACGGATCTCGTGTCCTTGAGCAGTGCTTCAAAGGCTCACAGGAGGCGCAGAAGCTGCGCATTGCTAAGGAGCTCATCACGAAGGCTAACATGCTGAAGGGTTCGCCCTTTGGGCGCCTCATCTACGCAAAGTATCGCCTGGAAACCTACAACCTCTCGCCCACTCAGTGGCAGGCGAGCTTGTCAAAGCAGTTGGATCCGGAGCAGCCCGAGACAAAGCGGAAGCCAGCCAAGACAGCAGCCGATGCGTTCAAGGATATACTTAGCTAGGACTTGACTTGTTGGCAAAATAAAATGTAATTCCACACATTGATAGTGTGCTAGGGTTGTTGCTTGACTTTTCAACAGAAGCTGATAAGCTATTGCATCGCGCGGTGCGATGCTTAGTTTCATTGCGTCCGTCAAAGCTGAAGCATGTGGCTGTTGCAGGGGCTATTTATTTGCTGTGTACTGACCACCACTTGGGCCTTTGCGGATGAGGCCATCTTCGAGGACGAGGACATTTACAACCAGGCGCTGCCGCCAGTGCCACACATGGGAATTACGGCTCCAGGCACCAAATGGTGCGGGCCAGGCAACACGGCTGCCAACTTCGATGACCTGGGCAGAGAGCGGGAGACGGACAAGTGCTGTAGAGCCCACGACCACTGTGAGGAGATAATCGAGTCGCACAGTACGCTGCACGGACTTCCCACCAACACGGATTGGTTTCCTATGTGAGGCCCGCCGCACCCTCAGAGGAAAATCGATATCATGTCGTGACCTGACTGCTTTTCTTTACAGCCTCAAGTGTACCTGCGAGCAAGAGTTTATCAACTGCCTTCAGGCGGTCAACAGTCTCACCTCCAACACTTTGGGCCGAATCTACTATGGCAGCCGGAGAAATTGCTTCGCCAAAGGATATCCCAAAACAGGCTGCAAACAGTACCAGGAAGGCACGTTCCGCAAGCGCTGTATACGCTATAACGTTGACAAGGCCTCGGCAAAGATCTGGCAGTTCTATGACATGCCATTTTACACAATCCAACACACAAAAGCCTGACCTGTCCTGACCATGATAATGTTTCTGATAATGTTAGCTGATAAGTTCATATGTTGGAATTTAAAAGTTTTAACCAGCTAAATCAGGGGAATACCCAGAGGGGGGTTGCTTCGGCATGCTTATTAGTAAAAAAAATGTTTCTTTCATTTTTTTAATTTTAATCCCTTCTTTACCAAGGTCTAATTCAAATTATTGAAGAGTATGTTAGCCGCAAATATAAAAGAATATGTAATTGAAATCGGTCTTGAACCTTACATGTTAGACTAGATTTTGATGGATGTAGTACAATACCATGTACATAGGCTGCTGTTTAAATTTCTCGCCTAACTCGCCTCGAAAAACGAAAACGATTTTATTGGTTTTAAAAATATTCTCCAAGAAGATGAATACCTATTTGAAAACGTTTTAGTCTATTTTCGCAGCATTTTCGTTAGCACTCAGAAGGAAGTATCTCTAAAACAAGACTTCATCAGCTTCTTTCAGCGTCGAAAAAACGTTGACCCCACAATTTGTTTGTAAGAATGTGAGGAAATGTGTGCAAGGTAGATGACCCCTTGATTCGATATTTTGGGAGCTTAAAAAAAGGAAAAATACCATTTCAAATTTGCATCTCCCATTCATATCCTATCAGGGAATGATTACACGAAACTCAAGCTTTCGAAATTCGAAGTAATGGAATTTTGATTTGAATAGAATCGCAGGCTTATGTATTTGTAAATAATCGGAGGCCTTATCGCTGGCTAATGCCATAGTTCAATCTTATTTGCTCTGGGCATCATCCTCCTCAACATGTGTGTAGAAGGCCAGGTCGTAAAATTGCCAGCGTTTCGGCTGTGTTTCATCCACTTTATAGTTCAGACAGCGCTTCTCGAACATCTCCACCTGATTCTCTCGACACGAGACGGTCGGATGACCATGGGCAAAGCAGACTTCTTTGGTCCGAAAGTAGATGCGGCCCAACGTCAACGAATAATGTCCGCTGCGCAGGGAGGTGAGGCAATTTCGAAAGGCTGATTCGCAGGTACAGGAGAAGCTGGAGGCGGAAAGAAAAGCATCCGTTAGCGAGGGGTAAGACGTGCAGATTCGAGAGTTAAATCTTACATGGGGAAGATCCCATCATTGTTCAAGCCATAGGCTTCCTCGTGCGGTGATATTTTTTCCTTGCAGTTGTCGTGCGAGCGACAGCATATGTCCAGCTCCCTTTCAATGCCCAGATCATCGTAATTGGTCGCTATATTGCCGGGACCACACCATTTCGTTCCCGGCACAATTATGCCCAGGCCAAGAATCAGATCGAAGGCACCGGCAAGCGCCAATACAGCAGCTACAAAATGATGAAGGTGCATAGTAGACAAAAGTAAGCAGACGACTGAGCAAAGGGGATTTTCGCAAAGAAGAAATCCGTCAATTGGATCGTCGCTACGGCTACGATCGAATAATAAACACAGATTGCGATTAATTTAATAGCCACCAGATCGGTTGTCTACAAACGAATGTTGAAATTTCCATATAACAGATAATAAAATAAATATTTTATATTGTAGAGTTGTGCTCTCACTCTTCCACAATAAAGCAAAACAATTAATACAATCAAAAGACATTACCTTTCAGACTCCCCTCGTTCATACATACATACATACATACATATATGTATATTGTATTGAAGAATAGGAGATGCAAAGATTTGTGTACAACTTCTAGAGGTTTTATTTAGAAAAGAATTCAGAATTGGAGACTTTATTTTAGAAAGAATTTATGTTCCGTTCCAAACCCCTCTAAGCACAGACTGGCTATTCCCAGTATATTTTATATTATATTATATTATATTATATGAAATATTTTGAATAATTCGCGTTCCATTGTAAATATGGCTACACTTCTGGGGATAAACATTCACTTTTTTTTAGAGTTTTCAGGATTTAATCAATGGATTTCATCTTGCAGAGATGATTAACTGGTATCATCTTGACCTCGTCGTTTATCTTGCAGACGAGCACATCGCCTTCCTGCTTGGACAGTACTCGGCCAACCGACTCCCGTTCCTCGCCATAGATCACCTTGAACTCATCGCCACTGTTGGGCGGCACAGGTGCCAAGTGCTCGCTGACAATGGAGACGCTGCGGTCTTCCTGGCGCAAGAATACAGAGCACACACCATTGGAAACAGTGCGGATAATGCCTGTTTGTCCAACAAGATCGGTGTCGTCGTGCGTATGAATCCGCACTTCAATATCGGTTGTGCACCAGTCGCCCATCGACGAGTCCAGGCTGGCCCCCGGTGTCTGGGGATTGTACGGAGATTGTGGTATACCACCGGGAGTGTTTGGTGAATAGGTCGATGGCGATGGGGTATTCAAGTAGCCAACTGGATAAGGCGAAGGAGCAGGACTGGGACTTGGATTGAAGGGGCTGTAGCTTCTATCCGATCCGTATAAAGTACCAGGCGTTTGGGGGGCGAACTGAGATGTCATCTGATAGCCGGGAGTACTTGGATTGTAGCCGGGGCTTGGGCTGGGCTCCTCCAGCGAATAATCGAAATCGTTGTTTCGCGCCGGTGTTGTGTTTGCTGTCGGATCCCAAGCACCATGGCGTGGCGTCATGCTGCCATCGTGCGATGGTGTCATTGTGCCATAAGGAGTACGAGTATCTGTGTCCCAGTTTGGCGTTTGACTTCCCACCAAGGGGGTCTTAGATCCTGCCGCAGTGTAGCTTGGCGTTTGTGCCCCGTAGCCGGGCGTACGAGCTGGCGTGCGCCCATATGTGGAGACGCTTCCCTCCTTGCCGGGCACCCCAACGATGGCAATATGATTGCGGTCGACCGATATCGTTTGACATGAAGTATGGAGCTCCACACGAGCTGTGGCCTCAGTTGCGTCCTTAACAATTCCCACGGCACCTGCAGAGATCACAAATAAGTCATATACATCATGATAAAGGTACGTCTCAACAAAGAAAAATACCTTTATAGGGTCCGCCACTAATCTTGATGGTTTTACCCAGAATCTCGCGATCACGAGTCACGCGGAAACCACCCCTACCGCCGCGCGCTCCTCCGCGGGCTCCGCCTCGTCCGCCAGACGGATGCATGGGCGATTGAATACGCGGTGACATGAATCCAAGTCCGCCCATCGAACCAGCAGGATTAACGTTGGTCTTGCTGCCTCCAGCCAACTGCAAGTGCCGTGTCTTGCACACAAATATGCCTCCGTTTTCTGTATACATGCGGCAATGAAGGAACGCCAAGCTGCGATACAAGTGCTTGATTTCTCCGGAACGTCCCTGCGAATTATAATCCGATTATTATTGTTATGAGAAATACTTCCAACGGACTCGTTGGTACTCACAGCATGAGGACCCTCCATAACCTTAACAATGTCGCGGCGGCGAATCTGATTTTGGTCAGCATCCAGGGCCACAGTATTGCGGTTCTCTCGTCGCTTGTGCAGAGCGGTTGGCTTGCATTCAATGCACTTTCCATTCATGCCCAGTACATGAAAGTTCTCACGCTCCAAACGCACAATAACACCCACATTCTGAGAGCTGATTCAAAAAATTACCATTATTCCCATACCCGTTACAGTCTGATGTGCGTTGGAAAATAGTGCACCTTAAACTTACTCAAGTTGCACCAAATCGCCCCATTGGAACTGGCCCAGACAGTCAACGCCTGTAGCCACATCAGAGCAGAGCTGCAGATCCCGGGGCAAGACCTCCAATTCGTGATTGGTCAAATCAGAGACGAGCACCACTCGCAAGGGCTCTACACGGATAATAAGTCCAGTTTCGCCCTCATATCGACCTGCCAGCACCCTGGCATGGTCTCCAGTTTTAAAATACTTGCGCAGCTCACTCGCTTTAAAAATTAAAGGATCCTAAACAAAAACCCATTATTTAGTGGTGTACAAAGTATAGGGCATCGCATGACGTACCTTTAGATCCTGATGCTTGGGCATAACCGTGATCATGGTGCCGTCGATGGCCACAATCTTCGCCTGCAAGTTCTCCAAGTCTCCCACGCAGACCTCAACATTGTCCCCCATTGAGAACGAGTGAGTCGAAGTGGGGTCATCCTTGACATTGCCCAAAAGTTCCAGATTCACCTCTGTTATGGCACAGTAATGTTATTATGTGACAAAAGACGTTGGATTTTTGATATGAATTACCTTCTGGAGATTCTTCGAAGCGCTCTAGCTCGGCTAAGGTGGGCTTTACGCCGTCTGATAGAATGGCTGACATGGTGAAGTTCTTGTAGAGAAAGCCCTTTCGCGAATACCGATTACCCTCAAAGAGTAGAAAATCGCCATCTGAGTGGACCTCACCACCAATGGCCCTGGAAAATCAAATCGTTTATAAGGATTGGAATGGACAGCTGGGGATTCTGTACCTCACGGCTTCTGGGTCAAACGGTTTTGCCACAGGCCGGCGTTTCTTCTTGCGCTTGCCATCGTCGGTTTCCTACAAGTAAGGTATTTAGTAAATGTTGGGATTAGGAAGGTCCCAATGTCAACTATTTGCGTAATAATTACTGTTGCTGTTGTCCTCAAAGCACCACGCATTCTTGTATAGTCGATGCGGGGTAAGAGTTTCAGATGAACTTGATTTTGGGCCAGATCGACGTAGTCCACCTGCGCAATATCGTCCTTGTATAGTCCTCGCTTTAGGCGCACCCACTGCTTGACCTTGAGGCCGACCTGTTCCTTGACCACCTTCAAAACATCCGTCATTTCCTTGATGGGCACCATCTCTTGTTTCCATTTGCCCATCCGAAGATTTCCCACATTATCGATTGCTGTTTTGACGTGGGTCTGCTTATAGGCTTCCAGATAAATGTATCCCTTAACGCCCTCGGGAGCAATAATCGATTTGATTTGGATTGGGTCATCCGTATTTAGGTATGTTAAGAACTTTCGCATCAACAGTAAGGCGGTGGCCTTCTCCTCTCCAATGCGGCACTTAACCATCCATAAATTGGGATCCCTATGCAGATTCAAAATATACTTAGTAATGCCAAGTATGTATATGTATAGTATATCCTTTCCAACTCACTTAATGCCAGGCAATAGGGTCTGCTGGGTGATCTCATCCGACATCTCTTCCCCGCCATCGCCAAAGTGTCGTTTTGCAATGGATTCGTCAGCATATTTTTTTCTCAGGTACTCTTCGATCTCATCTTCCTTTTGAGTGCTTTAATATAACAATACATATAATGTAATTTATCTATATTTAATTGCAGGTATACTTACTCCCATAGATTTGTACCCCGCCGCCTTATTTCGATGTCCCTGGCCGTTGGACCGAGCTCATCAATCTCGTTTCCAACAATTCCAATCTCATTGGCACCTTCCTCCCATTCGTCATCCTCGTCGACCTTTTTATGGTGTGAGCCAGATTCAAAGATTAGACTACAAATTTGAATTTGCAAGCACTCGCGTACAAACCTCGTCGTCCACCTCTGCCTCGTCTATGATGAAGCCTCCAAAACGTTCCTTTTTCTTTTTCTTTCGTGGATGATCGTCATTCTCTTCTTCTTCGTATTCCTCGGAGTCAATATCTTCGCCAGGCGGCTCCTCCTCTTCCTCTCCCGATTCGTCGCTTTTCGGTCGGTTTCCACGACCCTGTGGGGAGTCGGACCCAGAGCCCGAATGAGCCGACCGAGATCGGGACCTTGAGCGGGAGGATCTGGACATAGACCTTGACCTGGACCTCGAACGCTGGCCAGACTTGGATCTGACGCTGCGCTGCGACTTGTTTGAAATCGATCCATCTTCTGAACCACTGTCCGACATATTGCTGACTTCGGAGTCTGACATTCTATGTAAATCTGTAAACGTGTGCGACTGCGAGCAAGCACATCACGAAAAAACATATTTAAAACGCATCGTGGTGATCTGAATGTTGAAATATTGGACGATGGTGCACCGTGGCAAGAGAAAAACATAGACTTACGGTAGGTTCACTTGGTTTTACAGCATCTGCGCCCGGAAATTTTCATAAAATTAAAATTTTTCCAAAATTTTTTGATGCCACGCTAGAGATGGCAACTGTGCAGCAGTGTGACCGTATGAAGATATTCAAGTGCTGTGGAATACGTTATACCACACGAAAATGAAATAAGAATTTTAGCGGAGTTCAGGTGGAAGATATAGTGGTCTTTTTTAAGGATATTAACGATAGGATGAATCAAAAAGAAGAATTATCATTATTATTATTAGTTTTATTTTCCACGGTTTCGATGAAGTTGATATCCTGTTTAAAAAAAGAGGGTTTGATTGGGCTAGGTTTACGGTATATTTTGTAAATGAGAAAGTATATTTCGGTATATCTCTGACGGTATTTTTGATCGATATGTCCGTAAAATTATTTTCTAGTATTGTCCATTATTCTCACCCTCTTGTCCAATGCACCAATGTAGAAACCGTGTAGAAATGCCATTTAGAGCCATGTCCCAGGCCACATCGAATATTAATCGTTTGATCGTTTCTTTTCCTTTCTTTTCTTTTTCTCAATTTTTTCAAAAATTTCCCAAAAAAGGCCTGTCAAAAAGTGGATAAAGGAGGTCTTTCACACTGGCGCTTCCATGGAACTTATATGAAAATAAAACGGGCAAAAATTTTTCAAATTTCAAAGTGTAGTTTGAGTTATCGTGTAGTTATCGTATAGTTACCATGTAAGGAAATTCATTTAGTGGAAATTGTTGTTGACCGTTTTTGTTTAAACCATATTTTACAAACAATCCAGTAAAGATGAGTAATTAAGATTAACTAGTCTTGTAGGAAATTGATCTATCAATCGGATAAAATTATGTGTTCAGGTATGGAAGTCGCAGCTAGCTAGTTATATCAAATCGAATATGAACATTGAGGAATATGGTTTCCAATCCTTGACGGAGACGATTAACCCATTGTAGACCAAGGGGGTATTTTAATATTCCACCGAAATTAATGAAAATTGAATCATTTTAGCGCAGATCAGGTGAAAGACATCGTGTTTTTTTTTTAAGTTCAGAGGAAAGATGGCATTGCTCTACAAGAAGAATTTACAATCAGTAAAATTTTCCGCCATTTACCTCAAGTCGTTGAACTGTTTATATAGAGGGGGCTTAAGTGGGCTAAGTTCGTTTTTTCATCGGTATAAGTAATTATTATGGTTTAAAAACAAATTGTGGGCTCTGAACGTTAATAATTACAATTGATTTATTAAATTGAACCTGTGCTTCTGTGCAAAAGGCAAAATACTATTCAGTTGTGTCGAAAGGTTCTTAAATATTTATATCAACCCCTCACATCTGGCGCAGACTTATGTATGTATGTACGAATACATATGTGCTATGTGCATAGTATATACTATGTATTTCTATAACCTGAGAGTTTGGCCATAAAAAATGTCTCGTTTTCCCGAGTAGATTAAGGCATTTGATTATATCTGTCGTGGATCGAAAGCGCTGCTGCTATAGTTAAAAGAGAGCGAGGGAGAGTGTGGTGTTTCAAGCAACGTTCGTAAGGTGTGGTTCGAGACAAAAACAATAACGGGGTAGGAAATTCCGTTCTCTTCCACCTGTGAAGATCGAATACCATTAGCCGAATTTCTGAATAGCGTTTGTTGTGTCAAATCAATATCCAATTCAATGCGCGCAAATACATATGTACATATATCAATTATATCTGTTGCAGGTTGAAGAGTTTCTTGAATCGCCCACTGCGTGGTAACTGTGGACATGAACACTGCGGAAGCCAGCGTCAACCAAAGCCATCATGCGACGCCGCCCACCAGCAATGAGCGTAAGTTTTCTGCTGCATTTTCTCCAAGCTCGTGCAACGTCATTGATTTTCTTTTGAACAGCTGTCTGCGAGGACTACGTTCTTCATGTGCATATGCCGAACAAAAGTTTCAAGGCAGTTCGGTTCAACGAAAACGAAACCGTGTGCAATGTCATCAAAAAGACAGTTGAGGACCTTAGCAGGGATGTCCGAGCGCCAAGTATTCAGCGATACGCATGCCGAATGCTCAATATGATCACTAAAGAGGAACTGTGGCTGGCCAGGACAACACCAATGCGCAAGGTTCTGACACACATCTTGTCTCCTGGCTGCTCAAACGTGGACTGTCCCAACAACGATGCTGCCAAAGCGGAGCTTGGCGAGGGAAAACTGCAGTATCAGGACCATGGCAGAAGAGTCATTACCAACAGAGTGTGGCGAGTGGAACTGAGAGTCCGCTATGTGCCAAACAGTATTCAAGATCTTTTCGACGAGGATAAAGCCACATGCTTTTACTACTTCGATCAGGTGCATAATTCACATATCAATCAATACAGTTCAGCCTTTTCTAAAAACGTTTCTGGCCGTGGCAGGTGAAAGAAGACTTCATTCATGCCAATCTAACTTCGGTGGACACTGATCTGGCTGTGCAGCTGTGTTGCCTGGGAATTCGTCACTTCTTTAAGAACATTACTATGAAAGCACCGGACAAGAAGCAAAACATTGATTACATTGAAAAGGAAATCGGATTTAAGAGTTTTCTTCCACAATCTGTGATAAACACAACAAAGCCAAAGAATCTTAAGAAAATGATACAAGTCGGATACAAAAAGGTCTATAACTATAACGACATTGAGTACTTGACGCGGTATGTATTGAATCAAATTTACATATGTAATCAGCATATAATGATATGATAAACATTGCAGGTTCTTCGATCTTTTGAAAAATATTTATTTAACGAACTATGAGCACTTTGCGGTTACCCTGAGCTCGGCCTGGAATATATCTGGTATTCTGCACGTTGGTCCTCACATTGGTAAATGTTTAACACATATATTCACACATAGATATTCCATATCTTCTTTGTTCGATTGCAGGAATCTCTTACCAGACTCATCCACAAGCAAGCTTGACGAATGTGGCTCAGTTCAAAGATGTCGTTGCCATCAAAACCTGCACTCTACCAAAGGAAAAGCTGCCCAAGCCCATGGATCATACCCCTGAAACCGAGTCAAATAATTTAAATTGCAATTGCCAGAAAATCAAAACTCAAATCAAAATCTCTGCGTCCAATAATGTAGAAGATCTGGTTATAACCTGCAATGGAATTAATGTGAGTTAACGATTGCCACCACTGTCATTGTAGATTATTATATTTCTTACTTTCAGACTGCCGAAAGCATTGCCGACCTTATTGACGGATATTGCAGATTGCTTTCAAAAGACCTAGAATTTACAATTTGGCAACGAGAGACGAGCACATCGAGCGATGACAGCTCAGCGACAAAGACCAATGATCTCCCGATCGAGCCAGCCCAAGCCCAAGCCGCGTCGAGTCCGAGAAAACCAATGCTGACGGATGACTATGCTGAAATTGGTTTATTGGAAGGAGAGGGTGATTACTCAACTCCCACTGTACGAAATTACGAGCTGGATAGAGCCCATATCACTCCGAGTGCCAAGATTGGAGTTGGCCAGTTTGGAGATGTTTATGTGGGCACCTACACTCTCCCCAAGGCTGCCAAGGGCAAGCACTCGGATGCAAATGGCAAAGATAATAGTGGCGATCCAAAATCGAGCAATGCCAGACCAGACGTTATTCAAGTTGCGATTAAAACCTGTAAAGCAAACGAAGATCCAGAAAAGACGGAGAACTTCCTGGCCGAAGCTTGTGCGTGCATTCATCTTCATTCATTTCTATTCTATGTTCCTTAACCTTGTATTTGATTTTAGATATTATGCAGAAATTCGACCACCCACACATTATACGTTTGATTGGAATATGCAGCGTAATGCCAATTTGGATAGTCATGGAGCTGGCAAAGCTTGGCGAGCTGCGGGCCTATTTAAAGGCAAACAGCGACAGGTGCTTACCCACACTAAAACATAATCAAACTTTGATTGCCTTTATTAACAATTAATAAAATTCATTAGATTAACGCATGGAACCCTGCTTAAATACTGCTACCAGCTATCGACGGCCCTTAGCTATTTGGAATCTAAAAAATTCGTACACAGAGATATTGCGGCACGCAATGTACTCGTTAGCTCTCCCACGTGTGTTAAGGTGGGTACATTATATGGTATTCTTTCGGTCAAAGCTTAAACCGCGCCAACTTTCTCATCCAGCTGGCTGATTTTGGGTTATCCCGGTGGGTTTCCGACCAGTCTTATTATCACTCCACTCCCACAGGTAAGCCACAGTCATTATCATTAGCCATTGTCATTATAATTTAATGGGATATATTTGTTTTTAGTTGCCCTGCCTATTAAGTGGATGTCTCCCGAATCGATCAACTTTCGAAGATTTACGACTGCCAGCGATGTGTGGATGTTTGGTATGTAACTTCATATCTATTTCAAATATCTGTAGATATGAATGAACTGTTGTTTAGGTGTTTGCATCTGGGAGATACTCATGCTGGGCGTGAAGCCGTTTCAAGGCGTGAAGAACGGTGACGTGATTTCGAAGCTGGAAAACGGAGAGCGGCTACCTCTGCCGCCAAACTGCCCCCCTCGACTGTACTCGCTAATGTCGCAGTGCTGGGCCTACGAACCATTGAAAAGACCCAATTTTAAGCGCATCAAGGAGACATTGAAGTAAGTTTATTCCCAACGCCCATCACTACCAGCTAGTTAGCAATGCTAATTGTTTATTTTTAGTGAAATTCTGATGGAGGATAGTATTAGCACATCCGAGACTCTGAAACGGGAGCACCGAAGATTGGTAACCATGTCCTGGGTGGGCAGTGAGGAGTCTGACATTCCGCCGTTGAAGCCAGCAAGAGCAATGCATGACTCTGGTAAGCCACAGTTCTAAGAAATAGAAAAGTCGCGGGATATGTACTAAGTTCTTATTTCCAAATTTGTAGATATTCCAAGCATGATGTCTAAGGTGGATGAGGCAACGGGAATACCTCAAACCTATATCATTGCACAGAATCCTGCGGTGCTGGCCAGGCTGATGATGGAGAACCAAAAGCGAGGGATCAATCCTGCCGCTTACACCACGCCCGCTTCGGTATTTAATACTCTAGCTGTAGGAATAGATGACAGCAAATCGAACGTTTCACTTAAGACTACCAAGCTTCCAGCAGCCGATCTGTTGAAGCTTGACCCTATCGCCGAATCTGAAAAGCAAAAAATGCAATATTCCACTAACACAAATTCTACTCAAATACCAAACCCCCTACCCGCCCTTGACCCATCCACTGTAGCAAATACCCTTGCTTATGCTAGGCCACCGCCGCAAGGAATATTTTCCGGAAGTCTGCCCTCAAAGAGTAGTTTCGTTGTTTGTCCACCGCACATGGAAGAGCAAATGCACATGGATATGTCTAATCCGGCAATTTCGAAAATAGCAGGCTATAGCCTGTACGGTAGTCTTGAGAGACACCCACCTGCACCGGCCGGTAGCAAGAGCATCCACTCAAAAGGAGGCAGTCTGGAGCGTCACAAATCATTGATGTCGGCTCAAAATTTGGTTTTCTACAATACAAAACCGCCACACTGCGGCAGCACGTCAGAGCGTTCGAGGAGCATGGAGCGAAACACGTACTTTCACGCCTATCGCCAACAAATGAAGAACTCAATTGAATGTGAATCGCTTCCCGAGGAAATTTACGATTTTGGAGGAGCCGGACTCAAGACCTGCGTATCCGTACGGCAGAATCCGAATTTTAGTCCATCGATGAACGTGTGCCCAGTGGACTTCAGCCAAACAACCACTTTAGATGGCATGGGATTAGAGCCGCAGATGATGAGTGGCATGGCAGTCGACCCTCCTTTTGGCCTTGTGTATCATAATAGCATAGATGAAGTCCGAAATCAGTGCGAATGGGATCGTCAGTGGATGCTTACTGGCCCTCAAAATGTAACACTCGATGGCAGTTTGGACGGAGCTGTCTGCATGGCCACCTTGCACGCTGACGCTGTGGGCAATCAGGTTTGGACCTATCTTGGACACGTTGGCAGCAAGGCGTTCGCATTTTATTAAATTTTTCTTTTGTACTTTTGTACTTATGCTGCGATATTATTTGGAATATTCTATATGACTTTTTGCGTTACCTTTGATTTGTTCTTCATTATTTAATTTGATTGACGCAGTTGAGGCGAAGTGATAACCGCCGAATATTTATCTTTTTAGGCTGTTCAAAACGTTTTGGGCGAGAAGCTAAGGCAGCAGCGCAAAGATAGCAACAGCGATGGTGAATGGTTGTATCAGGAGGAGTTGCTGGTAAGCTTTCAGAACCTTCCGAAAAATAAGCCCTCTCAAATTGCTCTCTGTTTCAGCGGAGGCGATCCAGCTCAATTCCCCATGCGGCCAGCAACGAGCAGCAGCCGCACATGTTTAAGCTAGACTTAATGTCAACCGGACCATCTAGCCTACCCGACTGCTCGAACGCAAATTCCCGACCTATGACGCCAAACACTAATCAGCTATCGCTAAAGTCGAACAACTCATCCGCGGATCACTTGTCTACACTGGCTGCTGGTGAAGAGCAGCCCGGTTCAAACTCCAGAAACTTTGGCACTTCGCCCTCCAGTCGACCAATCAACCGTGCAAATGACGAAGTGTACTGCGCAACAACTTTGGTGGTCAAGTCCATAATGGTGCTATCGCAGGGTGTTGAAAAGGCCAATACAGAAGGTTATTTGGATTTGGTTAAGAATGTGGGCGTTGAGCTAAGAAACTTGCTCACATCGGTGGACAAAATATCTGTGCTGTTCCCAGCGCAGGCTCTCAAGTAAGCCTACACTGCGATGCAGTCCATCAGAACCTTTAATGCAATTCATTATACTCCTTTACCTTCACAGGGAAGTGCAAATGGCACATAAAGTTCTATCCAAAGACATGCACGAACTCGTTTCTGCGATGCGATTGGCTCAGCAATATAGCGATACGACTCTAGACACTGAATATCGAAAGTAAGTGATATTGGCCCTTCACAAGACTGGCGAAATTCAAGTAATTGCTATTGATATTTCAGGAGTATGCTATCTGCCGCCCACATATTGGCGATGGATGCCAAGAACCTTTTTGATGTCGTTGACTCGATTCGGCAGCGGTATCAGCACATATTCCCGCCAGTCACCCCAAAAGAATTGACTAATGCATCCTGCTTTGAGGCGCACTCAATGTCCATGGCAACGGAGCCCACAAACGAGCTGAGTGGCTATATCAAAGCAAGCACGTCTGGAGAGCCTCTCCAAAATGCAGACAGCTCTGCAGGAACCTGTACGGGGATTTATGATAATGACTTACATCTAAGTTTGAGCTCACAATTGCAGTTGCAAAACAGTAGTGCCGTGGGAGATCGGAATGCTGTGGGCAGCATGCAGAGGGGAATGAGCATGGGCTTAGATACGACAAGGGCTTCAAACGAACCTCTACGGATTGTAGAGGACGCTCTGAGTAGCCCTACAGAACACATGTATTGTAACACGTCCGCTGTCCATGGCCATGCGTAATTTCAAGTGCATAAGCGCTGTGTGTGTCTATCTATAATCAGCACGACTGCATGAAACTGATGTACATATATTATAAATCAAAATATGTATACACTAAAATAACTTTTCTGCGAACTATTCGAGAATTTTGCTAATATAATTACTCACATAGTACTCCCTCAAGATTGACGAGACCCTCACTCGGCCGGCCGCATTCTCTCCTCGTCATGTAGTCAAAATAATTTAAGAACAAAAGACGCGTTTATGATTGTAGATGCCTAGTAATGATATTTATAGATAATCAACCCAATCTAATACAACTAAATGTTCATTTTATAATAATTATTTCAAGTGTGTTTTAAGATATTTATATAATGTGATTTACATTTGATCAATATAATGATAATGCTTCACTCATTGCACATTATGTTGGTGCTAGATTCAATAAAAAAAAATAAAATAATTAATTGAACTACTAAACAAATGCGAATAGTGGCTGACTTTGATTAATTAATGATGTGGATAGCGTCGTTGGCAAATAAAATAATAATTGGATCTGCTTGGCGAATAAATATCTCTCTTAGCCCTGGCCTAGTAACAAAAATACCCATAACAGAATGACAGATTAAAATACAACTAACATCTGGCGGTTGATTTTAATTGCTGATTTAGTATATGAATCCGAATACATATAAACACGGGTGCATCACCTTTATAAACGTGTCAATTTATATACCTAATTTATAATTCGGAAAGATATAAATATTATACAATATCTCGGAAGTTTGACAATAGTTTTTGAACAGGAGAATAATTTGCAATTTAGGGCGGCAACATATTATTGGTATGAAAAGTGCTTTGTACTATGTATACATATAATGCCAAGTATTGTAAAAATATGAATACGATTCAAACAGAATGAGATTACATGTAAATATGTGTTCGAACAAATTCGCTAGCTAGGCTTAAATCGCAAACGGCTTAAGAATATATTGTACGTTCGATCCATTCCTCCAATGTAAACGTGGCTGTTTCATTTTTCTCAGTATCCCTCTCCTTGAATATTTCTGCAAGAAATTAATTGGCATGAACATTGATATAAAGGACTTTTTTATGGGGAATTTGTTACCTATATAGGTTTTTATTTTAACTGCACACATGATGAAATCATCAAAGGCAATTTGTCCGTCTCTGGAGCCATATCGATGTCCCAAAACGTTCAGAACCCGATTGTTTAAGTGATAGCCAGCTGAATTAAGTGCCTCCCGAAGCTGAAAACCTGAGACCCTTCCTGTGTTTTCAACGTCGTAGACTTTGAAGATGGCCTTCCATTTGGCAATGTCCGAAAGCAAAGTCTCGAACTCTTCGAATCCCAGCTTTCCAGATTTATCAGCATCCAACATAGCCACCATGGAGCGACAAACGTCCTTGGAAAAGCCGTGAGTCTCATCGACAATTGCTGTGATAATTTGATAATATAATTTACATTTGCTTTCAGGTTGCTTGCCAGTTCTCTTACCACCTGATGTAATGGCGCCACCATCCGATGGGCTATCCCCCATCAGCCTCTTACTCGACGGATCATTGGATCCCAGCGTTTCTTCGAATGGCGTGCCTTTTAAGAATGGGCCACATATCAACGACAAAAGTCCACAAGCGCCGCCGCCATCTTCGCCTGGGCCTGCCTGAGTCTCAAATGCATTGTTATTGGAAAATCGATTATAAACAATTGGCTTTGGCAAGTCTAGGGAAAAGTACAGCACACATTAGAATATATACAAAGTTTAGTCTTTGTGTAAATAAATGTAATCTTACCATCTCTCATCGAGTGGTCCAGTATTCGTTTCAGTTCCATCCAATCCACTTCCATATCCTTGCCGGCAATGCTGTCAAACAAGCGTCGCAAGCTCTCTTTCTGTGGATCCAATGGCTTTGGTGTTGGGTATCCTGGTGTTATCTTCAAACCAAAGCAAAACATTATCTAGTGATCTTTTTTAAGACTATCTACTTACCGTGGCAGGGCCGATGCCACCGTATCCCACATGATCATCATTCTCTCTAAATGGAGGTAGAAAGTGAAATGATTGATGAAAATGAAACGGAATTGGTCTTTAAAAATTTAATGGCTGTTGTAAATGGAATATCACAAGATCTAAGCATTCCAAATTGATGAATTTTCACGGGAAATTTGGACTTATGTTCTAAAGATAAAAGGGTTTTTTTTAAATCACAAGACGTTGTTGAGGGGTTCTTTGCCGCTCTGTTTATTACCGTATTTAATATTTATATAGGTACATGAAAAAATACATTAAAGACAGGATTAAATATAGACCGGTACGGTAATCTCAGTAATTGAACAAGTTAAAGCACTTCTATTACAAGTTTTCTGGAATCAATATAAGTATTACTCCGATAATAGTTTAATATATTGCGGTAACTACACGATAAGGCTAACGTATAGTTGAACGCTTTATAATTATCTTTGAAATTTCACTATTTTAAATACTTTGTTACTATGGTAATGAGAATCTGAATACTCCTTTAAATCAGTCTAGATCTGAGATAAAGTTTTTCAAGGGGTTCGGACAGACGTGCTTTAATCAGCGGTTTTTATTTACTACTCTGTAATGAATACTGTATACTGTATATGAGCATTGGGGGCCAGAGATAAGCTACGCTACAATTGAAATATATGGAAATATAAAGGTTATGCCAAGGCCAAGGGGAATGTGTTGAGTTTAAACCAAAATCAAAATAAACTAATTGGGAAGCTACAACTACTTGCACTAAAAACAAATATTTGTTTTATATATACTGTGTCTTCACATACCCATATTGCACATTAGTTGCTTTTAAAATAGAAAACCCCGCAAATGTAGCAACCCGCATTATTTCTAATATACAAACTCATTTTCTACATGTACGCACTCCATGTTATTTTGGGTTTCGGAGAACACTCGAAGGATGAACTCCCCCTCCTCGTTCGGATCAAAAGTGGAAGGCACAATTAGATAGTGTCCGGGAGGCAACTTGAAGCGAGCACACACCTAAGACAAACCGAAATTACTGGAGTTAGATACATATATAATAAATAATAAAATACATACTTCTCTGGTATTAATAAAATGGGGAGAACGTCCAACCGATGACTTATACCGAAAGAAATTGAGGCCTTGTGGCCGGCTCTCC
This sequence comes from Drosophila lowei, assembly GCA_008121275.1. NCBI lineage: Eukaryota > Metazoa > Arthropoda > Insecta > Diptera > Drosophilidae > Drosophila > Drosophila lowei. The sequence continues at coordinate 5,375,393 of CM017778.1, forward strand.
AGTTCACGTTCGTTTAGGTTGTAAATGGCAAAACCAATGGTCAGACATTCCATTCCCATGTTGCGCTTTGATCTGCGATTTTTCTGCATTAGACCAACAATAACTGTGCAGTGTCCCTCCTCGTCGTCCTCATCAGGGTCCACCAACGTAATAATATATTGAGGATTGTGCCAGAAAGTATCCAGGAAGTTTCGGCACCCTCCAGCTGTAACTCCTGGTGTCCATTCTCCCTCGTACATGGACATCTCCCACTTACGCTTGCCACTTTGCTGTTGGTCCTCCGTTAAAGAGTCCGGGGACAAATTGCAAATCTGGAAAAGGATTAACAAACATATTTTACAATTCAAAAAAATCCTGTACAGAGTAAGTTCTTACCTCGACTCGGTCGAAATGGTGAAGGAAATCTTGGAATGACATCCAGAACTCGCCATCTCTATCGAAAGTGAGACCAATTTCCTGCTTCTGATCTTCAGGAATATATCGCCACTCAGCGGAGCTGTCACTCCAAGGACCATTCCACTCGGCTTCGTTGCCCCACGGGTTGCGCATGCGTATCATTGGGATCTTACCCTGCCGATTCGGTGTTACTATATCTATAAAGCAGACCTGCAAATACATATTCCAAAGATGATAATTAGCTTTCCTACAAATAACCTTTTTAGCATCATTTAGAACCTTGGTAATGGAGTATGCGTGTCCACGAATTAACCCCTGAGGAGTTTCCGCCTCTAGCACATTGGGATCCGGCTCAATTGAACAGCCCATCATTGAATTTCGGTCGGCTGCCTTTTGTAATATGGTAAATAGATTACCGGGCGCTTCCTTCAGGTCGTACCACTCGCTGACACCGCCAGTAAAGTCTTCCATGGCTTCACACGTGCTACCGCCTTTCAGAGCCTCATAGGAACCATGAAGTCTGAGAATTTAATAAATAAATAAACGCTGGCAGGGGTAAAGTTATTCGATGGATCATACTTGGCATAGGCTTTCTCCAAGAGGGCACTCCAGAATTCGTTTTTCTCGGTTGAATGCATGTACACCAGCTCCCCCCGAGAGGTTGGCAAACGGTCATCAATAGTCACATCTACCCATTTACCTGTTTTAATTGGTTCATAAATAATTATTAGTTGACTTGTAATCCGATACGTAGTGGTTGTTTGATTAAAATTACCGTATTGCCAGAAACGGAAGTGAAATATGCCAGCATAGTTCTCCTCGAAACTCTGCTCGGGTGGAATAACGCGAAAGAATAGATTCGGTTCCTGCGTTAAGTTGGCGGTTGCAGCCAGGAGCCAGCAATCTCCGAGCTCTCCCTGTTGGACATCAAATCGGGAGAATCCCTCTACAAAAAACTGTGGGTTGTCTGCGATTTCCTAAAAACATACATACATATTTATCCAATCATATTAGATAATAGTAAATTATCATTGCATTTTCGATCACTTACATGGGGCCGCAACCACTCGATGTGACGATCTGGGCGACGAGAAAACATTAGGGACTCATTACCAGCCGGGAAGATAGGGTCTTCAAAGAGTGATCCGCTGGACAGACAGCTGTTCAAGATTGTTTCATAGTCCTGCACCTCAGAGTAGGGTCCCAGATTCGAGCTTGTTTCTCCCAACTAGAAAATCACATATTCCCATTATCATTTGACTCATTTTAGTATGTACCATAGTTTAGATGTTAAATTTTTTGATAAAAAATAAAATAAAAAAATAATTAATACAATGTATGTACAGTGTATTTATGTTTAATTCGAGGATACAAGTAGACTTTACATATAAGTACACACATCAAGATAGTTGCAACAAGAACACACACGGACACATTACAACAATTTGGCAGCACATTATCCTTCAAATGGAATTGTGTCAATGCCATGGCAGTAGCTTCAACATGTACTTACATTCCCATAGAACACAGTTGGAGATGATTGCAAGGGTTGCTAATGTCAGTAACGAACGATTGAATGGAATGTATTTATTTGTTAAGAGTGTGGATACATGCATATGGATTTCAACGTGTATGTGTATGTGGTTATCCCTATTCAGAACGTACATCTATTTGATTTAATCTAAGGATTTGAACTTACGACTCTCATGTTTTTGATGCTGGGAAGCACGCGCTTGGTGTCCGCTTCCTTTTTGATAAATATCTCGTTTATCACAGAGCCAACCACATCTTTGGCTGCCCCCATTGCAGCATCACCAGCGGCATTCAGAAATTCCTGACCGGCTTGTCTCAAGAATCCTTTTAGATCGTCCATCTTCCCCTTTTAGTTATCTAGTAGTAGGAACAAGTATTGACAGAGAAAACTTAGAAAGGGACTTAAACTTGATTCAGCAGTGTGCAAAAGATTAAAAAACGATTCGTAGACACAGAAAAATCCACATTTTTATCTAGTTATTTACAGTTATTAATTTTGGCCATTAGTTTGGCCCTCACATGATAGTCCAACCCAGCAACACACCCACGTAAATGCAAATATGGGTTAACCACTTTCAAAAAGTGATATAAATTCCCAACATGGTGAGGGGCTTCAATTACATTACTTAAATTCACGCAACGAGCATTAGGTGTATTCTTTGGAGAGCAAGAGCTCATTCGCAGCTCCCACCCAAATATAATTTATACGGATATAAATATATATAATGTCTCTCTGCTTGTATGTCGACAATACATATATGCTAGTTTGTGTGACATCATTCGGAAGCATGAGATGCCTCTAGTGACTCAAAGGGTGTGTGCCATTCGGCCAGTGGACCTGGATTCCCACTCCTATCCTTTGATTGCACTGACATTGAACTTGAACAGCCTAATAATAAAATAAAATAATAAAATGTCGCTTTGATCGAACACAATATGCTGATGTGTGCATAGATGTGTTCCTTAATTGCTACATATATGTACGTACGTATGCTTGAATACATATGTAGTATATAAAAGCATTGGAAATTCTACTGCGAAATCGAAACAGGTTTAGTAATTAATACATTTTTTGTGCCTGGCTCATTCTTTTCACCAGCATTCTTGTGGCAGGAGACACTACATTCACATAAACTATTTTGTTACAATAAACATATTCTCTTATTTATACCTTGATTTTCTCCGAAGAACGATTTGAATCTTTCACCAAACAATACGACGGTTGGAAACGAAACGTACGTGAAGCGTATCTTAAAATATTTATATTTGCAAGTGTGTGTGTGGAGGCAGTAAAGTAATCAGCTGACTCCAAGGGCTGCAGTGTGCTTCTACTTCAGCCCTGGCACCTAAAAACATTCAATTAATTCTTTTTTAAAATTTCCTTCATTTTTAAATATGATATGTGTTTCTTGATTTCATCAAGCAAACTATAGGCAGATTTATGTGTCGTTTTTAAAGCGTATTAGGAAAATAAAAGAAGTTGAAAAGAACTGCACAATGGCATTGTTCAATGTCTGTCCAGCCCTGAAGATCGCCCTGCCAACTGATTCAAAATCTAAAGAAAAATGCATCTTTAAGATTAAGATACACACAACAATCTGATTCTGTATACAAGTGCGTCAGAATTTTCCACATCTTCTGCTCATTAAAAAACGATTAAAAACTAATAAATGTTTATGCACAACTAAATGCCACCGTGCATGAGATAGCTCCAGTACACATTTACCAATTACTGTGATCCTTCCGAAGCATGAGCATCATGTTTTCGAGTGTGAGGAATACTTCGGAAGCTGTAGCGGCTCTCGCTTCACTGAGACTGGGACTTGTTCTGATTTTATTCGTTTCTACGACGCCAACTGTGATTGACGCCACCCAGTCAGGGATCTATATAGACAATGGCAAAGATCAGACTATCATGCACCGCGTGCTCAGCGACGATGACAAGCTGGATGTTTCGTACGAGATCCTAGAGTTCCTGGGCATAGCCGAGCGTCCCACCCACCATAGCAGCCATCAGCTGTCCTTGAGAAAGTCTGCACCAAAATTTTTGCTAGACGTCTACCACCGCATCACGGAAGAGGAAGGCTTGGGAGGCGGCCATACCGACGATGAAACTGTGCACAGCCATCGCTCAAAGCGCAACGCCGACATGATGTCCGATGAAAGAAACGCAGATGGAGAGGAAAATTTCATTACGGACCTCGACAAGCGCGCCATTGATGAGAGCGATATTATAATGACTTTTTTGAACAAACGCAATCACAACGTGGAGGAGCTACGTCACGAACACGGCCGCCGCCTGTGGTTCGACGTCTCCAAGGTGCCGAGCGACAACTATCTGGTGATGGCGGAGCTGCGTATCTACCAGAACTCCAACGAAGGCAAATGGCTCACAGCCAACAAGCAATTCACGATCACTGTGTACTCCATGGGACTGGGAGAGTCGGGTCAGAATACGATGGAAGCACTGTCCTCGGTGAATACCACTGGCGACTACGTCGGCTGGCTGGAACTAAACGTGACTGAGGGCCTGCACGAGTGGCTGGTACATTCCAAGGAGAACCATGGCATATATATCGGGGCACACGCTGTTAACCGACCCGATCGAGAAGTCAAACTGGACGACGTTGGACTGATCCATCGCAAAGTGGATGATGAATACCAACCATTTATGATTGGATTCTTTAGGGGGCCCGAACTGATCAAGACTACCTCGCACAGCAGTCACCACAGAAGTAAGCGAAGCACGCTGCATCAGCGCAAGAAAAAGAAGTCGGTGCCAGTGCATCCCTTTTTAGATGTACCCATCGAGAACACACGCAGTTGCCAGATGCAAACCCTCTACATCGACTTCAAGGATTTGGGCTGGCACGATTGGATAATCGCCCCAGAGGGTTATGGGGCGTTCTATTGCAGCGGCGAATGCAATTTCCCTCTCAACGCACACATGAATGCCACCAATCATGCCATTGTGCAGACACTGGTGCATCTGCTGGAGCCCAAGAAGGTGCCAAAGCCTTGCTGTGCCCCGACGAGGCTGGGGGCCTTGCCTGTGCTGTATCATCTCAATGACGAGAATGTCAACCTCAAGAAGTATAGAAATATGATTGTGAAATCCTGCGGGTGCCATTGAATCCAATTTGTAATCTAATCTAAGCATTTTAAAGCATTTCTGTGTAGATGTCTGTACTAATCTCGAATATTTTTATAGAAATATTAAACGCAGTGCCTAACTAACAGTGTGTCGTGTTGTAGTATGTATATCAATCTAAACTGAAACAGTTCTTAAAACCTCAGAGCATTGATTCTCGAGGATCTCTTTATTAAATTCGACTTCACATTCATTTGGAGTGGTTGATCACTGTGTCAGGTGTTACAGAACATACATATTTCATAAAAAACATAATTCATTGGCATTAACTCAAAACAATAGCACTTCAACTTTCTTAAAGTTTAACAAAAGGAGTACATCATTAAATGATATTTTTTGATTTTGAGGGTCGGCAGTACATCCGTCCGCCCATAAGGAACAAAGATTAGAAAAACGCAAGGCATAAATTTATCGCTTATGAATCCAATGATTGCGAAAAGCGAACAAGTCCATAATTAAATTTCCAACTCTTTTATCAATTAGACTGGACATTAAACGGCCGTCAAAGTTTGGCATGCTAACACTTAACGATCGGCAAGCATCGCTAGAAGAGATGACGGTATAAATTAGGTCGAGTTGTCAAATTCTTTTCTATACTTACATAATTTCATACACTGGAATAACATTTCGAAAGTATTCCTTCAATGTAAATTCTCCGTTAATAGTTTTTGCTCGGCTTATGCTAAGCATTTCATCCTCATTCTTTTTATACAAAATCACGAAAATGTGTCGATTGGGTGTCTCGATGGGTCTGGCAAACTTTCCCAGTACGGATTCAATGAAGGGAGTACTGGTGCTCTTGTAGAAGTCCTCACAGGATTCTTTGGTGTGCAGAACGAAGAACTGCCGCTCAACAAAGTGCGAATTGATATCGAAATGTGGTAATGTCCGTCGTCTCAGCAGATCTTCTTTGCTATCTTCTATTTCCTGATTCCAGCTAAAGTGGCGATTTACAGTCAGCAGATAAGTGGTTGGCAGCTTTATAATGGGCTGATAATAAATGGGCGGAGTCTTTGAGAAACCGACAGCCACATCTTCGTTTTCAAATACTTTGGCTAATGTTTCATTCAGCATGAGCTGGTTGGCCATAATGGTTGCGCCGGCGTTCCATCTGTCCTGATCACTGCAGTGCTTTAAATATTCGTGATATCCACTGAAGAAACACTGACGTGCTTTCATGACCAACTCGGCTACAGATTTTGGCACAACCATCCATATCCATTCATCGATATACACATTGACGTTATCATTTTGGCTCAGACTTATTTGGGAAGACCTCATTCTGCTCGGACCTAAAATAGGGATACATTTAAATAATCAGTTACTTTAAGATGTGACAAGCCAACTTACCAGCAAACATAGCCACTGCTAGGGGAATAACCATGGTGGCGTATGAAATGTAGTTCTTCTGTTTGGTGCAGACAACCCAGGGACTGCGAAAATTAAGAGCCGAGGTGCTAAATGGCTCTAGAAAGTCACGAAGCACTGTGTTGGGATGCAAGTGCACTTTCTCTGAATAAGCCGACTTGAGACACGATTTTCCCACATCTAGCACGCAGATATTTGGATACATGCCGCCGGTTAGGGCCGCCTTTACCACGTGCCAATTTCCCGACAACAAATTAAGATTTTGCATGCTAAGCATGCCATGAAAATGGATCAAGTGTGCCGCTCGTAGGGAGCTCACAATAAAGGAGCGGATGAAAGTCAGCTGCTCCATCAGTCCGTTCAGAATAAAGTCATATTCGTTGGTTAAATACAGAATCGGCATCTTGCCCTTTTGCCGATACTGCCACTCCTGAAACAATCTCAGGAATATAAAGTGGTCCGAAAACTGATTGTCTGCCAGGCGACCACGTTCATTCTTGATGAGATTTTGAATATAAATCGTGAATCGATCCCACAAGTTGTCAATGTCCTCAGTGAAGGGAATACTCAGCGGATCCGTCGTCGAGAGCGATGTCACTATGGTCAGTATTGGGTCCAGACATTGAAGAAGAATCCCATAAATTAACATGCGTCCGAGTTGGCAAGGCAGTGGTATATCTAGGAGCCGGCAGCCCAGCCATGTGAGATCTTCCACCTCGTTCAAGGCCTCAATTTTTTTCAGGAACTGCACGGCATGGTGCACATTAATGAATGGCGGTGGGGCAATGGTATAGCCTAGGTATTCACTGATCATCTTGTTCGGCGACAATGCTTTCACCGTCAAACAGATCTTGTCCAGCTGTATTCTTTGAAGCAGGGGTGTGCTATTTTCACTGAGCGAATTGTAAGCGCATTGGGATAACAATCTAAAGCATTGCGAATCAGCAGCAGCTCCTGCAAAAAACAGAATGTAAATCAAGAGTCATGTTATGAAAGTACGGGGAACCTTTACCGTCGACGATGGATTCCCTTCTCAAGAGACAGTCTTTGGCCACCCATTCGTATCGATTCTCAGCGCAATAGCTGCCGCTATTGTAAATGGTATACTGTTTGCAAGCAGTGTCGATTAGGTACTTGAACGGCACCTGAAGAGCCAACGACTCAATTATATCTGTGGCCAACACCACTTTGTCGGTGTCGTCGCGAGCATTAACCACATCGTCAATGTACTCCCCGCCCATATTTTCGTGCAGCAAGAATATTGAGAATTCTTGCAGTTTGCCGCTCATGTAATGACTGAGAAGCATATAGTTCAGTTTAACAATATGATAGTAGGTGGGCAAAATTACCAATATGTTGCCTGAAAAGAGATGGAGATACATTAAAATGGATTAGCGATCCCTAAACATAGCCATATAAAATATTTAGCTGTATCCATAAAAGAGAGTTGATTTATTAAATCTGATTTACAATGCTGTTTCCTAGACAAATACACCCGGTGATTCCTCCAATCAAATCAAATGAACAACGTTACAAGACAGATGCACAATGATACAATTATCTGAGACATAATTCTAAAATGGCATTTCTTAAGCTATAACTAATATGTAGAACTATTTAACAGGCATAAGTGAGTGTGGTGTGGTGTGTTGGTTTGTGTGTTTCCGGGCAGAGCGACGCGACATCTTCAGGTCAGTGTGTTTTCTTTAAATTTAAGTGTAAGCATTAGAAATGCCTGGTGGCTGAGGCAGAGTTGAGTTGAGCTCGATATTTCGCTATGATTGTGGCTTTGGCTGCACTGCATCGCTGCTCTCCAATGCCGATAGCTGCTTTAGGATTTCGGCTTTCTTTTTCACCTTGTCGAGCTGGTCTTTGTCCAACTTTTTATGCTCGCCGGCCTGAATCCTGCTCTCGATTTGTTCGATTTCGCGGATTTTCTTGCGAAGCTTTTTTAATTGTTTCTCAGTATCGACATCTTCGGGCACGTTGAGCTTCAATTTATCCGCCAGAGCGTTTGATATCACATTGACGTTCGTCTTGCTGTCAGACGAAGGTTGGCAAACCTTAAGCGGCGACCCGCCACTGGAACCACTGGGGCCACTCAGGGCAACTGCAACTCCTTCCTTGTCCTTGTCCAGCTTCTTTGTTCTCGTCCTCTCCTGCTTCTCGCGCTCTTTCTTTGACTCTGCCGCCAGAATGGGACACATGCCAGGCGGCACTCCAGTCTGTCTTTGGGCGACAAACTGCTTGCCCTTGCTCTCGTACAGCGGCACCTCCTCCTGCGGCACATACCCATCTTTTACACGACGCGCCTTGCGCCAAGTGCCATCTGGGCGCTTTGTGGCCGGGATAAATTTCCCCTCGCTGCTTTGCTGGTAAGTGCTCATTTTTTATGTTTCAGCCAAAGCCTGCTACCCTGGTTCTATATTCTATAAAAAAAACAATGCTAAATGGCAAGAGGCGATATGTATCGATATATGCGAAACATAGGCACATTGGGGATGGAACTATTGCGAGGGCCAGCACAGCTCACGATGAATCATATATTATATGGAATATACTACCGTTAACTAAACAGCAGGGAATGGAAATACCCCTCGCTGGATACCGTCTTTTTATAAGTTGAGAATAAAATAGTAGTTGTCTTACCTGACGGATATTCCGGCTTGGTTCGCAACAAGTAAAACAAATCTATGATAAGATCGTAGTCCACAAAATCGGGCTTGGTGCTTTTAATTGCATTGCCCCGCAGGCTGAAATTGTTCAGGACGTCAATGCACTCATTGTTTTCCTTTGATGCGGCCACTGTGATCGCGTTCTGGTGCTGCTCATCCACAACGTACGGATCAGCACCCATATACAACAAGACGCGTAGGTGGCTAGCATTGTTCCGCTGAGACGCAATGAGCACAGCAGTCTTGCCGCTGGTCGAATGGCGATAGTTGACGGGCACCAAGTCGTAATTGACGGCATACAGAAATGGACGAATAGAAAGATCCGTGCCGAGCTCCTCGTAGGCATCCAAACATTTATCCATTTGCTCATTTCTGGGGGTTTTGGTTCTGTACACCTCTGGAGTCTCCTTGTAAATATCCTGCCCCTTGTGAATTCCTGCCTCTGAAATACGGCTGTGAATATCTCCCAAATACGAAATGCGGGGCGCCGGTTTTGGGGCTCCTTTCGGCATCAATTCTGTGCCTTCTCCAAAAAAGTCGGTAAATTTCTTCACGTCGGCCATTTGACACAACAGTATGACTCGTAGGTTTTGGTGCAAGGTCAGGGCATTTCGCAATTCACTGAGCAATACGTCGATATAGGGATCATGCAGGTGCACATCGTTTACAATGAAGTGGCTGATGTTCAGGAATTTCTGGCTTGTCAGAGAACGCAACACATACTGCGCCGTGGAGCATATAATGTCCGTTCCCGAGCTGATGTTGTTGCTATGCGGCAGTTGAATTCCCACAGTCTCACCCAAATCCTCGGCGAAGTAATGAGCCAGGCGCTTGCTATTGTACATTGCCAAAACGTTTTCATTCTCGATGCAAATTATCTTTGCATTTGTTTTCTTAGACGCGCAATCTTCAAAAATGATTAGTGGCATATACAGCGATTTGTCCCACGAGAGATCTGCACTGAACACCATTACCCGCTGTTTATACAGGGTCTGTATGATGTTGTCGATGAACGAATAGCCGGGAAATTGTTTCAGCAAATTGCGCTGCGTATCGTCCTTAACACGCGGCTTAGGCGCCTTGATCGTCGGAAATGGTAGATGAGGCGCCAACATTTCTGCAACACAGCCACGCTGTGGAATGTAATCTGAGCTCAATTTCAGTTCATCCTTTCCCAAGTTACTTGTTCGTCCCAACATGGTTAGAATGTTTATTGTCGTCGAAGGCGAGAATGTCATTATTTTCGGCTCCTCCAAGTAATGGCGGCAAGCTTGCTTGAATACTTTGATAATTTCGCCATTATTAAACACGCATTGCGCCCGCAAGCCCAAAGAACGAGCGTATCGCATGAAAATGTCGTGTTCTGACGACCGAAATGTGCATGGGAATTGTTGGCAGCATCGCCGGCCAGCCATAAAGTACAGCAATTGCTGCGGAATAAACTTATCTTTAATAATTTCGTTCATTTTGATCAAACCTGCAGGCAACGAATTTACACGACCGCAACTTTTTTCACACAGTCTGGCGCCGCTTTCCGTTGATGTCAAATTTTGTGCGCGTCAATCAGTGTGACTGACCCTCGGAAATATACCGAGGTATACCGAAATATACCGTCTCATGTAGCGATGAAAATACAAACTTAGCCCACTTAAAGCCCTTTATTTAAAAAGGATAATAGCTTGAGTAAGTCGCGGAAAAGAATACTAATAATAATAATGACAATTCTTCTTGTAGATCCATCCTATCTTTCACCGATATCTTCCACCTGAACTGCGCCAAAATTCTTCAAGATTCATAATTTTCGTGGAGGGTATAAAAATACCTACTGGTCGACATTGGGTTAATTGTTTAAAAGGGTTAAATCATGATGCAATTATACAAGGTGGTCTCGTCGGCAAAAGTCAGTCCCTTAACGTATGCTAGCAATAAGTGCGAGTGAAAGGCTAATAGTATAGTGAGTGTGAGTGAGACGGCATATGTTGATTAACCCTTAACAGGCCCGTGGGGTTTAAAATTTTAAAAGAAAATGATTTTACTGATATATTAGAGTTTAAATTTTGTGCAGCCATTAATAATTTTGCTTCAACATTTTTAGTTATATTAAAATGTTCTTTTACATAATATATAAATATTACTTTTAATTCTTTGATATTTTGTATATGCTATTTATATAATATAATATGAAATTTTGTTGTTGTCGGGACATAAGGGCTAAGAATATATCCAAAAATTCGTCCGTGAACAACCCTCCGCATCAACAAGCAAGCATGCACTGACGATAAGGGACAACACGAACGAACTTCGGCTCCCGACGGACCACCTTGTATAATTGCATCATGGGTTAAATGTCAATGTTCGGAACTCGCAATCCTCGATTTTGATATTCGGTTTAATATTACTAGCTAGCTAGGACCCTGAGACCTGAACGCATAATTTTATCCGACTGATGAATCATTTTTTCTATAAGATTGGCTAATTTTAAGGACCCTGTTTTGACCCCCACACTTGTTGCTTGTCTACCAGTGGTATGGATACCTTAATACCCTAGTTCCGTCATTTAATAAAAATTCTGTTTTCCAAGCTGATTCGAAACATTAGTATTGACATTTTCTCAGATTGACATGTTTCAGACCTATTTACGCTTATGATTAGTTTCCTGTACATACAAATATCTCGATCCCGATACCTATTCTTGGTTTCTGTAAAAAGACCATTTTGCAGCAGATGAAAGTTAGATGAAAATCATCCAATTAAAACTCAATCACTGCGAGGTGGCACAGCAACTGCTGGAGTAGACCATAAGAGACCACTCTGGAAATTGGATTGCAGGCAAGTGTCCCACGCAGCAGCCCAAAGGGTGATGGATGGAATTCCGGTCATTTGAAATAGAAGCCACCACAGAAGCAGAAGTCCTCAAAGTTCTAAAACGCATCAAGGACGGTAAAGTACCAGGACCTGATGGGGTCCCAAATGCCGTAACCCGCACGACTATTGAGAAAACTCCACAAATGTATGTGGGATTATTCAATGCGTGCATGTCCGAAGTAACCTTCCCCAGACCATGGAAGCGACTAGTTCTTATTAAAGGAAATAAGCCGACCGGGGAGCCATCATTCTATAGACCATACAAAGTAGAGCGAGCCAGAACATGGCTATCCAGGAGGGACCTAACATTAGCCACCCACAAAACAGAAGCGGTGCTCATAATTAAATCAACAGACAATTTCTGGTTCTGTAAACCGATCCCTATAGGAACTATTACTAAAATAAATTACTAAATAAATAAAAGTACATGTTTGATTAGCTGAAGCTGCAGTGATTACCACTATTACCTCCAGTTCAAGCCTGAAGTACCTGGGAGTTATAATTGACCATTACCTATCCCTCATCATGGGCCCGAAACAGCCGAGGCGAAAACTCTTAGCGAGCGTAGTTGGCTCGACTAATGTATGCTGCACCAATATGGGTTGATACAATGAAGCATAAAACATATGCCCGACCCTGTGCCCTGAGAGTGTGCTGTGCATTCAGAACGGTATCCCAAGACGCCGCAATAGTGATAGCAGGAATGGTTCAAATTCATCTGCTGGCAAGAGAAGCCGCAAGAATCAGGACACAGCGAGCCCTGGGGACTACTTATCAGGAGGCCAGAGGTGCCGCAAGGCAACGCACCATCCTGCAATGGCAATACTCGTGGGATAATAGCAGTAAAGGTCAATGGTCCTATAGGCCAATCCCATGTCCCATCATTATGTAGCTTTTTCATGACAGGTTTGATATTCTTCACTCCAGCGGTTTCTGCCAAGTCTGTGAAATGGTGAATCTAAAAGCAGAAAAATTAAAGTAAATATTAAATTAGGATAATCAAGTTCAAAGATATTATTATTTACCTGTTTTGGTCCCAGCATATGTGCATGGCGTTTCCTGTACCCGTCTTCCCAAAGCTTTGACATCCTCGTTTGTGTATCCTTTAACATTTCCTCTCTGGGTGGCAATTGATTTAAGCCATTATAGTAGCTCAAAATAAATCGGGATTGGATGGATATCCATCATTTGTGCGGCACAAACGTAGAATGGCAGCCCAATTAATGCCATTGTTGGGTTTCTTATATTGATACAGTGCTTATAGAGGTCTTGAACATAGTTTTCCTCAACATATATTCCAGAATTTACTGTCAGAAAAGTAAAAGCAAATTTATACCCAGTGCAAAAGAAGATGGTATCAAATTCTTAAGATCCATCCACATAAAATGCTCCCTTCTCGTCGAGCTCTCTCACATCTCACATTTCGTATTTTCAATGTCGTTTAAATGGTGACTTAGCGAGACTCTCGCAGCAGATCTCGATATTATATTGGATGGAGAAGGAGGAAGGAGACAAAAAAAACAGCTGCGGTTGAGATGGGATGGACATATGCATATGAAGAAGTGTCAGAAAATCAGATCAGCCGTCATAAACTATAAAACTAAAACTAAAACATTAAAAACTATATAAAAAAAACTATACAGTATAGTTATCAGTTATAGTTATTATATTCACTAACATATACTAAAAAAAAGTAACGTGTTGAGCGTTGTTTTAAGGTAATTTTCACAGTGAAATGTGGGCAGGACAGTCATATAATCCAAGCCATCGGCAAGCCAATTCTCCTGTAATATCGCACTGTTACAAGTGTATTTAAAAATTTTGGTCCGCCCAATTCACATGCATTACATTTCAGGTGGGCTGTGTGATGAAACGTGCTGTGTGGCAAATTAATGAAATAAAATTTAATTTTCAACGCTTTTCATAGAGAGGGAATCTCTGGGAAAGGGATTACCAGAGTTTTGGCATCCAAAACTTCTCCATTCCAGCAGCCAGCACATACTTTATTCCTGCGGCTTTCATCGTTTTCATCAGTTCTTACCTTTTTTTCGTCGTCTACCGACAGTAGACCGAACTTTATTACAGTAAAATTATTAAAAATCACTTCAAAATAACTGAAAATAGAGAGGAAACGGCCACAAATGATGACAATGATGGGAGCTGTGGTGGCTGAAAATGTGACGGCACAGAGTCGGTCAGCGAAGCGAGAAGTTGGTATAGCAACTATACCAGGGACTACACCAAGGCCATTTAGAATCAGTCGTCCATCTCACTCATTTCATCGCTAGGGGTCTAATCTGTTTGAATTGTGCGATTTTTGTGCAGTTTTCTACAAATAATTTGTATTATTAGGTCTAGCACATAGTACATACATATGTGGACGCTGTGTCTCTGACTATTCAAACCCAACCGAATTTCAACTCGTAACCAACTCTTCCAGCCAACTTTCGACCATGAGTTTTCGGATTTTCGGAAGTTGTCCCATTCCCGAAGGAAATTATAAAGCGAGCAGTTTTTTGGATTGATCACCCGAATAAATTAAACAAATTATGGAAAGGCGAAATAAATATGCTGTCGAGCCTAATATATTTTTACCACTTAAAAAATTCGTAATTTTCCTCACAAGGTATGGAAAGTGTTGGCAACACCGGGCTTTAACATCGATGGTAGTAATTTGCCAGGCCAACTGGTATGGGAAGGCAAATGCCGCTACCACGTTCCCAGTTTTATGGGATATATTCCATATTCTGGAAGAATTTTATGGCTACAAATTTGTATGTGATAGTTGGAAGAGGAAGAGGAAGAGCAGCATGTTCATTTGCCACAGCCAACCACTCCACGCACGCCGACTCCCACAGGCAGTCCGCCAGATACCAAATGTATGGAAAATATAATGTTAAATGCCTTTGAGAGGGCTATGGACTACACCAGACTAGTGAATCAATTTTAGGCAGCGTAATTATTAATGCAATGCTTGAAAAAATATTGACAGAAATGAATAGTCGGGGACTGGCAGGCAAATTGTTGGCGATTTTATCAGACCAGGGCCAATATCATGTCTACTGACAATGCCTCATGCAGTGTCCCGTGCCACAGCATCTAATGTCGGTTGAAGTCAAAAATGTCATTACAATAGAATTGTCCCAACTATACCGAGTCCTACACAAACACTTCCAACAGTCAAAAGAACCAATTATTTTAAAGGAGTTTAATGGCATGGTCGTCGAAGAAATGGGAAAATTCCTTAAGAAAATTTGTAATTGTATAATAAAAGTATCTATAGGTGGGGAAATACTAAAAAATCAGTTAGTTTATGTAACCACATTAGTGGGAATAATAATACACATTGTGCACGCGAAAGAAAAAGCAATGAGTGACATGTGGCAAAAAATTTTCTCTATTCAAAATTAGGCATTACAGCAAATGTAATAGTTTTAATTAATAGCATATAGTGCATATAGTCCAGGAGCAGCTCAAGGAGGACTGTCGGCCTATTTAATTTAATTAATTTAATTTGTTCCGCCATTCTGTATACATGTTAGGAACAAAGTCGCTAATAATTATATATATTTATCTAGTAGATCTCGCAAATAACGGTTAACACCTTCGGAGTGTCCGAAAAGAACTCTCATTTACGGACACATTGAGAAAAGAGACAGAAAAGACCCTATCACCTGCCCTATTCGCTCAAGCAAAGACCGACTTTTTCATTTCTCTTTTGTTGCCACAGATTTTCGTTCTTTTGTGAGGGCGGGGCGAAATTTTGAAATCACAGGTTTGTGGATACAAAATTTGGTTGCTCTAGCTCTTTTAGTCTCTGAGACCTAGGCGCTCATAGGGACGGACAGACAGACATGGCTCTATCGACTCGGCTATTGATGCTGATCAGGAATATATATACTTTATGGGTTCGGAAACGCTTTCTTCTGGACGTTACACACATCCAATTTCCCCACAAATCGAATATACCCCTTTACTGATTTTGAGTATCGGGTATAAAAACACGGCAAGGCGAGTTACTACAAGGAAAATATAGTTTTCATCGTCATCTTCATCTTCATCATCATCATCTTTATCGTCATGTTCCACCGTAAACATGGATTTGATTATAATTATAAATAATTCAATAATTTGGAGGAGCAGCTGACGCCGGCAGGGCTGGCCTTCTATCAAATCAACCAACTGGGATGAGTCGCTGACGGAGTTCTATCACGATGTTTTGAGTGCGTTCTTAAACAGAGATTCTACTTCTGCATTTTGTTTATAATGGACTCTTTTACTGCAGATCTTAAGGAGCCTGTCTATGAGTACGATTTCCCCAAGCCGTATCTTGCTGATCAGAAATTCTTTCCACTGAAACAGCCCTTCAATCTGTACATGGACAAGCATCGTGACGAGAAGTAGCTGAACAAGGAGTACCTGCAGCGCAAGCTGTTGTCCCAATTTAAAGACATTCTAATGTAATTTGTTGTTGGTTTTCGCTAGCTGGGTGTTGACGTGAGCCTGCAGCTGGAGAAGACCATCGAAGGGAGGAACGTTTGAGGCCAGCACAACCTTGTGAAAGTCGTAGATGATGTATCGATTGTACTGTCTGGCACGGCGATTCAGTTTAACAACAGAGCCGGGCAGGACAATGGCTTGGGTGCAGTTTTCCGGCAGCGGTAGTACACAGGCTGCACCAATGTGGTCCCCAAAGCACTGCTCTCCCGAGAGAACTTTAAGAGGTCCTCCAAACGGACAGCTCCCCTGCCTGGACACAACACTAGTCAAGTAATTTTATAGTATTTTTAGTTTATTATCTTATCGAGATGACTGCATAATGCCAGGAATTAAACAGTTTTTAGTTTGCACCGAACGCATCGATTGGAATGAAATAAAAACTCGGAATTTTACTTGTACTATTATATAATAATCAAATACATCGTTTAAAAGGACACTGCGCTGCTCACCAGGGCATGTTTTGCTTTTTCCTGTTTTTTTCGGTGGTTCACTCTATCCTGCTTGGTGAAAATTTTCATTAAGTATTTGTACGATTCTTTTTTACAGTTAGAACTTACCCGTTCTCTTCTTACCGGGGTTCTGCGGTGGGTACGCAACCGGTTGTATATAGCACTACCTCCCGTCTTCCGGCACCAAAACTTTATTATGCGGTTATTTCAATTTCAAGTTTAAAGTCCATTTACTTACTGCTGCTTCTGCCTTCATTTCATTGGGCGAGGTGCTGTCATTCGCGTCATGAGATGGTGTCTTGGGTGCCTGCTGGTGTTGCACTTGTACTTGCTGTGGCGTCTGCTGTTGCTGTTGTGGCGTTTGTTGCTGATGCTGTTGCATCTGTTGTGGTATTGGAGAGCTCACATGTGCCGGCGACATTATCTGCTGCTGTGCCTGTGCCTGAGCCTGAGCCTGTGCCTGGGGCTCGTCCTTGAATGGGCAGTGACTGCGGGACTTCTCGCTGCTTCTTAAGGGCTATTGACGAACAATAATAATAATATACAGCTGCGACTGAAAAAATAGCTCCATGAGGGTATTGAGGATTTTTGTTTAAACCATTATTAAGCTATTAAGCGTTTTTTATAACTGTTGCAAGTTTTGAATTTAATGAAAGTCGAGAGGTTGTATATAATTCACAATTTATTTGCATATGTAAACCAACTTATCGCGAATGTACATATGTAGGTAATTGGTTGAACGATTGATGCGAGCAATTTAATCTAATAGCTGCGACGATTAGCTCAAGACTAAGAATGCAAGGGCTGACGGGCCAAATTGCCGGGCCCTATGCAGCAAGCTTAGAAGCGATCGAGAGAGTAGGATAGCCAGAGGAATCTATTAACAGCTGTAAGTCTAAGCTGTAAAGATGGAGGGCAAAGTCGTTTCCATCATGTTAAATGTAGAGCTAGCGGTGCCCTCGATTGGCTTCCAGTTCCCGCTTCCTGTATGCTCGCTTGTAGGGATCTTATCAGCTCTGACGTAGAAATAAAAGGGAAAGCGGGGGCCTTATCAACAACCTGGGTTTTCTTTGTATAACTTGTTGGTGGTCCTGAAAAGGACCGATTTTGTTAGGATGAGCGCCTAACCGGGGTTCGCTGCATCCGGTTTTGGAGTATCCAGCTCGGAGACTCCCACGACTGTCGCCATAAATCGGCTCGGATTTCTGTGGAAGTCTCGGCGACCTTCCGTCGGCAGATTTTCCATGACGTCAGCAACCATACCAACAATAACATTGCCGCATATCTCGAGGTCATTGCTATTTAGTCTGTTTAACGTCGTGAAAGATGTCACTGGGTAGCGACAGACACGCTCAACCAGTTTTTTAACCTCTTTCACCTCCTGTGCGATCCGCCCCTGCACATCTTTATGTACCGGTGGGTACACAAAGTTCTGCCAATTTGAAGTATTGAAATGACTGTTGTACAGGGGTCCCAGCACTCTGTCCATGAATCGATGGGATTTCGACAGAATTCTCCGGAGATGAATCACGTCCCAGAGCACTGGGAACTCCTGGGCAGCAGTCATGCAACTCTTCAAATTTTGCGGGGCATCCATCAGAGATGACGGCCATCAGATTACGATCCAACCGGCGTCGGTGGATCTCGGCGAGCACCTGCGATAAACTATTGTTTATCTCATCGCTTCCCATCACCTTATGCTTTGCCAAGGCCTGTAAAATAAATGTTAATAAATTATATGACATATTTATTATTATATTATATTTATAAACTTACCACTTTCATGTGGAGAAAGCTGAAATTAGAGCCATCCAGATTAAATCCTGCGATGGCCAGCACTTTCCACTTGTTGATATTTCCTCCTTCCTCCTGATCCCAAGGGACATGGAACTCGTCCAGGATCAAAACGAAAGGTTGAGCCGCGTAAAGCTGAATGTTGTACAGCATGTTGATGATGCCAGCGTCCAACTCCTCCGAATGACTTTCGCGTGTCACATGCCGAACAGCATTGATGAGCTGTTCTTCACTTAATTCACGCAAAAATGGCAAAATATAGCTCTCCATATTTTCACAGCAAGCTTAGCTGAGCTGAGGAATTACTGCAAAGAATTCTTTGCTGTTCCGCTTTATATGCGCAAAGGAGACGAAAAGATAAAACCAAAGATTACACAATACCAAGATGTTGCATGAGCGACCAAATCTATGGCGGGTCCTAGGACAGGACCCAAAAGGCACGAGGGAGAGCGCGGGGTTTCAATTCCTTTTCGCCTGTACTTCGTCTCTCGAGCCTCAGCACCGTCGAAGCGGATCGCGATGTCTTTGGAGCGGCACAGTGGGACCTTTGGCCGTCTCAGCTTGCTAAATTAGTTAGTGAATATGAGTTCAATAACTTTGCACACTGAAAAAATGTTAAACTTTGAGTGCTTATATCTCCTAAACTAGAACTATCTTGAAAATTCGATTGGAAAATTCTCTATTAGATGCGTACATTAAATTTATCTAAAGCACTCATACAATTTTTTGACTATGTCGGCTGAGTCCCCACTGTGCCGCGCCAAAGACATTGACGAAGCCGGTAGCATTTCGGAGGCGAAAAGTAGCGTAAAAGAGAATTGAAGTACTAGCCCCGCGCGCCCGTACCATGAAGCGTCAAACGAAAATTCAAAAAGCATTTGTTCCTCATGCAACATCTTTGTATAGTCTTTGATAAAACGAATCGCTCACTGCTGGTACTGCAGGGTTTCTATTGAAAATTGAAAAATGTCGCATAATGTCTACTATTACATTAATATCGGTCACGATACACCGCACCCCCATCCGGCTCCTCCATGGCAACATGCCCAAAATGCCGGACATGCCGGAAATCTGTGGCAGCAATATAATGCTCCGTCACATGCCCAACATGGCGGACATGCCGGAAATCTGTGGCAGCAATATAATGCTCCGTCACATGCCCAACCCGGACATGGGAATAGTGAACAACCCATAGATCTCTCCTTGCAACGCCATCACCAACATCGGCCCAATCACATGGATGGCCCATCGCCGAAGCGGAGATCAACGATGAACCAACCCGTGCAATTGGTGGTTTCCTCCTCTGCTGCCTCTCATGGCAATGACAAAGTAAGTAATCTTTTTCATTACCAAGGGGTTTTTATTATATAACTTATAATGATTACGGTCCCTGATCTTTTTTGGTTGATCTTTTATTCAACTTTCTAATCTTTCTTTCAACAGCAAGAACTGAAGCATTCCATCTACAATATATTGAGAGGAGTCGGTGGCAGCTCTGGAGGAAGCAGCAACCAACAGCAGCAGCAGCCCCAAATCTCGGCCATGTCCTCGCCCTTGCATCTGCCGCGAAGTATGAGTCCCGAGACCATCCAGGAGGTAGGTTATATCTCAATTAATCCTCTAGAGGAATCTATTAACACTCCTCTCCGTTATTACAGGTAGTATTGGCCGCCTCTCCAGAGCAACAGCAAAGTATGAGTCCCGAGACCATCCAGGAGGTAGGTTATATCTCAATTAATCCTCTAGAGGAATCTATTAACACTCCTCTCCGTTATTACAGGTAGTATTGGCCGCCTCTCCACAGCAACAGCAAAGTATGAGTCCCAAGACCATCCAGGATATTGATCTCCAGCTCGCCTTAGACTCGATAATGGAAGACGAAGACCTGTCGGAATATTCTTCGATTCCAAAGCTCGGGCAAGGGACGGCCCGAATCACATTGCCTTCTGTGAAGGAGGTTTATAACTGCAGCGCTGATAAACGGATTCAATGGAACCTCATTAAAAGCAGAAATAGGCCGATGAATAGGCCCCAAAGGATGACGGTATGTAACGATATCATAAATCGTTACGAAGAACTAAATTTAGAGGTGACGCGCCAACGATGTAACTCTTCCCCCAAGAAGTCAAAGAAAAATGGTACCCTTCGAGAGGTGGATGTATCTACGATCGTTGGTGTAGCCGCAAACGGGAAGTAAGTTGTAGTAGGTAGAATAATAAAATGAATAAATATTTATTTCAATCATTCTTTAGATAAGAGAAGAGCAGAAGAAGAACGAAGAAATTTAATTTTTGTATATAATATATTTATTAATATTAAACTATTAAAACTACTATTATAATTATTACTCTATTACTATTATTATTAAATATTATATATAACGGTGAGCTACCGTGGGAAAACGGTGAGCTACCGTGGGAAAACGGTGAGCTACGCTACCGTGGGAAAAATATGTATGTATGTATATATGTTTACTTACTACGACGGAATTGGCTCCGCTCCGTTCGGAATCAGCTGATCGTTCTGCCGCAGCCGCTGTCTCTGTTATTGATAAGCGAGTGGTCAGCTGTTTTACGTATCGGGATTTCTTGCTTACTACGTAGCAGTCAATGTGCGTGTTCCAGCTTCTATGCTTGTGTGTGTAATGAGACAAAGTGCAAATTTAATCATCATTCACACAAAGGAACCACAATGATACCCACACGCACACGCACACATACTCTCAGGAAGAAGAGATAGAGAGCAGCATCTGCACCAGCACCAGCAGCCCCATCCCCATCCCCATCCCCCATTGCTTTCTCTCCATTCGAGTAGTGGCTGCTTCATTATTATCGAATTAGATGAATGGCGCGGATCATGCAGAGACCGACGAAGAGGGGCGGGGATCCAGAAACGGGCTCCATTGTTTCTGCTCCAATCTGCAATGCACTGAGAGAAAACGGGAGGCGGGAAACAAGTGGAAATGGCACAAGGTGAAAGCAGGAAGAACCTTTTTATAGAACATCTTATATACAGCCGATGATCATCCACTTCAATGTGTGGAGCAGAAGGGCCACAGGAGACTGGTATGTTTATGTGCTGCACCCTTGCTCTCCTGGAGGTGCTCCTCTCGCTTGCTGTTCAGGTAGTAGACCCCGGCCACAATCAGGCTGAAGGAGGTCACGGAGATAAGCAGCGTGCCATACTTGAGGGACTGCTTAATGGCGTCAAGGTAGAAGGTGCTCACGTACAGCATGTGCAGTACCTCCTCCGAGAGGTCGCCCGAGGTGATCTCGATCCACATCAGTGGCAAGATGGCAGCGTTCTCCAGACGATCCCCCTGATCTGAAATTGCCAAAAATTATCATTATCAAATAGGTTGGATGGAGATCCTCCCGATCACTTACTCTTCAGTAGAGGGGTCTTGTCCAGCATAATGTTGATCTGGACGCGCGAAGCTCCGCTGACGGGGAAACCGAAGCGCGGATGAAAGCCAGCAGCCGCAGCCTCAGGAGAGAGTATAGGTTGAGCCTCCCAACCTAGAAATAAGGCAGTTTGATTTTAATTTTTTTAAAAACGCAACCCTAAGGATGGTTTTTGTTAACAGTTGAGCACATAAGGGCTCCCCGGTGGCAGAACAACCGAAGACATTTATTTCGGTTTTAAGTCGAGCGAATTTTAAACAAATGTGGCACCAACCGCACGTTGCCTACATTTTATAGACCGTGGACAACGTGAAATCGAAGCAACGCAGGATAAGGACTTCATCTGATCAAGGATGTTATTATGTTATAGATTGAGATATAAGGAGACGAAAGAATTTCGCTACATATGCATATGCGGTAAAAAAATGATCTTTACAGTGGGCATTGCAAATGACAACCAACAACAAAATGCATTTCCTTTGGATCACACCACTAGCAATAATTTACAATATTTAAGCTGCTTGACCCGACAACCATGGTTTTATGAATGTTTTTATAGCTAATATGTATATAAAACTTTAAGGTGTATGTTAAGCAGACTACAAAGACTTAAAATTAACTTTAAAAAAATGAAATATTTTTTTGCTAACTTTCTTGGAACAATCGACATAAGCCTCCGATTGTTGTTTCAATTAATTCAACCAAGCTCAGAAAAGTAAAATGTTGCTTACAAAAGCTTCGTTAGTGGCATTTTTGTGGCCGTTTCATTTCGCACCTTTTTCGAACAGCCCTTAGTTTATAAGATTGTAAGAATGTAAACTATTTTTTCGTACATTAAATAAATTCGTAAATAAATTCGACTTTCCAGCCCTTTATTGAGAAGTAATGTGCGATTGATTTCGGGTTTGATCGAACATGTTCGAACATGAGAAAGAAATTCCCCCAGATTCCCCACCCAACAATCTATTCATACTTTCGAATGGATGATCGCTAGAGCTGCGCGCCAAAGTGGATTTGTTTGGAAGTGACAAGGATAAAAAATTTTTCATATTATCACTAACCATACAGTATATAGATGTGACAGTTCATACAACGAATGCGTCACACACTGGCTAGCGCGCACAGTACCCCAGAGTACCGACGTCATCATGAGAGAGAACCCAGAGAGAACATCTTTGCATGTGTTAGTACACACGCAATATGTTTCGACAAAAATATGTGATTGTATGCTTTTTTCAGATTTTTTGAACTCTCTCAAGTCTCCCTCTAGTACCAGGCAACTAGTTCCGCACCGGTGCCGCACTAGCTACCATTCTCACCTCCCTGGTTCCAGATCAATTACCCGCAATGTATTTCAGCGGAGAATTTAACACATGCATGTCCTAGGGCGGAACCACCCCTGGTTCCCGCTCGATTACCCTTCGATTACCCGTAGCTAGTTGCTCAGTTCACTTTTCTAAGAAGCTTGTCACCTAACATCAAGACAACTATAATTTTGAATATCCTCAGGTAATATACGAACGTAATGAACGGATATATTTATGCACATATGTATGTACATAAGATATTTAATAATTGAATTATGTAGAATAATTATAAGAATTGCCCATGAGAGTATTCAAGGTGCGACACGCATCTACATTTTTTCTTTGCAGATTCCCATCGGAAAGCGCGCGATTGACAATTGAATCGAACTATGCATACATATGTAAAACTAATTCCATATATATGTATGCATATTTATTTTAGTATATATATTTTTTTGTTAGATCGTATATTTAAAAATATCATTATTTTAGTTAAAATCACTTTTTTATATGTAATAAACAAAGAAGTCGAGAACCGACGGCGTTTACATAATTGTGTATAATATACATAAATGTGCAATTATATTATTGTAATATTTAATATTTTGTAGAATGTATGCATAAATCGAACAAATAACAGGTTTTATTTTATTTCCCACGCCCAAGTGCCCCGCACCCCCACCCCCTGCCCATTCTTCATTTATTTTGTGGCGGTCAGGTCTTTTCATCAACAAGCTGAAGACTCAAAACAAAAACCAAACTAAAATTTTGGTTCTACCGGCCACAATACTATGACACACACGCAAAGTACGTGAGAATGCATGTGCACCCATACACTAAAACATGCTGGAGAAAAAACAGAACAAGACTTGAGAGAGTTCAAAAAATCTGAAAAAAGCATACAATCACATATTTTTGTCGAAACATATTGCGTGTGTACTAACACATGCAAAGATGTTCTCTCTGGGTTCTCTCTCATGATGACGTCGGTACTCTGGGGTACCAATTTCAAACAAAATATATGTTTAAAGTAAAAAGTGAAAAAGTAAAAAAGATTCGGTTTCAGCACAGTATATCTGTAACCGGGACATTGCCAAGGACCTTAACGTATCACTTGTTAGTGATGTTATCAACAATCAAGCGAAGAACCATATTTGTAAGCTCAGAAGCCACCCTAATGTACTGGCGAGGCGTCTTGCGAGAACAAGTTACCGGCGTAGGCTGGCCAGAATGCAACCAGTCGACCTGTCCAACAGAATGATCTAACAGGACCTCTACCCTAGAAACCTGGACAGATAATTGAACCAAATAATATCCCCCTCCAAATTCTTCGACATTGATAACACGCATTTTTTTTTTTTTTTTTTTTTTTTTTAAATCATGATTTTTTCTGACTGTTGACTGTTGTATAAGTTGCTCCAAAAGTAACAGCAAACAACAAATTCTATTATTATTTTATAATCAAATACAAACTACTTATTAATTAAAAAAAAAAAAAACAGCACAGTACATACAGTAGACAACCCGAATAGATTTTAGTTGGACACGCACGAAAATTTGCTATCAAGCTAATATTTACTTATATGGAATTCTAGTCACTTTATTTTTTATACTATGTTATGAGCAATGTATCCTTCATCACAAATTCTGATAATGTGATAGTGTGGTAACCAAAATTGTCTTTGGACGTATTTGAAATATAAAAAAAGCGGGTACATCGTGGTCGATAAAGCACTTTGAATTTCCAGCTCCATTATTACTCTCCGAATTATCCCAGTTAAACACATGGAAGTTAGCTTTAGCTTATATTGATTTTATTTATCAATAGATATTCTAAATCTATTTTTTTTTTTTTTAACTCTATATCAAGTGATAATTGTAATTTACACTGATTTATTGTTTATTTCTTCGACATTATATCAAAGTTCTAGTGCTTATTTTCCATATGCATGCTTAAACAAATACTGCATACCCTTGCAGCGTGTTTAAATTTGGTAACCCACAGAGGGAAGCATTCCCTAAACAACAACCCTGATGAGTTGTAGGTCTGGCAAAACAAGAAAATAATCCAATAGGTAACAGATTTTCAGATCTAAGTAGATAAACTATTATTTATGGGTCGTTGAACCGCAAAGGGTATATATACTTCGGCGCGCCGATGTCATATTTCCTGAATTTTTAATAATAGAATAGAATAGAATAGACATTTAAATAAGCTACACAAGTTATGGTTTAATCAAAAATTTACTTCTTAAATAATAATCGGTTGGTACCAAACCTAATTGGTAAATATACTCAAAGAAAATTGGATTTCTCCACAGAATTCTGGGAGCTGCTTTGATTTGACCAACCAGCGTTACCAGGTGCACAGCCATTCTATAATATAGAGAATAAAAAAAATTAATTATTTGCATTTGTGGATATCATTTAAATGGGAAACTAACCTGTTGGTCGTTACAAGTAGAGTTGTCGGCTTTAATCATTCCACCAGGTCCTGGATTATTTGGGTTGTTTGATCCTTTTCGACCGCCATAGTTGTTGGCGTTGTGGCCGCCGTTTTGAGCCATCCACGATAAAAAATTGCCACCCTGAAAAGTAACTGAGAGAGTTTTTTGTTTGAAACAATGATAGAGTGTAGAAGGCTTGCCTGCTGGTCCTGGTTTTGATTTTGCAGCTGATTGCCCACAAGGCTCCACTGATTCAACGCAGCAGCAACCAAAGCAGGGTTGATCGGCAATGAGTTTAAATTAAGTCCGACCCCCAAAGGGTTGTTCATGTTCTGTCCTTGGTTGGACGAGCTCGATCCTTGCGAATTAATGCCTAATGCTTGTAAGTTAGGCATGTCCAAGGGTCCCCTGTTCATCCAGCCGCCACTGCCTACGTTTCCATTGTGGGGCTGGTTCATTCCATGAAAGTTTCTATTGTAGGGAGCGCCACCATCCTGACGGTGCCCACCACTAGCGTGATTACTACTGTTATTATGGTAGCCCCCACCCGCATTGCCACCCATTCCGTAATGTCCGCCCATTCCGTAACCACCACTGGCATTGTTGCTGTGACTGTGACTGTGACTATTGGCGATAATCGGGTTCTCACCACCGTGTGCATTGTGTTGATTATTACCTCTGTGTTGCCCACTTCGGCCAGGATGTGATGACATGTGGTTGCCTTGAGGATGATACGAATGCATGCCATAGCTGTTGCCAGAGCTGTAGTTGTAGTTCTGTCCTTGATGGCTTCTGCTCTGCTCGGCTTTAGGGGCGGCATTCGAAACATGAACTGATACACCTATAGAAGTCACGAAGCATTTCTGTTATCGCAATGGTTGTCTTTGACTCGCACAAACGTTGTTCTTACCTTTAATTATATGATCCTCTCCACACAGCGATTGGGCTACATCAGGATCGAAAAATGTGACAAAGCTAAAGGCCCGAAATGGTCGGGGTATAAACACATCGGTAACCTCTCCAAACTTTGAAAAATATTCGCGCAAGTCATCTGAGTTGATGTCCTCTGTACAGCGACCAACGAAGACTTTGCATGGCACCTGGTGACCTACCCCCTATAAGATGATTTTTTTGTTTAAAACTCGCCCCAGCTAATATATGGTATGTATGTCTGGATCTGTATATACCTTTGAATTTGGAACTTTCACCTCACACCAGCGCCCATCGATGAGGTGACGATTAGAGAGTACACGCATCTGAGCGTCGTACGAACCGAAACGTACGAATCCAAAGCCTTTTGACTGTCCCGACTTGACGTCCTTCTTTATCTGCGCCATTAGCACTTCTCCATAGCTCTCAAAGTATTCCCGCAAGCTATCCTCAGTTGTTTTCCACGGGAGTCCCAGAACAATGAGGTCAGTGCACCGTAGTCGAGTTTCAATGCGTTTCGTTTTGGCTGTTGAATTTTCTAAATTGTCGTCGCTTTTGCGTTTATTTTCTGTGAGAGTGAATTGGCTCCGATAAAAGCTAGTTTTAAGGAATAAAATGTTGCATTTGGTTTACCTTTGGGGAACACACAAAAGTAAATGTATTCTCCCCACCCGGAGTCGACACTTGGTGGAAATAGTCGGCCCTCGTTTGACCGTACGCCTCGCACGGCTTTGGTGTCCATGTTGCGATACTTGAGGCCGCAGGAGCCAGGAAACTGTGCCTGCAGGGTTGAAAGAAGTAATGTGCCATCTTCCTCAGCCGGCAGCTCGATGGGCTCGTCACCCTCCTCCTCCGACACTTGAACAAAATCCATAATAACTATGGCTTCTTTGAGTAACTCTAAAATGACAAGAAAGTTAATCCAACATTCTGCGTAAGCGGTTCACTTGTCGCTCTAATCTTGATCCATCATTCAATCAACTGAAGCATCCCACTTGGTAATATACTCGTACATATTCAAATCAGATTCTGTCTACGCTACATACATTACATGAAATGCACTCATTCGATTCGTCTCATACTTTCTTTCAAAATAAACCAAACAAACAAACAAACAAACCATTTAATGCTTAGAGATTCAAATCAACGAAAAGGAATTATAAATGTCTTGAAAAAAGTGTACTTTTTTGAAGATCTATCTATGACAATCAACGCTAGCATGTTTTCTATCCGACAATAAAAAAATGAAAATATCGATTCATGAAAATTGAATTAGATAAAAACCAATTTGCATAACTGATTTAATAAATAAAGGGTATATAAATACGATGATTAGTTTAAGAGGTCCTAGGAGGTTATGTGTATGAAAAGAGCAAACATCTCTCTAAACTCAACATTTCAATGGGAAAATTGTGGGAAGGGGATTGTGGCCTAGAGGAAGCATTATGTACATATGAAATGTGGGTTCATACATATGTACATATAGCGCATCCTAAATGGTGGTTTGGTTACACAACAATTCTTACACTATTGATAGGGGTTAGATATAACGTAACACCACAGACGTAGTGCCTGTAATATCTGATTTCTGGTAGCACTTGCACACGTAATGTTTTATATGGTATGAATTTGCATTTATTCATTCATTATGCATTCTTTTCACACTAGTTTTTCGACACAACACACGCCATTTAAATATGCACATCCACTTTCAATTAGTGCGTAATAAATACAAAGAATATTTACAATTTCATTGTTAATGACTTTGATTTAGTAAATAACACCATATTTCCTTTGCTTTGCTGAAAAAATTTTCTTGTATGTATATCAGATTGACTTGACAGCAGTGTGACCGCGGACTTATGGATGAAACGATGAAAAAACAAACTTAGCCCACTTAAGCCCCCCTATTTAAACATTTCAACGACTTGAGGTAAATGGCGGAACACATGCCATGTAGACACATGCCATCTTTCTTCCAACTTAAAAAAAACACGATATCTTTCACCTGAACTGCGCTAAAAATATTCAATTTTCATTAATTTCGGGGGAATACTAAAATTCCCCCTTGGTCTACAATGGGTTAATCCATCTACGTAAAGGATTGGAAACCATATTCCTCGATGTTGATATTCGATTTGATATTAATACCTAGGTAGAAATTCCATACCTGAACACATAATTTTATCCGATTGATGAATTAATTCTCTACAAGATTGGCTAATTTTATTGGATTGTGTCTAAAAAAGGTCACAAAGTGAGTAGGGAATGTCACGGCATTTCTTACATGTTGCTGGTATTGGAAGACTGTTGCTTGTCAACCGGAGTATGGGCATTTGTATACCCTATTTCGTTAATTTAACATGAAGATACTGTTTCAGCAGACAATGTCTTCATCTTTACGACACATTGACACATATTTCAATGGCAATAAAACTGTATAATGTGGGGACAGCCTGTATAAACACGGCCCACACACGGACCAGACCAAAACTGCTCCAACTGCGGCGATGTAACCGCCATTAAATGTCAATTGAAAGAATGGTTGGACTGAATAGGAGAGAGACCTGGGCACGGATATTCTTGCCGGACACAGGCAGCGGCAAATTCGGGCAGTCTGTCGTAGCTGGGGGGATGCAGGGCACGTCCTTGGCGGGTATGTCCTGATCCCGATACCAATATAATAAGACAATAAACTGCAAAGTTTCGTTGCGATAGCTGTAAAACAGAGACTGACGAGTTTCTCCATATATTGGAGCCCTAGATGACAAACATTTCCTCAATTCTATAATATCCACTTCCCCAGGGAAGGACAGTGCTGCTCGTTTTCTCGGCTTACACAAATTAAATGTTGCCAGCAACATAAGTAAGTAAACGTAAGTGGTTACGTAACATGCATTTGAAATAGCGTCGTTTCCGTTACAAAACCGTTTCAGTTGCCAAAACAGGTTCCGCTATACACAGGAACCACAGGAAAATATAAGTGTATATGGATATATTATACACCACGTATATCAAATACATATTAATAGTAACTATTCAATACCAATTATAACACCGAATGTCTCCAGCCTTCGGCTATTAAAATGGCTCAGCCTGAATGGTACTATCCAAGACCAATTTCTGCCGAATCCTGAATATGAACATCACGTACACTTCCCGGTTGGGTCACCCTTTTAATAGTTGAGATATTAAAGTAATTAAAGTACACAATTATATTAAGTATGGAATGCACCGTAAGTGAGTATGGAATGTAGGGACATTGTTGAGCTGAAAAAGGACATTGCTGCTATGAAAACTTGATAAAATATATATTTCGGCGGCAAAATATACAGAAAAGTATATAATATACCGTAAATGGTCACCCTGCTTGACAGTGCTGCCGTCTGTGGCGATAAGTACCCTTAATAATGCGTTCATTTGGAACAGTTGAAGCGAAACAAAAATTCTTAAACATTTATATGTTTTCCTCTTGTTATAAAATAAATAATTATAGTGTTCCTGAAAGATAAATGATAAAATTACACATTATTATATTATAATTCAATAATTGATAAACAACAAAAAACGCCAAGAATGTACGCTCACCCTATATATATCACTCAGAATGGAAATTATTTGGGTTTGCTTCATTTACTGTGGCTGAAAAGATTCTAAGAATACACCTAACTCTGTTTTTACACGGTAGACTGGTTCCTGAAAAAACCGTGCAAAAAAACCGTGTAAAAAGACATTGATCGTATGCAAAAATAGGTGATTGGTTCCTTATCTCTAAAATGTCTCTACCAAACACGTCTGATTGCATTGATAGTTCACAAAATACTAACACATTTCTAATTCAAAAATGTAATCCCCTTAAATTTACACAAAAAGGGAATTCCCCTAAATGTTTGCTATCTACAATTGCTCTGACCAGTAGATTTGCTTGTATGTATTATATACAAAAAAAACGAAAGAGAAACAAATACCTACATATGTACATAATCTCCTTATGCTCTTTTTTTTTCGTATGGTTTCTAGCTGTTTGTGAGGTGTGTGTTTTTATTTATTTGGGTTGTTTTATTTTGAATCGTGCTAAATAGAATAAAATCATGTAAAAAATTTAAAATTTTTGATTTTCAAACCGTGTTAAATCAAAATCGTGTAAAAAAGACTGTTTGAGATGCCAAGCTTTTTTGGCACCTATTTGTTTCAAATGAAAAGAGAGTTTGGGTTAAACTTTATAATTCGTTTTAATCTTGGTGGCTTAGCGGAAGCCGATTGCTTGCTATGGCCAGATAAAATTTATGCGAGATCGATATGCAACCAATGCGCAGAGGGGTTAGCATAGAACTAAAAATAGACGACGGCGTTAGATCAAAGTGATTGCCGAAGTGGCTGCAGCAGATCAAAGTAATTGCCGAAGTGGCGGCGGCAGAGAGCCCCTTTAGCGGGAGAGCGCAGCAGCTCTGCAGAAAGTCAACGTTTTACAACATAGGCGGCTCTCTCTGCTCATACAATAATAATGCTTAATATTACGGTTATTCTTCGGCGGCTGGCCCGAACATACTCCCCGTTGGGAGCTAGTCTCTCAACAGATTCCTTAAGGGCAGCAAACATAGCCGAGTGACGGCCCTCCTGATGTTTCCTGAGGATGTCTTCAGGTCAGCGACGCGACACACTCCGTCCTTGCCCATAACGACATCGACCACTCTAGCCAGTGGCCAACGCATTGGAGGAAGATTTTCGTCCTTCACCAGAACGAGATCGTTCTTGCAGATGTTTTGCGCGGAGGTACGCCACTTCGCGCGCTCTTGCAAAAGAGTGAGATACTCTTCGCGCCAACGGCTCCAAAATATTTGTTGTAGTTGGGTGACCCGCTGCCAGCCATCCAGACGATTGTAGTTCAGCTTCGTTAGGTCAGGCTCGAGGATTTGCTCATGGGGGCCGCCTAGAAGCAGATGAGCAGGAGTCAAAACGTCTAAATCATCAGGATTTTCTGAAAGCGAGAGCAAAGGGCGAGAGTTAACAATTGCAGTGATCTGACAGATCAGAGTGCGCAGCTCGTCGAAGCTAAGCACAGATGGTCCAACTGAGCGGTACAGGTGATATTTTGCGGTCTTCACGGCCGCTTCCCACAACCCGCCAAAATGCGGAGAGCGTGGTGGGATGAAACGCCAGTCGATCGAGTCAGCCAAGCAGGATTCATGGACCTCCTTCATATGCGGTTCGCTCAGACAAAGCTTCTTTAGCTCCAGAAGCTCGTTCTTGGCCCCAACGAAGTTTGTCGCATAGTCCGACCAAATTTGACTTGGCCTTCCTCGAGTGGAAGTAAAACGCTTTAGTGCGCCTAGAAACGATGCGGTGGTCAAATCCTTTTACGAGCTCCATGTGTATAGCCTTAGAAATGAAGCAGATGAATACGCTAATGTAGCACTTGATCGGAGGCCTCGTGCGGATTTCTGATCGGTAGAAAAAGGTCCACAGTAACCTACTCCAGTGACTTCAAAAGCTCGAGATCCTTCCAAACGTTCCTTAGGTAGGTCTCCCATGATGTGTTCAACCATGCGCGGCCTAGTCCTGAAGCATCACACACTTGCTGACGACCCTTGACACTGCTTTAATACCTCCAATGGGCCAATATTCCAGCCGAATTTTTGGATAGCAAAGCGCGAGGTCCGGCATGGAGGTTTCTTTCGTGATAATATCTTATCAGCGCAAAGGTAATGGAATGTCCCTTTGGCAGCATGAGCGGGTGCTGAGCGTCAAATCCTAGCGATGAGTTGCCAAGACGACCTCCCACTCTAAGTAGTCCAGAATGATCGATGAACGGGTTGAGCGAACTAATAGAACTGGATTTCATGACTTGAGCATTGCGCCGAATCTCCTTTATGTCCATCCACAAATTTGCCAGCTGAATGTGTCGAATTAGAAGATGCGTTCCTTGCCGAATATCAGAAACGGTGAGTCCTGGATGCCTAAGACGATGTATAAATTTATGCATGTAGGCGAATGTGCGCTGCATGCGAAAGAATGAATTCGCAAATTTGCATCCGGACGTGAGATCGGCATGTGGAGACGTGATTAGCAATACTCTCTTGCGAAGCTCCAAAGTTGCTATGTTGTTAGCAGGAGATACAGGCCACTTATCCTTGGAGCCTAGCAAAAGGATGGGCCGTGAAACCATAGCTCTGACTGGATAAGATGGCTGGGAAGCGAGCCTCTCGAGAGAATATCAGCAGGATTTAAAAGATGTGGGAACATAGCGCCATTCCATGGCTGCCGTCAACTCCCTGAATTGATGCCACTCGATTTGCCACGAAAACTTGAAATTTAGCTGGCTCGTCCCTAATCCAAGATAATGCTGTTGACGAATCCGACCAGCAATAGAACCGACCTGTAAAGATTCCCATGTCCTTTTACATTCTGCATGATTTTCGCAAGCAAATGGGCTCCACTTAATTCCAGCTTAGGAATCGATATAGTCTTTAGCGGCGCCACTCGCGACTTTGAGCACAAAACGTGGCTCGAAGACTGGGCTTCCTGGACACGACATACACGCAAGCGCCATATGCTTCTAAGCTGGCATCACAGAATCCGTGAACTTCTGTAGCCACACTAGAACGAAGAACCAAGCGAGGAAATGAGATCCGAGAAATGCTTGCCAAACTATTTCTCAAGTCCATCCAAGTTGAATGCAACGCTGAGGGTAGGCTTTCATCCCAATCAAATTTTCTCTCCAAAGCTGCTGAAGGAAGATTTTGCACCTGACAATGACTGGATTTATCAATCCAAGAGGGTCGTAGAACCGCGCAATCGTAGATAAAACCGACCGCTTTGATGGCTTTGAGTTTGTGTCCAGTGCGGACAAGGCAAAAGCAGCTGATCCGAAGCAGGGTCCCACGCTAAGCCGAGAGTTTTGGCTATGTCGCTTCCATCATTAAACTTTAGGAACTTCTCTATGTCATCTTCAGGGGTTCCCTCAAGTACTTCCTGGTGACTGGAGCACCATTTCCTAAGTCTAAAATTACCACGGGACAGTAAAGCTGATGTTTGGTGCATCTTGTCCATGGCCTGTGCGACCGAATTACCGCCCGAAATAAGGTCATCCACGTAAAACTCCTGCCGCAGAGCAGCTGAGCCAAGAGGGTAGGACTCACCCTCGTCGATGGCCAGCTGGTGCATTGCGCGGACCGCTAAAATGATGCAGCCCTCGTCCCGTATGTGACGGTGTCTAATGTGTAGACTTGAACCTCGGACTCGATGGAATCTCGCCATAGGATGCACTGATACAAATTGTCGGGTGGAGACACTCGTACGCAGCGGTACATTTTACAAATGTCCCCAGTGAGAGCGACTGGATATGTTCGAAAGCGAATCAATATGTTAAACAATGCAGGCTGAATAACAGGGCCTGTCATCATCACATCATTTAGAGAATATCCAGTTGATGTAGCTGCGGATCCATCGAAAACGACACGGAGTTTTGTCGTCGTACTGTCCTCCTTTAGGACACAGTGATGAGGCAAGAAATATTTGCAGAGGCTACGGGAATCAGGGTTGACTTGGTGCATATGATGCAAATCAATGTACTCCCTCATAAAGGCGGAATACCGCTCCTTGAGTGTAGGATTACGCTCTAGTTTTCGCTCCAGACTGATGAACCGTCGATAAGCCTGAGCATAAGATTCTCCTAAACGATCAGTATTGTTATTTAGTGGCAGACGAACTGCATACTCGCCGGATGGCAACCGTGAAAGGTGGCTTACGAAATGTGCTTCACAATCGTCTTCTTCTTTGGTATTCAACCCAGCCTCCACACAATTCTCGACTTCCCAAAACATACGAAGAGTTTTATCCAACCTTGCTTCCATCTCAGCTTTCGAATCTGGACAATTGTGCGTGGCCAAAGCGCCGAGCTTGATACCTTCTGTCCACCGCCAGATACGATCCACCCAAGCCGGGTCTTCTGCAGAAGAGGCAGTCCATCGGTGAGTTTGATTTGCCCTACGCAGAGAGGAGATCATAAAAACGCTCGCACCAATGAGAAGATCAACCCGTTGAGGATTGAAAATGCAGGATCAGCGAGCTGAATGTTAGATGGAATACTCCAATCGGATACATTTACTGTCATACTTGGTTGAGAATCGGTAATCGTGGGGGCGATGAGAGCAGTAAGCGTAGTTGTGTAAGCAGAGGTGCGAGAATGCATACAAATGCTTATGGTGGATCCCTCAGTAGAAACGCTGGTATCGCCCAGCCCAGACACAAGTGCAGACGATTGAGTTCTCCTAAGCTGTAGCTGCTGGGCGAACCTGGATGTGACGAGATGCAGCTGCGATCCTGAATCTAAGATGGCACGACAAGGAACTAAAACGCCAGACCGATTCTTCACGAGAACCACGGCTGTAGCCAGAAGCACGACATCAGAGTGAAGACCTTGGGCAGCAAAGAGGTAGACGAAGGTAGAGGCGAGCTGCTAGCAGAATTTTGAGCAACGGAAAGCAACGGTTGAACGGCCAGATCGGGAGGAGTAATACCTGGGCAGCTTTGTGTTGTGGGCTGTATACTATCGAAGTGCAACAAACTATGATGCCTACCGCCGCATACTCGACATTTTCCACTATTGCATGCGCGGGTCCGGTGCCCCGGTTTTAGGCAATTGAAGCATAGGGAAAGCTTCTTCACTTCTTTGTGGCGCAGCAACGGTGAGAGATTTCCGAATATCTTGCACGAGTATATTCCATGGCCCGCTGAGTGGCAAAAAGACGCATACAGACGGGTCGGCGGAAGAGTTGGAAGCTACAAACGTTTTCTTAACCTGCGTATAGGAATGGTTTTTCCCACCTGATCGCTACTAGCGTGTGTCGCTGTAGCATATTCCAATCGCTCCATTTTCTGGCAGCGTTGCTGCAAGAATTCGAAGAATTCCTCTGCGGTAGGTATAGCATCCGACGATGTGCTCCTCCCATTTGGTTTTTGCGTCTTCGAATCCAACTTCTGCAGCAGCATGTTGATGACCATGAATCCTGAAATCTCCTCAGCAGTTCCCAATGTCTGCAACGCTCGCATGTGTAAATTGACTGCATCCGAAAAACTCCCGAAGCCTTTTAGCAGAAGGCGAGTCTACCCTCTTTAGCCCAAGAATCTTCTTGATGTGTGCCTGGAAAACAAGTCTTTTGTTATTAAAGCGTTTATTAAGTATATCCAGAGCCGCACGATAATTGGCACTGGAGAGCTCCAACGATCGAACCGAATCCAAAGCCGCATCAGCTCATATTCAAATCAGATTCTGTCTACGCTACATACATTACATGAAATGCACTCATTCGATTCGTCTCATACTTTCTTTCAAAATAAACCAAACAAACAAACAAACAAACCATTTTAATGCTCAGAGATTCAAATCAACGAAAAGGAATTATAAATGTCTTGAAAAAGTGTACTTTTTGAAGATCTATCTATGACAATCAACGCTAGCATGTTTTCTATCCGACAATAAAAAATGAAAATATCGATTCATGAAAATTGAATTAGATAAAACCAATTTGCATAACTGATTTAATAAATAAAGGGTATATAAATACGATGATTAGTTTAAGAGGTCCTAGGAGGTTATGTGTATGAAAAGAGCAAACATCTCTCTAAACTCAACATTTCAATGGGAAAATTGTGGGAAGGGATTGTGGCCTAGAGGAAGCATTATGTACATATGAAATGTGGGTTCATACATATGTACATATAGCGCATCCTAAATGGTGGTTTGGTTACACAACAATTCTTACACTATTGATAGGGGTTAGATATAACGTAACACCACAGACGTAGTGCCTGTAATATCTGATTTCTGGTAGCACTTGCACGTAATGTTTTATATGGTATGAATTTGCATTTATTCATTCATTATGCATTCTTTTCACACTAGTTTTCGACACAACACACGCCATTTAAATATGCATCCACTTTCAATTAGTGCGTAATAAATACAAAGAATATTTACAATTTCATTGTTAATGACTTTGATTTAGTAAATAACACCATATTTCCTTTGCTTTGCTGAAAAAATTTTCTTGTATGTATATCAGATTGACTTGACAGCAGTGTGACCGCGGACTTATGGATGAAACGATGAAAAAACAAACTTAGCCCACTTAAGCCCCCCTATTTAAACATTTCAACGACTTGAGGTAAATGGCGGAACACATGCCATGTAGACACATGCCATCTTTCTTCCAACTTAAAAAAAACACGATATCTTTCACCTGAACTGCGCTAAAATATTCAATTTTCATTAATTTCGGGGAATACTAAAATTCCCCTTGGTCTACAATGGGTTAATCCATCTACGTAAAGGATTGGAAACCATATTCCTCGATGTTGATATTCGATTTGATATTAATACCTAGGTAGAAATTCCATACCTGAACACATAATTTTATCCGATTGATGAATTAATTCTCTACAAGATTGGCTAATTTTATTGGATTGTGTCTAAAAAAGGTCACAAAGTGAGTAGGGAATGTCACGGCATTTCTTACATGTTGCTGGTATTGGAAGACTGTTGCTTGTCAACCGGAGTATGGGCATTTGTATACCCTATTTCGTTAATTTAACATGAAGATACTGTTTCAGCAGACAATGTCTTCATCTTTACGACACATTGACACATATTTCAATGGCAATAAAACTGTATAATGTGGGGACAGCCTGTATAAACACGGCCACACACGGACCAGACCAAAACTGCTCCAACTGCGGCGATGTAACCGCCATTAAATGTCAATTGAAAGAATGGTTGGACTGAATAGGAGAGACCTGGGCACGGATATTCTTGCCGGACACAGGCAGCGGCAAATTCGGGCAGTCTGTCGTAGCTGGGGGGATGCAGGGCACGTCCTTGGCGGGTATGTCCTGATCCCAATACCAATATAATAAGACAATAAACTGCAAAATTTCGTTGCGATAGCTGTAAAACAGAGACTGAGGAGTTTCTCCATATATTGGAGCCCTAGATGACAAACATTTCCTCAATTTATAATATCCACTTCCCCAGGGAAGGACAGTGCTGCTCGTTTTCTCGGCTTACACAAATTAAATGTTGCCAGCAACATAAGTAAGTAAACGTAAAGTGGTTACGTAACATGCATTTGAAATAGCGTCGTTTCCGTTACAAAAACCGTTTCAGTTGCCAAAACAGGTTCCGCTATACACAGGAACCACAGGAAAATATAAGTGTATATGGATATATTATACACCACGTATATCAAATACATATTAATAGTAACTATTCAATACCAATTATAACACCGAATGTCTCCAGCCTTCGGCTATTAAAATGGCTCAGCCTGAATGGTACTATCCAAGACCAATTTCTGCCGAATCCTGAATATGAACATCACGTACACTTCCCGGTTGGGTCACCTTTTAATAGTTGAGATATTAAAGTAATTAAAGTACACAATTATATTAAGTATATGGAATGCACCGTAAGTGAGTATGGAATGTAGGGACATTGTTGAGCTGAAAAGGACATTGCTGCTATGAAAACTTGATAAAATATATATTTCGGCGGCAAAATATACAGAAAAGTATATAATATACCGTAAATGGTCACCCTGCTTGACAGTGCTGCCGTCTGTGGCGATAAGTACCCTTATTAATGCGTTCATTTGGAACAGTCGAAGCGAAACAAAAATTCTTAAACATTTATATGTTTTCCTCTTGTTATAAAATAAATAATTATAGTGTTCCTGAATGATAAATGATAAAATTACACATTATTATATTATAATTCAATAATTGATAAACAACAAAAAACGCCAAGAATGTACGCTCACCCTATATATATCACTCAGAATGGAAATTATTTGGGTTTGCTTCATTTACTGTGGCTGAAAAGATTCTAAGAATACACCTAACTCTGTTTTACACGGTAGACTGGTTCCTGAAAAACCGTGCAAAAAAAACCGTGTAAAAAGACATTGATCGTATGCAAAAATAGGTGATTGGTTCCTTATCTCTAAAATGTCTCTACCAAAACACGTCTGATTGCATTGATAGTTCTAAAATACTAACACATTTCTAATTCAAAAATGTAATCCTTAAATTTCCACAAAAGGAATTCCCTAAATGTTTGCTATCTACAATTGCTCTGACCAGTAGATTTGCTTGTATGTATTATACGCAAAAAAACGAAAGAGAAACAAATACCTACATATGTACATTATCTCCTTATGCTCTTTCTTTTTTTCGTATGGTTTCTAGCTGTTTGAGGTGTGTGTTTTATTTATTTGGGTTGTTTTATTTTGAATCGTGCTAAATAGAATAAAATCATGTAAAAATTTAAAATTTTTGATTTTCAAACCGTGTTAAATCAAAATCGTGTAAAAAGACTGTTTGAGATGCCAAGCTTTTTGGCACCTATTTGTTTCAAATGAAAGAGAGTTTGGGTTAAACTTTATAATTCGTTTTAATCTTGGTGGCTTAGCGGGAAGCCGATTGCTTGCTATGGCCAGATAAAATTTATGCGAGATCGATATGCAACCAATGCGCAGAGGGTTAGCATAGAACTAAAATAGACGACGGCGTTAGATCAAAGTGATTGCCGAAGTGGCTGCAGCAGATCAAAGTAATTGCCGAAGTGGCGGCGGCAGAGAGCCCCTTTAGCGGAGAGCGCAGCAGCTCTGCAGAAAGTCAACGTTTTACAACATAGGCGGCTCTCTCTGCTCATACAATAATAATGCTTAATATTACGGTTATTCTTCGGCGGCTGGCCCGAACATACTCCCCCCGTTGGGAGCTAGTCTCTCAACAGATTCCTTAAGGGGCAGCAAACATAGCCGAGTGACGGCCCTCCTGATGTTTCCTGAGGATGTCTTCAGGTCAGCGACGCGACACACTCCGTCCATGCCCATAACGACATCGACCACTCTAGCCAGTGGCCAACGCATTGGAGGAAGATTTTCGTCCTTCACCAGAAAGAGATCGTTCTTGCAGATGTTTTGCGCGGAGGTACGCCACTTCGCGCGCTCTTGCAAAAGAGTGAGATACTCTTCGCGCCAACGGCTCCAAAATATTTGTTGTAGTTGGGTGACCCGCTGCCAGCCATCCAGACGATTGTAGTTCAGCTTCGTTAGGTCAGGCTCGAGGATTTGCTCATGGGGGGCCGCCTAGAAGCAGATGAGCAGGAGTCAAAACGTCTAAATCATCAGGATTTTCTGAAAGCGAGAGCAAAGGGCGAGAGTTAACAATTGCAGTGATCTCACAGATCAGAAGCTAAGCACAGATGGTCCAACTGAGCGGTACAGTTGATATTTTGCGGTCTTCACGGCTGCTTCCCACAATCCGCCAAAATGCGGAGAGCGTGGTGGGATGAAACGCCAGTCGATCGAGTCAGCCAAGCAAGATTCATGGACTTCCTTCATATGCGGTTCGCTCAGACAAAGCTTCTTTAGCTCCAGAAGCTCGTTCTTGGCCCCAACGAAGTTTGTTGCATTGTCCGACCAAATTTGACTTGGCCTTCCTCGAGTGGAAGTAAAACGCTTTAGTGCGCCTAGAAACGATGCGGTGGTCAAATCCTTTACGAGCTCCATGTGTATAGCCTTAGAAATGAAGCAGATGAATACGCTAATGTAGCACTTGATCGGAGGCCTCGTGCGGATTTCTGATCGGTAGAAAAAGGTCCACAGTAACCTACTCCAGTGACTTCAAAAGCTCGAGATCCTTCCAAACGTTCCTTAGGTAGGTCTCCCATGATGTGTTCAACCATGCGCGGCCTAGTCCTGAAGCATCTCACACACTTGCTGACGACCCTTGACACTGCTTTAATACCTCCAATGGGCCAATATTCCAGCCGAATTTTTGGATAGCAAAGCGCGAGGTCCGGCATGGAGGTTTCTTTCGTGATAATATCTTATCAGCGCAAAGGTAATGGAATGTCCTTTGGCAGCATGAGCGGGTGCTGAGCGTCAAATCCTAGCGATGAGTTGCCAAGACGACCTCCCACTCTAAGTAGTCCAGAATGATCGATGAACAGGTTGAGCGAACTAATAGAACTGGATTTCATGACTTGAGCATTGCGCCGAATCTCCTTTATGTCCATCCACAAATTTGCCAGCTGAATGTGTCGAATTAGAAGATGCGTTCCTTGCCGAATATCAGAAACGGTGAGTCCTGGATGCCTAAGACGATGTATAAATTTATGCATGTAGGCGAATGTGCGCTGCATGCGAAAGAATGAATTCGCAAATTTGCATCCGGACGATCGGCATGTGGAGACGTGATTAGCAATACTCTCTTGCGAAGCTCCAAAGTTGCTATGTTGTTAGCAGGAGATACAGGCCACTTATCCTTGGAGCCTAGCAAAAGGATGGGCCGTGAAACCATAGCTCTGACTGGATAAGATGGCTGGGAAGCGAGCCTCTCGAGAGAATATCAGCAGGATTTAAAGATGTGGGAACATAGCGCCATTCCATGGCTGCCGTCAACTCCTGAATTGATGCCACTCGATTTGCCACGAAACCTTGAAATTTAGCTGGCTCGTCCCTAATCCAAGATAATGCTGTTGACGAATCCGACCAGCAATAGAACCGACCTGTAAAGATTCCCATGTCCTTTACATTCTGCATGATTTTCGCAAGCAAATGGGCTCCACTTAATTCCAGCTTAGGAATCGATATAGTCTTTAGCGGCGCCACTCGCGACTTTGAGCACAAAACGTGGCTCGAAGACTGGGCTTCCCTGGACACGACATACACGCAAGCGCCATATGCTTCTAAGCTGGCATCACAGAATCCGTGAACTTCTGTAGCCACACTAGAACGAAGAACCAAGCGAGGAAATGAGATCCGAGAAATGCTTGCCAAACTATTTCTCAAGTCCATCCAAGTTGAATGCAACGCTGAGGGTAGGCTTTCATCCCAATCCAAATTTTCTCTCAAAGCTGCTGAAGGAAGATTTTGCACCCTGACAATGACTGGATTTATCAATCCAAGAGGGTCGTAGAACCGCGCAATCGTAGATAAAACCGACCGCTTTGATGGCTTTGAGTTTGTGTCCAGTGCGGACAAGGCAAAAAGCAGCTGATCCGAAGCAGGGTCCCACGCTAAGCCGAGAGTTTTGGCTATGTCGCTTCCATCATTAAACTTTAGGAACTTCTCTATGTCATCTTCAGGGGTTCCCTCAAGTACTTCCTGGTGACTGGAGCACCATTTCCTAAGTCTAAAATTACCACGGGACAGTAAAGCTGATGTTTGGTGCATCTTGTCCATGGCCTGTGCGACCGAATTACCGCCCGAAATAAGGTCATCCACGTAAAACTCCTGCCGCAGAGCAGCTGAGCCAAGAGGGTAGGACTCACCCTCGTCGATGGCCAACTGGTGCATTGCGCGGACCGCTAAAAATGATGCAGCCCTCGTCCCGTATGTGACGGTGTCTAATGTAGACTTGAACCTCGGACTCGATGGAATCTCGCCATAGGATGCACTGATACAAATTGTCGGGTGGAGACACTCGTACGCAGCGGTACATTTTACAAATGTCCCCAGTGAGAGCGACTGGATATGTTCGAAAGCGAATCAATATGTTAAACAATGCAGGCTGAATAACAGGGCCTGTCATCATCACATCATTTAGAGAATATCCAGTTGATGTAGCTGCGGATCCATCGAAAACGACACGGAGTTTGT
The DNA here is from genome assembly GCA_008121275.1 of Drosophila lowei. Lineage (NCBI taxonomy): Eukaryota > Metazoa > Arthropoda > Insecta > Diptera > Drosophilidae > Drosophila > Drosophila lowei. The sequence continues at coordinate 5,417,877 of CM017778.1, forward strand.
CGTCGTACTGTCCTCCTTTAGGACACAGTGATGAGGCAAGAAATATTTGCAGAGGCTACGGGAATCAGGGTTGACTTGGTGCATATGATGCAAATCAATGTACTCCCTCATAAAGGCGGAATACCGCTCCTTGAGTGTAGGATTACGCTCTAGTTTTCGCTCAGACTGATGAACCGTCGATAAGCCTGAGCATAAGATTCTCCTAAACGATCAGTATTGTTATTTAGTGGCAGACGAACTGCATACTCGCCGGATGGCAACCGTGAAAGGTGGCTTACGAAATGTGCTTCACAATCGTCTTCTTCTTTGGTATTCAACCCAGCCTCCACACAATTCTCGACTTCCCAAAACATACGAAGAGTTTTATCAACCTTGCTTCCATCTCAGCTTTCGAATCTGGACAATTGTGCGTGGCCAAAGCGCCGAGCTTGATACCTTCTGTCCACCGCCAGATACGATCCACCCAAGCCGGGTCTTCTGCAGAAGAGGCAGTCCATCGGTGAGTTTGATTTGCCCTACGCAGGAGATCATAAAAAACGCTCGCACCAATGAGAAGATCAACCCGTTGAGGATTGAAAAATGCAGGATCAGCGAGCTGAATGTTAGATGGAATACTCCAATCGGATACATTTACTGTCATACTTGGTTGAGAATCGGTAATCGTGGGGGCGATGAGAGCAGTAAGCGTAGTTGTGTAAGCAGAGGTGCGAGAATGCATACAAATGCTTATGGTGGATCCCTCAGTAGAAACGCTGGTATCGCCCAGCCCAGACACAAGTGCAGACGATTGAGTTCTCCTAAGCTGTAGCTGCTGGGCGAACCTGGATGTGACGAGATGCAGCTGCGATCCTGAATCTAAGATGGCACGACAAGGAACTAAAACGCCAGACCGATTCTTCACGAGAACCACGGCTGTAGCCAGAAGCACGACATCAGAGTGAAGACCTTGGGCAGCAAGAGGTAGACGAAGGTAGAGGCGAGCTGCTAGCAGAATTTTGAGCAACGGAAAGCAACGGTTGAACGGCCAGATCGGGAGGAGTAATACCTGGGCAGCTTTGTGTTGTGGGCTGTATACTATCGAAGTGCAACAAACTATGATGCCTACCGCCGCATACTCGACATTTTCCACTATTGCATGCGCGGGTCCGGTGCCCCGGTTTTAGGCAATTGAAGCATAGGGAAAGCTTCTTCACTTCTTTGTGGCGCAGCAACGGTGAGAGATTTCCGAATATCTTGCACGAGTATATTCCATGGCCCGCTGAGTGGCAAAAGACGCATACAGACGGGTCGGCGGAAGAGTTGGAAGCTACAAACGTTTTCTTAACCTGCGTATAGGAATGGTTTTTCCCACCTGATGATCGCTACTAGCGTGTGTCGCTGTAGCATATTCCAATCGCTCCATTTTCTGGCAGCGTTGCTGCAAGAATTCGAAGAATTCCTCTGCGGTAGGTATAGCATCCGACGATGTGTGCTCCTCCCATTTGGTTTGCGTCTTCGAATCCAACTTCTGCAGCAGCATGTTGATGACCATGAATCCTGAAATCTCCTCAGCAGTTCCCAATGTCTGCAACGCTCGCATGTGTAAATTGACTGCATCCGAAAACTCCCGAAGCCTTTTAGCAGAAGGCGAGTCTACCCTCTTTAGCCCAAGAATCTTCTTGATGTGTGCCTGGAAAACAAGTCTTTTGTTATTAAAGCGTTTATTAAGTATATCCAGAGCCGCACGATAATTGGCACTGGAGAGCTCCAACGATCGAACCGAATCCAAAGCCGCATCAGCGAGGCAAGAGCGAAGGTGCTGGAATTTCTCGATGTCACTGAGATCCGCATCCGCTTCAATCACCGATTTGAACATTGCCATAAAATCCGAAAACTCGACGTATCCACCAGAAAACTTAGGCACCTTCAGCTCAGGAATTCGCTGCCTGTGAGCCATGATGATGGTACTATCTCCGGAATGGTTTGGCAGAGTCGTAGAATGGGCAGCGGCGTGTGACTGGCTTACTTCAACAGCAGCCAGCAACTCAGCTTTCAACGATATGAAAAGCGTATCGAAGTTTTCGCGCAGCTCACTCCCAATCTCGTTTTGATCGAGAGCCTCCAATTCATTATGGGCCTTATTGAATTCCTCTCGAATTTCTGCCAACATATCAAGGCGCACCTCGACTTCCGCGGCGGTCAACTTATCGATTTTATTCCCCGCGAAGGATTCGCCAAGCCTGTGCAATCGATCATATAATGACTGACTTTTACGCTTATACAGACTCAGTCTGGAATCAGCCACCACAATATTTCCGCCCGCGCCTGTATTCGGATCGTTGTCCATGTTAACCGTTGTGCAATTCGACACAACAACGGAAAATGAAATACCGCTTAAGCGACGATGTATAGACGCGAGAGCGAGAATGCAAGACACGAAAAGTCAAGAACCGCGGCTGCAGCTGCGCAGAGAATGAGAGATTCGACGCTTAAAGTACCGGAATTTGTAAATAAATATTCCAGCCGCACTTTCACTGAATTTGCACTTTAAACTGTTTTTCACCGTGCACCCAAATGTATTTGTTGGTAGTTAAACTACCCAACAACAAAATATTGTATAATTAATAAGTGTTTTAACGGAACGCGATTAAGCAATGGTTTTATATCACGTCGGGGGTCACCAATGTTTGACCGTGTAAAACAAAATAAGGTGTATAATTACATCAGGTTTTACCTTCTTGTGTTACAGAGTTAAATAGTTTAATATTCCTCTGCGGCCCCAGATCTTTGATATCATATCTATAAGCTAGAGAGGCCCCAAGAATGAAGATTTGATAAGTTTTTATAACAATTTATTATAGATTTATTGATCAATAACATTGTTATCACAGCTGAAGACATGTTCTTGTAGTCGGCTTTAACAAAAAGTATCTCTGTATGAAAAGATGCATTAGTTGTTTTGTGTTTTGAAGTATTGATGTTTTGTTTGGCGGTGCCAGATGTAGAGTGAAAAGTTTAAGAAATATGGTTACAATGCACAGACATCAATCATTATATACATATAAATAATAAAAAAGGCATCGTTGTATTCCACTACAGAAATATTATTGTATTTTCTCGTAATATTAATAAAATCACAGTGAAATATTACTGCACGCTGTCGAATTAAAAATGTAGTTCTGTGCCTCCAAAATGTGCATTTCAGTTAAGCAAATTGCAACCAACAATATAATGTAACCGCTATAACGTATCGTTCTCAAAAAGTCCCACAGCTTGTCGCAAAAAATGCTGAGTAGCACGAGGTGGAGCAATGAGTGTACATTAACAATGCGCCACATCCACGCCACACAAAAAAACCAAGTGGACTTGAATACGTAGTTCTGGCAAAGAAGGTACTGACTGCTGCTAACGTCTTCACGCTCCAACATGTTCTGGTAGACGGCTATATAGCGATTCCATGCAGTCGAACTGAGCAAGAGTTGTCCCGTGAAGCTGATCACATTTTTGGCCACTTTTCGCGTGGTCGCCTTCATTTTTGGAATCATTGTCGGCTCAGGTGTTTTGGGGTCAGTCATTGGTATGATCGAGTAGCCCCGTCGAGGCGGGTTGTTTTTCAGGTAAAAGAATATGCCCAGCAGTAGGGCAATGCAGCCGAGTCCATCGCAGAGGCCGTCCACATAGTAGCCCGACGTGCCAATTTCGGAGCGCTCCCCACGAATATGCTTCCTCACTCGGGCCACATGTCCATCCAAATCATCCAAGAAGGTGCGTATCTGGAAGAGGAGCACGCCCAGCCGTCTGTATCCCAGGCTATCGGATGCCACCAGTTTTCCGGACAAACAAGCCACACCCACATGGAAAAATGATATCATATTGGGCGTGATGAACGTGGAACGGGAGAATCCAATGACATTGTCGAACATAGTGGCCAGTGGTGCAAACAGGTAGTGGTTCGTGTGGTCCAGCAATATAGCTTTGACAGTTACATGGCAGAGCGGATTAATATCACAAGATATCCATGTGTGATCTTCATAGGACGGCTCTTTCTCAGTGGTGGGAAGTTTCGTGCTGCTACTGTGGTCTGATGTGGCTGCTGGTGCTAGCGGCGAGGGTGCAGATATTGTCGAGGTGTTGGTATGGTAATTCCGTTCTATAACATAGTTATGAATCCGCAAATAAAGCTCCACATCCATAAAAATGTAGAATATTATCAACAGAAACAGTAGCGTTAATAGTATCTTGCTGACTTGTGAACTGGGCCCAATCATGGTGGTAATATTTTGAGGTAGCTTTCAATTCTAAATTCCTTTCGAGGTGCTTTCAGGATACAACTGTAACGAGACGAGAAAATGTATTTTGTTAGTGTTAAGGGTTTACAAAGGTTAAATTGTTTAAATTAATGTTCTATACCGTCACACGCACACATGTACGCTTGTGTGCATGCATGACGACATAACAGTTCCAGCGACTTTCCTTCTATTCCTATCTAATCTAGGTATTTACGGAAGCCATTAACATGTTGATGCATGGCATGGCCTGAGTATTATGTGGACTTTTCAATGCTTATAACTATTACCAGGCAATTTAACGCTTTTAAAGATACAATAACAAAGATATGTGCATACATGTGTGGTTTAATCAATCAAATAAATCACACACCCGCATGTATAGGCATGCTTGTGTGTGTATGTGTGTATTGACGATAAGTAAGCATATGCTATGATGGTATTAATAACCAATAGGTTCTCAATCGGCTTTGCATAGAAGGGGAATTGCAAGTTTACATACCTTCCTCTCTTGCTGTTTCATAGCTCAAAAATAATCTTCTTATCCTTGTTAAACTGTTGTCTTCGCCTAACCAAATGTTCTATTTTGTTTCGTGAAACTTGTAGATTGACGTTTCGTAGACTCTTTATAGCGCAATAGTTTACATGCGGCAATTAGCAACAAGATCATATATATATATATAAATAAAAATAAAACCTTATATTTTTATAAATTATCTTGTACAGAGTTGTTCCGAGCAGTGTGACCGCGGATTTATCGTTAAAATATACGGTCTGACCCTCAGAATATACCGTAAATATACTGGCGAATTTTTTGTATTCAAGTTGCATCACATTCCTCGTTTTGGATATTCCGTGGAATATAACTAGCTAGCTAAGACCTGAGGGTCTAAACTCATAATTTTATCCAATTATAACATCAATTTCCTACAAGACTGGTTCACTTTAAGTTCTCATCTTTATTGGTTTGTTTATGAAATAAGGTTTAAGCAAAACCGGTCAACAAAAATGTCCACTAAATTAATTTAATTACATAGTAACTACACGCGAACTACACATTCGCTACATATTAACTACATTTTCATGTAATTACTAAAGGCATTTTTTCCGAAATTCTTGAAAAAAATTGAGGTTTTGATGGCAAACGATCAGGAATTCGATGCTAATCACGAATTAGTATTCGATGTGACCTGGGACATGGCTCAAAGTGGCATTTCTACACGGTTTCTACATTGGTGCATTGGGTGAGTCCATAACGCGTCTTAAAATATACTGGAAAATACTAGAAAATACTATGAAAAGTATACAAATTGCGAGGTGTGTGAGCTAGGCGTGGTGGCAAGAAAATAAGAAAATCCGATAAGGTATACGGTCTGACCCTCAAAAATATACCAAAATATACCGTCTCATTTACTGACGAATTCAATTGTATACTAAATACTAAAATAAACAATTTGATTTGATTTAAATATTAATTATATAGACCAAAAATGATTGCGCAAACCTTAAGAGCCGTTGCTCAAAGAAGCCGGAGCTTCCTCTTGCCACACGGCTCCTGTCGCAAGCTGCACAGCGGCATGGCTGTTAACTTCAGCAAGGCCTACGACTACGATGGCAAAACAAAAGTCACAATATTCAATACAGAAACGGATCTAGGGCTTATGATTACTGGTTATAGTCAGTATGGGTTCAGACTCAATAACGACATGGTCCTCATTGGTCCAATCAGTGTTTTTCCTAGGTACGTAGAATATTCCCACCAAGGGCGGTCGAATTATGTAAACATGCACATGCAATTGGTTTCCCTATGGTTTCATTTCAGGTCAGTCCTTTCTTGGAATGTGAACACGTTCGAGGACATCAACGAAGAAAGCCTTAGCTTGTTCCCTACTCTGGATCCGAAAATTGATGTTCTCATAATTGGCATTGGAGACCAAAGCCCGTCGCCGCCGCTGTCCAAGCGGATTATAGAGTTCATGAAGAAACACAAAATAAACGTTGAGGTTCTTCGAACGGAGCAGGTGAGTTTGTATGCCAAGTGACACTACTTGAACAGAAGATAATATCCACTACTTTTTTAAGGCTTGTGCTACCTTCAACTTTCTTAATGCTGAGAACAGAATGGTGGCATGCGCCCTCATACCCCCCCTGCATATATCATATAATGAAAACGACATTCTGCAAACGAAGCTAAAGCAGAAGGAACTGTATGAGACCGATTAAACGGACTGTTTGCGTTTGCCTTATGTAAGGGTGCTGTTTGTATAATATTTGCGTCATTGTTAGGAATTAAACGAGCATATAATTTTAAATTTCTTTACTCGTAGACATTGTTTTAAGTGTATAAAAGCTTAGGCATCAAACTGCAGTCAAACTGCATTTTCCTTTGTTGATTTGATTTCGATTTCAGTCGGCTGTTGCGCCAGGATAGCGCTCGATAAGCATGGCCACGCCCTGGCCGCCGGCTGCACAAGCTGCTACCACACCAAGCTTGCCATCTTCGCGAACCAGCCGGTTAGCAGTGTGAATACACAGACGAACACCTGTTGCGGCAAAAGGATGACCGATGGACAGGGATCCGCCCCAGTTGTTCCATTTGGACAGATCTGGTGAGCCCAACTTTTCGCTCAGGCCCAGATATGTTTTGCAGAACCAATCCGAGTCCAAGGCCTTCAGATTGGCCACAATTTGACCGGCAAAAGCTTCATGGATCTCCCACGAGTCAATGTCTTTCAAAGTGAGACCGGCTTTCTTCAAAAGTTTCGGAATTCCGTAGGCGGGACCCAGTAACAGTTGGTCGACGGGATCTTGCGACACGTACAGGAAATCGCGCAGGTAGGCCTTCGGCTTAAGGCCAAGCTGTTTCGCTTTCTCCTCAGTCATGATCAAACAAGCAGAGGCACCATCGGTCAGGAATGAGGCATTTGCGGCTGTAACAGTGCCATAGGGTTTCACAAAAGCCGGCTTCAACTTCGCCAAGCTTTCGGGGGTTGACACACGAATGCCGTTGTCCTTGTCCACCACCTGATCAACGCCTTGCACCTTGAATGGAACCAGATCCGTGAAGTAGCCCTTCTCCTGTGCTTCCTTCGCCAACGTGTGCGATCTCAGGGCGTACTCATCCTGTTCGCCGCGGGACACATTAAATGCGGATGCCAGACGATCCGCCGAGTGTCCCATTGTCTCGCCAGACGAAAACTCGGCCACAGCTGGCAATTCGGGGGCCAAGAAGCCAGGTCTGAATGTCGACAGCAACGCCAGACGCTGCCCAAGAGTTTTTGCCTTATTCGCCTTTAGCATAAGACCGCGCATCTTGCGAGAATGACGAATGGGAACATCTGACATAAACTCAACGCCACCAGCCACAATAACATCGTATGTGTTGGTTGCAATCAAGCCCATGCCGGTTGTTATTGCCTGCAAAGAGCGGGATGTCAAGAGTTACTGTGCAATTAAAGGAATGACTTTGATGGGATTACCGCATTGGAGCTGATGCAAGCCATTGTGACCGTGTGGGCGGGTGTTTTATTGCTGAACCCAGCTGCGAGTGCTGCCTCGCGTGCGATATTGGAGGTCTTCACTTCTTGGATGACGCTGCCATAGACTATATAGTCGATGAGCTCTTTGTCAAGTCGATTCTTTTGCAACAGCGATCTGTACAGGTAAATATACAGGTCAAATACACGCCAAATAGTAAACCAAAAATATACCAAAAACTTACAGAAGAGAGTGTCGGGCCAATTCGTGCGGCATAAGTTTCGAGTAGGAGGTTCCGGACATCAAAAATGGTGTACGGACAGCATCAACAAGTACAACATTTTGACTGTTCCTATGCTTTTGTTGGGGTGCCGCCACCGCGGCCGACAAGGCCCTACATTGAACTATATTAATTTGCAAAAAAAAAAAATCCCATTATTAGGCTATTATTATGTATTGCATAGGCAACCAAACTATAACATTGCAAAAATAAGTCTATCTATGATAAGCTTCAGACGTCATAGTAGCAACAGGTTTAAGTGTTTAAAGCTTGCCAATAGGGTGACGGGGACACCTACATCCGTTGAGATCTTGGACTTTGGCCCTTTCAGATTTTGCCTCCGTCCGTTGCCGGACAGCCAAAGTCCAGTGCGGTGCCTTTGCTTGTCTTATGCAAATAACATGCTATTCTTTTCAACACATACCTTTTCTGGATATGTTCAATATGTTAAGGCCATTGCTTTTGCGGCCCAAAATGCAGATATTTAAACTCATTTTACTTTTTGCTTTCAGTGCAGCTGTTGTGTCGATAAATCTTTTAGAGTGCAGCTCAGTGTGACAGCGGACTTATCGTTAAAATATACCCTCAGAAATATACCAAAATATACCGTCTTATTTTAAAAATATACCGTAAATATACTGACGAATTCAAGTTCTATTATACATATTCCTTGATTTTGATATTCCGTGGAATATTACTAGCTATCTAGATCTTTTAGCCCTGCCCACATAATTTTATCAAATTAATGAACCTATTTTCTAATTGACTGGTTTATTTTAAACACTTGCTTTTATTGCATTTAGAGTAAAAAGAGGTTTTAGCGAAAATGGTCAAACAAAAAAAACAGAAGAGGATAGTCGTTCCTATTGTTCAAATTTGATATTCCGTGGAATATTACAAGCTAGATAGAACATTTTGCCATGCCCACATAATTTTATACGATTTATGAATCAATTTTTTACTTAACTGGCTTATTCTAAATACTTGCTTTTATTGGATTTCTGGCTAACTAAAACCCTTAGTTCTGCCCACATAGTTTTAGACCATTGATGAATAAATTTTATACAAGATTGGCTAGCTTTTAGTCCTTGCTTTTATTGTATTTTGACTAAAACAAGGCTTTAAACAAAATAGTTCAACAAAAAAAACTGTCGCAGTGTTGCTGGTATTTGAAATGATGCGTGTATAGGCCTTTGTATACCCTATTTCGTTAATTTATTATGAAGATCCTGTTTTTAAACTGTTTTAATACGTAATTAATAAAGAAATTTTCTCAAATTGATATGTTTTAGACATATTCATGCCTATGATTATTATCTTGTATTTATATATATCCTTATACCCATTCTTCGTCTCTGTAGAAAGACGATGAGCTGCAAAATATCGTTGAAATAGGTTTAAAACAGAGACAAAATGGTTTTTGCCTGCTTTGGAGCCTGGGATGACAAACATATTCTTAGCAAAATGGAATGGGACTCATTGCTGTGGACCGGGTATTGCCAAACATATCTTCCGTCGAATATTTCAAGCTATATAGATCTCTCAGCCTTGCCCTCTTAATTTTATCCCGTTGGCGAATGTATTTTCTACAAGATTAACCAATTTTAAGTACTTTGACTAAAACACGGTTTACAAGTTAATGTTGCCTGCGTATGGAATGCGAGCGCTACTTTTGTAGTCCTGCTGGTTTGATGATATCGCTATCATCAGAACAATAATACCAATCATTTTCATTATATTTCTTAGATATAGGCACTAGCGACTATTGTTTTTGCATTGTGGTGGGCACCGCAGATAATGTCCAGACATACTTCCTGCAGACGGTGCACAAAAACCACACATCAAGCACACAAACGGTTTATGTATAAGCTTGCATGCCTTCCTCATGAAGTCTTTGTTTCGATGCGACTCCTCTTCCACAATACTTACAGTGTCAAGGACACTGTGATATAGTGTTTGTGATATATTTGGTATTGTTTGTTGGTATTCTGCTGAATTAAAATTTATTTAAGGAATTTTCAATTTGGCATACAATGGTAAAAACTAGATGAACTGGCTGTTGGCGTTGAGACTTCATTTTGCTGGAAAGTGGGGCCTGACTAGGGGCTGCAGAAAATACAAAATATAACTTTTATTTTAAAAAAATATTCACAAAATCTCACCTTGATTAGATTCATTATGGGTTTGGGCCGGGACAAGCACTCCCTCTGTCGGCGTGAACTTCATAATGTCCTCAATTTCGTACCCCACAAATTCAATTTTAATTCTGAAAACAGATAGATTTGTTCCTTAACCACACACAAATTAGTTCTAATTTTAAACTTGCCGTTTTGCCATGTTTACTTTATTTAAAAGTCTTTTTTTTTGTTCACTTTTAATTTTTTTTAACAACTGTTGCACTTGACCACTCTTTAGATGAACACATATACAAAGACTGACAAATAGGTAATTTTTGGAAAAAAATATACGTCTTTTACGGCATTCTTGGGTAAAATCCAGAAATGTAACGGTTTTTTTGGGGAATTTACACCACCTGTATTTTTATTGAGGCATCAATTTCTGCGGTCAAATATAGGCTAGTAATAAATACATGTTTTATATATTTTTTAGGTAAAGTCTAAATACATGTTTTATATATTTTTTAGGTAAAGTCTAGAAATGTAACGGGTTTTTTTTGGGAATTTACACCACCTGTATTTTTATTGAGGCATTAATTTCTGCGGTCAAGAAGGAAAGTAAATAAAAACGCCTCTTTCTATGGCATGTATGGCAGTAAGGCCTACTTGAAGTAACGGATTTTATAATTGAATCGACCTGACCTAGATTTTTAAGGGGAGTTCTCTTTTTTTGGTAAATCCTAGATAATGTAACGAATTCTACCTAAAATACACGGCCGAGTACTACACGGTTTTTATAAGGGGTTCTGGTGGAATCTCCAAATTATTCGATTCTACCTATATTTTGTTGTATATATAGTGGACAAAAATAGTTCAGAAATCAGTTAAACAATAACAGGTGAGTAGTTGCAACATGGATCTGAGGACTCTGAAGATGCTCTTCCTGAATCTGGAAATATTCCGAGAGCGAAGCAGGGATGTCAACAAGACCCTGAATCATGTGAGCCGGCCGTCCCAAAGACGGAATTGATCTAATTGTTGTAATTTCAAAGAAGGCATCTTAGACCATACATAGAATTTTATATAACTTTAAAACAACTTTACCCCTTAGCGGGTATTATTTAGATTTTTTTATTGAGTATTAAGTACACGAATTTGTATACTTGTCGATATTAAACTCTTTCAAAGAGTACCCTTGAAGGGCGAAAATTTCAAGAAGGGCGTATCGATGCACCGCTGGATGCAGCACCGGGAGATGTGGCAGAGGAACGTATTGCTTCTTCCCGTTTTTTTCGCTTGTTCACTCTATCCTGCTTGGTGAAAATTTGCATTAATTATTTGTACGATTTTGTTTTTACAGTTAGAACTTACCTTTTCTTTTTCTTCCGGGGTTCTTTTAAGGGTACGAATCCGATTGTAAATACAATTACTTCCCGTCCGGCTCCAAAAGGCCGCCTCGTGGGGAAACAGGTCCAACAGCTGCCTGCCCAGCTCTCTGCATTCGGAGTAGCTCAGGGGAAGTCCTTCCTTGTTGTACATTTTGATAGCTCCGTCGCAGATTAGACGTACCTCAGACGTGCTCATCCTGCTGTTTATGTTCTTCCGTGCTACCAGTTTTACGTACAGTTTTTGGAGCTTAGAGCTGGACTGTAGCACGTCGACAATTCTTGGATTTGTAATCCTTCCCGTGCACTCCTCCTGCTCCGGAGCCTCCGACAGCGGTGAGAGCGGTGGCAGAGGCTGCTCCTCTTCTACCATTAAATAGTCCAAGCTCTGCTGGAGATCCGCTTCAAACGGCGTCTGCTGTTGCTGTTCTGGCGTTTGTTGCTCATGCTGTTGCTCCTCAGATTGGGATGGGGAGCTCACATATGCCTCAGCCTTAGCCTGAGCCTGAGCAGTCGGCAGATGCTGCTGCTGCTGTTGGTGATGCGGCGATGTCAGTGTTGGTGATCAATGATGTGAAAACAAAAGATTACTTACTTTGAGTTAGGCGGAGTGAATGAATGATGGCGCCGAGATTTGGGGCTGCTGCTGTTCAGCTAAAGGCTGTGCCGCCTGTTTCTGCTGCTGTGCCTGCGCCTGAGGGAAAAGAAACGATCATTCCATGATCAAATAAATCGCTAAACACCGATATCCTTACCTGCGCCTGCTGCTCCTTCGCAACTTCCTTCCAGAAATTCAACATGTCCTGAACATGCTGTTCACTACATGTCCGGGCAGTGTGGATTACGTGTTGCCGATCGTATGGAGGTGGATCTGCGCTCGGCACATACATTGGGGCGGTAGATGGCATCCACCCGGGCCATCCAATATTTTGGCTCTGGGGGCCGCAATTAAAATTGAAAATGTTCGACATTTCTTCTTCAAACTTCAGAATAGAATGGCATGCAGCGTCTCTCCGGACACCGTTATGTGCACATATACATGATACGTTGCACACATACAGGACAACGGCGGTACAAAAAACCAATACGTGAGGCTTAGATTTAAATGTATTTGTGCGCCGTAAAAAACTGCTGCGATCGGGTTCAGTGTTGCGTACTATTACTATTTTTACAATTTTATAAAATTATATGAAGACATTATGTTGAGAAATGAACCTCGTAGTTTTTAGTTCAATGTTCATGTATATTACGATTGACCTATTCACACGCTCATGTTTGTATTACAACGCTTAAGTAACTATTTTTACGCACATAGCTGTGTTGTTATTGCTCGTGTCCAAAACATAGCTGTAATGTTCTCACACGTATAGCTAAAGCCCGCAGCTGCACACGCATACAACGATGTGTACCGTTTTGCATTGGACCGTCGCATCGCCTGATCTTTCAATTCCCTTTTGGCTCGACTTCTTTTGTGGAGTGGAAGTCAGTCGAAATCTCTAGATTAAACCAACCGCACGCATAGTTCATACCGCCGCATCATAGACACCCCCCGCTATTCATATACATGTGTAACATAACCACCCATATTAAATAACCAATATATGAAAATAAATAAGCTCAATATATTAAAAGATTATACAGTCCACTAATTCATAACCAATGTCTATAAGTAATCTTTGTAAACACTAAAATATGAAATTTATGAATTATATATCCTCTTTTTACCCTAGGTTGAGTTATTGAGTTTTGAGCAAAACTCAGGTTTTTTTTTACAAAGGGTAGGCATAGGGGCCTAGTGGTGGCAAAAAGTTTAGTTATGGTTGCTTTTCAGTTGCGTTTGTGCGATTTTCCTAATATTTTATCCCTGTTCTGCCTATCGTATCAACCATCACCACTTATTAATGGTGGCGTAATAATTATTTCTGAGGGAAAAGGAGCAAAAATAAATCTTTAAAAACATAAAACATGTAAGATATGAATATTAGTTTGTAAGATATGAATATTAGTGTAAGATTTACTCATCGCTAGTATTATACACCAATGTACTCGATATGCCAACACACATTCATTCGAATACGACGATCAAGAAGGAAGAACATATAATAAAAACGTGCTATTAAAAGTTTACAAACATGATAATTTTATCATTCGATCAAACATATTATTAATAGTTTAAATAGCCTATAAGATGCTTCTGGTGTAATTCTAATGTAATCTAAAAACACCGATGTTTTTTCTGCTGCTCCAACTTTTTCAATTCTGAATTGAATTGATTTCGCAAGTTATGCACTTTTTTCCCATAATCGTTTTTGGTGATTCCAAGAGATGTACAAATGCTTTCAGTCGCCTTCGTGCGACAATCTTTATTTTTATACAAATCCGAGTAGTGGTTCCATAAACAATCCGATTTTCGGTACAGCTGGATTAGTTTGGAAACCTTCTCGCGGCTCCATATGGTTTTCTATAAACAACACATCCCTTTAGGTTAGGTTGACCCGGACGGCCCTCAGCGGGGAACACATCCCTTTACTCTTCATTTAATATCTGATTAGGCGACTTTTATTGGTACTTTACTCTTAGATTTGATCCAATATCAAGGTTTGCTTACGATTACAAAAGGCTGAAGGGCCCCCTTGAAGGGCGAAAATTTCAAATTTCAAATGCTAAACGTGAACGAGAACGTAACGTTCCCTGGAACGTCAGCTGGAATGGAATTACGAAAGCGGCGTGTCCTGCAATGTCCCAGGATCCCAGTCGCTGGTCGTGGCAGATGTGGCAGAGGAACGTTTTGCTTCCCCACGCTTGCTTCGCTTCTGCAAGGCATCCTGCTTGGTGAAAATTTGCATTAATTATTTGTACGATTTTGTTTTTACAGTTAGAACTTACCTTTTCTTTTTCTTCCGGGGTTCTTTTAAGGGTACGAATCCGATTGTAAATACAATTACTTCCCACCTTCCGGCACCAAAGACTGTGGTCCTCCTGGGGAAACAGCTCCAACAGCTGCCTGCCCAGCTCTTTACATTGAGAGAAGCTCAGCTCAATGTCTTCCTGCCTGTACATTTCGATCGCTCCGTCGCATATTAGACGTACCTCACAAATGTTCATCCTGATGTTTAGGCTCTTCCGCGCTAGCAGTTTTTTGTGGAGCTTTTGAAGCTTAGAGGTGGACTGCAGCACGTCGACAATTGTTGGATTGGTAATCCCCCCCCCCTGCTGCCAACGGGAGCGGCTGCTCCACTTCTGCCTCCGACAGCGGTGAGAGGGGTGGCAGAGGCTGCTCCTCTTCTGCCATTACACAGTCCAAGCTCTGCTGCAGATCCGCTTCATGTTGCTCATGTTGGGGCTGCTGCTCTTCAGCTAAAGGCTGTGCCGCCTGTGTCTGCTGCTGTGTCTGCGCCTGAGGGAAAAGAAACGATCATTCCATGATCAAATAACTCAATAAATGATATAAACACAAAAGATTACTTACTTTGAGTGAGGCGGAGGGAATTATAGATGGCGCCGAGATTTGGGGCTGCTGCTCTTCAGCTAAAGGCTGTGCCGCCTGTTTCTGTTGCTGTGTCTGCGCCTGTGTCTGCTGCTCTGCCTGCGCCAGAGGGAAAAGAAACGATCATTCCATGATCAAATAACTCAATAAATGATATAAACACAAGAGATTACTTACTTTGAGTGAGGCGGAGGGAATTATAGATGGCGCCGAGATTTGGGGCTGCTGCTCTTCAGCTAAAGGCTGTGCCGCCTGTTTCTGCTGCTGTGCCTGCGCCTGAGGGAAAAGAAACGATCATTCCATGATCAAATAAATCGCTAAACACCGATATCCTTACCTGCACCTGCTGCTCCTTTGCAACTTCCTTCCAGAAATTGAGCATGTCCTGAACATGCTGTTCACTACATGTCCGGGCAGTAGTAGTTACGTTTTGCCGATCGTATGGAGGTGGCACATGCATTGGGGCGTACGGTACATGTCCGGCATTTCCTGGGGGGCCCTGGGGACCGTAATTAAAATTAAAAATGTTCGACATTCTGAAACCAACTGCACAATGAAAGAAAGACGCATGAAAGACAGCGTCTCTCCGGACACCGTTATGTGCACATATACATGATACGTTGCACACATACAGGACAACGGCGGTACAAAAAACCAATACGTGAGGCTTAGATTTAAATGTATGTGTGCGCCGTAAAAAACTGCTGCGATCGGGTTCAGTGTTGTGTACTATTACTATTTTTACAATTTTATAATTTTATAAAATCTTATGAAAACATTAATAAATTAATAGATAATAAATAAAAATGAAATAACCAAAAATAAAAATACATCAAATTCTTTACATGCCGACGGGGAATCGAACCCCGGTCTCTATTTTAATATTTTTAATAAAAAATGTAGGAAAATATATAATAATATAAATATATATAATAACAGAATAAATAGAAATTTTTACATCACGACGGGGATTTGAACTTGGGATTTGAACGCTGAGGGGTGGCAGTACTACCCACTGTACTGCCAAATTTATTACCAAATTGGTAGCTAAAACTAAAACTTGTAATATAGTTTTACAAGAGGGATGAAGGAGTAAAGAAATTGTCAAGAAGAACAGTTAGGAATGGAGAAATTGGTATATATAGAGCTGAAATTTGCATGAATTGTTACCAGTTGCTACTGAGCTTGCTACAGTAACACATCATCATGTATCACGCATTAATGGTTCCTTTCCTCCGCGTAAGCGAGGAGGGGGTTATTCATGCAATTAGTCGGGTTACTCGAGAGGGGCATTCCCATGAAGTTGGAGTTGGTGTGGTCAACTTGATCTCCAACCTCCAGCATTATGGGAATGCTCCTTTCGTCGTGATTTACGACGAGATACATTTGAAATGGGATGTGCGTGGAAACAAGTGGAAGGTGCTAGCAATAGCAGCCTTTAACTTGGATGGAAGGAATTTCCATTACCTCCACCTGAAACTGGTAATATTCATTAGAATGAATATTTTTTGGTTCTAATACATTATTTGCAGGCTCTCGTATCGCAGGAGGTGTTGGGTAGCCATGCCATCAACTCCGGTTTGTCTTTCGTCCTCGAAAACATTCGTCGGCGAGGATATGGCCCGAGATTGATGTGCATCATAAGCGATGGCTGCCCCGCCAATATGTTGGCGAAGGTGAACGCCGCCCAGGAGTACCCTGTGCTCTGGGATTGGGTTCACCTGCGCAAGCTATTCGCAGAGAAGTTCGAGGTGACGGACACGTTGCTGCAGCAGGTCTATTCTATTACTTCCATTTCACAGCCGAGCACTGGCAGGAGACCGTCTATCCACCGATCCCGAACTACACCTATGATCCCGACAACATCTTACGGACTCGGACTATCACGGAGCTGGAACAGCTTGAACGCCTTGTTTAAAGGGTTTCCTACCCGGGGACGACACCGTTCACCACCTTGTTCCGGCTGAACAGCTTCGACCTGGAGCTGAACGGGTCGGTTATCGTTAGCCAGGTGCAGAGGATAGTCCAACATATGGAAGTCGTGCCTGCATATCGGCGGGAGTATGACCGAGACCCGTACCGGTTCATGGCGACTGTCGTTGGAGTCGTCGAGAGGATTACTCCCAAACCGGGAACCGGCCCTGTCAACGTTGGATGACGTTGCCATGCGTCAACAAATCGGTCCTTTTCAGGACCACCAAAAATTCATAGAGATGGAAATATTTTCATTTATTCAATTTCACAAATTTCACGTAGCCATCCATCGTGAGGGTAAACTCTCGAACGTCAGGGGTCACATCGTTCTCCAGGGTGATGTGGTGATGTCTGTGGTCTCCTTGTAGAGAGGGGTCTTCTTCTGCTCGTTCCGCTTGTACTTGCCATCGAGCACCTGCTGCTCGTTGTAGACGACCTTTACATTTCCCGAATCCGTGTTTTGACGCTTCTGCAGGCCGTAGGCAATGTCCGCTCGATGGCGCGTAGTCACGGGCACCTCCAGCTCCAAGTTGCCATTGAGATTGTGGTTGCTGTTGTCCGCCGAGCTGTTGTAGGTGCTCTGCAGCTTGAAGTAGGCCAGAAGCAGCGACAATAGCGATAGCTTTTACCACTGGAAAAGGGATAAGAAAGGAGTCGCCCATGCGCACGGCTCCAGTGATGCCATAGGTGGCCATGTTTCTGTACAGAAAACCAGAGACGTCATAGCGCTGGGCGTCACGCTGGTTCCTCACAAACGTCCCGTGCATCGATATGTTGCGGTAGTTCTTCAGCGGCGTCCACACCTCGATGTTGAAGACATCCTTCTTCTTGTTGGCCCGCGTCCCGTAGGCCTGCTCAGGAACTGCAGGTCGAAGCTGAGCTGCGGACTGACTCCCTTGGTGGCCAGCACCGTGGTGGAGGCCTGCTGCAGGGGCAGCATTGTGGTGCGGATCCTGCCATTAGCATTTACAAAGTACTGCGGATCCGTGTGCCAGTCCGTCTCGATGTGCAGCTTATTGATGGTGCCGTTGTCGGTGACCTCGAAGCGAATGTCGATGGAGTTGTCCACCGCCGAGAAGTCCTTCTTGAAGTATTCCCAGGAAGCTGTCCTCGTTCTGCAAATTGGAGGAGAATGATTAGAGGGGTATATATGTGATACGTACCTCAACAGAGGCCGCCAGAGAGATGTGTTGGACAGTTGAACATGATGGGCCTTGGGCTTCGAATCCCAGTTCCTGGATGTGGTTCTGGACATCGTTTACCCTAAATTTGATGCGTTCGTAGAAGGAATTGAAGTTCAGGTCGAGTCGATGTGGTACTCCTGTCTAACTCCTGGCTAACATCCCCTCCGAAAGTGCGTAGCAGGCAGGGTGGCGGCACCCACATACACGGCTACAGCGACAGATACAATGTTGTGCTGCCTGGCAAATTATCGAAACTACTTCCTGGATGTGTGTTTGCTCAGTGGAGGAGGAGGAGGAGTACGTACCACAGCCTTTAGGGCCCCATAAATATCCCAAAGTGCAGTCGAATGTCACGCGAGCAGCCCTACCGCAAAATGTTGAGATACATCGAAGCGATGGGAACCCATAAACCGATTTGGAGATCTGGAAGATTTCAAGAAGCCGTTTTTTTTTGATTATGGACGAGTTTCACTTCCCTCCAATTGGCAGAGATGACCAACACAGCGTTTGGAAGGCACTTGCAATTGCTTTCTGCCGGATTGATGGAACGCATTACCGCACCGTTCATATGACTGTGGCAACGCTGAAAGTCCAGCAGATAGGAAGCGTGGAGATCTATTGCGCCCTGAGGAAGGTACTGAAGGTACTGCAAGGGCGAAACATGGACCAGTACCTAATGGCCGTTGTCGCCGATGGATGCCTTGCCAATGAGGAAGCTATGTTCTACGCCGCCCACAGATATCCAGTCCTGTACGACATTATCCATACTGCCTTGACGGACCTGTACTTTAATCGGACATATGGTGATGATTGGGAACTGTTTTTCCCAACCATTGACCAGGTGAACCCACCGGGAAATGTACGTGATGTGCATATTCAGGAGCTGGAGCAGATCCAGAAAGTTATCCGGCGAAAATTAGCCCTGGATGGTATACCATTCAGGCTGAGCCACTTCAATAGCCGAAAGCTGGAGACATTCGGACAGTTGCTAAGGGGGACTATGCCGCAATTATTGGAGAATATTAACGAGACACATCCGGATATTCTGTCTCGGCTGTTTTCTGCCATCATGCTATTCAGCAGGGTACTTGCCATGTTGGTCACTTTAACGGAGCCCAGGGACTAGTATTAAAATTGGTACTGATAAGTTAGTTTTAATATGTATTTGATATACACCACATATAATATATCCATATAAACTTAGTTTTTCATGTGTTATATATGCGCATTCCTATAACTTAGTTTTTCATGTGTTGGGTTTAAATATACCGCCAAACTACGAACCGGTTAAAACGGGACGACGCGATTTTTGCTTTCGGCCAATGAAAATCGTCAAAAATAAAATGCAAAACATGTTGCTGCAGCATTAAGTTTTGCAGAAAATGTTTGACGATTCATTGGCTGAAAAAATGTTGCAGCAGCAACATGTTTTGGTTAGTAGTTTGGCGGTATATTTAAACCCAACACATGAAAAACTAAGTTATAGGAATGCGCATATATGGAATGAGTGTTATTGTTGTCAACCGGGCCATTACCGAC
Organism: Drosophila lowei; assembly: GCA_008121275.1. Classification (NCBI taxonomy): domain Eukaryota; kingdom Metazoa; phylum Arthropoda; class Insecta; order Diptera; family Drosophilidae; genus Drosophila; species Drosophila lowei. Next base: position 5,437,585 of record CM017778.1, read on the forward strand.
TCAAAAAATACGACGAATTCCTCGTTTCTAATCTTCCGTCGAATATTACCAGCTATATAGAACATTTAGCCATGCCCACATAATTTTATACGATTAGTGAATCTATTTCCTACTTGATTGGCCTATTCTTAATACTTGCTTTTATTGGATTTCTATATACCTTTGAAAATGAAATTTATGACTCTTTCAGAGTGCAGCTGTTGTGTCGATAAATCTTCAGAAATTATATACCGATAACAAAAACGGCCTTACCGAGGCTAATGGCGGAAAATATTACTGAATTCTGAACTTAAAAAAACAACGATATCTTTCATCTGAACTCCACTAAAATTCTTAAGGTTTTATCATATTCTCTGTCATATTCTCCAGTCATTCAAGACTATTCCATAGTTCAGTTGCAAATTAAGTTATCCTTAAAAAAAATAGCAAAATAAAAAACAAAATTTAACCGCAACCGTCGTCCGACGAAATTTAATTGTTGTTCTCAAACTAGTTGTTTACTCAAGCGTACTCAGGATTTCTCAAACGGCCGAATTTGTAGGGGTATATTAGATTTGTTGTGAAAATGGATGTGTAACGCCCAGAAGGAAGCGTTTCCGACCCCATGAAGTATACATATGTATATATTCTTGAGCGGCATCAATAGCCGTCCCGATGAGGGCCTAGATCTCAGAGACTAAAAGAGCTGTAGCAACCAAATTTTGGTCCCGACTCCTGTTAGTTCTCACTGTTACAAGTTACGCCCCATAAAGGACGAAAATCTATAGCATCCTCAATTTTCAAGATACGAGAAAACCAAAAGCGCAGAATCGTAAAGAATACCCTGCATACTACCAAATCTGGATCAGATCGGATTGTTATTATAGCCAGAAGAAAAAATCCATTTGCAGTGGCTACGCAACGCCGTCCACGCGCTTTTCTGTCTCTCTTTCACACACTCTTCGTCGTAAAAGTGTGCGCCCTCTGGCGGAGAGGAGCCATACTGTCTGAAAGTCGGGTAGTGTCAGCCGTAGCTGCGAGTCACTATCAGTGCTGCCAGATTTTGAGAGTCACCATAAGCTAGATTGAAGAAAAAAAATACGCTAGAATAAGCTAAAAATTAAAAAAAAAATTTTAAAAATAAGCTAACCACAAAAACACATCAAAATAATGGATAATTAACAATTTTTAATTAAAGTAATGAAAGGATTTCATCCACATCATTATTAGGTTCCGAATATTTGACGGATGATTTAATTAACATAATGTACTTGCTGGGAAGTTTGTAATTATGGCAACATTTGCCATGACGTCGCAGTCCATATCTATAACATTCAAAAGAATGTACTTAGTATAAATTAAATAATTTAACATTTCAAAAACAAACCTTATGGTTAATATTGTGTTCAAACTTTGAGGACACATTTGATTGCGCAATTTTGTTTTGACAATATTCATTTGACTGAATACTCTCTCCACCGCAGCATTTGACAATGGCAGTGAAGAATATGCAAAGCAAATAACGCCAGCTGCTCGAAAGTTATGTTTTATATTAAGTTAAGTTTATATTAAGTTATTATTTAAGTTATATTACATTTATACACGAAATTGCATGGTATGATATACCGAAATACGAACAACCAATATGATTTTTGTCCGATTTCTCGATAAAAATTAACAAATATTACAATACAATCAAAAAACAAAAATTGTTTTGTACTAAATTTGTTTAAGCCAAAACAGGCTAAATGAAATTTGAAATAAGCTAGATTTCAAGCTATAAGCATATCAATTATTCTTCAAGCTATTTGATTTTAAAACAAGCCAAATCTAGCTTAAAATAAGCTAAAATGGCAGCATTGGTCACTATGTTCCTCCCCGTTTCAAAAGGTATAGTACATATATTGTAGTAATGTAGTGCAATAAATGATATGTATATATATTATTATATCTTGATCCCGATACCTATTCTTGGTCCCCGTAAGAAAACCATAAACTTAAAACAGTGACTGACTAGTTTCTGGATTCATTGGAGGCCGAGATAACAAACATTTCCTTAATTATATAGTATCCTTTTTACTAGAGAATGTTGCTGTATAGCAGTGCTGCGCGCCTAAGTTTGAAAAAGAATGAGTGACATGGATTTCTAGTATTATATTTAAACTTTTTAATGATCGAGCATGCTAATTCAAATTATGTTGAGGAATTCAATACTAGGAATGTATACAACTACACATTTTGCATATACATATGTACACATATACAACCATAACATGCAAATTATCCTTAATGATATGCAAAAGAAAGGTATCAAGGAGAAACCCATTACGAGATAGATTTCTTCAAAGACCTTGACCATCGCTGCGCCTCGATTATCCTATTAAATGTGTTGTTTATGATCCTCAAATGTCCGATACGCACGCCACCTACGTACGAGTTCACATCTACTCTCTCTACCCTTTCCCATTAAGAAGAACAATTGCAAGTGTCCTTGAAACTTAGGGGTAAAGAATTGAATTTAAAGGATGCGACTGTTCTGTCGATGTAAATGAACGTGCCTTGGATAGGATGACAGCTGAATGTAAATTAGTTTCGGGACGTAAAGCTATAGCCGTCCATCCTAGTAGGTCGATCATTCCAAAAGCAATTATGATTCGATCTTTTCGATCTTGATCTTGATGGTAGTTTGTAGTACAAATTTTCTATTGGAAATTTACTTATTTAGTAGTCTGCATCCTTTCTTGAATTATATTATGTACCTACCTGCATTCACCTCACCAACTATCTGCATACACTTTCATGAATTCCTGTATGTGTGTAGATGTATGTACTATGCATAGTCAACTGAGGAAAATTGGTCCAAGGACATTTCTAATTGTTCCCTAAAATGTGAAAGGGTAGAAGATGCAAATGTAGGCGTTCTGTTCTCACAATGAAAACAAATAGTGAAATTATCGAAACTTATTGGTGATCAAGGTCATTAAGAAACCTTCACAATCTCCAAGGCATTTGTTTCTCCCGAACAAATTTAAATTTTTTTCAAATCATTTTCATGAACATTTCGTTCTAACATGGGACCATAAACTGGAGAAGCTATAGATGTAAAGGATGGCAGTTGCTAGAATACCTTGGTAGGAAAATTAATGAGTAGTTGGAGATCATAATGGACCATATTTTGCATGTGTATAAATAAATAATAATAAATAAAACATATAATGTAATCCCATTTCCATATACCATTGTTTTCTAAATTGAATTAAACTTAACTAATTTAACCAATTGGCATATAACGACGGAGGACGTTAAACAACATCTTTCCTCTAAACTTAACGCTTCGCCTGATGATATAGTTGTGACTAAATTTACATTTAAACACAAGCGCAACATATCATCCTTTAAAATTCTTCTCCCTGATTCCTTACTATCCAAATCTCTTGAACCGTCAATATGGCCTGAGCATACTATTATGCATGAGTTCCTTCACAAAGATTCGAACTCGAGTCCTAGAATTACCGAACCTGCTGCTCCAAAAAACTGATGTACCATTTTTCTATTCACTATCAGAACGTTCGCAGTTTGTTGGGCAAATTGCGTCAAGTTCATACAAATAGTGCGTCTTTTGATTTCGATGCCATTGCTTTTACCGGCTTAACGAAACCTGGCTTAACTCTTCTATCAATGATCATGAAATCTTCATTGATAATTACACTATTTATAGAATGGACCGCCCATCTTTTGCAGGTGGGGTTCTGATTGCAGTCAAATCTGTTTTCTCATCTGAGTTATTCCCATTCAATAACATCCATGGAATTGAATTTGTTGCAGTCAAAGTTCGTGTTGGTTCGGCATTTTTCTATTTAACCTGCTCCTACATTCCTCCCAGGTCGGATGCTGAGATTTACTCAAACCACTGCTCAGCAATTAATACTGTCGTATCTGCATTAGGTTGCAATGATCAAATTATTGTCATGGGGGACTTTAACCTCCCATTTCTTTCTTGGCTGCCTTGCGATGACGCTAACCTTTTGTTTCCCAATTGCCACAATGACTTTATCAATGGGCTAACGGATATTTCCCTTGTCCAAATTAATGCCGGCAAAAACATTAGGGACAGACTTCTTGACCTCATGTTTGTTAACGATGCTTCACTTGCTACGGTATCTAGAGCAAGCCCAATATCATTCCCTGAAGATCCTTACCATCCAACTTTGTCGATATCCCTTGAGTGTACCCGATCTGGTTGTGCTGACAGTTCCATGGCTCCTTGCCACGTAAAGTGTTTTCGCAAAACAAACTTTATCGATTTAGATCTACACCTCTCGCGTGTTGATTGGTCGTTTCTTTATTCATTACCGAACATAGACGCAACTGTTAACTCGTTTTATAGCTCTATTTACTCCGCCCTTAATACATTTGTTCCAGATATCACTGTACCCGTATCGTCCAAGCCTCCCTGGTTCACCAAGTATTTGTCATACTTAAAAAATAATAAATCCAGGCTCTATAAAAATTACCAGATATCGGGCTCCACGTCGGCCTTAGCTCTATACTCCTCCGCTCGCTCCCTGTTCCTTGCCATTAATAGTCAGTGTTATAATCATTACCTTTCACAATGTAGTAGAAACTTTCGTAGTGATCCTAAAAAATTCTATTCGTTCGTTAACTCTAAGCGTAAGTCAAACGCTTTTCCTCCGTCCCTTCATTACCAGAACAGAACAGAAGCTTCTGCTGTTGGTATTGCAAATTTATTCGCTACCCACTCCGTATCCGTACCAGCTACCTCAAGCTAACAGCATTTTTCTGCCCATTTTCGAGGAAAACGTTGTTCTGGAAGGTTTGTCATCTATGGACTTATCGTTTTCTGCGGGTCCAGATAAGGTACCAAGTTGCATTTTAAAACACTGTGCCCAGTCCCTTTGCAAACCCTTGACCTTTCTCTTCAACCTCTCTTTGGAAAAGTCTTGTCTTTCATTAATTTGGAATGAGTCCTACAACATTCCGCTTCACAAAAAAGGTTCAAGATCAAATATTGAAAACTATCGTGGTATCGCAAAGCCTTCCGCCATCCCGAAGCTTCTTGAGTTCCTGGTAACCCGGCAACTGCAACATCTTTGTTGCAGCTTGATATCTCCGTCGCAACACGGTTTTTTCAGACATCGTTCAACATCGACTAACCTTCTTGAGTTTTCTAACCTAATCCACCGTGGTTTTCAAAGTGGTATGCAGACGGATGTAGTTTTTACGGACTTCAGCAAGGCATTCGATTCTGTGAACCATGCTCTGCTTATTCACAAGCTCTCTTTATTAGGGTTCCCAACGAATCTTCTAGATTGGATTTTGTCCTATCTCTAACCGTACTCAACGTGTTTTGTTTTCTAATGTGTTATCAAATATTGTTAATGTTACTTCAGGTGTGCCACAGGGAAGTCATCTGGGCCCGCTTCTGTTTATTCTCTTTGTGAATGACCTTCCTCAAGTTATATTATACTCTACTACACTAATGTATGCTGATGATGTTAAAATCTGTCTGCCTTACTCTGATTGGTATTTGCACACACGCCTTCAACTGGATCTAAGTGAACTACTACTGTGGTGTTCAACTAATCTTCTTTTTCTGAACCTTTCTAAATGCAAACTTATGACATTTTACCGTCGCGCTCCACATTTTGTCTCATATGCTCTAGGAAATCATGTCCTCGAGCGAATTTCGAGTTCAAATGACCTCGGAGTCCTTTTTGATCATAAGATGTGTTTTAAAAGCCATATAGCTGCAACAGTCAATAAAGCTAAGGTTGTTTTAGCGTTCATCAAACGTTGGTCCAAGGAGTTTGATGACCCGTACGTTACGAAACAACTATATATCTCGTTAGTACGTCCTATATTGGAGTATTGTTCTTGTGTTTGGAGCCCGCAGTATAAAGAGCAGCAGGTTGTTATTGAATCCGTGCAAAAGCAATTTTTAATTTTTGCCCTTCGTAACTTTAACTGGGACTCGGGTAGAATCTTGCCACCCTACCGGTCTAGGCTAAATCTTATTGACCTGCCGTCGTTGCACCATCGCAGAATATGCAACGGCGTGATGTTCGTGCACAAGCTCCTTCTCGGGATTGTTGACTCCCAAACTCTCTTGGGTCAGATTGACTTGGCCGTCCCATCTAGACCTACTCGTACTTTTAGGCCTATCCGTTTACCCATATGTAGGTCCAATTATGCCGAACATGAACCTTTTAGGGTTTTATGCCATAATTATAACTCCCTCTGTCATACCCTATCCCCTGAACTGTCTCTTAAACTAATTGCATGCAATATTTATAATCACTTAAATTTAACCAACTTTTAACTACTCTTTTTTCCTCCTTTTGTAATTAAGTATCATTATTAACAGATAATTTGTTAATTTAATAAATAAATAATTTCATTACTTTGATCTAAAAACCTATTAAATTAAAATAGCCATGTTTTCCTGTACTGTTTTCTCATTTAAGAAAGAAGATTCTTGATAAAAGTTGTTCCTCAAAGTCTCTCTTAAAAGCCAAGTAAGTTGTTTGTTAAGAAAATATGAAGTGAGTTATGGGAGAATGTGAAGTGATAAAGTAAAAAAAAAAAACAATGAAAAATCGTACGTTTGCGACCGGTACTTAATTCAATTAAAAAAAAAATAGCAATAGAGATAATTTTTTGTAAATACTCAATAGAAACCTACATTAATCCTCTTTTAAACTAAATTAACTGCCTTAGAATATTCTGTTTATTGCTTTCATTATGAAAACTAAAAATTGGATGAACCCCATCTCTTGTTCTAATCATAGACCTTAAAAAATTCTATCGAATCGACTATAAAAACCTGGGGAAAATTGTTGTTTTCTATCTTTTGTGTACATCAAAAGCGTTCCAACGTACGTTCGCGACCCGCGGAATTGGCCATATGTACAACAACTTAATATTTCCAGAACTTGTTTCTTCAATGAAAAGGCGAAAGAGAACGGAGCGAATAATTATATAAATTTTTATATAACGTAAATATAATGGTTATATGTTATTTCATTTCATATTCTGCTCTATTTATCGTTTGTTCATCTGCAAGGGAAATTCTAGTAATATTTATCCATTGATCTACTCATCTGCAAGGGAATTGCTGCTTGCTGCGAATTTTGAAAGTGCCAGGTTTTAACGGAAAAAGAAGCAACTTAACAGCACACGTTACAGAATGTTAATCAGAGGTAAACTGGCAATGTTAGCCGACTGTTAACCTAAATTTTATAAAAATTCAACTATAATTCATAATAATCATAGTTCTTAGCACATTTTTATACTCACCAATACAGTGTGCTCAAATTTTGTCATTTACCTTTCTTGTCCACATATTATTATATTTTTTTCACCTAAACTATTTTAAATTTTACAACAGTTTGCCGTAACTGTAAAGCTTTTTTTTTTGTTTTTTTCGCCGCTTTGCTCCATACAATTTTCAACAACAACGCGCGGCCGGCGCCATAACATAACGGATCTTTTGCTAGGGCTGCAGAGAACCATCATTGGCAAAATCGATTCAATAGTATCGAAATAATATTATTATAATATTATTATAAAATAAACAACTGTAAAGATATGTATGTTAAACAACTGTAAAGATATTTATGCTAAAAAACTGTAAAGATAGGTATGTTAAACAACTGTAAAGATGGGTATGTTAATACTTTTTTCCCAACCGCTTAAATTTAATTTTTAAAGGTATATTTAAGAACAAATAGAAACTTCCATACGTAGGTTTTCGCTCTCAAATCGTAATTACGTGCATCATTTATTCCAATGGATTGCATTTAAATCCTTTTCGCTCATTCACTTTCAAACAATTTTTATTTGGCGCGCACCAATAAAAATCGTCAAAAATGTTCTTCAATGCGTCAAAAATGTTCTTCAATGCATTTTTTACGATTTTCATTGGCAATTCTCTTGCTCATTCCATGCACAAAAGTTGCGGTAACATTAATTTGTCCCTCAACATGGCGGGGATCGAGCATACCCTGGGGAAATGGATACTATAGAATTTCGGAAATGTTTGAATCCAAAAACTAGTCAGTCTCTGTTTAAAAGGTATTTCAACGATATTTTGAAGTAGTGGTCTTCTTACAGAGACCAAGAATGGGTATCGCAATCGACAAGCAGCAAGTCTTCAATTACCGGCAACATTGACGTGACAACATTGCGACTGTTTTTTGTTGAACTTTTTTGTTTTAACCTTGTTTTAATCAAAATACAATAAATAGGAGTACTTAAAAGTAGTTAATCTCGTAGGCAATTTATTCATCAAAAGGATAAAACTATGTGGGCAGAGCTGAGAGTCTTAGTTAGCCAGCATTATTCAACGGAATATAAAAAACGAGGAATATGTATAATAGATCTTGAGTTCGCCAGTATATTTACGGTATATTTTTAAAATGAGACGGTATATTTCGGTATATCTTATCGAAATGGAATGGAAAAGAAAAGGAAAAAATGTTAAAATATTTGTCTTATTAATTAATTGTATTGTATTTTTATTTTTTACTGTTCCCAATTACAAATATAAATAAAATACAAGGAATTTAATTTAAGTGCTACATGTTTATTGAGTCCGCCGTACAATAGTCTGTTAGACATGATGTCTAACAGTCTGATGTTAACTTCGAGCTGATGTTAACTGATGTTAATACTTTTTTCCCAACCGCCGATCGAGTCGGACGCGCGCGCGCATTGAATTCAAAAAAGAGAGAGCAAGAGCAAGAGATCTCTCACACTCGACACTCGCTCGCCCGCCAGAAAAAGTTTTACCAATCAAGTTTTTTATTTCGCAATAAAAAAGAAACAAAACTTCAACCTAGTTAAAGTTAATGTCGTTGTCGTAGTGAACGATTCGTGAGTGTGGTGTGCTGTGCATGTGCTAGTGTGGATCGCTGCGTCGCAGAAGAAGAAGATGTGCAAGCAGGAAAAACAAAAGAGAAATTGAATACAATTAAAGTCCGCGTTGAATGGCCAATATAGTGAGCGAATAAAGCTTCATGTGTTCTTAAAAATATGAATAGTAGTACCACCAAGATTTGTGTTCCCCCGCCTTCGAAGATCACCAACTACACACACACACACACACGAGACCAGGAAAGCTGGGTGTTGGTGTTGAAATCGAAATTGAAATTGAAAGTTGTTGTGGGTGAGACCAACAGCACTGCCAACGGAATAGAACGCGTCGTCGCGTGTGTGTATCCCTCACATACACACTCTCACCCACTGGAGCTGTGGCTAAAAGAGATTGGATTGTGAAAGGGGAAAGCTCGACTTGGTCGCACACATGTGTACAGACCCACGCAAACACACACACACTCGAATCCCATATCATATCCACCGTGAACGAACTGATCGAGGAACTTATCCATTGAATCTTAGTTTAGTGCAAGGGATTAAACAATTTTCGATCAATTGCTAATGAAAGAGGTAAGCTTTGCTGTATATTTACTACTCGTATTCACAAAGATGGAGTTCGGTTCCATGAGCCAGAAACTTTTCCATCGGCAGGCATTGCAACATCTTCAACGAAACGAAAAACCCAAACTTTTGCGATGGTACGCGTGTCTATATGCACCTAAGCATACGTAAAACACAGAGCTACCAAGGTCAAACACTAACTTAATAGTCGCAGAGAAAAACATTCCAAAGCCAGACCAGACCAAGCTTAAAGCCAAAGTTGGGCCTGAACGAAGTTCCGATATAGCGAACGTCTGTTCGTAGCGATCCAATCTTCGTCATCGTGATCATCATTAACAGGGCAACAACAACAACAAAAACAGCTAAAGCAAAAGCAAAAGCAACAGCTACAGCTACCAAGCGCAGCCAACCAAAAGACAAGAAAGGCTTAGTGACCTTCATGGCATGGCGTGCTTTTGTCTGCGTAATATTTTGTTTGTGTGTGTGTATTTGTATGCATATCATGAAATTTGAAGACATACTCGTACACACATTCATACCTATGTACAGATATAATCTGTATATAATGGTAGTGGTTGACGGCTAACTGAACTGCTTTCCAATAAGAGTGAAGGTGAAAAAGCACACCACACCACAAGCATATGCGCACACAGACAATCAACATGCAAGCGCACAATTACAGTCCGATCGCGCAGATGTTACAAAATATGCTATAGGTACATGCTTACAAACATATATGTACATATTTACAAGTATATACACACGTTTGTCTGTCGGTCTGTGCACTTACAAAGAGTGGAGGAATATGTATAGTAATATGTGACGAAAGCTTTGAACATTCTACAATCGAAAACTATCTTACTGAAAGGGGAAATGGAGAAATCCAACAAAAATACTTCCATTGTACATATGTATTTATCATTTCCTTGGAGCCTCAATCTCAATGCCCAAAAGTACTGTCCTATCGTATCTTTCCCAGCATGTATCGTTCGCCTCATAAGTTATGTAATTCAAATTTGGGTCACTTTTACGAGTGTAGCATTTACAGCAAGTACAATGGCGCGGCGACGACGACTCTTTGCCATTTTCTGCGGGGCGGCCAGAGAGCTTTCGTGAAAGGGGAAAGAGCACAGCTCTGAGTTGCGAGTGCGAGTGTGTTGGTGCAGAAACAAGTTTAGCCCCCTCTCCACACCGCTCCGCTCCCTTTTTATAAGCTCTCATACAACTTTCAAAATATTTCGAATGCGCTTTCTCTTTTGTGGCCCCCGTTCTCTTCGTTTTCGATCTGAACCAGACATGTGGTTATACACTCTCAATCTGCATAAATGATACTCTTTCTCGCATTGAAGAAAGAGTAGTTGAAAAACATTACATTACATTGGAACGATGACGACTACAAAAATCGGAAAGTATAAAGTAATATACATATGTACATACATATTTATATACGCATTTACGTTCTCTGTATGTAAATATTTATGCGAGTGTGTTCGTTTTGTTTAGCTCTTTTTTTACTAATACACAGCAAAGAGAAAAAGAAAAGCTTTTTGTGAAAGGTGATTTTTATGCGCGTTTTGTGAGTTAGCGTGTTTTGTTTTGTCTCACTTTTGCGCTCGATCATCTCTGCTTTGTCCCTTTCATTCCCATTTCGAGTTGTTTTGTATGCATGTATGAATGTATGTTGTACACTCGCTAACACCAGTCTGTGCCCAAAGTGGAGAAAAATGTCGAAATACGAGCACCACAGCTCGCCTTGGATATTTTATGATCGCATCAAATGAAAGTACGGCAAGAATGATGTTCCATTTGAAAATAACTCAAACGTGTTTCCGCAGACTTTCGGAGCCCAGTGTATGCATTTATGAAAGCCAGTTATTGTGTGTGTGTGGTTGTACATTTCCGATTGCGAAATCTGAAAGCGTTTGTAGAAAGGAATGAATGGCCATGACGAATGGGAGGAATGGGAGGATTGGAATCCAGTATTCAGTTTTATTCCATTAGCACCGTTTCTGACTTGCCCAACGTTAGAACAAGCCTGTCATCTCCCCGTTCCTCCCCCCCGCAATCTTTTCCACAAACGATCGTGCTCTTTCAGCTTTCGCTTCCCATGAAAAATAACACAACTACGAAGTGGAGTGGAGCGTCGGCGAGGGGGGAAGCCATTCTCCCATTCTCTTGGTGCTGTGCCAAGCCAGTCATTCAAGTTTTATTGAAAGTGAACGTTTCGTCTCCCAGTGAAGCAGAGGCAAAAGCAGCGACGCAGCAGAGCGTAACAAAAAGCAAGACTATCTTTTCGAAGTTTTCAGATCTGCTGAACTTTAGCTTTGTTTGAGAGCTTACAAGCCATGCTCTTGCACAATACAGTAATAGCCCCATAAAGTGAGCGAGTGTGCATAGCTGTTCCACAGATACAGTCTCACAGTCCAGCGAATTTCAGTGTAACAATTTCATCGTATTCGCCGTTGCCTTCGCGCCAAACTCGAATCCAACACCAACACACCAACGCAACAGCAAGCTGTCGGCAGCAACAACAACTTCGAAAGGGGAAAGCTTTTTTGAGGCAGTCGCGCAGAGAGAGATAGAGAGAGAGAGAGGTAGTGGCAGAAGCAGCAAAGCGAGCGTTTCTTAAGCAACTGCTATTGTTGTTGGGGGCTGCTCTATGAAGTAGAGCTTTCATCTTTTCCAGCAACAATGCTTTGGCTGTACATACGTGTGAAGGTAATGGCTGTGTGCGTGTGTGTGTGTGGGTTGTGCAGTATTACAAAAACAGAGATGTAGAAAAAACCTAAAAACCTGATTAGTAAACATTTACTAATGCTTTGTAATTTGAATTCACACACAACCGCTCTTCGTTATACATGTGTGTGTATGGATGTGTCCACATGTGTATGCATGATCATTTCTCCGTGGCGATGAAAGCTCTCTTTCAAATGCTGCAAGATCCTTTTTCTAACACACAGACAAGCGACCGAGTGTGTAGGTGGGTGAGCCTGCCTGTGTGAGTGCCGCCTGTATGACACAACCGTAAAATAGTCATGGGGAGAGGGGAGGAGAGAGTTTCGGTGAAAGGCGGCTTCCATGTTCGGAGATTGTGTAATACTCGCCAGCGGAAGAGACAGCGTCAGATGCAGACATTTTCCATTCCAAAACTTTCTATTTTGCTGTCTTCACAATTTACTACTGCATGGCCTGCACAGGAAGGTTAACATGTACGAGTATATACTCGTATGTACATATGAATATATACGCATATATAGAGTGGTCTCTAATACGATTTGTAGCTTGCATTCTTTGAAATCTAATATTTGTACTGCTAATGCGCAGAGTCCGATGCAACCAATCTAATCCCCCTTCCCTCTTCCATTTGCAGTTTCAGAGAATGTTGATGTTGCAATACAGCAAGCATGGCGAGTGCATACTCAAGGAAATCGGAGCAGCGTTCCGGGGAGAGCACCCGGCGGACCTTACAATCGTGTGCGAGAACAAAGTGAAGCTGCATGCACATAAACTGGTGCTGGCCGCCGCCAGTCCCCTCATACGGTAAGCCTTTCGATTGGGTGGGGGTTGGGTCATTTGGGAGTTCACTGATGGTAATTGGTTGGATTTTGCAGAAACCTGTTGGAGGACACTCACCTGAGCGACTGCTCGACCACCGTCTACTTCCCAGACGTCAATGCCACCTACTTTAAATTTCTTCTGGACTTCCTGTACTCCGGACAGACGTGCATCACCTCTCGTGACGTGAACTACCTGCACGATCTGCTGCTGCTCCTGCAGATCAAGTCCGACAGCTGGAAGACCACAGACTCTGCCTATCTGAACAGCAAGTGCGGGAGCATACGCGAGAGATCGCGGAAGCAGTACTCGTCCTCCCAGAACCTGGACCAGACACTCAAGTATGAGGTCGACAGTGTAGACGAGTCCAGAAATGCGGCCGATTTTTCCGCGTGCTCGGCCGAGCACTGCGAGAGTGCCCCCGAATGCGGTGGCGGGGGCTGGCCAAGGAGGAGGACGACGAATGCACGCACAAGGACAACAGGAGCGACAAAGACACAGATGAAATCGTAAATCTCTCCAATGCGCCACCGAGTGGCATCAGCAACCACAGCAACACCAACAGCAACAGCAGTAACAACAACAACAACAATTCGGCTATAAATCCAGTTAACCTTTCACTAGACCTCCGGACAAAAAGCGAGAACTCGGCCCGTAGTGACGCCAGCAGAACAATCGGATCGGGATCTGATCACAGCGGCATCGACCTGGCTATCAGCGCAAGCGAGAGCACGAAGCGGAAGGGACTGTTCTTCGACTCGCACAAGGATGTGTTGAAGCCGCTGTCCGATGGCTCGGACATCAACAGCTCGCCGGAGAACTACGTGGTTACGCCCCATCGAAAACGACGACCCGGCTTTCACAACACTCAGAGTGACAATCAGCCATTCACTTCGTATCAGCAAAACCTGTTGGAAGAGCTGAGACTGGTGAAGTCGACGACATCGCCCATATCTGGATTTAGCTCGGAGAAGAACATGCTCGCCCATCTCGAGGATGGGGCACTCAACGGCGACACCCTGACCCCGGACCGAAAGCTAATCGAATCGCAAAGGAACCGTGCACAGAGCCCAGATATACCAATGCACTTGGGACCCCAGTTCGTGTACCAGTGGCAGTCGAATCAGAACGCCGCGATTTCCGCAATGCCCAATCTGCAGTCGCGACTCTCTAGTCTGTCGCACATGAACCTGGGGCTGGACCCAGAGGGTCGCAGCAGCTCTGCCTCCGGGTCGAACATAGCCAGCAGCAACCCCCACTCGTCTTCGGTGCGAGAGTACCGGTGCGAGTACTGCGGCAAGCAGTTCGGCATGTCGTGGAACCTCAAAACCCATCTGCGCGTCCACACGGGCGAGAAGCCCTTTGCCTGCCGCCTCTGCGTGGCTATGTTCAAGCAGAAGGCCCACCTCCTCAAGCACTTGTGCTCGGTCCACCGGAACATCATAACCACCACCAACGGCACGGACACGGAGAACCGCTACAGCTGTTGCTTCTGCTCCATGTGCTTCGAGTCGGTGCAGGAGCTGGTCCGGCATCTCTCCGGGCACCACAACAACCTGCTGCTGACCAAGAATCTTCGCGAATAACCTAACCGATCTTTGAGTTGGCTCCACCCGCCGCCAATCCAATACTTGCAAAGAGACCTGAATTTTATATATATATATTGTATACAAACATACGGTAAACAGTAAAAGTAACAGATTTAATTACTTATTGTATAAAAATGTAAAATGTACATTTAAATCTTAAGCTTACCAACATTCACGTGACTACTTTACTGGATTCACAATCACTTCACCGACGGCATGACGATATGAACGCAGCCAGAGATGGAGATGGGGCTGGGGCTGGGAATTAGAATCCAAGAATCCGAGCCCGAAAGAGAGAGAGGCCAAACATGTTGTTTTTTCTCATTTAAATTGTATTTGACTTTCAAACACCCCACGGAACCCCACGTCCACTATTCCCTATTTTTTTAAAACGGCTGGTCCATCATAATGGAACATTATTTTCTAAGAATATTTGTATACAAACGGTATTGTAATTTCTATTTTATTTTCTACCCCGTCTTACAATGAACTCCTACCTACCTACATACATATATTTGAATAATTTTTATACACTCTTTCATGCTAAGATTTTACATATTCCCTCCTAAAATCGCCAATAAAAGTGTGTAAATAGTAGTACAGTATAAATTCGCAAGATCGTAATAAAATCAGAAAAGCATTTCAGTTTTGTCTATACTTTCCAAACAATTTTCGAAATATATTATGTTGAACCTATTACCGATTTGTTTCTGCGGCAAGTGGCAGCTAAGTTGGGTGGATAAGCAAATGTCCAATGGGGTGACATAGTCCTTCGTTGGCTACTATCCTTTTTTGTTTTTGAAATTGCTATTTAAATGGAGCTTCTTGGCGCCAAACTATAATGTTCTGAGATCGGATACTTACATGAGCTTCGTGGTGGCCAGCTTGTGTCAATCGAATATTCGATAGCAGTAACTTTCGATTCGTAGCATACTCCTTTTGGGAGTAAGTGTAAATATCAAGTAGAAATAGTAGTAGTCGAAAGTGTTGCCTGGCATGGCTCCGTTTTCGACCAATATATATATTTATAACTCCAGAGAAGAGACATTGGCTACAAAAATAAAATAATAAATATCTACGGTCACACTCTTTAACCGATATAAAATTTGGTTGGCGCGCAGTGTTATTGGCCGCGGTTATAGATAATATTCCCACTGTTGGCGCAGAAGTATAACAAAGCAAGGAACGAAATGGTCAGACCGTCAAATGCGTATTTTCGACTGCGACCGATCTGAGTGACTCGGAGTTAACGCTAACTGTTATTTTTAGTTAAAAATTGCATCCGTGAAGTTGAACCTGGACCTGGGCTGGCAAAATGTGGATGTCTCTACAACCGCGAGCAACAGCAACGTTCAGTGATGATAAAGTGATGTGATGTGATGAACACTGCAGCAGAATCAAGCGAAGGCTAACAACGACAGCATAACTTCAATCCAACCAAAATAGAGGTCCACAACACACCCACACAGCCGTACATCCGTGCAACCGAAAAGCTGCAACACGCCAACACACATTCAAAAACAAACGCACACACAGCCACATACACACGAATGCGAGAGACTTAATATAATTAATAAACTTCAGTGAAGTGAATGCAAACTGCGAGATATTCGACGGAGAGCACTCGAAAATTCGAAGACTCGCGAAGGACAACAACAATGGCGTTGCCAAAGAAAATTAAATGTTTTAAATATTTGGTTTACAGTTATGTATTTCTCCTAGCGGTAAGTTTGGCCCAAATTCTCCTCTCCGAACGGGAGAGATAGAGAGCATAATTAGAGCTTTGTAGAGTTACATAAGGTAAATGCAATGATATGCATGTGTGTGCGTCCGATAACGGTTCACACACATATATGTATGTATGTAATTGCATGGAAAATTTAATCAATTTGGGGAGCATTTGCATACAATTTGGTTCTACATCACATCATTGTACGAGTATGTATGAACGAATATTCCCATTTCCTGCAAACCAAATCAAATCATGCATATTCCGTACGAATACAATCAACTTCATTTCATATGCATATTCAAACTATGCAGATCTGTGCATCAAATGATGTAGATACATGTACACGTATGTAGATACACATGTATGAACGTCCTGCACAATGTAAAAACTTCTTGTCCTCGAATGTACAACGTCCCACACTCCCCTCCCACTCACTCCCACAGTGGCGAATCATGGGGGATATGTACACATTTTTATCCTTGAATACATACTCGTATATAGTATACTAAATCCCGAGTCGTAGTGACCTTGAGCTAGTTAAAAGCTGCGCCTACATACATACATACACATGTTTGTATGTGCATGGGCTTGTGCACACAACACTTCGCATGACGTCAAAGGGAGTAGAAGTGAAAGCCTTCAGAATAGCATCCCAAAGTGGCAAGGACACTGTGATGCGTTTAATCCTACTCGAACAGCTCCGACAAATGAACACCATGTTCCTTTCGTATTTTAGCTAACTGGAGCCGCGCAGATATTTTTGGGAACATCCCTGTTGTGGGGACACTCGGTGTATTATGGAATTGTGCAGAACAAGCTGTGGGCCCCAGCCGCAATCCTCCTGTGCCTGGGACCTGTGACCTTCATCCTGTGCTGGATGGGATGTCAGGCTACGAACCAAAGGAAGCGCTGCCTACTCGGAATGGTAATGCAATTGTGAAAAGGAAACTTACGTTAATCATGGAGGATGCACCCCTATATATCACTAAATTTCTTTCTATATCCCTAGTTTTCCGCACTTCTGGTGGCCTGCATATGTGTTCAATTCATTATCTGTGGATGGTCCTTGGCTATGCGGGAGAACCTTCCAACTTCGGTAGAGATTTTCATTGACGATTCCTTCGTGGAGTTCTTGGACAAATTTTCGCGCACCAAAGTAGATAACTTGCATTTGTGGAATAGGATGCAGTCGCAGGTAAGTCTTTAGATATGGATATAAATGAGTATAATTAATTACTGGTTTGTTCAGCTACAATGCTGCGGCGTTGATGGACCTCTTGATTATCGTCGACTCTCGCTGCCCTGGTCCTGTTGCTCTCGTCCGGAGCACGCCTACGAATCTGCATGCGATACCCACTACAAGCGCGGTTGTTTGGCCGTAGTATCGGAGCAAATCAAAAACCGCTTGCTGATAACTGCATTCGGGGCTGCCATTATAGCTATTTTTCAGGTGAGACCATTGGAAGCACGCCCACCCATCACACTTCTCTTCAACATATACACGCACTTCTGTTTACAGAGCTTAGGGATCTTCTGCGCAGTCCATTTGACCATTCTGTTTGGAAAGAACGACAATACGCACCCCATAAATATGAACCGGAAAAAGAAGCAACAGCAATTCTTACCCCTAACCATACAGGACAAGCGGCATGACCTACCATCGCCCATTAATCTATCACCATCTGCACCGGGGCAGAGAGTTTTAAAAACTAATCTGCCTTCGGCCATGCAACACAAATGACAGACGATTAGTTTCTAAGATTGAAAATTTATGAAAAACTCCAAAGAAAAATTATAAAAAAAACTAAAAAAAATGTTGTAAACTGAGATGGAATGAATATAACTGTGACCCTCAATGTTACGTTATGGTAATTTTAAACAAATTTAACGTTCGAGAAAAGAAACAACATTTGAATTTGGATTGATTCTCCAGTAGTTTAATTAAAGCTTAAAAACAATTGGATTTGCCTTGTTTTTACCTATGTATGGGCTTCGACGTGGCTTCGGGTCAGTTGGCGGATCTCGTGACACTTGGCGGCACGTAGAACGTGTCCGCTGCCTTTGGCGTCTTTTTCTTTCCGAACCAGCGCTTAGGATATTGGACCTTCTTCTTGTATATCTGAATATCGATGTCGTCCTTGTTCTCAAAGAACCAAAGGTTTTGTCGCTTCGCTTCCAGCTCGTTCAGCGTTTTCTCAATGCTATCCTTCCGTTCCACCAGACTCTGCTCCTCGATATACTTCTTTACAGCGTTCTCAAACTGTTTGGTCCATTCTTGATAGGACTGACCATATTCAGCTAAGAGTTTCGGTTCAAACTTTTGGGAACTGCTTTTTACACTACTCTCCAATTTTTCGTCTATGGAGCTGGTCTGCGTGCATTTATCGAGTGTTTGCTGTAACGATTGTGTAAACTCTTCCGAGACCTCCAGTTTCAGACTTTCAGCCACATTCTGGGAAGCGGTGAGGATTTCTTTGTAGAAAACCTCACGGTTTTTGGCCAGGAGACTGACAGCATCAGGTAATTTACCGCACAATACAAAGCCAAGAAGACAAATGTTTTGTTTCAGCTCTTTCAGAGTGCCTGCGCCAGAGCCCAATAGAATCATAGCTCGACCAAGAACCCTTTCTTCCGTATCTTCACTTGTATTTTCTACATAGTTTCGAATAAATTTAACACGGACTTTTTCCTGAAAAAGAATTTTTGGTCAGTTCGTTGAAAGCATTAACAGAAATATATAAGTTAGTTTACCACTTCAGGAGCAGATGCTGCAGGCTTATTCTCGGACGATTCCAAAGGCTTGAAGTCTTTCACGAACCTAAACAATGAGTGGAGTGCTAACGCCTCGACCAGCTCGTTATTGCATAAGCCTCTTTCCACAAGAAGAGCAGCAATCTGCGCTGCTTCCAATGTGTTCCCGCTGTGCAACAATAGGTCCATTAAGAAACACCCGGAGAACTGGTCAATAAACAGTCCATATTGGCTGGGACTCCGCAGAACCGTGATTAGTTCCTGGGGATTTGTGGAGTCCAGTAATTGCTTCACTAACAGACTCGGCAAAAGCGGAACATAGCTGCATTCTTTTTGCTTTCTATAAGGGTTCCAAGGTTAGTTCAAGTTCTGGCTAAACCGTTCAAGCTTACCTGAGCTTAAGCAGCCTGTCCACCAGGTCCATTTGCCGATGATCCGCATTCACAAACAGATCCAAATCTATATTTGTTGCAGCATGCTGACTGCCCTCAGGTAGGAGGTGTCGAAACTTGGCTGGACCCTCATTCGCCAGCGCGTTGAATTCTGTTGAAAAGTACGACAGTGACATCCATCTTCTGGAAATTCTAGATCTCAACATGGCCAATTAATGTAGATTTTAATTAAATTTAATTAAATAAAATTTAAAAGAGCAGTGGATTTATAGAAAAAGTGTGACCGCGGATTTATCGTTAAAATATACGGTCTGACCCTCAGAAATAAATCGAAACTACGTCAAAAATGTCAAAATATTCCGTAAATATACTGGCGAATTAGTTGTTTTCAAGTTGCATCACATTCCTTGTTTAGGATATTCCGTGGAATATAACTAGCTAGCTAAGACCTGAGGGTCTAAACTCATAATTTTATCCGATTATAACATCAATTTCCTACAAGACTGGTTCACTTTAAGTTCTCATCTTTATTAGTTTGTTTATGAAATAAGGTTTAAGCAAAACCGGTCAATAAAAATGTCCACTAAATAAATTTCCTTACATGGTAACTACACGCTAACTACACATTTGCTACATATTATCTACATTTTCATGTAATTACTAAAAGCGACACCTGAATGGCAAATGTGTACGTTTCAAAAATTGTTGACCTTCTTTTTCATATAAGCCCCATGGAAGCGCCAGTGTGAAAAACCTCCGTTATCCACTTTTTTACATGCATTTTTTTCCGACATTTTTAAAAAAATTGAGGTTTTGATGGCAAACGATCAGGAATTCGATGCTGATCACGAATTAGTATTCGATATGGCCTGGGACATGGCTCAAAGTGGCATTTCTACACGGTTTCTACATTGGTGCATTGGAGAAGAGGGTGAGTCCATAACGCGTCTTAAAATATACTGGAAAATACTAGAAAATACTATGAAAAGTATACAAA
The DNA here is from genome assembly GCA_008121275.1 of Drosophila lowei. Lineage (NCBI taxonomy): Eukaryota > Metazoa > Arthropoda > Insecta > Diptera > Drosophilidae > Drosophila > Drosophila lowei. The sequence goes on from CM017778.1 coordinate 5,458,039, forward strand.
TTGCGAGATGTGTGAGCTAGACGTGGTGGCAAGAAAATAAGAAAATCCGAGAAGGTATACGGTCCGACCCTCAGAAATATACCGTCTCGTTTTAAAAATATACCGTAAATATACTGACGAATGCAAGATCTATTATACATATTCCTCGTTTTTGATATTCCGTTGAATAATGCTGGCTACCTAAGACTCTCAGCCCTGCCTACGTAATTTTATCCTTAGATTAACTACTTTTAAGTACTCGCATGTATTGTATTTTGAATAAAACACGGGCTTACAAATTAATGTTGCCCGCAACACTGTGCATGGAATTAGTCTCATTGTTGCCTACCGGTTATTACCGATTCAAATAAATACCGAAATATACGGTCTCATTTTCAAAATATACCGACGAATTATTCATATTCCTCGACTTTGATATTCGGTTTAAAATTACTAGCTAGCTAGGACCCTGAGCCCTGAATACATAATTTTATCCGATTCATGTTTAAATTTTCTACGAGATATGCTTATTTTAGGGACCTTTTGTTCTTTGATTGTGTCTAAAACAAGGTGGTTTAAACAAAACCAAATTTTCCCGACCATAAAGTAATACAGAACTAGAGATGACACTGCGAGTAAAATATTAGTTGCGGTCTTCAGCATGGGTATTCTGGATACAGTTGCTTGAGACCCAAAAGAATTGGAACATGGAATCGGAATATGAAAAAATAAACATTATTTATCTCATCTGTTGAAGGAAATTCATTTGTGTCTATTAGACATATTATGAAACTTGACTTTTTTTCTCTTGTTTTCCTACAGCGTACGGATTATACGCTGGTTACCATTTCATTTGTCTGCCAAATTCTTGTCGAGATTAAATGTTTAGTACGGAACTGGAACAAGAAGAAAATAGTTTTACAGAAGCGAAATCTTTCACAAAACTACAAAGTTGAATGCTTTGTCGTCGTAAGTATACTCATTCATTTGCAAAAAAGAAACCGCTCGAGAGAGGGACCATTGCAGTGTGCAGCAATATCACAAAAAAATATCAACAAAGTTGTAACCATCATCAGGCGAGTGAGTGTTGTGTTGATTGTTTGGTTAGTGATTGCCTCCATCTTGAGCCGATTGAAACGCGATTTTGGATTAATTAAAATTGCAGTTTCACATCATTCGGCGTTTTGCGATATGTGAACTGTAATAGCTGGAGACGCAATGGAAGCATAGTGGCGTAGTGATGGCAAAAAGCTGTGCTTTACAGCACATTTTTACACTTTTTTTATCTATCAGCGCAACTCTTATGCTATAAAAAACAGCTGATCTTAAAATACAATTATGGGGGATGAAATAAATAAATAATAAATAAATAAAAGAATCGCGTCCCATTTCGTTCATTTTCCATAATTTGGTTGATTTCCGAAATTTGGTTGCTTTCTTCGTTACCTATTTTGCTTCATTGCGTTTATTCTGATATCGATAGCAAATTCGCGGCAGTTTAAACAGGCTATAAGAATGAAGAAAGGTTTTAAAACAAAGACATTCGAACTACCTCGAATTATTTAATTGATTTTCGTTCTTTTCTTTCTTCTCTTGCTTACCCACACCAAAACAACAACAATGAAACGATCCTTTTTATAGCTGATACTCGAAGAGTATAGGGGTATATTAGATTTATGGTGGAAGTGGATGCTTGTAACACCTGGGAAGAAGGACGCGTTTCTGACCCTACAAAGTACATATATTCTTGATCTGCATCAATAGTCGAGTCGATATAGCCATAGTTCTCAGAGACTATAAAACTAGAGCAATCAAATATTATATCCAGACTCCTGTGGTATCACACTGTTACAAGTGTATTTAAATATTTCGCACCACCCATTTCCGCCCCCATAAAAAACGAAAATCTGGCATCCACAATTTTAAAGATACGAAAAAACGCAGAATCATAGAGAAAGACCATATCTCATTATTATTCCACGCGCTTACTCCTTCTCTCTCTCACACACTCTACCTCGTTCAGTGTGCGTGATCTGGCGGAAGGGAGAGAGATTTGTTGGTGTGAGAAAAAAAAGACAAAAAGAGACAGATTTAAAAAAAAATTGTAAAGAAAAACGGAAACAGATCAAATATAATATATAAAAATCTCACAAACGGTTCACAAACATATAAAATATATTGCATAAATCATAAGCTCACATGTAAACTGACTGAGTACCGGATATAAAGTAGAGGCTTACAACATTCCCGCTCGTTTCTTTTGCTGCGAATACATATAAATACATACATATGCAAATTTAGGCAAAAAAATCGTAGGCCTCTTTTTATACCCGATACTCAAAAAGAGTATAGCGGTATATTAGATTTGTCGGGAAAGTGGATGTGTGTTTTTTTTGTTATACCCGATACTCAAAATGAGTTTAGGGGTATATTAGATTTGTGGTGAAAATGGATGTGTGTAACGTCCAGAAGGAACCGTTTCCGACCCCATAAAGTATATATATTCTTGATCAGCATCAATAGCCGAGTCGATTGAGCCCTGTCTGTCTGTCCGTCCGTCCGTCTGTCCGTCTGTCCGTCCCTATTAGCGCCTAGTGCTCAAAGACTATAAGAGCTAGAGCAACGACATTTTGTATCCAGACTTCTGTAATATGTCACTGTTACAAGTGTATTTCAAAACTTCGCCCCGCCCACTTCCGCCCCCACAAAGGACGAACATCTGTGGCATCCACAATTTTAAAGATACGAGAAAACAAAAAACGCAGAATCGTAGAGAATGACCATATCTTCTAGACTGCTGAATCTGAATTGGATCGTATCATTATTATAGCCAGAATGAAGAAAACAATTTCATTTTTTCTCGCCCTGTCTCTCTCTAACACACACGTATCATAGCCGGCTTTGCTTAGCGCAAAACATTAGCGCCTATATCTCAGAGACTATAAGAGCTAGAGCAACCAAATTTGGTATCCACATTCCTATGATATCGGACCTTGACAGATTTGTTTCAAAATGTCGCCCCACCCCCTTCCGCCCCCGCAAAGGACGAAAATCTGTGGCATCCACAGATATCAGAGACTATTAGACCTGACTGTAGAGCTCTCACTGTTACAAAACTATTTGTAATTTTTCACTGCAGAACTCACTGTTGATAGCTCACTGCTACAAGCGTGTTTCAAAATTTCGCCCCACCCCCTTCCGCAGCCATAAACAACGAAAATCTGTGGCAACCTCAATTTTGAAGATAGGAGAAAATTAAAAACGCACAATCATATAGAATGGCCATATCTACCAGATTGCCGAATCTTGCCGAATCCGAATAAGATCGGATTGTTATTATAGCCAAAAGTAACAAATCAATTTGCAGCGCCCGTCGACACGTTCTAACTGACTTTCTGTCTCTCTCGCACGCACTTTTGCGTAATGACTATGTATCGGGTATAAATGTAGAGTTGCGGTCGCAGCAGCAACTCACAACGTTCCCCCTCGTTTTTATTTCCGGACGTTGATGTGCAATGACTGAGGGGTGCTGCCGCATGACGCACGACGCGTTAACCGAACCGATCGCGAACATGCAGGAAAGATAGATGTTAGACTAATATTCGTGGAAAATTATAACTAAACTTGCTAAAAGAACTAAGTATTCAAAATACTAATTCTAATACTAACTACGAGAAAAGTATGCTAATACTAATGATTTAAGAAGAGGAAGGGAATTGGTTGTAGATATTATACGGTAAAGGGAATTATAATCCGAGCATAAGACCCTAAACCCTAACGTCCAGAAGGAAGCGTTTCCGACCCCATAAAGTATATGTATTCTTGATCAGCATCAGTAGCCGAGTCGATTGAGTCATGTCTGTCTGTCCGTCAGTTCGTCCCGATGGAACCACATTTGGTATCCACATTCCTGTGATATCGCACCGTCACAAGTGTATTTCAATATGACTGGATCGGTGATACTGATCAAGAATATATAATAAAAACATACGCTTCCTTCTGGGTGTTGCATAAATCTACACGAATTTTAAATATGTACCAATCCTTATACTCTTTTAGTACCAGTAATAAACATTAAACGCTATAAATACGAATTTTACTGAAGGATTTTTCGAAAAAAAACCCAATTTTGACTTATCTATTTGGCTCTCATCACACCGATTGGAGATTCGACGACTTGGGACAAGATGAGAGTGGAAAGCTGCTAAAAAGACATTAATGGGAATCCAAAGATTTTCAAAGTACTGGTACATAGATTTGATTTTCTTTATTTAACGTAAATTGCACCACAATGCTTAGTAAAAACAATATCAAAATAATGGTATGTAGCCGTGAAAATGTATCTTAATATTTACATAGATATTGGTGGTTCCTATATTTGATCATACAGGCATTTCATCTGACGCGAAGTTTGAGGTCCTTTCACTGCCGGATTCAGATATTTCGAGCCGGATACAGAATTTTTGCGGCTATCCATTTTAACAGACTTATCTTTCATAATGTAAATAGCATGTCGTTCTTGCTTTCGAAATTTTGCTCTTCTATTTTGAAACCATACCTAAAAGAAAGTAAATTTTCATAATTCGAGACAGTGCTAATTTGCAATGCTATATTTTCCTTAAAAAAGTACCTAATGTTACAGCTTAGTCTTCGTTCTTTTCAATGAGTTGCCATTTATTTATGGAAGATACTTTAATGTTTTTTGTGCGATCTTATATCTGAGATTGTATCATGAACAAGCCTAGGATTCTTATATTCTCTCCAGTCTGTGCAGCACTCCTATGTGATAGTAAGACAAATTCTATTCGGCCCAACCAGCTAACCTTTTCATTACAGTACGGTTGAACTTAATCGATCATAGATAGCAATCACTTTAACCGCTATTTGGTCAATGCTAAGATATAAGATAGCCTGGAGGCTATGAATCTATTAAAGTTTACTGCTATGAAACGATCAAAGCTGAAAGCTTTGCAACTCTAACTAATTTTTTAGCCGTGGGGCTCTAGTTGCATTTATAGTTAAATAAATTGAGCTCCAAGACTCAGCCAATTGAGTGATCTAGAAAATAATGCTTTGGAGTTTTGTTTTAACTGTCATGTAAACTGAGAAGAAATATGCTGAAAGACTGATGATGAAGAAGGTGCTCAAATACCTAAATCTACTGAACTACTACTAGCAAAAATAAAGATCTCTTGTGAACTGTGTGACACATCCAATTCGATCGGATCACTATACTAGTTCGTCATACTCCTATGTACATATGTAAGGTCAACAACTTTTCGTATAGCTATCATAGAAGCCACCGATCTTCAAGGGCATGTAAAGCTTCAGTGCGCTGTTTTAAATGGGATTGGGATATGGAATATGATTATATTCTTACCTGAACTCTTGCTTCTGTCAAGTGTAGTTTCGATGCAATCTCTTCTCTTGTGTAAATATCAGGATAATGGGTCTCTAAGAATATTTTTTCCAATTCATTAAGCTGGTTGGAAGTAAAAGTTGTTCGAATCCGTCTCTGTTTAGATTTATCAGTCAAGCTCAATCCATCATCATACGCCTTTAAATGAAAATCTGAATAAATAGAACACTTTATAATAATGCGAGTTTTCAAGTATTTGGAGGATCTCGAATAATAAAACGTTCTGAAAAGTATCGTGCTCTTAAAAACTGTGTTATAAAATGTGGAACCCAGCGGAATACTGACCGGAGTTATAGGACGCAATGTTATGTGTCGAAGGGTAGAATTCCGAAACAGTTGTTATTTTCGAAAATAGTAAGCTCGATTCTTGATTTAATGAACTCCTCATTGCAGTCTCGTTGGCACATAGCTTGTAGCTCGAGTCAATCATTAAATTATAATGATTCATGTGATTAGCTACGGAGAGTCCTCCATTTGTATTATTATTATAAAAATCCGTGTTAGCGTTATAGATGCAGTCCTTGTCGAAGTTCGCCTTGTTTAGAAATGAAAATTCCATTGCACTGAAAGCCCATATAGGATACAAAATTTGCTCTTAAGGTATTTTTAATGTCCGTTAATGAGTCACATCCCAATAAAACACATAATTATAGACTCGCGCGGAAACACAACTTTTAACTGCCCTTGAATAAATAAGCTTCGATTACGAATCTACCAACTACAGCCTTTGGACAAAAAAGGATGCTGCACTTGTCTCTGGTGAAAGAGATAGAAAATATTTCACTCCGCGTTTGGGGGCGTGTGCTAACGAGCTCCAAACGAACTAGGGGTGGAAATTTTACGCTACAATTTTTGCCATGCACTGCGCCAAAGACAAAATGAATATACATTTTAATATATGCAAAAGGTAAACATTGTTTATGTTTTGTGTTAAGTTGATTTTTTTTATCGATTCTAGATTTGATTCGAAAAATACACCAATTTTGAATTGCCATTTTTATAAAAGAGGGGAGTACTCCAAAAAAGGATTCTTTGAATTATTCTTTGAGTGTAATACAATTTACGGGCCTTCAAAAGTCACATTGTGAAGAGTAAATTGGCCCATCTGATAACATTAGTTCTAAAATGCTGAAAGGAAATGTGCTTTTGAGAAATCTAAAAGATACAAAATAGTTAATATTCAATTAAAAATTACAAAATTAAGTTAGGTACATTTTAAAAATTGCTTAAATATTATAGTGATATAATTTCCGTATTAAGGGTAGATGGATTTATTATAGATATATTTGGACTGTGAGGTTTCTTCCGTACAAAAAGAAAACAAAAGGGTATTCAACAGTGTCCTTTCGGATGGAATGCATATTTTTGCATGGCTGTATAAAACAACAAACGCAAAGGACTATAATGCTTATAAGATTATTCTTTACGAGAGATGAAATTAGTTCGTAACTTTTGATGGTTTATAGATAACCAGGATAATCACGTTGGACAGAATTTCATATTTGGTGGGGGTGTTTTTAGCAAGTAACACAAGTGGCAAGTGACGGCAAACGACCTCTGAAAAGTAGATCCAATCGGACTAATGATTTGGAGAACGCCCAACCCTTAAACCAGACACGGCATTCCTGGTCCCTAATTGTATGGGCGTCAAATCCTGGTGGGACGCTAGCTGGATTTGAACATCCCTAAAATATTATCCCGGCTTTAACCCTGGGGACCCGTCTATCCATCGATAGACCGCCCATGCAATTACTTAGTTATCCCGAGTGATGGGCTCATCTGTTCCAAGGTTTTCGGCGTTTTCCTTTATTTTCGAACACAGCTACTTACACGCAGGAAGCTAGTTTGGAACGCCATCTGCAACACAAAGCTTAAAGGACAGAGACGCACCGACGAAGAAGTCGAAGAGTGCTTAAAAGTGGCAGTAAGAGCCCGACTAACCCCACTAAACCCCGTACAACAACAGAGAGTGTCACTGTAATTGTCGATAAGTGTGTAAGTCCATAATACAGTTATGTCTCTATGTGTCCATTAATACAGTCATACATATGTATTTTTATCTATGTTGGTGTAAATATATGCATACAGAAGTACATAAGTATGTACATATGATTAAATTCCGAAAGGGTTATGTTCGGTGTATTGTATTCAGACATTTGCATGGTAGAGTGAAGGCTTTATCTTTTGTAAGGCAGCGAAGCGAAACGAGCTCCTCAATGTTTGTATGAAAAAAATCAGAGTACTCTTAAACGAACTCGCTTTAAGCATACCATACCATACCCTTTCTTAACAACTACTATCGAGGAGCATTACCCTGTTCAAGCCAACATATCCGAACTATATTTTCCAATGAACACACTGATGCCAACATTCTAAAAACCAAGAAAAAAGGGTCAGGTCAGCACGCTTCCTTTCTTCCCTAAAGGTCGCTAGTGGGCGTAGGTATGTGTAACAACCAACTTGTGCTCAAATAGTCAATGTCAGCCGTTAGTAGCTAGGAGCAACGGAGAGTAACGAAGCGGAAAGCCTTTCCAACCCCCATATGTATAGGACAGCTGCAAAACGATCTCTCGTGCATACGCACATTTCCATATAATTCTACCATGCACAAGTGGCACGAGCTCGGGGCTCCGGCTCGGGCTCGGACTGTGTACAAGATCAGCGAGGCAGAGAGAAAATGCCGGCATTATCTTTTCCATATAGCCACGCTGGGTGGGTTGTGGTGGTGTGCCGTGTCTTCTTGGCTTTGGCTCTCTCTTCGGTTCTCTCTTGACGGTGGCCAACACATTCAGTTGTGATATACCCGACACTTGTGTTTGACCATGCAGAGCAAGCGGTTAAGCTAAATACTTGTACATTTGTGAAAGTCTGTTCGGTGGTATACATACTAGTATATGTATGAGGAAGTGTTGTAAATAAACTATTATGGATCCTCTGCTAATTGTCATTCTTACGATAGGATTATTCCAAAGAGGTACAGAGTTAAAGTGCGAAATGTGAAAAATATTTAACATTGGAGAACTATTTTTAAATTAAGAAATGAAGTCATTTCATCGGGCAAATAAACGTATATAAACTTATATATACACTGAATGTACATTGTACAAACCTTGAGAAAAATAATGACAAATCGGATATCTATAAATACATACATGTGCATACACATAACAACATAAAATACATAGTTTTGATTGACCAAGCCAGTAATTGTTCACTCTAATCGGCCATTTCTTAAATACCCTATTCGTTTGATCTTAGAATAAAGCAAGGATCAGTTGAGAATGTGTGATATGTTGTTTGATCTTATAACCATCGGGGAAAATGTGCTACGCTTGAATGAGGATTGTGATCTTCAACTCATGAACAGTAGTGTCCTGCGAAACGGATATTTATTATTTTAATATTCTAATTCCGACTCCAGTTTAAGACTATGGTTCTGATTTTTGCGCTCCAAAAGTCTTTTAAGTACAATGGTTTAAACTAAAAAAAAAATGAAATGAAAACTACATATTTACATATGTACATATGTGAATGCCAAACTACTAAAAGGAAATATTTTAAATTTATTTGTTTCTGTTTGTTTGTTATTTGGTTCTATTTTTAAGCTAAGCGAGCATCTGTTCACTCGATATTTTTCTTTTCGTAAATAAAAGCTTTTTCGCAAAATCTATATACGTATTTGTATCCATATGTCTGTATATTTATTGAGAATTTTCATGACATATGTATCTACCATAAACTTCAAAACAATTTTCTGTATTCAAATAGTCTGGAAGTATATTTAATTGTTCAGGTGTTCTTACCTATAGTAATGATCTTGATTACACAAGTCGGTTCGATTTTTCTTTGGAAAATACGTCTCAGATGCAGATGAGGCCTAATTTCGCCGAAACAATCTCAGATGTGGATAACAAAACCTTAAAGCAAGCTCAGACTTAAATAGCTTCTAAATATTCGGCATCTTATCCTAGCCTTTCTTTAATTTAATACACAGGTGGGCTATGCTTGCCAGCAAAAGATGATTCCCAAACACAGCTAATAGTCCTTCAAAATGAAGATATGGGACCCACTGTATTGAACTGTGACTATAATATCAAAGATACAGATTCGTTTCTTACCGTGAAGTGGTTCAGAAATGACAAAACTATATATCAGTGGATCCGTGGAACTCATCCTGCGCCCATTGTAAGTAATATTATGAAATACAAAGGCATATTTTATTAATAAATATCGTTTTCTTCCAGCCTGAATTTAAAAATGATATTGACAGTTCCTATGAAAGCTCAACGGATCCCAATAAACAGTACAGCTCATTGGCTTTAATCAATCCAACAATACACACTACCGGAGACTACAAGTGTGTAGTTCAGACAAGATCGGAGACGTTTACTAGTCATCAAAAAGTGCAAGTCATCGATGTGAGGAACTATACGCTATATCTGAATCAGAACAAAATTCAAAATGAAACTCAGCTGGAATGCGTGGTATCCAACGTTTTTCCGAAGCCTACCATAACGATCTTGTAAGAAATTGAATATGAACGAGTGAAGTTACTGATAATAAGATTTATATTTGGGTTACAGATCGGAAGATGATGATGTTGTTAAAAAAGAGCCCAGAGCTCCTGAGGAAAACGAAGAAGGATACTTTAATGCAACCACGGTTGTTGCAGTATATGATACTGATGATGATGTGGATTCTTATCAGTGTGTAGTCTCTTTTGAGGGCTATTCCAAAATTTAACCGCATTCGCAAAATCCGGATCTGGTGGAAGCCATATCGATTTTAGGATGTGGTTATTTTGTGTTATGTACTTTTTCCTTTCAAAATTGAAAGTTTTAATTTAAATAAAAAAAAGTTGTTGATATTTGTTGTTACTAAAACTATGTTTATTGAATTCTATTGCCATGCAACTACCTTTTGTGTGCCTTTTTGGCTTCCCATTTGATTTTGTAAATAAAGATATCTTAACCTGAAATTTCTTTCTGATGTTTGTGGCTCTTTAAACTAAATCTTCCCATCCGTACCGAAATTAACCAGACACCACAGGCACATAATTTCCTTAACGATCTATTTACTACTATGATCACATTGATATAATTATTTATTAATGTTGTGAAGCATAAATAAAATAATTTCAAATCATATTTAGTTTTTCAGCCCTATGTAGTGAAAGTGAACTAGTTTTGCTATTTTCTTTAGACCTATGTTTATTACGCCTGTAAATTTGAACATGAAAACTAGAGCAACTTTAGTACAGAACAAACGTTTGCGTCTTAATCCGAGTTTGATTATTAATTGAAAATCCTGCAATATCCTGTGATCTGTTAATGTGAGCCTAACAATCGTACTATATCTTTTAGTTGATATGCAGACTCGAGTCGTAAACTGAATCGGAAAAGACTTTGAGGTTTGAAGAGGTCTCAGACGAAAGCATGATATTTTACTATATCAAATTATAAATATGAATTCAATGGATGGGTCTGCTTCTTGTGCGCTCTGTGGTGATTTTCTTTAACAGCTAGTAAGCTAATAAAGTAACGAAAACACAAATCAAAATAAATCATATGTATTCATGTTTTAATAAGAATCTTCATCAAATTTCAAATATGCTCTGTGCAACTTATTGACAAACTCCTTATCGTTTTGGATAAGATAAGTGAAGGCCTGCACAAATCGTGACGAGCTTAATGGCTGCACAGGCGGCTGCCTCGCGAACTCCGGGTTGCCGTTGGGTGCATCGAACATGGAAGGTGGCATTAGGGCCGGCTTTGCTTCAGGCTGGTCTCCCACCAACAAGCGCCTGAGGCAGTTGCCAGCGTCTTCGTTGGCCATTAATGGAGATCCGATTTTCAATTCACTGAGCAGTGGTAAGGGCTGAGCGTTCAACGACGGCTTCTGAAAAGGTGATAACCTGCACTCGGAAGGAGCTTCTCTGGTCGGTGCTTCTCTCGGAATTAAGCCTTCACTAGGCGTTGCTGCACGCTGTTGCTTCTCCAATTGATCCACTGAAAGCGGCTGTACCCGATTGAACAGCGACTCCGCTGTAGCTTGCTTCGCCGATTCAAAGAACTTGAGGACGTTCCCGGGAGTCACATTTTCCGGTTGCATTGACTTGGACTGGTTGTTGCACTGTGCGTTGTACTCCTTTTGGGCTTTGCTCAGCATATTAAATATGCTTGCATTGTCGTGTTTTGGAATCACAAACGTGGGAGCAGCATTAGGATTCGCCACCAGTCCGTTGGATTCTTTATTCTGCAGTAAGCTGTTCACAACACCATTCATGCGGTCGCACTCTTCGCTGTTGTAAAACCAAAATCCCCGGATGCGGGAGCGTTCGTTGCGGTAGAGGAGGAATGGGGGCTGCGACTGCAGCTCAAGGCTTCCAGTGATTGGTTCCACAAACGAAGTTGTATTTAGTCTGTTATTGATGAAAATGCTGTGAAAGGGCTCGGCGTTCCGGTGATATATGAAGAAAGCGCCCTCGACGTCAGTCTTCTCCCATTCATTTTGTTCCGAGTTAAAGGTGTAGAACGCGACGTGCGACGACGAGTCGACGATTTCCTTGGCGTATGGATCTATTTTCTTAATAGCTGACAGGTTCATTCGAGTAATGCTTTCGTCCGCCATATTCTTGCCGAGCTGTGGTAATTGGTAATTGGTAATTAAATTATCAATCAAATTCTAACTTTTGCAGTTTCCACAATCAAGAAAAGGGGGGGGAGAAATTGACGTCGGCCAGCGAATATATCTTGTGTTACTCGTTACTAATGGGTGGAAAAAGGGGGTATGGACGACAGGCAAAACGGCCCGGAAAATGCAGCGAGGGCAAGCTAAACTCCACCCCATTTGCTAAATATACCATGAAGGCAAGTTTATAAAGAGGGTATGGACAACAGCCAAAACGGACCGGAAAATGCAGCGAGTGCAAGATAAAGTCCACCCCATTTGCTAAATATACCTTGAAGACAAAAAGCCGATTCAAACGCGAGGTGAGGTTCAATAACTAATATTAAAAAGGTTTTACACGGTCTTTTTTTACACGATTTTGAAATAACACGGTTTGAAATTCAAAAATTTAAATTTTTGTACACGATTTTCTCCATTTAGCACGGTTTAAAATAACACAGCACAAATAGATAAAAACACACACAGCTCACAAACAGCTAGAAACCAAAAGAAAATAAGAAAGAGGGGGAATTCACTTTTTCTGGAAATTTAAGGGGATTACATTTTTGAAATAGAAATGTGTTAGTATTTTGTGAACTATCAAGGCAATCAGACGTGTTTGGTAAAGACATTTTTTACACGCAAATTTGTTTTTCCAACGTTTCCTAATTTTTTCCCAAATTTTAATAGGTATGAGAAATAAGGAACCAATCACCTATTTGTGCATACGATCAATGTGTAAGATATGAATATTAGTTTGTAAGATATGAATATTAGTTTAATTCATTCGAATACGACGATCAAGAAGGAAGAACATATAATAAAAACGTGCTATTAAAAGTTTACAAATGTGTTTTTTTTAACGGTTTTTTCAGGAACCAATCTACCGTGTAAAAACAGAATTTGGTGTATTTTGAAATTTATGAAGTATGTCTCGTTATATTTCTGAGGGGCAGAAATCCGTACGCAAAAGTCCGGTTATACTGCTCAACAAGGTGACCATTTACGGTATATTATATACTTTTTGGAGTATTTTGATGTCGAAATTGAGGTGAATTTATATTTACGGTATATCGGTAAATTATGGTATATTTGATCAATTTTATCAATCTATTAAATTAGCATTCATGTCACTCATTCACTTTCAAACAATTTCTATTTGGCGCACACCACTTGCATTCATATTTTGAATGCATGCTTAGTTCTTTTAGTAAGTTTAGTTCTAATTTCCTTGAATATTAGTCTAACAGCTATCATTCTTGCATGTTTCCTGTTTGGTTCGGTTAACGCGCCGCGCGTCATGCAGCATCACCCCTTGGTCGGTTGGGCGGGAGTAGGGCAGCGTTTTTGCCTGAAATGCGCGCGTAACAGCCTTCTGCTGGTGTCGTAATTACAGCCAGAGGGGGGTGCTCTCTGAAGAAATGAACGAAACGAAGGTTACATTTTTCAAATCAATGTTCTCTAAATAGTACACAAAAACAGAAATACAACAGCTTGCGAAAATGGTTTTTCTAGTTTCACGCATAACTTAACATTAAGCAACAAAATAAATGGACGATAAGCAAGCAAAATACTTATAAATGAATGTATAATAAAAGTGCATAATACAAATAAATGAAATATTTATAATTGGTACAAAATAATATTCGGAAATTCAAATTCAACGGCGGGTGTGGAACTTTAGTTAACTTTAAATTCAAATTCATTTCAAATTTCAAATTTAGCTCAGTAATTCACAGGGTGACCGTTTACAAATTTGAACCCGACGTATATTTTCGGTATTTTTAAAATATATTTTATCGATAAGAGGTAAAAAATTTTATTTTGAAATCGATAAAATAAAAAAATTGAATCGATAAAAAATTTTAAAATTTTTGAAAATTTTACGTTCTGCTTTGTACTTTGTTTTATTCTATTCTATTTTTCTAGAAAACGACTTTCTATTTTATATAAACATTTCAATCCGATCCGTTAACTTAACTTAGTATATTTGGTTTTTTTTGTAAGATACATACAAACTATCGTTTATAGAGATGGCAGACATCAGCTGTTTGAGTTTTCACAAACAAACATTTTTTGTAAATAAAAATGAATCACAATACAAAACGCGTAATGCGACAGAATTCGGTGATTTTTATGTGATGCTAGCACCTACACCGCCCTCGGCCCCCACCACCCCCCAGCTGCAGACCGTAGAGGACATCAAACCGATTCAACGCCAGGTAATCCTGCTGCGAGCGGAAACATAGCCAGACACACGGGGCTGCGCCGCACAGTGGCGATTTCGACGAAAAGAGGTGGCAAAAGTCGGAGATTTTTTTTAGCGCTTTGGATACAATATACGCATCTAATAGAGAATTTTCCAGAGCTTTTAAAAATCAAACTTTCAAAAACGGCTATCACAGCTCTTAAATCCCATACAAAATCATATTTTGACCGTTTTTCGTGCGAGGTTGTGACAGGTATATCGGTATAGAAGCCAAACGGCTCCGAAGCGCAGAAAGGGCTTTTAGACTCAGGCAATAAATAGTTCAAAGAACATATACAACAAAAATCTCGGGAAAATTTAGGGATATATTTTTTTAAAGTCCAGTCAAAGTTGAAAAACTGCTCAAAAGTTAGGTACTAATGAATCCATATGCTCAGGTACACTCAATATTAGAATAATTTTCCATTTCGCGCTACCTCAATTATGTTGTTGGTTATGAATGAATATGCAGGCTAGTATTTCTACCTTTAGCTGTCTTTTTGACCAGGTTTTGCATGCAAGAATTAGGTGTATGGAGTTTATTTTAAAACTTGCATATACCATTCCGCGAGAGGGAGAATCTTTTGACAACAGCACGCCAGCACGCAAGAAAAATTCGTAGAAAATCTATCACTGAAGGTGGACAGCCCCAAACAAGGATTTGAAAACACAACGACGGAAACTCATCACGGATATTCTTTGAGAAAAACGAAAATACTGGAGAAATAGCTGGGGTGGATATTGACATTATCAAATTTGAATATTTTAAACTGAAAAGAAAAAATAAATACCTGCAAGTTCGGTGAATATGCCTCGAAGACTGCAGAGCTGTTACTGGAAAAATATCCTGAAAAGAATGTAACTCCCACGCTTCATAAAATTCTGGCACATGGTCAAATTTTATCTTTTTATCCATATATTTCATCCATTAGATACATATGTGAGATCACAAAATAAATCGGCAAGCAGTTATTCTTCAGAAATTATAAGTTTATTAGATATTCCTCCCACTAAACAGGAAGTGGAGGATTATTTTACAGAAACAAAAAAAATTCAACCAACTTTCAAATCAAAAAAAAAAAATTTTTTTTTATATTTTTAATATTAGGTTAAGTTTAAAATTAAATAAAAAAAAATATTTTATAGCTAAAAACACTATTAAAAGTACTTTATCGATAAAAAAAAAATTGAGCATTTTACATAGGAAAATATGCACCGGCAACAAAGTTCAACTTTAACCCATTTGTTGAGAAATGAACCTCGTAGTTTTTAGTTCAATGTTCATGTATATTACGATTGACCTATTCACACGCTCATGTTTGTATTACACCGCTTAAGTAACTATTTTTACGCACATAGCTGTGTTGTTATTGCTCGTGTCCAAAACATAGCTGTAATGTTCTCACACGTATAGCTAAAGCCCGCAGCTGCACACGCATACAACGATGTGTACCGTTTTGCATTGGACCGTCGCTTCGCCTGATCTTTCAATTCCCTTTTGGCTCGACTTCTTTTGTGGAGTGGAAGTTAGTCGAAATCTCTAGATTATACCAACCGCACGCATAGTTCATACCGCCGTATCATAGACACCCCCCGCTATTCATATACATGTGTAACATAACCACCCATATTAAATAACCAATATATATAAATAAATAAGCTCAATATATAAAACGATTATACAGTCCACTAATTCATAACCACCATTATTGTGAAGCTTTTTGACACTGTAGCATAAATTACTTAAGCAGTTTAAATTTTGAAAGAGTTTTCTTTCAAATGCAGTTTGTTTCATGAAGATATCTTTATTTGTTCAGAAGTTATTAATTTAGCAAACTGAAACGGCGGAATTCGCCACTGTGCGCCGCAACATGCTAGATTGCCGACATAATGCGCAGCTTTGGCGACAGTGACCAGCCGCGAACGGCCAGCGTTAAGCTGGTGGAACAGATCCTCCAGCAGCCCTCCAGATGCCAGATCTTCAACGAGGCGTCTCTGGTGGCCATGCGCCGCAAGCAGAATCCTTGTCCCTCGCAGGCCGACTTTGAGTTTCTCATGCGTAATCATCTGGTAAAGATTGCCCGCATGCGGAAGCACCTCAAGGATATGCGTATACTAAAGCGATTCCTCAGCACTAGGACGGGGAGGCCGCAGGACTTTATGGACGACCTGGAGCAGCAAGAGGAGCTACACGATGAGGACCGCATGCGGCGCCTGTTCCGCGCCGACCGCATCTCTCAGATCCTCACGGGCCAGCAGTACCTGGAGTTCAACGAGGCCCGCAAGACCTCCTTCCACTACCGCCACGGCGAGAAGATAAAGAACAAGTTCCGACGCTTCCTGGACCTGCCCGCTGATCTGCGCATCCCCACGCCCACCATGAACACGTATGGGCGTATCTGGCTCACGAAACGATTGCCGCCATTGTCGATTACTCGATTCTTACACGCCTGAACTCGGACAATGAGCCACTGAAACGAAGGAATTTAACAATATACATTAAACTAGATTAAACTATATTTAAGACACTATATATTGAAAATATATATCTCTCTGTATAAATTGCTGGTGGTCCTGAAAAGGACCGATTTGTGTGGATAGGATAAACTATCCGGGGTTAACTCCATCCGGGTTCGGAGTATCAATCTGGCAGACTCCTACTACAATTGCCACAAATCTATATGGATTTGCTGCGAATAGCTGACGACCTTCTGCCGGCAGTTGAGATATTACTTCGGCCACCATTGCTATTATTGCAGTGCCGGATAGCTCCAGGTCTGCACTATTGAGGCGATTCAATGTATTGAATGTGTGGTACACATTGCACACACGTTCAACAAGAACTTGGAGCTGTGTCACCTTCCGTGCAATGCGGCCCAGATAATCCACGCGCACCGGTGGGTACTCCGTGTCCCGCCAATTTGCCGCAGTAAAGGTAAAGTTGTAAACGGGGCCCAGTACCTTGTCGACAACGCGATACTCCGCCAAAAGTTTTCGGAGATGTACGACATCCCAAAGTACTGGGTACTCCCTGGCAGCGTTTACTTTTGCCAGCAAATTGGCGGGGCAACCGTCTGATATGATGCACATCAGACGGCTGGAGTACCCATGCACGCGCACCAAATGCAGGACCTTGGCGAGGCTGTCATTAATCTCCTCTTTCCCCATGACCTTATTTTCAACCAAGGACTGTGGATAAAAGAATATATAAAAATTAATTATAAGAATATATATGAATATATGAATGTTTTACTAACCAGCTTCATGTGTAGGTAATGAAAATTGGAGCCATCGAGGTTGAATCCTGCGATGGCCAGCACCTTCCATTTCCCGTTCCAGTCCCACTTCGCATGGAATTCGTCCATAATTATTACGAAGGGATCTGTGTCAAACTGCCGAAGGTTGTACATCATGGAAATTTGTCCAACGTTGAGGAGTTCGGACTGACTCCCCTCGCTAAGGAGATTATAGCATTGTGGAGCTGCTGCTCCGACAAAATGCGGCAGAACGGCAACAAATATTGATGCATCGCGATTCAAAATACAATAATGACACAATAAGCTCACGGTCGAGTACTTACTGCAAAGAATTCTTTGCATGCATATGTATTATATATATCACTAATATAGATAATAGATAATAGAGAGTGCCGTGCCGTGCCGCTCTCCTATCCTAACTGTTGTTTTTTCTTTACTTCCTCATATGGTATCATGTATGTCATTTTCGAGCTTTTGTTTTGCTTCGTTTTCTTCGTTTGCTCTTCCTTCTTCCGATCGCGGCAGTTTTTTACGGCCGCACACATACATTTACATCTGAGCCTCACGTATTGGCTTTTTTGGCTGTGCAAAATAACGGTGCTCATTCTATTCTGCGAAGCATGTTTGCGTCGCGTCGCATTGTCGTTTGTGAATTTTGTGAAAATGTCGTTTAATGTTATTTTCAATTGTGGTCCCCCAGGCGTTAGAGATCCGCAGGTCCCTGGTCAGCATCCCGTCAGCGGAGTGAGCGTCAGTGGGGCACCAGGAATAATACAACAAATAAATTCAGTTCAGCAGCAACAACCACAGCAACAACCACAGCAACAGGCGCAGCAGCAACAACCACAGCAACAGGCGCAGCAGCAAAAGCACGGGAATTCAATTCTGTGCTCCAATTTCACGGCAGGACAGCTGCAGCAGCAACAAGATAAGTTTGTTTACGTTTGAAGGAAGAATGGAAAAGAAAAGGAAAAAATGCTAAAATATTTATATTATTAATTGTATTGTATTTTTATTTTTTACTGTTCCCAATTACAAATATAAATAAAATACAAGGAATTTAATTTTTGTGCTACATGTTTATTGTACAATAGTCAGACATGGGGACCGGTTAGGCCGGTTACTTGTAATAGAGCTGCTGCTGTCGGCTAGTACTTCATAGGTCCTCTTAGGGATTAGAGGCAGTGTCTGTTGCAGCAGTGGCGGTGGATCATGCTAAAAAAAAAGCTTAAATATATACAGGGCTTATTTGAATATATACTTTACTTACCTTCCTATTGTTTGATTTTCATGCGATTATGACTTCTACCATTTTTCTGCTTTTGCTCATTGCCGCGCGCAACCTTTGTGCGTGTGTGTGTATGAGTGTGAACGAGTGTGTGTTGTGTATGAGTGTGTTTCTCAAAAAGAAACAGGGTATATTGAAGTAATGAAAATATAAGAAACAGCCTGAAGAAAGCGAAGAAGAAACCCAAACATCGATGTTTGGTCTCTTATTTTGGGACTTGCTCTCTTTTTCTAGGTGGGATATCCTCTCTTCGTCGAGGGGATTTTTCATCACAGCGATGTCCTTTTTCAGCTCAACAATGTCCCTACATTCCATACTCATTTACGGTGCATTCAATACTTAATATAATTGTTTACTTTAATTACTGTACTTTGATCGGAAATATGATGATGAGAACTGCATATTCCAACTATTAAAAGGGTGAACCAACCGGGAAGTGTACGTGATGTTCATATTCAGGAAGCAGAAATTGGTTTTTAATAGCCGAAAGCTGGAGACATTCGGTATTATAATTGGTATTGATAAGTTACTTTTAATAATTTAATGTATTTGATATACGTGGTGTATAATATATCCAGATACACTTATATTTTCCTGTGGTTCCTGTGTATCGTACATTAGCGGAACCGGTTTTGTTAACTGAAACGGTTTTGTAACGGAAACGACGCTATTTCAAATGCATGTTACGTAACCACTTACGTTTACTTACTTATGTTGCTGGCAACATTTAATTTGTATAAGCCAGACTCATGTGCCGAGAAATCGAGCAGCACTATCCTTCCCTGAAGAAGTGGATATCATAGAATTGAGGAAATGTTTGTCATCTCAGGCAGAAACAGTCAGTTCTCAAGCTATTTCAACGATATTCTGGATCAACGAATGAATTCTGGATCAGGATATACAGGTGTTTGTAGTGGGGCGGACGAAGCTCAATTCTTCAAGACGATATTGATGATCCAGTGAAACCTCCTAGTAGCCGTTGCAAGAAATTAATGAGCCGTGGGGTTTCGTGGTATATATGTTTTTATTCGGGGGGTCGCGCGGTAGCTCGGCCGTTTGAATCGGGGGTGAAAACGTAACTAACTACTAAGGCTTATGATCTATGCTCTATGCTGGCTTGAGCGCCGTGTGGATCGTGAACTGTGGATCGTAGACCTCCCGAGCGCCCGTCCGAGCGCGCGAGCGCAAGTTGGGACCGGAGCGCTCGGAGTTGGCACAGTGCGCGGCAATCATCTGCTGCTGGCCTGAACAACAGGAAACAATAACATAGCCGAAGGTCATAACTTCGTAACTTAAGTAACCAGTCCTATCATTAAAAAATAGAAGCTTTCTATAAACAAGGATCTGTCTGCCATCTCTTTCTTTCAACTCGCCATGAAAAAGTCGCACTAAATACGACATCCTCTTCTTCTTCCAGAAATACGACATCTCTTCTTCCAGCAATACGACATCTCTTCTTCTTCCAGAAATACGACGGTCTTTTTGAATCAGCAGGCGGTGGTGATGACGTTTCCGTGAGGTGATCCAAAAATGCAAGGATGACATTTGCCATATGAAGCGCTGCGAGGGAGAGCTGCAGGCGTTCTTTAAGCTGCTCAAATGCATGAGTAGGTCTAAACGATATCAATTTGAGAAAATGTCTTTATTAATTACAATTAAATATCTGACAGGAGAAGAAGAAGCACTGGGAATTGATTTTAGTTTGACCGCCGGAGGCGCGCATCCTTTAGAGGGGATGGACAGCCGGACAGAGGTCGCCCCCCTCCCCTCGGAGGAGGCGAGCTCAGATTCGACCTGGAGACGAGACGACTCTGGATGGCAACAAGTGTCAGGTACTGGTTGGCAGATAGGACTGGAGCGACTGAAGCACAGCACTGGCGACATTGATCAAGACGGGCCAGAGCCGCAGCTTCGCCAAGGACGTGCCCTGCATCCCTCCAGCTACGACAAACTGCCCGAATGTGCCGCTGCCGGTGTCCAGCAAGAATATCCGTGCCCAGGTGAAGCTCTCTCTCCTATCCAGCTGTGTTCTAAACCGTTTCCTCTTTTAGCTTCTTGGGCGAACTCGCAGAAGCCTCGCAACATTGCCGTGCATGCCATGAAGGCGAGGCGTCTGTTCTTCTCGACAGATGTCGGCAGCCATCGGGCCATCATTCGGGCCCGAGTCGATGGAACAACATTGCCGCCTACAGAGATTTGTGTACTGGCTGGACGACAAGACCGGACTGGAGAGGATCACTGTCAACGGAGAGCGTCGTTCCGTAGAGCTGCAGCGTCTGTCGCAGTTCACCGACATCCGGGCCGTGTGGACACCGGATGCGAAAGTGCTGCGCAATCACACGTGTCTGCACAGTCGCCCAAATTTTTTCACATCTGCATAGCCAGCGGGGTGTGACACACAGTACTCACGACGTCTGCTCGTGCCCCAATCATCTGATGCTACTGGAGGACAAGAACTACGGCGTGTATCCGGCCAGATAATTTTAAGAGGCGGCAGTAGTGACATGAACAATGACTGTATATCCGCCTCCTGGCGCTGTGACGAAAGGACTGCCCGGCGGATCAGTTCAGCTGACAGTCAGGCGAGGGCAGCGACAAGGCTCTGGTCTGCGATGCTACCACCAACTGTGACAATGTCCACGATGAGGCCGACTGCTGCAAACGGCCAGGAGACTTTCAGTGTCCCATCAACAAGGTGAGTGGAAAGACACGATATCTGCCCAAATTCTTAAACTAACAATATCCTACTCCACCTTCCCACAGCTTAGCATCCGCCGCCCTGCTCTGCGATGGCTGGGAACTGTGCCGATGGTGCGAACGATTCGTTCGATATTTTTTTTGCAGGGCGGCGCATGGCCCTGCCTTGGATATTCTCGCATACCGAGCCAAAGAATCGAGCTCTAATGGCTCCATCGAAGAAATTAAATAAGGCAGTAAGCATAGCTAAAAATGATTGAAAATCGCTGCATACTGAAATGTATTCTCCTCGCAAGGAAGCACGCCGTCAAGCACTCCCTTTTAAAGACTTTAAAAATGCAATAGAGAACCTGCCGGATATTGCATTTGAGGTGCAAGATGGAGCGAAAAGACTCTGGACGAGTGTGCCAGGTTACCACTACCACAATGCCTTCTACAAGGACCCCAGGTCCGAAGGCGACACCAGTTTTAGGTGCGCGCATGTCCCCAACGAACGAAGGACAAGTTGCTCAGTATGCCAAAAGCGGAAGAGGATGATTCGCCCAAAAAGTTTCAGCATGAATAGGACAAGTAAGTATAAGTACCACCAAATGTATGACACATTTTTGGCTAATTCTCGACCATTGACAGAATGGGAAAGTTCTTTTTCCGGTAACCAAACAAATAAGCACGGAAGAAGTCAAGCCTGATGGCAACACTGAAACGCATTCTACATGGCTATGGAAAAGCGAAAGTCCACCAATATATTCCCTGAGGCAACTCCTGCTCTTATGGCGAAGTTGCTAGCATCTGGCTATCCCGTTGATGAAACAGCAGTCAAGTATTTAGCGGAGTATAGTCCGGACAAACAGTCCAAGAGCTCGAGAGGCATCGGGATCCTGAAGAAATCAGGATAGAGGCCAAGGACTTTGAGGAGTCCGCATATTGCTATTACTTGACACTTTTATGTAATGCCGGAGATTCGTGACCGATACAAGTACTCCCGACACCGTGTACGTCGGACCAGACAGCACGCCTACTTGCATACCCAGCCGCGAGGAAACTGAGGAACTTAGTTAAAGCTGGCCAACGCTTTCAGCAAGAATGAGCAGCGAGAGGCCCAGATCCTGCCGGATCTTCATATTAAATTAACGAATTAGGGTATACAAAGGCCTATACACGCATCATGTCTTCAAATACCAACAACATTGCGAATGTTTTTTTGTTGAACTATTTTGTTTAAGCCTTGTTTTAGTCAAAATACAATAAAAGCAAGGACTAAAAACTAGCCAATCTTGTATAAAATTTATTCATCAGTGGCCTAAAACTATGTGGGCAGAACTAAGGGTTTTAGTTAGCCAGAATTATTCAACGGAATATAAAAATTGAGCAATATGAACGACTATCCTTTTTGGTTTTTTTTTGTTTGACCTATTTCGCTAAAACCTTTTTTTTAGACAAGATCCAATAAAAGCAAGTATTTAGAATAAGCCAGTTAAGTAAAAAATTAATTCATAAATCGTATAAAAATATGTGGGCTTGGCAAAATGTTTTATCTAGCTAGTAATACTCGACGGAAGATCAAAATCGAAGAATATGTATAATAGAACTTGAATTCGTCAGTATATTCACGGTATATTTTTAAAATGAGATGGTATATTTCGGTATGTTTCTGATGGGCAGACCGTATCAAAAGTCCGCGGAACGTTCTTTTCTATCGGCGTCATTTCCACTGGTGCTTGTCGAATTTTCGCGAGTTTTTGTTAGAACAAAAAGGTAAGTTTTCCTAGGCTTAATTACTGTTTTTGAAAGGTGCATTAGACGGAGAAATAGTCCGCAGTGTTTGAGTCGCACAAAGCAAATGTGCATTTTGATTGACTAAGAAATATGAACGAATACGAATTCTGTGCTTTGCGGCTGGACGCGCTTTTGCCCTAACACGTGTTTTCTAATAACGCGAAGTGTGGTAAATTGATTGAATATGTACGTACATACCCACACACATATGTGTGTGTAAGAGCGATCGGTATGGCGTATTACTTTTATAAAATCAAAAAATATGTCTGTAAAAATGTGTATTATATATTTATGTATATTGTGTGTATGTATGTTTGTGTAAATCTGCGTATGTTTTGATATGTGCATTCAACTTTAGATTCCTTTACTCGAAACGAATTTCATCGTTTTGATGCACATGTGTACGTACATACATGCAGATGCATGCATGTGTATGTTGGTAAAGGGCGTGTGTGCTTGGGCATTTTAAATAAGTGTTAAATAAGAGTATGCAAATGGTGAGAAGTTGTTAAATAAACTATTTGGTTTGTTAAAGAATTCCGCATTTATTAAAAATGGACGCTCCACCAGAGGGACACTTAGAGGCCGAGTCCTGTAATGAGGTCGACGACGAGAAGTCTGTCAATTCCGACTGCCAGTCCATGTAAGTAATGTGAACTTGAGGTTTAAAGGCGACGTCTGAAAATTGTGAATTGCAGGCCGGCTTACATGAATTCGGTTATGAGACGGCAGTATTTGCAAGAAATGGTTAAAGCGCTGCCAGTTCCAATTCAAAATAGAATTGTAGTGCTTAAAAATCTGCAGTTGGACCATCTGAAGATCGAGGCTGAGTTCTTTGAGGAGGTTTACAAGCTGGAACAGAAGTATCAGCTCAAGTACCAGCCCATGTTCGATAAGCGCAAGGAAATTGTCATCGGTACAGTAGACCCCCCTGTGGAGAAGCCCAATTGGACAGAGCCCGAGAACCCTGAAACAGAATCCGAGGCCGAAGAGCACTACAGTGAATCACTGAAAGCTATCAAAAGTATTCCCCAAGATGCGAAGGGCATTCCCGGATTCTGGCTAACGGTTTTCCGTAACACTGCTATTCTGTCGGAAATGGTCCAACCACACGATGAACCAGCTATGCGCAAACTAACTGATATATCCATCAAATACGATGATGGGGTATGTAGAAAAGCAACTAAGCTTCCATGCTTAGTACTGCATATCTAATTTTTGAACTCTTTCAGCACTCGTACACATTGGAGTTCCATTTCGATAAGAATGAGTACTTTTCGAACACAGTTCTTACAAAGCAGTACGTTCTGAAGTCCACTGTCGACCCTGATGATCCGTTCGCCTTTGAAGGACCAGAAATCTACAAGTGCTCGGTATGTTGGGCTGACTGACGTTCAATGAATGAGAAGCACAAAAATTATTGTATTCAATTGATTTCAAGGGATGCAACATTACCTGGGAGAAGAAAATGAACCTAACTGTCAAGACAATCAGGAAGAAGCAGAAGCATAAGGAACGTGGCGCAGTACGCACCATTGTCAAACAGGTTCCTACCGATTCCTTTTTCAATTTCTTCAACCCACCAGAGGTTCCATCCGATAAGGAGGAAATTGATGATGAATCTCAGCAAGTAAGGACATCTCATCTTGTTTGGTAATCGAATAGCATCGAAATTACTAACTTTTGGGTTCTTTTTATTGCAGATACTGGCAACCGATTTTGAAATTGGTCACTTTTGCGGGCCAGAATAATTCCAAAGGCGGTGCTTTACTTTACTGGTGACATTGTCGATGATGAGGACGACGAAGACGAGGAGGAGTTCGATGAAAACGAAGAGGAGGACGATGACGATGAAGTCGCACCCCCAACCAAGGGGCACAACAAACATGCCGGTAACAAGAAACAGTCGCCCAATGATTGCCCCAACCAGTAGGCACAAGATATGATGGCGGTGTTTCATCGATTGGAATAGTGTTTACCGATATTATGTATATACATAATTCAAATTTAATTTGAAATATATTTTTGGTGAATTAAACTAAACGAAAGTGAACTACTAAACTGTGTGTGAAATTATTGCTACACCTATGAAAACTTGATCTTATACTTTATATTAGAGCACTAAACATTATCAAAAATCTGAATAGTGTCTCAAAAGATGAAGGTGCTCAAGTTGAATAGGCATTCGTGAGAATACAATATAAATTAAATGCTGGTTGTATGGTAGGATTCAATTTTATTAAATTACTATTGCTGGTCTAACGCTTACAGAAATAGGAGCGAGCAGAAGTATGATGTGCTAAGCTACTTTTTTCCAGCTAACAACTTGAGCTCTTTTTTTGATAAGTTGTAAGGATAATGTAGACTAGTGGGGACGAAAATTTTCCCAGTAACTCGGCTGGAAAGAAAAGGACAAGCTGTGAGTGAATGTTCAACACATTTTATGCTTTCGCTACCTCATAGGTAGAATTCCTTCGAACTTACTTGTCAAAGTTCTCTTCATACCCGACCGTATAGTCAGCTGGTATTTTCGCTACCTTTTGCAGGGCTATGCACTCTGATGGCGTCGAGTTGAGGGCGTAAAATGGGTAATCAAAAGCATTAATATAGATGTCAACGCAGAGCCCGTGACTGCCAAGATGGAGTTGACTGGCTACTGATGGCTGGGCGAGTCCACAGCTGCCCAGCATTATATTTCTGTGGCAAGAGTATACAAACGTTCCTTTATCACGGCTTGAATGAAAGCATTGCACATGTTTGCCGGCTTTCGAGTGATCTACTGCAATCGGATCAAATCCGGGCCCTGCCATGTCACACGCTGCGCAATGAACAATTTATCAGTCGGTGTTTTAAAATGAAATTAATTATAATGGAATTACTATCTATGCTTTGGATCATATGTTGTGGTCCTAATGAGCGGCCTACAGCAGACGCAAGTTGTCCTCCAAAGCTAAATCCAAACATATAGCCTCGTTTAGTATCGAATCCATTTTTAATGAGAGTCAGAATGACTGACACAATGGCACCAGTAATTTTCTCAAAATTTGTATACAACCTGTACGGCGAAAGGGTGTATAAGAAGGGGTTAGCAAAAATTGACTGAGCACATTACCTTACAACCTTACCGCATATACGATGTACTCGCAATTATACTGTAATCAATACATATCACGCAGCCTCCACGATAATAGCTTAACCCTGGAATTGTTTGTGTCATATGTATGTACAGAACATTCATCAAAGTTATAGATAGATCACTATCTGCTTACGATCAATCAGCGCGAGAGACCAATCATCAGCACAACTTTGGATCCAGCCATGTAAAACAATAGCAAATTTATCCGATGGGGAGCAGCCAGAAGAACCTTTATGCATATAGTCTTCGTCAAAAGCGGATGCTTCAAAGGTTTTTGTGTTGTTTCTAAAAAAATATAAAGGTACACCAAAACATGCATGTCTGCTGAAAAATCACTTACTTATAAAACATAAGTCGCATTGTTTTTTGCACATCATATTTGGTTCTTGGTCGAAGAGCTTAAAAAAAGAAAATATTCAGATAGGAGAAAACCACTTTCATTGAGTGCAGATAGTACCTACATATAGTTTCATTTCGTGCAGCATGATTTGGTGCGCGCCCTAAAATTGAATATTTTAGGTTCAGCTTAGAATTAGCCTTACAAACTAAAATTAGTAAAATAGTTGCGTTTAAACTGAGAAATCTAAGATATATCATTATCTACTTTTATTCATAGAAACATAAGTATGAAAACAAAGGTAACAATAGTACGAATCTCTTACGATCATAACTCTTTATGAGAAATCAGTAGCCAGTTCCAGTTCCAGTTCCATGTTCTCCCGAATTGATAGACTAGATCAATGTCTATGTGGTTTTAGTTACTCCGTCCCATATCATACTAGTATAAGCCCAAAAACTTAACATAAATTGATTTAGATTATTTTAAAAGCAGTTTTATTTAAAAAATTGCAGAAAAACATGATATATAAGTAACATTACCACCAACAATATCTTTTTAAATCTTGAAATTCAATTTTTTTCGGCTATTAATTAGCATTATCCTCTTGGTTTGCACACACAATCGTATTTATCCAAACGGATAAATATTATGCAGAACATTTTTCATTGTCATCAAAGTCCAACGTGTTCAGTACATTAACGTCCAGTTCGGGGTCCGCATACTCAAGAATGTTAAAGTCATCCCCTATTTCGGAGGTTAGCGATTTCAGTAAATCATCATCATCGCCCTCACCTAGGCCTCCCAAAAGATCACCGAATCCAACATTTTCCAATTCTACTGCAGAAGCTGTGCCCTCCTGCGACTCGTTCATCTTCACATCTTGCTCTAAGCTCCTTCCATCCGTTGGCGGTGCTTTTCCGCTAACACTTAGCATCGGATTGTTCTGTGTTAGTGGGGTATTAGACATCATGCCGAGCCGCAGAACATCATTTTGTAAAAATAATTCAGAATTTGATCCCATTAGCATAGATTCTGAGCTATTTTTCTGCAATAGATTCCTTAGCTTTTTGTCTCCGATTTGTTCGGTTCCGTAAACTGAATTCAAATCCAATCGGTTGTCTACCGTGGACATTTTCACAGTGTTTGATGTTGATGCTGCTGCTACATGAATAATTGCTCTTTGCATCGGGGCCTTGACTACATGATTTTCATTTAAACTTGGAGTCGCAAGATGCGGGTTAACTGTAGCTGGCGGAGGGCCACCCACATAGCACGAGTCATATGTATTGCCATCTAAACAGAGGAGATTCATTTTTTTTTTTAAAACGTACGTATATTGATTAGTATACCTACTATAAGTGACAAACATATTCGACTGCTCCTCCTTCACTTTACTTTGCTGCTTCCATGCTCGTCCAATGTCTTCTTGCTTTTGTGGCTTTGTTGGCAAAGGGATCTTGTTCTGTTCACGTCTCTGTCTTAGCGCCGAACGGTTATCCTTGGCTTTTTGTAAAAACGGAGCCTTTTTTTCGTTGCACAAGGAACGCCATCTTTTTAGAATCTGCTTGCAGCGATCATTCCAATTCGGAAACAAATCCTTTAGATTCGGATGCTCAGTATTTGCATATAGTACAGCCGAAATGGTAGCCATAAGAGCAAGATCTTTAACAAGAAATACGCTATATATATTGAAAATAAGATGTATAATGAATGGCTTTACCCTCGTCCTTGCGCATTTTTTCAGCTGTTTTTTGTGTCCCAGCATTCAAACTTTCCGTGACGGGCTCCACAGGCTTGGGCTCTTCTTCGACTCTCTTTTCGGTCTGCAAACACACTTGAGCCATCATGCTTTGCATTTTCTGCTTATTCGCATTCTTTGCATTCAAAAGTTCCGGCTGTGGGTGATAGTGTAGCTGCTGAGGGGGATTAGCAACCACATTCCCCGGCAAATATATCTGATTGTGGAACTTCTGATCCGGGACAATCTGTTGGGGCACAGCGTAGTTATCGACCAAGACAACGGGTGATTCCCTGCAAATATAAAAAAAAAAAATAGTATAAGTTTATCTCACCCAAATTGGAAGAGAATCCGCTTACCGCAATGGCTTTTCCATATTTTCAGATGATGTAACCGAATTTACAGACGTATTCATACCGTCTAACTCTGAAATATTTGGCGATGCCAAGCAATCTAATGGATTCCTGTTGGCCAGCACAGTATTCGATAAATCTGATTGTGAAGGATCTGTGAATAGAACATTAAATGACGCATTAAAAATTTAATCCTCAAATAACAGCAATAGCTCGTGTATTTACCAAAAACGTTTGCTGTAGATCCATTCGCTGTTTTCGGCTGTAGTCCTGGTCCAATTGATATTTGCTCTGTCAAGGCATTTTTATTTTCAGGTTGATTTTTCTCAGCTTTCACCTTCTTCAACGACTTTGCAGGACTCTTGTTCACCAATGACGCCTCCTGATCGGGGCCTATGCCTTCGACACGCGTAAAATACATTTTCATTGATGCATCTATTTCATCAGAAGAGTCCGATTCTCCCAGCACCAGCTCACCAGATTCCAATAGAGGCTTTCCAAAAAAGGCTTCTTGCAAGTACGGTGGATATGCTTCGATTAGCTTATTTTTCTGCTTTTTGCGTATAATTTTCTTTTTCTTGTCCATAACCGTAATCGCATTCAGCTGGTCGGCCGCTGGTGTATCTTCATTGTCCTTTTTGAGAGCTCGATTGCGAACTGAGAACCCACCAATGCCTAATTTTTGTAAGTTGCGCTGCCGTTTCTTGCGCAAAATATGCACACCTTCGTCATTTGTTGTGATGGTGAAACCTTCAGGAATGGGATTCTCCGTGCCATCCCAGACCATGCCGTCTTTGTACTTCTCACTCTGAACTTCCTCAGCAGTCGCAGCATCACCTTGAGAGTCCTTGCCATTGCCAATGGTTTGTCGCATCTTCCTCTTGCGTTTGATCTCAGTGGATAGGGACTTTATCATGGTTAATCCATTTTCACTCAGGCACACACCATCAATCCAATGAATAGCTTCTGGAGTGGTCTCGACCAGATCACTTGATAAAGTCATTTGGCTTTGATCCGAGCCATTTGCATTCTTTCCTTCTGCCCCACACGCTCCACTGCCTGGATGAGCTGATACCTTATTGGACTGCGTCTGTGTGGAGCTACCGGGTTTTCCATCATTTAATGATAACGGTGGCTTTCCAGCGTAACGACATTTTAAGCACTTGTACTCGTTTTGGTCATAGTACTCAATAGTGAGCTGAACGTTTATAGAGTCGCACAGGAAATGCGACCAGAGCTCACAGGTTTCACATTGAATTATCATTTCCCCAGTACTGTAAGGATTCCGACACACTGAACACGACGATTGGCTGGTACATGAGGGGCACTCCGGCATGTTGGAGTCGCCATAATCACTCTTTTCCGTGGGATTCAGCCCGCACTTTTGGCACAGCGTACAGAAGGAACACTTCCAGTTGCCAGAGGGAACTGTCTCCAGTGGGGGATTGACACAATATATGTGGTATGAAATGTCACATTCATCGCACAGAAGAAGCCGCGCTTCGTCATTTTTCTTCCCACATCCCTCGCAGACAGTACAGTCCAGGCAACGCCAGCCCTTCTGTAGAATTCCCTTGGAAGGCTTGACACTGGCACAATACGAGTGATAGCATTGGCCGCACTGGGCACAGGTGATCATTACCGAGTCACTTTCAATACCCAATGAACCGCACATCACGCAAATATCCTGATTCAGCGTGAACTTGTCGCGAGTAGAGCATAATACCATCTTTTTGTCGCTGGTTAGGTCAGCGTCCATGTTTCGATTTGCATAACGATCGCTTGACAGGTTTGGCAGCACAATCGTCCGTCCTTTGCCACGCGTGCTGCGTTTTTTGTTTATTTGCGAGAGAACGCCCATGCGATGAAGAAATTTTCCACTCTTTCCGCGTACGTTTGACAGACACATCTTCTTTTTCCCAGTGGGGGGAATCTTCTGAACATCATCAGTGGACACATCCGCAATGGGCTTGGATTCTAAGGGATCAACAAGTTCTAGGTCTTTTACACTCAACTGCTCTGCTGAGGAGTCTATGGCAGTTAACACGATCGAGTCAATCAGCTGTTGAGGCTGGGCAGGGCCAGAAGAATTTTGCTTGCAGTTCGGACAGATGTAATCATAGTCAGGATTTTGCTCTTTTTTCCTGTGGTAAGCCGTAAGGTCTGCTTCTTCATCACATGTACTGTGTACAAACCTAAAAAAGAATGCATACATAAATGTACAATACGAAACAATGCACGACACGACTCAATGCTTTAAACATACTTGTGGCACCAGCTACATTTAACCATTTCCTTATGGGATGCTGCTCTATATGCTTTTTGACAAATCGGGCATGAAAATCCTTTATTTCGCTGTTGATAACAAGAATCGCAGATGGTGTAGTGGCTATGCCAACGAGAAGAGCTACCACCACCGGGAGTTCTAGATCCACAGTCTGTGCAGACTCGACAGCGCTAAAATATTAAAATGTCATACCATCATGCATATGAACATATATATTAACATCCTACTTACATTGCATTTCCATCCATATTTCGGAATTGCTGAGATTACGGGTCGAAAACACGAGGCGTGATATATCTTTTGACATTGCTCACATTTGACGTATTTCAAATCATTCGAGTCTTGCTGTCGACAAATTTGGCATTTTGTACAGCGAGCGCAGTTCCATCCAGAACGGGTGTCTGCAAAGCGGCACGGAATGATGGATTAACTGAGAAAAGAATCCTAGCAGAAGTAAGAACATTACCTGGCAGATTGGCCAAACCGATGCAGGTGGAATGGAAATGGTCTCCACAGGTGCTACACATTATCAGCTTCGATAGATCCCCCAACGAAGAGCATGATAGACACTCAACGTTATTGTCACTACCTGCAGTGCAACAAATTATATGATTTATAGAACAATTTATCGTTCAAAAGTCAAGGGATGGTAACTAATCTTTAAATCTTACATATTAAAGGCACTTGGCTCAAATGCTCTGTGCAAAATACTGTAAAGCTCTCCAATATTAACAGACATCCGGCGGCAGCGGCACACGGCCAGTGATGCACTTGGCGGCAATTCATCTTGCAATTTATGGAGGCTCCATATCGGCCGCAGAAGTTGCATTTCTGTTTTAAGAACTCGCCAATATGGTTTACAAAATACGCGGCATCTAAGTCGGTTATCTGGCTTTTACGCAATGACCACATTACACACATTCGATGCACATAAACGAAGCCCTCGTCGAGGAACTTTGAAGGATGCACGACCTCCGCCTGCCCGATTTTGTCCAATTCATAGTTGCTCTCGGCAGTGCAAGCCGCTTCCTGTTTGGATCCATAATACGATCGACTCCCATCTTCTGTGAGCCGATCAGGTGGATATTCATCTTTGATGTCCGCGGGAGCCTTTAGTTGGAGAATCGTCCCCTGGCCCAAGGCACTTCTTTCTCCGAGATTGCATAAACAGCACACCTTTCCCGGAAACTGTTCTGCTGAGTATGGAAGTTCATCGCCCACCGCAGGCCTCTCCTCAACGTTCACCACCACGTTTGTATTCATTTATTTTATTAATTCCTTGCGCTTTATGTAAAAAACAACATTAATTCGCCGCTTTTATTTTGTATACATTAATTTAGTGTTGTTGGGTCGTTCATGAACGAACTGAATAAGTTCACCTGTGGGATACCTTAGCTCATAATAATATTGCCTCTATTTTGTATTCGGTACACTGTTACTACCTAGTTAGATGCCTCAGCACTGAATAAATAATTTTATCCAATACATAAATCAATTTTCTATAAGATTGGCTAATTGTCAGTACTTGTTTCTATTGGACTGTTTATAAAATATGGTTTCAACAAAAAAGATCAAACAAAATTGACACAAAATTAAATTTTCTACATGGTAAGTACAAGTTGTGCTACATCGCAATTACATATTCATGTAATTATCAACATATAATCTGTACAGAAAAAGTACTAGTCTGATACACTAATTCTATAATAGATGCATATTGTTTAAAATATGGTAGAGGTGGACTATTCTTCAAGTCAAGGCAGTGAGACCAGTTATAAAAAACGTATGGGAGACGGATGCGATGTGAGCGGGAGAAATATATGCCTTAGTTTCGATATGTTCTGTTGGTTTTTGGCTAATCTAAATCAGTTGCGCGTGTTGGAAAACATATTTTTGGCAAAACGAAGAGCCACAGCTAATATAATTTTTTTACCTCATGATAAATGAGTCTTTCAGACTACAATGGTCTTGAAGCGTAGTGCAATGGACCATACCATGCACGGTGTATAAATATATCGGCCATCTCTAGTTAGCGAGGAGATTATTTAAACATACATACATATGTACATAAAGTAATTGTGATAAGATTAAAATAAAAAAGACAAGAACAAAGTTTAAGTAAGACAAGAACATGTAAATGAGCTATTAAGATGGCTATTTATCGTCCGCGAGGTACTCTAGCCCGAGTCATTCATGCTAAGTTCCACAATGACAACTCCCTGGACAACATAGACACCCGAAGGGTATGGACCGAGTTTTTATCATTCAATAAACAGATCTAATAGTTGCTTGTTTCCAAATTCCAGTGGTACTCATTGGCTCACGCGTTGCCTCCCAGGTTTCAGTCGAAATTTGTGGCTCTTGAGCAACCGGATAGCACCACAGTACACTGGCTAGAACGAACCAAATTACTGTCGGCCAACATATGGTTGCATTTATGGCACGCATTAGCCCGGTCAATTCTCCAGTTTTTCATGACTCAAACCGATATCAATGGTTTTCTAAAGCGTGGCTCAATGTTTATTCTATCAGAGGATCAATTCAACAAGTTGCTTGTAGCTGGAGGATTTTCCGCAACATCAGAGCCGGTTTAATGAAACCATTTTACTTATGTTGGATATAATACTTTACGAATGCATTTTAGGTTACGCTTTTGGATATCGGTGCCGGCGACGGCGAAATCTCATTACGAGTGGCCAACACGGTGGCTGAACTAAGTGGAAATGCTGGCCTTAGAGTGTTTGCCACGGAAGCTAGTTGGACCATGCGAGATAGACTGAAGAAACTCAATTTCAATGTGATTACGGAGATTGGAGGCTTGCAAAACATGGAGCTGATATTATGCCTCAACGTACTAGATAGATGTTTTGACCCATTCAAACTTTTGGAAGATATTCACAATACACTCGCACCTGCGGGTCGAGCGGTCATCGCCTTAGTGCTTCCATATATGCATTATGTTGAGACAAATTCCTCGCATCTGCCTATTCGTTCACTTCTAGAAAGCAGTAACAACGGACGACCAGCATCTTTCGAAGAAGAGGCCACAAAGTTTATGGAGCTGCTGGAAAACTATGGTTTCAAAGTAGAGTCCTGGACGAAAGCTCCATATCTATGCGAAGGAGACCTTCATCAGTCATTTTATTGGCTGATTGATCTAATTGTTGTCATTTCAAAGAAGGCATCTTAGACCATACGTACATATATCGGTCTCGTCTCCAATAACTCTAAATTCTCCAGATTACAAAATTCAGTTAAAACGCGACGTACGACCGCGAGTAAGAAAAATTAAGCTTGAATTCCTAGTTCTTTCTAAAATAGGTTAATGGCCACGTTGCTAAGCTGAGCATTTATACTTAATACATATATAGGCTATAGTTTAGGTATCAAATTATATTTGTGTAATAAATTACCAATAATGTAATTTACAAAAATTGTCTGAAATTATGGCATGGGCTGCATTCGGCGTCACCTAAAAATGTGGCGAATCTAAGCACTACAAATATACAATTTTAAAGTTGAACGATGTTTATTATTTGGAAATATAGCAGACTAGCAAGCAAGTCTTTGTTCACATATTTCAGAATGGAACGTAACAGATACGAACGTATTTGTTCACATATTTTTCTTAAAAATAGATATTTATTAAATTGCAATGGAATATAACAGAATTTTATATAACTTTAAAACAAAGTCAACTTTTTATACCCCTTAGCGGGTATTATTTAGATTTTTTATTGAGTATTAAGTACACGAATTTGTATACTTGTCGATATTAAACTCTTTCAAAGAGTTTAGTCTTAT
This sequence comes from Drosophila lowei, assembly GCA_008121275.1. Taxonomy (NCBI): domain Eukaryota; kingdom Metazoa; phylum Arthropoda; class Insecta; order Diptera; family Drosophilidae; genus Drosophila; species Drosophila lowei. The sequence continues at coordinate 5,493,030 of CM017778.1, forward strand.
GCATAATAATATCTCAGTTTTTGGGACTCGTAAACATCACCTCAAGATAGTTGTTGGTGTATACTATCATTTCAGAGTCTTCGGCACAATGATTACGCAATGGCAATATTCCACGATAGAGATTTTCGGTGATATTGTACGATCGTCTGATCACAATGTCGTTCTCTCTGGCCAAATCGTTGAGTACTGAATAATTGGAAAGTGCTAGCACCTTTGATATAGATGTAAAACAAATTGGCGCACCATAGGTTTGAAGAATCTTGATGAGACATTCCGGCCAATAGCGATCGTCTGGTTCCTCTAACTGTACAGAACGAGGATAAAATTGCGTAACAAGAAGAGGGGTCATATTTCCGATCCCTGTTAAATCGAGCTGAAGCATTATAATCAGAGTCGGATCTATTTTGGTCGTCTTTGAAAAACGTGTAAACGTACCAGGAACATTCCGTTTAACCACGGTTCTTTTTAGATCTCCTACGCAAATAATTGACTCCTCAGATTCTTGGGTCTCTATCATGTTTCCAATAAAGTACAATTCCAAATTTTTTACACTTTCGTACTGGAGAAAGAAGAATTTTAGATGCATTTCTTCGAAGTAGCGTAGACATTCACTGGTTGCTCCCACAATGTAAACGATGACAGCCTTATCTGGTTTTGCCACAATGGATATCTGGGTCAAAGCTAGGCAAACGGTGCAAATTGTACTAAATGAAGAACAAGCAGCAAACAAATCGTACTGCTGAAGAGTGTTCCATGGGCTGTCCTTCACCTCAAGCAATGTAGCATTGTAGAATGCCTCGACAAGATTGCTCTCTTGAAGGATGCTGCTTCTATGGAATTCTTTGATTTGAAATTTTGATTTGAGCAGTCGGTAGGGGCTGTATACGAGTTCGAAGGTTCGACACACTTTCGGCGTGTGATTATCCTTATCGAGCTGCCGATGGTACTCAGAGCAGTAGGCCACGCCAGCACATCCTGCGCAAATATTTAGAGGCGTAGTTCGATAGCAAATCTCACAGAAACCAGGATTTCCAATTATTTCATGCTCGCGCAAGGAAAGAGGTCGCCGGAGTTTGACGCTCAGGATGAGCTTCAACTGAGAAATGGCCTGGTTCAGCATGGTTCTTGACAGAACAATCCCTTGCAAAAAATGAGGATGCTCGACTCTCTCCACCTGTTGGACATCCTTTAGAATCTGGCAGAAGTCGCGGTGCTCCATGAGATCCTCAGTAAGATGGGCAACACTGCAATATCGTTGCACCTTGCAATCGTTGCACAACAATTCCGGAGTTTTTCTAGATGGCTCTTCTAGGTGATCACTGAGTTTTCCATTTGCGTTTTCAGGAGTCCTTTGCATTCGCATGGCTTGCAACATACGCGCCCAGTTGTACACGCAAACACAGCATTTTAAAGACGATCCGTACGATTGCACGTTTACAGTGGTCGTATCCAGGTCCATTATTTGTTGACTATGGATACGCCGGATTTATCGTTAAAATATACCGTCGGACCCTCAGAAATATACCAAAATATACCGTCTCATTTTAAAAATATACCGTAAATATACTGACGAATTCAAGTTCTATTATACATATTCCTTGATTTTGATATTCCGTGGAATATTACTAGCTATCTAGATCTTTTAGCCCTGCCCACATAATTTTATCAAATTAATGAACCTATTTTCTAATTGACTGGTTTATTTTAAACACTTGCTTTTATTGCATTTTGCGTAAAAAGAGGTTTTAGCGAAAATGGTCAAACAAAAAAAAAAACAGAAGAGGATAGTCGTTCCTATTGTTCAATTTTGATATTCCGTGGAATATTACAAGCTAGATAAAACATTTTGCCAAGCCCACATATTTTTATACGATTTATGAATTAATTTATTACTTAACTGGTTTATTCTAAATACTAGCTTTTATTGGATCTTGTCTAAAAAAGGTTTTAGCGAAATAGGTCAAACAAAACACGGTTTTAGCGAAATAGGTCAAACAAAAAAAAACCAAAAAGGATAGTCGTTCATATTGCTCAATTTAGAGATTCCGTTGAATAATTCTGGCTAACTAAAATTTTTAGTTCTGCCCACATAATTTTACGCCTTTGATGAAAAAGTTTTCTTCAAGATTGGCTAGTTTTTAGTCCTTGCTTTTATTGTATTTTGACTAAAACAAGGCTTAAACAAAATAGTTCAACAAAAACGAGGGGGAACGTTGTGAGTTGCTGCTGCGACCGCAACTCTACATTTATACCCGATACATAGTCAGTATGGCTTCATTAAACGACAAAGAGTGCGTGCGAGAGAGACAGAAAATCAGTCAGAACGTGTCGACTGGCGCTGCGTTCAAACTGCAAATTGATTTGTTACTTTTGGCTATAATAACAATCCGATCTTACTCGGATTCGGCAAGGTTCGGCAATCTGGTAGATATGGCCATTCTCTATGATTGTGCGTTTTTAATTTTCTCCTATCTTCAAAATTGTGGTTGCCACAGATTTTCGTTGTTTAAAACTGCGGAATCCGGGGTGGGGCAGAAATTTTGAAACACACTTGTAGCAGTGAGCTCTCACTGGAAAAAGAAATACACTAGTAACAGTGAGTTCTGCAGTGAAAAATTACAAATAGTTTTTTGTAACAGTGAGCCCTCTATCAGTCAGGTCTAATAGTCTCTGAGATCTGTGGATGCCACAGATTTTCGCACTTTGCGCTGGGGCGGAAGAATATGGGGCGAAATTTTGAAACAAACTCGTCAAGGTCCGATATTAAAGGAATCTGGATACAAAATTTGGTTGCTCTAGCTCTTATAGTCTCGGAGATCTAGGCACTAATGTTTTGCGCTATGCAAAGCCGGCTATGATACGTGTGTGGAAGAGAGACAGGGCGCCCTGCACCAAAAATGAAATTGTTTTCTTCATTCTGGCTATAATAATGATACGATCCAGTTCAGATTCTGCAGTCTAGAAGATATGGTCATTCTCTACGATTCTGCGTTTGCCGCCTTTCTCGTATCTTTAAAATTATGGATGCCACCAGATTTTCGTCCTTTGTGGGGGCGGAAGTGGGCGGGGGCGAAGTTTTGAAATACACTTGTAACAGTGACATATCACAGAAGTCTGGATACAAAATGTCGTGTCTGCACAGTCTCTTATAGTCTTTGAGCACTAGGCGCTAGTAGGGACGGACAGACGGACGGACGGACGGACGGACTGGAGACAGACAGACATGGCTCAATCGACTCGGCTATTGATGCTGATCAAGAATATATATACTTTATGGGGTCGGAAACGACTGCCCTTCTGGACGTTACAGTCATCCATTTTCACCACAAATCTAATATACCCCAATACTCATTTTGAGTATCGGGTATAAAAATCCGAGAGCGATGAGTGGAGTCTCGCTAAATGCTCGCAGACGGACTGGAAAAAACGAGCAATGCCAAAGGTGCGGCCCGGCATAACGCCGTAAAGTTCCAATACACTGCCTGATCAATGGGAATAGACTCAATGCATTTTTCGTTTTATACTTTGATTCTCTCATTTATGAATTAAGCTTTCGACAAAATTTTTAGCCAAAAACATCTAAAGAGATTAAAAATACAAAAAAACACCACTTACTGACGTTCGTAAAAGATTCGCTCTCTTTTAGCTCGGGATCATATGACATGGAAAAACCGAATGGTACCCTTTTTTTCTGATGAAAAACGCTTTAATTAGGATCGACCAGATATTTTAATTATTACTTTCATGATTTAAGAAAAAAGAACATAATTTGACCCGTCACCATAATCGTGAGAGGGGTCCAATGGTGTGGGGCGCCATCTCTTTTATGGCACATGTTTCGTATAAGATGAATGCCATTCTAATGATTGTAATAATCAGTAATAATCACTGCCCAATTGCATACTGCGTTCGTATTAATATAAGTATGTGGGTACATTCTTGAATCATTTTTGTCAATTTTCAAACAGATGTAAACATTGAAACTGAAAGGAATTCCTTTTATACTTAATTAAACAGTGCATCGAGGTAAAGAAGTATGAACCTAGGATTGCTTGACTTCCGCGGCGTAATTTTGATTGGATATTTTTTAGACCTAGATAATTCATGGGGCCTATTACAGTGGTCGATTGGCTTTCAAATGATAGGTGATCTCGACTCCTGGCGGCAAAGCGTCCTGGATGGTCTGCTTGGTGATGATGAGTAGTATACGAATTTGGAATTATTTTGCAATTAATCGAAGACTTTAATAAACGAAATCGATAAAGAATCTATAAAGATACAAATTATACAAGATACAAAAAAATGTTTTTATATACCACCAGAATTTACCTCTCCATCAGTGCTCTCTGCTGCATCATTATCCTCCTCCTCCTCCTCCTCTTGGTCCTGCTCCTGCTCGCGAGTCAATGCATCGACTTCATCATGGCATTCGCCTTCGTTGTGTTCCTGCACGTTCCTTATCGCGTCGACTCTGCTCAACCGTCAGTATCGCATAGGTTGGCCTGGCCTCATAGCGCTTAGGAAGACGCAGTTGCAGTGGGCGTATGGTCTCGTCCCGTTCAAACTCCTTGGCCGCCCGTTCGCGAGCTATTTGATCGGGGTCTTGGGAGATAACCTCCGCCCATGAGAACTTCTTTTCGACTTCTTGCTCGACTTGGATCGCAGGTTCTTGGGCGATACACGATTCGTTATCGAATGCTCCTGGAACAAAGTGCTAAGCGTTGAGTTACGCATCACGTTGGTGGAAATCTTATTATTCAGTTCAAATATATCGCAATTTGTTGCCATACTTTTCGTCCTTAACAACCACGCGGGTGGTTGCGATAATATCTCATAATTGGGACGCTCCTGGTAGGCTAACTGGCCAATCTGTTTCAGAAACTCGCCCAAATACTTAGGAACTTGTTTGCCGTAGAATTGACGCAACATTTCCGAGACGTTTGTCATGAAGAGCTCCTTAGAACGGTGCACTTTCTCCTGCTGTTGCTGCTGGGCCACATCCTTAGAGGGCAGATAACCCTCGGACCAGTAGGTTTACCAAATTGATGAGCCCAAGCCACTCCAGATCGCTGCGTCGCGAATGAGGATAAAATGGGCGTCCCGCGATGTGAACTCCAGGGTTCCGTCGTGCGCACGTCGTTGGTCCATAATAAACGGACGGTGGACACCGCGGTCTTGATATTTTAAAGGCCAGGCCAAAGTCGATAGGAACACGTGCTCTTCCTCGGCGGGGAGAAAATGATACTCTGCGTGAGATTGGGTGTCGTCCTGCTTTCGCCTTCCACTCCGTTTGCTACCTTCGTTCATTTCACTTTTAAGTTTCGATTGATGTCGCGTTGCTCGCGTAGTTATGGAGCACGCGGAGGGCGTAGATGGATGTGCGTGTGCTTGTGCGTGTCTTGCCCGTTTGTAAACGGCTGCTGTCGCGCGTCGCGCCGTGGGTGGAAGGAATGGATGAATCGTTATCGGACGTTACTGGCGACTGATCATCTTTATCCTCATTATTTTTATGGGATAACCATCCTGTTGAAGTTCCTGGGCGGTCCTTCACCCAAGCAATGGGCACTTGACCATTTCCTCGTACATGGAGTTGCGCTTTTCTCGACGGATGACCGCACCGGAATGGAGCCGCTTGAACTCGTTATTTGTCTTGCGCACGCTTCCCTTGTTCTTGTTCTGGGGTTCGGTACATGTCAGGCTGTTGCTATTCTTACTGTTCGAAGTGGCGCCATCATCAAAGTCCTCATCTTGCACATCTTGCGCAAATGGATATCAGAGGTTCTGTGCCTTGATATCGTTGTGACAATAGCCCTTTTCATGCAGATGCTCTAGCATATTAATTAGGTGGATAGCGAGGACCAGCAAGCATTTCTTCCACCCGTGAGTTTTTAATGGCGAGTGCAGGTCGGTTCGAAGACAGAACAGGACCTTGAAAAAATACCGAGCATCTCCTCTCCAGTGTTGGACAGGCCTTAGAAGCTGGCAGAATTCCGGGACGGGGATCCGTTGATAAGATTATGCCTACGAGGCAATATGTTGGCATCATCCTCGTGATCATCAGCTATTTCTACAACAAAGAATGCTCTTCATACCATCAACTGAGTAAACCTGCGGTGTTTAAGGAGTCCTTTTTGTCTGAGATATGTTGATCAGACGGTGAATCTCGACGAAAAAGTGGTCCATTTTAAAGGGGTTCAATTTTGACGACAAATTTGGCTCTTTCGTATCTAACAGGTCCATTATTTGTTGTCTTCTGGGGGCTAGGAATTTCTCGTTAAAATATACCGTCGGACCCTCAGAAATATACCAAAATTAACCGTCTCATTTTAAAATTACCGTAAATATACTGACGAATTCTGTTCTATTATACATATCACCTGATTTGGGTATTCCTCAAACGCCATCTAGATCTTTTAGCCCTGCCCTCAGTATGGTTCAAATTAACGAACAGATTTTCGCAACTGGTTTATTTTAAACGGCGCTTCGGTTGCATTTTGCGTGGTTGTGGTCACCGGCAAAACTGGTCAAACAAAAAAAACTGATCAAATAGTTATCAAAAAAACCATCAATTTTCAACCGCATCTTCCATCGAATATTACAAGCTAAATAAAACATTTTGGTGCTGGATCCCACATATTTTTATACGATTTTGAATTAATTTTTTACTATCAACTGGTTTATTCTAAAGGCAGCTTTTGTCGGCGGACGAAATCTAAAAATGTTTTAGCGAAGTAGGCCAAACAAAGGCCGTGCACTATCGCGAATCCTGCTAAATTCAGGAACAAAACAAAAAACGATAAGGACCGTCGTTTCTTATTGCTGCGTTTATGGTGTTCCGTTGAATAAAGCGACAAACTAAAATTTTTAGGACGCCCACATAATTTTTCTTCCTTTGATGAATCGCTTTTCTTCAAGATTGGCGCGATTTTTAGGAAGAGCTTTTAGGGATCATTTTATAAAACGAGGGGAACGTTACGAGTTGCTGCAGAATAGTTCAACAAAAACAGTCGCAATGTTGCTGGTATTTCATTAAACGACAATGATGCGTGTAAACCAGTCAGAACGCTTCGATTTTACACAAATTGGTCTTTTTATTAACAATCCGGTTTTGAAATAACACGGTTTTAAAATCGAACATTTTAATTTTTTTTACACAGTTTTATTCCATTTAACACGGTTCAAAATAACAACACAAATATATAAAAAACACACACAGCTCACAAACAGCTGTGGCCCACTACTCCGCCCTGCCTCAGCTCCAGACCACCCCGGAGGTGCTCTACGCGGAGTGTTCATAAACAAGTAAGTGGCACAAGAGCAAATCGGGCAAAACATTTTAAACCATTAATCCGACCACAGAGCAGACCATCGCTGAAACTGGCCTGGAAACTGGGACCCACACTGGCTACCGGCAACACCATCGTCCTAAAGCCAGCCGAGCAGTCAATGTGGTGCCTGGTTTCGGTGGAGCCGGCGCTGCCCTGGCCAATCACGCAGATGTCGCCAAGGACGGGCCCTGCATCCCCCCAGCTACGACAAACTGCCCGAATGTGCCGCTGCCGGTGTCCGGCAAGAATATCCGTGCCCAGGTGAAGCTCTCTGTCCTATTCAGCTGTGTTTTAAAACGTTTCCTCTTTTAGCTTCTTGGCGAGGCGTCTGCTCTTCACGACAGATGTCGGCAGCCATCAGGCCATCATTGGAGCCCGAGTCTATGGCAATGAGCGTGTGGAGCTGGAAGGAGTCACGGCGCTGGCCCTGCACCAACAGTCCGAAATGATCTACTATGCCCATGGCAAGCGAATCGATGGAAAGAACAAGTAAGCAACGAATATGTGTAATCCCCTGCTCGCCTCCTTGCCGCCTAGGTGGGATTTGTGTACTGGCTGGACGACAAGACCGGACTGGAGCGGATCACTGTCACCGGAGAGCGTCGTTCCGCGGAGCTGCAGCGTCTGTCGCAGATCACCGACATCCGGGCCGTGTGGACACCGGATGCGACAGTGCTGCGCAATCACACGTGTCTGCACAGTCGCCCAAATTGTTTCCACATCTGCATAGCCAGCGGGGTGTGACACACAGTACTCACGACGTCTGCTCGTGCCCCAAGCATCTGATGCTACTGGAGGACAAGAACTACGGCGTGTATCCGGCCAGATAATTTTAAGAGGCGGCAGTAGTGACATGAACAATGACTGTATATCCGCCTCCTGGCGCTGTGACGAAAGGACTGCCCGGCGGATCAGTTCAGCTGACAGTCAGGCGAGGGCAGCGACAAAGCTCTGGTCTGCGATGCTACCACCAACTGTGACAATGTCCACGATGAGGCCGACTGCTGCAAACGGCCAGGAGACTTTCAGTGTCCCATCAACAAGGTGAGTGGAAAGACACGATATCTGCCCAAATTCTTAAACTAACAATATCCTACTCCACCTTCCCACAGCTTTGCATCCGCCGCCCTGCTCTGCGATGGCTGGGAACTGTGCCGATGGTGCGAACGATTCGTTCGATATTTTTTTTGCAGGGCGGCGCATGGCCCTGCCTTGGATATTCTCGCATACCGAGCCAAAGAATCGAGCTCTAATGGCTCCATCGAAGAAATTAAATAAGGCAGTAAGCATAGCTAAAAATGATTGAAAATCTCTGCATACGGAAATGTATTCTCCTCGCAAGGAAGCACGCCGTCAAGCACTCCCTTTTAAAGACTTTAAAAATGCAATAGAGAACCTGCCGGATATTGCATTTGAGGTGCAAGATGGAGCGAAAAGACTCTGGACGAGTGTGCCAGGTTACCACTACCACAATGCCTTCTACAAGGTCCCCAGGTCCGAAGGCGACACCAGTTTTAGGTGCGCGCATGTCCCCAACGAACGAAGGACAAGTTGCTCAGTATGCCAAAAGCGGAAGAGGATGATTCGCCCAAAAAGTTTCAGCATGAATAGGACAAGTAAGTATAAGTACCACCAAATGTATGACACATTTTTGGCTAATTCTCGACCATTGACAGAATGGGAAAGTTCTTTTTCCGGTAACCAAACAAATAAGCACGGAAGAAGTCAAGCCTGATGGCAACACTGAAACGCATTCTACATGGCTATGGAAAAGCGAAAGTCCACCAATATATTCCCTGAGGCAACTCCTGCTCTTATGGCGAAGTTGCTAGCATCTGGCTATCCCGTTGATGAAACAGCAGTCAAGTATTTAGCGGAGTATAGTCCGGACAAACAGTCCAAGAGCTCGAGAGGCATCGGGATCCGTGTACGTCGGACCAGACATCTTGTCTACTTGCATACCCAGCCGCGAGGAAACTGAGGAGCTGAGTTAAAGGTTGAGCTGGCCAACGCTTTCAGCAAGAACGAGCAGCGAGTGGCCCAGATCTTGCGAGACCGGAAAGCCTGTTTCCAGCTAATGAAATGAAACAAGAAACACGTATTTAAAGGATATATTTTTACATATTTATACATGAAATAAAAAAAACTCATTCCACACCACCCAAGAGGTCGAGTTTTTGGTGCGTTTTTTTTAAAGTGGTGTCCCCGATAGGCCTAATCCACTATATTTACTTTCAGGGCGGGGCCCAAAGCACCTTGCCAACATTTGCAGCAACCGTCTCGTATAAAGGTTCGGTCTGGGTGCCTGGAAGTATCAAGTTATTAACAATAAATGTAACATTAATCGTCGAATTTTTACTTCCCTTTTTCCAGGTATTCGTCATTCGCATCGCTGGACCTAGGGCTTCCAGCAAACCTTCCGCAGGGGTCGCTCTGGTGGAACACCATGGATGAGTCGCCCCATCAACAGCCGCCATCGCTGCCTACAAAATCTTTATAAATCCTTATGTAACAGCAGTGTACTCTACTCTTGCAAACTGCAGGGAAGTAAAACTTTGAAAAAGGAGATATTCTACGCGGTTTCTTCAGTTAATATAGCTAGAGCGCCGACTAAGCGGGCTATAAAATAGGGAGCATCCTCTTGAAGTCCATTAGGCTGGCTAATGTGGGATGCATAAGTTATAATGTCCGCCGCAAGCCTTTTAAAAATAAAACCCATTGTTTCCAGCTTATTGGAATTTACTTCCTTCAACTTTAATGAGGTTGCGCGCGGAAACGAAAAAAATTGTTCAACCATCTTTTCAATGTTAACCAGCTCTGGTGGATAATATTGATGATATTCCTCGTGGACTATTGGGTGATAATCTGGCAAATTATCGAAGACGTCCCTCCAATTCGTTGGCGTGAAGCTCGAATCATATAATTTTCTTAGAATAACATAACATTGCTGCCGCAAAAAATCCTATCCAGATGGGTGAAATCCCACAAAGCTGCAAAATGCCAATTGGCATGGCTGGGCAACCCTCGCAGACAATAGCCATTAGGTTGTCTGCTAGGCCCATATCCACAGTCCTTTGCAGGACGATACTTAAGGCCGCGTTTTTTTTAAGCCCAGTTTGGAACCACCATCAATCGGAAGTGCTTGAGCTATGAACGGAAGCTAGTCCCGTCCATTTTGAGGCCAGCTATTGCTAGCACTTTCCAGCGTGGTGGTGATATGGTCGAGAGCAATGGGATGTGGTATTCATCGAAGATGAGTACAAATGGCTGACCAGTAAAAACCATAAGGTTCGATAGTAGGTATATTTTTCCACGTTTGAGCTCTTCGACGTGCCCTGGTCGCTCGATATGCCTAATGGCTCTTTAATCTCTACAAGGGAATGGTTCAACGGTTTTACCGCGGTTTTACCAATTTGTTCGAGGCTACAGTAAGACATAGTGCTGTGACAACGAATTTAAAAGAATTGAAATGCCAGAATCTGGAAAGAAAATCCGGTTAATATATTTATATTTAATATAAAACGATGGTATCACGGAATGGTCGTAAACTCACTTAGAAACGAGGGGGAACGTTGTGAGTTGTTGCTGCGACCGGATATAATTATAACGAGGGGGAACGTTGTGAGTTGCTGCTGCGACCGCAACTCTACATTTATACCCGATACATAGTCAGTATGGCTACATTAAACGACAAAGAGTGCGTGCGAGAGAGACAGAAAATCAGTCAGAACGTGTCGACTGGCGCTGCGTAGCCACTGCAAATTGATTTGTTACTTTTGGCTATAATAATAATCCGATCTTACTCGGATTCGGCAAGGTTCGGCAATCTGGTAGATATGGCCATTCTCTATGATTGTGCGTTTTTAATTTTCTCCTATCTTCAAAATTGTGGTTGCCACAGATTTTCGTTGTTTAAGGCTGCGGAAGGGGGTGGGGCGAAATTTTGAAACACACTTGTAGCAGTGAGCTCTCTGAGAAAAAAGAAATACACTAGTAACAGTGAGTTCTGCAGTGAAAAATTACAAATAGTTTTGTAACAGTGAGAGCTCTACAGTCAGGTCTAATAGTCTCTGAGATCTGTGGATGCCACAGATTTTCGCACTTTGCGGGGGCGGAAGGAGGTGGGGCGAAATTTTGAAACAAACTCGTCAAGGTCCGATATTATAGGAATCTGGATACAAAATTTGGTTGCTCTAGCTCTTATAGTCTCTGAGATCTAGGCGCTAATGTTTTGCGCTATGCAAAGCCGGCTATGATACGTGTGTGTTAGAGAGAGACAGGGCGAGAAAAAAATGAAATTGTTTTCTTCATTCTGGCTATAATAATAATACGATCTGATTCAGATTCTGCAGTCTAGAAGATATGGTCATTCTCTACGATTCTGCGTTTTTTGCTTTCTCGTATCTTTAAAATTATGGATGCCACAGATTTTCGTCCTTTGTGGGGGCGGAAGTGGGCGGGGCGAAGTTTTGAAATACACTTGTAACAGTGACATATCACAGAAGTCTGGATACAAAATGTCGTTGCTCTAGCTCTTATAGTCTTTGAGCACTAGGCGCTAGTAGGGACGGACAGACGGACGGACGGACGGACGGACGGACAGACAGACATGGCTCAATCGACTCGGTTATTGATGCTGATCAAGAATATATATACTTTATGGGGTCGGAAACGCTTCCTTCTGGACGTTACACACATCCATTTTCACCACAAATCTAATATACCCCAATACTCATTTTGAGTATCGGGTATAAAAATCCGAGAGCGATGAGTGGAGTCTCGCTAAATGCTCGCAGACGGACTTAAAAACGAGCAATGCCAAGGTGCGGCCCGGCATAACGCCGTAAAGTTCCAATACACTGCCCCGATCAATAGAATAGACTCAATGCATTTTTCGTTTTACACTTTGATTCTCTCATTTATGAATTAAGCTTTCGACAAAATTTTTATTGAAAACATCTAAAGAGATTAAAAATACAAAAAAAAACACCACTTACTGACGTTCGTAAAATGCTCGCTCTCTTTTAGCTCGGGATCATATGACATGGAAAACCGAATGGTACCGTTTTTTCTGATGAAAAACGCTTTAATTAGGATCGACCAGATGGGTTTAATTATTACTTTCATGATTTAAGAAAGAAAGAACATAATTTGACCCGTCACCATAGTCGTGAGAGGGGTACAATGGTGTGGGGTGCCATCTCTTATTATGGCACATGTTTCGTATAAGATGAATGCCATTCTAATGATTGTAATAATCAGTAATAATCACTGTGTATTGCATACTGCGTTCGTATTAATATAAGTATGTGGGTACATTCTTGAATCACTTTTTGTCAATTTTCAAACAGATGTAAAGATTGAAACTGAAAGGAATTCCTTTTATACTTGAATTAAACAGTGCATCGAGGTAAGAGGAGTATGAACCTAGGATTGCTTGACTTCCGCGGCGTAATTTTGATTGGATATTTTTAGACCTAGATAATTCATGGGGCCTATTACAGTGGTCGATTGGCTTTCAAATGATAGGTGATCTCGACTCCTGGCGGCAAAGCGTCCTGGATGGTCTGCTTGGTGATGATGAGTAGTATACGATTTTGGAATTATTTTGCAATTAATCGAAGACTTTAATAAACGAAATCGATAAAGAATCTATAAAGATACAAATTATACAAGATACAAAAAAATGTTTTTATATACCACCAGAATTTACCTCTCCATCAGTGCTTTCTGCTGCATCATTATCCTCCTCCTCCTCCTCCTCTTGGTCCTGCTCCTGCTCGCGAGTCAATGCATCGACTTCATCATGGCATTCGCCTTCGTTGTGTTCCTGCACGTTCCTTATCGCGTCGACTCTGCTCAACCGTCAGTATCGCATAGGTTGGCCTGGCCTCATAGCGCTTAGGAAGACGCAGTTGCAGTGGGCGTATGGTCTCGTCCCGTTCAAACTCCTTGGCCGCCCGTTCGCGAGCTATTTGATCGGGGTCTTGGGAGATAACCTCCGCCCATGAGAACTTCTTTTTCGACTTCTTGCTCGACTTGGATCGCAGGTTCTTGGGCGATACACGATTCGTTATCGAATGCTCCTGGAACGGAGTGCTAAGCGTTGAGTTACGCATCACGTTGGTGGAAATCTTATTATTCAGTTCAAATATATCGCACTTGTTGCCATACATTTCGTCCTTAACAACCACGCGGGTGGTTGCGATAACGCTCATAATTGGGACGCTCCTGGTAGGCTAACTGGCCAATCTGTTTCAGAAACTCGCCCAAATACTTAGGAACTTGTTTGCCGTAGAATTGACGCAACATTTCCGAGACGTCTGTCATGAAGAGCTCCTTAGAACGGTGCACTTTCTCCTGCTGTTGCTGCTGGGCCACATCCTTCCAGGGCAGATAACCCTCGGACCAGTACACCAAATTGTAGCCCAAGCACTCCAGATCGCTGCGTCGCGAATGCGCGCCCAAGTGGGCGTCCCGCGATGTGAACTCCAGGGTGCCGTCGTGCGCACGTCGTTGGTCCATAATAAACGGACGGTGGACACCGCGGTCTTGATATTTTGAGGCCAGGCCAAAGTCGATAAGGAACACGTGCTCTTCCTCGGCGGGGAGAAGCTGATACTCTGCGTGAGATTGGGTGTCGTCCTGCTTTCGCCTTCCACTCCGTTTGCTACCTTCGTTCATTTCACTTTTAAGTTTCGATTGATGTCGCGTTGCTCGCGTAGTTATGGAGCACTTGGAGGGCGTAGATGGATGTGCATGTGCTTGTGCGTGTCTTGCCCGTTTACCCACGGCTGCTGTCGCGCGTCGCGCCGAGGGTGGAAGGAACTCCTATGAATCGTTATCGGACGTTACTGGCGACTGATCATCTTTATCCTCATTATTTTTTATGGGATAACCATCCTCGTTGAAGTCCTAGCGGTAGCTAACGCGTTTGGTGGGCGACTTGACCATTTCCTCGTACATGGAGTTGCGCTTTTCTCGACGGCACGACCGCACCGGAATGGAGCCGCTGAACTCGTTATTAGTCTTGCGCACGCTTCCCTTGTTCTTGTTCACTGGGGTGTGGTACATGTCCAGGCTGTTGCTATTCTTACTGTTCGAAGTGGCGCCATCATCAAAGTCCTCATCTTGAGGTACTTGCACTTGGATATCATTAGGTTCTGTGCCTTGATATCGTTGTGACAATAGCCCTTGTCATGCAGATGCTCTAGCATATTAATTAAGTGGATAGCGAGGACCAGCAAGCATTTCTGCTCCACCCGTGAGTTTTTAATGAGCGAGTGCAGGTCGCGATCGAAGCGGGGCAGGACCAAGAAGCAATACCGAGCATCTCCAAAGTAGTGTGTGCCCGAGGCAATGTAGCTGGGTATTCCGGACGGGGGCCCGTTGATAATATTATGCCTACGAGCCGAAATGTTGGCAGCATCCTCGTGATCATCAGCTATTTCTACAACAAAAGAATGATCATACCATCAAGCAGTAAACCTGCGGTGTATAATGCTTACTCTTTGTCTGAGATATGTTGATCAGACAGTGAATCTCGACGAAAAGTGGTCCATTTGAGTGGGGTTCAATTTTGACGACAAATTTGGCTCTTTCAGAGCTAACGGGGCAGACAGTGTCTTCTGAGGCTAGGAAGATCTCGCCAAAGTTTCCCTTGCCTATAGAAAAATATGGTAGTTAAAATCCGCACTTTGCATTTGCATTATACCCAATCTGTCGATCACCACTCACCTATGGGTCGCCTCAAACGCCACGCCTTGGAGAGCACGTCCCTCAGTATGGTTCCATTGACGACAGATGGGCGCAACGTATATACCGGACGCGGCGACTCGGTTGAGTTTGAGTGGTTGTGGTCACCGGCAAAACTGGCTCCAGACGAAATCAAAACTGATCAAAAGTTATCAAAAAAAACCATCGGTATCAACCGCATCTACCCATCGCTGACATTAGAAATAACTTTGCTTTTGGTGCTGGATCTTTGAGGTCTCCAGATCTTTAATTCTATTAAGCACTATCAGCAGCAGGAAGAAGGTGGAGGCAGCTTGAGTGTCGGCGGCCACGAAATGAGCATATGTATACTGGGAGTACGCCAATACAAAGGCCGTGCACTATCGCGAATCCTGCTAAATTCCAGGAACCAAGCAAGGAGAAAATTGATAACCACCGTCGTTTCTTCCCAGCTGCGTGTATGGTGTTCCAGTGTGGTCCAAAGCGACAAAGATGCCGAGGAGGACGCCCATCACGTCTTCTTCGAGTGCCATCGCTTCGAGTACGATGGGCGCGAGCTAGAGGAAGAGCTAGCCAGGGATCACTATATAAAACGAGGGGGAACGTTACGAGTTGCTGCTGCGACCGCAACTCTACATTTATACCCGATACATAGTCAGTATGGCTTCATTAAACGACAAAGAGTGCGTGCGAGAGAGACAGAAAATCAGTCAGAACGTGTCGACTGGCGCTGCGTAGCCACTGCAAATTGATTTGTTACTTTTGACTATAATAACAATCCGATCTTATTCGGATTCGGCAAGATTCGGCAATCTGGTAGATATGGCCATTCTCTATGATTGTGCGTTTTTAATTTTCTCCTATCTTCAAAATTGTGGTTGCCACAGATTTTCGTTGTTTATGGCTGCGGAAGGGGGTGGGGCGAAATTTTGAAACACACTTGTAGCAGTGAGCTATCAACAGTGAGTTCTGCAGTGAAAAATTACAAATAGTTTTGTAGCAGTGAGAGCTCGACAGTCAGGTCTAATAGTCTCTGAGATCTGTGGATGCCACAGATTTTCGCACTTTGCGGGGGCGGAAGGGGGTGGGGCGAAATTTTGAAACAAACTCGTCAAGGTCCGATATTATAGGAATCTGGATACAAAATTTGGTTGCTCTAGCTCTTATAGTCTCTGAGATCTAGGCGCTAATGTTTTGCGCTATGCAAAGCCGGCTATGATACGTGTGTGTTAGAGAGAGACAGGGCGAGAAAAA
This sequence comes from Drosophila lowei, assembly GCA_008121275.1. NCBI lineage: Eukaryota > Metazoa > Arthropoda > Insecta > Diptera > Drosophilidae > Drosophila > Drosophila lowei. The sequence goes on from CM017778.1 coordinate 5,509,346, forward strand.
ATGAAATTGTTTTCTTCATTCTGGCTATAATAATGATACGATCCAGTTCAGATTCTGCAGTCTAGAAGATATGATCATTCTCTACGATTCTGCGTTTTTGGTTTTCTCGTATCTTTAAAATTGTGGATGCCACAGATTTTCGTTCTTTGTGGGGGCGGAAGTGGGCGGGGCGATGTTTTGAAATATACTTGTAACAGTGACATATCACAGAAGGCTGGATACAAAATGTCGTTGCTCTAGCTTTTATAGTCTTTGAGCACTAGGCGCTAATAGGGACGGACAGACGGACAGACGGACGGACGGACAGACGGACAGACGGACGGACGGACAGACGGACAGACGGACAGACAGACAGGGCTCAATCGACTCGGCTATTGATGCTGATCAAGAATATATATACTTTATGGGGTCGGAAACGGTTCCTTCTGGACGTTACACACATCCATTTTCACCACAAATCTAATATACCCCAATACTCATTTTGAGTATCGGGTATAAAAAGCACAAGTAAACGGGACGGGCCGTTAACGGGACAATGGTTTAGTATTGGTGAGGTGGCGTGCCAAAAGATAGATATTAAATTAATTACTGAAGAACACTCACTCCGATAAAGGCTAATGGCAACAATAAGAAGCAGGTAAGGAGGCAGGTAAGGTCTTCTCGCAGTTGTAAAGAAAGTTGTTTATTTATGCAAAATCGCAGTTGCAAATAGCTGGCGGCCTCTTTTGAAAGTACACACATACTGTATGTGTATGTGCAAGAAGGCTGGCAAAAACCCTCTAGCTGAACCCTCCACGAGGGTGCCGGCTGGGCAATGGACACTGCATTATCCCGGGCGAGGGTAATGCACTGTCGCTTGCCCTGTCCGGGGTAATGCAGTGTCTAGCTAAGGCAATGGTCCATCGTCTTCCCGATCTAAAGTCGGGGGAACTGAACCAGGGCCATGGCTAGAAGTGTCTGGCGGCCAGGCATAAAACGCTAGGGGGTGGTCCCCCCGAAAAATATTAACCGGTATGGACCTTCGGGCCAAACATGGGTTGGGATGTCAACCCAAACGTCGGTGGAAAGCGTGACTGCTACCACCGGCGGGCACGGGGAGGAGCAATCCTCTCTGCGTGTCGCCAGCGGTCACACCTCGGGCATGGCGGGAGCAGGCCATGTCAGTTGTAATACTACTGCCACAAAAACGACGCGTTGCAGGGTGAGCCGCGCGGGTGCCGTTGTCGCCATAGACTCGGACCCGGAGAGCGTGCTATCCATTAGCAAGACAGAAGAGGAAAGCATTCTCCGCTCGCCGGAACCAGGTACCAGCTCCCTGCATAGGGAAGAGCCGAAGCGTTCCAGGGAGGGGATGAAGGCAAAAGCTCAGTATAAGGCGGCCCTTACGTTACTGAGCCGGCTCCAGGGCAAGGCGGATATCTCCCAAGAGGAGAAGTCAAAGAGGAGGTACAGGCGGGCCGCAAACACTACTACACTACAGTTGAAGGCAACAAACGGTGAATTTGCCAGCAAGGTGGAGGAGATGTTGGCCACCAAGAGGCAACGCTCGATCGAGAGTGCTGCCAAAGACACTCCGGCGAGCAAGCGGCAACGCGGGCCCAAGGTGCCCGCCCCCCAGCCGACGAGGAAGCCGAGACAGACGGCCATGAGCGAAGTGTCCAAGAGACATCTAATTGTGGCCTTGATCGACCGCAGCGACGAGAATGGGAAGATGACGGCGGCGCAGTGGAAGTTAGTCCACGCGCAGCTCGTTGAGTCTCTCTTCTCGCGAATGGAGGAGGACCCCAGCGCTCCCATGCCCACGTTTGATGGAGCGGGATGGCTGAACGGGGTCAAGATCCTCAAATGCAACGACGACCCAACGCGGCAGTGGCTGGTGCAAAAGGTGCCCTAACTGGAAGCTCTGTGGGAGGGGGCCACACTGAAGGTGGTAGACAGGGAGTTGATCCCGTCTATACCAAAGGCGAAGGTGCTCTTCCCCATTGCTGTCCAGGGAGAGCGAGCACTGAAGCTGCTGCAGAGTCAGAATCCAGACGTGCCAACGGCAGACAACGAGGAGGCCAGCATGTGACCCTCCAGATCAGCAAGGAGGCAGAGGACATTCTGTATCCCAAGTTCGGGAAGATGGCGTGGGTCGTAGGTAGCGTCTACCTACGGCTGAAAACCCTTCAGGCAGGCGAGGTCGAGGCCGCCCAGGGTCTTGCGCTGGACGACTCGGAGGAAGAGGAGGACGGTGACCTGACAATTATAGTCAACCCGTCGTGCGAGGTTGAGTTAGCCACCCATGACACTAAGGGTGCTGCAGCTCAACCTTCAAAAAAGCAAAGTAGCGTCGGCGGAGCTCCTCATTGCCATGGAGCAAGGGCCCGCTGACATTGCTTTAGTCCAAGAGCCGTGGATTGCGTCAGGCAATTCTGTGGTCGGACTTAAGTCCTCAAATTACAACCTTCTGTACGTAACATTGGTAAGCAGGAACAGAACCGCCGTACTCGTAGGGAAGGGAATCCATGCTCATCTTATGTCTCAGTGATGCTGGAGAGTGAGGAAAAGCGCCTTATGGCAGCTTCCTGCTACATGGCACACGACAGGCCCGCATCACCGGAAGAACTTAGGAGTCTGGTGACAGAATCCGGCTCCAAAAATCTCCAACTTCTCATTGGAGCAGACGACAACGCCCATCACAATGTGTGGGGAAGCCCCGACAACAATGATAGAGGTGAGTCACTCTTAGACTTTATATTATCGACTAACTTAGACGTAGCAAACGTGGGGGAGGAACACACCTTCGCAGGTCCCACCTCGTCAAACGTGCTAGACCTAACTCTCGTCTCGGGAAAGACTACTTTGGTATCTGGCTGGAGAGTCCTCGAAAGACCATCCTTCTCAGACCATAAGTACATTCAGTTCAAGTGCGAATTCAAACACTCTTCGAAGATAACAGTCTATAGAAACCCCGGAACAGAAACTGGGTAATGTTTAAAAAGACAGTTACTTCGAAGCTCGCGAATCCGGGCTCAGTGAAATCTGCGGTAACACTCGGTATTATACTCGTTAGTAGCACCCATTGAGAACGCCCTTCACAATAAAAAGTATGCACTGGGAGTATTCGTTGACATCTCCGGAGCATTCAATAACGTGGCCACAACCGCAATAACAAATCGCCTAGAAGCGACTAACCTACACCCAGTAATCAACCTTTGGAAGAAGAACCTCCTAAGTTGTAGACGGGGGCAATCGGAGTGGGGCACCGCTTCAACGGTAAAAGGGGCTCACAGAGGCACACCTCAGGGTGGAGTCCTGTCGCCACTTCTGTGGAATCTGGTGGTCAACGACCTCATCAAGAGATTTGAAAGAAGGCCCCAAAAATAACAGCTTATGCAGATGACATAAGCATACTTATTACGGGTATTTGTCCATCGACCCTCAGCTCCATCAATACTCAGGGAGATACGTGAGTGGGCCGAAGAGGTAGGACTCAGTATCAACGCGGACAAGACGGACCTCATCCTCTTTACCAAGAGGTACAAGGTACCGATATGGACCCCCCCGAAAATTAAGCAAACTAGGCTGACTCCAAAAGCACAGGTGAAATAACTAGGCACAGTACTGGACAGCAAGCTGGCATGGAGACCCAATGTAGTGGAAAGGGTGAAGAAGGCCACCATTGCGCTTAATGCATCCAAGAAGATGCTCAGCAGCACATGGGGCCTGTCACCTGCTCTAATGCACTAGATCTACATCTCGGTGGTGCGACCAACTCTGCTGTATGGAGCCTTATTGTGGTGGCAAGCTACTGAAAAGAAGACATACCATAAGCTTATGGAAAAGACTCAGCGACAGGCTCTGCTCTGTATCACAGGGGCGCTGAGGTCAACCCCAACAAAAGCACTCGAAACTGTACTCGGAATCGACGGAATCACGCTCGCCTGATTGCGGGAAAGGCAGCACAGCGCCTAATCGCATCAGGAAATATGTCGCCACAAGGATACGGGCACAATTCAATTGGTAGGGACATGACCAGATCCACTGATTACATGATCCCCCAAACTTGCCTGGACATCAATATTATCTCATCTCTGGGACCCGAAGACTGGAAAAAGGGAAGTGACCAAGCTGAGCACCTCAACATATATACGGATGGCTCCAAGATGGATGGAGGAGTAGGAGCGGGCTTATACTCCACCGACCCTGAGATAAGGCTGTCGTATAAGCTACCGGACCGATGCAGCATATTTCAGGCGGAAGTTTTCGCCATCAGGAAAGCAGCAGAGGTCGCTCAGCTTATAAATCGAGCACACGATGCGGTCAATCTGAGCATCTGTGCTGCTGAGCATCTTCTTGGATGCATAAAGCGCAATGGTGGCCTTCTTCACCCTTTCCACTATGTTGGGTTTCCATGCCAGCTTGTTGTCCAGTACTGTGCCTAGGTATTTAACCTGTGTTTTTGGGGTTAGCCTAGTTTGCTTAATTTTCGGGGGGGTCCATATCGGTACCTTGTACCTCTTGATAAAGAGGATGAGGTCCGTCCTGTCCGCGTTGATACTGAGTCCTACCTCTTCGGCCCACTCACGTATCTCCCTGAGTATTGATGGAGCTGAGGGTCGATGGACAAATACCCGTAATAAGTATGCTTATGTCATCTGCATAAGCTGTTATTTTTGGGGCCTTCTTTCAAATCTCTTGATGAGGTCGTTGACCACCAGATTCCACAGAAGTGGCGACAGGACTCCACCCTGAGGTGTGCCTCTGTGAGCCCCTTTTACCGTTGAAGCGGTGCCCCACTCCGATTGCCCCCGTCTACAACTTAGGAGGTTCTTCTTCCAAAGGTTGATTACTGGGTGTAGGTTAGTCGCTTCTAGGCGATTTGTTATTGCGGTTGTGGCCACGTTATTGAATGCTCCGGAGATGTCAACGAATACTCCCAGTGCATACTTTTTTTTTTTATTGTGAAGGGCGTTCTCAATGGGTGCTACTAACGAGTATAATACCGAGTGTTACCGCAGATTTCACTGAGCCCGGATTCGCGAGCTTCGAAGTAACTGTCTTTTTAAACATTACCCAGTTTCTGTTCCGGGGGTTTCTATAGACTGTTATCTTCGAAGAGTGTTTGAATTCGCACTTGAACTGAATGTACTTATGGTCTGAGAAGGATGGTCTTTCGAGGACTCTCCAGCCAGATACCAAAGTAGTCTTTCCCGTGACGAGAGTTAGGTCTAGCACGTTTGACGAGGTGGGACCTGCGAAGGTGTGTTCCTCCCCCACGTTTGCTACGTCTAAGTTAGTCGATAATATAAAGTCTAAGAGTGACTCACCTCTATCATTGTTGTCGGGGCTTCCCCACACATTGTGATGGGCGTTGTCGTCTGCTCCAATGAGAAGTTGGAGATTTTTGGAGCCGGATTCTGTCACCAGACTCCTAAGTTCTTCCGGTGATGCGGGCCTGTCGTGTGCCATGTAGCAGGAAGCTGCCATAAGGCGCTTTTCCTCACTCTCCAGCATCACTGAGACATAAGATGAGCATGGATTCCCTTCCCTACGAGTACGGCGGTTCTGTTCCTGCTTACCAATGTTACGTACAGAAGGTTGTAATTTGAGGACTTAAGTCCGACCACAGAATTGCCTGACGCAATCCACGGCTCTTGGACTAAAGCAATGTCAGCGGGCCCTTGCTCCATGGCAATGAGGAGCTCCGCCGACGCTACCTTGCTTTTTTGAAGGTTGAGCTGCAGCACCCTTAGTGTCATGGGTGGCTAACTCAACCTCGCACGACGGGTTGACTATAATTGTCAGGTCACCGTCCTCCTCTTCCTCCGAGTCGTCCAGCGCAAGACCCTGGGCGGCCTCGACCTCGCCTGCCTGAAGGGTTTTCAGCCGTAGGTAGACGCTACCTACGACCCACGCCATCTTCCCGAACTTGGGATACAGAATGTCCTCTGCCTCCTTGCTGATCTGGAGGGTCACATGCTGGCCTCCTCGTTGTCTGCCGTTGGCACGTCTGGATTCTGACTCTGCAGCAGCTTCAGTGCTCGCTCTCCCTGGACAGCAATGGGGAAGAGCACCTTCGCCTTTGGTATAGACGGGATCAACTCCCTGTCTACCACCTTCAGTGTGGCCCCCTCCCACAGAGCTTCCAGTTAGGGCACCTTCTGCACCAGCCACTGCCGCGTTGGGTCGTCGTTGCATTTGAGGATCTTGACCCCGTTCAGCCATCCCGCTCCATCAAACGTGGGCATGGGAGCGCTGGGGTCCCTCCATTCGCGAGCTCAACGAGCTGCGCGTGGACTAACTTCCACTGCGCCGCCGTCATCTTCCCATTCTCGTCGCTGCGGTCGATCAAGGCCACAATTAGATGTCTCTTGGACACTTCGCTCATGGCCGTCTGTCTCGGCTTCCTCGTCGGCTGGGGGGCGGGCACCTTGGGCCCGCGTTGCCGCTTGCTCGCCGGAGTGTCTTTGGCAGCACTCTCGATCGAGCGTTGCCTCTTGGTGGCCAACATCTCCTCTACCTTGCTGGCGAATCCACCCTTTGTTGCCTTCAACTGGGGCAGCTGCGCGTAGTGTTTGCGGCCCGCCTGTACCCGTTGTTCAGCCCAGGCTAGCTTGGACTTCTCCTCTTGGAAGATATCCGCCTTGCCCTGGAGCCGGCTCAGTAACTTAAGGGCCGCCTTATACTGAGCTTTTGCCTTCATCCCCTCCCTGGAACGCTTCGGCTCTTCCCTACGCAGGGAGCTGGTACCTGGTTCCGGCGAGCGGAGAAGGCTTTCCTCTTCTGTCTTGCTAATGGATAGCACGCTCTCCGGGTCCGAGTCTATGTCGACAACGGCACCCGCGCGGCTCACCCTGCAACGCGTCGTTTTTGTGGCAGTAGTATTACAACTGACATGGCCTGCTCCCGCCATGCCCGAGGTGTGACCGCTGGCGACACGCAGAGAGGATTGCTCCTCCCCGTGCCCGCCGGTGGTAGCAGTCACGCTTTCCACCGACGTTTGGGTTGACGTCCCAACCCTTGATTGACCTTTGTCCGCCTCCATAACTGGCCCGAGGGTCACTTTTATGCCTGGCCGCTAGGCACCTCTAGCCATGGCCCTGGTTCAGTGCCCCCGACTTTAGATCGGGAAGACGCTGGACCATTGCCTTAGCTAGACACTGCATTACCCCGGACAGAGCAATTATCCCATGCCCGGGATAATGCAGTGTCCATTGCCCAGCCGGCACCCTCGTGGAGGGTTCAGCTAGAGGGTTTTTGCCAGCCAAGCGGAAGCCTAACAGAACAGGAAAATCCATGAGCTCGGGTGTCGACCCCAATAATAAGACCCCTGAACCGTTATAGCTACTTCCCGGCCGATCAAAAAATTAAATTTAATCTAAAACGAGGGGGAACGTTGTGAGTTGCTGCTGCGACCGCAACTCTACATTTATACCCGATACATAGTCATTACGCAAAGAGTGCGTCCGAGAGAGACAGAAAATCAGTCAGAACGTGTTGACGGGCGCTGCGTAGCCACTGCAAATTGATTTGTTACTTTTGGCTATAATAACAATCCGATCTTACTCGGATTCGGCAAGGTTCGGCAATCTGGTAGATATGGCCATTCTCTATGATTGTGCGTTTTTAATTTTCTCCTATCTTCAAAATTGTGGTTGCCACAGATTTTCGTTGTTTATGGCTGCGGAAGGGGGTGGGGCGAAATTTTGAAACACACTTGTAGCAGTGAGCTCTCTATCTAGTAACAGTGAGTTCTGCAGTGAAAAATAACAAATAGTTTTGTTACAGTGAGAGCTCTACAGTCAGGTCTAATAGTCTCTGAGATCTGTGGATGCCACAGATTTTCGTCCTTTGCGGGGGCGGAAGGAGGTGGGGCGAAATTTTGAAACAAACCTGTCAAGGTCCGATATTATAGGAATCTGGATACAAAATTTGGTTGCTCTAGCTCTTATAGTCTCTGAGATATAGGCGCTAATGTTTTGCGCTATGCAAAGCCGGCTATGATACGTGTGTGTTAGAGAGAGACAGGGCGAGAAAAAATGAAATTGTTTTCTTCATTCTGGCTATAATAATGATACGATCCAATTCAGATTCTGCAGTCTAGAAGATATGGTCATTCGCTACGATTCTGCGTTTTTGGTTTTCTTGTATCTTTAAAATTGTGGATGCCACAGATGTTCGTCCTTTGTGGGGGCGGAAGTGGGCGGGGCGAAGTTTTGAAATACACTTGTAACAGTGACATATTACAGAAGTCTGGATACAAAATGTCGTTGCTCTAGCTCTTATAGTCTTTGAGCACTAGGCGCTAATAGGGACGGACAGACGGACGGACGGACGGACGGACGGACGGACGGACAGACAGACATGGCTCAATCGACTCGGCTATTGATGCTGATCAAGAATATATATACTTTATGGGGTCGGAAACGCTTCCTTCTGGACGTTACACACATCCACTTTTACCACAAATCTAATATACCCCAATACTCATTTTGAGTATCGGGTATAAACATCGATGTTTTAGAAAAAACATCGTTGTCTGCAATCTACATACATCCCAAAGATTTCTTTCGCTACAAGAAACCTTTTTTTAGACAAGATCCAATAAAAGCAAGTATTTAGAAAAGCCAGTTAAGTAAAACATTTATTCACCAATCGTATAAAATTATGTGGGCATGGCAAAATGTTCTATCTGGCTAATAATATTCCACGGAATATCGAAATCGAGGAATATAGAACATGAATTCGTCAGTATATTTACGGTATATTTTTAAAATAAGACGGTATATTTTGGTACTGAGGGTCAGACCGTATACTTCATCGTATTTTCTTATTTTCTTGCCACCACGTCTAGCTCACACACCTCGCAATTTGTATACTCTTCATAGTATTCTCTAGTATTTTCCAGTATATCTTAAGACGCGTTATGGACTCACCCTCTTGTCCAATGCACCAATGTAGAAACCGTGTAGAAATGCCACTTAGAGCCATGTCCCAGGTCACATCGAATACACATCAATTTTTTCAAATATGTCGGAAAAAAAGCCATGTCAAAAAGTGGATAACGGAGGTTTTTCACACTGGCGCTTCCATGAGACTTATATGAAACAAAAACGGCCAAAAATTATTGAAACGTACACAGGTATCGCCTTAAGTAGTTACATGAAATTGTAGTTCTTATGTAGCAAATGTGTAGTTAGCGTGTAGTTACCATGTAAGTAAATTAATTTAGTGGACATTTTTGTTGACCGGTTTTGCTTAAACCTTATTTCATAAACAAAGCGATAAAGATGAGAACTTAAAGTTAACCAGTCTTGTAGGAAATTGATGTTATAATCGGATAAAATTATGAGTTTAGACCTGAGGGTCTTAGCTAGCTAGTTATATTCCACGGAATATCCAAAACGAGGAATGTGATCCAACTTGAATACAAATAATTTACGGTATATTTTGAAATTTGTGACGTAGTTTCGGTATATTTCTGAGGGTCAGACCGTATACTTTAACGATAAATCCGCGGTCACACTGCGTAGCAAGCATTGTTTTGATTTTGGGGCAGAAATTTGGGGGCATGTCAGAAATTAAAGATGAAAAGCAGAAGGCTGGTAATCCTGAAAGTAAGCCAGAGAGATCGCGAGGAAACAGGAGAAAAGACAGGAAGGAAAAAACTAATCCGACCGTCAAGATAGTGATGCGGCATTTGCCGCCGACAATGACGGAGACGGAATTCTTGGATCAAGTTGGGCCGTTGCCGGAAAGCGACTCGTACTATTATTGTCAAGCAGATTGGTCCCTGGGTCATGACGCGACATGCCGGGCATACATCGATATGACCCTAAAGGATAACACCGAGCTTCTGCAATTTCGAGATCGATTTGATGGATACGTTTTCGTTGATCAATATGGCGTTGAATACCATGCCATGGTGGAGTATGCTCCCTTTCAGTGCTTCCTTAAGAACAAGTCCCGAACTGATGACAAGGTAAATACAATTGAGGCCGAGGCGCACTACCAGGCTTTTCTTCAGAAGCTGGCTGATGAACGAGAAGAGGCAAGCCGCATAGGTGAAGTTAAGATCGACCTGACGTTCGACCGAAAATCTGACGACAGGGTGAGGTCCACCCCCCTGCTTCAATACCTAGCTAACAAAAAGGAAAAGCGGCGGGAAGAGGCCCGAAAACGGAATGAAGAGAAAAAGAAGCACCGCGAGGAGCAAAAGCAAGTAAGATTAATGGAACAGTCGGAAATCAGCAAGCCGAAAGAATCCACTGCTGACGTCAAAAAGGATACTGGCACTAAGCCCAAGGCCGGCGCTAAAGATGTTCAATCCCAAAATCAGACAACTGAAGGAACAAAGAACTCTCGGTCAAAACGTCGGACGGAGCGCGACCAACGTCGACGTGAAGAGCATGAGCAGCGAAAGCTGGACCGAGAACGTGACCAGAGAGATATAAAGAATCCTGAACGCCAAGATAACCCCGATAAGGAAAAGCCTTTCAGCAATAAAAATGGTAAAAAATCGAAACAGCTGAAAGATTTGAACAAGCCAGAAAGAGATATTGCTATTTTAAGAAAAGAAAGCAAATCTGATTTTAAAAAATGTGAAGAACTGCAATCGGTGTCCAAGAAAACGAATGTAGGTGATTGTTCGGAAGCAGCGCAGCCGAAATCGAAGGAAGAAACCAGCGTTCCAGATACCATAAAGAAAACTGTTCAAGCTGTTAGCGATCAATCGGAAAACGACAATTCGGCAGCTACTACGGTTCAGCAAGCAGGTCCATCTAGGTCAAAAAGTTTCGATGATACCCGGAAGTCAAGCTTTCGATCATCCGAGGAGCGTCGCATTCGAAATAAGGTGACTACCAAACACCCAAGCATTTCATTTGAAAAAAATAGAAATTATCATTTTATTTGTTGCAGGATCGTCCTTCTATTGCTATATATCAGCCAAAGGCTCGCGTTCGTAAGGGATCGGGAGATCAGTCTCAAAACGGTAACAAAGACGCCTCCAAATCGCGCGAGGAGCCAATTTCGGATGGAGAGGTTTCTTTAGCTGAGGAGAAGCCGACAAGAAAAAACAAGAGGCCAGGTCGTCGCAATAAGTCGAAGCCCTGCGAGGGTATCTCCAAGTCTTCAGAAAATAGCTGCAGTGCAAACGTCTCGGCCATCGTGAAATAAGAAAAATATGTTTATTTTTAAATAAATAAAAATTCACTCTTGGGATGGGGCAGTTGCGTCAGTAGAACTCGCTCTCCATATCCATCTGTGTACACGTTTTCTGATTATTCTTAACCTGATCCTGCGACTGGTACATGTGGGCTACTTGATTGGCATCTGTTGCGTTTTCGCTGTTCTTATCATCTCGAATTCTAATGAATCTGGGGAATCGGAGCGAAATACCCCGCTCGGTGTCAACGATGCCTATGGCTGCTCTATGGATGGGGCTAAGTGAGAGGTCTGCGCATTTTACTTCCCAAACCTGAGCCGGTTCAAACCAGTGGTCCGGTTCCAGGCTTGAGTCATATCTAAAGTACGACTTTGCACTGGGTATGACATGTTTGCCTAAGAATTCAGAGTGTATCCGCAAATCTTCATCAGTGAACCCTGAAATAAGTCAATTTAGTGAATGAGATTCATCTAAATGTAAAATTAAAATAGAACCTGTTCCGATTTTGCAGATGCTCTGGTATTCCTCGTTTTCGGTGTCATAGCAGGCAAGCAGAAATCCGCCATAGGTCCCGGTTCGTCGTCCCTTTCCTTTGTAGCCGCCAATTACAACAAGATCAAGCGAGTCGCCCACATTTGACAAATAATCCTTTTTCAACTTAAGCCAATTCCTTGATCTTTTTGCGATTTCATACGTCGCTTCCTCATCCAGTGTCTTGACCATGAGTCCCTCACAATTGCCTGGAAGAACATCAACGATCTAATTTTTGGAAATGGCTACACTGATGCTCGACCGACCTTTAACTGATTCCTCCAAAAATTGCTGCACCTCATCCATATCGTTAGTGTCCAGAGCTGTGGCGAATTTCCATTCACCTTCGACTTCCTGGAAATGCTCTAGCAGCAGCTTGCGGCGCTGAGATAATGGGCTTGTGACAAGGGTCGTACCATTAATATACAGAAGATCGAATATGTAAACACAGACTTGAACTTTGATCTCTTCTATGTCCACGTTTTTTCTTTTACGCGTACTGAGTACTTGGAATGGCAGAATCTGCTTTCGCTCAACGTCCCAGGCAACGATTTCGCTATCAATAATGTAAGACTGCACTGCGCCCTTAAGGAAACCTTTGCTCCTGGCAATCAAATCCGGGTACTTCGCCGTGTTGTTCTCCGAGTTGCGAGAGAATATGCTTATCTCTCCCCGCTCGTTGCAGTGAATCTGGGCTCTTTCACCGTCGTATTTCCATTCGCACGTTATGTGCATGCTACCAAAGCGTTCAAACACCTCATGAACTCCTTTTGTTGGTTGTGCGAGCATTGGCCTCAGCGGCATGCCTGGGTGCATGGGACAACGTTCTTGGAGCTCCTTGATGTCATACTTCAATATTGCAGGAATAATAATATCGTAGTTGGGGCATTGGCTAGAAAATACGTATTTTAATATATGTAGATACTGATAATTTAACACGTGTATACCTATATGCTGTTTTCAGCAATAACGTAGTCTCCGCTATTTCATCTTTGTACACGTCGACTATTTTGTTGACCTTGCAGTCGTTAATGTGATTTTTCTTCACCAAAGCAATGGCAAGAGCAGTGAGAAGACTTTGCTCTGCGATGCCAATGCGCAACTTGCCGATCAGGGAGCGTATAAAGAAACGAGCCTCAGATGATCGACAGGCCACAAAGACATCATAGACGAGAGTCATCTTGGATTGACCAGATATCTTGGCTATTTCTCTCAGCTTGTTGAATACTCCTCTGATGTTCAGTGGAGCAGGCTGAAACATCATGCGTTGCGAAACGCGCGACTGCTCGGCGACAATGCCCAGGTCGCCGGTTAAGTGCGTTTGAGACTTGATGTGTGCCAAGTTACGGCCCGTCGCCTTGCAGATTGCCTTCATTAGCGTTGTCTCAGCCACACCAAGTTCCAGCCCCTCGTAGGCGGGGGCCAGCTGATTAATACTTAGGTAAACACTGGGCAGCAAGTCATTTGGGCTAACTAACATAACCGAGCAAAAAAAATTGCTTAACATATCAATCATCTTGAGGCGGCCTTTGGTCTCCTCTATGACTTGAAACGTTCTAGCTAACGCCAAATACGGTGTCCTAAAAAAGGTTATTTCATTAAATTAAAGCTATGTCTTTCTGAGAATGGATATACTTACACCGCTTTGGCCTTCCAGTATGCGTGCTCCAGGGGATGATAGGCTTCGTTTGAAGGATCGTAGTTTTCCACTTCCTCTTTGTTATCTTTAGATGTGGAGTTCAATCCAATTTTTGTTACTTTCCGCTCAACTTTGCTCTCAGTTGTCGGCTCCTCCTTGATTTCCATAGCTTCAATTGTGCTCGGATTTGGATCAACACGTTTTGCTTCCATCTTAGCTTCAGCGGTCTCGTCTTCACGCTTGATTTTTGGTTCATTTTCAGGCAAATCAATCTCCGACTTAATTCTATACGAAAAATTGTTCAAACTTGAGTTGCATTATCTCAAACAAAATGCATTTTTTGTCTTACTCGAAACTGCTCTGGCCCGGGCTTTGCCAGGGCTCTCCGGCACATCGGATTTTTGCTTAAAATAGGAACTGTTGTGGAAAACCAAAATATGGATTAGGCATATGCAGTAAAATGAATACAAACCAAACTAATTAGCAATATTTACGTTATGGACTGCTGCATGTTGATGCACTTTTAACACACATGCAAAATGCAATTGTCAGCTATTTTTTGTATGTGTTCCCGCCAGTTCCCAATATACCGACCGACCCTCAGAAATATACCGAAACTACGTCGCAAATTTCAAAATATACCGTAAATATACTGGCGAATTATTTGTATTCAAGTTGGATCACATTCCTCGTTTTGGATATTCCGTGGAATATAACTAGCTAGCTAAGACCCTCAGGTCTAAACTCATAATTTTATCCGATTATAACATCAATTTCCTACAAGACTGGTTAACTTTAAGTTCTCATCTTTATCGCTTTGTTTATGAAATAAGGTTTAAGCAAAACCGGTCAACAAAAATGTCCACTAAATTAATTTACTTACATGGTAACTACACGCTATCTACACATTTGCTACATAAGAACTACAATTTCATGTAACTACTTAAGGCGATACCTGTGTACGTTTCAATAATTTTTGGCCGTTTTTGTTTCATATAAGTCTCATGGAAGCGCCAGTGCGAAAAACCTCCGTTATCCACTTTTTGACATGCCGACATTTTTGAAAAAATTGAGGAAAACCATCAAAAGATGGCAAACGATCAAGAATCCGATTCTGATCACGAATTAGTATTCGATGTGGCCTGAGACATGGCTCTAAGTGGCATTTCTACACGGTTTCTACATTGGTGCATTGGACAAGAGGGTTAGTTTATAACGCGTCTTAAAATATACTGGAAAATATTAGAAAATACTATGAAAAGTATAAAAATTGCGAGGTGTGTGAGCTAGACGTGGTGGCAAGAAAATAAGAAAATCCGATAGGGTATACGGTCCGACCCTCAGAAATATACCAAAATATACCGTCTTATTTTAGAAATATACTGACGAATTCAAGTTCTCTTATACATATTCCTCGATTTTGATATTCCGTCGAATATTACTAGCTATATAAAGAATTTAGCCATGCCCACATGATTATATCCGATTAATTAACCTATTTTCAACTTGACTGGCTTATTTTAAACACTTGCTTTCATTGCATTTTGCGTAAAAAGAGGTTTTAGCGAAAATGGTCAAACAAAAAAAACGAAAAAGGATAGTCGTTCCTATTGCTCGATTTTGATATTCCGTTGAATAACGCTGACTAACTAAAACCCTTACCTCTACCCACATAATTTTAGGCCGTTATTATTATTTCACAGTATGAAACTTGCTTGCTCTTCCCGTGAATTTTCAGACTATACTGGTCTTGAAGTGTAGTGGAATACGACCATAGTAGAGAAATCAAACTCTTAAGGTTAAATCTTAAGAAGTAAGTACACCTAATTCTGTTTTACACGGTAGATTGGTTCCTGAAAAATCCGTGTAAAAAAATACATTGATCGTATGCACAAATAGCTGATTTCTAGCTATTTGTGAGCTGTGTGTGTTTTATTTGTCTTGTGTTATTTTGAACCGTGCTAAATGGAATAAAATCGTGTAAATAGATTTAAAATTTGTGAATTTCAAACCGTGATATTTCAAAATCGTGTAAAAAAAGACCGTGTAAAAACAGAATTAGGTGTTGACCAATAGAAGGATTCTAGAGATAACATTGTTGCAGGGCCAAGTAAAAAAGGCGCGAAGTCCCAAGCGAACCCAACAAACAAATTTATTGTGCAGGAGCTTTGTATGTTAAAGCAATCGATATGTATCGAGAGAAGTCATATACAAATATCCATTCTAAATTTAGTAATTTTTTCCTGATAATAAAATAATGTATCATTTTAATGTTATCTTAATCTTAATAAACATTTTAGACTTCGAGCAGTTGTGGACAATATTGTAAGCCTCTTTTAATGAAGTAACGCTGTTAAAAAAGACAAAATATTAGGACAAATTTACATTATTTGTCAAAAAAACAACAACGATTTACAATTAATGTTTTCTAAGCAAAACTTGCAAAATCCTGCTAAAATAATATATAACATCAAAAGTGTTCATACGACCAATTATAAGACCAATCTAGTCGGAAAAAGAGATGCAGCATGGGACACAATGTTTAATTAGTTTTGGTAACCGTTTACACAGTGTTCTTTCAAACAACCGGAGTTGAAGCTTCTCCCATAAGTTTTTTCTGGTCTCACTGCCTTAGCTTGAAGCGTAGTGGATGCGACCAACAAAAAAATACATTCTGGTATATTTAGCATGATAGTATTTTTTCCACAACTGTGTCTAATTTTGATTGATGTTCATCGAAATTCCTGCCAAAATGTTTGAAATGCTGGCATCAACCGGTATACATCATAAACAAATGTACAATGCATGTATGTATACATACATATGAACCTGAACATCAATGTAAAAATGCTCAAAAGGGCACACATACGTACATACTGTACGAAGTCTGGGCTGGGCTGGCGCATTAGAACTAAAATAACTAAATGCTGGATTTAATGTAATAGCATATATTTGTAGCTACGTTTATGATACGTATTCACATATTTATATATGTATGCATGTATATATGCACATATGTACGTATGCTAGCCACTTTTAACTGCCTTATAAATTTGGACAAGAAACCGTAAATTTGTGCGTTCACAAATGCTGAATAAAAATTATCAAAAAATGGTATCATTGGAATTAGGGTGCTAATTGCAATAAAAATAATTCCAAAATACACTCGCTACTCATGCGTTCCGTTCCCCTATGCGTTACATTTGATTTCAATTATACTTTTCATTAATACAACAGTATTTCCCCCAACTCGCGATTCCAAATCATATACAGTAGAAAATCATTTTGTATTACTCATGCGCCTTTAATATGATAGTTTTATTTTATTCGTACAATTGAAAAGTTCACTAAAATTAAGGAGAAAAGAAGGAGTAACAATAATTAATAAATAACAAGAAAGGAAGTTACAAGCCCGCAGAGTGTCGACGATCCCCGATTACCAGGCGCTTTGCAAGTAAATGGAAATACAAATTTTTCTACGCGTAAACATTACATTTTTCCCGTATCTTAATCGTATGAAATGTCTGTGCATATGCACATATGTATATAAATACCTTTGTTTTGGCCAATGTGAGATTTGTTTTAATTGTGCGACAGCTTCATACGTTTTGATTGTTGTTAGATAATACGTACATACATACCCGTGCATGTTATCCGAGGCATATTTTTACGTGCGGATAACTACACATGTTCCTGCTGAAATGCACTCATGTACGGCTATGCATGTACATATGTGTATGAAGATTTTTATGAACGATATGCTATTTAATGATTTTGTATGGTATACGTATACACATTAATATTTATGAATTGAAAACCGTTGCGCACACAAGTAAACACATTGACTGCTGCTATCCGAAATCAAAGAGGAGAAATGATCATGATAAGCTGGGATGGAGATACGCTTGTATGTATGTATGTACATATCTATGTACATATTCGTGCAGTAGAGTAGTGAAAATAGTTCTTGGTTTCCAATCATTCCGCTAGGCAAACACTCCATTTATGTATCTAAATTTCATATTATCTTATGGGTTTTCTCTTCATACAATCGCATGGGAAATCACATGCAATTTAGTGTCAGAAAAAATGTATTTTGGAATTTCTTTGTACCCATGTTTCAGAATGGTAGTGGCACTGATTTCTTAGCTGATATATGAAAACTCTTCTGCAAAAGCTAAATTATTTGTTGTAGAACAAGAGAATTGATTTAGCGTATCTTATGTTTCCGTGCAATTGGGTCATGATTAATCAAACCAGTTATTGTGCAATCGATTATATAAGAGTTACTATCTTCAAATTTGAAAGACTTATCTATTAATGATATTTCAGATGATTCCGAAATGAATAAATCCATTTCACACACCCTTTCATATGATATCAGTAAGCCATAAAACACTTGCTATGATATAACAAAAACATGACTTAGGCGTGGCGGGGCCCTCTTTGGTTTTTTTAATATGAGTCGATCCTAGTGATTAAGTCTGGGGAATTAGGACCTGCAGACCAGAATAGACAAAGAAATTTAGAAATTGAAATAAAATGATCTCCGCTTATTATTCTAGTAGCTGATGAAAGTTTTTCATTAAAAATTTTGTTTCCATTTTCAGAGTGCCTTTGAATAACAAATATGCCAGATAGATTTCAAGTCACAAAAGCAGACGAAGACACCGTATTGGATTATCATCAAGATGAAGCAAGTGGAAAGCTTTTGGGAGATATCCACGATGAAACACTAGGTGAGAATTAATTAACGTTACGTAACTTATTGCGATAAAAATTCAAATTTTGATGATCTTCTTTATGTTAATGATGAAATTATTCATACAATTGTTAGGGATGTTCGACTAATTTATGTATGTATTTATATATTCAGGACATGCGCATCTTCTGGCTAAAGTTAAGAGCTATAAAATATTTTTATTGATAGGCGTTGTAAATTTCCATGCTCCATTGGTGACTACTGTACCGTCGTATAGAGCTTATGGGCTTGCATTTCAATCTCATTGTGCCCCAATTGTGAAAATCCAGAGTGCCCTGCTGACACATTTCCTCTCAGCTGTAAAGCAAGCTCAGGGGGTACCTGTGAAAAGCTTCGAGCGCCAGCCTAGCCGCCCAGACAGCGCAGCTTTTGCCCTGGCATTTCCAGCGGATGGATGCTGTGCGAGAGTGCTGGATTGTCCTGGTAAATTTTACTGCGAGTTAGTGTGCGAGTGTGTGCCGTAGGCCAAGAAATGTTCACCTGCAACGGCTCTCTCGCTCTGCTCTCTTTTCGCATCTCTCTCGCCAAGAGTGTGTGTATAGAAATTGTGTGTAGACAAAAGCTTTCGATTTCATCTCAATTGAACGCTCAGGGTCCTGGGCAACATAATTTTTATTCGGCCGAATACACAGTTTTCTTAGTTTTTCTATTAACCTGGACGAGAAGTAGCATACATTTGAGCGTTTTCGCTCGCCTAAAATAATTTTAGAAAGAATATTCTTTCAAATAAAATTAAAAACATGAAAAACCAGTTCTTTTTGAGCGCTTATAATATGTAACATACTTTTAACAATCGACGAAAATCCAACAATAATCAAATACACACATGAATAAAAGTGCGTTCAATTATTAGGTGTTTGCAAATTGAGAAGTCATAATCCGAAGGCCTGCGTATTTTCTCCCATTCGTATTCGAATTTTTCAAGTGCTGTTTGCTTCTTCGTTTCGTAACAGTTCAAAGAAATATTAACATTGATGGGTGCTCCGCCAGGCCAGGCGAACGAGCCACATTCCAAAATAACACCAATTCACTGCCGTTCAGCTACCTACGCACGAGGAGGGGCTGAAAATCCTTGACCTAAATTAATCGGTTACATATTTTCCGTCCGCAATGCCACTGTGCGAGCATCGAGCATCCTGCCCTCTATTCTATTCGCATAATGTCCGCACTTCACTCTGGAGCACCCGTGGCCCTTTCCTTGTTTTGATCTCCTGCCTTTAATACTCATTCAAGTAGCTCTCCACATACAAGTACGAGTACGAGTATACATATTTATGTGTGCGAGCGAATATACTAATACAATCCCAAGAGATTGCAAATCAACCTATTTCAAAGGAGCAGAAAAACCTACCTCTGGCCCGCACCCGCACTGAATGGACCACGCCTTTTGGTTATATAATACATATATGTAGATGTGTACATATATGTATGTATATGTACAAGATATGTCCAATGCTATGCCTACCAAATTCTCGTTCAAAATACTTTCTAGTGTTACCTAATTTTAAGTGAAAAAGTGCAATCTAGAAGAAAACTTTAAACCCGAACATAACGTTAACATGCAAAGTAACAGTGCAAAAGATGATTCGGATGAAATGGAAATAATATCATCCGAACACAATGGCACAGTACACGACACAAAAAATGAAGGTACAGTATGCAGAGAATTACCCGACTATACGATACAAGTATTTACAATAATAATAGATTTTAAGAAGTTTTTGTCGATTTAGTGGACTACAGTTTCGATCCTATACTTAAGTAATCGTTTATAAAACTTTAAGCTTATTTTATCGCAAAATATATATAACTAATCATTTGTAGACTGCGACAGATCTGACGCCGCCTCTTTCTTGCTACAGCCAATACGTTTATTGATGAACCTCTAATGATATTTGCAGACTCAGGTGATATCCACAGGGCTGAAGAAAACCAGAAGTCTAATATCGACCCAAATCTTTATCTATACGATGATGATTTGGCGACCAGGCCCCATATATCAACATTCATTTCATCAATTGCCAATTATGAAAACACGATACCAGCGGCCACTGATCCCGATGCAAAGCCACCAGCACCATCGGCGCGAATGGGTATGTTGTACACAAATTAATTAACTTGCGAGTACTTGTGAGAGTATTTCTCGTGAAATAATCTCAAATGAATGGAACCAAAGCGTTCCGCCAATGCCACCAAATAATCGTAAATAAATAATTAACTGATACGTGGGAAATTCTCAACGAATTTGTATGCCTCAGTTGGATAAGGTTCTTTCGAATTGACTAAACGATCTCTGTCTGGCTGGTTGGCTTTGTATTTGTAGGTACCCTAATTGGAGTGTTCTTGCCATGCATTCAAAATATCTTTGGAGTAATATTGTTCATTCGGTTAACATGGGTTGTCGGTACGGCTGGCGCAATATGTGGATTCTTAATTGTTTTGACCTGCTGCTGTGTGGTAAGATACTGCGACAATTTTCCAGCCCACTTTAGCTCTATTACTATACAATTTTCTTAGACGATGCTAACGGCGATCTCGATGTCAGCTATTGCAACAAATGGAGTAGTGCCGGCGGGAGGGAGTTACTTCATGATATCACGGTAATTTTAAAACCCCAAATCCAAGTACTCTCAATCTTAAATGTATTGTGTTCATATGCAGATCCCTTGGACCTGAATTTGGCGGTGCGGTGGGGATGCTGTTCTATACGGGAACCACACTGGCAGCGGCGATGTACATTGTTGGTGCTGTTGAGATTGTATTGGTAAGTTCTGCAAACATAGTAATATTAATATATAACTACAACGACACACTCATTCACTATATACAGACATATATGGCACCTTGGGCATCGATCTTTGGGGACTTCACAAAGGATGCCGATGCCATGTACAATAACTTTAGGGTCTACGGCACAGTGTTGCTCATTTTTATGGGTAAGCTTAAATCTAATGAGAAAGCGCAAGAATTAATGGTTGTCTTTCAATTCTTAAGGCTTAATTGTGTTCGTGGGCGTCAAGTTTGTCAATAAGTTTGCCACGGTGGCACTGGCCTGTGTAATACTTTCAATCATAGCAGTGTATGTCGGTATTTTTGACAATATTCATGGCAACGAAAAGCTATAGTAAGTGCATTCATCGTATCTTGTGAGCATCAAAAATAACATTGTACTTGATTGCAGCATGTGTGTCCTTGGAAAGCGACTTCTGAAGGACATTCCCATAGACAATTGTACAAAGGAAGACTCATTCATGCGCGATATCTATTGCCCGAATAACCGTTGCGATGATTACTACCTAAGTACTGAAGATAAGATACAAACCGCTTGAAGCAGAAACCTTTTGAAATCTGTCTTCTTTCTTAATAGATAATAATGTGTCCAAAGTGAAGGGCATCAAAGGTCTTGCCAGCGGCGTTTTCTACGATAATATCTTCCCCTCGTTTTTGGAGAAAGGACAGCTTATATCTTATGGCCACGAATCGGTTGACATTGAGAACATCGGAAACGAATCGTACAATCAAATTATGGCCGATATAACCACTACCTTTACGCTGCTTATCGGCATCTTCTTTCCATCGGTCACAGGTATGTTTTGATTTCTATTCATATAAAAGTTATCCATACTTGATCCGAGTTTCTGTCACAAATCAGGCATCATGGCTGGATCCAATCGCTCGGGCGACCTTGCTGATGCCCAGAAAAGTATACCAATAGGAACGATATGTGCCATCCTGACAACCAGCACTGTTTACTTGTCCAGCGTCTTGTTCTTCGCCGGCACAGTGGACAATCTACTGCTGAGAGACAAGTAAGCTGCCAATTGACCCATTCTGGAAAGAGTTAATAGGGTAATTTCTATCCTATTTCTAGATTTGGACAATCGATCGGTGGAAAACTGGTCGTTGCAAATATCGCCTGGCCAAACCAATGGGTTATATTGATTGGGTCGTTTCTATCGACCCTTGGAGCTGGACTACAAAGTTTGACTGGCGCCCCCCGTTTGCTACAAGCAATAGCCAGAGATGAAATCATACCATTTTTGGCGCCGTTTGCTAAGTCCTCCAAACGTGGAGAACCCACCCGAGCTCTGCTTCTGACTATAGTCATTTGCCAGTGCGGCATTCTGCTAGGTAAGCTTGAATTTGCTTCATATTATTATAATATGTCATAATACTTTGTTTGTATCAAAAGGTAATGTGGATTTGCTGGCGCCGTTGCTATCCATGTTCTTCCTCATGTGCTACGGATTCGTAAATTTGGCTTGCGCCGTACAAACTTTACTGAGAACACCGAATTGGAGACCGCGCTTTAAGTTCTATCACTGGAGCTTATCCCTAATAGGCCTGACGCTCTGCATATCAGTCATGATCATGACTTCCTGGTATTTTGCGCTGCTTGCTATGGGAATGGCCGTCGTCATATACAAATATATAGAATACCACGGGTATGATACATGAAAATATTCGAATGTGATTGAATTATAACTTTTCTTTACCTGTTTTGCGTTTGCAGAGCCGAGAAGGAGTGGGGTGATGGCATTCGTGGAATGGCTCTCACTGCCGCGAGGTTCTCCCTTCTCCGTCTAGAGGAAGGCCCACCGCATACGAAAAATTGGCGTCCGCAAATCTTGGTGCTTTCGAAGCTCAACGACAACCTCTTGCCAAAGTATAGGAAAATATTCTCCTTTGCTACTCAGCTTAAAGCTGGCAAAGGATTGACAATTTGTGTGTCTGTGTTAAAAGGTGACCACACAAAAATTGCAAACAAAGCCGTCGACGCAAAATCCACATTGCGCAAGTACATGACCGACGAGAAGGTAAAGGGATTCTGTGATATTTTGGTGGCCCAACAGATCGGAGAAGGTCTAAGTTCAGTGTAAGTTGGTCTCCGAATCCCAGAGAGCCTAGCAACGAGAGCGCGTTGCATCAGCGTATCATCTTTCTTACAGCATCCAAACAATTGGCCTGGGGGGAATGAAGCCAAACACAGTCATCATTGGCTGGCCGTATAGCTGGAGGCAAGAGGGCCGCAATAGCTGGAGGACTTTTATCCAAACAGTGCGAACAGTGGCTGCCTGCCACATGGCTCTGATGGTGCCAAAGGGAATCAACTTCTATCCAGAATCAAACCACAAAGTAGTAAAGAGAAACCCATTTCCCTTAACTTGCCGATTAATTGTATACAATTTTCAGATTGGTGGCAACATTGATATTTGGTGGATAGTCCACGACGGAGGTTTGCTTATGCTGCTGCCATTCTTGCTAAAACAACATCGCACATGGCGTAACTGCAAGCTACGCATCTTCACAGTTGCTCAAATCGAGGACAACTCGATTCAAATGAAGAAAGATCTTAAGACATTCCTGTACCACCTTCGAATTGAAGCCGATGTTGAAGTGGTTGAAATGGTACAGCATACCACCCATCCCATCCCATGGAGCTAGCTAATGCTTAATAAATCCTATACATATTTTTTTTTACTGGTAAACCATTGCAGAATAACAGCGACATTTCTGCGTATACCTATGAGAGAACACTCATGATGGAACAGCGCAATCAGATGCTGAGAGCCTTAGGTTTAAATAAAAAAGAGAACTCCAAAGTGGTGAGTATTTGGTTTTTGTTAAGAAAAACAAAAATAACGTTTCATTATGGTCATGACATCTGTACTCCAGATTATTTAAAGTTCAGGTCTTCATACTAACATGATATATTTTTAGTTTAAATGATTACAACTCATACTGCACATTAAGTTATTGATTTAATTAAATCTTTATTAGCATTATTTCTATATGAAAATAAGTTATTTACCTACTTCAACTGTAGAAAAAAGTAGAAACCGTTTTGGCTTTTGTTTCCCATCAATATATCGACTTCTTATCCATATGAATATTGAGATCGAAATTAAAACTTTACACTTTGTATATTTGAAAATCAAAAGGTTCAGACTATAATGGATTTTAAGGAAACACCCAGTGATAATAAATTGTCTTTGGTAAAGAATATATACAGAATCACTATACATAAAGATAAATATAAATATACAAACTTTTCATTAGCCCAAACATTCTGTGTGTTTATCTATGTACATACTATATACAAATACATACATGTATCTCGTCAGCTCATTAAATACTATATAAATGAGCATGTGTGATTCTCATTGTCATCCTTTCATATCATACATTTCTTTGTTGTACCAAAACATGTACATTATTTGTGGCTAAAGCAAACACCCCATGGATCTCTTAAAACCCTCTTGAATTGTATTTATACACACATTTCGCGACTATATTACATAAAATATATTATCCAGGAATACTCACCCTGCGATATTGCATATTGCGTGTATTCATAAATACATATGCATCTACCCAGGAGACGGGATTTCTCAGAACTGTGATTCATTAGAAAGTAATCTTCATGAACAGATCATCGGCAATTGCTGGGCTGGCATGGTCATGTCCAATTGTCTAAATCAGCATACTCTTTATATAAATACGTACATAATATTTGATATAATTGACCTATTTATTGCTTTATGCTGGATAGTTCTAAGTTCCACCGTGCTCCAAATATGAGTTTCATTTTAATGTTCTTTTATACAATTTGGTTTGCTGCCCAAAGTTTGATATCGAATCATTGCCCCATTATATATAAATACTTTTACTCCAGTGTGCTGCGGTTTGCGTCATGTGTAATCATTTGGATAGCTTTTGTATTCACCTAAGGCACTTGAGTGGTTTATCCAGCTTGGTATCCTATCCTCGAGCTTTATACAATCTTGATATTTGTTGCACTTTAATAAATAATTTCGGCATGCGGATCCAAATGTAATATTCAAATTATCAGATTAGCTGAAAATTTGCCATTGGGAATACCCAGATTGTATAACAGATAGTTCCAGTGTTAGTTTGTTGTGTGAAACCCGAGACTACTCGTACTTTATTCCCCTGAAAAGTATTGGCCTCTCTTCCCCTTGATCAACCGTTTTTTCATATGCATCATGGTAACATTTCCAGGTCCAAACAATTGTAGACCACCATTATGACGCCACCAGAACGGCGTCGAAAGTTCGGTTTGCCGATCCAACTATAGAAGAAACACAGAATCACGTATGTACTCTTTTTAAATTATTATTTACCATTACTTCCAGTCCGTCAATACATACAAGTTAAGTGGGATCAACGAACACGTAAAGAGTAAAACCTATAAAGACGTTTGTTTTGGATCCATCCATTCGTACATCAAACTAGTTGTAATTGATATGGTTATTGGTTTTATAAATATTTTGGCTTTTTGACAATGAGTTTACATGAACTTTTTTGTTTTTTAAAATCAACGGCACTTGTCATTCGTAGATAGGTCTACATTTCGATTGTTCTGATAATATTTATGGCCGTTACTTCTGCAGGAGTCTCATAACGATGAGAAACGTAACTCAATTGATTCGGACGGTCCCGAGGAGACGGACGCACCCGAAGCTACTTCTAAAAAGGATGAATCGACAGAGAAAGCCGACAGCAAATTCAAGTCCAATGTGAAACCGTAAGGCACAACTTAAACAGTCCAGCAACTATCCTAATCAATTAAAAAAAACAATTTCAGGGACGAGTTCAATGTTCGTCGCATGCACACAGCAATAAAACTAAACGAGGTTATTGTGGAAAAGTCACAGGATGCCCAGTTGGTCATAATGAATTTACCAGGACCACCTAGGGAAGTGAAAGCGGAGCGTGAAAGCAATTGTAAGAAGATCGATCTACCGAGAGATTGCTAAAACCTGGGAACTGTGACTCATTTTTGACTCTCTATTTTAGATATGGAATTTCTGGAAGTATTAACAGAGGGCCTTGAAAAAGTGTTAATGGTTCGTGGAGGAGGCCGCGAGGTTATAACAATTTACTCTTAAGAGCATTAATCGCTCAGTTTTATAAGAGTTCGCAACACTAGACAAGTTTAAGAATCAATCAAATTTTTAAAAGAAGGTTATTAATTTGTTATATTCAATCATATGTCCAAATGTTTTATTTTTACGTAAATAAAATATCAAAAAATTGTAACAATAATGAAACGGTGTGCCTTTTTTGTCATTCGTATTTGGCTCGAAGGATGTCATAATACTGATCGAAGGTTTGCAACGAAAACTCCACTCAGGCTGCTAAGGTTCATTCAAACACACTCGAGAGTACTAAAAACCAGGCGGAAACAATTTAAGCAATGTACATGCGAGTACATCACAAGTATCGTTGCGTTGGTTACCTCGCCAACGAACATTCATACTACTATACAATACACAACTACTATTCTAAACTATTTTGCTTAAATTCCACCAACATACATACATATCGTATGGGTGTCAACGTTGCCTAACACTACTTCTACTACCCGTCTCTCTCAAATATAAATAATTGAACCGTAGAGAGTCGTACTGCCTATTACCATCGATGGCTGAGGGGCTTGCTGAACAACATAGATTGGTTCGGAATACCTGAAAATACTCTATTTACAATTTGGAATTACAAAAAGACTAAAGAAAACAGACAAACTCATCATTCATGAATTCTGAAGCTAAGGACTTGGATTTAAGAAAGGTAAGCGCTGGTTAGACCCATTTGTTTATTTTGAACACGCAAGCAGTTTGCTGGCTGGCAACAAAAGAATAAAGGCACAAAGGCCATAAATATTTGCATATACTTATGTAGTATAGTTATAGCAAGCATTGACTCCAGCATTAAATAACTGTTCAGATAATTAATCAAATTAAATTTCTCTTTGCCAAAAGGGCGATGCAGAGCGGCCACACTTTGAAGCAGTTACAACTTTGTGCGACTCGCAGGCGATTCGGAGTGTCGATTTTCATCCAAATGGAAAGTTGTACGCGGTGGGCTCCAACTCCAAGACTTTTCGCATCTGTCAGTATCCACAACTTTCTAGGCTAAGGTAGTATTTGATAGCCATTTTTCCGTAACAAAGTGTGAATAAATAATAAATGCACAATATTTTGTTAGAAATGGGCAGCAGACCACCGTGTATCCACCGTCAGTTCTGTGCAAGCGGACGAAGCACCATCGAGGATCAATATACTGCACTTGCTGGTCCAGAGATGGAGAGATCATTGCCACAGGATCAAATGACAAAACAATCAAGTATATGAGATTTAACAACGATACAAATCAGCTGGTGGGGCACGAGATGGAGCTGAATATGCACGATGGAACTGTTCGCGACATGTGCTTCCTTGACGACTCTTCAACGAAGTCCCGACTCTTAGTGAGCGGTGGGGCTGGGGACTGCAAGATCTACATTACGGACTGTGTTTCAGGAACCCCGTTTCAGGCGTTCAGTGGCCATTCCGGTCATATTTTGTCCCTGTTTAGCTGGAATAATGCAATGTTCGTATCCGGATCACAGGTAATCATGAACCCGTGCCTTTGCCCATTGATATATGTTCATAGAAGTTGACTTTGTGTTCAGGATCAAACGATACGCTTTTGGGATCTTCGAGTAAATGTTTCGGTAAACACCTTAGAGCATGAGCGTAAGGATAACACACTGGGAAACTCTGCTGTGACAGCAGTTTGCGTTGATCCGACAGGCAGGCTTCTCGTATCCGGACATGCGGATAGCTCGTGTGTATTATATGACATCCGTGGAAATCGGCCAATACAGCGGTTTTATCCTCACAGCGCTGAAATAAGGTAATGCGAATGCCTATAGGATATAGGATACACAAAATTATAGTTTCTCTATTTCTCGTATTTTTAAAGGTGCGTTCGGTTTTCTCCCTCCGCTTATTACATGCTGACTTGCAGCTACGACAATTCAGTCAAGCTTACAGATCTGCAAGGTGATCTGGCACATGAGCTATCTTCCGTGGTGGTGGCAGAGCATAAAGATAAAGCAATTACCATTCGATGGCATCCAACAGAATTTTCATTCATCTCAACATCCGCGGACAAAACTGCCACATTATGGGCCTTACCTCCCTCGTAATAGCCACGGAGTCCTACTCTAATTGCGAACCACGAGTCAATGCATTCATTTCGTTGTCAATATTGTATTTGTGCAGATGGATCAATGCATTTGTTGATCAGACTGATCTAATTTATGAAATAAACCAGAGCTGGAATCAATTCCATGTAGCTCGTAATTAATTTACATCTAGGACTTTACCGACCATAAAATCCGGCCAAAGGCAATAAGTTTCTGGGTGCAATGCAATCGTTATCTCTTTTGGAATTAATAAATAAATAATAAAACATCCACTTAAAGTTAATATTCAATGCTCGAAGTAAAGACAAATAAAAGACCAGGCTTTAAGTTTTATATTTGGTATATATTTATTTAATCCTTTCTTACTAACCCACAGTTCCATTAATATTTTACTTTCTAAAGCAAATAATTTTATTTATGTTGGATTCAATGTTGCAGTTGCAAGTAACAGGGCTGGCTTAGCGATTAATACACGAATGATAAAGGTAGAAAAATTTGTCATCCTTCACATTCATTTCCACATTCGTATCCGGTTATGGTGCGCAAAACCGTTACCACTTGTCGACGACGGCGTCAGGAACTACATTTTGTATATGCAAACAATGGTGACGATTATTACCAAATTGTTTTTCATCAAAAATATTTAACCGATTTAACGCATGAGCAAACCAAGCTTGATGGGGATAAGTACTGGGGATGGTACTTCTGCGGATGGTACTGCATTGGGGAGGACCAGAACCAGGTAAGCAGCTTCGGGTAGCGGTCTTGAGCACTGCGTCTTCCGAAACTCTGGAAATTGGCAGTTTCGGTGGGCTTACGCTTTACACTTGCAAAAGCAAGTTATAGGGGGGAAATTGCATACGACCAGTTTCGGATTTCTTGTTTTATTATTTCGTTTTTACGTTTAGATATCTTACATGCTGAATTTCAAATCTGTGTTCTTTTTTTTTCGTTTATGCCAGTGAGTGCGATAATGTAATAGACCATAATGCACAACGACAGCGACAGCGACTGCTCTGTTTTTTACATTCACCACAAATTTGGCGCACTCTTGACATAATATAATAACTGCACGTACTTTTCTAAAGCAGGGATGGATTCATTTTATGTTATGGTAATTAATCGGGGATCCAATTAATGAAATCTGGGATTGACTGTATAAAAAAATAAACAATAGTTCATTGAGAATGTGTATATTGGGTTGGTATCGGGAGCTATGTTTGTATATCATATCAAGTCGTTGGTACTAAATTGCCAGGTCGATCGTTCTTCGCACCAACGACGTGCACGTGCAAGCAAACAGAATTATAAATAGAATTTGCTGCAGCCAAGGGAAGCTTATTTTGGGTGGAGGGACACCAGGGGCCCTGCCCTTTCTTCGGGGTTCGTAGAGCTTAGCATGTTTTAGTTCTGCATTATTTATTGAATTAATGTTAGGTTAGGTAATTGTGTGGGTAATTTTTGTTTAATCAATTCACAGCGTCTCTAATTGTATAACAAAATAAATTATGTATTATGTTAATTTAATTAAGTATTCGCTAAAAATGCTAGAAGGATTACTTAATTCCATAGAACTGAGACTGACATAAATTACACAATTTGATTCCAAGTCAATTAATAATCCTTAAACATGTTCAAACTGATTGCTGCACACACAGCCCCAGGGTGGTGTTCCTAAGCAATTGCCCAAAATACATACAATACAATGCAAACACAATCTGAAGCCGAGACGAGACGATACGTACGAATGCGCCCAATATGTTAGTTGTTGTGTTGGCTGCGTACTGAATTATTGACTTTATTCAATATCTTGTGCTCAAAAACAATTCTTACAGCTACGGAATGAGTTTACCAATATTTCTGATTTTATTCATGAAAGTATTATCAAACATTTGTATGTATCCTTGAAAAGGTAAATTACGTTAACCATAGACTGAGTTCGGATACGAAACTCGTTAAAAAAGATTAAAAAAATTAGGTTCAATTTTTGAATGGCTAAACAAAAATGCCCACAAATAATGGGGTCTAGCACGAATACGCAAACGTAGCAAGAGATAGTAAATTTAAATTGTTTTGTTCTTTTGCATAACTAAACCTACAGATAAATCAGCTTGTCAGTTACTCAACGAGGACTCTAATTTTTCAAATCGATTTTCTTTCCTGTTCAAAAAGCTATCTCATTTACAGCGATCTTTTGTATACGCTCCTTGCTGACAAGCCAGTAAAACATATTTGGATAAAACCTAACTATTACAATTGAAAAATATACCCGGTTTGGAACTCTTATGTATCTACAGCATTGTATGTACAAAAAGCATCCTGCTACAATTTAATAATATACAAACACAAATATATATATATGTATATTTTTTGGGTATATACGTTTGGTTTGGTGTGTGTTAGATGAACCGTTAGGTCATAGGGTGATAGGTAAATAGTCTGACGCTGTTTGTTCAATGCCAAAAGCAGGGAGTGAGTCAGTCGGCGGCCCCGTTTTTCAGTATCACTAGTAGTCTGTAATTCTGTGATACCGGGGAGTGGTAGTGGTGGTATTGGAAATCTGTTATATTTGGGAACAATCTTTATATTGGTTATGTTATGTCGTTACGTTAGATATTTATAATTGTAGTTTCTGTTTGTTTCTGTTTATATTTAGTAACATTTTATACTAGAAATTAGAATAATGAAATTGGGCTTATGGATTATCATTATATTCTTAAAGCATCATAGCGTACAGCAGGCCAAAGTAGACAGCCCACATTAACACAATCCCATGCATCTTATATATAGGACTCTCACCATCTGCGATTTTTCTAGCAACAAACTTCAATGTTTCATCTAATAAAACTACAGGAATTGAGAATTTCATCACAGTTATCCATTCCTCTGCAGACAACGGTGTCACTTGGAAGACGGTCTATAGATGGAAGACGTAGAGTTCAACAATTTAGTTGCGTGAACATATCCCGCTTAAATTAGATACTTACGGAGAGGACGTCAACGTAAAGAATAACGAAGTGAAGAGTGAAGGAAAGTGCCATCGATCCAATCAGCCACAAATTGCACCATGGGGGCATGCTGATCAGGGACTGATTCTCAGACAAGCTGCATAGATAAAAGTCGGTCCCACGTTATAAGTACATATAGGGTATATATAGAGTTTTCAGGGGTTTTCAGTTCGTTCTTACCTGTTCATTGCATTCAACATCTCAATTGTTACGAGTACGGACAGGGCCATGGTCATCGCTTTGGGATCGCTGAAGATCTTGCAGTCGACACCCTTGAACTCGTCGCCGCCTCCCAAGCAGGACAGATGGTGAGTGAGTTGCCAGTATGACAGACCAGGACCTTCGCTAGAGGCGATGAACCACCAGGCAGCAGCGCCAACTGTAGCTGCGCCGACATAGAATCCAATGGCCATATAGCTGCAATTGGTTGAAATCGAAACAAACAGGTAAAATATATGAGATGAGTTCCCTTAATTGCTTATGAAGTAGTCCTACCGGAAGAACAACCAGCCGGAAATGAGACCTTCGTCGGCCTTCCTTGGGGGTTTATCCATGATGTCCAGATCAGGTGGATTGAAACCAAGAGCTGTAGCTGGCAGACCATCAGTAACCTAAGGAGACAAAATGAGCTAAGAACATTCAATTCAGAGATCTAATCAGCTCTCACTTACCAAGTTGACCCAAAGCAACTGGACGGGAATCAAAGCTTCGGGCAGGCCAAGCGCGGCGGTAAGGAAGATGGATACGACTTCACCAATGTTCGAGGAGATGAGGTAACGAATGAACTGTTTCATGTTGTTATAAATAGCGCGACCTTCTTCAACGGCAGACACAATGGAAGAGAAGTTGTCGTCGGCCAAGACCATTTCGGCGGCAGATTTGGCCACAGCAGTACCGGAGCCCATGGCAATACCGATTTCGGCTTTCTTTAAAGCTGGAGCGTCGTTCACACCATCACCAGTCATGGCAGAGATTTCGTTCATGCCTTGGAGGTACTCAACAATCTTGGACTTGTGCTGTGGCTCCACACGGGAGAAGAGTCGGGAGCGTGCAACGGCAGCCTTCTGTTCCGCGATGGACAGATCATCGAACTCGCGGCCGGAATAAGATTTGCCAGTGGTGTCTTCATCCTCAGTGAAGACGCCGATTCTGCGGCAGATGGCTTCGGCAGTGGCCTTGTTGTCACCAGTAATCACAATAACGCGAATACCGGCAGCACGGCAGCGGACAATGGCATCGAAGACCTCCTTGCGGGGGGGATCCAACATACCGACGACTCCGACGAATGTCAGATTAACCTCATACTGATAGAACTTTGTGGAATCTCCCAAATCCATATCCTCTGGGCGAATGGGGCTATCAGCAACAGCGAGAGCCAGGCAACGCAGGGTGTCGCGTCCAGTGCCATACTGTCCAGTCAGGGCAAGAATCTTGGCCTTCAGCGCCGAAGTCAGTGGCACCTTGGACGTGCCGACACGAGCGTGTGTGCAGCGATCCAACACACCCTCGGGGGCGCCTTTGACGAAGAGTTTGGGACCAGTGCCCAGGCGGGAGGACTTGAGTGGGGTGCAGTACGACGACATGGATTTACGATCGCGAGAGAACTCCAGGGTGAATTCCTTCTTCCACTTGGTCTCGATCTCACCGCGAGCGGCAATGGCGTTGGATCGGCGGTCTAGGCCAGACTTGTTGACGCTGAATGCGTTCAACTTCTCGGCCAACACAATCAGGGCAGTCTCTGTGGCCTCACCGACCTTCTCGAAGGCAGCCTTGAACTCATTGTAATCAATGGCGGAGTCGTTGCACATGATGCAAACCGTTGCCAGTTCCTGGAGCGCTTCGTAGTCACTGGCCTTCACCCGCTGGCCGCCCAAGAAGAGCTCGCCAATGGGCTCGTAGGTAGATCCTGTCAGTTCAAACTCAAGGAAGCTGCTGTCATTACCCTCCACCTTCTCGAAGATCAACATGCGGGAAACGGACATTTGGTTGGTGGTGAGAGTGCCGGTCTTATCAGAGCAGATGACGGATGTGCAGCCCAAGGTCTCGACAGATGGCAGGGAGCGTACAATGGCATTCTTCTTGGCCATGCGGCGTGTGCCCAGAGCCAAGCAGGTAGTAATAACGGCGGGCAGACCCTCTGGGATGGCAGCGACAGCCAAGGCCACAGCAATCTTGAAATAGTAGATGGCACCCTTGATCCAGGAGCCACCGTGGGCGGGATCGTTAAAGTGGCCAATGTTGATGGCCCAGACAGCGACGCAAATGACGGAAATAACCTTGGACAGCTGCTCGCCGAACTCATCCAGTTTCTGTTGCAGTGGTGTCTTAATCTCTTCAGTCTCCGACATTTCGGTACGGATTTTACCGATAGCAGTGCTCAGTCCCGTGCCAATAACGACGCCACGCGCCTTGCCAGCGGCCACGTTGGTGCCCGAGAACAGAATGTTCTTTTTGTCCTGGTTGACGGCACGTGGATCGGGAATAGCATCGGTGTGCTTAATAACCGATACAGACTCGCCGGTGAGGATAGACTGATCGATTCTGATGGTGGTTGAGTAAATGTGGGTGAGACGAATATCGGCGGGGATCTTGTCACCAACAGACACCTCGACCAAGTCTCCGGGGACAATCTCTTTCGCCCTGACCTTCTGGATGCCAGATTTGTCTTGACGGATTACCTTGCCCATCTCTGGCTCATACTCCTTGAGAGCCTCGATGGCGGACTCGGCGTTCCTTTCCTGCCATACACCAACCACCGCATTAGCTATCAGAATAAGTAAAATAACTAAGGGCTCTACAAATGCAGTGAACGTCTCTTCGTGTTCTTCAAATAGCGCCAATACCTGTGATTAAATAAAACGATAGCAAGTTTATATGCGGAACCGAGTAGAGTAGTTTACACAACTCCGGAATGACGTAGACTTACAAATGAAATGATGGCTGCCAAAAGCAAAATCTTCACTAGAAGATCGTCGAACTGCTCTAAAACTAATTGCCAAATGCTCTTTCCTGCGAAATAAAACAATGGGTAAATGTGAATGACATTAGGGACGGTTTTGTTATCATGAGCATGAGCGCGTATTGCACTCGATGATCAGAGATTGACTGCGCACCTTCCTCAGTTGGCAATTCTGAAATGATAAAGAGGTGAACGCAAGTGAGTCAGTGTTGCTTGGGTCTATTGATTTTGAAGAATTGTAATTACCGTTAGGTCCATATTTCGCCTGGTTTGTCTTGATCTGATCAAGGGTAAGACCGCGCTCTCCGTCTGTACCGAAGAAGTTCAGAGACTGTTCGACGGTTTTCGAATGACCGTCTTCCATTTTGATTTGTTATCCTCTTCGTTCAGTAGCCTTCACTTCAAGTGTATAGATTGAAAAGAAAAACAAAGCCAAGTATTTTTATTATTTTCTGATAATAGGTTTGTGCTGACAAGAATAGTAATTGGGAATACCAATATGCATATGCATACGCAAGTGTGTTCATATGCAGTTAAAACTACCTCATTAGATTTCGTATGTATGTGCATGCGAGTATGTACCTGAGTATGTGCAAATAATGTACGGCTGAACATATGTACATACATACATACATCTCTACTGTAAAGTAAATATGCAAATTCTTAGACATTTGGACTAAGTAAATGAAAAGGGGCGGGGGAGGTATAGACCAGTTGAGACGCTTTAGTGGTCGAGCAACTATTACTAATTATTTAAGAACTAATTAAGAGTTTGTAAGAATATTGGCATTACCGCTCGAGCCAGACTAGTCTAATCTCCACTTATGAGATTCACACACGTGTCACTTTGCTTTGCACAACAGAGGCAATATTTGCCAAGATCGCCAACACGCAATTTGATTTCTTTACGTGTGTATTGATTCAGTACAAATCATATAAAACAACGAACGCACTGCGTGTTAAGTACTGAATTTTCACTGCAACTTGTTATATATTATACGCCATGGCGCTTTTTTTCTAAATATGTGTGCTTCTGATAATATTGCACTAAGTCTCGAGCCGCTGATTTTGTGAGTTTCATCGGCGTTCGTTTCACCTGGCGACTATGACACGACATTTATTGGTAGCAGGGTTGCATGTAAGCAGTCATTTATGAACATATCGATAGTGCAGCAAATCGCATTGTTCTATAAATGATAATCTGGGTTTCCGTTAATATATTATAATATATTTGCCTTTGATCGATTGCTGTATCACCGACACAACAAGCCAGAACGAGTCGAGCCACTACTATCAACTGAACACACGTCGTAGGGAGTTTGCGCTGTTCTTTCGCGCTCTTTCACATTCAAATAACTGAGTCCACTCGTCGTACAGCAGAGACATTTTACTTTTGAACAATAAAAACGAGACATCCCATCCGGAACCGTGGACTAGATATACATCAGGCGATGCGGAAAATTTTGAACCGGATCCAACAATTTTAATATTGTTTGGATTATGTGAGAATATTACGAGGCACGGTCCAAATCTAATTATATACGTGTCACATCTGTCAAAATCTAACGGTATTTGGACTGTTACAGTTTCAATGTTCATTTAATAATTCATATTTTAATGACTTTTAGTCTTGCACGAAACGAATGTGCCTGGCCAAAACGTATTTATATATGTATGTGTTTCTAATATATATATATATATATATATATATATTCTACATATTCCGTTTATACATACATGACATATGCATGTATAAGTGTGCATTATGGAGGAAAAAAAAATTGCCTCTGTCCGAGATGAGCTAAAAATAGCAACCTAGCACCCGAAAAATACAAGCATAATTTTGAACACATATGTACATATATAAATATGTACTGGGAACACATAAATAAGTATGAATGTACAGACATACTACGTATGTACTGGCAGACAGACGATCGCATAAGTATATTTTTACGGCTCAAGATATTTAGAGCACACATATCTGCATTCTGAAGGATGTCGACCAGTGTAGAGGAGAGCTCTCCTCGGTATGAATTTTCTAATTCCAATTGACAGTTGGAAAGAATAGATCTGCTAAGGAATTGTATAATTCATGTGTATGGGTAATGAATATGTACATATCTTATATGTATAGGTATTTTATCCTTTCGTGAAGGAGACCGCTACGTAGGTCCACAGCCTGGTCGGTTCGTGCAATGTGCTCAGATTTAGAATTATCAATCTGTCACAAATTAATTATTTAATCATATTTTCGAATGGACATAGAAAGTCCTGGTATAACCAGTAAATAAAATGATATGATATGATATGATATGGAATGTATGTATGTATGTACATGATAGTAGTGTAAAAACGTAGCATGCATACAGTTCCGTTCTTATTCGCCTCGGGGGCTGACACAACGGTTGCATAATCAGTTTTTCTGTCACAGATAGATTCTATGCAGGGACACAAGTGAAAACTTTACAGCAGTGTGTCTGTGTGTCTATTTGGGACTGTGCATTGGTATTGGTGACATTCAAAAATTTCAATATGACTACGGAGGTCGAGGTTGTTCACTGTTTGTCCTCTTTACGGGTAATTTCCATTGGATATCTGTAGGCGGGGGTTTGAACTAGTAAACTTATAACTAAAACTGTGGAAACACTTTAAAACACCAACTCTCAAGTGTAAGTATGTACATATGTATGTACGGTACGGTGCGGGTATATGTAGGTAATTTATATAAATTGTTGAATTTTCCATGATTTTAGGCGCGCGATTGAACATTTTTACATTTTGGGAGTATTTCTTTTTTTGGATTGGTTTTTTATGGAGTTTGGAGTAAAACACTACTTATTTTGTTTGGAATTGTTGCAAAAAAATCAACAAAACTTACAATTATTATTCTTAGTAAAAATTCCGTTATTATATAATAAATTTATTTCAGTCGGAAGACCAAGAGCTAACACAAAGATCGCGCTATTATAACGATCAACGGCAACTGAACGCAAGGAGAACGCTGCTTGATGAGAGTGTCTATTTGAATTACAAAATTCATATATTTTGGCAAAATTCCCAAAACTACATACACTCTCTATTTTGGCCCGGGAAAATACTTTTAGCACGCACAACTTTTGAGCACTTACCACCTATCCGATTGTTGGCGGTTGTGCTCGTGTTTTCTTCTGCTCGGATCTCACAGAAGGAAAATATATTGTCGGCCGCAGATACATATACGTGGGTAGATACAGATACAGATACATACAGGCA
Organism: Drosophila lowei; assembly: GCA_008121275.1. Taxonomy (NCBI): domain Eukaryota; kingdom Metazoa; phylum Arthropoda; class Insecta; order Diptera; family Drosophilidae; genus Drosophila; species Drosophila lowei. The sequence continues at coordinate 5,546,649 of CM017778.1, forward strand.
CATCCATATGGTTGTATGTACCATCGTGTGCTCAAAGATACGAACGAACGAAGCTGTGTGGGGTAATATGGGGAGATCATCGGTATTTGTGAGTGTAGAGCGTATTTCAAACTGCACGTGTGTCTGTTTAATATTTAGAAATCATTATTTATAAACTCTGCACCGCGAATAGTAGTATGTTAGTTCTTAGTTAGTTTGCTACACACAGGATTATTTGGATACAAGTTTCGTAGGATTTTCAAAGGAGACTAGTTCATTGCTAACTGGCAAGATACCTCTTTAACTTAACAAATATACAAAACTACATGGCTGTTTAAAATTCATTGGAATTAACACATCCAAATATAGATGGTTCTCATATTTATCTAAGCATGAACATTGTTTTCCGGTACTGCATATAGCATCCCCGAACAATCGAACAATTGAAAGAGTATGCACATTCCGGATATTTCTGCTTTTTTCTTCTAGTTTCAGCAGAGACTGCCAGCCGTCGTTTAGCCGCTTAAAATAGTCTTGTAATGCCTTTATGGCCTCTCAAAAAGTTGGCAAGAGCGCAATCGCTCTCCGCACATGTTCTTTTCTGTATTATATCCGCCTTTTGCAGCACCTATAACGAAATTTCAGAGAGCACCCATAAATATGCATTTGTCTACTATTTTACCTTTCAATATACATATGTACATATACATATATGGACACTATTTTTTAAACTACCTGAATAACTTAAAGATATAAATATGCAATCAGGGTCACGGCTCCGGTGCTCCGGTTCTGAGCCCAATCTGATGAAGATCCAAAAAATGAATTGATTCAATCACAATTATCTTGTAATTATCGGAGCATTTTTTGCATGATATTCATATTATTATTACCATTATTTATACCAGCCTTACAACTTGCTTATGCTAAAAGTTCTACATTTTAAAGTAGTTATTTGCTTAGATTGTACAATTTTCTAATATCTGACTAAAATATAAATATTTTATGCATTCAGAAATGCTGATATTCATATTCTAGAAAATTTATTTAGTATTCTTTGACTCAAAAAGATTACAATTGTGTTGTGTTATGTAACAATTGCATTCGCAGTTTGCTTTGTGTGAGTAACTCCGACAAATAAAAGCAATCCCTCCCCAAGAAGTGGATTTCCGCCTATAAATATATTCAATGTAAATGCACAATATTCCAATATTTTATATTTTTTTTTTTTGCAATGACACATCTATTTACATTTAAAAATATATGTATACACACCTTCACTGTAACTGTAAGGTCTGGTCCGCATTGTAGGTTATTTCGTCTTGGTCGAAAAGAGGTAGGAATCTTTTTTTCCGGTGCTCAATTTAAGTGCATTTTCGCTTCCAACAATGTTGCTCAAACTGAGAAGGTCATACTTTGTATAGAGTATATTGACACTCATTTCATCTCCAAAGCCATCTCGCGGGTTCTGGTTGGATTCGAGCATCAAATTGATTAGCTCTGAGTAAAAGTGCGGAAAGTTGGGCGGTTGGTACATAATTAAATTTCGAATACCCTTGATTCGGGTACGTCGGAAGAAATGAGCCCTTTCTGAATAAAGCAAAACAGATGCTCCGCTGTGGAAGAATATGTCTCTCGCCCGAGAAATTTTTTCCTTCTTGGTATATTCGCTTATCTGAACAAAACTGATCATATCAGTTTTGAACTGGTTGCGTATACGTACAAAATCGAAGTAGCTAGGCACGTACAACATACAATGTGAAAAGCCGGGCTTACTAAATTGTGGCATAATGTGCTTGACAAAATGCTGAAAGCGATCATCAAATGTTGACTCCACATTGGTGCAGTTAATTCGGCGGAAAACTTGTTGAATTGGCGTGATAACATTTCGGATATCGCCATATTCAACTAGATTTGTGATCCGCACTTTGCCTTGGTAGTTTTGGCATTTACTATTTACCACTGCCCGAAATTCGGGGAGTTCGTGAGATGAGAAAAATAGGGTTTGGCGGTAGAAGCTAGAAGCTCCGCTTAGACACCAAGTTCGAACCCTTTGGCAATTTGTGTCCGGCAGCTTTTGCGGTTGCAGATGAAGGTGGTCTAACGAGTGAAGAAGATTTTCCCAATTCTGGGCTAAGAAAAGTTCCGCTTGGTCGATTATAAGTAATTCAATCGAATTTAAGAAGTCAAAGTCATTGTCCTTGTCCGTGACAAGCATGCGTAGTCCTAGTGGAGAAGCAATAAGTATGTCTGAAGAGTTCATGTCAGAAAAAAGTGAAACGGACTTCTTTGTGAAACGCATTCCAATTTTAAAGTTGTCATCTGTGTTTCCACTGAAAGTTTGCTCATAGTCATATGGTTTTGGGTTCGTTTTGGGGAAATATATCGTGTTTCCCGAGTAGTCTTGAAGGAACCGATCATAATTTGTCATTGAATTTTTCCTGGTTTGATCTGCAAAATAAAAGATAAATTATTTGCTTTGGTCTTCAATTTACAGTTCTTACCATCTTGATTGCCAAATAGTAAGTCTCCGATAACCTTTACTATCTTCAAAGCCGACTCCCTGAAGGGCACTATAAAGAGAACCTTCATACGCTTTAGTCCTTGGTCTCTAAATGTCTCCGGAATAGAAATTTCATTCGGTGACAACTTCAGTGACTTGGCGAGTGCTGCCACTTTCTCATTATTACGCAGTATCAGAGATCTGACCTTTAGCATATGGTTCAGCGCATGCAGGCAGTACACGTACCGGATCTCTTCGGCATTGCTGTGTGTTCGGTAAGGATAGTACAGGTCCTGATAGTTATTTACAATATGAAAGAGTTCCGACTGTAACGCAGAAAGCGGAAACGCTACCTTTGCGCTTATAGACATTTTGACCTCAAATTTCTGAAGATCAGAAGAGTTGGAAATGCCACTCGGTGGACTGCAGTCGGGGTTATGTGCATTCGAATCTAGCCGGGGAATCTCAAACTTTAAATTTCCCAATGCTGGCCAACTGCTCTTAATCGATGTGGTATCCGTTCGCGAGATCAAATCGCTGATATTCTCTGCAGATAGGTCAAAATCAAATCGCTTGGAAAACGAATTGTATGAATCAAAGTCGTCATTTGATTGGACAGGACTTTTGCTCTGTTTCTCAATGGTTTTTACTGCTGCAGGCACAGAGGCGGCGTCGCTCTCGTTTGGCCTGATAAAGCCTGAAAAAACGATTCATGGTCAAGGAAAGTGTTATTGAAATATAATTAATTGCTTATATACTTGTTGGTACATCGCTGTATCCATTCACAAGCTGCTCATAGAATCCAGTTTCGTCGGCTTCGTCTTGTAATTCTGACAGGAGATCTGCTCCGGGCTCAAAAGAATTCCCTGTCAGGGCTGGGAGTCGTTCCTTTCTGTGCGATTCCTCCATTTGCTTGCTTCTCTGAATGTAGCTATAGTTTTTCGAAAATTTCTCATTCTTGCGGACAGGGGCCACCTGCCGGTAAGGCTTTGCTTTATGTTTCAAGTGTTTCTGCTTCATTTTAACAATTTAATTAAAAACACGCACGTGCGATGGTGATAAACATAAACATTAGAGGTGTCAAACCATCGAGGGCACTATCGACAGTATCGATGTTTTGGTGACTATCATGATACTATCGAGCTAGTATCTGGCGCTTCCCCATCTCTCTCCATATCATATCAAAATGTTGTAAATTTTCAAATATAGGAAGATGACTGGCGATTTCTGGTGATGGGAGTTGGCTGGAACGGGTGGAACCACCCAATCCAACTCCCATCACTATATACATACATTTTTTGTAAATTTACAAACTTGGAAGAACAAGACTTCTGTCCATGGGAGGGGGTGGGGTGAGACTGCTCCCGCGAAATTCATCCTTGTTCGGTGGAGTCTTGCCTTTCTTTTCGGTTCTCAACTGTTTTTATAACAATTATGTATATAGTATCTGCGCCTTTTTTCAGCCTCCAATGGAAAGACTCTCTTCATGTTTCGCGCCAAATATTTGCTGTCTTCTGATGTCATGTTAATGTGCTTGTTGACGAAGTATTCGGCTAAAAGAGAAGTGAGCCTCCGTTTCTGTGCTTAGCATCTCCTTTCAGCAAGTGCTCGGCAGCACTGCCGCCCTGCAGCAGGATAATTCTCCATTGTAAATAAAGTTGTGTGGGCTGCGCGTAGTCGTGATCCGGTCCGTGCGTCGATTCGCCTCGGTATCCTTTTTTTTCCGACGCCCTGCTCCATAAAAATTTCAACAACAACGCGCGGCCGGCGCCATAACATAACGGATCTTTTGCCTAGGGCAGGGAACCATCGTTGGCAATAGTATCGAAAGAATATTTTTATAAAATAAATACATATTATATATTAATAAATGAATACATAATTAATAAATTATTAAATAAAATAATTAAATATAATAATTATATGAATCTTAATTAATTGATTAATATTAATTAATAATAGTATAGTACGTTACGGTCTGTTGTTGTCTCGTCTGTTTTTAGAACAGTCGATAGGTGCGTGTCGTGTCTACTAGGCTGACTAGGGCTGCACAACCAAATTTCAACTGAAAAGGCAAATCGGGCGCACGCTTCAAAACAATTTCGGTCCGATCAAATCGAAATGCAAGTGAAGTGAAGTAGCATACAGGTGAAGCTGCAACTGGCAAAGGTCGCCAAGACGGTGAGCCTCAAGGAGAAGGAGAAGGAGAGAGCCTCAAACCCGCTCTCTCTTTCTACTACGAGGGTGATGGTAGAACATAACCTTAAGATTTTGATTTTTCTATCATGGTCGTATTCCACTACACTTCAAGACCAGTATAGTCTGAAAATTCACGGGAAAAGCAAGCAAGTTTCATACTTTGAAATAATAATAACGGCCTAAAATGATGTGGGTAGAGGTAAGGGTTTTAGTTAGTCAACGGAATATCAAAATTGAGCAATAGGAACGATTTTTCTCTTACGTTTTATTTGTTTGACCTTTTTCGCTAAAAGCCTTTTTTAAACCAAATACAATATAAACAAGTAGAAAATAGGTTCATTAATTGGATCAAATTATGTGGGCAGGGCTCAGAGATCTATCTAGCTGGTAATATTCAACGGAATATCAAAAACGAGGAATATATATGATGGAACTTGAAATTCGTCAGTATATTTTGAAAATGAGACGGTATGTTTCGGTATATTTCTGAGGGTCGGACCGTATACCTTATCGGATTTTCTTATTTTCTTGCCACCACGTCTAGCTCACACACCTCGCAATTTTTATACTTTTGCATAGTATTTTCTAGTATTTTCCAGTATATTTTAAGACGCGTTATGGACTCACCCTCTTGTCCAATGCACCAATGTAGAAACCGTGTAGAAATGCCACTTAGAGCCCACATCGAATACTAATTCGTGATCAGAATCGGATTCCTGATCGTTTGCCATCAAAATCTCAATTTTTTCAAAAATGTCGGAAAAAAAGCCATGTCAAAAAGTGGATAACGGAGGTTTTTCACACTGGCGCTTCCATGGGGCTTATATGAAAAAAAACGGGCAAAAATTTTTGAAACGTACACATTTCCCCTTAGGTGTCGCCTTTGATAATTACATAAAAATGTAGTTAATATGTAGCAAATGTGTAGTTAGAGTGTAGTTACCATGTAAAGAAATTAATTTAGTGGACATTTTTGTTGACCAATAAAGATGAAAACTTAAAGTTAACCAGTCTTGTAGCAAATTGATGTTATAATCGGATAAAGTTATGATCCAAAACGAGGAATGTGATGCAACTTGAATACAAATAATTCGCCAGTATATTTACGGTATATTTCTGAGGGTCGGACGATACATTTTAACGATAATTCCGCGGTCACACTGAGCGGCAGGAATTTGTTAATTTCTTTTTTATATTTTTGGAATGGGAAGCGATCGCACGTCGAAAAAGCTAAAGATGTCGGTTCTACAACAACTTAAACAAGTCACCACAATAGTGGCTGACACCGGCGACTTTGAAGGTACTTACATTCATATATAAGTTGTGTTTTGTTACATCGGGATTGCATTGCGGTGTGGCTAAAAGTTAATTTAAAGCTGAGTTTGATCTGGAATATACACACACACATGCATAAAAAGGCCGAAACATGCTTTCTTAGGTAAATGTTGTGCTGTATGTACAGGAAACATACATACATACATGTACATACGTACATACATCAAAAACATCTGTTTTTTGTTATCTTCTTTTGTGAAGATCAAATAAAAGTGACAGTCAGAATTCAACCTGACTTTAGTTTGACCTTATGTGAAACGTGTAATGGAAATGACCGCTGTTGTGATAAGGTCAGTCAAAAAAAGTGATTTTTTTTGTTTTATAAAGTTTTGGTTTGTTTTTCAAGAAAAAAACTCGTGAAACTAACTAAACAATATAAAAGACTAACGAAACGTCCTTGCTTTCAAAAGAATCCTTAAATCAAAAAGTATTCACTTTTATAATTGTACGGAAAAATGTATTCTAGGTTTTTAGTCCGGAAATAAAATTTGTCTGTTATTTACATTTAATTCTATGAATATTGAAGAGTATGTAATGAATTTGATAAATATTTTTTGAACCTCCTCGGTGTTTTAGAACTAGTTTTCCACGCGAAAGCTTGGTACCTTCTAATTTGCAGATTGATTCGATGTTTATATCGTTCGCCACACTTTTTCAAATATTTCTTTCAATTTAGATAAAGTTTTGGGTTAAGCAGACGCTTTCATATTAAAACGTTCACGATGTGCTAAAGATTCTAGATCGGATCATTACACAATATATAATAACAAAGTTGAAAAAAATATGGCGGACAGTCAAAAAGTGATTTTTTTTGTTTTATAAAGTTTTGGTTTGTTTTTCAAGAAAAAAAAACTCATGAAACTAACTAAACAATATAAAAGGCTAACGAAACATACTAAAAGTTTGAATCCAAACGTCCTTGCTCTCAAAAGAATCCTTAAATCAAAAAGTATTCACTTTTATAATTGTACGGAAAAAATGTATTCTAGGTTTTTAGTCCGGAAATAAAATTTGTCTGTTATTACGTTTAATTCTATGAATATTGAAGAGTATGTAATGAATTTGATAAATATTTTTTTGAACCTCCTCGGTGTTTTAGAACTAGTTTTCCACGCGAAAGCTTGGTAGCGGACAGTCAAAAAAAGTGATTTTTTTGTTTTATAAAGTTTTGGTTTGTTTTTCAAGAAAAAAACTCGTGAAACTAACTAAACAATATAAAAGACTAACGAAACGTCCTTGAAAAAAGAATCCTTAAATCAAAAAAGTATTCACTTTTATAATTGTACGGAAAAATGTATTCTAGGTTTTTAGTCCGGAAATAAAATTTGTCTGTTATTACGTTTAATTCTATGAATATTGAAGAGTATGTAATGAATTTGATAAATATTTTTTGAACCTCCTCGGTGTTTTAGAACTAGTTTTCCACGCGAAAGCTTGGTACCTTCTAATTTGCAGATTGATTCGATGTTTATATCGTTCGCCACACTTTTTCAAATATTTCTTTCAATTTAGATAAAGTTTTGGGTTAAGCAGACGCTTTCATATTAAAACGTTCACGATGTGCTAAAGATTCTAGATCGGATCATTACACAATATATAATAACAAAGTTGAAAAAAATATGGCGGACAGTCAAAAAAGTGATTTTTTTTGTTTTATAAAGTTTTGGTTTGTTTTTCAAGAAACTAACTAAAACAATATAAAAAAAAACTCTAAAAGTTTGAAACTAACTAAACAATATAAAAGGCTAACGAAATAAAACATACTAAAAGTTTGAATCAAACGTCTTGCTAGCGGACTCAAAAGAATCCTTAAACAAAATCTAAAAAAGTATTCACTTTTATAATTGTACGGAAAAATGTATTCTAGGTTTTTAGTCCGGAAATAAAATTTGTCTGTTATTACGTTTAATTCTATGAATATTGAAGAGTATGTAATGAATTTGATAAATATTTTTTGAACCTCCTCGGTGTTTTAGAACTAGTTTTCCGAAACTTGGTACCTTCTAAAGCAGATTGGTAGCGGACATGGTCAAAAAAGTGATTTTTTTGTTTTATAAAGATTTTGGTTTTAATTTTTCGGACAGAAAAAACTGATTTTTTTTGAAACTAACTAAACTAACTAAACAATATAAAAGGCTAACGAAACATACTAAAAGTTTGAATCAAACGTCCTTGTTTCAAAAGAATCCTTAAATCAAAAAGTATTCACTTTTTATAATTGTACGGAAAAATGTATTCTAGGTTTTAGTCCGGAAATAAAATTTGTCTGTTATTACGTTTAATTCTATGAATATTGAAGAGTATGTAATGAATTTGATAAATATTTTTTTGAACCTCCTCGGTGTTTTAGAACTAGTTTTCCACGCGAAAGCTTGGTACCTTCTAATTTGCAGATTGATTCGATGTTTATATCGTTCGCCACACTTTTTCAAATATTTCTTTCAATTTAGATAAAGTTTTGGGTTAAGCAGACGCTTTCATATTAAAACGTTCACGATGTGCTAAAGATTCTAGATCGGATCATTACACAATATATAATAACAAAGTTGAAAAAAATATGGCGGACAGTCAAAAAAGACATTTTTTTTGTTTTATAAAGTTTTGGTTTGTTTTTCAAGAAAAAAAAACTCATGAAACTAACTAAACAATATAAAAGGCTAACGAAACATACTAAAAGTTTGAATCCAAACGTCCTTGCTTTCAAAAGAATCCTTAAATCAAAAAGTATTCACTTTTATAATTGTACGGAAAAATGTATTCTAGGTTTTTAGTCCGGAAATAAAATTTGTCTGTTATTACGTTTAATTCTATGAATATTGAAGAGTATGTACTGAATTTGATAAATATTTTTTGAACCTCCTCGGTGTTTTAGAACTAGTTTTCCACGCGAAAGCTTGGTACCTTCTAATTTGCAGATTGATTCGATGTTTATATCGTTCGCCACACTTTTTCAAATATTTCTTTCAATTTAGATAAAGTTTTGGGTTAAGCAGACGCTTTCATATTAAAACGTTCACGATGTGCTAAAGATTCTAGATCGGATCATTACACAATATATAATAACAAAGTTGAAAAAAATATGGCGGACAGTCAAAAAAGTGATTTTTTTTGTTTTATAAAGTTTTGGTTTGTTTTTCAAGAAAAAAACTCGTGAAACTAACTAAACAATATAAAAGGCTAACGAAACATACTAAAAGTTTGAATCCAAACGTCCTTGTTTTCAAAAAGAATCCTTAAATCAAAAAGTATTCACTTTTATAATTGTACGGAAAAATGTATTCTAGGTTTTAGTCCGGAAATAAAATTTGTCTGTTATTACGTTTAATTCTATGAATATTGAAGAGTATGTACTGAATTTGTTAAATATTTTTTGAACCTCCTCGGTGTTTTAGAACTAGTTTTCCACGCGAAAGCTTGGTAGCAGGACAGTTAAAAAGTTGCCACACTTTTTCAAATATTTTTTTTGTTTTATAAAGTTTTGGTTTGATCATTTTTTCAAGAAAAAAACTCATGAAACTAACTAAACAATATAAAAGGCTAACGAAACATACTAAAAGTTTGAATCCAAACGTCCTTGCTTTCAAAAAAGAATCCTTAAATCAAAAAGTATTCACTTTTATAATTGTACGGAAAAATGTATTCTAGGTTTTAGTCCGGAAATAAAAATTTGTCTGTTATTACGTTTAATTCTATGAATATTGAAGAGTATGTACTGAATTTGATAAATATTTTTTGAACCTCCTCGGTGTTTTAGAACTAGTTTTCCACGCGAAAGCTTGGTACCTTCTAATTTGCAGATTGATTCGATGTTTATATCGTTCGCCACACTTTTTCAAATATTTCTTTCAATTTAGATAAAGTTTTGGGTTAAGCAGACGCTTTCATATTAAAACGTTCACGATGTGCTAAAGATTCTAGATCGGATCATTACACAATATATAATAACAAAGTTGAAAAAAAATATGGCGGACAGTCAAAAGTGATTTTTTTGTTTTATAAAGTTTTGGTTTTTTTTCAAGAAAAAAAACTCATGAAACTAACTAAACAATATAAAAGGCTAACGAAACATACTAAAAGTTTGAATCCAAACGTCCTTGCTTTCAAAAGAATCCTTAAATCAAAAAAGTATTCACTTGTATAATTGTACGGAAAAATGTATTCTAGGTTTTAGTCCGGAAATAAAATTTGTCTGTTATTACGTTTAATTCTATGAATATTGAAGAGTATGTACTGAATTTGTTAAATATTTTTTGAACCTCCTCGGTGTTTTAGAACTAGTTTTCCACGAAAGCTTGGACCTTCTAATTTGCAGATTGGTTTATATCGTTCGGACACTTTTTCAAAAAATTTAGATAAATTTTTTTGTTTTATAAAGTTTTGCTAAAGATTTTGATTTTTCAAAGTTGAAAAAATAACTCATGAAACAAAAAAAACTCATAAACAATATATAAAAGGCTAACGAAACATACTAAAAGTTTGAATCCAAACGTCCTTGTTTCAAAAGAATTTCAAAAGAATCCTTAAATCCGAAATAAAATTTGTCTGTTATTACGTTTAAAAAAGTATTCACTTTTATAATTGTACGGAATTGTACGGAAAAATGTATTCTAGGTTTTTAGTCCGGAAATAAAATTTGTCTGTTATTACGTTTAATTCTATGAATATTGAAGAGTATGTACTGAATTTGTTAAATATTTTTTTGAACCTCCTCGGTGTTTTAGAACTAGTTTTCCACGCGAAAGCTTGGTACCTTCTAATTTGCAGATTGATTCGATGTTTATATGTTCGCCACACTTTTCAAATATTTCTTTTAAAGTTTTGGGTTTCAGACGCTTTCATATTAAAACGTTTGTGCTAAAAGATCGGATTTACAAATATATAATAACAAAGTTGAAAAAATATGGCGGACAGTCAAAAAGACATTTTTTGTTTTTAAAGTTTTGGTTTGTTTTTCAAAAAAAAACTCATGAAACTAACTAAACAATATAAAAGGCTAACGAAACATACTAAAAGTTTGAATCCAAACGTCCTTGCTTTCAAAAGAATCCTTAAATCAAAAAGTATTCACTTTTATAATTGTACGGAAAAATGTATTCTAGGTTTTAGTCCGGAAATAAAATTTGTCTGTTATTACGTTTAATTCTATGAATATTGAAGAGTATGTAATGAATTTGTTAAATATTTTTTGAACCTCCTCGGTGTTTTAGAACTAGTTTTCCACGCGAAAGCTTGGTAGCGGACAGTCAAAAAAAGTGATTTTTTTGTTTTATAAAGTTTTGGTTTGTTTTTCAAGAAAAAAAAACTCATGAAACTAACTAAACAATATAAAAGACTAACGAAACATACTAAAAGTTTGAATCCAAACGTCCTTGCTTTCAAAAGAATCCTTAAATCAAAAAGTATTCACTTTTATAATTGTACGGAAAAATGTATTCTAGGTTTTTAGTCCGGAAATAAAATTTGTCTGTTATTACGTTTAATTCTATGAATATTGAAGAGTATGTACTGAATTTGTTAAATATTTTTTTGAACCTCCTCGGTGTTTTAGAACTAGTTTTCCACGCGAAAGCTTGGTAGCGGACAGTCAAAAAAAGTGTTTTTTTTTGTTTTATAAAGTTTTGGTTTGTTTTTCAAAAAAAAAAAACTCATGAAACTAACTAAACAATATAAAAGGCTAACGAAACATACTAAAAGTTTGAATCCAAACGTCCTTGCTCTCAAAAGAATCCTTAAATCAAAAATTATTCACTTTTATAATTGTACGGAAAAATGTATTCTAGGTTTTAGTCCGGAAATAAAATTTGTCTGTTATTACGTTTAATTCTATGAATATTGAAGAGTATGTAATGAATTTGATAAATATTTTTTTGAACCTCCTCGGTGTTTTAGAACTAGTTTTCCACGCGAAAGCTTGGTACCTTCTAATTTGCAGATTGATTCGATTTTTATATCGTTCGCCACACTTTTTCAAATATTTCTTTCAATTTAGATAAAGTTTTGGGTTAAGCAGACGCTTTCATATTAAAACGTTCACGATGTGCTAAAGATTCTAGATCGGATCATTACACAATATACAGTCAAGGAAAAAAGTGAACATACAGCACCGATTTTTCAATATTTCGGGTTTTCGCAATGAAAATTAAAAAAGTTGGTATGCCATTATTTAGAACACTTAAAGTTATTATTATTTCACATACTAAAGTTACAACGAAAAAACATAAAATGTTCACGGAAAAAAGTGTACTCTATGCTTTTGTATTATAGTCTCAAAGTCATCTTAATATTAATACTTATTATACTTTTAATATTTGGTTGGTCCACCATTGGCATCTATTACAGCCTGTAGTCGTCGGGGCATCGATTCCACCAAATTTTCGGTTGTTGTGGGCGGAACTTCGGCCCAAGCTCGAATGAGGGCGGTTTTGAGGCTTTCCCGACTGCTGATGTCGTACTTCCGTACCAATCTTTCTAAAATGTCCCAAAGATGTTCGATTGGGTTAAGGTCTGGCGATTGGGGTGGTGAATGAAGCTGTCTTGGGGCTTAATACAGCAACCAATCCCGCACAACATGTGCGGTGTGCTTTGGATCGTTGTCCTGTTGGAAGATCCAACTGCTTCCCAGGCACAATGTATCCACCGATGTTTTCAAATTTTCTTCCAATATCTTCTTATACTGGAAGCGATCCATATTAAATAAACAAATAACCTACTCCAGGCAACGCCATAGCGCCCCAAACCATTACACTACCGCCTCCATGCTTGACGGTGGGTATCAGGTTTATAGGTTCAAGAGCGGTGTTTGCCTTTCTCCAAACTTTGGAACGGCCATCACTTCCGAAAATGTTGTATTTACTTTCATCAGTAAATAAAACGCTTTTCCAAAAGTTTGGATCCTTATTTAAGTGCGCTTTGGCGAATTCCAGGCGCAAAATCCGATTCTTTTCTGAAATCAATGGTTTCTTTCGTGGAACTCGGCTCTTGAAACCATCCTTGTGCAAAAAATTGGCAATTGTTTTTGGGTGCACAATGACTCCTGAACACTTTTCGATGTGTTCCGCCAATTTTGGAGCACTTATTTTCGGTTTTTTATTAACTTCCTTGAGGATACTTCTCTCGTCGTGACTCGATAGCATCTTTGGCCTTCCTGATCTCTTCTTATTTTCCGTGGAATTGTTGTTGTTGTTGTTGCGAAGGATGGTCTGGACGGGGGATCGACCTAATTTAACTACATCCGCGATTTCGCCATATAATTTTTAATCATTACGAAGGCTGATAATTAAATTTTCAACAGTAGACTATATTTCCTTCCTTTTTCCCCATTTTTCCCCCCAAAAAAGGAGTAACAATAATAATTTCTGTCGACCCAATACACACACTTGATACGCAATTAAGCTAGGCGTCAAATAGTCGGATTTCACTTTTTTACCTTCTATTTCTTGAATTATTAAAGGGAATTCCCACGCTGTATGTAGACTTTTTTCCGTGAACATTTTATGTTTTTTCCTTGTAACTTTAGTATACATAATTTTTAAAAAAATTTTTTTTTTCAAATAATGATAATTTTAAATGTCCTAAATAATGGCATACCAATTTTTTTAATTTTCATTGCGAAAACCCGAAATATTGAAAAATCAGTGCTGTATGTTCACTTTTTTCCTTGACTGTATGTATAATAACAAAGTTGAAAAAAATATGCCTCACCCATCTTGCACGGCGGCAAGGAGCAGAATCGACCCAGAAGATGAGGGCGTCAGCAAGCGGAAAGTGGTCCTCATTAGGCGGAATGGAGTTTTTCTCTGAAATTTGTTTGCACGTGACCGCCTTTACATATCCTTCAATTAGTACCAGATACCCAATTTTAAAATAAAAAAAACATCCCCAGAAAATCCTGCTGCCTCCTTGCTTTATTGTTCGTTTCAGGCATTAACTTATATAGCGTTCTCCGACTTTGCGACGATCATTCGTCCTACTTTCCCAACAAACCTCGTTTATTTTAGATGAATTATAAACATTACGTTTCTCCAATCATTTACAGTCAAAGTTTCGTTGAGTTTGGACCATTGGCGCCTTTTCTGGAGCCAATCGGTACCTACTGACTGAATAAACTGCCTTCTAAAATCTTATGCCATTTTGATCTATCAACTACTTCGATAGTCCTTTGGGGTGGTCTTCCTCCTACTTCCTGAGGGGGGTGGTCGTTTTACCGAACCGCGTTTTTCGAAATTGTGTAATAGGACCAAAACTAATGTTTTCTGACCCCAATTCCAATAAAGCTGCCCTATCGACTTCAGAGTTTTTGGCATTTTTTACATTTATATTTTTTTCGTTTTAACTTCTTGCTTTTTTGTATGCAAAAGAGACGTTAATTAAAAGCTACACAATAAAAATGTTTCCCGTACTGACTTTTGAGTTTTTTAATACGCGCCATCGGTTTAAAGTTAGATAACATGAGTGTCCACATATCACTGTCCGCTACTATACTATACAAACATTTATATGTGTTTAGGAGAGCTTTGGCAATGGAAAGTCAAGGATTTGTTCATGTAAAATGAATGTCGGCCGGTTGCTCAAACTGGTTTAAAAATCGTTCTACAGCAGCAGTCCGAAAAGTGAAAAAACCAGCTTTCTATGCAAATATGTTTCTTCTAAACACTCAATTTTATTTTTAGCCATCAATATCTACAAGCCAACGGATGCCACGACAAATCCTTCTCTTATTTTATCGGCGTCGTCCATGGAGCGATACCAGCCCTTGGTACAGAAGGCAGTGGATTATGGAAAGAGCCAAAAAGGGTATAATTGAATACTTTATTGCTTATGCTTTGATTTCACCAAATTCTGCTGTCTATCATCAGTTCGTTGAATGATCAAGTTTCCGAGGCAATGGACTATTTGTGCGTGCTGTTTGGAACCGAGATTCTGAAGGTTGTTCCTGGAAGGGTGTCTACCGAAATAGACGCCCGACTGTCATTCGACACAAAGAACAGTGTGGAGAAGGCATTGAAGCTGATCAAGCTGTACAAATCCCTTGGCATAGACAAGGACCGCATTCTGATAAAATTGGCGTCCACTTGGGAAGGAATCAAGGCGGCCGAAATTTTGGAAAACGAGCATGGTGTGCACTGCAATCTGACCCTTCTGTTCTCATTCGCGCAAGCAGTGGCGTGCGCGGAGGCCAAAGTCACTTTAATCTCCCCTTTTGTAGGCCGGATATTGGATTGGTATGTGGCCAACACGGAAAACAAGAAATTCGAGGCCCTAAAGGACCCTGGTGTGGTTTCGGTTACGAAAATCTACAATTACTATAAGAAGTACGATTACGAAACCCTGGTTATGGGGGCTTCATTCCGGAATGTGGGCGAAATCAAAGCGTTGGCTGGATGTGATTTGCTGACTATTAGCCCGTCGCTGCTGAAGGAATTAGAGAACGAGATAGATTCGGTGACAACATATTTGTCGGTGGACAATGCAAAGGTGCAGGACATCGAAAAGATTTCCGTGGACGAAAGTAAATTTCGCTGGTTACTCAATGAAGATGCGATGGCAACTGATAAACTTTCGGAGGGCATTCGAAAGTTTGCAGTGGACACAGTTAAGCTGGAAAATTTGATCAAAAGTTACTTTAAATAAGCCTTGGGCTTTCTCCGGTACCAGTTTCAAACCACATGAAAGTTTTGTAATCGGTGGAGGATAAAACATTTAAAATATGTTTCAAAAAACATATAATTTTGTACTTGAATAAAAATTAATATTTAGAAATGTATGTTTCAACGACAGCGCAGCGATAGTTCTTTCTCTTAACATAATAATCGTATCATTCATTGGGGACCATTAGTCCCGCTACTTGGAGATGACAATTTTGAAATTGTAATTAAATGGTTCAATTTAAATCTACATTTTATTTTAAAAAATTATTGAAATTGGTTCTAAAGAACTAGAAAAAAATGAACTAACGAAATAAAAATTTTACCTAATGAAATTATTAATGATTACTTTGAGCCTAAAAACGGGCGTTCTAAACTATATATTAGTTTTTTAAAAGTTTAAATGTCGTGCGCGGCTGACCAGAGTATCATATCTATGTATTTTGGTGAACACGAATCCAAGGTCAATTTTAATCCGTGAGGTTTTTTTCTAACCTCAAAAACAAATATGATCGAAACATGGTGGAAATTCATTTGAAAAATTCATCGGATTTGCTTGAAACTCGTCACTCGGGGGCTTTCGGGGTCAATAATTACGAATTTGAAGTCAGTTTTTAAAAATTCCAAATTGTAAGGCCCGATTCACTTAAAACGAATAACTCCCCGGCCTTGCAGGAACATCTACATCTACATCTACATGGTCCCCTTTAAATAGATCTTTTTGAAGAGAAAAGAACTCAATACATCTCGAAAAAAAAAACGGAACTAATCAGCGACCCCGAAGCCCCGCGTGAAAATTTCAAGCAAACCGATGAATTTTTCAAATGAAACCCCACCATGTTTCGATCATATTTGTTTTTTGAGGTTTGACCTGCCTGAAAATTCGTGTTCAGGGCCCCAAAATACAAAGGGATATGATACTCTGGTATTAGTTTCTTGAATAATTATTCATGGCTGAGCCAAGACGATACAAAATTATTTAATAAATTATCATTTTTATAAAATTTATCTTGAATTTATATTTTTTTTGCCATTTTCTTGTGCTTAATCAGGCGGAGACGGATAGGATAGTGACGAATACCCCAATTTAGAAACTAAAATGGTGAGAATGGTAAATTAGTTTTTTATTCATTTATGGAATTTTTTGTATGGCTTTAAAATTAAAATCGCCCGCTTAGCAAATCATTCGAGTCTGGTGTGCTGGCGCCCGATGAATGACGATGAATGATACGATTATACGTTAAAAGAAAGCGCTATCGAGAAATTACGTTAAAAGTATGACCGTACCGACACCAAATGGTTCTCAAACTGTCGCCGATCTCAGCACAGTCACGGCACAAAATAATGGGCATGGGCATGGCCAAATCAAGAAATTTCCATACTTTAATTTAATTAAGTAGTTTTTAATAGTTGGAAGTGCATTTCCCAACCATTGACCTGGTGAACCCACCGGGAAATGTACGTGATGTTCATATTCAGGAGCTGCATCCACGTGTGTCGGCTATAGAATCAGCCTGGAGAACAGTCGGAGATGGAATGGAATAGCAGCTCCGTCAAGTTCACGCTTCAGCTTTAGTGTGATAACACAGGGGACTGCAAACAAAATTTTGTTGCTCTAGCTGATAAAGTATCTGAAAACTTGGCGTTTAACAAGACTGTCGGACAGACATGGCTATATCCACTCGGCTATTGATGCTGATCAATAATATACATATGTACATCTATACAAATCAGATATACCACTATACCAATTAATTACCGATTATCAAAATATATATTTTGCCACATGAAAGAGTCAATAAATGTATATAATCATAGTCCACTTTGCTTAAATTACTTCCGGAGAACATCGATTGCGGGAAAGTATTCTATTTATAGAAAATAGTTTTTATCGCGGCATAACAGGTCCAATCTCAAATAGAAAGGTTGCAGCTCTAAAACAATTTGTGTTAATACTGAAAGACTTGTTTGCGTTCAGATTTTAGTTTGATGCTAGGAACACTCCGAAAAGAACACAGATGATCAGCTTGGACTGCATTCCAATGGTTCTTGGCTAAACATATTTTATTTTACCGAAACACCCATTTCCGTAGCTATTTTCAGGAATCATCTCCAGGTAATTCCCACTATTTGATCTTCATTAGACCCTCTACAAATGTAAAACTAACGTTCGTATCAAATTGTGGCTTCTTATCGCAGTACCACTTATCGAAGTTCGGGTCTTAAGTAAAAATCCTTGACAATTTCTGGACTGATCAGTTGGCCACGCATCGTTCCTGCTCTTGGGGGAATACTAACATTTGAATGACCAACGTGCTATTTTATGCTATGTCCATTTCCGCATGATAGAGTTTAATGGCTTTAATTATTTTAAACACTGAATTAACACGATAATCTAGAATTATAGAGATATCCAATCTTCTGCACAATCCATTCTTCGAGTTTAAAACTAATGGTTCTTGAATACACATATTCTAATATACCATAATTTCCATTGAAATTTTTGTTTTAATCCCCAGTTGGAAAGGGAAGACGCAACAGTTAGGGTCTCAGATAGGAATTCTGTACAATTTTTAGAGCCTGCAAAGTAAACTGTGCGAACTGCGCTTAAATCAACAACCGTATCGATTGCATACAATCTTTCATTGGAATGTCAAGACGTAAATGCATGCAGATAAAATTCCTAAACAATCGCATGACCCTCCTGTGGAATTTTAGAAGTTACTGATGTAAAATTTCAAGTTTTCGTAACAAATCGAGTGGCTGGAGTCGACACATTTAGCCGGCAAATTTGTGGATGGACATTAAGGTGATTCAACGCAGTGGTCAAGTCATAAAATCTAGGTCTATCAGTTCGCTCGCTCCATTCATGGATCAGTCTAGATTACTTAGAGTTAGAGGTCGTCTTGGCAACTCGTCGATGCTGAAAATCAGCTCATTTCGCCAAAAAACATCCCATAACTGTTGCGCGGATAAGATAGGAAAGGAACCTCTATGCTACACCTCGCGCCCTGCTTGCCAAAATTGAGCTGGAATATTGGCCTTTTGGAGGCATTAAAGTGTCAAGGGTAGTCAGCAAGTGTGTAAGATGCTTCAGGACTAGGCCGCCCATGGTTGAGCACATCAAGGGAAACCTACCCAAGGAATGTCTGGAATGATGTCGAGCCTTTGAAGTCACAGGAGTGAACTACTGTGGATCCTGTTTCTACCGATTACAAATCCGCACGAGGTCTCCGATCAAGTGCTACATCAGTGTATTCATCTGCTTCTAGGTGCATTAAAACGTTTTGCTTCCACTTAGGGAAGCCCAAGTCAAATTTGGACAGACATGCGAAAAATTTCGTTTGCGCCAAGAACAAACTTCTGGAGCTAAAGAAGCCTTGTCTGAGCGACTCGCATATGAAGGAGGTCCATGAATCCTGCTTGGCTGACACGATCGACTTTGGCGGATTGTGGTAAGCGTCTGTGAAGACTGCAAAACATCACCTGTACCGCTCAGTTGGGCCATCTTTCTTCAGCTTCAACGAGCTGCGTACTTTCAGATAATCCTGATGATTCAGATGTCATGACTGCTTATCTGCTTCTAGGTGGCCCCCATGAGCCAATCCTCGAGCCTGATCTAACGAAGTTCAACTACAATCGACTGGATGGCTGGCATCGGGTCACTCAACTGCAACAAGTATTCGTGAGACGTCCTCAGGAACCATCAGGAGGGCCGTCACTCGGCTGTGTTTGCTGCCCTTAAGGAATCTGTGGAAAGATTGAAGAAGTTGAACCATACTTGTTTTATTCGAATTTGGAAATAAATAGTTGCCAAAAAAGCTTGGCGTCTCAAACAATGAGGATGAACAACAAGTTTTAATGAACTTTGAACTATATAATAATCGACTTATCGTATAGATCACGGATTTCCATTCCAATTTCGGTATACTTTAATGCAATTATTTGGCTATTTGCACCGACTCACATTTTGAAAATAGGGAGATACGGATGGATATATGTATTTCATAAACACAGTTTTGTTGATGCGAAGCCAACAGTTGGGCTGCTTTGCCACCTTAGCCAACAGCTATGTCGTTCCTGTAAAGCCAACGTGTAAATCGGGTTCGGGTTTAGCCAGGACTACTTTGTTGTTACTCGTTTTTTTTTTTTTTGGGACTTGCCAAGGATCTTTTTTTACTTGATTTTTTGTTGGTAAGCTCAAAAATTTAAAATTAAAACCATCAAAAGGTACAAATAAAACCACAAGCAGTTATTGACGTTCATTGAGTTTTATTGAAATTATTGAAGGTAAATACAAAACCGTAAAAAAATATAAATTATTGCAATTAACGTTAAAAATGGCCGCTCGACGTTACAATGCTACTGAAAACATGTTTTAAAACCGTATATATGTATGTAGATTGTAGGTGCGCGTATGTGCACGACGGCAGCTTTGTAGCGGGGTGGGAAACGTAACTGGTTGTAGCTTACATGCTAAGACTACCGGTGAGCGACGTGCGGATCGTAGGAGCGCACCGAACCG
Organism: Drosophila lowei; assembly: GCA_008121275.1. Classification (NCBI taxonomy): domain Eukaryota; kingdom Metazoa; phylum Arthropoda; class Insecta; order Diptera; family Drosophilidae; genus Drosophila; species Drosophila lowei. The sequence goes on from CM017778.1 coordinate 5,566,834, forward strand.
AGCGCCCGAGAGCGAGGCATAGGGCTATGTAACTCGCTGTTAACTGAGCGCGGCACCCAGCAGCGATAACAGGCTGTTAGCCTGGGGGTGCTAACAGCTCGGTTGCTCTGTTACAGCTTCTGCTCTGAACATTCTCCCCTTGCAAGGCTGCAAAGGTGGACGGGACGCCACGGCTGCGTGTATGAGTTGCCGTGGAAGATGTTTTTTTAGGGGACGCAAGAGCTGGAGACCGTGCTGGAAATGCTGCGCCAGCTGGTCGTCGAGAAGCGCATGTGTGGCCCATCGTCCTGGTGCAACAACGTATGATGGTTCCGGTGACACACCTTGCACCGATCGCTGCTTCGGCAGTCTCTTCCAGAGTGCTGGTGAGCCAGGCAGTTGGCGCAGTAGCTGTTAGCAAGGACCGCTCGGAGCCTCTTTTCGGAACATAGTTGGAGAAAGCGGCGGCACTTCCGTAGCGGATGGATTTCTGAGCAGAGTCGGCACTGGTAGGAATTGATGCCTCGTGAACGTCTGATTTCCAAGGTGCGGTTGGCACGTGGACGTGGGTCCATCTCTGGAGACGGAAAACTACGCTGAAATAAAGGAGTCGAAGATACATTAGTACCTAGCTTGGAACGGATGAGAGGCACATTGAGGACATTCGAAATTGCCACGCGGTTGCATGGTCTGATGAGGCTATGTTGGTCTAAGGACGGATTCGCATTCAAGTTCAAGCTTGAATTCGGAACGGAGCATTGAGCCTTCATACAGTGAATATTTTGGAAATATTCCCTTCGGTCAAGCATAGGAGACCGTTCGAGAAATTCTGCGGAGGGAGCTGGAAGGAAATTGCTTTTGTAGAAGGACCCCGAGTCTTTTATCCGTTTGATAGGTTGTCTTGAAATTTTACTCGAAAACGATGAGATATGATTCATCACCTTAGGCACTGGGCCTGTAAGTACCCAGCCGAAAATGGTTTCCTGCCCGAGGAGAGAGCCACAGATGTTGGTCTGTGAGCCGCTTAATAGAATGGACGGAAGGATATCCGCTCCAATCAGGACATCTATCTGTGAACTCTCATAGAAGGTCGGATCCGCCCATGTCAGGCTCGGCAGGTTTTGCAACGAATTTTGCGGGATCGGATAGGATGGCAGGTTACCCGCCAGCTCCGGCAGCACGTAGGCTGTGGCGTTTAAGTGCAAGTCCGGCATCGTCGGGGAACGGATGGCCAAATGACAGAGCTTCTTGGATTGAGCGGATACTGTCTGATTGAGGCCCGAGACCTGTGCCTGGATGAGTTGGAACGGCAACTTGATTCTATTGAAGAGACGTTCCGTGATAAACGTTGTCTCGGATGCCGGGTCGATTAAAGCGCGGGCGCGGAAACTTGTCCCCAGATGGCAAATATTAATGATTGCCGTGCCCAGAAGGACAGCTTTTTTGGCCAGAGGCGAAATAATTTTGAACGCTAGGCGGCGCGTCGGAAGAACTCGGATTTGGTACGACAGTGGATTCACTCAAAATTGGATTGCCACGGTGCAACAGCGTGTGGTGTCGGTCCCCACAAGTACTACAGTTATGGACACTTTGGCATTCCCGGATCTGATGGCCTCGCGCGAAGCAGTTCAGACAAAGCTGTCTTTGTTTGATGCAGCTGGAACGAGCATCAGCATTCATCTGGAGGAAGTGAGGGCATAGCCGTATTGGGTGATTCTCTTTCGAGCAGAGATCACACGTGCTCCTCTTTGGATTCACTGTGGTCTTGAACGAGTGAACCCTCCTAGGATAAGGACTTCCTTGGGACCGGAACGGATTGCTTCGGGAAGGTGACGGATGCGAATCGCTTTTCGAACTGTGTAAAGCGGACGGGTTGCCCTCGATGGCTTCGAGCGTCAGATATCTCTGGCTGAGGAAGGATTCCATTTCCTTCCATGAAGGAATTTCTTTCTTTGTGGTGACGGAATCTTCCCACAAAGCCCGTGTCAACCTCGGTAATTTGGAGGCGCAAATGGTCACCAGCAAGCTGTCCCAATTTTCGGTTGAGACCAGAGTGGGCCAGTGCGGTTAAGACCCCTTGGATCGTGCTGAGAAGCTCCTTTAGAGCACGACTTGACTCGGAACCGATGGAAGCCAACGAAAGGAGGATGTTTATCTGGTTGGTCACAAGGAGCCTGTTGTTCTCGTACCGGTCACGAAGGGCATTCCACGCCGCCTCGAAACCGTCATTGGTGAGTGGAGACTTTTCCACTATGGCCTTCGGATCACCACTAGTCTTAGTGGTGAGATGGTACAACTTCTCCACGGGAGACAGCCTGGGATTTTGTACATAGATCGCAGTAAAAAGGTCTCGAAACGTAGGCCAGCGGACGTAGTCCCCAGCGAAAACTTCTATATCGCATGGGGGGAGTCGGCAGCCGCTGTGGAAATCTGGCTGTGCGGAAGTGCGGACTGCGGGGTTGTCGACTTGGATGGTGAGATCAGCTATGCACTGTTCATAACCCTCATAGCATTCACCATACATGTCTTGCAGGACATCTTTGGACTCTGGATCCTCGTCCACCATCGCTATGGAACAGGCCTCGAACTCCCGCGTCCACCTTTGCCCACATGCTCTGCAATTGGTCTCTGCGGACCTGGGAAATGGCGGCGGATGGGATGCTGGTACCAGGAGTGGTAAGGCGGGCTTCCAAATTGGTCAGCCGATCGATGGCTGCCACAAATTTGGCCCGCGCGGAGGTGACGGCGGATTGAGCCATTGTGCGGGAGTGTCGAGAGCCGCTTGGGCTGCTTTGCGTACGCGCTGGCACCTTAAGTGTGATCGGTGACGGGAACAGGACCGATTTGGTCTTCGAACCAGCGGAGCTTGTGGTGGGCCCCGGAGTACCTGGGGACTTCACTTTGCGAGTCACCGAGGTGGGCGTTTCTGGGGCGGAAGAGCTGCGTGGCCTTTTGACACTTGGAGAGGTCACCGGCAGAAGTTGTTTGCTCTCCTCGCGACCTGTTGGCATATTCGGCGCTCACACGCAGAAAAGAAAACATCCAAATCGGATGCGGAAGTGTGGGGCGGATGGCTACAACCTTGGCTGGATTCGGAGTAGATACGGACACCACAAGAGCAGAAAGAAATATTTATTTTTCAAAGCCACTATGGTCGTAATAGACGGAAAGGTCTCGAGCTTTTGCTGGAATGCAATTGTTGGATCAACTCGGATTGTTTAGGTTTACTCTTGGTAGAGGCTCCCCAAACTATGAGTGATCCCAATTGAGAAGAGCTGAGGAGAGGAACGGTCACATTGGCTGGCAATATTCGAAAATATTGTCAGTATGGTGTTCCTCCGTTTACCTTTGCAACGAATTAGGTAGTGGGATGTTGACTGCGGATGGAATGCAGAAGGAATTTTATTTCTTTCTAATCATCAAGCTGACTGCTGTATGTCTGGTGGAAGCCTATCGGAACAAATAACATAAGAAAATACACTTGGTATTTGGCACTCGGGCGCATTCAATGGACGTTGAACCGAAAAACCAGTGGAAACAGTTATAAACTGTGGGTTTTGGATTTACTTGTTGTCATTTACTTTTGGCATTTGTTTCACGATTTAATACAGCTGAGGAAGCCGTATTTATTCGGACGCGGCTCAAACTCGATACTATCGGTATTGATGGTGATCGATCGGTCGCCCAGCCCTGGTCCCACGGGTGATGTACAGAATCAACAATTGCAAATTGAAATGCAATTAATTGCCAAACCACGTACCGTGCCTGGATTGGCGACAATTTATCTTTAATTCGGAGGTGCTTATGCGTACGGAGGATACCGTGTAGCGCAGCAGGACTGGATATATGTGCTACGATCGCGCAATATGCCGAATTGTATGGAGTTGGACGAAAGTAGATGAATATGTAGATGTCGATAATTGTGTAATTTGTACGTATGTATGTATGGAATCAGCTGGTAGCTGGGAGAGGTAGGAATATTATTTACAGACCACTATATATGACTGGATCGGAGGCGGAACGCAGGAGTTAGCTCGGATAAAATTAAACCTTTGAAAATAATCGGAGGCCACAACCGTTGGCGGAACGAAATATGGTTTAATTTGGAGCTAGAGCGATAACTACATACATATGTACATCGGCATATGTACATATGTATGTATGCGGGGGCCGGCGTATTAGCCGGCGGCTTGGATTGAGCTTGCTGCGGGTGAATTATTGTAATTTCACTGTGGCGCGACTGGATGCACAGACCACGGAACTGGGAAACCAACCGTTTAACTTGGTATGGGGATGTGGGCACATAGTAGCATTCGAAGAAACGGAGAACCAACAGGTGGAGTTACTGGAGATGGGCAAGTGACGAATTTGTACTTATCTTGGATTGGAATGATCCGCCGATGCTGGCTGGGGTGCACTTCTCCTTTTGGTTAGGAGAAGATCCGGCTCGAAGGACCAATGTTTGTAGTAGGGCGGATCACCGGAGCGGGTTTCTAGCGACGAGTGGGAAAATATCCAAATGAAGAAGTCAGAGTGGTTCCAATAAATATTCCACGTATTTTCGTATATATGTATGTAGATTGTAGGTGCGCGTATGTGCACGACGGCAGCTTGTAGCGGGGTGGGAAACGTAACTGGTTGTAGCTTACATGCTAAGACTACCGGTGAGCGACGTGCGGATCGTAGGAGCGCACCGAACCGAGCGCCCGAGAGCGAGGCATAGGGCTATGTAACTCGCTGTTAACTGAGCGCGGCACCCAGCAGCGATAACAGGCTGTTAGCCTGGGGTGCTGTTTAAGTGATTTCACAAATTCTAGAATAGAGTGTCTCGGTTCCTGTCTACAAAAATGTAAACCTATATATTTAGTAAAATTTAAAATTGCATACATTTTAGATAAGTTTTGTCGTAAATATTTGTTTGCTTTGAAGAAATCCTCATGCATAAAATGTTTTTGTTTTTGTATGATTAGGTTAGGTTATGGTAACCCTGACGCAAGCGTGGCCACGGATAGGGCAGTATGGCCCTAAGTTATCCGGATAGGGGGTATGAACCATTGCGGGAGTGTTTATGAGATTTTAAAGTCCTCGAGAATCGAGGTGTTTTTAGCCTAGGCCAGTAGTTCCTGTAGCGTCCTCTTGGAGGCATCTTCCAGGTATTTCCTTCTTGCCCGTAAAAGAGCCGGCCAGTTGCTGATGAGATGTTCCAGGGTTTTGATGACCCCAGGCTCATCACATTTCCCACAGCTGTCTCGGTTGGTGATGCCTAACTCTGTTGCTTGCGCCACAGCCAGACAGTGACCTGTAAGTATTCCCACTAACAGTCTGCAGTCCTTTCGTGGTAGGTGCAGTAGGTAGTGGCTGAGTTTCTCATGGCGTTCCTTGCACATGATTTTCGAGATTCTGCAGGTGGTGGTGCTCCTCCACCTACTTTCGGTTTATGATCTAGCCTGATTCTCTAGATCGCTTGCAGCGTTCTCGGTTCTCCTATTCGTCAGCCCGACGCCCTCCTTAGCTAGTACGTTAGCCGCCTCGTTTCCTTCGATGCCCTAGTGGCTGGGAACACCCTCCTCTTGGAGCCGTCCGTATATATGTTGAGGTGCTCAGCTTGGTCCCTTCCCTTTTTCCAGTCTTCGGGTCCAAAAGATGAGGTTGTTTTGACGTGGATCTGGTCATGTCCCGTCCCTGCCAATTGAACTATGCCCGTATCCTTGTGGCGACATGTTTCCTGATGCGATGAGGCGCTGTGCTGCCTTTCCAGCAGTCGGACGAGCGCGGATGTCCAGGGGGTCGATTCCCAGTAAGGTTTCGAGTGCTTTTGTTCTGGTTGACCTCAGCGCCCCTGTAATGCAGAGCAGAGCCTGTCGCTAAGTCTTTTTCATAAGCTTGCGGTACCTTTCGGTTTGGTCAATTTTCAGGGGTGTCCATATCTGTACCTTGTACCTCTTTTGTTAAAGAGGATGAGGTCCGTCTTGTCCGCGTTGATACTGAGTCCTACTTCGCCCACCCACTCACAAATCTCCCTGAGTGTACGTTTAATTATGGAGCTGAGGGTCGATGGACATACATCCGTAATAAATATGCTCATGTCATCTGCAAAAACCGTTATTTTTGGGCCTTCTATTCAAATCTCTTGATGAGGTCGTCGACTACCTAAAGATTAAGGAAGTGCCGCAGTAAAAATAAATTTATCTTTAGAATCTATCCTCCAATGAGGTTATCCTAAGAATATATTCGCTTAAAAAAGGGAATAATTATATTGAAATAGTTTTTTGAATCAGCAAGCAGTGAAAGCAAATTCAATGCCTAACGAAAAGTTAATTAATGTTAATATACAACATAATTAAACCAGGTGTTCTACCAGGTTATCGCTCACTCTGCGATTCGACAAATAAATAATGTCTCGCTTGAAGGACTTGTTGCTCTAGCTATAACCAATAATTGTGGTGTTGGATTTATCTTAGGTTAAAATTTGGTAAATAAATAATTACACAGCCCCACAAAAAAAAGTGTCGTGCGCGGCTGACCAAAGTATCATATCCCTATGTATTTTGGGGACCTGAACACGAATCCAAGGTCAGATTTGCTCCATCACGTCAGGTTTTTGTTTCTAACCTCAAAAAACCAATATGGTCGAAACATGGTGGAAACTCATTTGAAAAATTCATCGGATTTGCTTGAAACTCGTCACTCGGGGTCTTTTGGGGTCGCAGATTACGAATTTGATGTCTCTTTCATTTGAATAAAATAAATTGAAGAGACTGATTCTGAAGAATTTGATTAAAAGTTACTTTAAGTAAGACCTTGGGCTTTCTCCGGTACCAGTTTCAAACCAAGTGAAAGTTTTGTAGTCGGTGGAGGATAACACATTTAAAATATGTTTCAAAAACATATCATTTTGTACTTGAATAAAAATTAAAGTTTAGATATGAATTTTTCCACGACAGCGCAATAAGACTGTTTAAATTAGAATAAATAAAGAAGTACTAAGCGGCGAAGGTATATCGGCAAAATTTATGTTAATTGCATTCAAAAATGTAAATGCCTAAATGTGGTCTTCGTAGGACCAGAACTGAATCCCAATAACATCTCCTTTGAGCAACTGAAGAAGATCAAGTGAGCGAAAGCGAGGTCTTCGAATATTTCGAGTACTTGGATCCAACTGATAGTTGCATTTTATTTTAGATGCTGTCGCTTGTGTCGCAAGGCTCAGAGGACAGTGAACTATCACTTTGAGAATAATCTCTATCACGACTACTGCCGAGAGCCGCAGTTTCTCCAACCAGATTTGGGTATAACCGTGTGGCAGAACTCGCATTTAGACCAGCTTTTTTATCAGTTTCGTTTCTAATCAACAGTGTGCTTTTACAATTCGGGATTGTATCGGTCGACGGGATATGCTTTGGAGGACACCTGGCCTGACACCATACAGGCCTCTCTTAATCTTAAATGCCCCATTGTGGTCACCTCCTATACCAAATACGAAGCTCCGTTGGACATGGCACAGTTCGTCGGTCAATCGAATCGTCATTTGAATATTGTGTTGCCTCCGACCACAAATCCGTTCTCATCTGAGAAGCCAGAGCGTAATTTCATATCGGATAACGAAGCTCCTTTTATGTTTAAGAACTTTTATTGTTTTGTTGTCGAGTGAGTTTTACTTGAATTCGAATTTAAATGCAATTTCCGTTGAACGAAGAAATGTGGCGCCCCTATCGGCGAGTGGAATTGTAGTGGAATTCCACCTACCAGCTCATACGCCGCCTGTGCCTGCAGCTCCACGCCCAGCTCTGGCACCGCTTCCAGCAATATCCAAAATATCAATTGTAGTAGTCCCTTGGAAAGCAGACGGACGGAAGGAAGGAAGGAACAAAGGGGGGGAGAGAACAGGAATCGAAAGAAATTCCTATGTGAAAAACCAATCGCTTTATTAGTTATTCTTTAATCTACCTAAATTAATTTAGTCTTTTTTTTTGCAATTTTCCCCACTATTTCCCATCGCGTGGAAAGTGCGTTTTGTTCTAGTTTAGTTTTGAATTTTTTGGAAAATGTGGAGAAAACATTGCGTTGTAAAAATGTTGAACAAGTTGAATATTTAAAAGCAATCGAAAAACGAAAAGCCAGATAAAAGCCACTAAACTGGGATGATCCTTCTAAATGGATACACACTGTGTCTCCGCCTGCAATCGGGCAGAGACGGAGACACCTAGCAATACTAGAGGAGAGAGTATGCCCTGCGCATTATCCCTCTATGCACAGGGCATATAACATATAACATACGAGTATATATATTTATATATCATATATATGTATGTATAATCGTCGTGTAGCGGTCATCTAATCTAAACAATTTTAAATGCAATTTATCGAGTAGAAAGCTAGAATTTTAGTGCATTGAATTGATGGATGGAAGGGATGATGTGATGATGGGATGGGAGGATGATGTGAAAGTGGTATTTGGATGCGCTCATATCGATCGTTGTTGTTAGTGTTTAGTGTGTGTTTTAATCAGCCTAAAAGACGACGCACTGCCCCTCCTCCGCGGTGCAGTGGGTCGCTCGAGAGGCAATCAAATTCTAAACGTTTTTTTGAGTGCAAGTTTGTTTGAGTCTGTTCCGTTCCGAGTTTGTGTCTATTAAGCGTGCCTGTGATACGATATGAGCCGCATGAGCGCGGGGTATATTTCTAATAGGGTTTTTCTTTAGTTAAATACAATTGACAAATTACCATATGGTAGTTTTTGGGTTGTTTGCAGTTGTGTCTCCTTTAATTAGTTTTCACTGTTTTTTTGGTTTTCAAATATGCAACAAGTGCTTATGGATGCACCCACTGTATACTTCAATAAAAAAACTATAGATAATGTGGCACGGATATGTGTTGAAAGTCTTGACGAAAGTTCTTATTCTATTTTCCATTGATACCTGACTATAACTACAACTATAATTGATGTATACTTACTTACAGCTATTAACAAAACATGCAATTGCAATCTATGTAGGTGGTATGAGAAATTAAACTATATACGATTACTAACAAGCGAAACAATAAAAAGCAAACAAAGTCAATGCGAATGCGGATTGGATTCGTTGGTTGGATATCGAAATCATAGTTTGTTTCATTTGTTTTAAGTAGAGAGCTTAATGTGCGCTGTCAATAGCAATTATATGTGTAACAATAACACCAATATACAATGATTCAATAAAGGGATTTGTGTTTTTAATTCAAACTAATTAATAATTGGACTTTTTCGAAATATAATTTGAATTCAAATTCAAATGCAAGTCAAGTCCAGCGAGCTGAGTTTCATAGCAAGCAGCTTCAGTGCAGCTGACAACGTCAAATATTGACAGCTGACAACGTCAAATATTGACAGCTGACAACGTCAAATATTGACAGCTGACAACGTCAAATATTGACAGCTGACAACGTCAAATATTGACAACGTCAAATATTGACAGCTGACAACGTCAAATATTGACAGCTGACAACGTCAAATATTGACAGCTGACAACGTCAAATGACAATTGACAGCCGTTTTTAAACTATTTACAGTTAAAACAGGAAGAAAAGTGGTAAACAGTAATAATATATGTATACATTTTTATATTAAACGTAATTGTTTGTTTTGTATTGAAACATTTGAAATAAAAAGGCGCTCACGCTGAGTATATTACTTCACTATCATTTAAACTAATTTTTGACAGCTACAAAATTGTTCAAAATCTGGTCCTAAACAACTTTTGTGATATTTTATTATTTAACTAAAAGCCTTTTTGAACTAGCACTATAAATATTTATTACCCGAAAGCGGGGTGGAATCCGAAAAGCTGGAGGATATTGCTTGTATAGGTTTTGCTCAGCGTTGGAGGATCTTGGAGGAGTGTCCTTCCTCACTGTAGTCAAATATTCGTATGTATGTATTTTGCAATGCAAAAGGGCTATCACCTATTGATTGTGTATATTCTTGGCCGCTTTATTTAAATTATTAAAACGTGTGCGAACAGGTCTTGAAATCTCTCTCAAATCGAACTTCCACTAAATTGCATTCACTTGTTACTTATTCACTTTCAAGTAATTCGACGAAATAATATGACGCGCAGTTCTAGCTATTATCCAGTCGATAGTCTATAGCTTTTTTGGCTTAAGCCCTATTCTAGACCCAATCCAATAAAAGGTTTAAGAGGTAGTCCTTAAAATTAGCATTTTTTGTAGAAAATTGATTAATCTATAGGGTGAGGCTCTTAGTAACCCAATAACATTAGACCGAATATAAAAAAATCGAGGAATATGATTTCCGATCATGGACAGAGAACGATTAGCCCATTGTCGACCAGTGGGTATATTGATTCCCTTTACAAAAATGATGAATTTTGAAGAATTTTAGCGCAGTTCAGGTGAACGAAAGATAGGATGGATCTACAAGAAGAATTATTTTTTATTTATTATTTTCCGCGGCTGTTTAAATAAAGGGTTTTGAAGTGGGCAAAGTTCGTTATTTCATCGGAGTATTTACGGTATATTTCTGAGGGTCGGTCGGATTTTCTTGCCACCATGTCTCACACACCTCAAACACGGTATTTTTAATACTTTTCGGTATTTTCTGAGCTCAAAATTTAACCGCCAGTATTTTTATGGTATATCGGTATATAATGGTATATTTTGTCAATTTCATATATAGAAACTCCCAACAGATGGCGGTGGGAAAATTGTTTTTGGGAAAATTTCTAACAATTTCCCTCAGAAAATTAATATAACATTAGTAAACCAGTATTTTCCTGACTGAGCTGCCAACCTACGTGTATTACAGCAGCCCTGGTGCCCATATAATTCAACTAAATTTCAATTTCAAAGGTATATAAAAATCCAATAAAAGCAACTATTTAAAATAACCCAGTCAAGTAAAAAAATGGTTTCATTAATCGGATAAAATTATCTGGGCACGGTTGAGGGCTCTATCTAGCTAGTAATATTCGACGGAATATCAAAATCGAAGAATATTTTCCAGTATTTTTCGGTATATTTTAAAAATGTCAAAATAACATGAAAATGATATTTATATATATATATGTATATATATTTAACATCCCATCCAGGTAAGGTATTTTACGGTACAGTTTACGGTATTTTTTGAGGTCAAAATTGAGCCGACGGTATATTTTCGCTCTCAAATCGTACTTACGTGCATCATTTATTCAAATGGATTGGATTTCACTTTGGCGCTAATATCGATGGCCGAACTGCTTTCTTCGAAACGGTTATTGGCTCTTTTTGCTCTCTTCAAATCGGTCAAGGCTCTCTTTTTCGCTCTCTTTGAATCGGGTATGAATCGGTAGCAACCATTCCATTCTTTTAAATTGTCTGCTTTAATGGTGATGATTGGAACTGCATGTTGTTCATCGAAAATTGGCCCGGTATACCACTCAGGCTGAGACACTTTAATAGCCGAAAGCTGGAGACATTGACAGTCGCTAAGGGAGAGGTACTGCCATGTTGGTCAGTTTAACGGACCCAGGACGAACTGGTGTTAAGACTTGGTATTGATAAGTTACTTTTAATATGTATTTGACATACACCACATATATTTTATCCATATAAACTTATTTTTTAATGTGGTTGGTACCGTTTTCCACAGGTTCAAATATATTGTACATTAACGGTTTTTTTTGCGCGATTTTTGCTTTCAACCAATGAAAATCGTCAAAAATGCACTGCAAAACATGTTGCTGCAGCAACATTTCTTTTGAACATTCCATGCAAAAAAGTTGCGGCAACATTAATTTGTATGGGCCAGACTCATGATTCTGCATACCCTAGCGAAAAGGATATTATAGAATTGCGGAAATGTTTGTCATCCCAGGCTCTAATAAATGCAGAATCTATTGAGTCTCTATTTACAAGGTATTTGAACGATATTTTGAAGGTAGTCTTTTCTTACAGAGACCAAGAATTGGTATCGGGATCAGGATATATAAACAAGAAACTAATCAAATGCATGAATACGTCAAAATCATATAAATTTGAGAACGTTTTATAACGTTATAAAAAATTAACGAAATAGGGTATACAAATGGCCATACTCCGGTTGACAAGCAACAGATAGCAGCAACATTGATGTGACAACACTGCGACTGTTTTTTTGTTGAACTTTTTTGTTTAAACCTTGTTTTAGTCAGAGTACAATAAATGGAAGTACTTAAAAGTAATTAATCTTGTATTTTCTACATTCAACAATGGCATAAAAATATGTGGGCAGAGCTGAAAGTCTTAGTTAGGCCAGCATAACTCTCTTGTTTTTGTGTTTGTCCTTTTTCGCTAAAACCTTTTTTTAGTCAAAATCCAAAAGGCAAGTATTTAAAATAAACCAGTCAAGTAGAAAATAGGTTAATTAATTGGACAAAATTATGTGAGCAGAGCTGAGAGATCTACCTAGCTAGTTATATTCGACGGAATATCAAAAACGAGGAATATGTATAATAGAACTGGAATTCGTCGGTATATTTACGGTATATTTTTAAAATGAGACGGTATATTTAAGTATATTTCTGTTTTTTTTCAGCTGAAATCGAGCAAATGTAATTTTAAATTTCTTGAACTTCTTACGTTTTGTTTTCTACTTTGTTCTTACTTACTCGCTCACTCATACATACACATATGAGCTCAGCATGCATTGAAAAAAACGAAATAAGGCGGCACTTGTTTACGTTTGAATGAAGAAGAAATATACCAAAATACCACTATCGATAAGTCCGATATCAACTGGTATCACTGATCCCATCCCTAGGTTGAATACATAAAATAAAAAATATAAAAAAAGTGAGTTTAGGTGGTATTAAAATGAATTTATAGAGTGACAAATTCATGCATCGCAATCCAGGGCAGGTGAAAAATGTTTGGCCATTGAAAGTCCGCTCATAACGCGTCAAGTGTCAGCAAAGTATCTTTTTCTGCACCTCCGAAAGTTGCTCCGATATCGTGTGTGCACCTTACCTTTGCTTTTGCTCAACCACCCAAGTTGCTCCCATGAATAAAAATGTTCGGTAATGCACGGTAAACAATAAAACCATTGTCAAACATAGGGAACATTTTGTGTACATGCCTGTGACAATAAATTCGCGCAATGATGTGATTCGCTGGCCGAGGTCCGACTTAAGTTCCTTTCATCCTTAGACCCGAAATCAGTGAAAAATCGTTCGCGCATGAATTCAAAACACTATATAGTACAGTATAATATAGTTTCCCGAAGTGTCAAAGATATGGCAAATATTCTGGGCAATATATACATATAGAGATATATGTACATACATTTATTTATGTACATCCATTCACACATGCAAACCGAGAACTTGTGTCTATATGCATATATATCCAAACACATACATCCGCACATATGTATATATGAGTAGATACACAACGATGTGTACACATATCTGTCTAATATATGTACATATATATGTACCCGCTTAGATCCGATGAATTTATGCACATTTATTTACAATTAAATATTCTCGACTTTCGGTTGAAGTATGTATTTTGGGTGGACACCAATAATTAATAGATTAAACACTTCTACGCATACTCGTACATGCCTATGCGTGCATATATTATGTACAGATATTCATATTTAAAGTAAAATGTTAATCAAATTTTGCCCATTTACATACATATATTTCGGCAAAAAAAAAAAAAAAATTCGCCCACTGAATGTGTATACAAAAATATAGACATCGTACATACATGTGTATGTATTTAGCTGCCTTACGGGCCTGCAGATGAAATTATGTTGGTATCTCTATGTACATGCGTACCTGCACCTTTGTATGCGCAAAAATTCCACCCGCCCTCTGCTTCACCTGTTACACTGCCCTGATGTATACGATTCGTCCTGCTACTGCTGGGTGGGGGTGCTGGGTTCTGATGTATTCGAGTGAATTATTGTAAGTTTTAATAGATTTCGGGTGTACAAGCAAACCAGCAGCATAGTTTTCGGAAGCATTAAAGCTCTGCTTGAGCTACAGACAATCAATTCGTGACTCACATTATAAATTCGTGGGCAGTAGTGTCGCAGTTTCGTTTATACACACCTGCATATATACATATGTACACACGAACAAGTACATAATAAATAAACAAAAAGGGAATATTCAAATTAAAAGAACTTTCATTTGGATGTTAGATGGAGGAGCTGTGCAAAAATTATTGAATGTTCGCACACTCCCAGTACTAGCTAAATTTTGCAATAAACTCCCTTACCAACAGTATTTCATTAGGTCTACTGAAACTAATTGAATTTATTTGTATTTCTAATGCCTAAATTCAGCTTTCGGCGCGTATCTCTCGAAGCTGTGAGCGGACCGGACCGGTGGTGTTACTGAGATTGGAGAAGTGAACGATACATAGGAAAATTGTGTATTGACTCGAAAACTCAGCTATACTGGAGCAGAACGGAGAAAATACAAGGGGTGCCGAGTCACCCGACGCTAACCAGGAAAATCGAGCGACGTGTTGGTGGACTCCCTGGGCTGCAATGGGTTGCTTTGGGTCCCCCACCTCGAAGCAGTCCGATGTGAACTCGGAGGATTCTAAAAGTCAAAAGCGCCGGAGCGATGCAATATCTAGACAGTTGCAGAAAGATAAACAGCTCTATAGGGCCACACACAGGCTACTCCTGTTGGGGGCCGGTGAGTCTGGTAAATCAACTATAGTCAAGCAAATGCGAATATTGCATGTCGACGGATTTTCTGAAACGGAGAAAAAACAGAAAATTGATGATATTAAAAAAAATATTCGAGACGCTATCTTGGTAAGTGCTAACCCAATGCAATGTTTTCTACAAGCAATTATTCAGCATTGACAATATTATAGAGTCTTGTTTTGGTAGAAAATGATTTTTATGATCTACGAGTACTTACCGATGCAAACAATATCAATTCTTTTTCTTACAGACTATTACAGGAGCCATGAGTACACTTAATCCACCTGTAGCTTTAGAAAAGAAAGAAAATGAACCCAGAGTGGAATATATTCAGGATTATGCATCTAGTAAGATATCATCTGATTAGCATTCTACAAACTTCAATTATACTAGAATTTAATTCGTTTTCGTGTTTTATTGTATTCAAATAAGAATCATAGTTTTGTAACTTTTTAAAGAACGGATGTAACTCTCAATCTCTTATTTTTTGCAGGTCCGGACTTTAATTATCCTCCTGAATTTTATGAGCATACCGAAGAACTATGGAAAGACAAGGGCGTTCTTCAAACCTATGAGAGATCAAATGAGTATCAATTAATTGACTGTGCGAAATAGTAAGTATAGAATTTTAATTACAAATGTTAATAACAAAACAAATATACTGAAAATGTCGGATTAGAAAATCAATGTGTCATACCACTTCTTAAAATCAGTGTGCTTGCCGACTTAGTTGAAATTTGACATACATCATACATACATATGTACATACATATGTATCTCCAATACCAAACTTTTGTTAAACAATACACCTGAACTGAAAATATTCTGATAGTTTTACTGTGTGTTTTTCCTGCAAGTGCCACAAACACTGAAGATTAAAAGTATACATTGGATTAAAAGTACGGATTAACTTTATAATTCTAAACAACACATATCGCTTGAAAAACAAAACTAAGTAGGCTTCAGAAATATCTTACTTGGATGTTTAAGTAGTATAGCTGGCCAACTACAATTAATAACCAATTTTTACTCTAATTTGTGCTCCAATAATTATGACAGATAATATTAATTCATAAGTGTTGTGCGTTCGAGAACGCTTAGTTCCAGTACGCTGGATGCTTGTAGCAAAAACTTTATTGTGGTAACCATATTTATGCATGATATTTTATATTTAAGCTTTCTGGATCGTGTTAGCACAATTAAGAATCCAAACTATACCCCAAATGAGCAAGATATTCTTCGATGCCGTGTTTTGACTTCTGGAATATTCGAAACAAGATTTCAGGTGGACAAAGTTAATTTTCAGTGAGTACATATACAAATGTCTTTGATGGCAAATAACCTGATTCTTAACTGGAATGTTACGTGTCTACAGCATGTTTGATGTAGGAGGACAGCGGGACGAGCGTAGGAAGTGGATTCAATGTTTCAATGATGTAACTGCTATTATATTCGTAACAGCGTGCTCAAGTTATAACATGGTTTTGCGTGAAGATCCCACCCAAAATCGGCTTCGAGAATCATTGGATTTGTTCAAGAGTATTTGGAATAACAGGTAAACTAACTCAACTCGATCACAATAAAAATTTGTTTATATTAACATTGTTATTTTAGATGGCTTCGCACGATTTCTATTATACTATTTTTAAATAAGCAAGATTTGTTAGCAGAGAAAATTAAGGCTGGAAAAAGTAAATTGTCGGAATATTTCTCCGAGTTTAACAAATACCAAACGCCAAGTAAGTATGACCTAATCTAACCCCGAATCAATATAACACTTCAATATTTGTCATCAAACAAATAAATCAATCAACAAAAAGAAATAACCATTAAAGTTCCAAATTATTGCAATAATATACGAAATATACACCATATTCTGATCGTAGAGCAGCTGGTCTATTGCCTATGAGGATTGTAGTCGTCTTTTACCCTTGCAGTTTACTTTTAAGCTCATTCACATGTTGATAGAATTTCTTTAATGGATAATATGATATTGTCTTTATTTAAAATGTGTTGTCGACATAGGTGACGCAATAATGGAATCAAATGACGACCCAGAAGTAATACGAGCAAAATATTTCATACGAGACGAGTTTCTAGTAAGTCAGCCCAGCAAAGCCTGACATGTTGGTATACGAGAACTAATCGTTTATATTTTTGTTTTGTTTTAATAGCGTATATCTACCGCTAGTGGAGATGGTAAACACTACTGCTATCCACATTTCACATGCGCCGTTGACACAGAAAACATTAAACGAGTGTTTAATGATTGCAGAGACATTATTCAAAGGATGCACCTTCGTCAATATGAATTGTTATAGGTTATCCCCCATCGCCGTAATGCAAGTAAATAAAAATATTAATGACTTACTGTTTTAAATATAATTATCAAATGTAATTTGTATTTAAATAGTCCCTTGATTAAAAGAAAAAAAAATTCGCTGCATTTAGATCTGGTATGACCTTTCACAAAACTCAACATTAAAAGAATAATAAATAAACATGTTAATAACAATCATATTCGTTTTATTTATAATAGGTATGTGGGTGCATTTCGTTTATTTGGCTATAATTCCTTGACATGAAGCATATTTGGAGTATCTGTATCTATTCGTGCATTCGTTCGTAGCCGTGAGCATTTACAAGCGCCTAAAATGATACCACTAGACTAGACAAGTTGGTTCAGTATGCTGAAGCTGGCCGATGCCTTGTCAATTTCATCAAAGTTCCTTTTGAGTTTGCTGGCCCAGGTGCTCTCCTTGTTATAGATGGGATCCATTCTAATAAGGTATGGCACTGCCTCCCTATGGTGGGTACTCACTACCTTCCCTGGTGTTAATCGCTCCGCACAGGACTTAATGTTGTACTTGGTTTTAAAATCAGACTGGGTACACTCATAGCAGACGACCGTTTGCCCATTCGTGGTGGCGATTAATCTGCAATGACAGTTCATGGATTAAAAAATGTGGACCATCGCTTGTTTAATCGCTACACTGTCCTTATGTAGTGTTTGACTGTTTTTTTCTCAATTGTTAAAAGAATTAGGAAGCACAGTCAAAATCTCACGAGGTAATCAATAAGTTGCAACCTTTGAAGATAGAAGGTTTCACATGTACGGATCTGTTATCTATATACATATGTAGTATATGTATACTGCATTTGTTTCGATAACATTCGGATAAGACCTGATAACAGCAGTTTAATCTTTAATATTTGATAAGTCTGTTAGACAGTTACTACTGTGCATATGTTACTCTTTCATAGCTATTTATATGTAAAAAGGTAAATATTAAATACATACATATACTAAACCTTTTTTTAGTTGGATTAAAGTTTAAAGGCGAGGCAAAATAGTGGTCTTACAATCTTACCTTACGATAAAAGGTCCATCATATTTTTTTGATCCGGCTTACAAAAGAGAAAATATGTATTACAAATATTTTCAAGAGTTAATTAATGCTGTGTTAGAAGAATAATTGTACAGTAAAGAACTTAAACATTTATATTCGTGGCATGAGCCATGTGTTTCATTTCTTTTTACCAGATATGTATACTCTTACATGCTTTGGAATCTAAAATATTTGAATATTACGGCAAACATATTCTTGTTACAATAATTTAAATGATTATACATACATATATTTATATGATACAAGAAATAAATCAATATTGATTTTTTTACTTCTTAAAAATAAAACAGTACATATAAATGCAATAATTTATTAACGAATGTTAGTAGCTACATCCTTTGATATGTACACATCAAATAAGTATATTTTTTGCGCTATTTACACTTTACACTCAAAGTATATACATATTACGAGGCTATGATCGATGGTGCGGTCAACATGATAAACATGGTAGGCATTGCTAGAAAATATTAGGCGCTTAGCAGTCTGCTACTATCACTCCTCTTGATTAGATGTCCTCCACCAATGCTGTCTAAATTACGTTTAGACATTGCTCGCGACATCCTTTCAGATAGAGTTTCAATGTTTTTATTTTTTGTAAGCAAGATGCTTCTTAAGAAACTGTTGTAAAATTCATTTATAAAAGGTGAAGTGGTAGAAATGTCATCGCTTATGAGGCTGATCGGACGAAAATTTTCGCCGTTCCCGTTACCAAATTGCTTTGAAGGTGAACGATCTGGCCAAAACAATAAATAATCCAAAAATAATTAATTACATATTAACAGTTTGGCCATTTCAAATAAAATCATACACATTTAGTAGGATGAAGTAATATTTAAATATGTAAATCGAAATAATGATAGATTTTGTATATAAATGTAGATAAATGTATGTACGATTATATTATAAATATCAGACAGATAGAGCTACGCATTTCTCTTACCTTCACAGAGATATTTTCCATCCATCAACTCGTCATTACTTATGTCCTGAAATAAATAAGTTAAACAATTTTAAAGATTATTTCATACTTCTTTTTTCGGCCGAAAAAAACTTTCTTGTCCATATGCCTAAGCTAGAGCGAGTACCTACTAAGGGTAACTAATATATATTTGTCTACTATAATAGTTCAAGGCATATACATATGTATGTATTTAAGGATAATGTATTCAGACTGAACAATTTAAAATACATACCACGCTTGGGGCTGCTCTTATAAAGTTTAAAACCGTTGTTACAGCCAACAACACAACAAGCAGATTCATATTATCAATTAAAGACCTAGTCCGACCAAACTTCATATGATGAAACAATACTCCTTGGAGTGTGAAGAAAGACTGTGCGATTCAGTCAGTCCGGTGTTCGTTTTATACTGTGTTTTGTCCGCCGATTAAAGCAGGGTGAGGGAAACGCACAAAGTAACGATAGCTTCCGACCGCTAGGAGCCCCATGTAAACGCACCCACTATTAACAGCTTAGTTGTGTGGTTTCCTTTATGCTCTTAATGCGACACTAGCACCATATTTCAAATAATTTGTGGTAAATACTTCAACAAACAGAACAGTAGTGGTGTCAAGATTTTAGCAAACATACGTGCATTCAAACCATATGCTCATTTTTATTATATTTAATTTTCATTTAAGTATAGTTTGAGTTGCCTTTACAGCCAGTCTTGTATTTTGGTTGTTAATTGAGTTTTGTCGAGTATGTGTTGCAGCATTAGACTCTAGAATTAAACTCGTAAAAAGGCCATAGCTAAAATCAAGTGATAAGGCTTTTCAATGAATTAGTTGGCTTAAAAGGTGCGTTAGGTGTTTACATTTGAATATGTTGTATAGAAAGATATAAATAAATAAATTCTATAGAATATCGGCATGCCTGGAAACTTATGATCCGTGATGCGATTTGAGTTATTTTCGATTGTTATTGAATTTTTAGAATTAGGTTGAGCTATTTTCAAAAACAACATGGTTTTCACAGGGATTTTTTTATACAGTTTTAGTGATAGAGGCGTGTTTCATGTATCTTTCCATCGTTTTGTCTATCAATTCCAATTTGTATCCATCTTGTTTTTCTACTTTTCCTGTCTTTCACACCTTTTCTTTCTCGCTCTTTCTCTTTTCTATATATGTATTTGGATACCTTATAAATTTGTTTCGTTTAAAGGAAGGACCCCTCAATATTTCAAAAGAAACTAAATCTAAACTAAAACTAAATGGGCTCCGTCCGTCTGTACTCAAATAATAAAGGGTTGATGTTTTTGAAGCTTTTTTCCTGGCCTACGCCAACAATACTGCTTCCCATCCGATTGAAAACGCTTACATTTGGATTCGTCAGACCAAAAAACACGTTTTCAATTATCTGTGGTCCAATTTATATGCTCCCTTGCTAAATTTTAACCTTTCTTTAACATTTTTTCGGATAATGCGGGTTCTCTTTTGCTTAACAGCTGCGATGTACCGAATGTTTTGAAGCGCTCTTGTAGCTGTCCAGCGACTAAAATTTTTATTTATGGCCATAGAAGCATCCTTTGGTATTAGCAACTTATTTTTCCTCATTTCCGACATCATAAGTGTAGAGTCTGAGTCTGTTAACCGTTAGGACGGCCCTGGTCTTTTTGTTTCGGGACAGCATCTTTTATATAATAGATTTGATCTTTTTCCGTTTTTCTCTACATTATTTGTTTAAATCTGTCTCTTTTTTTCTCACACTAGCACTAGCCGTTTTATCTCGCTCCCTATCGCCAAATCACGCACACTGAACGAGGTAGAGTGTGTGTGAGCAAACAAGTCGTCTATAGAGAGAGACCTTAAAATGTTTCTTTAATCACGTGGAAGCTGTTGCTTCAAATGTTGTGGCTATAAGAATGATCCGATCTGATGAAGATTCGACAATCTGCTAGATATGGTCATTCTCTATGATTCTGATTTGGATTTTGGTACTCTCGTATCTTTAAAGCTGTGAATGCAACAGATTTTCGTCCCTAGATTCCGAAAGGATTTTTAGCAACTGCTAATTTTAAGTCAATCCAATCATGTAACGATAAGCGTTTGTCTTGCTGAGGCGCAACTACCGAATTCGATAAACCAAGACGCATAGTAGATACTTATTTAAATCAAGATCATCACCATAACTTAATTTTACTCAACTAATTCAAGAAATAAAAAAACGACAATAGATTTGTACTATATATTTAGTAAATTATTATTAAATTAAATGTTTAAATTAACATTATCCGAGTTAGCTTAAGTTATCAGAAATGATCCTACGACAAAGGTATGTTTTCTGCTTGATCCTTCCAGACCAGTTGCTTCTCGAGATCATCCTTCCTTTAGACGGTTCTCAGATCCTCCAACTCGAGGAAGGCTTCCTGCAGCTGTGGTTCAAAGTCGTGGTCGAGTCATTGGACTCGGGATTCAGACACTTCGCGAGATATCTGCTGCTGTCCACGTCCTCAATTTTTCACAGGGCATGTGGCGTATCGTTGGCTGTGTTAAAAACGATCCCTTCAAGTCATCCGCGGCGTAGTAGCCCATCAGGTACTGCAGAGCGCGGGTAAAACAGAGTCTTCAACCAACTGGAGCACTAGAAACCCCAGACACCAACGGTAAAGTTAATACACTCCGCATAAAAGCGGGGGCTCTCTAAAGGTTGCAGCTTCCGGGATCGTTGGGTTCTTCTCCATACAGCTGGGGTCCGAAGTTAAGGTAGAAGTCCAGATACCCCATTGAACGGAACATTGCTCGACCCAGAATATCCGTGGGGATAACATCAACTGTATCCACGTATCACTGCCAAGGATGAAGAGGGGTTTACCGGGTACAGTCCCGTAATTCGCTTTAACTTTCGCTTCAGATAATTTGTGGTTTGACCGCCACCTCGCCGCAAAGACTGAATCCAATCAGTTGGATCATCTCATTCTGAACTATGCCTCGGTCCATGAGCTGCGACCAGAGAATTGTCTTCCCCCAACCAAATGAATGCTGTTCGAGGAATCCCAATGGGAGGCTCATCTGAGTCCAATCGCCCGATTCCTTTACTTACCCAGTATGAAGAGCCACGCTATTAGCTGCACTGCGCCAAAACTTATAAGATCGACTGTGTTCCTGCCATCGAAAAATGCTGTTATTTAAAGATCACCTGGCCACCAAGACAGAAACCAATCAAGTGGATCACCAGGGTTTTGATGAGCTGCGCCAGACATTTGCGAACTAGGGAACGTTTTCCACCTCCATAGTCAATGGAGATCACATAGACATTCTCTTGGTCAAGCAGCATTGGCCGAAAACAAAGCTGTACTAGTTCTAAAGATTTCCGAGTTGTTTCACGACTGGCGTTCAAATTTGTATATGAAAACTCTTTCACCGCATATCTCATATGGGGGTATACCCAATACCAAAGGCAATATAAATAGTATGATGAGTAACGTCATACAAATTTTGTTGTTGTTAATTTTTTCAGCCTGGCTCCAGGCTATCTTGAAATTTTGTTTAAAAGCCAGAGAGAGAGAGCGCTCAAGAGCCAGCCGCTCTATTGTTCAATAGATGAGACTGAGATTTAACTGTATGTGTGCACATGATTTTCATACATTTTAGGTCTCCCTGCTTGCATTGGTTTTTTTAAGACGGCGCTGTCGAAGTATACAGACTTTGCCTAATACCTTTTGTAGACGCTTGACCACAATATAAAGATGGACTTTTTTGTATATCCTTTATATGCTTATTTTGTTTAATATAGAATATAAATATATATTGAGCCAATGTTTTCGATTGATTTCGTCATCCCGAATATTGGATTTCGTCATCCAGAAGATTAAGAACTGTAAAATGCTCAAAGTGCATCTGCAGAAAGCCGGGTGTGAGATTATTGATCAAAAGCCGGGTGTGGCCAAGACTGTTTATCCATTAAGGCGAATGTCAAAGATTGGGATTGTGGCGGGAGGCAAAGATTGAGATTGTATATCTTAAAAATCAATTAGGCGGAAGCATTAGGCGGAAGCCCAACATTAAAATTGTTTTCGTCTTAGAAAGCCAAAGTTCAATAGACTTGGGAACGTTAATTTGCATGGATGTGTGTATGTAGGTGTGCACCAGCAAACGTTTTGCTTACAGTTCTTGAGGTCTCCCTCAAATTTGTATGAAATTGGGGTGGGGGATCGAAAGCCCTTTTCGAATTTAAGCAGTAGTTTTATATTTGAAGTAATAGATGTTACTAAAAAACAAATATGAATACACCTAATTCTGTTTTTACACGGTCTTTTTTTACACGGTTTTGAATTAACACGGTTTGAAAATCAAATTTTTTAAATTTTTTACACGGTTTTATTTCATTTAAAATTTCATTTTCAAAATAACAACACAAATATATAAAAACACACAAAGCTCACAAACAGCTAGAAACCAAACGAAAACAAGAAAGAGCATAAAGAGAATATGTACATACATATGTATCTGTGTACACCTAATTCTGTTTTTACACGGTAGATTGGTTCCTGAAAAAACAGTGTAAAAAATAACATTGATCGTATACGCAAAAAAACGAAAGAGAAACAAATATCCGGCTGCACGCGAAGGTCGGGATCGGGATTTCGCCTGTGCCTCATTTCCTCATATCCCATTTTTTTTTTCTTACCCGTCAATCTTGGCCCCAGTGGCCGACCTGACTTTGGTTTTCTTAGTCCCGCGACTTTGCTTTGTTGCTGCTGGAGACCCTTCGCGCTTTGACAATATTTTTTTCACTTCACACTTGACTTTGGAATTTTTTTAAAATAATTTTTCTGATCCTATTCAGAGGGCGATGATGGTCGCTTGACATCCAAATTCCAAATGAAGATGGACACGCCCCCATCCACTATGAGACCGGTCGGATCAGCTAGATGACGTTCGAATGTCATCGCTTTCTCCTCTTTCTCCTCAACTGCTATCAACCCTAACTCCCCCCCAGAGGAAGCAACTATTTTAGAGCACCGTTTTAGAGCCCCTGACTCCAAACCCACTGTAGCAGCGAGAATTTGGCTGCCCATGCAACGCAGTTGGCGATCCACTTTGCTTTCTACCCTAAGGTACCTCGCCTCGGCTACAAGCCTCTTACAAAGTCATTGTGAGGGATTGACAGTATAGAGTGTGCCAGTGTCCCATGATGGCTCGGGTAACTGCAGAGCATTGTGCTCTACTGAGTCTATATAGCTCCGTCTGCGATCTCGTGCAGAGACCTGACCTGCGGCAGTCGTTTACAGTCGGTGAATTCGACGTTATTGAGCCTAAAGCTTTGATAGCTGCTTGGCTGTCCGAGAAGACGCACACCAAGTGCGTGTCTAGGAGTAGTTTGGAGACAATAGGAGGCCTCCTTGATGGCCACGACCTCCGCTTGGAACTACAGTGATCCGGGAGCCTGAAGCAATAACTGATGTGTAGCTCGTTACAGTAGACTCCGCCAACCCCGCGGCCGTCTAGCTTTGAGCCAGAAGTGTAGGAGTGGATGACAATTTGAATACCTGTCGAATCGAATCTCATTATTCGTTTCATCGGTATATTTAGAAAATTAAAAGGTGTATTTCGGTATATTTCTGAGGGTCACACCGAATCCGCGGTCACACTAATATATTGTTTTCTTCTTAGTTTTTTTATATCAAAATCAGCACATTATTTAAAAATGTCCAGATTTCTCTTATCTACGCGAAGATTAATGCCCCAGGTCTGTTACAGTGCTGGCAAACCAGATGTTGTATTTGTATTCATGTGCTAACACTTTACAGCAAGATTTCCTGCTTGCCGGCTCATGGGTCACCACGCAGTTCCGCGGAAAGACATCGACTCCCATGAACACCGTTGTAATGTTTGTACCACAACAAGAGGTATGTTCTAATGTTGGATAATACTTATGCTGGCTTATTCCAATTGTAAATATAATTAATAAGGCGTGGGTAGTGGAACGTATGGGTAGATTTCATAGAATTCTTGACCCTGGCCTCAATGTTTTGGTTCCAATCGCGGACAAAATCAAATATGTCCAGAGCCTGAAGGAAATTGCGATAGATGTTCCGAAACAGAGTGCTATTACATCTGACAATGTCACTCTTGATATTGATGGAGTGCTTTACTTGCGGATCATTGATCCATACAGAGGTTCGTTGTACATCGATTTGCATGTGTGTGGGTTGGATGTGTTGGTGTTTACCATGTTATATCATTTTTAAGCGTCTTACGGTGTGGAAGATCCTGAGTTTGCTATAACACAACTCGCCCAAACCACAATGAGGTCCGAGCTGGGAAAAATGTCATTGGACAAGGTGTTTCGAGAAAGGGAATCACTAAACGTTAGCATTGTCGATTCCATCAACAAGGCAAGCGAAGCGTGGGGCATTGCCTGTCTGCGTTACGAAATTCGAGATATACGAGTAAGTACTGGAATGAGCATCAACAAAAATACGATCTTATCTTATAATTTATCTGCATAGCTACCAACAAGAGTCCATGAAGCAATGCAAATGCAAGTCGAAGCGGAAAGAAGGAAAAGAGCTGCTATATTGGAGTCGGAAGGCGTTCGTGAAGCCGAAATTAATATTGCTGAAGGCAAAAGAAAGTCGAGAATACTGGCATCCGGTAGGATATATATGTATAAACGCACAGTGGCTTAAAACTAACCTAATTTCTTGGTTCTTTTCAGAGGCTGAACGGCAGGAGCATATAAACAAAGCTAGCGGCGAAGCTGCTGCCATTATTGCCGTAGCAGATGCAAGAGCTCGTAGCCTGCAGGCAATAGCAAAGTCCCTGGCACACATTGTAAGTAAAACACTCTTTTTATTAAACTAAGTATACAAGGGAAAAGTAGACATTCACAAAACAAAACTTAAGAACTTAACAAAACTTAGAAACACGATACTTAAAATTAAGAAATGTTCCAACCGGAGTATGAAAAACGACTGCTTCAGGGATTAGGGATACCGGGAGCCAGTGGGCGAGAGCAGTCGGACTTACGCTGCATTCCTTCACGCGCCAGGAATAACTGGGAACGAAACTATTATTTGACGGCTGATCCGAACCCGGTTCTTGCGGAACAGTTACACAATTCCCCATATGCATGTCTGCTGCGAAATGAGTTGCTGGACTCTGAAGTTTCCTCAATCGATGATTGCAAGCGCAGTAAAAACATTCTTTTGGATACGGGTGATTTCACAGAAAAGGAAAACATACGCGTTTTCGGATATGGAAATTACACTCCACCGAATAAGACCGTGCGCCACCCATTCTCAAGGATTAGCGAAGCCAGTCGTAGGCTACTGGGCAGTCCCACTAGTGCAGTCCGTCGGGTAGCTCGACTGCCGTATAAGGTTCTTGACGCCCCTGAGCTACAGAATGACTTTTATTTAAACGCCCTGGATTGGTCGTCGAAGGACATGCTCGGTGTTGGCCTTGGATGTTCTCTTTATCTTTGGAGTGCAGTAAACTCCCAGGTAACTCGCCTTTGTGACCTTAGCGACGAAGATAATTTGATAACAGCTGTGAAATGGCACAGCGGTGGAAAGGAGCTGGCTGTTGGCACAAATCATGGCTCCGTAGCCATTTGGGATGTCGACCGCGAGAAGCAGATTTCTAGTTTAAGCGGACATATATCCCGTGTTACCGCATTGGACTGGCGAGGTAACAGCTTGGCGAGCGGCTCCCGTGATCGCAGTATTTTGCAGCGAGATATCCGCACCAATACTATCACCAGCTGCTTGCAGGGGCACAGCCAGGAGGTTTGTGGCTTGCAATGGTCTCCGACTTGGGAGTATCTGGCTAGTGGAGGTAATGACAATCGTTTGCTGATATGGACGGCTCAAAGTCCTGAACCACTTCATAAGTTTACCGCTCATAATGCGGCCGTGAAGGCACTGGGCTGGTCTCCTCACAAGTCCGGCCTCTTGGCTAGTGGCGGAGGTACCGCCGATCGTTGCCTTCGCTTCTGGAACGTGATTAGCGGTCAGATGGTACAATCTGTTGATACCGGAGCACAGATCAGTAATTTGGCATGGTCGCGAAATTCAGCTGAACTTGTTACCACTCATGGGTTCGGACAACCACAGATTGTTGTATGGCGCTATCCATCCCTGAAGCAAGTTGTTAACCTGTCGGGTCATAACCGCCGTGTGATCTATCTAGCTGTAAGCCCAGACGGCAAGTCAATAGTAACGGGCGGCGGTGACGAGACTCTTCGCTTCTGGAATGTATTTACCGAACGAAAGGAGCCTCAGGCGCCACGATCAGCACTTAGCCTTTTCTCCAATATACGATAAAGTCCAAAATTCTAAAATATCAAAAACTGTATCGCGAATTTCAATGAAATTCTTTACCAATTTCCATTTCCATTATCAGTTCCATACCTTATTGCTAACAAAAATATATTATCAATGGTTATTGGCATCTGTCTTTTCATTAAACATTCTCTTATTCTAGGATGGAAAGAATGCTGCTTCCCTCACTCTAGCCGAGCAATACATTGGAGCGTTTAAGCAATTGGCTAAAACAAATAATACTATGATATTGCCGTCTAACGCCGCAGATGTTAACGGATTTGTGGCGCAAGCCCTGGCAGTGTACAATCATGTTTCCAGCTCAAACCAGTCCAGCATTGAGCATACGGCACATGTCAAAAACGTTGGTTCTTGTCTCAATACCAATAATATTGAGTACAATCAGATGAACGATGAGAAAAAGAGTGTAAAAATGAATATTGAATAAGGATGAATTAAATGATTGTTGCTATTAACCTTGAATATTTTTTTTGAATCCAGCGACTGCATTTATTGCATTTAAAATGACGAGCTACTCTATTGTGACTCGGCTTGACATCCTTATCAACTAAATGGATAGTTTTGGATGCTTCCTTTCTGCAAGCGTTTAAAATCTCAGTTATTGTAGCTACAGCCCACCATTTAAGAAAACTTTATTACACATTTATCAAATGCTATCCTTATTCAGTTCATTGGAGTTTTACTTGGGCAAATACTTTAGGAACCGGATCTCGTGTGATAACCAAAGCGCAAAGCTAAGAAGGACCAGCGAGCCAGACTGATGAGCCGTCGCTAAAGGAACTGGCACGTAGTTCAATAGTGTCGTAACACCCAGGGTAGCTTGTGTCCACGCCATGGCGAACACAGCGTTGATTGCCCAATTTGTGCGCTTGGGTAGCTGCATGCGCCTCGTGACTAGCCATAAGGCTGTAGCTAGGGAAACTGTGGTGATGCCCAGGATGCGGTGGTTAAACTGAACCGTTGTTGGGTTTTCCGTTATGTTCCTTTGGATGGGCTTAAACTGCCACATGTCATCAGGGATCCAGCTGTCTCCCATTTTTGGGAATGAGTTGTAAACTAATCCGGCGTCAAGTCCGGCCACAAAAGCGCCGGAGATGGCAGTTAGAAACACCATTCCTTTTGTCATGTGTGAAAGTCCTTTGATATTAAATGCTTTCTTTGCTTTCACCACGAATGGCTCCGAGGGGAGTAGCTTCGACATTGCTTGTGATAGGGATAGGGCATACAAAACAAATGCTGCCGCTAGATGGGAGGCCAATCTGTATTGAGAGACGCGCGGCACATCATTCTGGTCTTCGAATCTGTTCTCCAATCCAGATTTAACCATGTACCATCCCATTAACCCTTGGAGACCAATCAGAGTTCCCAGCAGTAGTACACTGTTCTTGGTTTTTTGACAGAAATACCCTTTTTTCCAGAAATATGCTGCTGGGACAAGGAAAAATCCACCAATGGCGCGACCCCACATTCTGTGTATGTACTCCATGAGGTATATAAATTTGAACTCTTCAACAGTCATGCTTGCATTTTTCCTACAAAGAAATGATTGAAGCATTAACACCTTTATGTAATAGGTGAATGCATTTAATACTTGCAGTTTATATTCCGGATATTGTTGATACTTGCTGAATTCTTGAACCCAGTCCTCTTGAGATCTTGGCATGCGTTCTCCAGTCAGCTTCCAAGTAACCATAGAAAGGCCAGACTCTGTTAATCTCGTTACACCACCTGCAGGCAAGGAAGGGTTATAATGTTCAGCATTTGCCGGCAAAGAGAATATCATTACCAAGGCCAACCGCAACAAAAACCATTCCGCTGACTCCTAGAAACCATCTTCCTACAGTTTTCTCGCTTTTTGAAATGCTAACCTGTTTAATCGTTGGTATTTCCTTCAAGAAATTTTAATAGAACGAAATTTAATATAATATACAATACATATCCATCGATGTACAGAATAACCATTTACTTACCTTTATTGTGGTTTGCGCAATAGTCGTGTTTAGCCGGGGTCTGGGAACCATGAGGTTTATCATACTAGTCCTTTTTCGCAGCATTCGTAGCATTTTGCGGCTTGTAATTTTTGTTCAGCTTTCCTAACTTTTAAGCAATATTATTTAACCAGTTGTTCTAATTGTTTTTCATATTTACAAATCCACTTTGAAGTGCATATGAGGGATGGGGCATTCAAAGAACCAAGTTCTTTTCGTTCAAGGGCTGCTAAGCAAAATCGTCCAGAATATATATTCAAGTTTTGAATGAACAATCTGGTTATTCCTGGTCGACATGCATTTTCTTTGGATCTATTTTTGTAAAGTATTACTCTACCACACCTGGGTGGCATGTTTTGGCACAAATAGTGCAACAGCTTTTCGACAGGTGGTACTAACAATAATTTAGACTAGAGTGGTCTTGAAGTATAGTCGAATACGGGAATTATCTCACAAAAATATGGATACTTATTTCAATTATCCAACTATGATTCTAACGACGTTAGATCACTGAAACTACAGAAAAATAGTGTCGACTGTCTCCGAATTCAGAAAGTTCCGTTGAGATATCCCAAAAAAACTATCGCATCACCTCACAGATATATTGTACAATATACATATATCGATATACATATGACCATATGATTTTCCGATTCCAAATAAACTTGGTTACAACACGAGCACGACTAAAAAAGATTAAAAACTCCACAATTTAAACACATTGAGTAAAACCAGATGAAGAATTTGAACGTGATATTACCGGCAGAGTGACGCTTAAAAGGAAGAAATATATAACATATTACGTGAAATACAGTTACCAGAGTCCGGTAAATTCGTCAATGGCCCTTGTCAAAATGATGCGAAATTTTGGAATTTTATCAATGAGAAAGAGTAATTTGATAAGCTTGTGGGGCTCCAAAGAACAGGCGTGGGCTTCCACAATGCGATTATACTCTCCTTGCACTGGATCAAATAACTACAATTGGCTAAAATGTGAAGGTAGTAACATCATACAACCAAAACGAAGTCTTCACGAAAACAGTAATGTACAAACATCCGCCAAAGAGAAGGAAAATGTTCGAAAGCCTGAAGATCTGGAGCGAGCCTACGAAGTTCTGCGAACCACGCTTCCCAAACTTTTTGTAGAACCGCTGAACTATTCCATATACAGCCCAAACCTCATATTTCAGAACAATATCACCGGCAAGCACACAGTCGGTCTATACCACTTTGTTAAGCAAATTGCCATACTTAGAACTGTGGGTCATCTAAAGTACGCCTACGTTAAGTTTGAGGTTCTTAAAATTACAAAGCATCCCGACGACTACACCGTGCGCATAAGGTGGCGCGTGAGGGGCATATCCGGCCTGAAGGTGATGTTCCAGTTCTGGAAATACAAGGTGTGGCAGTTGAAGGAAGTACTGAAGGATCAGGAAGCATGGTACGATGGATTTTCCATATGCTACTTGGGAGAAAGCGGTCTAATAGAAAAACACGTTGTCGACAAAGTTATGCCGGATGAAAGTCGAGAGTCTGTTGAAAATACCTCTGCAATTACCCTGCCAACCGAGTCCCTGGCAGCGACAGCATCTCAGAAACTAAGCTGTCAATGAAACTGTAGCTAGATTTAAATGTTACTTATTTATTGCATTATTTTACATAATAAACAGCAACTGTGAAGATGTTTAGTAACTGCATTTGATTTTTTTTTCAAAATCATATTCTCATATTTGTTTTCAGGTCCTTATTGTTTGAATGCGTATACGGAACCCTTTTTTATGTATTTATATGGACGCAATCGGCATCGTTTTGCAAATGCACTTATATAAGGCTTTTCCTTGGTGTATTCTATAGTCGTCTGCATTGAGCCCTCTGTCTCCAGAAAGATGTCAAAACTATAAATAGTTCGGAAAAGCTGAGCGTACAGAATACGATAATTTGCTTCCAGCTGTTTGGGTTGCAATGAGTTGGTCCAGTACTCCATCATCTAAAAAATGGTACAAAAAATAAACTTATATATAACGCATGTAAGTCTTGAAAAACTAACCTTGATAGCTGGATTATTCTGCGATGTATGGCGACCGTTCCAATGCACACTCAATATCCAGAGTGGCATTTCCAATGGATAATTACTCGGTATTCGAATGAAACACTCCATTTTGGCAGAGCCTCGAACAATCACAGCACGATAGGAATTGTATGTTATGCCCTTATTATCCGGAGAAATGTTTAGTACGTCTGAATTTTGGGCTAGGAATTCCTCGAGAGTGATCGCCGTCCACTGCACCAGGCTGCAAGACAAGGCCGCAGGATAGACATTTTCTTTTAATGCGTACAAATCGATGTCTTTGTTAGTCAGACCACGTATCTGCTGACTTAGATTTAACCAAGAGTTCCAGCGCCGTGTAATGCGAGCTATGGTCTCCCGCATGCTTTTATTCAAGTTCAGCTCATGCTTATACAACATCGAGCTGTTGACTGTTGGTATAGAGCAGATACTTTGTAACCAACAGTATGCTTTACCAAAGTCCTTAGACTCCAAAAATCGTATGCATTCCTCGGGTGTCAGATCCTTATTCTGTAACTAACGCAAAATATATAATTGTATGATTCATACATAAATATAGACAAATTTTAACTTGTTGCTTTGTCTTACATCGTATTGAATACCGGGTATAGGTATTTCATTGCCCAAATCGTTTGCAAACAAATGCCGAAGGAGATGCTGAACGAAATTAGTATCACTAAAAGCATGAAAATATTAAAAACAGTTACTGCTAAAACAATTCATTAGCTAAAACTTACCCTTGATGGTTTGTACTATTGGAAATGCTCAATTGGGGCCATGCTGTCGCACATTTAATTTGTTCGAAATAGCGAATAAGCAACACGAGTTGAATCGAGCCAGCAGTGCCAAGCTAGAGACCGTTCAAACGTTAAGGTATTTTTATATAGTCGTATGTTTTGGTTTAATCTTACCGTGATACGAATGTGCAGAGGATGAGGACTTAATGCTTTGTTCAAAGGATTTTCCTCAGGTTTTCCCGACAAATCAATGTCCCTTTCAGAGTAGTCCCGCCTTGCTTTTGGGTTTTGCTTTAGGTTTGTCAACTCCTGCATCTGAGCTTCACTTTCATATCCTACCACTTCAACATTGAATGATGGCTCATCGCTCGCACGTTGAAGGCATTGCAGGTTGATGAATAATATATAAAGAGGCTTGGGCAGATATTTGACCACAGCACTAAGCTTCCATTCAACATCAAGAGAAAGCTGCAGTGCATCATGCAGCGGTTTAGTAGCACTCTTTAGGGTGCGTAGAGCTGGCGCGAATGAAACGTACCTATTATGTTGTTTCACATTCTCTTGTTGCAGCTCCTTTTTGGAGTTCTTCAATGAGCTATGCTGTTTATATAGGTCTTTTCTTAAACGCAGTTCACACTCTAAGCGCTGCAAATGCTTGTGGTGCTTCGATTCTGGTTTTACTTTACTGTCTTCAAGTCCCGGCAATTTGGTAAAGTACTCAGTGTCTGAGAGCAGGTCCAAGTCGGAGTCACGACTCTTGAATTTCTCGCAACGCACGATGTCCTTTTTCAAGTGACTCACTTCGTACAGAAGATTTTGCAATTGCAACCGACTTATGTCCACTTTACATTTTTCCAAGTGTAAGTTATCCCGTCCAGACTTTATTTTCTGTTTAACTTCTCGATTTGCATGCTTTAATGCAACAAATTTTAATGCCGCCGCAGTTCGCAATGTGTCCGAGTTGTGCCCCTGCATAAAAAAATAATGAAAATAAGGTACATTACCAACGACTTTGCAGCTTGTTAACACTTACGCTCTTTTTTACTTTTAATATTTCCCCGATGATATCTTCCAACTGCTGAAACTGCGTATTTAAAATGGCCTCCATTTCACTTAATAATATAATATGTATTCGGAAGCTAAACAAAAATGTTGGCTGTAAAACAAATTAATGGTACTATCGATGCCATTTATCGATGGTTGGAAAGGTTGCATTCCGATTTTGTATTCCACTACACTTCAAGACCACGAAGATCTGAAAGACATTTAGAAGATGAGCAAGCCTTAAGCCTAGTACCGCTAACCAAACAGTATATATATATATTTATACATATAGTGATAGTACTCAGATCAGCAACATTTTCCATCGATTATAAGTGTCATATATTTTACTCGGGGCATTTTTTTAAAATAAATTTAGTTAAAAATTGCAATTTTGTATGAGAGCAAGCTGGATTGTACTATTTGTGGGCGCTGTGGCGCTGGAGGACGATAGTGCTCGAAAAAAACCTCAGCAATATTGGATAAATCCATTCTTGCGGAACAAAAACGCAATCAACATTCTCTTGATCTTATAAGTAAATATAAATATAATAATATAAAAAGTCATTCGAATTTTGTCTTCATTATTGCATTTCTGCCCGTCTGACACTTTCTCGGATGATTCCCTTAATTTTTGTTGTGCCTGCCTGCCCTTCCAACGACGAAAGAGAGAATATTTCTGCATTCCGCGTTTCCAGTATGTATTGTTGCCTCTCCAGTATTAATCTATTATTATTATTATTTCGAATTATTATAATTTTTTTTTGCTGATTTGAGTTAGTTAGATTGAAATTCGAATTTCGTTTCCATACTAATATCATCCTTGATTCGATTTTGCTGATCTGAATACTAGGCCTTAACTTGAAGTGAAGTCTGCTGCAAGTGCTGCAAAACGACGCTTCAAATAATTCGCGTAAAATAATTTGATATTCCAGCTGGTTTTCCGTGACAGTTTAATCATTTAAATATGTGAAATCTGGCTTTACTTATACTATAAATTTTTTTTGCAATTAGAGATTTTGACTCCTTCCTCTCTGCAAGAAACTGTTGCATTTTACAGTACTAAGTTGGCTTTTTTGCGCACGCGCAGAACAGACAAATTTTACAAGTTCAAACCGCATATACATAGGATAGGCCTGAAAGTGTATAAGTATATATACATTCGTCTATAGTAAACACGTTGTTTACAGAAAGCTAACTATATCACTCTAAATTAAGCTTTCCTTAGCTAAAATATTGACTTTTCTTCGAGCTTAAATGTAAATTCTCTTACTTTACACAGTAACGTAACGGTATTAGCAAGTGCCAAAACACTTGATTAAGTTTTAATGCAACGCCTATTCAACTGTGCAAACCTATGTAGGTACTGAGAAAAATCAATACGAAGTAAATAAAATGTTACATGAATAAAATACAAATTGTGCATATTATTAAAGTTGTGAATTCTTTTATTGAGAAGTGATCGTATCCAAAATGTACGGAATGACTCAACCAACAGTAAACGTAAGTTTCAAACCGGCATGTAAATTCGTAATGAAGTTAATTTGGCTATAGACCAACTCCATCATTGAATGAGGGATTTGAAAAATTAACAAATACTTACAAACTGCTTTTGTTTTAGAATCAACGCTTTCGAGTTCGTGATATTGATAACGAGCAAATCATGTCCACTTTTGGAAACATAGGACACCTACTAAACATAGCTGTCGAACGATTTATAACAATAGGAGAAATAATTGCAGAGGAAAACATCGATATAAAGGGGGACATGTACGAGGCTGCTAAAGAAGCAAGAGACGCAGGTACGTTTACGTCAATTACCTTTATAAGCCTTTTAGTGCGAAAGAATTGGCCAATAAGCCTGCCTGTCACTGATATGAGTGGTAAAGTAGCTAACACAATTGATTTCCTTCTACAGGAAAATCTATTGAACGGCTGTGTGAAATATCACCGTTGAGTGGTATGGAGCTTCGGCATAATATTGAGCCATTGAAGGACTATGGTGCAATAATCTTAGCTGCCAGGTCTCTGCTTTCCTCGGTTACGAGAATACTGCTTTTAGTTGACATAATAGTTGTGAAAAAATTATTAACTGCTAAGAAACGAGCATCGGAGAGCCTGGAGAAGCTGGAGTCAGTCATGAACTTCACTGAATTTGTGCGTGCGTTTTCTGTCTTTGGCACAGAAATGATCGAATTAGCATACCTCACTGGCCACCATCGTAACTCGGTTAAAGAGGAGAGGCGGCGAGCTCAAATGTTTTCTGCCCGTCAAATTCTGGAAAAGTCTATCGCAATTTTACTAACTTCATCGAAAAACAGCTTGATACACAGTGACTGTGTTATAGTAAAAGAGAACCGGGATACTGTGTTCTGCCAGATACGAAGAGCCATGGACTTGATACACTTTGTCGTCAAGGATAGCATATTCGATTCGGCAAAGCATATGCCCTACGACAAGCAAGCAAGTAACCCACATTATGAGAATGAGAGCATATACACGACAATAAAGCGTATTATAAACCTGATAAAGAGATACAAATTCCAAATGAGTTACTACGACAGCAACACTGAGGGAAATAATAATTCCGATTCTTACTTTAATTTCCTTGACGATGATCTTTGGAAGTCGGAAAAGAACCTAGCCGGTGGTGGTGGTGGCGGTCGTATGATCAATAACACCAACTTTAGAAAGCATTTAAATTCTGAAAGCATGGACTTGCGCGAAGAGCTTACACTGGCGTTTGAGAAGTTGTTTGAGAAAGCTCATGACTTCACAGACTCCCCGTATATAAGTCACAATCATCGAAAGAACATTTTAACCTACTGCGATAACTGCAAGCTGGAGTTTGACATGTATCTTAACACCATAATGAAAGACCAGCATGAAAATGTTGGAGTTCAGGTGAAAGGTGGTCGGGAGCCCGAGCTCGGAATGCTGAGGAGCTTAGAGGAGCTGTGCAAGCAGCTCGTCATTTCTGTATCAAGCCAGATTGAGGATTTCAATGAATCGCTGAAGATCTGTTCAAAGCTGGTCAAATCTTTCCATGTTCTAGCAACGGCGTACGACATCGATAATCTAAACCAACGTTCTACTAAGTTCCATGACTGCTGCGATCACATATTTGACATTTGCAAACTTTTGCAGCATATTGCACCTACAGAAAGACTGCAGGTTCAAGCTAAATGCTTAGCTATCAATTTAAGAATCTATGGGCCGCAGGTGTTCATTGCCGCC
Source organism: Drosophila lowei (assembly GCA_008121275.1). Lineage (NCBI taxonomy): Eukaryota > Metazoa > Arthropoda > Insecta > Diptera > Drosophilidae > Drosophila > Drosophila lowei. Next base: position 5,603,275 of record CM017778.1, read on the forward strand.
AAAATTCTTTGGAAATATTCAAACAGCAGTGCTGCAAATGAAAATTTTGAATCATTCTCAGACATGTGGAAGTGGCTGTCCAATGAGATATCAATGATCGCAAAGAAGATACTTGTATCAATTAATCCAACTAAGAGTGAAAGAGAAACTGAAACTGAGGTACTTTGGAATATATTTAGTAATTAGATCGAAACTTGTTCATATATATGTATGTACATAACTCTATTCCTTTCCTAGAAATGTGAAGCGACAGATAAACTATCAAAGTCCGGTGTACCTGCAACAGATGATGGAGAAATGGTCGAGTTTTCGGGCCTTGAAGGCAAAAATAATGGAGATCTAAGCACATATCAATCAAAATGGGGTGATGATTTGTCAGACGACAACGACATATTAAAGAGAGCTAAAAACATGTCAGCAATGGCTTTCCTCATGTATCAATTTACGAAAGGAAATGGTTCTTTAAGAACAACTCAGGATTTATTTACTCAAGCCGAATATTTTGCTGAAGAAGCCAATCGACTTTATAAAGTCCTACGTCACTTTTCATACCAGGTACATACATACAACAATTGCCTTGAACCGATGAAGCAAGAAAACATTTTTATTCCTTTTTGAACTTTCAGGTTCCCGCAAGTGACAACAAAAAGGATCTTCTTAACATTTTAGATAGAGTGCCGACTTTTGTCCAAGCACTACAATTTACAGTCAAAGATCACACTGTTGGTAAAGCAGCCACTTTTGTGAAGGTCGATCATGTCATCAGAGAAACGAAAAACCTTATGAACGTTATAAATAAAGTAGTATCCAAGTGCTTTGAGTGCGCAAATAAGGTAACATAAACTAAGAAAATCCCCTAAAACCAACTATTTTCAGTTAAGTAAAAAAACTCTCTAAATGAAGTATAAAATTTAAAAATATTAGGGTCATGTTTAGCTGTGATACCAGTTACAGGTATGATTTTACTCTTATTTTTTCTAAGGGTAATTACAAGTGTACATATGGTGCTTGTTATTGAATTCCTATTGAAAACGTTCTTCGATATAAATGAAAGATTTCGTCAAATACTCGTAGCTTGCCCTGTAATATAACAAATGCTAAATACTTATCACCAATTTAGTTTAAAGGCATCAGTACAAAACATCCAAGGCTAGAAAGATTGCATTGTAGGTTAATTTGAATTTATTCGAATTTAGTAGAAGGACAGTACTCCAGTACGACTGTGCAGCATAATTTTTAATGTTTCAATATCGTTGTATCAACGAATTACTATCTAATGAAACCTTAGCTTCAGGATGGTAATGGGAGAACAATGATTCGCTAAACGTTACCGCCTACAAGCTGAAAGTCTCTGAGAACATTTCTGAATATTTCGATCATTGACTCTACCGGTACGTTCTTAAACCAATATTGATCTGATGTATCGCCAAGTTTTATAAGTTTTTAGTTAAGCGGCTAGCAATGGATTAATTGTAAAGTCAAACTTAATATGATTTGTAAATATTTTGACTCTTTTTTCCGCAGTACAAACTAAATTTAACTGGAATAACTGGCGGACTTACATCCGGGGCTGTGGGCGGTGAGAATCTGGCTGGTGGAATGTGTGACTCCAAAGGAACGATCAGTAGCAGCGAGGGGAGCATATGACAGTACGGGATGGCTCGCAGAGCCAAAGGAGATGCCAGAAGGACGAGAGTATCATTTCTACTGTTCTGAGCCAGAACAGCTTATTATAGGTATTATAGTGTACACTGTTAAGTATTCTTAAATCATAAAATTTTGTGTATTCGTTGGAAATGCTGTTAGCGTTGATTAATGTCAAACTTTTATTAAACATTCAAATTCAAATTAGTTACTTTAACAGCACGATCTTATAATGCATATTTTGTTTCACGCCATTTGCAAAATTAAGGCAATAAAAGTAAAGACAGATGCGTATATGTATGTAAAAATGTAAATTTGATTTTTATAAAAATTAGGAGGAAAGAAAAACTAAATTGAAACATATCCAGATCGACCAGTGCATAAAATGGATCGGCTCCGTCTTCTGAGCTGATGATGCGGTGTTTTTAACTACTGTTTGCATTTCAGTACCTTAATTGTAGTTTTGCTCAACATATTTTATTTAATGCACTTGGAAAAAACAGGTAGTAAAAGAAAATGTTTCTAAAATACATAATTTTCCTTATAGATCGGTTCGTAAAACACTTTGTTCATTTCTCACATTCAACTTAGGAAGATTAGAACTGTTGCAACAATTGGTTTTGTCTGCATTGGAAACGTTAAACACTTTCATTGTTACAGTTGAAGATTCCTTTAATTGATAATCCGTTTGGGCAGCAGCGTTCTTAGACTTAAGCAGGTTTTTGAACAGCAACAGATCCACAGCGAACAAGGCGGCACATAAAAAGGAAAGCGCTCCAAGTGAATAGGCATATGTTAAAATCTGCTCAGGCAACTGTTCCACAGTGAAGAGTATGAGCAATCCTGCAATGAAATTTCGGTTTATTTATTCATGGGTTGAGCACCAAGATCTAATATAAAAATACCCTCTATGGTGAAGAATAGACATCCAAAACATAAAAGAATAATTTCACAAGTATCATAATTCGAATTTCGTTGAATTATCCTGGAAGAAAAAGGTGATTAGACCTGACTCTCTTTTATAGCATGTTTATACTTAAAGCTGGGAGAAAAACAATGGTGTATGCCAGCAGTTGAGGGCTGAAATGAGGCAATACAGAGTTGGCATGGAATTAAATTACCTTGTAAGAAGCAACACCGACGAAATAAATGTGAAACCAACGAAGGTTAGCGTACTGAAATCGTCGCCTTCCTTTGTCCCTGAAATGCTGTTTAGAAGCCTCCATTCCCTTGATTGCTTTTGGTTGCTGACATAAACTCTCTCGGAATGTTTGTCGGACAGTCGCTTCACAATTAAAGCTGCCACTGTAGAAATCTGTAAGCAAATAATACAATTATGACCATGTTAATTCGTTAGAAAAATTCTGTTCCGTTTTTGTTATCTCTTCAGGTCCGTCATACAATTTTTGAGAAAAAAAAAAACCATTTTAAAACATATATGTTTGTAGGTCATGTTTTAAGAGAATTTGTAAAGACACTTGCAAGTTGCAGAATTTTTGTACATATACAAGCCGCTACTCCCATGTTCGACGTTCTCAACAGGCAACTCTGAACTGAAGTTGCAGCAGTGCCAATGAAACCCGTGTTACTTTTCCCACATTTATGTCTATTGAGTGTGGGACAAGTAACATACGAGTAAGAAGTTGGTTAGCATTGTTGAATATATGTACATATGTATACCTATATTTGAGAGGAAATATCTGAAAGAATACTCATAGATATGGTAAGAATAGTAAAAAAGAAATAGAGAACTTGTTTTCATCATTCGGCTGTCCAATCGTAAAGATTTTTGGGGATCTAACCATGTCAAAGTTGTGGAAACCAATGGATCTCTACTCTAGTTTTTATAGACAAACGGACATTGACACGAATACAATTTACTTATTATTATACTTATTATAATACTTACCCTTGTATTCTCCGGGTAAGAACATGAACAAGTATTGGCCTTAGTAGCTAAGATTGTTTTATGCTTTACTGTTATCAGTGAAATATTAGCAATCAGTAAAATATATAAAAGCGGAGGTTTAATTATTTATGCCGAATGGTAAAAATACACTTCGAAAATGTATTAAAAGTGCAGCGCTCGTTCCTTCCATCTTTCTTATATGGAAAATGATTTCGTTTTGAATATTATAACAATCTAATAATAGGTATATATAATAATTAATTTATAATTTTGTATTGATCAAGATGAATCATAAATATAAGTCACCCCCCTTCTTAAGGGTATGAAAATAAAGGAAGACATACAGCTCTTGATTCGAATTCAGTTTCGTTAAATCAATCAGAGTGTAAAGAGCGAGCTCGGCATATCGCCCGTAGAAACAATTAATCGGAGCTATCTGTAATATAATGAGCTTATGTATAATTGGTGCTGGTACTGCGGGACTTTGCTGTGCCCGCCACTCTCAATTGCATGGATTTCAAATAACCGTTTTTGAACTTTCTGACCGAATCGGTGGAACATGGGTGTACAATGAGGCAACAAAGGTCAAAAATGGTATTGATGTTCATTCTTCTATGTATGAGAACTTGCGGTAAGTAAGATTACAATATGCAATCCAATCATTAATTTAATCTGTGTTATGTAGTTTTATTGATCGCATAATTACCGAAATTAAAAAGATAATATGTAAACATTTACATCTGATTGTACAGAACCAATTTGCCGAAAGAAGTTATGGGGTTTCCGGACTTTGAAATTCCTGAAAACGACGTTTCTTATGTAAGATCAGATGAAATTTGCGATTTTTTAGATCAGTATGCGGATCATTTCAAGTTGAAACAGTATATCAAATTTAATAGCTATGTTATTCGAGTTCTCCAGAAGAATAAAAAGTGGCAAGTAAGTTTTATTTGAACAAATTACTCAAATTCTTTATGTAAACCATTTTCTTTTAGGTTCTTGTCAAAGATCTGCTTACTAACCAAATAGAATTCCAATATTTCGATAAGATCATGGTAGCAAGCGGTCATTACCATACTCCAAACTATATACGTATTCCGAACATGAATCGTTTTCAGGGCGACTATATGCATAGTCACGACTACAGAACTAGTGGTGTCTTCAAAGGCAAGTTATATAAGTATATACGTTGTCTCTATATACATATATACTGAACAAAATCGAAGTAAACTATTTACTTATATGTAGGTAAAACTGTACTAGTAATCGGCGCTGGCCCAAGTGGCATGGATCTATCCAATATAATATCGAGATCTGCTGCGAGTGTCTCGCTAAGTCACCATTTAAGCGACATTGAAAATACGAAATTTTATGATAACGTTCATCAGAAACCGGATGTGAGAGAGCTTGACGAGAAGGGAGCATTTTTTGTGGACGGATCTTACGAAGAATTTGATACCATCTTCTTTTGCACTGGGTACAAATATGCTTTTCCTTTTCTGACAGTAAATTCTGGCATATATGTTGAGGAAAACTATGTTCAAGACCTCTATAAGCACTGTATTAATATAAGAAACCCAACAATGGCATTAATTGGGCTGCCATTCTACGTTTGTGCCGCACAAATGATGGATATCCAAGCCCGATTTATTTTGAGCTACTATAATGGCTTAAATCAATTGCCATCCAGAGAGGAAATGTTAAAGGATACACAAACGAGGATGTCGAAGCTTTGGGAAGACGGGTACAGGAAACGCCATGCACATATGCTGGGACCAAAACAGGTAAATAATAATATCTTTGAACTTGATTATTCTAAATTAATATATACTTTAATTTTCTGCTTTTAGATTCACTATTTTACAGACTTGGCGGAAACCGCTGGAGTGAAGAATATCAAACCTGTCATGACAAAGTTACATAATGAGAGCAGCAAATGCTTCAACGATAACTTGCTCCATTTCCGTGAGGACAACTTTGCGATTCTCGATGATGAAACGTTTGTAAAATTAAATTAGTGCAATGTTCTTAAAAAAAAGTGACTGCGTGAATGGGCATTATTTCTGCTGCTTATTATTAATAAAAACAAATTAATTGATAATATTAAATAACAATCATAATAATAAATAATAATAATATCTATAATATAAAAACGAGGGGGAACGTTGTGAGTTGCTGCTGCGACCGCAACTCTACATTTATACCCGATACATAGTCAGTATGGCTACACTAAACGACAAAGAGTGCGTGCGAGAGAGACAGAAAATCAGTCAGAACGTGTCGACGGGCGCTGCGTAGCCACTGAAAATTGATTTGTTACTTTTGGTTATAATAATGATCCGATCTGATCCAGCAATCTGGTAGATATAGTCATTCTCTACGATTCTGCGTTTTAAATTTCTCCTATCTTCAAAATTGTGGTTGCAACAGATTTTCGTTGTTTATGGCTGCGGAAGGGGGTGGGGCGAAATTTTGAAACACACTTGTAGCAGTGAGCTCTCTGTGCAAAAAGAAATACACTTCTAACATTGAGTTCTGCAGTGAAAAATTACAAATAGTTTTGTAGCAGTGAGAGCTCGACAGTCAGGTCTAATAGTCTCTGAGATCTGTGGATGCTCCAGATTTTCGTCCTTTGCGGGGGCGGAAGGGGTGGGGCGAAATTTTTGAAACAAATCTGTCAAGGTCCGATATTACAGGAGTGTGGATACCAAATTTGATTGCTCTAGCTTTTATAGTCTCTGAGATCTTGGAACTCATATTTAGCAATAGGCAAAGCCGGCTATGATACGTGTGTGTTAGAGAGAGACAGGGCGAGAAAAATGAAATTGTTTTTTCTTCATTCTGGCTATAATAATGATACGATCTGATTCAGATTCTGCAGTCTAGAAGATATGGTCATTCTCTACGATTCTGCGTTTTTGGTTTTCTCGTATCTTTAAAATTGTGGATGCCACAGATTTTCGTCCTTTGTGGGGGCGGAAGTGGGCGGGGCGAAGTTTTGAAATACACTTGTAACAGTGACATATTACAGAAGTCTGGATACAAAATGTCGTTGCTCTAGCTCTTATAGTCTTTGAGCACTAGGCGACGGACGGACGGACGGACGGACGGACGGACGGACGGACAGACAGACATGGCTCAATCGACTCGGCTATTGATGCTGATCAAGAATATATATACTTTATGGGGTCGGAAACGGTTCCTTCTGGACGTTACACACATCCATTTTCACCACAAATCTAATATACCCCAATACTCATTTTGAGTATCGGGTATAACGAGGGGGAACGTTGTGAGTTGCTGCTGCGACCGCAACTCTACATTTATACCCGATACATAGTCAGTATGGTTGCATTAAACGGCAAAGAGTGCGTGCGAGAGAGACAGAAAATCAGCCAGAACGTGTCGACGGGCGCTGCGTAGCCACTGCAAATTGATTTGTTACTTTTGGCTATAATAATAATCCGATCTGATTCGGATTCGGCAAGATTCGGCAATCTGGTAGATATGGCCATTCTCTTTGATTGTGCGTTTTTAATTTTCTCCTATCTTCAAAATTGTGTTTGCCACAGATTTTCGTTGTTTAAGGCTGCGGAAGGGGGTGGGGCGAAATTTTGAAACACACTTGTAGCAGTGAGCTATCAACAGTGAGTTCTGCAGTGAAAAATTACAAATAGTTTTGTAGCAGTGAGAGCTCGACAGTCAGGTCTAATAGTCTCTGAGATCTGTGGATGCCACAGATTTTCGTCCTTTGCGGGGGCGGAAGGGGGTGGGGCGAAATTTTGAAACAAACCTGTCAAGGTCCGATATCATAGGAATGTGGATAAAAAATTTGGTTTCTCTAGCTCTTATAGTCTCTGAGATCTTGGAACTCATATTTAGCAATAGGCAAAGCCGGCTATGATACGTGTGTGTTAGAGAGAGACAGGGCGAGAAAAAATGAAATTGTTTTCTTCATTCTGGCTATAATAATGATACGATCCAATTCAGATTCTGCAGTCTAAAAGATAAATTTATTCTTTACGATTCTGCGTTTTTAATTTTGTCGTATCTTTAAAATTGTGGATGCCACAGATTTTCGTCCTTTGTAGGGGCGGAAGTGGGCGGGGCGAAATTTTGAAATACACTTGTAACAGTGACATATCACAGAAGTCTGGATACAAAATGTCGTTGCTCTAGCTCTTGTAGTCTTTGAGCACTAGGCGCTAATAGGGACGGACAGACGGACGGACGGACGGACGGACGGACGGACGGACGGACAGAGACGACATGGCTCAATCGACTTGGCTATTGATGCTGATCAAGAATATATATACTTTATGGGGTCGGAAACGCTTCCTTCAGGACGTTACACACATCCACTCTTACCACAAATCTAATATACCCCAATACTCATTTTGAGTATCGGGTATAAAAATGAATCGTTGAATGTGTTGCTAAGCGCAAATCTAGAGAGTAGCTGAACCAATTTCGCGAATTCTTTTTTTATACCCGATACTCAAAATGAGTATTGGGGTATATTAGATTTGTGGTGAAAATGGATATGTGTAACGTCCAGAAGGAAGCGTTTCCGACCCCATAAAGTATATATATTCTTGATCAGCATCAATAGCCAAGTCGATTGAGCCATGTCTGTCTGTCCGTCCGTCCGTCCGTCTGTCCGTCCCTATCAGCGCCTAGTGCTCAAAGACTATAAGAGCTAGAGCAACGAAGTTTTGTATTCAGACTGTGATATGTCACTGTTACAAGTGTATTTCAAAACTTCGCCCCGCCCACTTCCGCCCCCACAAAGGACGAAAATCTGTGGCATTCACAATTTTAAAGATACGAGAAAACCAAAAACGCAAAATCGTAGAGAATGACCATATCTTCTAGACTGCAGAATCTGAATCAGATCGTATCATTATTATAGCCAGAATGAAGAAAACAATTTCATTTTTTCTCGCCCTGTCTCTCTCTAACACACACGTATCATAGCCGGCTTTGCCTATTGCTAAATATGAGTTCCTAGATCTCAGAGACTATAAAAAAGAGCAACCAAATTTGGTATCCACACCCTGTGATATCGGACCTTGACGAGTTGTTATTAAAATTTCGCCTCACCCCCTTCCGCCCCCGCAAAGGACGAAAATCTGGAGCATCCACAGATCTCAGAGACTAATAGACCTGACTGTCGAGCTCTCACTGCTACAAAACTATTTGTAATTTTTCACTGCAGAACTCACTGTTACAAGTGTATTTCTTTTTGCTCAGAGAGCTCACTGCTACAAGTGTGTTTCAAAATTTCGCCCCACCCCCTTCCGCAGCCATAAACAACGAAAATCTGTGGCAACTACAATTTTGAAGATAGGAGAAAATTAAAAACGCACAATCATAGAGAATGGCCATATCTACCAGATTGCCGAATCTTGCCTAATCCGAATCAGATCGGATTATTATTATAGCCAAAAGTAAAAAATCAATTTGCAGTGGCTACGCAGCGCACGTCGACACGTTCTGACTGATTTTCTGTCTCTCTCGCACGCACTGTTTGTCGTTTAATGTAGCCATACTGACTATGTATTGGGTATAAATGTAGAGTTGCGGTCGCAGCAGCAACTCACAACGTTCCCCCTCGTTTTGTTCTCTATGTTTGGGTATCTTTTTTTGGTGCAAGTTTTGCACACAGTTTCAGAAAACAGAAATAAATAGACAAACATAGCTAAATATATATTTTAAACATTCAGGTTTCCGGCTTATATAAATTTCAAAATTTGTGTAGAAATCGAACTTTTAAATAGCCAGATCTAGCTATAAGATAGCTGATTTGACAAGATGTTCTTGCTTTGCTGAATGAATACATAGAGTGTGTTCGGAGCAGAACCCAGCCGATTAGCTGCTTGCCAAATAGCACCTAATTCTTGGCCCTCAGCCGCTTATTTTGTTCGTTACTTATGTCTATGTCACTCATTTGTTTGTTAAAGCTTTGCGCTTGCTTGCCCTGCTAAACGCTCTCTGCCAGCTCGCTCTTCGCTATCTCCGCTTTGCGTCTGCCTACCGACTTCTGCCGAGCGAAGCTGCGCTTAGCGATCGGAGCGACAATGTAAAGGGCAGGCAAGCCACACTTGCAATTTGGATGTCACGCATTAAAGTACATATCGTAATTTTATTTCTGCGCCGAGTTTTATTTAATTGGAAATAATTAGTCGGCCGATTGGGGATAAAAAACATTATCTCCACATAAAATTTGGTGACCCCGACGTGATTTCTGAGTTGCAGTTTAATAATCGTTCGTGATCGACATTCGTTAGCCTTAGCAAATTTTCGGCGGTTAAGCACAATTCGGTGCTAAAACATACATACTTACATACACGCATTGCTGGCTATTAATTTCTCTGTCGCGACAATTCGGTCAGTGCAGTGGGCCGTGCAGTGAACTCTCTAATACACACAAGCGGAGTACAAAGCGGAATCGGACAGCTCGCACAGCCGCGCAGCTAAACGCATTAGCTGTAATCCCTTTGCTCGCGGTTCCCACGTTTATACTGTAAGGAAGCGATCCTGGGCTGGGGTACATATCTCAGTCTACTCCAGGGTCGAAATTACAGCAATATTTATAATTTGCCGGGACTCCGAGTTCTGGGCCGTCGATGGGGACAGGGAGGCAATCCCCAGACGGGAGCGACCGAGATGAAAGGGAACAGTACGGGGCGTGGCAGTCAATCCCGCTGAGAGCGCTTAGGCAATCGCCGGACAGCACTTACGGGGCCCTGTCGGACTAAGGATTACTACGAGGGTCGGAGATATCGACAGACACCGCCGAGAGGGCTTAGGCAATCGCCGGATAGCGCTCTCGGGATCCCGTCGAACTAAGAACTACTACGGAGGTCTGTGCTATGCGGGGATACCAACAAGTATCACCGAGAGTGTCTAGGCTATCGCCGGATAACACTTACGGGACCTTGTCGGACTAAAAATTACTACGAAGGTCTTTGCTATGCGGGGATACCGACAAATACCACCGCGAGTACCTAGGCTATCGCCGGACAGTACTCACGGGGGCCCCGTCGGACTAAGAATTACTACGAGGGTCGGAGATATCGGCAAGCATCGCCGGGAGAGCTTAGGCAATCGCCGGATAGCGCTCCCGGGATCCTGTCGAACTAAGATCTACTACGAAGGTCTTTGCTATGCGGGGATACCGACAAGTACCACCATGAGCGCCTAGGCTATCGCCGGACAGCACTTACGGGGCCCTGTCGGACTAAGAATTACTACGAGGGTCGGAGATATCGACAGACCCCCGAGAGGGCTTAGGCAATCGCCGGATAGCGCTTCCGGGATCCTGTCGAACTAAGAACTACTACGATGGTCTTTGCTATGCGGGAATACCGACCAGTACCACCGTGAGCACCTAGGCTATCGCCGGACAGCACTTACGGGGCCCGGTCGGACTAAGAATTACTACGAGGGTCGGGGGTATCGGCAGGCATCGCCGGGAGGGCTTAGGCAATCGCCGGATAGCGCTCTCGGGATCCTGTCGAACTAAGAACTACTACGGGGCCGGAGATATCGACGAGCATCGCCGAGGGTGCCTAGGCAATCACCGGATAGCACTCACGGGACACTGTCGAACTAAGAATTATTACGGGGCCGGAGGTATCGACAAGCGCCGCCGAGGGCACCTAGGCAATCGCCGGATAGTACTCACGGGACACTGTCGAACTAAGAATTGCTACGGGGTCGGAGATATCGACAAGCATCGCCGAGGGCACCTAGGCAATCGCCGGATAGTACTCACGGGACACTGTCGAACTAAGAATTGCTACGGGGTCGGAGATATCGACAAGCATCGCCGAGGGTGCCTAGGCAATCGCCGGATAGCACCTACGAGACACTATCGAACTAAGAATTACTACGGGGAGTCGGAGATATCGACAAGCATCGCCGAGGGTGCCTAGGCAATCGCCGGATAGCACTCACGGGACACTGTCGAACTAAGAATTGCTACGGGGGTCGGAGACATCGACAAGCGTTGCCGAGGGTGCCTAGGCAATCGCCGGATAGCACTTACGGGACGCTGTCGAACTAAGAATTACTACGGGGGGTCGGAGATATCGCCAAGCATCGCCGAGAGTGCCTAGGCAATCGCCGGATAGCACTCACGGGATACTGCCGAACTAAGAATTGCCACGGGGTCGGAGATATCGACAAGCATCGCCGAGGGTGCCTAGGCAATCGCCGGATAGCACTTACGGGACGCTGTCGAACTAAGAATTACTACGAATACGGGAATACCGACGCATATCGCCGAGAGTACCTAGGCAATCGCCGGATAGCACTCACGGGACACTGTCGGACTAAGGATTACTACGAGGGTCGGAGATATCGACAGACACCGCCGAGAGGGCTTAGGCAATCGCCGGATAGCGCTTCCGGGATCCTGTCGAACTAAGAACTACTACGATGGTCTTTGCTATGCTATCGCCGGAATACGGACCTTGTCGGACTAAAAATTACCGAACCGTGAGCACCCTAGGCTATCGCCGGACAGTACTCACGGGGCCCGGTCGGACTAAGAATTACTACGAGGGTCGGAGATATCGGCAGGCATCGCCGGGGAGGGGCTTAGGCAATCGCCGGATAGCGACCTACTCACCGGATCTAGGCTCGTCGAACTAAGAATTATTACGGGGCCGGAGGTATCGACAAGCGTCGCCGACAAGCGTCGCCGAGGGCACCTAGGCAATCGCCGGATAGTACTCACGGGACACTGTCGAACTAAGAATTGCTACGGGGGTCGGAGATATCGACAAGCATCGCCGAGGGCACCTAGGCAATCGCCGGATAGCACTCACGGGACACTGTCGGACTAAGAATTGCTACGGGGTCGGAGATATCGACAAGCATCGCCGAGGGTGCCTAGGCAATCGCCGGATAGCACCTACGAGACACTATCGAACTAAGAATTACTACGGGGGGAGTCGGAGATATCGACAAGCATCGCCGAGGGTGCCTAGGCAATCGCCGGATAGCACTCACGGGACACTGTCGAACTAAGAATTGCTACGGGGGTCGGAGACATCGACAAGCGTTGCCGAGGGTGCCTAGGCAATCGCCGGATAGCACTTACGGGACGCTGTCGAACTAAGAATTACTACGGGGGGTCGGAGATATCGCCAAGCATCGCCGAGAGTGCCTAGGCAATCGCCGGATAGCACTCACGGGATACTGCCGAACTAAGAATTGCCACGGGGTCGGAGATATCGACAAGCATCGCCGAGGGTGCCTAGGCAATCGCCGGATAGCACTTACGGGACGCTGTCGAACTAAGAATTACTACGAATACGGGAATACCGACGCATATCGCCGAGAGTACCTAGGCAATCGCCGGATAGCACTCACGGGACACTGTCGGACTAAGGATTACTACGAGGGTCGGAGATATCGACAGACACCGCCGAGAGTGCCTAGGCAATCGCCGGATAGCACTCACGGGATACTGCCGAACTAAGAATTGCCACGGGGTCGGAGATATCGACAAGCATCGCCGAGGGTGCCTAGGCAATCGCCGGATAGCACTTACGGGACGCTGTCGAACTAAGAATTACTACGAATACGGGAATACCGACGCATATCGCCGAGAGTACCTAGGCAATCGCCGGATAGCACTCACGGGACACTATCGGGCTAAACATTACTGCGAAAGTCTTTATCATACAGGGCAGGCATCGCCGAGAGGGCTTAGGCAATCGCCGGACAGCGCCTTCGGGACCCTGGGAACTACTGGGGTACTGTGGGGTCACAAACTACTGGAGGGAATCATGCGGGAGGAACGCCAACAGATGTCACCGAGAACGCCTAGGCAATCGCCGGACAGCGGCCTCAGGATCCCGTTGGACTACGAACTACTGGAGGGAACCACGCGGGGCCCCGACGGGCATCCGGGTTGAATACGGATCACCACGTGGGTGCAGACAAAGAGGGAGACTCGGGCAAGAGGCGTGAGGAAGGGCAGAGAAGATGAAGCCCCGGGCATCCCGGTTCCCTAGTGTATGGATTGGGGTGGTCGGGCTATGTTTTAGTTATATTCGTTATATTTCATTTTATTCTTCTTTGGTTCCCTACCTATCGCACCGCTCAGCAGCCCGTCTGCACGCCTTGAGACTCGCTTACCCCTGAACCCCCACGCTCGTGCCTGTCGAAAGCCTCCTCTATCCCGGGGTTGCAGCGCCGGTGCAGGATCCCCTCTCCGTAAGCGTAATACCGATGCCGGATCCTTCGCGCACTGCTGATCGCGTTCTCTCGAAGTAGTCCGCCACGTGTGTTCTTTTTTCTTTTCGCGAGCCACTCGGAGTTTTTACCCGTCAACGCGTCCGATTCCTCTGACTGCCTCTGATCTAACTGACTCCCTTTCCACGTTTTCCCAACTTCAGAGCCGGCGTTCTGCTGGCTCTGCCGATCCAGCGTCGGCGTGGGCGGCTAGCGTCGTTATTTCCCTCTCTTTTCCACTGCTGGGGCGTCGTTGCTGGATTTGGTTGCTGTTCTCAGCGGTCCTCTTCTGCCGCTGCTGCGTTGATGCTGTCGGCTTATCTTGTCAGCGCTTCTCCTCGGCCGCTGCTGCGTCGATGCTGTTGGCTTATCTTGTCAGCGCTTACCTCTCTGCCGTGGCTGCGTCGGTGCCGGCGGCTCGCTGGATCCCGTTGTTTTCCTCGTCTCTCTTTGGCCGCTGCTGCGTTGTTGTTGTTGGCTTATCTTGTCAGCGCTTTCCTCTCTGCCGTGGCTGCGTCGGTGCCGGCGGCTCGCTGGATCCCGTTGTTTTTTTCTCTTTGGCCGCTCTGCGTCGTTGTTGTTGGGTCTGGTTCTCGGTGCTCTTTGGTCGTCGCTGCGTCGTTGTTGTTGGGTCTTGGTTCTGGAAAGCCAGTGGCGTCCGCCGTGATCGCGACTTTCCCCCTTTTTAAGAAAATAATAAGCTACGTGGGGCTTAGAGACCCCTCGGGCCGTATAATATAAAATTAATAACAAGTGGCCTTCGTGGCCTTCCCCCCTCCCCCTTAACCTAAAACTGAACCGTCAATGCTTAAACCTAGAAAATAAAAAGTCAAAAATCTTAATTCTAATGAAATAAGTTCGGGTCCCTCCAATGGGAAAATGCCGGCAAGATGATGGGTGGAAAAAATGTGGGTGGAGCGTACGCTCCCTCACAATACGTATACAGGGTGTCTTTTTCGGTCGTGCTGAGTGACTCTTTTAAAACCTCAACATGGCAGCACCTGAGCCTACCAATGTCGCGAACGCAGCAATTCCGAGTGATGTAGATTTCTACAAGCACAAGGCCGAGTCCATCGCGCGCCAACTAAAGGCCATGGATCGCTTTCTCACCAAGGAAGAGCTTGCCGAGTTAGATGAGGCAGAACTTCAAGCGCGCTTAGAGCAAATCGAGCGAATGAATGCGGATTTCGATGCCGCTCAAACGAGCCTTGAAAGGCTGGATTTCCTGCAGTTAGCCCATGATGCCCGACTGGACTTTTCGAATGTTTATGTGAAGGTTAGGTCCAGGCTGTCGCGGGAGTTGATGGCTGCTCGCACGGTAAATGTTGCCAATTCAACGGCTCGGCATACTCTCGAGGAGAATTCGTCGTTGTTCGCCTATAATAGTATAGGCCGTTCTCGAATGCCCGAGTTGCAGCTTCCACGATTTGGTGGGAACTACATGGATTGGCCAGAATTCCACTCGATGTTCTCGACAATGGTGCACAAAGACCATCGTATACCAATCATCGAAAAATTCCAATATCTTCGTGGATGTCTAGATGGTGCTGCGCTGGATACGATTCGTTCCTTGGAGCTTTCTGAGGAAAATTACGACAAGGCGTTGAATTTACTAATGTTGCGATTCGATAATAAACTGTTGCATTTTCAGGCACACGTTAAGGCTATTTTCGGGCTGCAAGGGGTGAAGAAGGACTCGGCTATCGGCTTGCGCGCGCTCAGCGACAAAATCAATGCGCACTTGCGTGCTCTTCAGACCTTGGCGACCCCGCAGGAGATTTCGGATGGATTACTGATCTTCATCATAGGCACGAAATTAAACCACAAGACAAAGGAGAAATGGGAGGAGAACCAGCCGACCTCAGGATTGCCTCAGTGGTCAAACATGGCCTCATTTTTGGAAGCGAGATGTCGGATGCTGGAGAATTTGGGATCAGCCATGGCAACAAGTCCCAATCAACAGGTGGGAGAAGGCAAACCTATAACCCTTATCACCTCCAGTAACGACCATCCTGACCCCACATGTAACCATTGCAATTCCTCCGAGCATTACATATCTAGATGTCAGGCATTCCTGAATCTCTCTGCGTTTGAACGGTACAAAGAAGCAAAGAAGAGCCGCTTGTGTTTGAACTGCCTCAACAAAGGCCATGAATTGCAGAGGTGCAGGTCAGGACTTTGCAGGCATTGCCAGGCCAAACATCACACGCTACTCCACATTCCATCGGGAACTGGTGCTTCATCTTCCTCTTTACCGACCGAGGAATCGATCCAGCAAGAGGCCGCGACTGTGCTTCTAGCAAGCGGATGTTCTAGCCCTCCCCCCTCGATCCAGAAACCTCAGCCTAGCCAGAACGTGTTGCTACCTACTGCCCTCTTCCATGTAACAGATCGTTATGGAGCACTTATCCCATGTCGTGCCATTTTGGATTCTGCATCACAGGCAAACTTTGTAACATCTAGACTTGCTAATCAGTTGCAGTTGGATCATCGTTCGTCTCATGTTAACATCTCCGGTATCGGAGATTCCATTCTACCTTCGAGCAAGTCTGTACATATAGTTGTACAATCCCAGGACGCAAGCTATCGAGCTTCCTTCGCTGCAATTGTCACCAACTCAATTACGGAAATGCAGCCTAACTTCGGCCTAGACGCAAAGGATTGGCCAATGCCGAATAATCTAAAACTAGCTGATCCTAATTTCTCCAAGCCCAAACGTATCGATCTGTTGATAGGTTCTGGTTTGTTCTTCGATTTAATGTGCGTCGGACAGATTCGCCTATCAGACCAATTGCCCACAACGCTGGAGTACAAAAACTTAGAGCAGCAATGCAGGAAGCAGCTGCTCGAGTGCCAGGTGCAAGTGGAAAAACTGCGATCGGAGAATCAGGGACTGCAGCGCGAACTTTTCGATATATTAAAAGCCTACATATCCACTCTAAATGAAATTCAACTTTCAACAATTTCTACATTGCCAAATTTCCTGCCATTCTATGCAATTACAAAGGTTCCCGATGATCAAGATGTAATCACGACAAGCCGCCTTCGTAAAGAAGCGCCGATTGCTGCATTCGACGATCATCCCAGCGTAGCCGCCAGCTGCGCCCAAGCAAGCATCGCCAAGAGGGCCGTTGGAAAAATAGCGGTTCTGCCCCTTCAGGATGGATCTGTTGAAAGCCTTTGCCTTCCAACGGGGGGTGAATGTTCGGAGCAGAACCCAGCCGATTAGCTGCTTGCCAAATAGCACCTAATTCTTGGCCCTCAGCCGCTTATTTTGTTCGTTACTTATGTCTATGTCACTCATTTGTTTGTTAAAGCTTTGCGCTTGCTTGCCCTGCTAAACGCTCTCTGCCAGCTCGCTCTTCGCTATCTCCGCTTTGCGTCTGCCTACCGACTTCTGCCGAGCGAAGCTGCGCTTAGCGATCGGAGCGACAATGTAAAGGGCAGGCAAGCCACACTTGCAATTTGGATGTCACGCATTAAAGTACATATCGTAATTTTATTTCTGCGCCGAGTTTTATTTAATTCGAAATAATTAGTCGGCCGATTGGGGATAAAAAACATTATCTCCACAGAGTGCATGAAATAATTCGGGTAATTCGAATGTTTGAGTCTATTTCATCGCATTCATTTCGTTTTGCTCACTCATACAACTGAATGCTATAACTATGAAGCCAACTCGCATTCATAAAACTCAATTCGTTGTGTGCGTCGCACTCATTTAAGTCTATTTATTCGAATGCATCCTATTGGGCTTGTGTTTTAATAAAGCGATGCAGATCTCTAGTAAAAATGTCCATATTACGGCTGACGAGCAACAAGTGTTCCAATGCTCACTTACTTTTTATGTTTTTATTTTTTGTCGACCTTTTTCGTTAAAACCTTATTTTAGACTCAATTAAATAAAAAGAAGTAAAATTCGCCAATCTTGTAGAAAATTGATTCATTAATCAGAGAAAACTATGTAGTCAGGGCTCAGCTAGCTAGTAATATTCAACCTTATATTAAAATCAAAGAAAATGATTTCCGATCATTAGGCTGTTAGTGCAAAAGCAATTTTTAGGCTAAATCTTATTGACCTGCTTATGGCACCATCGCTGAATATTTTACGGTTCCCGTATTGTATATTATATTATATTTCTTTACTTCCTCATTCATTCCATTCCGGGGTTCAAATCCCCGTCGGGATGTAAAGAATTTTTGTTGTTGATATTTTTATGCTATTTTATATTAATATTCATATTAATATAATATAATATTTGAATATAATTCAATATAATAATTGAATTAATAAAATATATTCATATATTCGAGCTTTTGTCTTGCTTCGTTTTCTTCCAATCGTGTGCGTTTTTTACGATACACATACAATACACACAATACACACCACGTTTTTGTAACCGCCGCTGCAACATGATTATTCGTGTCTTCTTATTTCGTGTCGCGTTGTGTTAAATGACTAAAATAAAAGTGTAGTGATTAAAATGTAGTTTAATTTTAATTTTATTTGCGGTCCAGGATATCCATGGATATATCAAACGGTGGAGTACGTATATCTGGCGTATATATGGTGTTCGGTCAAACTCCTTTAAGGAACAAACTACTCAAACGACCCTCGTAAAATAAAGAGCCTACGCTCACTTTTTGTATTTACTCTCACCATCATTGTACTAAATTCACCACTGTATTCTCTCTCTTATGCCCAGTGCTCAAGCACTAAGATTTGTAATAAATAGTTATTGCCTAATGCTCAACTGGATCGATCGACTTTTCTCTTTCATATATAGACTTTAATTCGTTTGCAGAAAAAACTAACACACCCCCATCCGTGAATTAACATTAATGCGGAAAACGCTCCGTGTATAAACATATGGTATTATATCTTATCTCTCTTTAACCCTTTTTTGGTCTTTCTTTCATTGCAGAGATCCCTATCACCACCCACCGGGCGGTTATCCGCCGCGCCACAGAGCTCCACATCCGCTTTAGCAGCAGCCACAATATGCATTGTACCAGCCAACGGTGGAGAATCTGTACGGATATATCTGGCGTATATCTTATCTCTCATTAACCCTTTTTTGGTCTTTCTTTCATTGCAGAGATCAGATGCAGAAATATCACCACCCACCGAGCGGTTATCCGCCGCTCCAGCCAACGGGGAAGAATCTGTACGGGCCCGATCAGCATACGGCGAGCATGGGCGGTGGATGGGGAGCAGCCCCCTCGGTCCCGGGACAGGCAGCAGCGTATCCGGGAGCCGGCCGGGCATATACGGTACGGAGCCCAGCAGAGCATGATGATGCAGCAGCAACTGCATCCCGGTTTTATTTTTTCTGCACAGCAGGCCTATGTATGCCCACAGTGCCCCCCAAAATGCCAATGCGACCGAACCCCTCGATCTGAGTGTAGCCTCCTGGTATCCTCCACCGGCGCACCAGAGCAGTGCCAGTCCGATGCAGCATCAGCCGTGTGCAGCGCCTCCACCCGGAATGGCAACCCGGCTGGCGTATTGGCCGCCAATGCATTCATCAAGTCCCATGGGCGCCATGGCTGGAATGGGCGGAATGAGTCCAACGGGCAATATGGGAAGACCAAGCATATCACCACATCACATGGGTATGGAAGGACTCTCGGACAGATGGACCCCTGGCCCCTCATTGTCGGCCGCCTCCTCGCAAACATCGACAGCGCCGGTCCGAATGGTCCACAAAACAATAATAACAACAATGGACCTACGAATCATGGCAGTCATATGCCAGGAATGCCCGAAATGGAGGCAGCAGCAGCAGTACCTCCACCGTTGACATCGCCGTATCATCAGTTGCAACATCAATCGCCCATTCACCAACAGTCGCCACATCACCAACAACAGCAGCAGCAGCAGCATCTGCCGACTTACGGTCAATCGCAGGTGCAGGTGCAGGTGCAGGCGCAGCAGCAACAGTTTAATCCGTTTGCCAATATAACCAGTAGTCAGGAGGAGGCGTCGACCATGGTAGTACCGCAGGTGCAGGTGCAGGCGCAGGCGCAGCAGATAATGTCGCCGGCACATGTGAGCTCCTCAATACCACAACAGATGCAACAGCATCAGCAAGAAACACCACAACAGCAACAGCAGACGCCCACGACACCATCTCATCATTTGAGCAGCAGGATATAGCTGCTATTGGAGCAGCATCCACATCCCAGCAAGTGCAGGGCAATTTGGTGAATTTGGATCTGGGCAAGACCACGAAGAAAGAGACGTCCATTCCCGTGACTATAGTGGCCAATCAGCGCCAGACCATCCAGGTACGTTACCTCTCCAAGAATTCTTCTAGAGGAATCAATTAACACTCCTCTCCGCTGTTGCAGGTGGTATCAGCCGCCTCTCCCCAGGAAGAAGGAGTTTCGGAGCAAGAGCAGCAAGATATTGATCTCCAGCTCGTCTTAGACTCAATTATGTGGGACGAAAGAACTCCGGAGCTGTCAGAATATTCTCCGTTGCCAAATCTCGGGCACGGGACGGCCCGAAGCATACTGCCTTCCGTGCAGGAGGTCTTCAACTCCAGCCCAGACAAGCGGATAAAATGGAATTCGATGAACAGTCGCAGGACTGAAATGAATAAGCCCCAACGGATTGCGGTATGCAATGACATCATAGGGTACTATGAAAATTTACATGTAAAACTGACGCGCCAACAGTGCAAGAAGCTGGGGGAGGAAATTGTCGCACTCTTGCCCAATGAGTTGAAGAGAAGATGGTTTCCTGAATCGAGTGGTGGATGTGTGTACGATCGTTTGTGTACCCGCAACCGGCAAGTAAGTTGTAGTAGGAATAAAATGAATAAATATTTATTTCTATCTCTTTATTTAGATAACAAGAGAGAGTAAGAAGGAAGAAGAAGAAATGCATATTTAATTTTAGTATTTGATTTATTTTATTTTTGTTTGTTTATTATATTACTATTACTACTCTATTACTATTATTATTAAATATTAAATATACTACTTTTAATAAATATATTAAATAACTATACTACTGACGTTGTGCCATAGCCGTGGGAAAACGGTCAGCACTATACCGCTCATTTTCAAAAAATACCGTAATAGCTGCTTTTATTCGCAAATCTCACCTGTTTTCAGAGGGCATTTTTCGCGTTTTGTTTTGGACAGAGTGGATTCTGTGATTCTAGGAGACAAGCATCCGGGAAAAACCAGACAGTTAGAGCTGACCAGCGGGGCGAACAAAGCCGGAAGTCCGCTCCAAAGGGGGAGAAAAAGAACCCCAAATTTATTTTTTCTGGTATCCATAGGGGATTGGGCCCGGTTCCGCCATTCCGGATCCATTTCTGTGGTCCCGCGGAACCATCCTGGCCACATATTTCAGGTCCCTCGCCCTGCTAGGGAGCGAGAGAATAGCAATAGTTAAATTATTTACTCCTATTTTTGTTTGTTAGATGTCCCCTATTTATATGTAATGGTTAATCCCCTAATTTAAGTCTATCCATATTTATTTATATATATTCTTCCTTATATGTAACTTATTTATATTTATTATATTAATTATTCTTATTTATTTATTTATGTAACCGCGCTAAATAATAAGATGAGGGGGACATGGAAAGGCAGGCATAGTTTAGTAAAGTTAACCATCTAAAAGTATGAAGTTACCGTAAAAATTATAAGGAAGACAATGAGCTGCTAATGGTTTCGAATGGGAAGAGGAGCCACAGCAACGAGAGGGTACGAAGACTGCTGCACATGGCAGAGAGATCCAGATTCAATGTTGTGAACGGTGTCGCCGGGTAGCGACAGACACGGCCAACCAGCTTTTTGACCTGTTCAACCTCCTTATACCTTATCCCCTGAACTATATACCTTAATATTACAATCACCTAGACTTAGCAAATTTTTAAATTCTGTGCTTAGATATTTATAGTAAGTTCTTTTAGTATGTATCTTAAACCATTATTAGCAGATAATTGTTAATAAATTAAATACAAAAAGGACAAAAAGGAGGACAACCCGGCGTCGGATGCGGCGTCCATGATGTCGGACGACATCTTGGACGATTACGCGTTCGACGAGAGCGACCTGGCCAGAGGTCTCAGCCACATCGTTGTCGGGGAGGAGCCAGAGTCCCCTGACAGCGATCTAGAAGCAACAATGGTGGAGGCGAGCCTCAGGAATGTCGTTGACGCTCCTGCAGATAAACCTCCACCATTGTAAGGCAGCATGCGCTGCTCTACTGCTCCACCTGGCCAAGGGTGGAGCCGACATAGTCCTCATTCAGGAGCCCTGGATCCTCGGAAACAGGGTCTCCGGTCTGAGGACTTCTGACTACAAGCTATACGTAGCTGAAACCGCAGGTAAAATTCGTACCTGCATTCTTGCAAAAGAGAGTTGCACTTATTTTTGCTCCCAAATTTCAGCAATGAAGACCACACCGCAGTGAGCCTCGAAGGCCAGGAGCGCTCACTGAGGATCTGCTCCGCATACATGGGGCATGATCAGCCAGACCCCCTCCACACGCGCCTCTCCGGGCTCTAATCGCAGACTGCTCGGCCAAGGACATCGGCCTAATTGTGGGGTGCGATGCCAATGCACATCACTGTCAGTGGGGAAGCACTGACACAAACGAAAGGGGTGAGTACCTTTTCAGTTACTTACTGACCACTCAGATGGTCTTATTAAACCGGGGTAGTGATCCCACCTTTATTATTAAAACCGCAAGGAGGTCCTGGACCTCACGCTTGCCTCTCATGAGATACAGCGTAACATTGTATCCTGGAGGGTCCTGGAAGAGCACTCCTTCTCGGACCACAGGTACGTGGAAACTGTTTTCTCCTTCTCAGTACCGAAGCCAGTTCGATTCCGTAACATTAGGCGGACAAACTGGACTCGGTACTCTGATTACCTCTGTCGTGTTCTCCCTGAGCCCCCATCTGAGGAGGAGTTCTCCACGGAGGCCACGACTCGTCTTCTTAAGATCTTTACCGACGCCTGCAACAAGGCGCTCGACAAAGCATGCCCCTCTGGCAAGAACAGAGGCCGGAAGAAACCTGAATGGTGGAATCCGAAACTGGGTGAACTCCGGAAAGCCTCCCGGAGACTCTTCAATAAAGCTAAGGCTGGAAACGTTGAGCAAAACTGGGCCGAATATAAGGCCAGTCTGTCAACCTACAACAAAGAACTTAGAAAAGCCAAACGCGCCTCCTGGCGTAAGTTCTGCAGCGAAATCGAGAGTAATTCAGAAGCCTCGCGCTTGCGCAGAGTTCTCTCGAAGACAACACCCACCCTGGGCTGCTTGAAGAACACCGACCAGTCGTGGACTACGTCCAGCGATGAGTCGCTAAATCTTCTCCTAAATACCCACTTCCCTGGCTGCGATGAAAACAGACCCAACTACCTCGCGCCTCCTTCTGTCGCCTCAAATGCCATCCTGAGCCTGCTAAGCCAGGAGAACATTTCCTGGGCGATCAGAAGCTTTAAACCCTACAAGTCCGCGGGGCCAGACGGCATTTTCCCTGCCCAACTGATTCACGCGGGACATAAAGCCATTAACTGGCTCAAAATAATTTACGAGGGAATCTTCTCCCACGGGTGCATTCCTGACACCTGGCTTCAGACCAAAGTCGTATTCATACCCAAGGCAGGCAAGCCCCTCGCACACTGCCCCAAAAGATTTCAGACCCATTAGTCTATCGTCTTTTCTTCTAAAGGCGATGGAGCGGCTCCTGGGGCTGCATCTCACGGCGTGCATTCCGTCCAGTCTGATCTCAGACTCCCAGCATGCCTATCGGAAGGGAAGATCCACCGAAACGGCCCTACACTCGATCACATCGATCATCGAAGCGTCCCTTAACTTTAAGGAGTACACCCTTGTAGCCTTCCTCGACATAGAGGGGCGCCTTTAACAACATCCTTCCGACCGCCATCACGGGCGCACTGACGGATCTGGGCGTTGACTCCAGGACGGTGAGCCTGATCGATCAGATGCTACAATGCAGGACGGTTGAGGCATCACTGGGGACGTCAACGTGTACCAGATTTGTCAGCAGAGGCACACCGCAGGGCGGAGTCCTCTCGCCCCTCCTATGGAACGTGGCAGTGAACACACTGCTGCGGGAGATAGAGGGGGGTGGCTGCCGTGTGGTGGCGTATGCGGACGATGTTGCCATAGCATTCTCCGGAAAATTTCCGCAGACGTTGTGTGAGTGCATGACAAGTACTCTCACGAAAATGTCGAAATGGGCAGACAAATGCGGGTTAGGCGTCAACCCGTCTAAAACGGAACTGGTGCTTTTCACTAGGAAGTACAAAGTTCCGGTACTGATTCCCCAAGACTATGTGGGGAAACGCTAGCCTTCAGCAACAACGCCAAGTATCTTGGCCTAATCCTCGATAGAAAGCTCGATTGGAAATTGAGCATAGAGGATAGAGTAAAGAAGGCCACAGTGGCCCTCTATACTTGCAGGAAAGCCATCGGACTAAAATGGGGAATGACCCCCTATATAGTTCGGTGGCTCTACACCGCCATCATACGACCAATCATGCTCTATGGAGTGGTGGTATGGTGGCCAGCCTTAGACAGAAGGACATGCCTCAATAAACTCAGTAGAGTACAACGCATGGCAGAGCTATGCATAACTGGCGGGCTACGCACTACTCCAGGGGAAGCCCTGGATACTGTGCTGGACCTCCTCCCTGTGGATCTCATGGGAAAGAAGGTGGCAACACTTTCCGCCCTCAGAATGAGAGAAGCCAGACTGTGGAAAGCATCCGCGGTTGGGCACTCGGGAATCCTGATGAGACTCCCGCAATTACCAGAGAGGACAGATTACTGTATTCCTAGTGATCACCTCTCGACGCCCTTCCAGGTATCAATCCCACCTAGGGAGGACTGGGAGATGGGCGAACCAGGACCTGCAAATGCGGTCCACTTCTACACTGATGGCTCAAAGCTAGACGGCCGCGTGGGAGGCGGAGTCTACTGCAGCGAGCTGAACATCAGTCATTGCTTCAGGCTCCCGGATCACTGTAGTGTGTTCCAAGCGGAGGTTGAAGCCATCAAGGAGGCCATTTCGATCGTCTCCAAACTACTTCTAGATACGCACTTAGTGTGCGTCTTCTCGGACAGCCAAGCAGCTATCAAAGCTCTAGGCTCAATATCGTCGAACTCAGCGACTGTAAATGACTGCCGCAGGTCTCTGCACGAGATCGCAGAGCAGCTAGATCTTTTCCTTATATGGGTCCCCGGCCACAGGGACATCAAGGGGAACGACGCCGCCGACGAGCTAGCCAGGCAGGGTACTACGATTCCTCTCCTATCGGAGAGGGAGCAAGTAGCGATGCCCTTGGCTACGTGCAGGCTCCTAACGCACGAATTGTTCGAGCAAAATGCCAATAGGAGATGGCAGCAAACCGTTTCCTGTAAAGTCTCAAGATTGATATGGCCATATCGATCGAAGAAGCGCTCAGCAGAGCTGTATAAACTCAGCAGAGCACAGTGCTCTGCAGTTACTAGAAACCATTACGGGACACTGGCAGATCGGCACTCATGCCTCTAGACTGTCAATCCCCTCATAACGACTTCTGCAGGAGTTGTCGCGACGAGGAGGAGGAGGAATCGGTCCCCACTTCTTCTGCCACTGCCCAGCCCTTGGAAATCGTCGTCTTCGTATTCTCAAATTAAAATAAAATTTAAGATGCAGGGTAGGATGGATCTCCAAGAGAATTTACAAACAGTATTAGTTTCCACGGTTTAACTCAATTTGTTCACGTGAAGAGGGGGTATAAGTTCTTTTTTTTCATCGGTATATTTATTGTATATTTTGCCAGCCCGCATATTTTATTAATACACTACCTGCATAGTTTCAATTGAATTTCATTTAATTTATTTTACTTTCAAATAAGTTCGTTTTTTTCATCGGTATATTTTGCTTTTTGCCTTTCGTATATTTAAGGTAAAAACAAATGGTATAGAAACTTCCATTCGCAGGTTTTTTGAATTTTCGCTTTTAAATCGTACTTACATACGTGCATCATTTATTCTAATGGATTGCATTTAAATCCTTTCACTTTCAAACAATTTCTATTTGGCGCTCAAGTTTGGTGGGACTTGCTCTCTTCTTTTTGGAACTTGCTCTCTATATTTTTTCCTCGCCACTATGTCCCTTTTCAGCTCAACAGCTCTCTACATTCAATACTCACTTACGTTTTCTAACGTTTCTGGCAATATTCATGTCCTTCTACATCGGCAACATTCGCCATACCCTGGGGAAAAGGATATTATAGAATTGAGGAAATGTTTGTCATCCCAGGCGCCAATGAAGGCAGAAACTATTCGGTCTCTGTTTTAAAGCTATCACACTTTAGCCAGCATTATTCAACGGAATATCAAAATTGAGCAATAGGAACGATTACTGCCTTATGTTTTTTTGTTTGACCTTTTTCGCTAAAACTTTTTTAACAAAATAAAATTAAAGCAAGTATTTAAAATAAGCCAGTCAAGTAGAAAATAGGTTCATTAATTGGATCAAATTATGTGGGCAGGGCTGAGAGATCTATCTAGCTAGTTATATTCGACGGAATATCAAACACGAGGAATATGTATAATAGAACTTGAATTCGTCGGTATATTTGCGGTAAATTTTGAAAACGAGACGGTATATTTTGGTATATTTCTGAGGGTCGATTTTTTTTCCACCATGTCTAGCTCACACACCTTGCCAATTTTATACTTTTCATAGTATTTTCTAGTACTTTCCAGTAAATTTGCACCCACCTCTTGTCCAATGCACCAATGTAGAAACCCATGTCCCAGGCCACGTCGAATAATTCGTGATCAGCAGCGAATTCCTGATCGTCTGCCATCAAAATCTCAATTTTTTAAAAAATGTCGGAAAAACGGCATGTCAAAAAATGGTGAACGGAAGTTTTTCACACTGATGCTTCCATGGGGCTTATATGAAGAAAAAAACGGAAAATTTATGAAACGTACACATTTTCCCTTCAGGTGTCGTTTTTGGTAATTATGTGTAGTTGGTGTGTAGTGACCATGTAAAGAAATGAATTTAGTGGAAATTGTTTTTGCTTAAACCTTATTTTATAAGCAATGCAATAAAGATGAAAACTTAAATTTAGCCAGTCTTGTAGGAAATTGATTTTTTAATCGGATAAAATTATGAGTTTAGAACTGAGGGTCTTAGCCTGCTAGTGATATTCGACCGAATATCAAAAACGAGAAATATGATGCAGCTTGAA
Organism: Drosophila lowei; assembly: GCA_008121275.1. NCBI lineage: Eukaryota > Metazoa > Arthropoda > Insecta > Diptera > Drosophilidae > Drosophila > Drosophila lowei. The sequence goes on from CM017778.1 coordinate 5,630,327, forward strand.
TACAAATAATTCGCCAGTATATTTACGGTATATTTTGAAATTTGTGACGTAGTTCCCTAATCACACTGATTCTCTTCGGAAAGTGTATGATTGAATTTCAATAAATTTTTACTTTCAAATAGCCAGCAGGAGCGGCCCTTTGTGATCAGAATCACGCAATCAGTTACACAAAGTTCAGTTCGGAGAAGTGCTTCGTCATGCAGTGTCCGTTTTTAAACCGATTTACTGCCAATTTCGTCCGCAATTATGCGGAGGTGTTGTGTCAGTCATATGGAATGTACTGCCCCGTGGTTGGCAAGACGTTGAGTGGGAGTGAGAAAAAACTTTCTCTTGTCGCCTCATTGCCATATGCAGCAACTGTTACAAGGCCGTTATCTAAACGCGAATACTCAACCGAGAGTAATCGCTTTGGGAGTGACGTTAAAGGGAACCATGAGAAGGACAGGGCAGTCGCCTCCACTAGGGATACATTTCCCTACGAGAAGTTCTTCAATGAGCAAATTATGAAGAAAAAACGAGACCACTCCTATCGCGTGTTCAAGAAAGTCAACCGATTAGCTGGCGATGGGCTGTTCCCCCACGCACTAGAATATTCTGAACGGACGGAGCGACCAATTACTGTGTGGTGCTCCAATGACTATTTGGGCATGTCTGCACATCCCAGTGTGAAAAGGGCTGTGGAGGATGCTCTCAATATGCATGGCTCTGGTGCAGGCGGAACACGGAACATTTCAGGAAACTCCTTACATCATGAACGACTCGAGGAGAAACTGGCCGATCTTCATCAAAAAGAGGCAGCTTTGCTATTCACCTCGTGCTTTGTGGCAAACGATTCAACGCTGTTCACGCTCGCCAAGCTTCTGCCAGGATGTCACATCTTTTCTGACGCTGGGAATCATGCCTCAATGATTCAAGGAATACGGAACAGCGGAGTCCCAAAGCATATATTTCGGCACAACGATGTTGACCATCTGCGCATTCTCTTACAACAATTGGACAAAACCACTCCCAAGATCGTTGCGTTTGAGACCGTACATTCCATGACAGGTGCGATCTGCCCTCTCGAAGAGCTGCTCGATGTTGCCCACGAATACGGTGCTATTACGTTCATTGATGAGGTCCACGCGGTGGGACTGTATGGGGATCATGGTGCCGGGGTTGGTGAACGTGACGAAGTGCAGCACAAAATGGACATCATATCTGGAACCTTGGGAAAGGCCTTTGGTAATATCGGAGGTTACATAGCAGGGTCCGATAAGCTTGTCGATATGATACGCTCATACGCGGCTGGATTTATTTTCACAACGTCTTTGCCACCCACGGTTCTTTGCGGGGCTCTGGAAGCTGTCAATGTTCTGGCCTCGGATGAGGGTCGTCATCTTCGTAGTTTGCACCAACGAAACGTTTCTTACCTAAAAAACTTGCTCAAAAGAGAAGGTACGTGTAATTTTACGCTTTACGTAATTTGAAGGTTATTTTCTGAATAATCTATTTTTAAATTATTTTGTCTATGAATAGAAAAACCATTGTAATATCTTAAGATATCTAAATGCATCTGATCTAATTGTCTGTTTTGTGTACTTTTTGGTTTTAGGTTTTCCAGTAGAGGACACGCCCAGCCACATTATCCCAATTAAACTTGGGGACCCATTGAAGTGCACCCAAATCTCAAACATGCTAATCGAACAATTTGGACACTATCTACAATCCATAAACTATCCAACAGTTGCCCGCGGCCAGGAGAAACTTCGACTAGCTCCGACACCTTTTCATACTTTCGAAATGATGAACGCCCTAGTTACGGACTTGAAGAAGGTGTGGCAAATGGTTGATCTGTCGACAAATGTTCCGCTGTCACCGAACGGCTGCATGTTCTGCAACACTGAGAGCTGCGGACACCAGGATACGTGTCCCGACCTCGAGTGTGGTATCCCCAACTGCCCGCGTCTGGAAATCTCTGTAGCAGCATAGTTAACCAAAGCATTTGAAATATTCAACTTTGGCTTAAATTCTCTTAATGGTTTTGGACAAATAAAGAAATGGTTTTGGTGCTTTAACATGATGATTGCTTACTTTAATTTATTTATTATCACGCAATTCCCTCGTTTGATGTGCGCATAAGTCTTCGATCGAAGTGTCACCTTCGATAAGAAAGTGCGTGTGGCACATGCCGAGTTCAGAAGTAAGACAGGTGGCATGTTAATCAGAAAATAGACTCGAAAGCGTCTCCTTGAACTTTGCCCCAAAGTCGAATAGCGAATTGCTAGTACCAGTAGTACGCTGACCATCTACCAAACCGAATGATGAAATTGATAGCAGGTTACTCTGGGTAATTGTGACGCTGCATTTGCAATGGCTGATAGCCCTTGTCCGATTGCTGATTATTATTATTATTTCCACAGTTGTAATTTATTAAACTAATATTTGAAGATTATAAACAATGATTCTGCCAAACAGATCTGAACTAGACTCAAATACAAACTTTATCTTCGAACAACTTTTTGTAAGAGATACATCCTTAAAGTAAAAACGCTGAGGAGAGTTGATGTCTTCGGGATAAAATGACTCTTGGTAAGTGGGATCTCCTTCACACGAGTACACCAAAGCCGTAAACTGCTTACCAGCAAATCCACCCTGAAATTGCAAGCACACTCCACTGACAGTGCGTGGCTCATCCAGCGTCAATATAATCCATTGAGGGGTTCCCTGGCCAAAGTTAAAAATTGCAAAGAGAATATGGTGAAGATACTTGTCTTGTCGCAAGATGCAGACTATATAATACCTCAGCTGAGCTCCAAGCGGAATCATCGTTCGTATCAAACATGTATTGCTTTCCATACTGCTTCACGTCTTTATTTAACACGGAACTCACTCTGCGGAGGTACAATTGATAATTTACTGATACTGGCTCATAAAGGTGCGCTTGTGAGACATAACCTGCATGTAAAGTTTACTTTCGTCAAAACATTCATCTCAATTCAATCATATCAAATTTAATCAATCGGCATAAACAAAACAACAAATCCACGTTGGAGGCATTAGTGATGGCGATAGCACGCACCTGTTACTTGTGGTATTCTACTACACTTCAAGCTAAGGCCTGATCTAAGAACCCTATTGGAAGTGCATGCATTTTGAGTATTAGAAATATATGCTATAGTTTAGATTTTTAGTCGATATAGTGGCAGCGTATCAGCAGAGAAACGAGAAATTCAATTGATATTAGGAATAATAATTTGGCTGGTCTTAATCGGCAGTGCGTTTTTCGGAACGTTTTGGGCACAAATATTGCCAAATATTGACTGATAGCACAAAATAACACAAATTTAGTCGTTCATAGCCTTTTGACATTCGACTTTGCTAACTGACTAACTTCAAAAACAGAGAGTGAGAGTGAGTGAGAGCGAGAGACTGTCTCACTTTTCAGATCCAATTTTGCTGGCTGGCTGTGTGTTTTTGAAAACATCATTTTGTCGCAAATAACGCCTCAGTTCTTCGACTGATAGTCGGGAGTCGTGTCTGGAGACGGCTACGAGCACTAATTTTGAGTTTTGTCCCTCACGCTATCTCTCTCACCAAGCAAAGTTTAGTCTAGTGTCATAAAGCTATCAGACTAGAGAGGTAGTGAAGAAGTGTAGTGGATTCGACAAAATATAGAAAGGAAGCGAAAGTATCGTAGCATTCGATAGCTATCCTGAAAGAAAACAGCTGGTTGCTCAAACATTGCAGGTTGTGGAACTACTAAACAATTGGAAATGATTAAAGCTATTCTTGTATTTAACAACCATGGGAAGCCGAGGCTCTCCAAATTTTATCAATATTTCGTAAGTTTATCTCTATATATAGTATATATATATACTATACCCTCAGTGCTTGTGCACTCAATCGTGCGTACACCTATGACAACTGCAGTTTTTATACACTATATTTTATATTCCAGGATGAGAATCTGCAGCAACAAATTATAAAAGAGACTTTTCAGCTTGTCTCCAAGAGAGACGATAATGTTTGTAACTTTCTAGAAGGCGGCAGGTGAGTTCTATAAATCCCAAAGACCTCCGTGGACGTACATATGTACATAGAATGTGGCTAACAAAATTTGTTCTTACCAATAGCTTGATTGGTGGATCGGACTATAAGCTGATATACCGCCACTATGCCACATTGTACTTTGTCTTCTGTGTGGATTCTTCAGAGAGCGAACTGGGTATTCTTGACTTGATACAAGTGTTTGTTGAAACACTAGACAAGTGCTTTGAAAACGTTTGTGAACTGGATTTAATATTCCATGCTGATGCCGTACATCATATTCTATCGGAATTGGTTATGGGTGGGATGGTGCTCCAAACAAATATGAATGATATAATGGCAAGAATAGAGGAGCAGAATAAGATCGTCAAACAGGAGGCGGGCATATCAGCAGCTCCTGCTCGAGCCGTTAGCGCCGTAAAGAGTATGAACATTCCTCAACAGATTAAAGATATAAAGCTACCCGATCTGCCCCAGGCAATTAAGGACTTAAAGTTCTGACAAATGTATGTTCCACAATAGCGAGAGAAAACATGTTACCCATTTTATTGACTCTAATATCTATTTTCCTCAGCTCTATGAATTCCCATGAGCACAACGCCGTATTCCACGTTTTGATGCTTTAATAATATTAAGTCATGTTGGATTTATGTACCCACTCCCATTTACCGAATAAAATGCAGCCTAATTATCTATAGAAACTTATTTATTTTGTTTAACAATATGACGCTTAGCATAATATAAAAAACTACGATTCCGACATGTACATATGTCAACTATTGGGTCCAGCATTTTCTCTATCATCCTCTTCGCCGACTTCAAGCATAACTTGCATTATTTTCCGTTTAAGTCTCTTGCGTGAAATGTCCGAATTCAGGTTGCGAAACTCGTTAGCTATTAGTTCACCAAACGAATCCCACTGGTCCCGGACAGACACTGTTCCTGCCGCATCTACTTGTCGCGTTGGAATAGAGCTTGTGCAAGTGGTCGATGCAGATAGGATAGCGGATGCATATTCAGGAACACACGTTTCAATTGTTTCACAGATGCTTTGATGCGCTTTACTTTCGTCTACAACAGTGACCAGTTGGTCCATGGACTCGAATTGACCTTTCGATACTGAAGATGAGCTCTGTGTTTCTACTTCTTCTCTGTCATTACAGACGCCCTTCAGTTTTGCACTCAGTTTCTAAAATAGCCAACAGAAACGAGTTTAGAAGGAGAATACTTCAGTGATATTTCGGCTACTCACCTTGCATTGTGTAGGGCTATTTTGTTGATATCCCGGTCTCGGCTCAATAATAGACCGCAAAAACATCAGAGATTGAAAATGTTCCCACCGACACGTCGTCTTGTCAGCCATGGGACCCGTCTCCTCCTGGCGACGCTCCAACTTTTTCAATTCTGAATTGAATTGATTTCGCAAGTTATGCACTTTTTTCCCATAATCGTTTTTGGTGATTCCAAGAGATGTACAAATGCTTTCAGTCGCCTTCGTGCGACAATCTTTATTTTTATACAAATCCGAGTAGTGGTTCCATAAACAATCCGATTTTCGGTACAGCTGGATTAGTTTGGAAATCTTCTCGCGGCTCCATATGGTTGGCTTACGCCGCACTCGGCTCTGTTTTTTAGTTTGGGAATAATCTCCGACATCATCAATAGGTGCAGACATTTTAAGATAATTCATTTAATTAATTAGTCCATGAATGTTGTGATTTTTCCTTCCAACCAAACTCGATAACAAAAGTCGCAGGTGTTTCAATATTTAGTTCGATACCATATATATTTAATTTAATTTCGAGTTTTAGACTTTCAATCTGTGAATCAGTGGCCAAATACTACCTGAACAGCCGAAATAATATTTATTTTACGGAATCTATAACACCTGACTAGACTCTGAGTTCGTCAGTATATTTACGGTATATTTTTCATCGATAGGAGGTAAACAAATTTTATTTTGAAATCGACAAAATGAAAAAAAATTGAATCGTTAAAAAAATTTAAAATTGTTGAAAATTTTACGTTTTTGCTTGTACTTTGTCCTTACTTACGCATACATATACATATGTACACAAACAACAATATACACAAACAAACGGAATAAGTTTGTTTACGTTTGAAGGAAGAATGGAAAAGAAGAGGAAAATAGGCTAAAATATTTGTATTACTAATTGTATTGTATTTTTATTTTTTACTGTTCCCAATTACAAATATAAATAAAATACAAGGAATTTAATTTTTGTGCTACATGTTACATGTTGTGCTACATGTGCTACGCCGTACAATAGTCTGTTAATACTTTTTTTCGATAGTGCCATCAATAAGTGTCAGTCAATTGGTCGCTATATCGCCATACAACTCTACAACCATCGCTATATAATGTTCTGCAGATATAAATAAAATAAAAAATACAGTTAAATTAAATTATACTGAATATGTATTTTTGCTGGTTTTAATCTATAAAAAATTGTGTACGGCACATGCAATTCAAAACTAAATCGTTATCCGTGCTGGCTATGGTGACGAGGGACCATTTTACTGATAAATACGGCCGACGCCCACTGAGCAGAATTTCCTTTACATGAATTTTGGACAAATATAAATAGGGTAAAGTAAATAATTAAACTGCCCCTTTCGTATTTAATTGTATATATGTGTTGGTTTGAAATTGCAGACTGGATACGGAACACATTTCGGCTTTTAAGGAAACTCAAACGTGAGCGTAATGTCACAAGTAGTAGCAAACACGCCCACACCCCAAATGCTGACGACATCAACGTTAACGCCTATAGAATCCATGAAACCACCACCAGCGTTTCCGGCACTAGCGGTCGGCACACATTTAAATGAACAGGCGTCAGATATAATACTTAGAGCCTCGACCATTTTTGGCGATCTTAAGCATGATTCGGCGCCATCGGATCTCGAAAATGTACACAACGGAGTTGAGACTGAGAATAACCGGAATTCAAACGGAGATGGTTCACAATTCACCGGGAATTCTAAAATTCGCATAATGCCCACCATCAAACTACTAGCTACTCCACATGCAGCTGACCCCAAACGAAAATTCGTTTGTCCCTACGACAACTGTACGAAAAGCTATGGAAAAAGTTCTCACCTGCGCTCCCATCTCACATGGCACACAGGCATCAAGCCGTTTGTTTGCAGCGAACCCAAATGTGGAAAGGGTTTCACCCGATCGGACGAACTCAATAGGCACCTGCGCACCCATACGGGGGAGAAGCCTTTCGAGTGCGTGCAGTGCACCAAGAAGTTCTCTCGCAGTGATCACCTAACAAAGCACCTGGCCACACATGACCGGCAACTAAAGAGCAGCACTCCTAAACGTTCGATACCCAACAATGTTCGGTTAAAATCATCCAGGAAACAAACATCAGAGCCAGAGTCGGGGTTCCACTTCATGGCTGTGCTGGGTACAGGGGAGCAGAACATAGACCGACATCAACAACAGCCTGCGGATATAGTTGATTTTCAGCACAAGCCACTGAAAATCAAATTGGAACGACCCGAGCATAGTGACAAGTACCAGATTGTAGCACCTTTACCTGAAAGTCAGTTGCCATCTTTCCTTAACTCCAAACCTGAGGTCAAGTACGAGCCTGCCGACGAAATTGTAAATACAATGGCTCAATTGCCGCCACAGGACGGTCCCAGTACCTATGGTATACCTCAGTTTGTGCAAGATCGTCCTTTTCGCTGCCGACAATGTGAAAAGCGATTTAAACGGCAGGATGATCTTAACCGGCATATACGAACGCACACGGGCGAAAAGCCCTATGCCTGTCCTCAATGCTTACGACGCTTTGTACGAAGCGATCACTTGAAAAAGCATCAACAGACGCATTTGAAAATACGATAGGCTCTTAAATATTCAATAAGTTACAAAGCCATTGGCATCCCAATTTATATTGGCTAAAACGGGCGTGTGTTGGGTGACACACAGTACAATAAAAATAAATAATTCTGCAATTTAACAATATTCCTATAAATATTTATTCCTGGTTCTGCAAATCGTAACTTTTATGTGTGTAAATACTTTTCTCTCTGTATTTCTAATGCAAATTTTGCTTAAATGAATTTGTGTTTATCAGAACATTAAGATGTATGTATGTATTTTTAAAATGTTTGCCTTTTGGACTGGGATGTTTACATTAAAAGAATATATATACTATAAAGTCAGTATATCTGTGTCTTCAAACTTCAATTGAATTTATTTATTTGATCTGCATGTTTAAATATACTGTGGGACGATCATTCAATACGTTGAATCATGTGTGAATGATAATTAAAATATTCTTCACACAGGATAATCGTCGTGCACATCTGTAGGTGTTCGTGTACAGAATGGGGTATGTGTTTCCATGAGAATTCTTCGCGAAAACCATTAAAAATAGGTCCTAATATAAACTATATATGAATGAAATATTTGAATTTTTCTTGTTGATAGCTTCGATACTATCGGTGATTTCCTCAATACTCGCATCGGAGCATTGCAGGAGGGCATATCGATAGTGGTACCAATACTACTATACTAATAGTAGTATCAATTCATTTTACACTATTCGGCAGGGTGACCATTTACGGTATATTATATACTCTTATGTATATTTATACGCATTCGTATCCTTTTCACTTATTCACTTTCAAACAATTTCTACTTGGCGCGCACATCTCGATTTGCTCTCTTTTTTTTAGACTTTCTCTCTTTTTCTAGGTGGGATATCCTCTCTTCGTCGAGGTGATTTCAATTTCCGTTGCCACTAGTTTGAATAAAATAAAAGGGAGTACTTAAAAGTAGTTAGTTTTGTAGAAAATGTATTTATCAATGGCATACAATTATGTGGGCAGAGCTGAGGGTCTTAGTTAGCCAGTATTATTCAACGGAATATACAAATTGAGCAGTAATATCAAATCGAATATCAGGTTTCCAATTCTTGACGGAGAACGATTAACCCATTGTAGACCAATAGATATTTTAATATTCCACCGAAAATTATGAGAATTTAATAATTTTAGCGCAGTTCAGGTGAAAGATATTGTGTTTTTTTAAGTTCAGAGGAAAGAAGAATTTACAATCAGTAATATTTTCCGCCATTTACCTCAAGTCGTTGAACTGTTTAAATAGAGGGGGATTTAGTGTGCTAAGTTGGTTTTTTCTCCTGGTCTGCAATTTGTTGTTTACATTTTTTTATTAAAAGATAGAATAAGATGTGCGACTTTGATGCTTTGTGGCTGGATGTGCTGAAAATATTTCCAGTTCTGGGTGGAGGGGTAGGTTTTGTTATTATAGAATGGATATATTTATTATTTGCATAACACATTTTCACAGAGCCCTGGACCTCCTCAGCCGGTTGAAGAAGCGGTGTACGAGAATGTTCGCCGGCACCTACAGGAGTTGGGCAACATTGACACATTTGCGGCAATTTTGGATCTAGAAATTCAGTCGGTGATTCGAAATGTACTTGCGCCCAAGTTTTGGAAGCATTTTCAAGGAGACAGCGTACCAACAGATCTGCAAACGTGCATACAAGACCAAGCGCTGGTCATAGAAGCACTTCCGGATAAGAACAAATTGTTTACCCAGTTCATTGATGCCATTAACGAGCTGTATCATAGCTTTAACATTTTAATGCAAGTTAAACCCCGACTTGCACATCTTATGAACCCGGAAATTAGTTCAGGCCTAGGCTCGGCGAAATTATTGCACGAAGATTCCATCAAATCGTACCTACGTGATTCGTTGTTATCCCAGCTGCCACCAGCATTCAGTGTGGTTGTGGGAGCCTTCTATTGGGTTCATTTCAAACTCTACACCAAAGCTTCGCATCTTGCTTTAACAGTCGGTATGTACATACAAAATTATGGATAATTTACTTTACAGGCTTATGATTTATAATTTGTAGACTCGGAGGTATTCGACGAACTGTTATGCGTCGGCTGCAATTTCGACGTAGAGCAGTGCTGCTGTCTGCGACTTACTGAAATGGTGAACAAGACCAATATGAAATTGTTTGAGATGAACTTAATAGATCGTTTGACTGGCAGTGCTTTGACATCCCTCATAAAGCTCAAAATCAAAGAGCATATAAACGACACGTGCCAAGGTATTTTTGATAGAAGTCACCTTAAGCAACTGGAAAAGGTAAGCCACGTGCCGTCCTCCAAGTGGAGAATAACTTGTGCTAACTGTACGATATCCTTTACAGTGGCTGGCAGATGTTATAATGACATGGTTGAAGAGCATTTTCACAGATTGGCAGACCAAAGATAGTGCCAAGGAACTGGAAGTTCCCACATCTGTTCAATCGTTTAAAGTCAAACTCACGTATTATATGTACGAAACGTTCGCCCAGAGCGTTATTGGCCAATTCTTCAGTATTATAATTGGTAGGTTTTTAGGCTTATTATATAATGATTCTTTTCCTATCTTTACACATAAAAACATGTACATTTGTATCGTAGACTATCCAGATTCAATACCAGCCATAGATGACTTGAAGATTTGTATGGAGAAAATTGACATGCGAGTCTACTTAACGGAGTCACTGAGAAGCTCGTTGGAGGCCAGAATACTCCATCCTGGGGTTAATACGATGGATATATTAACTGGATACGTTGCCGCCATAAAAGCTATTCGTCATCTGGACCAATCTGGGGTAATTTTGGAGATGGTTACTGCCCCGATCAAAGATTATCTGCGTAAACGCAGCGACACAGTTCGACGCGTTGTAACAGGTCTCACAGAAGAGGGACCAACCGACTTGTCCGAAGAATTGGCCAAGGGGGAGTCAATCAAAGATGGCAAGGAGTCTGGCCCCGACGAGTTCAGCAATTGGGAGAACTGGGAACCGGATCCATTTGGAATCGATGCTAATCTCATGAAATACAACAGCTCAAAGATAATGCGATCCGCTGATATCATATCAATGGTGGTTGATATATATGGAAGCAAAGAGCTATTTATGACTGAATATCGCAATTTGATGGCAGACAGACTGCTCGCACACCTCGACTTTAATTCAGAAAAGGAAATTCGCAATCTAGAACTGTTGAAAATTCGCTTTGGGGAATCGCTTTTGCACAGCTGCGAGGTGATGTTGAAGGACGTAACCGATTCAAAGCGAATCAACGCGCACATTCACGGCGATGGCAATATCAATGAAAGTGAGTAGCACCCAATCAATCAATCGAAGGTAATCAGATGTATTAATATTATTACTATTGCTATTTTAGATCAGATGTTTGACATCTCTTCTCTCATTATATCTGCACAGTTTTGGCCATCCTTTAACAAGGAGAGTCTTCAGTTGCCAGAGGAAATCGAGAATGAGTTCAAAAAGTATACCAAGGCCTATGAGGGGTACAAGGGGAACCGTACTCTCAACTGGCGTACGGTAACCGGTCGCGTCAATATTGTTATTGAAATCGGAGACCGAACAATGGACATGGTGGTGAGCCCAACGCTTGCCGTGATCATATACCATTTCCAGAACAAGAGTAAGGAATATGCCATTGAAAAGAACTTGCAGAAATCTATTGTTAAAAAAACCAATCCCAACAGGTGAATGGACCATTGAGGAACTTAGTTCAATCACAAAAGTTCCAGCATCAGCGCTCAGGCGTCGGATAAGTTTTTGGCAAAATCATGGTTTGATTTCAGAATCCTCCCCGGGACTATTTACACTTCTAGAAAAGGAAACTGAAAAGTCACAGTTTGAGGAAATGAGTCTTGCCGAGGCCGACGATGAAGATCTGGAGTCGGCCATGGCATCTGCCAGCGATCAAAGGGAGGAAGAACTTCAAGTAAGTGCAGCTCAGACTCTATTCAAAGAGATTATTTAATTGGAAATTACTTTAGGTATTTTGGTCCTATATTGTGGGCATGCTCACGAACCTCGATTCCATGCCCATCGATCGAATCCATCAGATGCTAAAACTCTTTGCCTCACATAGTGGAGGCGTGGAGTTTACTCAAGACGAGCTAAAACACTTCCTGCAGCGTAAAGTTAGAGAGCATAAGCTTCTATTTTCTGGTGGAGTTTATCAATTGGCCAAGTAAATCGGGAGCTTGTTGAATAGTACGCACATGAATGAAGAAATCAGCGAATACAAGTGATAATATTTATGAAATTCAACGTTAGAAGAATTGGTTCTCTTATCAAACTGTAATCGCAGCTTATCAGACTGTTTTTCAAGTGTTCTCTTCTATGAAGAGTCACTCCGCTCCAAATTAAGTCGTTACTTTTTGAAATATATAACTTTTAGTTTTGTTAGTTATTCATTTTCGGTCATTTATGTAATATATGTATATGAAAGGGTGTACCTTTTGGTTTCCAGACACAGTAACGCAATATAAAATACATCTAAAACTTATTTTATTTAGCAGTTTAATATTATCTTATCCCTCTATCAACAAATCCAAATTCCTTATGGTACTAAATATTAGCGGAAAAGCAAAATGAAATTTCGTTTGACGTGCTAGCCATTACAGGTTGAATATTTTTTGGCTTGGAAAAGGTCAATCACAAACTCAGCGGTTACATCGATTACTCAAACAGTGTGCTTAATAAATGTAGTAATCGTAATCTGGCTAAATTGTAATATGTACATCAACGAATAATTCAGGTATGAATACAAAATACAAAACGAATTATTCTACATTGCGGAATCGAGCCTTGTAGACTTTTTCTCTGTGATTTGGAGTCAGGATGGGATTTAGAATTGGGGCAACACGATGTATTCTCTGCTGGAATCGAAAACGATCACGAGCCATCACTTGCCACTCGCTCTTCCGCGCTGCCCGATAAGCAAAGTCCCAGACGAGCATAACATGTACTTCGGGCTTCAGGTTGAAGCGCACCTATTGAGAGTCAATTATGAGGATCAAAAGCATTTACATTTATGCAGAATTCTATCCATACCTTTTTGTTTGTTGTCGAGCTGTCGTTGCTGCACTCACACACCTCGGACTCTTCGTAATCCTCATCATCATCGCTGCATGCTGTGGGTTGCATGCTACTTTCGTCATCGTCCTCAAAGCAAATATCAAAACTATTATCGCTGCATTCCGAAATACTCCGCTGCCGCTGCATGGACTTCTTAGCAGATGAACCAGCCGTGTCGTCCGCATTATTGTTCTTGTCGTTAGATAGATGACTAGAGCTATTGCCAAACTCTTCTTGAGAGTCCTTAAAGCGGCTTGTAGTGTTTCGCAGATCGATAAAAAAGTAGCAAGAAGACGACGGTTCGCATTGATGAAACGCATCGAGCCCGGGCATTGCAGCGTTTGTTGACGCCTTCGACGTCACTCGTTTCTGCAAGGCCGTTTGCATTTGGTTGACAACATTAATCGCCATTAATTGGAGAGAATTAAACATGTTGGCCAAAGGTTCTGGCTCCAGTGAATCCATGAGCAGGTTCTCCGTACCCGATCGCTGCTCAAGCGAAGGCGCTGGCTCTGATTCCTGCATATTGTCAGATGTCCACAATGATCCAGCATGCTGGCGCGACGGCGCGCATCGATAGTGCTCGTATATTGGAGAGCTCATGGTGTCAATCATTCGAAGAACAAAGAGGAGGAAATAGTCAAGCAACGTTCCCATAAGGGTGTGAAATTTCGACATCTATTCTTCAAAACACAAGTCTGCGTGTGGAATTCCTTTTGAAAAGCCATTTTCTTGTGTTTTGTTTTGGGTGGCATTGTATAAAGCCAACTTTAATTTGAGGCAGATTTATCCATGATTACTCGATGAATATGGAATGAAATCATGCATCTATGTTGTGAAATGTTACGTATATTTTTCATCAGTTCCTTTTCGAGAAGATTTTAAATCAATTGTAGCCTTGCACTGCTTTGTTTTTGCATATACACAATGAAATATATTGTCCAGTTACGAAAATATTAATAATTTTACACGTTTTACACAAGAGTAGTTCCATACTTTTTCACTAGAGCTGAAAGTTTGCCGATAACATTTTCGATTGATCACCTTGAACAATGTTGCTTTTGTGGAAATGAACAAATTGTACACCCAACAAATTCGTCAAGTTCAAACAGCTACGGATAATATCTATGTAGATCAATTTTGGCAATCTATTTGTAATAGCTGAACCGAACATATAGCAGAACTGATTCTGATTTTCGATGTGATGAGCAGCTGTTTCATGAAATCCTTTTTATGGTCGTATTGCACCGGAATTCAAGTCCAATCTAAAGTGCAAGATAACGAGACGATGTTAACCAACACAAAATCGAGCCAAATTATACTTTTAAAGTATATTTCCGGCAAAGAAAAACTAGATCAAAACCAGAGTTTCCGATAAGATTTTTATATCTGGTCCAACGGCTTAGTTTTAATAACTACAGTAAATAATGTGATCGTATATTGTTATTTGTGTTAATTGTTATTATTAATAATAAACGACCAAATCTAAAAAAGGTCTAGTTGCCTTAACTTAAAGTCTGGTTAAGCAGATGAGGATTTATTTGAGCATATATGATACAGGAGGAGAAGTATGTACATATATGCACACATATAGTTGCATTTATCACAGTATAAGGATGCGCATAGGTAATCAAGTGTGCAAAATAACAATATGAATATGAATTCCGAAACCGTTTTTAAGCATCATCTTTGTTTATGACGTGCAAAATATTTACAAACTAAACTATTCAGTAATGTGATAACATTATAATTGAGAAGGCATACTGCCCTAATAGTACATCTTTTACAAAATTTACAACAAAAAAACGTGACTTGATCCGTGATATGATCAAATAAATTAATCACGCGTGTCCAAACACGAGTAAATAAAAAAAAAATTTGTTTTCGATGTATAAAATGCAGGTATAAACCTGCAACTGTAAAAAAATGCAAGTGCATGTTCCGCTGCGTCATTCTGGGATATAGATGCATACATATGCACATATGTATGTAAGCATATGTGTATACATATGTATGTATTTATGTACTTAGATCGTTTTGAAGTAAATATGTATATACATACATTTATGTGCATTAATAATTAACTTGATTCCATATATATGCATATAGCACCACATCAATATATGGACATACTATATATGCGATTAGATACATTATTATAATACGTATTATTCAGATTTTACATGCATATATACGCAGGCAGTATTCTCGCTTCTTGTGAGTATTTATGTACATATCTACATCTTTGGATGTGTATGTATGTATCTATGTGTGCCATATGATTAATACACACCGAAACAGCTGATTCATACGCGTTTTATACATACACACACACACTCTCTCTCCCACATGTTACTCACACCAGCTGGGTGCAACAGTTGACAGCCAACAGGACCGAATCGAGGGTTGGTCGTTCGTTCTGATTAATCAGACGCAGTTTTGATTTTCAATAACTTGGAGAGTTAAATTACGGACACCTGCCCAGTATAACAAAGTACATTAACTATTTAGGATTAATATGCTTAAATACTATGTCTGTGGCCACAAAAATGTATAGAAAATGTTTTTGGAGCCCCAAATCAACTTCGATGCGTCACTGGCTGGTCGAGGAAATAAGTCTGGTTGAGAGAGTCATTGGGCACAAACACAAACAAGAATACACAACCTGCTCTCTCGCTCTCGCTGTATCTCTCTTTACTGCTTAGCAAAATAAATGCACAGCTCGCAAACAGTGTGTATGTGTGTACTTTGTGTGCTCGTATGCGTGAAAGTATCTGTGTCTGCGTACGAGGGATTCAAGTCAACTTTGCAGTCAGTTCATTCGAACCGAACAGCTGTGAGTGATCAAGACGCCGTTGTCGGGAACAAAATATAATACATATATATACGCCATATATATATGCATGCACATATATTCATATATATTTACATATATTCACCGTGCATGTAGCAGAGCGCATAAGAAATAAGTACAACAAAAAATAATAAGTATATGCACAAAAAAGTAAAAACGTAAAATCTTTTGCGTAGTTTATTTGCTCGGGTCGTTCGTTTGCTTCACTTGAACTCGTATCTTCGTCGCGCTGGATGTCTTGTGCGGGCGCAGTACTGACTGGCTTATTTGCTGCTGCCGATGTTTTGACCAGGACAAGAAATGCCCTGGCTGTCGCGACACTGTCGTTCGCCTGTTCCGTCGTCCCCTAACCACCCAGCAGCACTAACCGTAGCCGTAGTGAGCCGAGACACCAAATAATAACACAGAGCAGCGCACAGTACCAGACCGCGATTAGCCCGACTATCACGCAGTTCAACTGCAGCTCAGCTCAGCGGAGGAGAACTGAATCTAGTAACAGTAACAGGAACGTGTGTGCATACATCAGATTGTGATTGAAACGAAAAACACTAGAATAAAATAAAGCAAACCCCGTTTAATACCCGAGATACTTATACGCAATTAGTCTCCCATTGCACTTGGAAGTTGTGAGAAAATTCTACGATAACGTGATAACATTGAGGAATATCCAAAATAAAATTCAACAAAACTGCAGTACGTAAAACAAACATTTCACAAGTGTGAGTTTGGGTGTGTGTGTGTGTGTTTGGTAATCAATTCAATCCAATCTATTAAATACAGTGCATTTATGTATAAATTAATATAATGCTCAGCTGAGAGTGTGCATAAAAAACTAAAGATATACATATGCATAACATATACATATACGTATAAGCATATATACATAAGTATAAACCCATTACACAGACGCAACGCGAAGCGAACGTGAGTCTTGGAATATTGCAAACACAAAACAAAAAATAAATAAATAACGAGGAACCAGTTTCACCTTGAGCACACACATTCACATTCACAATCAAGAAGACAGAGCAGAGTATCTGTGTGTGCGCGAGTATATTGTTAAATGAAACAGCACGATCGGGCAGGCGACTACGAATACATAATCGTACATAAGTTACATGCATAAACATGCACAGCACAGGGTAATGTGCGGTTTAAATGCTAACCGCTCTATTTAATAATACCCGATAAAATTGGAAGAGCCGAGCCTTATCACCAGCTATATAGTTCCAGCTACATCTACATCTACAGCTGCGACGAGTGCACACAAACAAACCAATCCAAAACCAAAACCAATACCAATACCAATACCACTGCCAGCCAGACCCACAAATGTGTATCTACTAATGCGAGTGCTGCTGCAGATCTAGACGAACGCACTTGGATAACTAACTGTGCGATGCACCCCACTAACACAGCGCCCCACACGCTTCAAATTTGAGATACAAGTGGAAAGATGATAGCTGAGCCAACTCAGGGAACTCTTGACACCAACACCAACACCGATACGGATACCGATTCGCTTACCAACGGGCCAGCTATTAGTATTGCAACCACCCCAATAAACCCAGCCCCAACTCAACCGACACGGATACGGATACGGACACCAACGAGTAAAACACAAAGCGAGCAAGCTATTACTCATTCGACGACGGCTGTGGCTGGGACTCTGCCTGCGCCTGTGCCTGTGCCTGCGCCTGTTGCTGCAGCTGCAGCTGCACCGAACCCCCCCAGATCCAGATACAGATCCAGATCCAGCATGGACAACGAAAGATCTCCAGCACAGAGCACTCCCGATATGACAGTCAACATGGGCCTCGACTCCAGTGTGGTATTTGGATCGGCCCGGGTGCCTGTCAATTCCAGTACCCCGTATTCAGATGCAACTCAAGTAAGTTAAAGATGCACTCCTTATCGACTCTTCTGAGGAAACTGAACACTTACATAGATAAGCCCTAACAAAATTGTGCTGATATTTTTGGGCAAAAGACTTACATTTATACTCGTATACGAATATGGTATTCTACATGTGTATGCTTATTATTTTTCCAGACTGGACAGGTCAACAAAAAGTTTGACTGATAAGATTTCCTGTAGATTAGATTCTATTTCTCTTGCGATTATTTCTTTGTTTACAAACACAAATATGGCAAAACAATTAAACAAGATTAGTAACCGAATATGTATACGAATGCGTACAAATATCAGGGTATTTATTTAACTTTTGATGTATGGCTGCATGCAGCTGTGTGTTCTTATGATGAAATACTAGTTTCAGCGGACGATATGTATGTATCGTCGAACTGATTGATTTCAATCTCATGACTGAATACCCCTTCTGATGTATCCCTAGACATGGGTAGTGCTACCATCCATGGATTCAGTGGAAATGCAGTTTCTTTTATTTATTTTTTGCACCCATGCATATTTTTACGGGGCGGTTGTACCCGCGATTCGCTTCCCCTGATGACTCACTTGCATTTGTCGTGTAGGAAATACGTACGTATGTACATGCGAGTATGTATGTCTTTACTTATATGTATGTGTGTGTAGTACACACGAATAGTAGGTGATTAAGAGTACCAATCATGATATTGCACTCTGACCGATACCGAAGCAGCGTCACTTCAATGCTGATCCAAAACTTGATATGGTATACGTGCTATAGGGATAAACCTGATCAAAATCCGATTAACCTGATGGCCCAGCATCGTTTCCCCATTCAATAACTCCTTCTAGAACCTCTTCTTAAAGATTCCAAATGCAATTTGAAATATACATACACACATATGTATGTATGTACATACATGTGAAGAATATAAATATTAGCAATGAAATGGAATATCCGATTGTGTGCACATGTACATACAGACATACGTACGCGTTCAAACTCATAGAACATTTGGTGCATTGACCTTGCTTAGCAGTTTGTTTTTTACGGTTATTAGTGCGGACTCGGGGGAGAGGAGGCAATGGCTCCGCCAGCAGCAGCAGAAGCAGCAGCAGCAGCGTCACGAACGCCAAACTCAATTGCGTATTACTTACTATACGTAGATATATGTATGTACGTATGTACATATATTGTATACACACAATACGCACATAAGGACACATGTATTTAGTGAGACGTCGTTGACTTCTGTTTATAGTACATTTGTATCTTTATTGCAAAAATATTGTGTATGCATTTAACGTGGCATGTAAGTGTATGAGTATTTGGACTGGATGACCTTTGGCTCTAAGCGTGCAGCAGGAGCGGCCCTACGCCCACAGCCGCCCGAGCGAAGAACAGTTAAAATCGAAAGCCAACGAACAGCCCTCCCAGCCCCATTTCATCACTTTTACTTATTCCAGTGTATGCATACATACATATGTACGAGTATCTTACGGATGCGGGTGTCTGCACAGTCAACTTCTGTTTATGTTTGCGTGTATCTGTGTGCACTGTCTGTGTTATGTGGTGTGTGTGTGTGTGTGTGTGTAGATCTACGAGAGTCGGGCTGCTTATTAGACTTGAACTGTCTGACGCGACATTGAGAGTGAGTATTGAAGCAGACTTGTGGCGAGGGCAAAGGCAAAGGCAACAGCAACACCAAAAGCAAAAGCAACAGCCACGGCGACGGCAATGGCCGTTGGAGCATCGCATCACATCCAGCCCATCGTCGGTGCCCAGCTCTCTTCGGTTTCCATCACTCGTTTCGGCGGAAAGTCTGCTCACTGCTCACTGCTCACCGCTGACTGCTTGCTGCTTGCTGCTCCCTGCTCAGGCGTCGTTACTGCCAAGGGTATCGTGTGGATGAACTTTACGAGGTACACGAACTGCTGCAAGGTCGAAGTTAACGCTATTAATAGGTAGTTTTTGCCGTCTCTCTTTTGTGTGAATAAAACGGTTATTCACATTGGCCATGTTCTCTCCTCTCGCGTTGGCCGGCCACACGTTGAGGGCGGCGCGTCACAGCGATGACCTATTCCAAATGGTTGCCTAGTTCCTGCGTTCCTCAGAAACGACACTGTTCTGTTTGTGATGTCGTTCGATCTGATTGCTGATTTAAAGGATTAAGTGCACAAAAGCATAACCAGGAAGCAGCGGCGGAATTGCTTATTAATTGAATGCATGCGAGTACATTCGTGCACTTGTCTGTGTATCTTAATAATCGAATGTGAATATACACAAGTATACTCGAACAGATACAGATACATACATATGTACATATTTCGTTTTTAGGAGCGTTTTATTAACCTTGGCGAGGGACATTGAACTTCAAACGCTGCGAATACGTATTTTTCGTACAGATACAAATGCATACAAACGAACATAGACAAGGCGATACACAAAATGCATATATGTAGGGTACACAGATATACGGTACGTACTATATATCCGTGCAAGTGTGCGTGCAGTCGGTGCTTTCGCTTGGTGTGAATTTGTATTTCCTAACTCTTTATCTGTGGAACGTTAATATGGAATGAACACTCATATGTATATATGTACATCCATACGTATGTATGTACATACGTATATAAATGAATTTATAATAGGGAAATGTGTTTTCGTATAAAAACAATATGAACAGAGTGTTATATATTATAGATTTATCCATTCGAGGTGTGCTTTCAATTCCGCGATTGCATACACTTAAAACTTATTCGGGGTACCTCATTCAAATTGAATTATCATTCCGGAATCTACATCAGCGATTAAGTTGTATGGTGATCCTAATACTATCTGGTTTCACGGTTAAAACACTAATGATTGTTTTATCGTACATGATCAGTTTCCCCTTCACTCTTACTGCGTATAAGTAAATCTGTTTTAATTGAAAGAATAATTCTTTAATCCTCGCTGATGATTGTTTCACCTGTTCTTTTATTCCAGACGAAGAAACATTCTCCCGGCCATATCAAGAGACCCATGAATGCATTCATGGTATGGAGTCAAATGGAGCGACGGAAAATTTGTGAGCGAACGCCAGACTTGCATAACGCCGAGATATCCAAAGAATTGGGTAGACGATGGCAGCTCCTGAGCAAAGAAGACAAGCAGCCCTACATAGCCGAGGCAGAGAAGCTCAGGAAGCTGCACTTGATCGAGTATCCTAACTACAAGTACAAGCCACAAAAGAAGCAGTCGAGATCTCCGGGAGCGCTAAAGCAGAATCAGGATGCGGATGGAAGCGAAGTTAAAAATGACACACAGAATAGCACTTTGTCCACTATTGCAATTAATGGAACGCACACTGCCGGCCGGAAAAGCAAAAGATCTACCTCTACATGTCAAACTGGTTCAGTTTCGAAACGTATAAGAAATAATGACACGGGTGATACTTCGAAACCTAAATACAATGTAAATGTAAAAGCTCCGATAGAGCAACAGCACAACAATGCCGTTGATATTATGATACCATCAACCGATAATCTTTTAAGCTATCAACCATCTGAATATTTACCTCTGAACACGAATAGCAATGCTGATTGCGATCTAAAACTACACTCAGACCTAAATGCAGGTCAAATGGAAAATCTTTCCCCCAATCCACGAGAGAATTTATCCGAAGTTGTTTTCAAGTATTACCCATTTTTCGCAAGCTCCACCGACAACGAGGACTCTCAGTTGGAGGTGAACTCCTCGTCCAATAGCCACCACAATCAATCGGATCCAGCCGCAGGGCTGATGGAGAATTTATCCGATATAGGTCCGATGAATGCCACGGAGGAGTTCTCCGAAGATGTCCAGAAGTATTTGCCATTCTGTGACGAATCCTTGTTAGATGTGAACTCTGCCAATAACAATGGAACCAACAACAGCTCCCATACGAACTTCTCGGATTGCCACAATATTATTGAAGACAACATTTTAAATGATGCCAACTTGCATTCGGCCAGCCATCAAATACCTCCGTATGTGCCTGAAACTCCCGAGTGTTTTGCTGAAGACTGCGCTGGTGGCGACAACTCGTCCTCCCATCAAGTTCAACCGCAAACTGTTACGATGAACATCGAGATACACAACAGCACTCGTCTATATGGGGGAGATGGCGGGCATACATTCCAAAATGACGATTTCAATCCGATTCCGTCGGCAGCTGAAGACAGCGACTGCAGCATACTGACCGCCTCACATTCGCCACAATTCGTCTTCAGCAGCATAAGTAATAGTTTCGTTGAATCAGATGCTATGGGTTCACACCCATGTACATATATAACCCAAGACTACACCGGAAATGTAATTGAAACAAACAATGATCTCAACTACACCGCACATGATAACAACGGAGCTCTCCTAGCTTACACATCTGAGGATTTACCCCTTCAGCCTACTGGTAGTCATTTAGAGTTTAACACTAACAAATATGAGTTTGAAAGTTATTATAAAATGTGAGAAATACCTTTAAGTTTTGTGTAATTTATAACTAATATAATTATACGTTTGTAATTTTACACCAAATTATACATATATATATATTCCATAAATTCTATATATACGAGTATACACATAAAAAAAAGAAAAAGAATAAAATGCTTTGCATTGAAAATATTTATACCGGAGCGCTCTTTCCTTTCCTTGAAGTTTTGCTTAGAAACCGTATGTTCGGGATCTAAACACTGGAGGTAACAAAAAAAAACCATTTAATAGTTTTGTTTTGCGAAGTATCTACATATGTTTATTTACACGTATATATATTTTACATTAATCATTGGTGGCACGGCACAGATCAATCAACAAGAAACATCCAACATAATAGAGTACACTATGACATTAAACTATGATCATTTGGGGGGTTACACGATAGAAATAATTTCGATAATAAATTAGTATACTTTAATTTCAATTTTGCACATTCCACAGCATGAGAGTTTATCCAAATTACAAAGTGCTCGCTTCGATATGTGGGATATTGTGCAGGCCGGTGTCGGGATTGGACCAGTAATAGTAGGGGGGACCTTGGCTGAAGCAATATTTCATGTCAAGAGTCTCCCCATGGTCCACGTAGTACATAAGGTAAAAATTGCACATTTCATCTTCGTTGGTGGGGCTGCAAATGACACGAAAATGTAGTTCCTGGCGGTAGAAGCACGAGTGCGTGTACGAAAGATATGATGTACATACCCAATTTTAGTTATCCGATGACGGGTATTTTTGATGGTACACCTCATGGCAAGCTGATCGCCGCTCAAAATGGGTTCGGTGTTCGTGACATTGTAAAACATCTGAGGCGTAAGCGGATCCCGCTTTCCAAGTTGAACCCATTCTTGAATTCCCTCGCTATTCGATCGCACTCTATATCCAGCCACAACCTTTCCCATTTCATGAGTGTGCACACGATAGGCAAATGGAATTAGTACTTTATTCTCAGTTATTTCGCAAGCTGATTCCATGTGCTCCGTTTTCATTGCGGGAATCATTCCGTCTGTGCCCAATAATAGTGTGCCAGCTAACTTTTGAAGGCTGTTGAGAAAGTGTATAAGGCCTTAATGCAATCGCCCAAAACGGAATAAAAAGCACGCAGACTTACGGCTTTTCTGTGTAGTCTAGGAACACGCCAGAGTCATCGGTGGAACCATCTGGAAACCAAAGCAAAAACTCGTTTCACTCGTACGAGTACCACCCTCCCACTGAGGAAACTTGTTGTTTACTCACCCTTGAATCTGTCAATGTGAGCGTAGTGCACTTGCAGTACCAAATACTTGGTTGGCGAGTCCTTGCCAACCTTAAAGCCAACACCCGCAGGCAAACTTACCTTTTGGGCATCTCTCGCCCATGCATATAGGATCTAAGTTGAGAATAAATATATACCATACACACATTAATTAGGTAGGCACTTTAAAAATGTACACAAATAATAGTAAGCGACGAGCAACCTCGAATCTATTAGCTACTCCGCACAGTGTAATCAGTTAACCAGAACAAAACGTCTGAATAGACATACATACATAAATACTTATGTATGTAAGCATTTGCTTTCGAGGTTAAAGTCAAGGACTGGTTACATTCCAGCTTTTGCCTTGGACACAGTAAAGCATTTAGGTATTAAAAATTTAATGGAATCACTATCGTAGTAGTATCTATCAGAATAAGTTATATTTAGTTTTATTTACATATTTTTATAGTAAGGAATTATTGTTATTTTGATTCTAAAATCCCCTTTGGACATTGCAAATTTTCAATCTGTAAGTTGTTCTCCAAGAATTTACCATACATACATACGATAACATATATGTTATATGTAGTCTAGAGGCTACCCCATAGGTATTAGAAATATGGCCCCTACGATCTGCTGCAAGTGCGATAAAGAAATAGACGACCAGGCAATATGCAGCTCTGGCAAGTCATACCATCCGGAGCACTTCACATGCACGGAGTGTGAGAAGCCCATAGGAACTTCGGAGTTTAAGCTTCTGAAAAACGAGCTGGTTTGCAGCGAGTGCTTTCTGAAAAGGCATGCCCCCAGATGCTATGCCTGTGGCTCTCTGATTCTTCAGCGTGCCATTGCCGCCGTTGGACGCAAGTGGCACGAAGAGTGTTTCAAGTGCGTCGGGTGCTGTCAAAACCTGTTGACTTCGACATTCTTCGAAGTCAATGGGTATCTGTTCTGTAAAGGTGACTTCCGGGAAGCCTTTTCGTCCCGTTGCGCCGGCTGCGGAGAGCCCATCGACAAGAAGGCCTTAGTCGCCTTGAACACGAAATGGCATCCTCGTTGCTTCGAGTGCTTTAACTGCGGAGAGCGTATTGCCACTGATAACTTCAATATCGAGAACGGAAACCCGTTCTGCCTAAAGTGCACTGGAGAACCCACTCTAAATCAAATTACAAATTAGATTGTTCTAAAATGTAAACTGTTAAAAAGTAGTTTGTTATAACGAATTGGTTTGGAATAGCTGGAAAACTTCTATCACACTACTGGTTCCCAATCGAAGGATTTCAATTTTCACATTTACCTGAGAGTGTGAACGGGGTCCGCAGGGGCTGGCCTTTTCCTCAGCCGTTGCTTGGGCCATTTCTCCACAGTTCCTGTTTCGGAGAAAATACATACGTTATGTTATTGGTTGTACAAGTATATTGAAAAAAACTCACCAAGTGCTTTTGGTTGTTCCCGGTTCGCCACACCCGTACAGAAGCATATGATGAGCCGTGTTCATAGTTGCATTCGGATTAAATCCAACTTTAGCAAAACAATAAAATTACAAAATGTTTAATGGAAAGCTTCTATGACTTTTTGACGTACCAATATAGTATGTGGTAGTTGGATCGACTTTTATTGGAGTGCACAAGTACAAATCCGGCTATATGTTAGTAATTAATCGTACATAAAAAAACAAACACAAAAGAATTTTGGATTAGTTATTTAGAAACAATATGCATACGCGAGGGTGCTTACAAGTGCAAAGGGACTATTATTATTTCCCACGCATATATTTTTCTGTATGTACATATGTATTTATGTATCTATCTACAGGGCACAACGCAATTTGCAGGCCGTGTCCTAGGGCAAATCGCAATCTACAGGTTTCAATGCATCCCATATGGCAAAGTCTATTTGTGTGTATCTACACAGTTATAAGCCAGTAACCAACCATATGGAACAGTGTCTCTGTGTAACTTATTCATTTGTACATAATGTTATTGCTATTGGATTTTTTGCGAGGCATCTGTAGATTGTTATACATACATACAGGCACATGTAATCGTACTTTTGTGAAAACGGGTATTTGGCTTGTGCCATATGTCACTTGAAAAGAAATTAATTTCCACTACTACTACTTACAGTTTTCGGTGAAACCAAGGGCATCAGGAAGGGGAAAGATCCTGTGGAGCCTGTTGCGGATTCATAACTATTCCTTCGGTACATTCCCTGATCCACCAGGCCATACACACTTATTAAATTGACTAGCAAAATGTAGCAAAAGGGCACTAAGATTCCAATCTTTCGAGCCATTTTTGCGTCCTTTTATGTGTCTATATTCTATGTTAATATTAATTAAGGAAATTAAAACAAAGAATCTACGTGGAAGAACTGTTCTGCTCGTTTCGTTTGCCTAGGTTTCTGTTCTGTGTATTTGTGTATTTTACACACGTAGGCCCAGCTTAGTATATGTGAAGGTGGTTATCGATGTTTAAAACCGTATTGAAATATCGATAGCAGTGCTGGAAATATCCAAAAACCGCCCTGAACATATGATTTATTTTTAAAAATGCAATTATTAGATAGCGTAATTTGCTCGTAATTTTATGCTTAACTGAAATAAAATGTCATTCAAAAATGTGCAAGTAAGACCGTATCCAATTTGAATGGCAGTAACGTTATAAAAATGTTTGTTCGCATGCGCCAACCAATTGATTTTTGTGATAAACACGGTTCCGTTCCCATGTTTTGAGTGTTTTATTTTTGATATTATTGTAGGCTGCTTCAAAATATAAGATTGCAAAAGCTGAGCTGGAAAATATTTTAACTATAAATGGCGGATCAATGCGGCATGGTGGAACCTACTAATGGTATGCCATAAACCCAGTGCATATATTGACCCTGGTAAAGCTATGGATTTGTTTTGATTTTGGCATTAAGAATTAAACATAAAGCGATGTAAAAAGCTTTTACTATATATTGTTCAATTGAATTTCAATCAGTTTTTTGTCAACAAAATTAAGCAAGTAACAACAAATAGTTGCTGAATGATATATTATTTTCAGCAAATGGCGATTTCTTTAAATTAGTGGCAAATTATATTTATTTCAGGCGAAAGCACGCTCAGTTGTTCCCGCTCTTATCATGACACGTCAAGTGTTTTAAATATGATGGATCCAAACTCCTTTAATATGCCGCCTCCCAACTTACATTCATCGAAAGGGATAAACCCGAATAAGGCGATATTTACGATAGACTCAAATACAGGACAGATCTTCATTGTGAACAACAAAGCATGCCACTTGTTGGGATATACGTCGCAAGAGTTAAGGAATAAAAGTTTTTTTGATTTACTAAATTGTAAAACGGAAAGTCACATTTCGTCATTGGCGGAAATGCAGATTGATGTCGATGAGGGAAGAGTTGTTCTACTCAGTGGCAAAGTGATAGAAATGAAAACAAAACAGAGCACTAAGATATTGGTCTCGCTCTGGATTCGACAGATAGACAACGAAGGACGGAATATAGCTGTCGCCGAGCCGGTTCAGAGACACATTTGCCAAATAAGCGTTGACCGCTTCGGTGCGATAACAATGGCCGACGCTGCCACTGCTACAATATTCCTTTATTACTCCACCGAAGACGTCGTTGGAGTGAATATTACAACGCTAATACCCTTCATAAAACTCCCAGATCCGGACAGTAGAGAGATATCGAAGAGCCTGCGCAAGCAAAGAGCCACAGGACGCACCACAGACAATGTTAAATTTCCGCTTTGCTTACTTATAACTACACCGGATGCGATTGGTTCTTCAACGACGCATTCCTGCAATACGTGCTTCAACATAACCGTGTGGGTTTTCCAAAATCTGAGTGGACTTATTGTGGTAGATGAAATAGGGAACATTCAGACTTGCAATCAGCCGTTTTCTGTGTTGATGTTCGGATACGGCCAGGAAAAAATAACAAAAATGCATATATCTTCAATTTTACCTAACTTCGGCAAAGATTTCCGCGAAGATAAAAGCCCAAACGTCTCGAATACATCCATTACCAGCAATGATTGGGAGCCCGATACAGATCCATTTATCGTTGATAACGAGTCCTCACTTCAATCTTGTAAAAAACTGTCCGCAATCCCACCTGCAAGTGAACATTCTCTCAACGACGCAGGGCTCAATGGCGGAACCCACGTAAGCTGTAACCAGGAAAGTAACAGCGACATGATTTCCGATATTCGACCACCCGAGGACATTACAATAGACGACATT
Source organism: Drosophila lowei (assembly GCA_008121275.1). Classification (NCBI taxonomy): domain Eukaryota; kingdom Metazoa; phylum Arthropoda; class Insecta; order Diptera; family Drosophilidae; genus Drosophila; species Drosophila lowei. The sequence goes on from CM017778.1 coordinate 5,658,075, forward strand.
TTGACACCAGTGAATCCCTCGAAAAAGTTCCCCTCGGATGAGTATGAAGAGTCGCCATCCCACCTAAATGAAATGAGCTTGGACAAGGCGAAGTCCCAATCTACAGAGGCATGTGATGCTTCAAGCAGTAATCCAGCCACGAAGCTACTCAGTTCGATTAATGGAAACTTTCTGGGAGAGGCGATTCACGCTGATGGCACTGTCATAGACGTTGTGTACTCGGTATTGCTCCATGTGTTGCCCTGCTCCCGCCGAGTTTATTGCATTTGGGTGTGTCGAGACCCTTCCAATCGCTTAGAGAGCGACAAGTACAACTATGCCAATCTGACATCAACATTCAACAGCATGGCAAGCACTATTGAGCAATCCCTGGGACAAGTAATTAAAACAACAGCAGCTCAGAATTCCAGCAGACCAAACTCTCTCTCATTGATGTCCAAATACGAAGACGAGCTGTACTCGGGGGACTATAGCAAGCACTACACTTCGATCCGGCAAATTGGCAAGGGAGCTTACGGCTATGTTAATATGGCTTTTCGGAACACTGATCGGCTATTGGTTATAACAAAGTTTATTTTGAAGGAGAAACTTTGCCCTCAATTTATGATTAAGAACAGGGATGGTAAGGAAGTTCCTATCGAGATCCACCTCCTGCAGACCTTAGATCACAAGAATATAGTATCGGTGTTAGATGTTTTTGAGAATGATTTATTCTACCAGCTGGTGATGGAGAAACACGGTTCAGGAATGGACCTATGGACGTTCATTGAACGACGGCCTTTAATGGAGGAGAAGTTGGGAAGCTATATTTTCCGGCAAATTGCAGATGCCGTCTATTATTTGCATGAGCAGAAAATACTCCATCGTGATATAAAGGACGAGAATATAATCATTGATCATCATTTTAACATAAAGCTAATAGATTTCGGTTCAGCGACATTCATGGAAGAAGGTAAATACTTTTCAACGTTTTATGGAACGACCGAGTACTGCAGTCCCGAAGTCCTGGCTGGCAATAGATATGTCGGTCCCGAGCTTGAAATGTGGGCCCTCGGCGTCACTCTGTACGTCTTGATGTTTTTCGAGAACCCATTTATCGACGTCGAAGATACTGTAAAGGCAGAAGTCCAAATACCAAAGATGGTATCAGAGCAGCTGAGTCGTCTTTTGACCTCCATGCTGAACAAGGATCCCAAATACCGCTGCACAATGCCGCAGCTAATAAACGACCCCTGGCTCACGCAAGACGTCAATTCTTCGCTCTTTAATTTTTCATGGATTGTTCCGTGCAAGGCGCATGAGGCAGAACCGGACACTCATTTTATGGGCTACTACTCCAGCACATCTGTATTGTCAACCATTTCGCCACAGGAGAGCTTCTCCCATATTGAAGACTGCTCCATAGGTGGGCTAGACGAGGACACAAAGCTAACGGCAACACAAAAAACAGGCATAAAACTATGGAAAAATAATGAAGGTAAGCGATGCAATGCCTATTAATGATATTTTATTGACAAGTATTTTGGTTCTTTCCATGCCACAGCTAAGCATAATAAGATGGAAACCCTTTATGCGAAGCAATTTCAATTGAATTCCTCAATCAGTAATCATGAACTAAGATTATCGCTTCCTGCTGCGAGCCACACTGAGACAGGAAAACAAATATGTTCTTCAAAATCGGAAAACGACATATTTAAACACAAGCTTGAACCATGCGTCTCTGCCTACAACGTAGTTAGCTTGCACGACGTCAACACAAAACCTAGAACGCTGAATTTGAAGTAATATGATTTTGGTTTTATTATGTGTATTATGTGTAAATTTTAATGAGTGTAACCAATGTAAATAGCAGTATATGTGAAGAAGACAATTAAAGAAAGGTCCTGGAATCTTTTAAAATGAACAAAATAAATCGAATATGTATATTACTGTTACTATCACAGTCTTTATGTTCGAATCAGGGAATCCACCACCCACCAAATACATGTCACTCGTAGATCGGGGGAAATATAAGATACACGCCAATAGGTAGTGTCTAACTTGGCAGATCCCAGTTAAAATCAACCTGTTGCTTGGTAATTTCATTCAGCCGCGTTTACGATACCATACCGTTTAGTTTATGTTCTGCTTATAATAGTTCTAAATAATGTCCAACGTATTATAGCGCAACAAATAACTGAATAACATTTTAATTGCATCATATGGAATTGTCAGATAATTAACACCTACACACATAGATATATTTGACTACGAAAAGTAAGCTGTAACTTAATATTTTTTTTAAAACAATGGATGCTTGTGCGACTGGATTGGATTGTGTTTACTGTATGCCAAAAGCTCATATGAGAATGCGTGATACTTACATTTTTTGTTTCACGCCATGATTTGACATATTATAATTTTGGCCAATTTGTAGTACATTGAGCCATGTACTATGTACATCTATCCAGTTACCAACGATTGCTTAGTGAATACACCTCACAAACTTTATACAAATACAATATATAATACGTAATCACATGTATACTCTAAAATGTTTCTAAAATATTGTATTGGCGATGTCGTATTTACGGTCCCAATATCCTCCAGTGTAGTTCCAATCTTCGGTTTTGGTGTTGGGGTTGGTTACATGCTTAAACCATCTTAAAATAAGAATATTTCGTCATATTTTAGCTGTAGATCAGGTCATTTATGGGTACGGTTGTTACCTTGGTGTCCAATTATCGCCATTAGTGGTTTTTCGATGCTTGCGAGTGTGTCTTTGCTTTTCTTCTAGACGAGTCTTCTCCTTTGATGCACCATCTAAATTTCCGTCTTCGAGGTATAATATATCAGGTCGCAGACGCGAGTCGGTAGGGCAAAGTGTTAGCGGTGGTTTCATATTTTTATCCATAGCATTAAGCTGAAGCGCAAAGTTTGTAAATTGGTAGTACTGCAAGTATAAGGTTGTTGAAAATAAAATCATATAAGATATCCAATATGTACAGTCATATTGTACCTCGTTGCAGTTGGAAGGTCGTGGCTTGCAACTCCATAATACGGTGGAGTCTGGTACATCAAGCGAATATGCAGAGTCGCTCTTTGGTATGTCATTTGTCTCTTGGTCAAGAATGTTGTCGCTCTACAAAATATTTGGATGTTCTAGAAAGCTTATGTTTCTGAGATTCTCAAACTTACATCTTGTATGGACATGCTGCGAAAAGAGCTCAGCTTAAAGCTGTTCAATTTAGAAAACATCCTCTTCGGGGTTCCATCAGGTGAATCACCCGAATCCCCACCGTCATTCTTTCTGGTTCCCAGTTTTATATATTGCGCATAGGATTCGGCAGAGCAGCATTTGATAAATTCTGTCCATTTACCATACAGAAAGAATATATTCTTTTCACTAAAATTATGTTATTTAAAAATTAAGACTCATTCTTTCGAGTGTTTCGCATCCTATACCTTGAATCCCGTACAAAGCCCTCAACTCGATGCAAGTTTTTGGCCCCGGAACCAGCTGATTTGAAAGTTAGGTTCGCAATGTGACCGGTGGATGATGTTATCACCATCTTTCCATACTGCTCAATCCATAGTGTTCCAACTATAATATTGTGCACGCAACAGTTTACATTACTCCAGGTGTAAGTTTCCTTCCATCTGACAAAAAGCGGATACCGTTAGCATGATTTAATGAATTTATATGAGCATACCCACTTTGGAAACTCAATGGTGACCGTGCCTTTGGGATTAACTTCCACACTCTTTCCCCAGAACTTGATCTTTGGGCTAATGGAGCCATGGAACTTAAAATCATTGGACTCTGCGTGAAATGCAGAAACTGGTGGATGGTGAGAGACCTGCTCACAAACTATTCGATAATCGTCTCTCTGCAATTCGTATGTTTCGCCCAAGAGAGGGTTAAATGGTTTTCCCAGTCTCTCCCAGTTGGAAGCCAAAGCAGAAACGGCAAAAGCTAAGAGTATTTAAATTTATTTGTATATCAATAGAAATTTTATTAAAATTAAAAAAAAAAAAAAATTGGTCACACTTTTTCACTTTACACTTGTTGAAAATACAAATTATTTGCCATGATCACCCTGTTATTTTTCAACAAAGAAGTGCATACAGATTTATTCGGCTGTACATAAATATGTCATGCGTACAGGACATAAATACTGTATATAATGTATGCACATATGTTGTTAAGTACATATGCACTTACATGGACTGCTTGGTTTTTAAATAAATGAAAATCTACGAACCACTCAATTTTGATACTTGCCTGCAACATATTTCATTCGATCTTCTGGAGTGTCCTGGCGTGCTGCTTGTGTCAAAAGTTGTGCATACTCCATATATTCGCATAGCCTCTGCAGGAAACTCAGGGGTTCATTTAGCATTACCGGCATGGTAATTTTACTCAAATCCTTTCCAATGCAATTCTTGAGGATAGCCCAGATACTTACTTCCTTTCGTGATATCATTGGAGCTGGAAGCTCGGTTCTACGAAGGCGAAATGTTTTTATTACGACCGAAAGTATTATTTCCATTTATTATTCTTACAGTTTGAAGGAACGGAACTTACCTTTCGACACGTTCGATAATATCTTCCTCTGCCATTGTTAAATTAAATTGAACGTATACTTGATTGACTTTTGTGCTGTTAGTTTGAACACGTTGAAAAAGTTGGATCTGCTTCTACAAAGACTTATATGGTAGCGTTGGGAAGAGACATGTGGGAGAGTGAGTCCAAACTCTAAAAAGGGTTAAGTAAAGTAGGTAAGGTATTAGATTAGTTAGCTACTTGATTAATCATTCACACATCTATACATATATATATATATATATATATATATGTATATATGTATATATATATATACATATATATGTACGTATGCGTGTCACCAAAGTGTCTGTCTGCTTTTGTACCTAGCTGTTAATTGTTGGACTGTAAATCTTGTGACCAAAAAGTGTCGTTCATTTATATTCCAAATGCAAATGAATGCTCTGATGTATGTTTCAGGTGTTTTACAAAATTACAAACTCCGATTTTATTTTCGTTACATTGTGATTAGCCAGTGGTTTGGATTAATATACATTATTCAATTTTCGTGTTGTATCTGCCACTTACTTCTGAGTTGTAGTTTCTTGGAAAAATTTAATCAATAGAGTGATAAGAAAGCTTTTAACAGCTTTGAAAACAGGGAGCTTTTCTTCAGAGATGATTTTATTGAATCGATTTATGAGTCCAAGTTCACCGATTTTTATTAACTATAAATACATATATACACACCTAAAAATACATGCATACATATGTACATACGTATGTACGAACACAAATTGGCATTCATCAAACAATTAATAAAGCTTTGGCGGCCGAGTGTTTTGCCTCGACAGTAAAATTCCCTTTATTACGATTTTATTTACGGCGGAGCGGAAAGCTTTAATTCCGAAATGACCAAAATGCATTGCGGTCATAAATGTTTACACATTCTGTGCTCTGTGAAACACCTGATGACCTTTATCTATTTTTGACTCGGAGAAAAAGCTATATCTATTAATTTATCGCCGTTTTTCGCGTTTATAGATTTGTGGAGGTGAGAACGTGGGAGTGCCGCGATGAGTCGGCAGCCGTGTGGGCGTTTAGAAATCCAAAATTGTAAACAAAAATTCAAGCAATTCAAATCAGAAATTTTTTTAATTAACCAGATAATATATTTATATATATAGAACTTTGGATGTTGTATAATTATTTATATTCCATATATACAAGAAATAAAAACAACATTCTCTTATGCGTACGTCGGAACTAATTGACTAAAATGTTGTGAGCAGTTCCTCTTGGATGCTATTCGATCGAAGCAGTTGAGTTGGTGTAGGTCCACCGGAAACCGTATTAAGGACTTTGGATGATGTCGCTGTGGCGTTTTTGTGGTCATGGTATTCATCGCAGAAAGACTGATTTTAAAAGGGAAATGAATAATCAATTTACAACCATTTATTGGAATAGGATCGATCGAGCATTACCTTCAGACGATTTCCCAAGAATATAGCGCGCTCTCGTTTTCTAACCATATAATCAGAGGACATGAGCCATCTGTGCTCCAAGCAATCTTCTGTGTATGGCCGTTTGCTGAAATGATTAATGAAATGTGTATAAATGAATTGCATTTTATAAATGCTCAATATATATAATCGTGTATTTCTGGTGTACTTACGTAGGATGACGCTTAAACAAGAGCATAATAAATCGTGTTGCCTCTGGGGTAACTTCCCTGAACAGATTTTCGAATCTATATCGCACAAAGGAAATATTCTGCTTCGTTTCGTATTCGTCGGTTCCGCGGAATGGGCTGCATCCGGATAAGAGCAAGTATGTCAGTGCACCAACAGACCAAATGTCACTCTGAGGGAATATTGGCTCGTCGTTGATCATCTCTGGCGGCTGGAAGTCCAGCGAGCCGCATGGTGTGACCTTGACGCCCAACTTGTTCACCTTCTTGGCCGAACCGAAGTCCACCAATTTGACTTGAATCGAGCGAACCGAGGCCATTACCACGTTGTCGGGCTGTATATTGAGATGGCAATATCCACGCCAGTGCAGGTATTGCAGGGCGTCCAGCAGCTGGGTGACAACGCTGGCCACCATTTGCTCGGAGTACTCGTGACGGCTGCTGAAGTAGGTGAGGACGTCGGCTCCCTGGAGCTTCTCCATCACGAATATGGCTATGGGCACGTTCAATGGCTTGTAGGCACTGAAGAGTGCGGGTATGCGTTCATGCCGCAACGTCTTGAAGTTGTCAAACTCGGCCACAACCGAGTCCTCGTTTTCATCGGTCACTTCGAGAATCTTGGCCACCACCACTGTGTCGGTGGACTTTTGAATCCCCTTCACGATGGTGCTGAACTCCCCGCGCGCTATCTCCGAGATGAAACTGTACTTGTCGCTCACGGACGAATCGGTCACCCAATTGGGGGGCTCTCGCTCGCAGTGATAGTCGGTGTGGACGCGCTCTTCTTCGGGTATCACCTGATGACCATTCTCGGTGAGCTGTTGTAAATGCTTCATTGCCTTGGTGATGTGGATCTTGGGGGCGTCATGGCCCACGGTGGTTGCGGCCACGGGGATTCCCATTTCACTCCAGCCAATGCGATTTTTAGAGGCCAGCCTGAACTGGTAGCTTGTGTTTGGCTTCAAATCGTGCAGTAGGTAGAATTCATGATCGATATTGTCGGCCACCGTGGTCCAGGCATCGCAGTTACTGAGCTTGTACTGCAGACTGTAGCACAGGACCGTAGAGTGGCCATCGTCACGGGGCTGTTTCCATCTGAGGAGAATCTCCGTGCCACTGTTGGCAGAGATTTCGGGTGAGTCGGGTGAATCTGGGAGAGTGGCCACCACGATGCGGCATCTGGCCACAGTTTGGCCCACCTTGTTCCTAGCCACCACCTTGTAGACACCAACATCGAAGTGGGTGGCTGGCTCAAATCGCAGAATGGAGCGACCATCCTCATCGACTGAGATTTTGATGCGCTTGCTTTCGGACAGAACCATGTCGTTCTTAAACCACTGGACGCACGGCTTGGGATCGCCGACTGCAAAGCAATGGATATGACTGGGCTGGTTCTCGGTTATTGCAATCGTCTGTGGCTTCTCCCGGAAGAAGGGTGGATAGCCCTCGCGCTGGGTCTCTATCATGGCCTCGGCTTCAGTGTACTCATCCAGACGTGGGCCCAGCTCCGTGCGCAGGCGCCGGATGGAGTAGGAATCATTGGCCGCATACATGCTGATGCGACTGCGCGTGCGTTCGTCGTCGATTTCCTCATCCATGATATCAGTGAACCGACGTCGTTCGCGGATCACAGGCAGCTGGAAAGGATATATAAGAGTTAATTTAGATTTCACTAACAATTAATTAGGCTACTGTACTTACCGACCAATCCACAGAATCGTTTAATGCAAACGATGGGGATCGCCTATGGGCCACCTTCATGTATTCACGCAATCTTACGGGGAAGTTTACATCCCGCAGTTGCAGTAAATATGTATCGGGACCATACTGGTAACTGGGAACAAAAATAGTAAGAAAATTGAAACGATTTATTGGATTTTATATACTTACTGGCTTTCCGATTGAATCAGGCCCAGCTCGTAGTCGGGATGCAAGTATTTCGAAACAACTTCCTCGCGCTTCGCTCTCTTGCGGGGCTCTGGCAAAGGCTCTGGTGTCGCCTCCGGGGTATAAACGTGACCGGGGGGATATACCATTTTCGATGGATGTTGGAAGCAGCCACTGAGACGACGTCTGCGGAAGTAGTTCTTGCAAGATGCATTGGCATACCAGTCCCTGAAGTGATCGTAGTAGTTCCTCAGACGATCGGTTCGGATTTGATAGTCATGGTCGGAGGCCTGGCGATCGAGCATAAAGAACCAGGGATGCTTCAGAGCTGTCTTCACATCCATTCGCTCCTCTGGGCTGTAGAGGAGCAGACGGCTGATAAAGTCACGGCCATCATCAGAGATGTGAGTCCACAGCTCGTCCTTGAAGTCCCAGCGACCTTCTCGAATCTTGGTCAAGGTCTCCCTATCATCTATGCCCAGGAACGGATTATGACCACCAAGCAGTACGTAGGTGATCAAGCCCACGGTCCACATATCATGGGAGTAGTTCACGCCTTCCTTATTAACAACTTCGGGCGAAACAAACTCTGGCATGCCATAATCCAGTGTCGATAGATTGTGCTTGTTGATTTTCCTCGACAAACCAAAGTCCGATACCTTAATGTAATCACTGCCGACCACCGAAATGAGCAGATCCTTGATCTGTAATTTAGAATATTTAGAAAGATTATAGATTAGAGTTTGCTTCCAGGCGTCGTCACATTTTCTCCCGCTTACCGTGAGACCCATGTGGCCCACTCCCATTTCATGCATATGCTCGAGACCCCAAAGGGTTTGTCTGACATAGTTGGCTATATCTCGCTCTGTGTAGTAGTCGCGTCTGAGTAAATTGTCCTTGACCAGTTCGCCTCCAGCCGCCAGTTCCATAATAAGAGTCACGCTGCGGTCCGTGTCATAGGCATCGTAGGGACGAATCAAGTGCTTGTGATTGAACGTGTTCATCATCTCCAGTTCGTTCAGCATGAAGGGCCGCAGCTCTGGCCTACCGTACATGATTTTTGCCGCATAGTTATCACCGGTGGCACGCTCGACAGCATGATAAGTAATGCCCTGAGTGCCGCGTCCAAGCTCATCGCCAATATCGTACTTGTCCTGGTAGCGCAGCTGCTTGGATCGCACATACGGATGTCTGCCGTACGTCTTGTAAATGTACTGATCCTCGTTCTCCTCAATATGCACGGTTACCGAGGTGCTAATGGAGCCAGCAATGTTCCTGGCACTAATCGAATATAGTCCGCCATCCTTGATGATCGAATCGTGTATGGATAGCACGTAGATGTCAGGGTCATAGGAGCTAATCTGGTCTCAGAAGAATAATAAGCAAAAATGTCAATGCCCTGCCATTGGAAAATCGAATCCGCTAAAAATATTCACCTTGATGCGAGATGACTCTGCGATTGGCTTCCAGTCCTTATACCAATGAACCTCTGGTAAGGGAATGCCCACCAGTTTGGCCTCGATTCTTCCGTTTTTGCGGGACATTATGAAGGTTTCATCCGGCCGCTTCAAGAACCGTGGATGCTCGGCAATTTCCAATCTCACTCGCTGTCTAGCCTCACCGTGCTCGTTCGTGGCGACTGCCTCATACCAACCCACATCGCGGTCCAGCATGCTATGGGTATAACATTACAGATATATACGGTAAGAAATATATTGGAAGTATAGTGGGTTAGGGCTCACTTGTTTACGAAAAGCGTGGCCTGTCCATTTCGTGTGTAGCTCTGATCGAATCTACCACCCGACTCGATGATCATGTCATCGAAGTAGTATGTCATCTTTGGTTTCGGATAACCATAAACGAACCACATAAGCTCCGTGTTGTGGCCTTTCACTCCGTAACTAATGTCGTTCTCGCGAAGCAGGAATCTGTATAGAAAAAAAAAAACCATGTTTATGGGCCCATTCTGTATGATTTGAAATAGCTATGCTATTGAATTACTGAGGAGACTGGGCTAATCCGTCATGTGGCGGCCTTTCAATATCAAAGTCCTTGGGGAAGTAGGGCGAAGTCTCCGGTCTGAAGTCCGTGCCTGGTGGCAGGTAGGTGTACGTTTTTGGTGGCTCTGGCACAAGTTTTTGCCTAGAAGAGAACAATTTAATTTATAAAAGTGTACGTTTTAAAGGCGTCTTCTGCTCACCTGTAGGTTTGAGTGTAAGGACTAGGATCGCTCACGCCAAACTTATTTTCCACTCGTATCCTAAATCTATAGTCTCTAAATGGCTCCAGATTACGGATGTCACAGGCACAGCTGCGTACTCCAGTTCGAAGGGTACGCCAGTCTCCTTCAGGTAGGTCCATCATTTCAATCTATTTCGTTGCAAGAGACGTCAATATTAATTGAGGTTAAGCTAGAGTTTTATCATCATTTACCTGATATGTGATGGGATAACGAGGCGTCAGAGGGACCGATGGGTTCCACGACAGGAGCAATCCCCGGTCTGTCATACGGGATATAATTGGACCTTCCGACAATGGTGGTGGAGCTCCGGACTTTTTGTACTTCTTGAAATCGGTGTATTGATCTTCCAGTGGCTTCTGCAGGCTATCCAAGGCTGCAACAGCAATAATCTTAGAATAATCTGAACCCAAACGAGAGCACCTGCACCTACAGTCGTAGAACAGTTCCGCATGGCAAATATCATCTCCATATGGATTGAAAATACGGCAAGAATAACGTCCCACATCGTACTCGGTGACATTTTTTATTGTCAACCGCAGGAGGCCGTTCGGCTCGATGTCAATCAGGAACCTATCTGAAGGGAAGAGCCTCTGATCGTTTTTAAACCACTCGACCTCTGGCTCTGGATACCCCGTGGCACAGGCTGTGAACTTGGCTATCATGCCCTCGTAGATGTCGCAGTCGCCAATCTTCTTGAGAAATACTGGGGGCTCTGAACGCGAATGCTTCTTGCTGCGATGAGTGGATCGAATCGAATCAGAAAAGATTTTAAAGGTATATAGTATATATATATATACATATATACTATATACAGATACTTACATTTCGTTGACAATATCCAGACGTCCTTGGGTTATGTCTTTGCCCTCCCTGTTGCTGGCGATGCATTTGTAGACGCCTTGGTCACCCTTTTCGCAGTTGTTGACAATTAGCATGTGATGATCGCCATCGTTCTTGATGCTATACTTGTCCGACTTGGGAATGGGCTTGTCCTGGAAGTACCACACCAGATCTGGATAGGGAACTCCGGATACAGTCACCGGGATCTTGGCATTATTGCCAAACACCTGCTGTTGATCGGAGATCTTTTGGGTGAACACTGGCGGCTTGTACACTTTCCTGACATTCGCGTTGCAGGCGGACGAGTCCTCGCCCAGTGGATTGGCCAGCAGGCACGTGTAGTTGCCCGAATCGGCAGCCTCGGCTGGCTTTATGCTCAGTCCGATGTGTTTGCCATCGCAGGTCATCAGCAGACGCTCGCTGGGAGTGAGCGTGACTCCATCCTTGGTCCAAATCACCTCGGGCATTGGGTTTGCAATGAACGGCGCAGATAGAACTAGCTCTTGACCCTCGTCGGCATTGACATCCCGGAGAGCCGAAACAAACTGGGGCGCTTCTTCAGTGGCCGTTTCGTCTGCTTTTGGAGCCACATAGAGCTTGGCCTTGGACGCAGTGGAGCCCTCACAGTTTTGAGCTATCACCTCGTATAGCCCAGAGTCGCCGGGAACGGTTTTCTCTATGATTAGGCTCGTGCTGTTGTCTGGATTCTCCACAATCGCAATGTGCTTGGGGTCTGGCAGGATTTCGTGGCCGTTGTGGAACCATTTCAGTTTTGGTTTCGGGTTGCCAACCACCTTGATGTCCATCTTGACAGGGAAACCTTCGATGCTCGATGAGTCCTGAAGCTCGGCCACAAATGCAGGCTTGGACTCCTTGGGCACGATTTCCACCTTGGAAACGCCCTCCATCTCTCCGCCCTTGTTGATTATCAGACATTTATAGACTCCGGCATCTTGCGGTTGTGCGGCATCAATGCTAAACATTAGGTAATAAATGTAATTCGTATTTCCAGTAATATATCAAGTCTTACATCAGTCCAATTTTCCCATTGGGATTGTTGATAAAGTTAATCTCCGGACTAGGACGAAGCAACATGCCGTCCTTGTACCATTTAACCTCAGGAGCTGGGAAACCGTAAACTTCAGCCTCCAGCTTCAGGGGTTCACCCACGACAACAGTCTGGCTGGCAATTGGCTTAGTGAACCTCGGCTGCACCTCCTCAGCTGTATTTCGAAGGATTCTAATGCAAATATCAGTGGGTAAAGGATAGTGGATGCAATACATACGTTTAACAGCCACCGCACACAGGGCCACCTTCTGTCCATGCGGATTGGATATGATTAATTTGTAGGCCCCAGAATCGTTGGGTTCGCAGTGGTTGATCTCCAATTTGACCAATCCCTCTGGGCTAGTGGAAATCTTCACACTGAAAAGAAAGGCACAAGTGGCATATCATTGGGTGTTGGGTGTATGCTGATGGTGCTCGTGGTATACCTTTCGCTGGGCTTCACTTCTTCGCCGTCCTTTAGCCATTGAACAGTGGGCAGAGGACTGCCATCCACGGTGCACTCCAGCACTAGGGGTTCTCCCTGCAGCACGTCCAGGGCATTGTCCAGCTTCTTGACAAAGCTTGGTGCGAGGGAGAGCAGAGCCAGCTTGAAGGGTGCTTTTGTCACTCCGATTTCATTGGTGGCCACACAGGTATACTAATAGAAAAACACTCCAGTTACTATACATTTTATACTGATTGCTTATGGATGTTTTACCGTTCCAGCATCGTTTTCCCTGAATGTTTTTATATCGAATACACCTTCGATTTGATCGGATCCTTTCTTGGTGTCCTCTTTTTTGTAGAGCTTGTCCTTATGGGGCTTGTTAATGGCTTCGTAGTTAATCGGTTTATCGTCCTTTAACCACTCAAGGGTTGGCAGGGGGACACCATGCACCAAAACCTTAGTGGAAACAGGCCTGTAATCGTGAATGCTCTGGCTCTCAGGATTGACAATGAATGTGGGCTTCTCCACTGAAAAATTTTTGAATAATTAGTTGTGGCAATGAAGAGTAGCACCAAGGAAAAGACACCTACCAAGCACAGACAAGTTGAAGTCAACACTGGACCTTCCCTCGCTGTTGACCGCCGTAATGGTGTATTTCGAGGATTCACTTGGGGACACCGCCTGGAAGACGAGTCGGTACTTATCGGCATCCACGTCGGCGATCACCTCACAGTTCTCGTTGTTGCAAAGGTTCTCATTCCCCCTGGTCCAGGATACCTTCGGTTTCGGGTTGGCGAGCACCAAGGCTTCGAAGCAGATTGTGTCGCCGGGCAAGCACTTGCGGTCTTCCAATCCGGAAATCTCTGGCTTGGCCAGAACATCGATCCATCCGCTTGTGGCCAGCTCTCCGTACTTGTTCTTTACCTTCAACTCATATCGTCCCGAGTCTTTTATATCAGCTATACTCAAAAAAAAAGATATATAGTTTTCTAACTTTAAATAATAATTTGTACCACGATACCTTCCAAAATATTCAGCGTGCAAGTATATTGCTGCAGACCATGCTCAAGTTCTTTCTTTTCCACCTTTAGCTTGAGGTTATTGCTTTCCTTCACTGGCTGACCGTCCTTGAGCCACACGATTTCGGGTGCGGGATCGGCTGTGAATATGACCGGCTCAGAAACCTTATCTCCCTTGTTCACCTTTATGTCCTTCAAGCCCGATCCCTGGGTAAGTATCGGCTTGCGATATTCAGCCACACCTTTAAAGGCATGAATAAAAGAATCATTATTATGAAAACGACAGATTTTCGAAAGGACTATCCTACCTGAGAGAGACAAATCTCCTTGATGCGACTTCTCGCCACATTTGTTTTGCACAACCACCTTGTACTCTCCAGCATCGACAAGATCTAGGGACTGCACCTCCAGCTTATAATGATCCTGGAATATATAAACAGTTTTCACCCATGTATCCACACGGATTGGCATTCATTTGAAACAAACCCCATCCACCGTAATCGCCGTATGCTTATCCGATGTAATCGGTTTCCCATCGTGATACCATATCGCTTCCGGCTTGGGTATGCCCGTGGCGATGACCTCATATTTGAGTGGAACACTCTCGAAACTGTGCGTCTGAAAGACGTCCACGTGGAGGATCTCAGGAACAGCTACAAAGAAAGGAGCCATCAGTACACGTGGATCTGCTGGATGCTGAACTTAATTGCTACTTTTTGCTATTATATATCTGTACAGAGAATAAGTACTTATAGTACAATATCGAATTGTATGGTTAGTGTTTGCAGTGTAGCGTTTATTTATAAAGTTGGATTGTAATCTTTCAGCATTTTATCACTGAAAGTAATGAAAGACCCCCACATATCCAATAAAATAGAGAAATAAATATATTAAAAAGTTTTTGTTTCAGTTCCAGAACGATGATGATGGAGATCTTCCTGTGTTGGAGCTCTGAATTGTTTGCAAAAAAATCCAGAAGATCCACATTTGATTATTTTGAATATTATTTTGATACATATACATGTGATCCAAATGATATCACCCCTAAAGCAGTGCATATGTACATAAAAAGAGACATTCAAAAAAATCATCAGCCTTATAGACAAATTCTTACAAACTATTTTTAGGTTTTACTCGTACTATTACTCGAACACTGAATACAAGGTTCAGTATAGTACCATATGTATGATTCGATGTCGATTCAGCCGTGCGTTGAAGTAGTTCTCATTTGATACTCGTGCATTTTTGTAAGTACTCCAATCATCTCCTTAACACGATGCACACAGAAATTCGCGTTTTTACATATTAGAGTTAATAGATTTCTGAATTAGTATATCTCTTTGTACAGTTTTAATGATGAAATGTTAATGTTGTATGCTCGTGTTCGATGTTAATTTGTTTGGTACTGAGATTACGACTAGACCAATTCTTCATTCACATCCATATGCATTTTCCAAATATGTACAAGTGCAAGTAGTATTAGATTATGGTCTTTAGTTGATGTATTGAAAATGTTTGTGGTTTACCCCCTTCTTCAGGCTGTTCAGTCGTCGCAATCATAGTTTTAGTCACTGTTTGTTCCAGAGACATAGTGTCGCTTGCTGTATCGAAATTGCATATTGAAGATTAGGTTATTTTAAATATAATTTCAAAAGAAACCGCTATGAGACAATTTTCGGCATTTCTAGGCCCTAAATTTACGAGTCGTTTCCCCAATGGAATAATATAGAGAGAAATAATAGGCTTTGCATCTGTTATGTCCTCGAAAACTTACTCAAAACAACGACCTTGCAGGTGGATGTCGTCTCGCCAATAAAGTTCGCTGCCTTGACCTCGTAGGTACCCGAGTCTTCAGTTTTGGCCAGATTCAGAGTAAGGTAATAATTTTCAATGCGCTGAGAATCGCGGGAAATTTTAATGCGTGCATCTTCATAGATTTCATGGCCATCTTTGAACCTAAACACAAGACATGTGTTGAGCATTCGCAACCAGAAAATATATCATAAGCATACCATTTAATATTCGCCTCTGGCTCGCTGTACACTTCGACCTCTAATGTAAAGGATTTTCCTTCCTGTACTTCAATATTCTTAAGACCCCGCTTCACCTTGGGCTTGCCTTAAGTTGGAAAAAATAAAGATTAGGCAGGGAAATCAAACAGTTTTGATTGACACTTACAGTTGACGGTCACAACGCAATTGTCTTCCAGCTTTCCGTAGTCGTTCATTATTTTGCAGCAGTATGTTCCTTGCATATTGGTTGCCGCCTTGTTCAAAACCAATTTGAAGTCGTTGCCCTCTTCCACATGGCGGAACTCGTTCCTCTTCTCATCGATCTCGATGCCGTCAATGTACCACTTGACGTGTGGACGGGGATAGGCATCGACACCCACAACAAGCTCCACATTAGAGTCGCCCTCCGCTACGGTAATGTTTTTCAGCTTCTTGGTGAATTCCGGGGAGCACTTGATCAGCAGCTGCGTGGAGCTGGTCGCCGAGCCGTGCTCATTTGTGGCCTTGACCGTATATTTGCCAGCATCCACGCGGGTGGCACCAGTTATCTTCAGAGTGTAGGCGTTGCCATCGGTACTCACGCTGTACTTCGAGTCTGTTAGCTTGATCTCGGTTTCATCGTGGTACCAGATAAGCTTGGCTTCGGGGTAGGCATCTATCCGAACTGTGATCTGCACGTTCTCCTTTTCCCCGTGGATGTACTCGCTCTCGAAGTGCTTGACTATCAGTGGCTTGGATTTGACGGTGCAAGTCCAGTACTCGGAGGTCTGGCTGATATCGTTGGTGGCTCTAATCGAGTAGTTGCCCGCTTGGGCTAGCTTTATGTCCGAAATTTCGACAACAACCTTCTCCACGCTCTTTCCAACGGAGCTCGATGAGATCTTCACGTTTTTCTCACTGCTCACATCCTTCGCATTGTTAGTCACAATCACGGTGGGCTGGGGGAAGCCTTCCACTTCGATTTCCATTTTGATTGTCTCTCCAACCGAACAAGTAATGTCCTTAATCTTCTTTATCTTCGGTGGAGCTACAAGCGCAAAGTAAGAGTTTATATCCTGATTCAGATCATAGGTTATAGTATTGCATTATTACCTTTAACGACTAGATTAATCGTCGACTCATCCTGGCCCAGTTCATTCACAGCCTCAATAGTGTACTCTCCGGCATCAGCGGTGTTGATGTTCTTTATAATGAGCGACATGCTCTCCTCGTCCTCGTACATGAACTTGTGGCGGTCATCCACCTCGACGACCTCGCCCTCGTGCTTGAAGAGCACGGCTGGCTTGGGGAAGCCCTTGCACTGCAGTTCCAGGATGGCCGTTCCACCGATGCTCGTGTTGGCCTCGCGGTGCTCGATCACTAGTGTGGGCTTCTCAGGCTCCCTGTTCAGGGTCTGAATAGCGCCCTGAACCGACAGCTCGGCACTGCAGGAGATATTTCCAGTGGATGTTTGAGCCACACAAGTGTAGATGCCGGCATCCTCAGGCTTTACATGCTGGAAGACCAGAGCCAGCGAGTCCTCGTCCTCGCCGAAGAGTACTTTGAACCGTTCCTCGGGATCGAACTCCTCTCCGTTTCGCTTCCAAGCGAACACGGGCCTCTCCCCGGCTGGCAGAATTTGTCCACTGAGCGCACCGAACGGATTCCTGTCCTCTATATGTCAAATAATTTTATGAAATGGGGCTCATTACAATTTTTCATCGAATAGTAGTACTTACCCACTGTGGTTGCTACAGCTTCACAGCTAGCATCGCCATACTTATTCGAGGCCTTGCAAGTATAGGTTCCACTATCAGTTTTCTGGACGTCGGCAATGACCAGCTCATAGAATCCCAAATAGTCCTTGTCTCTGATTATTTGAATGCGATCGTTGACTTCCAGGATTTCCACCTGATCCTTGTAGCTGAAAGGAATTGAAATCAAATATAAAATAA
The DNA here is from genome assembly GCA_008121275.1 of Drosophila lowei. Classification (NCBI taxonomy): domain Eukaryota; kingdom Metazoa; phylum Arthropoda; class Insecta; order Diptera; family Drosophilidae; genus Drosophila; species Drosophila lowei. The sequence goes on from CM017778.1 coordinate 5,675,720, forward strand.
ATGCCCTTTTTGTTCTAAGGCTTTCTTTTCCTACTTACAACTTAACCCTGGGCTTGGGATCGCCTTTGATTTTGATCATGAAACGGAATAGAGTGTTCTCAATCATTTCAGCGTCCTTCAAACTAACCAAAAATGCTGGCGCCACATTGGTTTTGGTCTCATCATGGCCAGGTGCTGTGGCGGAAAGCAAGTGTAAAATTAATGAAGAAATCTTCATAATTTTAATGTGCCAAACGCGTACCTTGGCCAACAGCCAGTTGCGCCGATAAAGTGGTCGTTTCGGACGCGGATTGAGCGCGAATGGTGTATGTTCCCGCATCGCTCTCACTGCAGTTCTTGATGTCCAACCGATACGAATTCATTGGAGCACTAGTCTGAATAACTCGATCAGCCAAACGATCTTCCAGGGGCTTGTTGTCCTTTAGCCAGGTCACCAGTCCAGGCTGGTCCTTGAACTGGATTTCAAAATGCGCGGTCTCTCCAACTGAAAATCATACATTGCATTGCGGCCGGAGAAACGTACAGTACTGAGAGTACTTACTATCCACCTGGACGCTCTTTAGCATCTTTACGACAACAGGCTTGTCGACAGAGCGTAGTGGTCGATCCTCTAGTTGACGGGATGCAGACCGGATGCCAGAACGCGATTCGGCCACTGAATAGGATGCCCGGCTCTCAGCTCGGCTTTCGGCGCGGCTCTCTGTGCGGCCTGTGGCCAGGAGGGATGAGCGTGCCTCAACCTTGTCAACGGAGCTACGATCGCGTCTGGAACTTACTCCATAGTGCTTCTCTGCAGTGCTGTCATACGAAGTACCTCTATCGTAGTCCCGAGTTCTGGAGGATGCTGCTTTCGAGATCGAAGCATGGAAAGTATGGCAAAGTATATTTTAATACGATTTCAATTATCAATTTAAGACAATGAAAAATATATGCATATACTCGTAAAAGATGAATACATATATTTTTGCATCGTTTTTCTTTAAAATCTGAATTGACTTGAAACCAATTGGAAACTGACAAGGATTGGATATACGAGTATGTGGGATTCAATGGAGGATTGTGAAGGTAGACACAAATAAATTGTTAATTAAACAAGCAGAGTCTGTGTATTTGATCTGAATATTGAAATGGTTGTTTTTAAACACAGTTATTTACGTGGAACGGAACGTTTGTAACTCTACAGAGATTTGAATGAAAGACGTGCCACAAATGATGTACCTATAAAATGAAGACTTTGATTAAAACAACGAACGAAACTCACGTAAAAGTACATGAAACTTTCTGAATTGTATTGCTGGAAGATAGAACGTAGAACGTAGAACGTAGAACGTAGAACGTTTCAAACGCAACCTATTCTTTACATTTTTTTACTTTTATTAACATTTAACAAAGGCAGGCATCCCAACGATCGATAGTCATACAAATTACTTTGAGGCACGAGTATACGTAAATAATTATATTTTAGCTGGAACGGAACTTTCTGGAACTTACTTTCATAGCGCCGTTTGGAAGCCACTGAGTAGCCAGAATAATAATCATCCATGCCACCGACGCTTTGGCCTCTGGCTTCAAAATCTGCACTTGGCTCTCTGAAATCGTCAGCAATAGACTCAGTATAATCGCGTTCAAGCTCATAAATGTTAACGGGCTCCTCGACAATCTCATAAATGGGTCTTTTTTTAACGGGTGGGGTAAATATATGCAAGAAGTCGCGTGCTTTTGCCTTTTGTACAGTATCCTGAGCGTAATTAGTGGAGTCCTTCGATTTGAGAACCGTGTTCTTAATGCTCCGTATTTTCTGCTTGGCATTGCGAAGCGAGGTGTCCGACGAGGATACGTCGTAGATGCCTTCAAAGAAGTTCTGTGTCTTCTGCTCCAGACTCTCAGTATGGACTAGAAGGCGCTTTATGGTTGGCGGCGGCGGCGGAGGCGGTGAAGGTGGGCGGGCTTTGACAATTAGTATCTCAATGGTAGTGTCGTACGAAATGAGCGGAAGCGGTTGGAAGAAGCCGGGCATTCGTGTGAAATGAGGCGGAATAGGAGGCGGAGGCGGCCCTGTCTGCTGCAGGAATTGATTAGCGCCGCTCCTGTCGTTGGCGATATTGGTAAGTCTGTTATTCCAAATGGTTAATGAAGCATTATCGGTTATATTAGCAGTGTATCCCTGTCGGCCCTGCGAACCCCTCGGCGCAGTGTCGCTATCCTGAAGGGATTCGCTGTAGCCAACGATATCTTTGAGCTCTATGGGTCTGTGCTTAGTTACAACAGTGTTATCGTTTTCTACTGGATTGTATACTTGGATTTTTGGAATCGAATATTGTGAAGTATTAGGCTTTGCCTCTTCGGGGCTCTTACCAGCTAATATATCAATCTGACTGGTTTCGGTGGTAGATTCTTCTTTCAGAATAACTGATTCGATTGCAGTTGACTCAGTTTTCTCAGATACAGATACGATCTCGTGTATTTCTTGCCTTGCAATTGAGCTGGTGACAGCCACAGGCTCGATCACTGGTTCGACTTGTGGCGATGGTTCGACTTCCTTGGAATGTGAAGCCGATTCTGGCGCTAAAACTGCCTCCGGTTTGGGCTGCGGTGAGGGTGCAACCTTTTTGACTGGCGGAGCCGATGGAGTAGTCTCTGCGGCCCTAGAAATGGACTCTTCTCTGATGGCTCCAGTCTTGGTATGAACTTCCGAAGTAGAGTGCGACTGCGAGCTAGAAATCTGAACTGTCTTGGACTCGGCCTTGGTATGCTTTTCGGCAGTTGTCTTTGAAGAGTATTGCCGGTCGTGCTGTTTCTTGTACAGCTCGATGGACTCCTGCTCAAGCTTCAGCAGTTCCTGCTGCTCGAGCTGCAGCCGCTCTTTGGTCTCCTTGCTCAGGAAGTAGTTCTCAGCAACATCGGAGGGACGAATACTAGAACTTGGATCATGCGCCTCTGCGCGTTGAGGCAGGTGCAGGAGCAGCTCACTTTCGGCAACTACTTGGGAGGAGTCTACTTTCAGATCATCTGCGTTGTGCTCTTGCAGTGTAACGTCTTGGTTGACGTACGAGGAAATCTCTTTGAACCAAGTCAGGGGAGCCTCTTCGCCGTGGGGCCTAATATTAATCGGAAAGATTGAGTTTGCGTCCGGGACTTTCAGGCTTATAAGAATCTGTTTCTCATCGGCTTTGTGCTCGATATTACAGAGAGGAAGCTTGACGATGTTTTGCAAAATAAATACGGATCTGCTCTCTGATATTTTGCGAACCTTGGTTACTAATATTCTGGACTTGAACAGAAAGCAGTAGCGCTCGTGCGCCTTTCCTTCCTTATCAATCAAAGTGCACCACTCATGCAGCAACAGACGCCCCAATTTGTAGATGTTGCCGCGACAGCCTTCGATGCTAGAAAGAAATCTGTTGTCATATGCTCTACCCGGCACACTAAGCATTAACTCTAGGGCCCGCTCCAAATCTTTAACATTCTCTTTCAAGCTTTGTGAGTATTTAATGAAGTCCTGCGAAAACAAACATTTATAGTAGTCTTAGCATGAAGCATGATGATTAATGGTAAAAGTTAAGATTTGCTTGCATATTATTTTAAAGTAAAGTAAAGTAAAAGATTGCAGAGTACCACTAAAAAAATATAGGTACTATATGTATGGGCATGTCCGAACCTTGAACAGAAGTTGATAGTCGTTTATCCGTTGGATGGGGAGCTTAAGATGTTCCGAAAGAGATTTATCGTCCCCAAGCTGTTTTGAAAGTTCCTGCAAGACATGAAAAAGTTATACATAAATGAAATGAAATGAAATGAAACCCTCTAGCGATAATCTTCATATTATAATGTTCTAGAAAATGTTGCGATGGAAAAGATCCATAGACACTCGTACAATATGTTCTCTATGAAAAATCGAGTGTATTGAAAAATGGAAAAATGGAAAAATGGAATAATAATATTTGTTGATATTTGCGGATTTGATAGTTTTCTGCATCCGTTTGGATTTGCGCCAGTCCCCGTCCCCGTCCCCGTCTCCGTCCCCGTGAGCATTGAATATTCACTTATACATTTAAAACAAAATGTTCTCTATCTCTCTCGCTTTGGGTTATTTTTGGAACGATGTTTAAAAATTTATCACTTGTTGCAAAAATGAATATGTGTGCGTGAATGATTTTCGGTTTGGAAAGACATAGTCAGATGTATGTACCATACGAATTTGAATATGTACGAGTATGTATACTCAATATCTGAATATTAGTCGCGAAAGATGTGAACGATGTTTAGAAAGATTCACTCGGTCATAGACTTGGGTGTTTTTTATTCACTCCTCATATTCACAAGACCACGAATATTCACTGCTGAACCAATTACGGGTAGACACGATCTCTTTAAAGTCAATGTTACAATATATTTGCTCGTCCCGCATATATTTGAATACTTTTAGATGTGAGGTCAAATATGTGTGCTGGGAAAAAGTCTTCGCATATGTGCATACATATATATTTATAAATATATATGTACGTATTAATGTATCTTTAAATATATGTACATATGTACATAAGTATTATCGTGCACAGTAAAATGTCGGGGAAATAATGTTGCATAACGGGAAAACGTCACAAATATTAACAAATTGATTTGAAATATATTTTTCCTTCCTCTCACTTTTCACACTTGTATTGAAAGCAGGCCGATTTCAAATCGGTTTTTGTTGGTTAAAAGTTTTTCAAGACATATTTAAGGAGTTTCAATTGAAGATATATAGGCCAATAACAATAACTTTGTGGATCTCATTTATGATAATAGTATAACTTCAAGTACCTAAAGCGAAACGGTTACGTATAGGAATAATTAGCACGACACGACCGCCAACACCACTCGGAAGCAACTGAAAACTGCGAAAGCTTTAGGATAGAAAGCGTCTGCCTTTAAAAATAAACTGAACTGATATTCTCGCACATACCATACACCATACACCATACACCATACCCACACGCATAATATGTGTAGACGATCCAACGTTGGGGGCAGCGCAGATTGGATTCAACCAATAATTACACAAATAAAAGTCAAAAATATTCGTTTTGGCCAGAAGCTTGCCAGGAACAGAACAGATGAAACGAAAGCATTATCGACACCGAAAATGATCTATGGGGCGCACACCCCAAATACAGACCCAGGCCTCTCTAGAAGCCGATTTCGAATCTCTTGTGTTAAGATTACTTACTTGAAAGTATTTCCTTGCCTCAGGGTCGGAGCTCAGGTACTCCTGGGCCAGTAGCTCGTTTTGGCAGTACTTCACATGCTTGTCAAAGTCCCTCTCCAGGCGTAGAAAGGTTTTGGCCACCATATTCGGCTGATTACTGTAGCACTTAAGTCCTTCCTTGAGTACACTGAAATTGAAAATGTACGATATTCTTCTCTGATCGAATCGACCCTGGATAAACTTACTTATTATGAAATTCCGCAATGTGCAGAAAGTTGCAGAATATGACATCCTTGTTGTCTCTCACTGATCTGGGGACTACCGGTTTATCAATGCCTTTAATGTATTTTTCCACTACGTGGAGCAGATCCCTGGAAAATTCTTCCTCGGTTTCTACCAGCTCCCTTAGGATGGTCCTGCAAATAATCAGAATAATGATCCAGTAGATAGAGATCTTTAGCTCTTGACACTTACTGCTTTTTAAACTCCGCATCGCCGTTTTCTTTACCATTCGAGTTGTTCATGTTTGGATTGAATTCTAGTATTTCAATTGGTACCCAACCTTCCTTGGGGGAATCGCCACTATCGAACATTCTCACAAAGCATCTGAAAGGGGCAAACAAAAGCCTCAACAACAAATCAACAAATCGCCTTCACTTTCAAAACTTTTGAATGACATTGTCATTCCAATCTTTAATCAATCTTTGGTTAGTGCAACGTACCTTGACTTTTCAGCGGCTTTTGTACTCAATAGTTCGACGAGGTCTCCACGGGAAACACTGATCTCGTCAGCGGCCAACGTTTGAGCCTGATAATCCCGACTCACGAATACAATGTCTGGAACCTGTTGAGTTGGTTACAATTTGTACAATAAATATACAAACAAAAAACACTATGTGTAGCATTCTTTAAGTACAAGAGGAAGAACCACAACGGAGAGTTAAACAATGCGTCGATGTACGATTACGATAAGTACGGCGCGTAGCGTATATCTCTATATTGAAGAGCGGGAAAGCTTTCCGTTTGTTCAGATTTATCGGATCTGGCCTCATAACATGTACTACTGCGTATACGAAAAAAGAAGTGCCTCTGTGCAAAAATTAGCTCGTTAGCTGAAAGTCTATTTTGCGTTGACATAGACAGGCGAGCATGGCTCGTCTATTTATTCCGCTTTTCAATTTTACTGAGTGCAAAGCTTGATACGATCGACATCAGCTGATTGTACGGCAGCACAGTGTCCTCTCTTTAGCAGGGTTTCCGATCGTTTCGATACCCTTTCGCACATAAACTCGGAGTTTCCCGGAGTCGAATACTATATTTTTGAATTTTGCTAGTCTGGATCCACTCTTTGAAGCAGTTTATTGATTAAATGTGTATGTATCACTGAAATATTGGCCATTGGAAAAAGAAACTTTTCTGAGCTGATAGGGATTTATTTTCATATGATCTTTTCGAAAAGAGCTCAAGTTTAATCCAAAGAACGGGCTCGAATTTGAAAGTCATACAGTAATAGTGCTCTATATACATATGTGTATATACATGGTCTCAGTATATGTATATGTGTGTATGTAGGTTGCGTTGCACAAATGTATTAATAAGTAATTTTTGGCACATGTTCATATCTCGCACGAATTTATGTTGTATGTTTACGGACACGCATGACTTACGTTATCCATGGTTGTGGATCTGATTGACTGGTTATCACTCAATTCACTTCACACTCTACATAAATGTATGCACTTCTGTGGATGGGGATGTGGATGTGTATTGCATAACTTATTACTGCAGGCAGCTCAAAAATTCGTTTCTATTTATTTGCACAGGGTTTTTGGTCATGCTCTAGCCCCGTAAATCGATGATCGGTTGGTTGTTTATATTCGGCTGTGTGCACCGGAATTCGTTTGTCATAATTTGTTCGCAATATTCGATCGGTTCGGATGCGGGCATGGGCATGCAGCGTAGTATATTAAATTTCCTTATAGACTGTAGTCGCGATAGAAAAGCCAGCCGCTGCGTGCAGATACCAATGATTTTAACTGCATCCCGACAACTGTACGACTGATCGATATTTGCTGATCACAACAAAAGCTCTCCTCGAAAAAATCGTTTCAGAATTTAAAAATAATGCACATGCACCTCGCATGCATAGCTACATATGTGCTTAGATTCTCATCTACTTAAATACAAACACACACTTTCTAAAAGTTTATAGCTGTCACACGCTACTATGTATTAATATACATATGTACATATGTATGTATGTCTATTGCAACACCACCCTTCCGTTGCATACCACACTCGTACTGTATATATATAAATCAGTTTTATAAACATATCATTTAAAGGTTTATATTGTATGTATACCTATTATGTTTACATTTCGTAATAAAACAGGATGAATTATAGAATATGTGTATTGTGGTTTGGATGACTATTGTACGTGATGTGTAAGGGGCGGCTAAGCATCTGAGTCTAATTATTCCCAATACTGAAAATAGAACCATCTGGTCCCAAAGGGAACTGCAAAAGCTTAGAAACCTAGAGCATGATCGTCATTTGATCAAATCTCATAGAGAAATTCTTGAGCTTTTTCAATCAGTTTTAGATGATTCATCCCCCGATTTCCAGCTACCCTAGGCCACCAATTAGGAACACCAACTGAAAAGAATGTGTTCAATCTTTGTGGTAGAGGGCGATTTCTAGAATCTTACAACTGAATGTAAGAAAAAAGCCACATTTCTCTTGAAAATAATCATCGTTTTGTTGCAATGTACTTTAAAGCTCCGTTACTATGTTGAAAATACTGAAAATAAGACAACTTATTTTAGTTTTCAACAACCAAGAAACTAGTTTTGCCAGCCATTATAGCACATAAGCCCAAAACTAGGCAAATGCTTTAGATCTGGTTGGAAATAGTATTGGGTAGGCATTGAGACATTACATTTAGAAGATGTGTAATATGAATTTTCCCTTCATTGCGCCACACAACTAGTGATATCCCACACTTTCACGGGGCAGAAAAGCGCACGCGATGGCTGCGAGGAATCCAACGAATCCATAGATAGATACGGCTTGTACTCTGGAGGTCTCCATCAGCACTTGGGCCACGAATGGGGTAAGCATGGCGCCGAGTCGGGCCAGCACAGAGCATCCAGAGACACCTATAGATCTGAGAGCAGCGGGATATATTTCCGGAGTGTAGACATATATCGCTTGGAATATTCCGGAAATCGCTCCTCTGGCAATGAAGAGAGTCGCTGAAGTGGAGAACCGACTGGAAGACGAACAAGTAAATATTATACAAGTACGAGTATCAGATGTTGATATACAATTTGAGACATCACCTCGAGACTGTCGTTAACACGAATGTACACAAGACAAGTACTAAGTATTGTAAGACAATTGTTTTCTTCTTTCCAAACAGTTTAATCACTTTAATTGTCAACAGTATGCCGGGAAACTCCGACAGGGTGATCCAGAGTAAGTCCATGAAATCTGAAGTCATAAATGTAACGCACTCATTGGGATATCTTTCCTTGTTTCTGGCAACCAGCAGCTCTGTGGTAACAAGCACCAATCCGTAATAGCAGAATGCCGAGGCTAGCCATATAAACCATAACAACAGAGTGGTCCGATACAGATTGGGACTCAGAAGCGACCTGAAGCTCTCGGTGGAGTTGGGCTCTTCATCGGCAATCAATCGACCAATAAGCATATGACGCTTATTATTCTGAGCTATCTGAGCAAATCAAATTATACATTAGAATTTACATGACTATATGCATGACTATATCCTTACCTGCTCCAGAACCTTTAGAGCTTTATCATTACGTCCATTATTTGAGTGATATCGAGCCGATTCGCTAAGCCACTAAAAGTTTTTATTATATTTCTTTGAAGTTAATAGATAATCCATTTAAATACCGGGGAGAGCAGTGTGAAAATGAATAGCGGGGTCGCCGACAATCCCAAAAGTCCTCGCCACCCAAAGTAGGGATATACAACCAAGGCCAAAACCACCTCGAAGCAGGCTCCCAATGCCCAGAAACACTAGTAAATATAAAACTAGGCTATATTCGATGTTAGAGAGCCAGCTCTAAAGCACTTACATCCATTAGGACAACACACTTCCCTTTGTGTTTGGTGGGCAGAAACTCTGCATACAACGTGACACTAAAGAGTAAATTTATTGGAGGATGAAAGAGTTGCATTTTTACGCCAATACTCACGATTGCGGAACGCATCCGATGGTGAACCCAACGAGCCCTCTCAGCGTTAAAAGCCAAGCATAGCTGGGGGCAACTGAGCTTAGAATGCTATATAAAACTAATAATACTCCAAACAATGTAAGCGCCTGCAAAGATATTTACTGATTTAATTTAAAGACTATTAAAGACTAGGTCGAATCTCACCGATTTGCGGCCATATCTGTTGCTCAGCTGGGTCCAAAAACTAGAGCTGATCATCATTCCCAAAAACACAATTGTTGTCACAGAAGCCTGCTGGAGCTTGGATACGTTCCACTCGCAGAACAATGCCGGACCGATTATGCTCAGAATAGCCATCTCCATGGAGTCCGACATCCAGCAAAGCCCCACTAGCAGGGACAATTTCACATGAAACCAACCAAATCCGAATGCATTAATAGCTTGCTGAACGGTGTAGGTATCTAGTAATGTGATAGGGCCAAAAAAATGTCAATTATCTTGAATGTTTAGATGGGGTTCGTTACGTACCATCTGGGTTAATGGATACAGTCTTTAGCTCTAAGTTGGATGCGTGTGCTTCTCTTTGGGCGTAGTTTTCCGTCGAGGGAAGAGTTGGTTCGTTAAGATAATACATGTTGTAGCCTGTGTAATTTATATATAATTTAAGCACATCCGATCATCCGAATAATGGATCCGCTCACCTGGAGGCCAGCAGCACCAGCGCAGCCCCTCCCTGTTCTGAAAAGCAACCGATCGATCCGATCTATTTGCTACCTTTATTGGGAAGTCTGTCAAAGAAAGTTGTTTAAGAATTTGGGAAAAGATTCTTCACGGAATTAATTTACAAAATGCTGAATAAATTACTAAACATTTGAAATATTTCTGCAAGTACTACTACTATCAGCCATCGAAATTTTCTTAAGCACTTTCTTTTTTCCAAACGCCAAACAGAGAGGAGAGAATCAGATGTAAGGTAAACAACAGGTAACAACACACAAACACATTGCAAGCAACTCCCATAACTCTGTTAAAAGGCAACGACTGGCTGATATCGATAGACTGCGTGAAAATCGACTGAAAAATTCAAAAAATTCAAATAAAAATTATGAACAATGTTGGCTGTTATTTTGAATTCCTCATTCACATATCTAATGCCCACAAGGCACACAACACACAGTTTTTTCAAGTCTACGAATAACAAGTATCAAATAAAATAATAATTCTACGATGGATAACAATTCCTGCCAAAATTTCTCATTCGGCTCAACATCCAGCTCTGATTTTGGGCTACCACCACCTTGTGTCACCAAGAAAAAACCAGATAAGATTATTGTTGAGCAGGAAACGTCGCCACAATGCTCGCAGGTAATTACATCGACGTCATCGTCCTCCTCGACCTCCATATCGATGGGGGCATTCGACTCCGATTGCCATTTCAACAAAGCCCTAGTTGAAGAGCCTCCAAATATTGACTATGAACTGAATGTGGCCAAGGCTATAATGCAGCAGTACAGCACATTAAGTGGCGACAACTTGTGAGTATTAATTGTGACTATAGGTATTTTCTATATCCCTACTTATCTTTGAAACAGATTTGATCACTTGAGCGACATTATCAAGCGGGTTATTGATGAACGCCCTCCGAATGTGATTGATTTTTTTGAGGAATTCAGCAGGAATGTACGCGAACAGAAATTTCATTTGCCCGAGCGTTTTCCGCCCAATGGAATATTTGACGAAGTTCGCACCTTCAAGGTCGCAAAGCAGATTCTCCAATCAATGCAGGTACTTGCGATTTATTTAAGCACAGAGTTGGCTTTGTTTTAACGCTTAATGGTCCTGGTAGCTCCCCTACAACATTGAGGGCGACGACTTGGCTGGAGCAGAAGATTTATATGGCGAAGATGGAAAAACAATCGACGACGAAGAGCTTAGAATCGTCATCGACGATTCCATGCGTCTGTTCGTCACATTCAACGAACGTGTTCAGCAACTGCAGTTTTACTGGAATCAGTGCGGCTTCAGCATAAGCAATGATGACATTTTCCAGTTGGCTTGCGCCATGAACCGCTTGCAGACACATTCCTCCATAATGCAGTGCCGCTTTTGGGGCTGCATTAATGGGTTGAAGGCTTCCTACTATATTGTGGAGGCTACGCTCACTCGCGAGGAAATACAATCGCGTATAGCGATGATGGCGGACGAGCTGCGAGAGAAGCAGCTGCCGCTCAAGATGCGCCACGACAGAGAGGAGAGACCATTGCCGCCGCACATTGGTCCAGAACTCACTCCAGGAATCTACGGTTGGGAAAATTACCCCATTGAAGAACTAGAGATCATGAAGCCAAAAGCTCCAGATGTCCCACTGGTTGAGGAAATTGAGTTCTACGATATACCACCCGAGTACATCGGAGTTGGTTGCAATCGCTATTCGTACTTTGTGGTGAATTCCTTATACGATGATTGGATTGAGCTACCCATTGTGACGCCCCGCCAAGTGGTCGTCTCCCGGCAAATTAAGAAGTTTCTCACTGGCGATCTAGAATCGGATGTTATATCGTATCCATGTTTTCCGGGAAAAGAAAAGCACTATCTGCGGGCCTTGATCGGCCGCATTACTGCTGGGACTTACATCGCCCCCATGGGCTATTACAGGCGTATGACTAAAAAGGAGAAGCGTATGTTTGAGGGCAATGATCTCGATGAAGGTGAAGAAGAGGAGGAGGAGGAAGAAGAAGAAAGCGTAAACGAAGGCGAAGAAGACCAGATTGAAGGTAAATAACGAGTAGAATGGCACACTATTCAAATGGGTTTTAAGCCCCATATTTTCATTCTCCAATTCTCCAATTCTCCATTCTGTTGGAAACTTATCAATTTACAGATAACGACGTTATGCTTTTAAAAAATGAAAAGTATGAAATTGAACCGCTGGGATCCTTGACCACTCCAGTGTCATGGGTCCATGTCCGATCGAATATACTAAACCAAGGCCGCGTCGTATGGTTTGATGAGGAAAAAGCCCAAAAAGAACGGGAGAAGGCCCTAGCTCTATACCTGAAAATGCGACTTTTAGAAGAAATGGAAGAGGAGATGGAGGAGGAAGAAGAGGTCGAGGATGAGGAAGAAGGCGAAGAAGAAGGCATGATCGACGGCTTTAATCAACCGGAAACAGGACCCAGTATTTTGTCCTCGTGCGCCAACGACATGAGCCCGGAAGTAGCAGTGCCGTGGCTGATACGCCAAACCAGCAAGTACACCAATCAAAAGGAACGTGTCCTCATCATGCAATCGAATGTGTGGCCAGGTGCTCACACATTCATATTTGAACACATTTGCGAATCAATATATCTGGGCTGGGGGCATAAGTATTATGCGCGCAACATGCCGTTCAATCACTTACCCATGGTGCAGGAAGAGTATACCCATGGGGCAGAAGACTTCATCGAGGCCAGTGATCCGACTGTTGAAGAGGAGGCTGCCTATCGCGAATGGCTCCTCAGCAAGCAAAAGAAGCCCGCTTCTTTTGGGGAAGCAATCGAAGAATATGACGATGAAGATGGGGACGATTCCGCTGAACAATCTGACGATGATTAGTATATAGCCCACCGAGGCGAAAGTATGTTAAATTCAATGTTTCTTGTTTATTATGTATTGAAATAAAATGTATTGTGATTACAATAACTAGCATTGACTCGACTCTTTCGCTTTGTCTGACAAAAAATATCAAAATTGCAATGGTCTTATGAGCTTGAATCGTTTATTATTTGGACATAAAATGCATATTGTACCTATAAAGAAATATATTGCATTGCCTTACAAACTTCTATTTACAATTACCTTTTCTAAGACGGACTTTAAAAGTAAACTTAACTGAAATCACACGATTACTCGTACAACCCCCATCATATATTTTGTCATTAAATTAGATAGCTCTCCGAACTATATGTACATTGCAGTTTTCGTGTGTTAAATATAATATTTTTCAATCGTTGGCTGTGACTTTCCTACTTAGAGCCCACCAAGGCTTATGGGCTATGGGGATTGAATAAATGTTAGCTTAGACGAAATTCCACCAATGTACTTGTACAGTATTGCATTTCTTACAGTGTGGGGCTTTCCTGTAATTTGACTGTGGCATTTCCTGAAGGATTTATAAATTCCTGACCAGAGGCTTTGACGTCGGGCTGTCGAAACAAATTTTGTAAAAATGGAAACTTAAACAAGCTCGGTTGCTCATATAGATTTTACCTTTGGAATAACTGATGCATCTTCGCTGTTTGTACCCATACGCTGGATGCAAAAATTCTTCAACTGCTCAACAGCAGCAGAAAGCATTGTATTCTTGTTGGTTAAGAGGGATATCTTAAAGGATAATGAGAAGCAAGAATTAGGAATGTATCACAAGGCAAATATTCCATCAAAATATTACCTCTTTTTCAGTTTTATCCAAGGCCTCATCAAAGTTTGTTACTTTTTGCTTGTATTCCGGCCAGCTATTGCTTATGGTGGCCACATGCGATGTTACATTTTCCGAACGATCCATCAAATCATCTATTTTGGTCTGCAAGTGATCAAAGGTAGAGTAAAGCAAATATTGAGGGCCGAATTAATTACTTTGTGCAGGGATATTTCCTCTCCCAGCATGTTCGTTGTTTGGCTTAATGTGTTATTCACGACTTTCAAGTCGTTTGACAGTATCTTCAAGGAGTTAAGTGTGGTTCGATTAAGATCTGCAATATCATCCGATAAATTTGTGGGCAACTCGTTGGCATGCAGCAGGGGCAACTGTGACAAATTGGCCTGGAAGAGTTTCGACATCTCAATAAATTGTGGTATTATAAATGATTGCGGATCAATTACCTTCAAAGCTTCCGTTTCCGCTTGAATACTTTTCTGAACCTCGATATACTTGTTGTAATGCTCCTTTATACCCTCAATGTCTGTAGCGACTGCTTCTATCTTGGCTCCAAAGTCGGCCACCATTTTCTCATCCTTTCCGTGATTCCTTTGAACAGCCACTGCTGCCTCGAGACTGCTAAAGTTTATGCGCAAGCCCTCTACAGCTTTTTGCAATTCATTTATTTCGTAAATAACTGCCGTTTGATTCTTCATCAGATAGGACGATGTCTCATGCCACCTTTGCAGAGTATCCGGGAAGTTTTTGCTCATGGCAGATACTACAACACGTATAAGAGTTACATAATTACTACACATGTCCCATATGCTTGGTCGTTTATTGATAATTGTGACCTTACCTTCTTCGATTTTCTGACGGTAATCAGACATTTGTTGGCGAAGATCGAAATAGAGCCAGTACAATATAGAAACAATTAAAATGCCAATGATCCCTAAGAGTAGGGGCCCACACATGCGAAAGTATGCCATTTTCCGATGGCTACGACGGGTAGCGCCAGCAACATTTGTCTAGAAAGAAACCAAAGGTAAGTGTAAATGTGTTCCAGGTATTTATTACCTGCATTCAAAATGAATCACGTAGGTATGTACTTGTTTTATCCACTCGCCCATGACATCGATCAAGGTTACGACTAATTTCATATTACATCGTATACAAAGGTTGTTAACAAGGGGAGGAAAACTCCTCCTCGATTTACACGTACTTATTTACATGGATACATATGTATACACCAATTAGAATAACCTTGTACTTGACGTCTCGTCTCATCATTTGTTGGGCCCTTCTTACCCATGCATAATCCTCTGGGTCATCCGTAGAAACTGAGAGTAACTTGTCCTGGGAGTGCGTCGCTCCTCCAGTTCTACGGGTGTTTCTTTTGGACGAAGATGACTGTGCTATAAGGGCATCGAGCTCCCTTCGTTTTTTCATTTTCTTTCCACCTCCAGATCGCAAAGGAACTTCAATCCGATGGACGTCCATTGTGTGGCACCAAATATAAGCGTATATCCAATTGAAGCCCGCAATAGAATACTTTGTAGTCTATACGACGCTCCAGCTATTACATTTTCTTAATGTAAATCTCTTTGTGGTTTTGAAACAACATGTACTTATACTGATAAAAATATTACTTCTGCGCATGATTTATTTTATGTATAAATAATTCTTAAAGGCCCTCAGAAATATACCTAAATATACCGTCTCATTTTCAAAATATACCGTAAATATACCGATGGAAGCACAAACTTAGTCCACCTAAGCCCCCATTTAAACTGGATATAATACAAATAATAATAGTAATAATTACACTTATAGGTACACCTATCACTTGAACTTTGCTTAAAAAAAGTCCACGATATCTTCTACCTAAACTGCGTTAAAATTCTTCAAGATTCATAATTTTCGTGGAGAGTATTTTAATACCCCCCTAGTGTACAATGGGCTAGGCGATCTCTGTCCAACCACTAACCATACAGTATACTGTAAGTCCAACTTACTTGCATCGCAAGCCTTCAATCGTACCGTTGGTCTGCTTTACCATCTTTGATTGCAGTTGATTTGCACTTGCTGTGCGGCTTGTGGATAAGGTGGATATCGACACGACCCGACACTATTGACTGTTCTAGAAACATTAACATTATTAACAATTAAAAGTATATTATATTTATAAATTTGTATATATTATCTATTTATTTTATAAAAATATTCTTTCGATACTATTGAATCGATTTTGCCAACGATGGTTCTCCGCAGCCCTAGCGAAAGATCCGTTATGTTATATTTTGGCCGTCGCCTCGTTGTTGTTATAAATTTGAAATGCAGCTCACGGAAAAAATGGAGCGGACACGGACGCACGGACGGCATCACCTATGGGGATCACACGCAGCATACCCAACCTAATTTCCACTATTTCAGTGGACAACCAGTGACAACAGTAGTCAATCCTGCTGCAGGGCGAGCAAAGCAGCGCAAAAAAGCCCAAGAGAGAAACGGAGGCTCTCTTCTCTTGTAGCCGAAAATTGGGAGCAGAAACTATATAATAGTTATAAAAGAGTCGAAAGCTGCGGAATAAAAGCAAAGCCAAGCAAGAAAATGTCGAATAAGATTATTTCAACCGATACGTATAGGAATATATCGATACAACGCTGGTAAATTTCAGAGTTTGAAATATTGTCTGACAACATTTTTCTGGCCCAAAATTACATTAATAATGGGAAAACTCTACCCTCCAGAAAGTGTGGATCCACAAAATAAATCCCGCGTAATACATAGATATTTAAAAAACCGATGTAATGTTTGAGAATAAACATCGATGTAAGCTGTCTAAAAACATCGATGTCTCTCCAACTTACTTGCATTGATTTTTACACTGGACATTGGTGCTTTTGTTATATCTATTGTAGTTAAATTAAAAGTTAGTTTAGTTTAGTTAGTTAAAATGTTTTGTGCGCTAATACTTATATGCTCGAAGTTCCCATTTAGTGTATTCTAACAAAATATACTTATATGTTCGTGTATTGTATTGTTATGATAGGTGCAGCTTAAACTCATTTCAAAATGGCAAAATACAGCTTTAAAACAATCAGTCAAAAGCATAAAACGTTTCCTACAGACGTTAACATGTATGGTATGAAGTGCAAGTCGCAATTATTGGAGGAACAGGAAAATGTGACATTAATCATCAATCGTCGAAATTCCGTTCGTCCCAAACCAAAGAGCTGGACCTGGAACGTACTTCGCTGCAGATGGCAAAAGAAACTAGTTTTGTTATTAATACTAATTTGTATGTGTGTTCTTATTATTTACGCCAATACACATCTATTAGTTCGAGGAAATATATTATCAGCATTTCTTTCGAGCCGGCTTAATAAATTATCACACATTGAAAAACAGGAGACAAGAAATTCCGATGTTCAACAAACAACGACAGCCGTTCAGCCCATCCTGAAGCCTACCCACTATTTGCTGAACTATTCGTCCACGCAATTGGAATTGGGCGGACAGTTGAATGACTTTTCTTCGGACTATAATATATTTATAATTTATACCAGAGAAAACTACCATCTAAACTTAAAATTCGATCTATTTGCACATAGTCTGCTTAAACACACGAGTGCCCAACTTCATCTACATGTCATCACCGACAAGGAGTCGTCACCAAGCGTGATGGAGATCCTTCAAAGGCAAATTCGAAGATTTCGAAGAACGGTGATATATACGATGTATGACGTCAAAGTCTGCTCTAATATAATAGAGGATATAGCTGCTAAGTTATCCCCATACTTTAGCTCAGCACCTAACTCATATTATAGCGATTCACTGTTTTTTTTGTCCCTTGGATTGCATAGGATCGCCGATGCAAGCTTAAATAGAGCCATTCTGCTTGATTGTGATATAGTCTTCCGTTCCGATGTTCGACTACTGTTCAATGAATTTGATCACTTTCTGCCACATCAACTTTATGGATTGGCGCCAGAACTAACTCCTGTATATCGTCATATCCTGTACCGCTATCGCGTACGGTATCCAAAGACAAGCTTTGGAAACCCATATTATCCAATGAACCACGAAATGGCAAATCAACATAATCACAACCATGAGCGCCATGGCTATCCAGGTCTCAACTCTGGAGTCGTACTGCTGCTTTTTAATCGCATAAGAAACTCGAAATCATACCTGGAAAAGCTTACAAACTCGGAAGTGCAGACGCTCGTCGCCAAGTATTCATTCAAGGGTCATTTGGGAGACCAAGACTTTTTCACATTACTGGGATACGAGTACCCTAACTTGATATATAGATTAGATTGCGTATGGAATAGGCAGCTTTGCACTTGGTGGAAAGATCATGGCTACAGTGACATATTTGATGCATACTTTCGCTGCGAGGGAAATATTAAAATGTATCATGGCAATTGTAATACACGAATTCCAGAATAAATAAATAGTTAACAAATTGTTATAGTAATAGAAAAAGGTTTTGTTGTACTTTAAAATCTCTCTATGATGATCGTCCACCGCGATTTTATTTAGATTTTGTTCCGAAACTCCGATCAGCTGTTAACAGTTGGTCCATACAATATGTACAATGCGACCAATCAACACTTAAAAATCGAGTTCAATTTTTTCATTTACCTATTTAAAAAATAGAAAGGACTTGATTTTTTTAATTTTCACGTTGTTTTTTAGCAATATATTATCAGCATAATTTTAAAAATAAGTGGATCGTCAAAAAATATCTGTCCCATTTTCAAAGGTTACAAGGGACAAAAAGTTTATTAAATTCTTTGCAGGTGTAAGAGCTATGCTCGTATAAAGAAAAAAATTGCAGTTGTTTCCCCACACATAAAGCCAGGCTCCGGGTTTCAATTTCACAAAAGTTTTCCGATTTACTTCTGAAATCACATAAATTGGTGCTCTCGTTTTCAAATTCCGTAAGATTTGAAAACGAAAAAATTGTCCTTGACGAAATGAAAAGTAAACGGCTTTTTTACAACAAAACCAATCTTAATTGCAAAAGGAAAACTATAGATGACTTATTAATGCATTAACACAAATTTGACAACATTAGCAGGGCAATTTAGCTTGTGCCTTTTCTATAAATAATTTTTTCTTAAACCAACCTCAAATTTGGGTCGGAAATAATTGGTCAGGGCAACAACACTATTCGTTTTCGTTCAAACAGCTGACGCAGTCCGATTTGGTTATCGTAACTCTAGCAAGAAATACATTTTTGCGCATAACAACACAAATGTGATCGTAACAGCACAGACTGGCTCGTAACATGAGCGTAAGCCTGCCTGATGGAAACATTAAATTGAGAAAATATTCGATCATTTATTTTAGTTCAGGTAATGGAATTGGAACATGGCATTTCAAAAATGAGTATAATAGGGTGGTTCGAGTGCAGATTTAATATCTTACAATTACAATGCGCTGTCACCTTTCCAAAAATGGTTCAAATGAGCCGGAACTACTTCCAGTTTATCAGCAGTGCTGCCATCATATTGCTCGTTTGCCTAGTCAAGAACAAAGGATATAGAAATCCAATAAAAGCAAGTGTTTAAAATAAACCAGTCAAGTAGAAAATAGGTTTATTAATTGGATAAAATTATGTGGTCAGGGTTGAGAGATCTATCTAGGCTAGTAATAATCCATGGAATATCAAAATCGAGGAATATGGTATTTTAATCTTCCACCGAAAATAATGAAAATTGAATAATTTTAGCGCAGTTCAGGTGAGAGATATCGTGTTTTTTTTTAAGTTCAGAGGAAAGAAGAATTTACAATCAGTAATATTTTCCGCCATTTACCTCAAGTCGTTGAACTGTTTAAATAAAGGGGGGTTAAGTGGGCTAAGTTCGATTTCTTATCGATATACGAGAACGAGTATACGAGTATATTTTATCAATATTGCTCGTTTACCTAGTCAAGAACAAAGGATATAGAAATCCAATAAAAGCAAGTATTTAGAATAGGCCAATCAAGTAGGAAATAGATTCTCCAATCGTATAAAATTATGTGGGCATGGCTAAGTATTCTATATAGCTGGGAATATTCGACGGAAGATCAAAATTGAGGAATTCGTCGTATTTTTTTGAATCGGTAATGGTCCGATTGACAACAATGAGTCTCATTCCATATATTTCCATATAATTTAGTTTTTCATGTGTTGGGTTTAAATATACCGCCAAACTACGAACCGGTTAAAAGGGGAACGACGCGATTTTTGCTCTCGGCCAATGAAAATCGTCAAAAATGAAATGCAAAACATGTTGCATTTCTCGGCCAATGAAATCGACATTTTTGACGATTTTCATTGGCCGAGAGCAAAAATCGCGTTCTATGTTGCTGCAACATGCATACCAGGGAAAGGATATTATAGAATTCGGAAAGGTTTGTCATCACAGGCAAAAACAATTTATTCTCTGTTTTAAAGTTGCTGCAACATTATCTTGGAAACCGGGTTTTAGTCAAATACAATACATGCAAGTAATTAAAAGAAGTAATCTTGTAGAAAATGTATTCATAAATGGGATAAAATTAAGTGGGCAAAGCTGAAAGACCTATATAGCTTGTAATATTCGATGGAAGATCAATTTGGCAATACCCGGTTCACGGCAAATGAGTCCCATTCCATTCACAAACATGTTGCTAATTCCATGTTCTCATACCCTGGGCGAAAGGATATTATAGAACTGAGAAAATGTTTGTCATCCCAGGCTCCAAAGAAGGCAAAAACAATTTAGTCTCTATTTTAAACCTATTTCAACGATATTTGAAGCTTATTTTTTTCTTGCAGAGACCAAGAATGGGTATCGGGATTGAGATATATGTATACAAGATACTAATAATATACATGAATATGTCTAAAAAATGTTAACTTGAGAAAAGGTCTTTATTAGTTACGTTTTATCTTCATATCATATTTATACCTTCATATAAAATTAACAAAATAGGGTATACAAAGGCCTATACTAGAGCTTACACGCAACATAGCGACTGTTTTTTTTTTTTTGAACTATTTTGTTTAAGCCTTGTTTTAGTCAAAATACAATAAAAGCAAGGACTAAAGACTACCCAATCTTAAAGACAATTTATTCATCAACAGCGTAAAATTATGTGGGCAGAACTAAGAATGTTAGCCAGAATTGTTCCACGGAATCTCTAAATTGAGCAATATGAACGACTATCCCTTTTCGTTTTTTTGTCTTGACCTATTTCGCTAAAACCTTTTTTTGTTTGACCTATTTCGCTAAAACCTTTTTTTTGACAAGATCCAATAAAAGCAAGTATTTCGAATAAGCCAGTTAAGTAAAAAATTGATTCATAAATCGTATAAAACTATGTGGGCATGGCAAAATGTTCTATCTAGCTAGTAATATTCGACGGAATATCAAAATTGAACAATAGGAACGACTATCCTTTTTCGTTTTTTTTGTTTGACCATTTTCGCTAAAACCACTTTTTACGCAAAATACAATAAAAGCAAGTGTTTAAAATAAGCCAGTCAAGTTGAA
The DNA here is from genome assembly GCA_008121275.1 of Drosophila lowei. Classification (NCBI taxonomy): domain Eukaryota; kingdom Metazoa; phylum Arthropoda; class Insecta; order Diptera; family Drosophilidae; genus Drosophila; species Drosophila lowei. The sequence goes on from CM017778.1 coordinate 5,697,047, forward strand.
AATATGTTAATTAATCGGATATAATTATTTGGGCATGGCTAAATGTTTTATATAGCTAGTAATATTCGACGGAAGATCAAAATTGGAATATGTAAAATATAACTTGAATTCGTCAGTATATTTACGGTATATTTTGAAAATGAGGCGGTATGTTTCGGTATATTTCTGAGGGTCGGACCGTATACCTTATCGGATTTTCCTATTTTCTTGCCACCACGTCTAGCTCACACACCTCGCAATTTTTATACTTTTCATAGTATTTTCTAGTATTTTCCAGTATATTTTAAGACGCGTTATGGACTCACCCTCTTGTCCAATGCACCAATGTAGAAACCGTGTAGAAATGCCCCTTAGAGCCATGTCCCGGGCCACATCAAATACTAATTCGTGATCAGCATCGAATTCCTGATCGCTTGCCATCAAAATCTCAATTTTTTCAAAAATGTCGGGAAAAAAGGCATGTCAAAAAGTGGATAACGGAGGTTTTTCACACTGGCGCTTCCATGGGGCTCATATGAAAAAAAAACGGGCAAAAATTTTTTAAACGTAAACATTTCCCCTTCAGGTGTCGCCTTAAGTAATTACATGAAAATGTAGTTATTATGTAGCAAATGTGTAGTTAGCGTGTAGTTACCATGTAAGGAAATTAATTTAGTGGACATTTTTGTTGACCGGTTTTGCTTAAACCTTATTTCATAAACAAACCAATAAAGATGAGAACTTAAAGTTAACCAGTCTTGTAGGAAATTGATGTTATAATCGGATAAAATTATGAGTTTAGACCTGAGGGTCTTGGCTAGCTAGTTATATTCCACGGAATATCCAAAACGAGGAATGTGATGCAACTTGAATACAAATAATTCGCCAGTATATGTACGGTATATTTTGAAAGTTGTGACGTAGTTTCGGATTAGTGGATTCACTAGTTAAGTTCTTGAGTTAAGACTTAACTAAATAGTTTTGTAAATAAATCAAAGGATGGCGCCGAATTTAGCTGTACCAGTGGAGCGATATGAGCCCCAAACTATTGGAATCAATGCAATTTTGTTAGGACCGCCGGGTTCCGGCAAAGGAACGCAGGTGGGTTCAATGTTACATAATGTGAATAATGTGACAGACGCACGTTTGTATACATGTATGCGTGTATGTATAAACGTGCACCTTGGACGCATTTATCTCTTCTTGTTTATCAAAGAAATTAATATTGCATAACTACATATACAAAAAGCAAGAGACCCCATTCATACACGTGTCCATATTTACATCACATTCATCTCACTTACTGAAGTATTTCCTCCCGTATATAGATTATAAATTTCATACTCAACCATATAAAACCGATTTCAGGCCCCCCTTCTGAAGGAAAAATATTGTGTCTGCCATTTGTCAACAGGCGATATGTTGAGGGCGGAAATTTCTTCCGGTTCCAAGCTTGGAACTGAATTGAAAAAAGTTATGGACGCTGGAAAATTGGTATCCGATGAGCTTGTGGTGGACATGATTGACTCCAATTTGGACAAACCCGAGTGTAAAAACGGATTCCTTCTCGATGGATTCCCCAGGACTGTCGTTCAAGCTGAAAAGGTAACACAGATTTATTAGAATGTGTCATGGCCTATACCCTTAAAGCATTTTTTATATTTAGCTTGACACACTACTTGACAAGAGGAAAGCTAATCTGGATGCTGTAATTGAGTTTGCCATTGATGACAGCTTGTTGGTGCGGAGGATTACTGGGCGATTGATCCACCAAGCAAGTGGGAGATCTTATCACGAGGAGTTTGCTCCTCCCAAAATTGCAATGAAGGATGATGTACGTAGTATAATCTCATTTTCTATCAGAGAAAAGTTAGTTCCTAACAAAGTTTACTTTAGGTTACTGGCGAACCTTTGATACGACGAAGCGATGATAACGCTGAGGCTTTAAAAAAGAGACTAGAATCATACCACAAGCAAACTCGCCCATTAGTTGACTACTATGGCCTGCGGGGACTGCACTACAAAGTCGATGCCGCTAGAAAATCCAGCGATGTCTTTTCTACTATTGAGTCGATATTCCAACGCCAACGTACCGCCCAGACTCAATTGTGATTGGTTCCAAAAATATGATCACGAACTGCAACTGCCTCCTGACATTTTACTTTGAAACACACAAAATTTAGGTCTAAAGTTTATGATGCACCTAGAGATCATAACATGACAAAACTAATCATTTGAAAACGGTCTACAGATACTTTCCTTGTACAGATTTCTAAATTGTATAAGTGTTTGTTACTTTTTACATTTCAATATTTGTAACTACAATAAAACATAATTAAAAAATATATACAATTTTTCGTTGAATTGATAAAATAATACAAATTTCAAATTTGGAGAGTCCTTACGATTCGAGCACTGTTCTGGAATATCCAAGAACATTCAAGTGCTTTAAGGAGCAGAACCTATGGGTTCCTGAAATAGTTTTCCAGAGATTTATGTTGCGAAGTACAACAAAAATATTCCTTGCTTAAACGTGTGTAACAGACTGGGAAAGGTCATTAATTTTATTGCGTTTACACGTTATACGTTGAGTGTCCACAAAGCATTTTGAGTCTGAAGTGGTTCATTCGTTTTAAAGTCATTTAGTACAAACACGACGATTTGATAGTTCGTAGAATAGCTTCGTATGTCACCTGCTTAATATTAAAATCAAATTAAGCTTGTTTAACTATCCGCATACACATTATATAAAGTTATAACGACGATTGACTAATCACCGGGTTGACTTTTTAGCAATAGCGATTTGTGCTTCAAAGTCTAAAGTATCTACAATCCCAAGTCTCCGGTCTCTGGGTCTCTACTCTCTGGGCTGTACATATGTACAGCCTTAATACACGCTTACAAATCGATGTCTGTACGTATATATTACACCTGAAGTTCAATCGTAGCTGGGTATAAAAGCGAACTTCATAGACACAGTTTGTCAGTTAATTCAAGCTGCTGCATTGCTACGCATCTACCTGTAGTTCGTCGTTAACTTGTCGCTCTCCACTGTAAGATAGCTAATATTTACATTTAGTGCTGCTGATTGCATATCTAATTTATTCAAAGCCAAATGAGACGATTCGGCAGAGGCTGAACCTGTTTTTTACTAGTCTAGTAATTAGTGTGAGTCGCGTTTAGCAGTGATCAAGCCTCAGTAGGGCATCTGAATAGGCAGTCATAAGTAGTGCTTAATGCAGATACATTTGTATCTATAATCAGATTGAAAGCGATTTCATTGACTCTGTCCATCAAAGCCTCAAGATTGTGTTAGACTTTAAACTGGTTTGCGACCAAAACATATATACTGAGTATTTGAGGTGTAGAGTGTGACTAAAAGTGCCAATCAACGACTGCTAAAAAAAATTTCGAAAGTACTCCAACTAACACTTCATTGTACTTTTTTCGCAGCTCCCTTTCAAAATGAAAATGCTACTCACGCTGTTGCTCCTCGGAGTCGTGCTGGTTGCCGCCGAAGAAAAATATACCACCAAATATGATAACCTTGATGTGGACGAAATTTTGAAATCGGATCGACTCTTCACAAACTATTTCAAATGTCTGATTGAGACAGGCAAATGCACACCCGAGGGCCGGGAGCTGAAAAAGTCCCTGCCGGACGCCTTGAAAACAGAGTGCAGCAAGTGCAGTGAAAAGCAGAGGTCCAACACTGACAAAGTCATTCGGTTCATTATCGACAACAAGCCGGAGGAGTGGAAGCAGCTCCAAACCAAGTTCGATCCCGAGGATATTTATATCAAGCGTTATCGTGCACAGGCAACGGATGCCGGAATCAAGATCTAATTCTATTGATCTACATAATTCTGTTGCCAAAAAATCTATAATTGTTGTTATCTGTTATTATATATCTATCTGCTCATCAAAATTGTATATGTTTCGATCGTACGCTAAATAAAGAGATTTATTTTGTACATAATGCTTTGGCTATCACATCGGATTGGGGGATTTCGAAGGTGCAATTGGATAAGCGCAGCAGCTTTTGCCAAATCAGCGAATGATAATACATACGTATATTATATGGACTATAATAACCCACTTAAAATGTGTTCTATTCAAGCCAAAGACAGCAAATTATCGATATGATAATATACAAATGATACTTCCCGTCCCGTCTGTACATTATTATATGGTGAGTATATTTGCGTCATCTTTGGCTACAGCTAAGGCAACAGAGCTACGACTATTCGGGCATTGCATTGCGTGCGTGTCTAGTCTCTGACGTATTCCTAATAATATGTATATTATATAGTTTGATGGAGGGGCAGTGATCGCTTGATCCGGTCGCTTGTCCGTCCACTCAACCGTGAAAGGAAGAAACAGCATGGAAGGACAGCCTTCAAAGAACGACCAGCGCAATAACAATTGTTTTGTATGTCATGGAAATTGGTAATTTATAAAACAAAATTATTCAGAAACTATATGCAATAGCTAGGGGTTTATCATTATTTTTAATTGTCTTATAAATGTACAAAGCTTAATATAAATGTGAGAACATAGCTTGGATTGAATTTACGTTAATGTTTCCCCTTGAGCTACACAGGCTTCCAAATAGTCTATGCGCCGCTCTAGGATCGTTAGTTTTTCGTTGAGTACTGCCAATCGAGACCGACAGGACATATCTGAAAAGACAAAAAGTTACATATGAGACTTGTTTAACGAAATCTGACAATTTGAGACCAATTAATTAAAAAATCACATAAAATTGCAGAAGGGTAAATCATAGCTTACAATATGTGTAGAAAAATTATCAGTTTGAGAACGCTATAGATGTATGGACTCGTGAGTCAGAAAAACTCTGAACATCCGGAAGAGTTTATCGTGACAGAAAGCTTTATTGTGAGCATCATTCATTTGTACGCACATAACAGCTACCGGATAATAATGCGACTCTCAGCAGCACCTGATTTCGGACAGACAACGTGCAAACTACGCCAAATTCGCACGTTATATGTAGAGTTCATTTAAAATTCACAACAAGTGTAAATATGTGCACTTACTGACAATGACACTCTTTACGTCTGCCTATAATCACAAATCGTACACACAAATATGAATAAACAAATGGTTTGTATGAACAGGGCCGGCATTAGGGCCCAAATTCAAGATAGAGGGCGACATGTCCAAGCTAGTCTTTATTTTAACCATTCATTATTTACATTTTTTGCGTCGTGAAAGGAGGTTCAGTGTTGCCAGACTTGTCAGCTATTTGATTGTCGGTCGTCCTATTATGTTATACATTTAAGTGTTATTCTGTGTTTAAACGAAGAAAACCATGAATTGGTGGCTTGAAGAAACTTTCTGGTGCGACGAATAGAAAAAAAAGGCCAAAAAAGAGTTTGAAATAAAAGTTTGTAATTCACGATAAAAAGTAAGCGTCTTCACAGCCAATAAAGAATCAAGCGAATTTTTAATCGATGAAACTTTGTACTGTATACTGACGAAATTGATTCCCATTTGATATCCGAGTATCTAAAGTTGCAGAAGGAAACGCCTGAAAATCTGTCAATCTGTCAGACTGATGTGAGTATAAATGTTTCTGATAACATCGAAATTTCGCCTGATCCAGCTCGATGGCCAGAAATCTTCAAGCGAGATCATATATGAAGAGTATCGAAAAAAGAAATAAATGACCATTATTGGGTAAAATGATTCAAGAGGAATTGATATATCTTCTGGCAAACCACATTTTAGCCGAAATACTGACAAATATATAAAAAGCGCGGTATTACTCATACACCATACTGAGAAAATATCATTTACTGTGAGACCTGTAAATGTCAACGATAACAACGTGAGCATCAAAGAGCATTTTCTAGGATACAAAATTGCTTCTTCCTCGACGGTGAATTCTCGAAGACAACAACTTCAATTATGTCCTTGGACAAGGATATGGTAATGGCTGTAACACGAAAGGAAAAAACTAAGGATTCTAAAAGAGGGTCCTAAATCCGAGAGCAGCATTTGGCCTGGGGATTTTGCACAAATCGTTGGAAAAGCAGACTGGACACGGTGAAAGGCTCTAAATATCAAGCGAAAGAATTTTATGAAGCTCTAATGGAGATTTTAGACTCCGATTTAAAATATCCTGCTGTCCAAAAAGTTAATGTTTGAATACAAAAGTCAAGATGAGTCTAAAAACTTCACATCAGAAGATCAATTCAGAACTGATTAATTACTTTATCTGGTTGTTACAGCTCTCGCTTCTGTGAATGAAAGATTTAAGAAGTTGTTTGATTTAAGCATCATGAAAATCTATGGAACTTTTAAGACGATTTCTGTCCTTACTCACAATCGCAAGAATGGTTTTTTGGTGTCAAATGTCGGGTTTGTGATTGTGAGTTGAGTACCGCCCTTATAAGTTCTTCAATATCTCTCTTTTATACTATGTATATAAAAATGTTTTGGGTCGTCGTTGTCGCCCGATATTTTATTCAAAGCATATGTGGCCAAAAATGAAATGTTGTTTCTGCACGTAAATTCTTTATAAATCGCGGTCCATCGATGTTTTTTATTATTTTGTATAGTCATCCGTGTAATGCTATTAGAAGTATTTAGTGTTATAGCAGTGGAATTTGAGTCATAATAGTTCCAACGCAGATATTTTCTTCTTTCTTAAGCAAGTGAGACGGGACTCGGCGTAGCCCGATATTTACGCATACTCATTGATTACCATCAATGACAATATTTATATTGTCTTTGGTGTAATGTAATTAGAACCATTGACATTTGAGTCATACGTGTTTGGGTCGCATAAGAAATAATTTAAATCTTAGTGGAACTCGAGTAACAGTCACTTTTCTTTATCCATTTAAAAATAAAACGAGGGATCGTTGTGAGTTGCTCTTATGGCTGCAACTTTACATTTATACCCGATACTTAGTCAGTATGGCTCCCCTCCGCCAGGGGAGGAGGACGTGTAGGGCGCTGCGTAGCCAATGCAAATTTATTTGTTCCTTTTGGTTATAATAATGATCTGATCTGATCTAGATTCGTCAATATGGTAGATATGGTCATTCTCTATGATTTTTTGATTTCCCCACATCTTAAAAATTGTGGAGGCCACAGATTTTCGTCGTTTGTAACGCAAAATTTTAAAATTCACTTGTAACAGCGAGATATCAGAGGAGTGTGGTTACCAAATTTGGTTTTGTCTAGCTCTTATAGGACTCTGAGATCTAAACGTCAAACAAGACGGACGGACAGACGCTGAGCAATAATATATATACTTTATGGGGTCGGAAACGCTTTCTTCTGGGCGTTACACACATCCTCTTTCTCCACAAATCTAATATACCCCTATACTCTTTTTGATTATCGCATATAATAACAAAATCATAACACCTAGAGCCGGCCCTGTGTATTTATGCATTTACAAACATACAAACACATGTCGGCAGATGTGACACATATCCTCACATGTATGTACGTATGTACGAGCTATATACTCGGCTATGTTTTCTTACCAAATGAGTTTAAAAAGTCCGTAATACGTTTAATGCTGGCTGTTATGACTTCAATGTACTCCCTATTCGCCCAATCCTGATGAATTTGCTTCTGAATCGCCTCTCTGTGAGCACCACTCATTTTTATATCTTAAAATGTTTATTTTCTTTATTTCTTGAATGTGGGTGTGAATTAGAGGTGTCAAACCATCGATGGCACTATCGATAGTATCGATGCTACTATCGATGGTTTTGCTACTATTCATGATACTATCGAGCTCTTATCGGTCGCTTCCCCATCTCTACTTTGATTTTGAAAAGTGCAGTGGTGTCAACCGAAAAACTTGAAGATCCCTTTATTCATTCATCAGAAAACATAGCCAACTCATTGCGAAAGGTTCTGGTTAAGTCGGTGTTATTGTAACTGACAATGCGAGTGCCATGGTTAAGGCATGTGATATTCTTCAAAAACAAAACACCTACACCTATGACCACTGCTTAAATTTAGAGGTGCAAGACTGCTTGAGCCAAGAAAATTTGAAGTTAGGGCTGACAAAGTGCAAGCGCATGATTACCTCTTTTAAAAGTAGCACGATCGCATATAAATAGTTCAAGGTTCAAATGTTTGCAGGCAGGTCTGCTTTTTTTTGCAAGAGAAGTAAAAAAAAAGTCTTTTGATATTTGAAGATCGCTCAGCAATCAGCCTTGCCAATATATAATATCCCCGATATAAAAAATAAGGATTTCGTTCGCAGTTCAATGCAGATCAAGCTGCCGTTTTACTGGAAAACATTTTCGCTACTTCCAAGAAATTCCAAGAAACCCTGCTTAAATTTATGCAAGCGAAAATGAGACTAAGAAATAATAGAGTCTTTGAGTTTTAGAAAGGAAGAATATGAATAAAATGTTTAATTTTGAACACTTTTTATATAATTTTGCTTGATAAATAGCCTTTAAAAGACTTTTCTAATCTTAGTTATATAGTTATATATACTATCGATAGTATCGATTTTTTGAATCATTATATTCAAAACTATCGAGTGGCACCACTATCGATGGTTTGACAGCTCTAGTGTGAATGAGACAGTGTGACCAAGTAACAAAGTATGGCTATTAAATACCAGAAATGATCGAATCCTAATAGGCTATTCACACTGACGACCATCCCATCCACCATCCATTTCGGGGATGGTCCGTACGGTTTTGCCGTTCTGAAAATTTCCCAGTAATAGGCTATTCACACTGACGACCATCCACCATCCATTTCGGGGATGGTCCGTAAGGTTTTGCCGTTCGAAAATTTCCCAGTTTGTCCACCATCCACCAGACATATTTCAAATCTTAATTCGAATTTTAAATCGTTGAAAACTAAAAAAAGAAAAAAAACAACAGACACAATACAAAATGGAGAGACCTGAAATTGGTGGTAATAAGGTACATATGTACCTTATTGGTACATAGGTGGTACATATGTACATATGTATTTTCTTTCTTTTTTTATGAGTAGTATGTTGCAGCCATTAAATAAACAAACAATACACGCAAGTCGAAATGGACTGCATATATTGATAATCTCGCTACAAACATTTGACGGATTCGCGGGTGTCCCGAAATAATTCCGTTTATCCAACTACGGCTCTAGTATTATTTCTGCAACCAAAGCGCCGCACCAATGCGGATTAAACTGGAAACCCTTCTGGAGATTGTGCGGAAAATGCTTGAAGTCCAGAAGGAGCAGCAGAAATTACAGGATGAGCACCAGGAAACAAAGCGAGAGATACTCCAGCAAATTGCGAGCAGCCAAGGCCAAACCAACTTCCAAACAAAGCTGCTGCAATTTTTAATGGAGTCCAAATAGTAACGTTTATTGTACATAAATGGATTGTTTTATTATAGTCAATAATATAGCCAATTTACTAATTTAAAGTTGTGAAAATTTCACAATTCAGAACAAAACTTTCAGGCAGGCTCCGTTTTTCATTTACTTTTGCGGATTACGTTTTCAGCCAAAACGTTTCGTTTTCATTTTAAGGTGCTCCAGTTTTCACATATTTTTGTTATCGATATGATACATTTTGAAGTCCGAATTAAATTGGGCGGGAAACAGCTGTGCTCACCCAGATGTTCTGTTAAGCGCATGTTACAAGCACAGTCTGAGCTGTTACATGCACATTTGTGCTGTTATGCGCAAAAATTTATTTCCTGCCAACGTTCCGATAACCAAATCGGAATGCGTCAGCTGTTTACACCAAAACGAAATTTGTTGTTGCCGTGGCCAATTTTGTCCGAACCAAATTTGAGGTTGGGTTAAAATAAAATTATTTATAAAGAAAGCACAAGTTAAATTACCCTGATATAGGTGTCAAGTTTATGTTAATGCATCAATAAGTCATCTATTTTTTTCCTTTTGCAATCAAGGTTCGTTTTGTTGTATAAAAAGCCGTTTACTTTTCATTTCGTCAACGAAAATGTTTTCGTTTTGAAAACGAAGAAATTTTGCGGAATGGGAAAACGGGAGCCCCAATTTATGTGATTTCAAAAGTAAATCGGAAAACTTTTGTGAAAGTGAAAAACGGAGCCTGGCTGTTTGTAATTTTATGGTCATCAGCTGTTTTTTGACGGATGGTAGATGGTGGATGGTGGATGGTGGCAGTGTGAATCGGGGTTTCACATCTGTCAAAAAATCCCACCGTTCCCCCGGGATGTGCTCAGTGTGCAGAGCCTATTAGAGCTGCTCTGAGTATTGCTGTTGATCGCCCAGTGACCCGTGTATGTGTGCCTCTTTAATTTTCTAGAAAACCGAAGTATTCGTTGACGTAAATCGCATACCAATATTTAAGAAACAAGTTCGACCAATCGTTGAGCAGGATGAATACGAATCGCGACGCGTTTGGAAGGAAGTGACAGCGGGGCTCAAGTAAACAGATCACCAATATCCCAATTAATAAATTAGCCCCGGAATACGGACACCAAAAAATAACCTCTCTCTCTCTCTTTGCGTTTAATGCTCTTCCCACAGATTCAACGACATTGAACGTGCCACCAATGCCAAATTTGTTGTGGAACAGCAGCAGAGGGATCAAGTCAAGATGCGCAAAGAATACGACCTGGCCTGGGAGCACAAGGTAATCAAATGAAACCCCCATTCAATACCTGGCCAATATCTGACAGAGTGTATGTGTACCCCTAACGATCAGCACTTCAAGCCCGTGGGCGAAAACTGGATCTACGCCAAGTCGCTGAGTCAGCGCATCTACATACATACGAGGGCTGCTATTTATATTTCGGGAATAGGAAATAAGAACACCAATTTTTAAATGAAAATGGTTTTATTGTTTTTCAAAATATTCCCCCTGATGATCAATACACTTTTGCATTCGCTTGAACCATTGGTCATAGCAGTTTTTCCACTCCTCTTGAGACACCTCCAAAACATGGTTTTTAAACTCTTCAACTGCTTCTTCGGCGCTCGTAAAACGTTGACCACGCAGTTTTTTTTGATGTTAGGGAATAAAAAGAAGTCATTGGGTGCCAAGTCAGGACTGTAGGAAGGATGAGTCCTCAATTCGACGTTTTGACTGCTTAAAAATTCACCTGTTTGTTGAGATGTGTGAGAGCTCGCATTGTCATGATGGAGAATGATTCGCGTTCGTCAGTTGGTTTTGCGAATTTCTCCGAAGAACTCCGGCAAACAAATGGTCGTGTACCACTCAGAATTGACAGTCCTACGTTTCTCTAGCGGAACAGTGGCCACATGACCCATTCTCCCGAAGAAACAGGCGAAGTGCTTCGTGCTCGAACAACTTTTGTTGGATTTTTCTCATCTTGAAACACCCACACTGTCGATTGCTGTTTAGTTTCCGGCTCATACGCATATATCCATGATTCATCACCTGTCACGATTTTATAAACATCTTTTGAAGCACCACGGTCGAACTTTTTAACCATTTCCTTACTCCAATCGACGCGAGCCTTTTTTTGAGCGATTGATAAATTATGGGGTATCCAACGAGAGCAAACCTTTTGTACAACTAAGTGTTCATGCAAAATGGAATGTATTGAAGTGGAACTAATGTGCAAGGATGCCTCTATCTCACGATATGTCACATGTCGATGTTGCACTATCAGTTCACGCACACCATCGATGTTTTGTGGCACAACAACCGATTTTGGGCGACCTTCGCGGAATTCGTCAGCGACTGAACTACGACCACTATTAAATTCTGCAAACCAGCGATAAACTGTCGTTTTTGATGGTGCTTTCTCGCCATATAAAAAACTAAGTTCATCAACACATTCTTGTTGGGATAATCCACGTCGAAAGTTGTGAAAAATAATCCAACGAAAACCCTCTCGAGAAATTTCCATTTTTTTGCCAAATTGATTTTTTTAACTGATCGTGAACAAAACAAAAACCAATTGTACATAAAAACTTTGTACGTACATATGACAAAAAATGACAAAGTTTATTATGGCGTTGTCAGATTTTACGTATTGGCTTTAGTATTGCCCATTCCCGAAATATAAATAGCAGCCCTCGTATATGCAGGAGAAGGAGGCCAGAAGATAATGCATGCAATTGAAGGCGGCAGAGAAGACATCAAGAGCAACACCAAAAATGTTTATATATATATATATATATGATTCATATCAAGAACGAGCCTCAACTATATGTATAATTTCCACAAGTGCGGAAACCTCTGAACTCTGACGATACAACGTAACATATCCAGGTTGTGTACTCAGGTACTGCGCCGAGGCTCTGTGTGGACCTTTGCTTAAACTATTCACCCTGTCCATTGATTCTTCTTGCTTCCCCCCGATCTGGAAGGAATCGTTTATAATTCCTCTCCATAAAAAAGGTAGCAAGTCTGATGCAAAAAATTACAGAGGTATAGCAAAGTTATCCGCTATTCCTAAAATGTTTGAGAAGGTTTTAACTCCGCACTTGCAACATCTCTGCAAGTCACTTATATCTCCAACTCAGCATGGATTTATAAGGCGGCGATCAACCACCACGAACTTGTTAGAGTTTACCTCTTTCATTATTAAAGGCTTTCAAGGTAACTTACAGACGGATGTTATTTACACCGACTTCAGTAAAGCATTCGACTCTGTAAACCATTCCCTTCTAGCACATAAACTTGACCTTCTAGGGTTTCCGCCCAACCTCCTGAGATGGATTTCTAGCTATCTTTGTTCCAGGTCTCAAAGAGTCCTCTTCAAAAACTCCCTCTCTTCACCAGTAAAGGTTTCTTCGGGAGTACCACAGGGCAGCCATCTAGGCCCCTTTACTCTTTACACTCTTTATTAATGACTTGCCTTCGGTATTAACATATTCTCGAGTACTTATGTATGCGGATGATGTTAAACTCTGTGTCCAGTATAAGGACATTTCATTTCATTCTCGCTTGCAATCCGATCTCAATAACTTTCAGTCATGGTGTTGTGCCAATTTGTTACAACTTAATGCCGCGAAATGCAAAGTAATGACATTTCATCGTTCTAGCCCCTTGTTGGCTCCCTATACTCTATGTGGCGGTTCTCTTGAGAGAATTACCCTGGTGAATGATCTTGGTGTCTTATTAGACGCAAAGTTAAAGTTTTCCGAACACATTTCTACCATGGTAAATAAGGCCATGGGCGTGCTTGGGTTTATAAAGAGGTGGTCAAAAGAATTTGACGACCCTATATAACAAAGACTCTCTATACTTCGCTAGTTCGTCCGATTTTTAGAATACGGCTCCTGTGTATGGTGCCCTCAGTACAAAGTACACCAGGACCGTATAGAATCAGTACAGAAAAACTTTTTACTCTTTGCTCTGCGGGGCCTTAACTGGGATGCGGGTGTAAGACTCCCATCTTACTCTAGTAGACTTCTATTAGTAAACCTCCCATCCTTAGTTAACCGTAGAAAATGCTTGGTGTGATATTTATGCACAACTTGATCAGGGGTGACATAGACAGCCCTGATCTGTTGAGCCGCATAAACTTCACGATTCCTATTAGACTGACTAGAAATTTTATACCGTTGTTCCTTCCACTTTGTAGATCGAATTATTCCTTGCATGAACCGTTTAGCGTCTTATGCTCGGATTATAATTCCCTCTACCATATTATATCTACCACTAATTCTCTTCCTCTTATTAAATTACTAATCCTTACACACCTTTCTAGTAATTAGTAATTGTAGAGGTATTTGTATTTTGATTGCATGCTTAGTTTCTTAGTAAGTTTAGTGCTAATTTTCCTCGAATGTTAGTCTAACAGCTATCTTTCCTGCATGCTCGCGTTCGGCTCGGCTACGCGCCGCGCGTTATGCGGCAGCGCCCCTCGGTCGGTTGGGCGGGAGGAGGGCTGCGTTTTGCCTGGGATCCGCGCGTAACAGCCTTCTGCTGGTTTCACACGGGCCACTTGACGGTGCAGTAACTGCATCGCCACTTGAAAGATGCAGTCATTGCATGTCAACGTCCAACAAAAAAAAAAAATATGCAGGAAACGATGGAGCAACAGAATGTCGGAACAGAATTCGGGGGAGATGATTTTACCTCTAGAGTCTGTCTATTAATTGTAAATAATATACCCAGAAGCAGAAATAAGAAAAGCATAATCCAAGGCAGGGCAAACGAAGGAAAGATCGATTGAAGAGGTAGGCTAAGCTCTTCTGAAACTAGAAACTATCTACACACAATTAAAACAATTATTATTTCCTAAGTACTAGTGTGTTTCAAAGGCAATCGCAGTAAACTGCAAAACAAAGAACACCAATTCAATACCTTTTACATTACTAACAAAGTAACAGAAATGGAAACCCATACCAATACCAATAGTGGGATATATCAAAAGTTGTAGAATATGGAGAATAGAGATTTAAGGATAGAAATTCTATTTTTGAAATAAAAGACTCTGCTATAGACGAAATACAATACTGATAGGAATGTATATATGTATGTATCTGCATCGATACTGCATCTAACGCTTGTTTCTGAAACCGAACCCAACACACACACCGTGCACAATGATAATGATTTGTCCCACTTGCATAGTTTTTAAATCCAATACGATTATATTATATATATACACACCTCTACTAGTATTATGTTTCGAATTCCAATTGTCACAATGATGAATAAAGCTTTACTAACAGCCCGCTGCTAACACTCCAACGAAATACATACACCACTACCATAATACAGTAATACGATTAAATTAAACTTACATTTTTGAAATGAACTATCCTAGCTAGCCTTTAATTTTAAAAACTCCTAAGACCTACAATAACACACCCACTGCAAAGCTACCGAATACTCCACGCAAAGTTAACGAAAAGTGAATCGAATACAAAATATACGCTTCGATATTTAAAATAATATTAAACGATAATAGACGGAACTGTAGGATAACAAATGTAGTTTTGCTAGAAGAATAACCCAACAACAAATACGGATTTGGATCAATTGATCGCCTGTCCAACCGTTACTTACAGAACTTGTATATATTTTTGTCGAATTCCCTTTGAAACCGAAATGTTGTTGTAAAGGAGCCTAGATACGATTACTGCAAATAAAACAATTTATTCTTTATTTTCTATAGATCCTGTTTCATAGAACATTGTAAGACCTCTGAAATGTAGATTTTACTCAAATATAGTTTCCAATATTCCACTGTGCACACACACAGAACATATGGCGCTCGAACAGCTGATGTGCGGTTGTCTGGCAGCACTGCCACCAGTGCTGCCAGAATTTCAGAGTCAAAATAAGCTAGATTCGACAACTGGCTAAAGCCGAAGGTAAATAGCTGCATTATTGTAATTTTCGCTCCTTGAAATTAAATTGAAATATGTCAATAGGAAATCGTGCTTGTGGCAAATTTTCGTGTTCGGCGCAACCCATAAATTTACATGAAAGGAAGACCAAGGAAGAGAGCATTGGAATCGCAATTGATATATGTACTTGGAATAGGTTGTTTTTTCACGTTTTTGTAGACAAAATAATTTGTTCGTCTCCATGTTCCAAAAATTGCTTTATTTAGCCTTAAATAAGCTAAAATGGTAGCACTATCTGCCACACTATTCTCTTCATCCCCGATGATGTTTTTAAACAGACGGTCACACTGATTGACGTGGCCTCAAAATTTTTTGTTCCTTTTCGGGTTTGCAAAAAGTCTTAAAGTTTTGTAATTTGTGATTAGCGTTGCACAGCAATTTAGTTTAACAGCCCATAGACGTTGGCGTCCATAAACCTCCCCACAAACGCGAAAGACGCCAGTGAGTAAAATAAAGAGAGAGCGGAAGGCTGTTCCATCATTGAAAGCCCCAGCCAGGAAAATTTCAATCATTCGCGTTTTCGGAAATAGTTGCCAATTAATAAGTAACCAGAACTCCAGTGCAGGGACCCCACCCCTTTATAAATAAAAACAACAAAAAAAACCCCATTCGACAAATAATTACGAAAAAGACGGCCAAAGCGCAGTTCTGCGTTCGGTGCGTGCGTGCAAAGAGCGAAAAATCGCCAATCAAGGGCGGAAGAAGAAGAGACAACTACAAAGTGCAAGTGCTGCGCTGCTGGTCAAGTACTAAATGAAAAACGCGATTTTCTTGGGTCTGCGCCCAATTGTTAGTGTGTGTGCCTGTGCTTGTGGCGTTGCATACCTCTTGGGTATTGCAGAAAGGTGATGGGTAAAATTTCACTCAATCGGATGCGCCTAGTAGTTCTATAATTTCTAGACGGTAGCAACAGCCCGAACGAGTGGGTGATGGGCGGGGGGAAAAAGAGCGAATGACTGTCTAGAGACAGAAAGACAGGGTAGGGCAGGGCAGGGCAGGGCGGGCGGTAGTTAGGCACGTCATCAAAAATGTTGCTTTGTTATCTGTTTTAGTCACTACCGTCTAAACGAAAGTGATTTTCACGGGGCCCCCAATTGGAGTTACCAGCTCCCAGTTGCAGTTCCTTCCTGCTTCCGCTATCAGACTGCTGTGCAAACACTGAGTGGAGCCTGCGCCAGTGGCCTTTGGCCCACCTGCTTATTAGCGAGCGTCGTCGTCGATCATCGCCTGCTACGAGGTCAAGCACACACACAGCATATAACACGCTTAATCGGAGCTTTTTTCACGTCTCCGGCCGTCTCGTCGAAGCTGTTTAAATAAACGAATGTGATACAAATTTCCAACTTATATCCAAATGTTGACGCAGACACTATAAAGCACACACAGAAACAACAACAACCATGCATTCGGTATATATACACATACTCGTATATTGAGAGCTTACAATGGGCAATAAAAGCAATAATGATAGCAATTGGAGACGAAGAAGAAGCTCGTTACGCATTCCATATTGTAGTCTGATATGGCCGCTGGCATTGCATGCAATTAGAGGCCACAAGCAAGGGTTTCCTCTGCCCCATTCCATTGATTCCAATTGGTATTCTGATCTGGAATGAGTTATCAGCCGCACGTTCGGCCCTAGAGCTTTCCTAGTCCACATGTAATTCGTATTCTGGCATTGAACGATAAGATAGCAAAGTAGTCAACGGGTAACAGTCAAGAGAGCAGCCCCTGCTGTTAGGGCCAATTTGTTTCGACACTAACTAACCTTCAGGGAGATAAGATACTGGCACAATGACTGGCTGAAGATCACAACTTACAGATCGCATCTCCCTCTGCTTTCAGATCGTATGCATTAGCAGAATGTCCGCCTACAATCAGAACTTTGTGCCACCCGCCACCGCCCCTGCTAACGGCAACCAGGGCAGCAGTCTGGTCAACGGTCTGCCCGGAGCAGTCCCGCATCAACAGCAGCCTCCGCAAGCGGCAGCAGCACAGCAATATCTCCAGCAGAAGCCACAGCCACAGCTACAGCAACAGCAATTCCAGCAGCCACCAGTCCCGTTTCCAGGGATCAGCAACAATAGCAGTCAGCCGCCACCGTTGCAGTTCAACAGCAATATTGTGAACAAGTT
This sequence comes from Drosophila lowei, assembly GCA_008121275.1. Classification (NCBI taxonomy): domain Eukaryota; kingdom Metazoa; phylum Arthropoda; class Insecta; order Diptera; family Drosophilidae; genus Drosophila; species Drosophila lowei. The sequence continues at coordinate 5,714,494 of CM017778.1, forward strand.
TCTGCCGCCTTCCTCGACGAGTGCCAACAATGGGGGGCCACCGCCCAGCACTCTACCGTCTCACTTGCGTCCGCCCACCGCCAACGGACCGACGACCCTGACGAATGGCAGCAACGGAGCGCCCAGCGCCAACTCGTCGCGCACCGCCTCGCCAGGACTGATGAGTGTTCCTCAACAGGGAGGGGCGCCACCGATGCCCCAGAATGCCCAATATGCGCACGGAGCTCCCCCCCCAGCAGCACGACCAATACAGCCCCAATCTGTGGCCAGCCTGACGAGCAATATGCACCAAATGAATCTGAATCGGACCAATGGACAACCATCCGCTAATACTGCGCCGACGCCGCAGCAGCTGCATCAGTTGCCACCACAACAGCAGCAGCAGCATCAGCAGCCGCTAGCGAACCCCATGACTGGGCCCTTTATGGGAAACAAGCCTCCCAATCTGAATCCAAGTGCGTCGAGAGTGATCGGAAGTCCACCGACGGGTAGTGCCCAACCAGTGCCCGTGCCAGCTTCAGGCCAAAGAATCATGTATGGCGGCACGCCTGCGAGCAATGATCAGCAGAACAACAATCTTCAAAGGGCTGCACCGCCGCCTGGAGCAGGAACCGCCTGGCCGCCAAGTCTCCCAAAGGCAGCAGTTCCTGGAATTCCACCCCCAATGCAGACGCAGCCTCAGGCACAGTTAGCGCCGTTCGCTCCGCCGCAGCCGCAACCTCAGGCACAGTCTGCGCCGTTCGCTCCGCCGCAGCAGTATCAGTATGGCCAGGCCTACCAACAGCCGCTGCATCAACCGCCGCTACCACAGCAGCAGCAGCCAGCACCGCCCCCTGGCATATTCGGAGCTCAGCCCAGCAGCACGCCTTTGCAGTACCAGTCGCAGCCGCCGCCTCCGTCGATGCAACCTCAAGGGCAGCATCCCTACGCCCAGCCACAGCCAGCGTCCGGCCCCCCACAGCTTGGCGCGCCGGTTCCGTTGAATGTTGCCCAGCAGGGATTTAGTCGGCTCTGGGGCCAGGACACCATCGACCTGATGCAGAACAGACACATACTCTCGCCGGCCACGTTGCCGGCGCCCAAGGTGGTGTTGCACAATCAGTTCCACGAGTCGATCAACTGCAGTCCCAGCATTATGCGCTGCACCGTTACGAAAATCCCCGAGACCAATTCGCTGCTGCAGAAGTCGCGGCTGCCCTTGGGCATAGTGATTCATCCGTTTCGCGATGTGAACGTAAGATGGAGGATCCTTGAATCTCAATCTGAATACTACAACTAAAATATTGTATTTTACAGAATCTGCCCGTGATACAGTGCATCAACATTGTGCGCTGCCGGCTGTGCCGCACGTACATCAATCCCTTTGTCTATTTTGTAGACAGCAAGATGTGGAAGTGCAATCTCTGCTATCGCGTGAACGAGTGTGAGTTACAATTGAATCAAATCCCTTATCAACAACAAGAAAAAATATATAAAATGCTCCCTCTTTCAGTGCCCGAAGATTTCCAGTTCGATCCGGCCACCAAGACCTACGGCGATGTGACCCGACGGCCAGAGGTGCGCTCCAGCACCATTGAGTTCATTGCGCCGTCGGAGTACATGCTACGTCCACCGCAGCCGGCCATGTATCTGTTCCTCTTCGATGTGTCGATCATTGCCCAGCAGAGCGGCTACCTGGAGGCGGCCTGTTCGGTGCTCAACAGGCATTTGGACGAGATGCCGGGCGATGCACGGACTCAGGTGGGCTTCATCTGCTACGACAGCTTTGTGCACTTCTACAGCATGGCTGAGGGTCTGAATCAGCCGCATGAGATGACGCTGCTGGACATTGACGAGCCCTTCTTGCCGCGTCCTGACAGCCTCCTGGTGAACCTCAAGGAGTGTAAAGAGCTGGTGCGTGATCTCCTCAAGCTTCTGCCCAAACGATTCGCCCACACACATGATCCCGGCTCCGCTCTGGGCTCCGCGTTGCAGGTGGCCTTCAAGCTGATGGTAAGTACTCGTAAAAGTCTGGGAAATTTTGAAATTATGACATTCCTTTGTATTGTAATCGCAGCAGTCGTCTGGTGGACGCATCACCGTCTTTCAAGCGTGCCTTCCCAACAAGGGACCCGGCTCTCTAGAGCCGCGCGAGGATCCCAACAATCGCTCGGCCAAGGATGTGGCTCACCTGAATCCGGCCACAGACTTCTACAAGCGCTTTGCGCTGGAGTGCTCTGGCTACCAGATTGCCTGCGACCTCTTCCTGATGAACCAGCAGTACAGCGACATGGCGACCATTTGTGAGTCTCCCCAGGATGACCCCTACTCCATCAGTTCACTAATATATCCTCTCACTTGCAGCTGGCATCAGCAAACACAGCGGCGGCTGTGTCCACCACTTCCCGCTGTACCAGAAGACCAAGCAGCATATGGTAGACTCGTTCAGGATGTGCTTCAAGCGCTATCTGACACGCAAAATCGGCTTCGAGGCGGTGATGCGCATCCGTTGCACTCGCGGCCTGCAGGTTCACACATTCCACGGCAACTTCTTTGTGCGCTCCACGGATCTGCTGTCGCTGCCCAACGTTAATCCGGATGCGGGCTACGGAATGCAAATTTCGTACGAGGAGAGCCTCACCGACGTCAAGACGATCTGCTTCCAGGCAGCGCTTCTCTACACGAACAGCGAGGGCGAGCGACGCATTAGGGTGCATACGGTGTGCCTGCCGGTGACGTCGTCGCTGCCCGAGGTTATGCACTCCGCCGACACGGAGGCGATTATCGGGCTGCTGTCCAAGATGGCCGTGGACCGGTCCATAGCCTCGAATCTGTCCGATGCTCGCGACGCCTTCATCAATGCAACCATCGACGTGTTCAATGCATTTAAGATTGCACAAAATCTGCCCTCCGGACAGTCCGGCCAACTGATTGCTCCCCGTAGTCTGGCGCTGATGCCCCTCTACATCTTGGGGCTGCTCAAGCATGTATGTATTTGCTTAAATTCGCAGCCAAGATCGTTTAGTGAAACTCTTCGTTTTAGCCTGCTTTCCGTGTGGGAACTAGCACGCGTCTGGATGATCGTGTGTATGCCATGGACTGCATGAAGACCTTGCCGTTGGATCAGCTGATGAAGTTCGTCTATCCGGAGCTGTACAAGATCGATGTGCTCATCTACCATGCCCGAAACTCCAATGCGAGCACGACTGAAGAAGACGACGAGGAGGATCCGCTACCGGAAGTGCCACGCCTACAATTATCTGCGGAGCAGTAAGTTTGAAGACCGTATACCCCGTGCAGACAGATAATTAAATTTACAATTTAAAGCCTGGACTCTCGTTCCATATTCCTGATGGACTGTGGCCAACTGATAATGCTCTATGTCGGCCTCAATGTGCCACCCGATGTCCTGGAGGCAGTGCTGGGTAAGATATCTGTCACCCCAGGGTAAACTTCCTGGCTTTAATGCTGTTCTACTCGGTTTCAGGCATCAGCTCAACTGCGGAGCTGGGAGACTACGTGTATGGATTGCCACATATTGTGAGTGCCGAGTACGATATACTGCAGCGCTTTTTGTTGCGCCTCAACTACGACAAACCCTATTCGGCGCTGGTACAGATAATCAGGTGAGTGCTTTAAATCCAGCGTAAGACGGCCAATTTCTAACCGATTTCTCTTCTCCCCGAAAAACAGAGACACGAGCACGGCCAAGGGCCAGTTTATTGAGAGATTAACTGACGATCGCAGTGAATCGAGTTTATCGTACTATGAATTCTTGCAACACATTCGGGCTCAGGTTAAATAGTATATAAGCAGAGAATCCTACTATTATTGCATACAGCAGAAATACGAGTCTACGACTCTGGTGTCTAATGGCAGGAAATACGAGTGGAGAACATTATATGGGATATAGGCAGACGAGATACAATTACAAGGACCAGTTGTCTGATACACTACCCTCACATCCTCACCCTCCCCTCAATCGCGTAACTTAGGTGTAACTTTTAAGTGCATGTATTTATTTATTTGTTGATTTATTGCACTAAAATCACTAAAAAAAAATTGCAACAGAAAAGAGAAAAGGTAAAAGAGAGATATGTCTATCTTGTCACAATTGAAACTAGATCGAAAACAAGTCAGGCTAACCAGTCAGTAGACCCTCCCGCAAGCGGACATGCAATGTTATTTATTATAGATATGTTATACAATAAACAGAATCCACACACACCCGCGCCCGCTATTGTAAATTATAATTTATTGAATGCAATTTTTCGTTGCTCATTTTCGAGCTGCTTCCAAACATTCTGCAAACAAAAACTCAGACCCAAACAGCACACGTTGTTGTTATGCTTTTGCTGTTTTCAATAGTATTTATTGCCCAAAACAAAACGAAACAGAACAGAAATATTATTTTACAAGTGTATTTATTTATAAGAGAGAAGATTGGGCTACTGCAGGGCTTATTGTTTCAATGTGCGAGTACGATTATGAGTAGCTAGCCAAGTTATTTAAAATGTGTGTGTGTGTACGTAGAGGAATAGTATTTCGGTATTGTGTATGTCTTACGCCTAGAAAGATTAGTATACTATAACAAAATACATATATATAGAAGAGTCCCACGATCCCACAGTAAAGGAAGGGCCCTAGGTAATATTAGTTTGTGAGAGACGCATGTGGAACGGAACCGGAAAGAGCTGCCGCAACAAGACATTCGTTTCGGTCCCGGAATTTGTTAACTAAACGAATACATTATACATATGCTGTACTATACTTTATACACATACGAGTACGTCAAAAATATAAGCTAAATAAAGTTTTATTTAAAGCATAGACCAATGCATCTCTCTGCATGTCGAGTTCATGTAGTAATAGACATAGATGTGGACATTGAAATGTGGCGAATCCTAGCTATATGGATATAACTTTCTTTTCCCCAACTGACATTAGAAATATTACACTCTGTTGTACTGTCATTGAATTATTCAGTTTCAAATTGAGTCTCGTTCGGAGAACAACAATTCGGTTCTTTAATTTTCACAAATTTTATTTCAAATCGTACTTTATGGTGTACCACGCGGACGATAACCCGATGGTTTCCATCTATGAAACAACTGACGATCGCAGCCAGATTGCACCTCCAAACCTTTTGGGCGCCTCATGGACAGACGGCGATGGACATAATCGTTCGGTCGAAGAGGACTGCCGGCAGGAGCAAGTGGGCTACGTTCCAGGATGGCCGGTTGAGTGGACTCGAGTGGATTCCGGCACATGCGAGGCGGTGGAGTTTACGCAGCAGCGCCACAGTGATTGGCGCCCCCCTTCACGATCTCTGATACTGAATACCCGGAACCTTCAGTATCGCCCTGCACAAGCTCAGAATGGACCAAAGTCTCCACGTCCCTTCTGGCCGGAACGCGAGCATGACCCACCGACAGACGGTGAAGGTTGGGGTTCGGCTGGGATTCCCGTCAAATGGGTGGAATTGAGCGGCTTCCCACGGAGAGCCACCGAGAAGATCCTGAAATCGTTCCACGCCGTGGGCACAATCCTGCAGATGCGCGACACTCCCGACGCTATCCGTCTACGGTACCTCGACCGAATGGGCCTCTATCGGGCCATGCAGCTCGATGGCAAGCGCATCTACGGCTTTTATGTCGTCGTGAAGCCTATTCTGGGGGATCCCCAGGCGTCGGATCCCATCGTATACCCGACGAAGCCGCAGTTTCCGCACATGCACGCTTCGCGGACCCAGAGAATTGTGGAATTGTGTGACTGGAAGGGAAAATTGCGCAGCTTCGTTTTCGCCTTCTTTCTTTTGTTCGCACTCTTCCTGAGGTCCATTTGGTGGTGAAGGGGCTAAGTGCTGCTACAATCTCTTCCCCATCACATCACCCAACGTGGAGTTCCTACGCGGAGAATATCTCCCCGAAGATGATGCGCCTGAAGACTAAGAAGCATCTGCGAAGGACTCATCCGCAAATACGAAACTTCCGTTTTTAAGATTGTTGCGTTTTTAATATTGATTTTAATTATAATTATTTGCTATTACTGATTTATTTATTCTAAAACACACTAACACTTAGCCTAGTAGACCGCCGCCTGCTCCCCCTATTGCCCCGGCTCCTGCTGCTGCTCCAAAGCCCGCAAAGCCACCGCCAATCTTCTTGTCGTAACGGGCACGGAACCCGCCTCCAAGGCCGCGCCCTCTCACTCGGTAGCTCTCCCGATAGCGTCCGAAGCCAGCTGCTGCGCCAACGCCGCCGCCGATTCCGCCTCCAATCAGCCCCCCTCCGGCTAGTCCCAAGGCCTGTGGCTGCGGCTGCTGCACAATGGGAATCTGCTGCACAATGGGCACTTGTTGCACGACGGGAACTTGTTGGATGTATGGCGATTGCTGGACAAATCCACCGCCAACTCCAGCCACTCCAGCGACTCCTCCAACACCGCCATCAACCAGGGAGTAGGCACTGATCGTCCAGGAGCAGAAGCTCAACAGCAGTAATTGCAGATCGAACCTCATCGTTGTCGCGTGGTCAGATACGTTGTGAGATGCGAGAAAAGACTCAACCTGGTTTTTTATGCACACGAAGGTACATATTGTGTATGCCCAGACCTTCACGATGTTGTGGCAATGATGACGCAGATAATGAGGTGCGAACCGCCCATAGGGCAAACCCATGAGCATCACTAGAATCAGCAACAGTGCTCTGCGCTGTCATTTTGGGGATTTTTGGCGCCCGATTTGTGAATTGGTTGCACAAATAGTTCCGAGCCGTGTTGCCGGAGTGGGAGTGGACACTAATTAATTTGCATAAATACCCGGCTAGGTGCCGAGGCAGGCAAAACATTCAATCGTACCATGCTGTTGAAGACGGTTTATCTGGCGCTCGTCTTGGCGCTTGCCTCGGTCGCGTCCAGCCCCATCACTGCCAGCAGCGGATGCGGAGACGGCGACAGCAACACGGATCTTGTGCGAAGGACACGGCACATTGGCGGCCTGGGAGGCGGCGGCATTGTGGGTGGAGGCTTCATCGGGGGCGGTGGTGTGGTGGCTGCTCCTGCCATTCAAACGGTTCCCCTGGTTCAAACAGTGCCCGTTATCACCACTGTGCCGGTTATCTCGACTATTTCCACGGTCCAGACGATCCCCAGCTATGGATACAATGGCCTGGGGCTCGCTCCTGGAGGAGACTTGGGTGGGCTCGGACTGGGCGGCGGTGGTGCGGGCTTTGTTGGTGGCGCCGTGGGATTTGCCAAATTTAAAGGCGGTTTCATTGGTTGAATGGGTCTTGAGTGTAAACAATTAATAAACGACAAAACGAGCTTTATTTTCTGAGTGTTTGAAATCAACAGATCTGATGAGATTGCATATTTCATTTGAACGGGTTGTTTTTGTTGGCGGTGTTATTTCTGGAATGGTCTTTCTGCCGTGTGTGTTTGCTCACTGAATTTCTCGCGAAGCGAGGCGGATTGGATTTAAGTGGTAAACAACAACAAGCCATCAAATAGTTACAGTGGCTTAGATTGGGTAATCACTAGAGAAGACACTAGACTTGTTTAATCTGATATAATATAGTGCTGGAGTGTATATTATTATAGAGATCTTGGACACTAGTAGAGCAATATCCATGATATTCGATCTCAGAAGGTATCCGGTACTCAGTGTTGATTTCTATTACATACCTTTAAAGTTTAAAGTTCAAACTCATACAGTACCCAGGTATAGTTATAAAGAGCTCAGTTAATGCCACACAATCAGATTACATTTCGCATCGATACACACTTCTCGGCCCACTGTATCGCACACACTTCCGCCTCACATCTCGTTCCATCATCACATTAAGATTGGGTCAACTTCATCTATTTCTATAGTTTTGTTGTGGTTTGTTGGGCTTTTTCATTCCTATAATTATTCTCGCCCGCTTTTTGCTCGGCTCAAAATGAAATTAGACGAAAACGAAAAGAAGAAAAAATAAAACACCTCCAAATGGCAATCAACAATGCCAATGAACCTCCTTTGTTTGCGGCACTGGTAGGGTTCTTGGTCCCTCCAAAGCAAATTTTTGGCTATAAATTAAAGCTCAGGTCGGAGCTCAGTTTCAGTGTTTGATCAAGTCTTAGTGCGAATGCGACTCCCAATGTATTACACCAGAGTATTCTTACTGTTCTGCCTCAGTGCGTTCATGTTGCTCGGTGCTTCGATTGCAGCCACAGAAGCGGAAACGGAAACAGGAACGGATCCGGAGCCGAGCCCCGTTCAGCTTCTGGAGGCTGGAGAAACTGCCCAGAGTGAGGCGGGAGATGAGAACGTTCGCAAGGTTCGTCAGTTCTTTGGTCCGCCTCCGCCTTTCTTTGGACCACCCCCACCACCCTACTACGGAGGCTATGGTGCCGGTTTCCAGCGCACTCGTGTCATAACACGCACACGCTACCGCGGCCGAGGAGGATACTACGGCGGCGGCTTCTATGGCTAAGAGAGATCGTCCCAGTCCGATGCTGATTTTGTGATTTTGTGATACTTCAATAAATGTTAACGTTATGCAAGCCAATCGAGTCGGGACTTTATGGCCTACAATCAATCGAATCAGAGACCTGGTTGGGTTTGTAGAGTCAAAGAAAGCAACGGCCAGAAAGTGTTTATAAGTGGACCCATCGGGGGGCCAGTTGCTAAAATGTTGTCTCTGCTTCGCTTGCTGTTGGTGTGGATCATTCTCGGCCAGGTCTTGGCTCTGGATGAGCGGGAGTACGATCCCCAGGTGGAACCACTTGCAACCACTGGTAATGGATGGACGGTGATATTCCTTCTGGTTCCCATCTGATGTCTGTGTCCATTTCCAGTTCCAAAGCCCTTTCAGCTGTGGCGCAGCTTTGCCAGTCAAGTGCGCCTCGCCTTCAGCCGCTGGCAGCCCAAGCCGAAAACGAAGACCATACCGATGGCAGAGCCCTTGACCATTCCCACAGTCAAGACCAGAACTCAGCCTGAACTCCAGTTTTATGGAGCACTGAATCCCATTTACCAAATGGGCAACTTTTAAATTTCACTTAAACAAAATTTATTACAAAATAAACATGATCTACAGCTAGGATATCGCGATCATCGGAGTTATCGGAATTTCTTGTCAAACAGTCCTTTGAAGCTACCGAAGCCGCCGCCAAAACCATGTCCGCCGAAGCCGCCGCCAAAGCCGTGTCCTAGTCCTCCGCCAAATCCTCCCTTGAGCCCCAGTCCTCCTCCCAGGCCGCCAAACTTGCCACCGAGCCCTCCAAAGCCGCCCAGTCCACGTGCCACACGTTCGCCCTCTGTCTCATCTACAAGCGGTTGTTGTTCTGCCTCCAGATCCAGCAGGCTGATGGCGCCGGTATCCAACTCCACGGGCAGGCTCCAACTGCTGCTCACGGCACAGACGACCACGATGAGGGCGAGGCTGAGGCTGAGGAATTTCATCTTCTGGCTGGGATAGTGCGAGTAGATTGCTGCTGATGTGATAGATGCTGGGCTGGTATTTAATTCCAAGTGCCATGACAACTAGGTTTTTATACATGCTTCTGGTCTGCTCGTCTGCTGGTCTGATGGCCTGGTGGTCTGGTCTTGGTCTTGGGCTCGTGCGGAGAGCTGCTAATTTCTGGTGTCAACATTATGGGCCCATCGCTATCGCTGTCGCTGCCTCTGCCTCTGTCGCTGGTCTCTATCTTGGCCAAATATACTCGTACTTTCATCCAAATTGTGTTAGACTTTTGGGAGGGGTCGGTCTGGTCTGGGCCTGGTGGAGTGTGTGGGCAAACAGAGTCCGCGTCTGGCGATTGGTTTGCTCATGTCTTTAGCTGGATCTGCCGAAAGTTACATCATGTTTGCCAATCTGTTTACCATGTTACCAATGGTCTATGCTCTTGAAACGTCAACGGATTGACCTTAGCCAGCGTCTCTGATCTCTGTTTGCTTCGGACAAGCAGCAGCATATTTCATGGCCCAGTTCGATCTCCCCATTGGAGAACTTTTTTGGGATATACTCGTACCTTCAGACTCCTGCTAATCGAAGCGAGTCAGGTTTTGGCTGACGCGCGCGACAACCCATCCAGCATAAAAATAAAACAAAAAACAACAAGCTTGTTTGGGCCTTCTTCTTGGTCTTTTGTTTATTACGCTAATTACTAGAAATTAATGTACGCTTAGCACCTAATGTCGATGTCAATATGAATGTGAATATGGGTGTGGATGCCTCTGTAGGTAATGCTCACGTGCTACCAGCTTGCGGCGTCTCTTCAGGAATCTCCTGTAGTTATTTCTGTTCACAAAGTGCAGAGGAGCAGCCGTCGGCTCGGGAGCAGAGGGTGTGTGGTACCACCAGTCGGTGGACTGCTGGTGCCGGTTCTTGTTCCTGCGGGATGTGCGCACTTTTTCCTGGACAAAGGCGCGGGACCAGGCCACCGGATCGAGACTGGCATCGTAGCCGACATCGTTTGAGGGCCACCAAGGCTTGGCTGCACAGAGTTCCAGTATCACAAAAGGAAGTAGAAGGAGCAGCACTGAGGAGTAGTGCATGTGCATGGTGCCCTTGCTGATAGAAGACTGTTGCCCTCTGACCCCTCCGCAAGGCTCTATATATACACTTCTGTCGAGAGTCGCGTCCATTATCGGATTATCCCAATCCTATTCGAGTGCTCCTACCTGCAGTGCACTCAACACAAATCACACACGCACACTCTTGGAGAGGAAACTTATCAATGGTTTGGGTTTGGGTTCGGGTCTGCAGGTAGGTGCACAAATCACTGCTGTCCTCCATGTGGTAGATCGTAAATCAGAGTGGGAAAAGGTTCTCATTCCTTATAGATACACTCGCATTACACACTTTTTACACACTTTATCTGCCTGGCAAATCGAGAACGGGATACTGTCAAAGGCGCAGCGGGTGCGAATCAGCGTGTTCCATTTCACTTTCAGCCAGAATGCATGACCGTTTGGCCCCGATGTCGCATAAGACGCAGTCGGTCCCACACGAGTACTGGTTTCCCACTGGGGGAGAGAGAGCCTAGCACTTGACACCTGCTGCTTAATTGGCGCACGCAAAGAGGTAATTCTCCTCGGGGTTCGCTGTGATATATGAGGAGTCATATGGCCAACAAACCCGTTTTCCTACTCCTCGGTTGCCTACTTTCGAGTTGGAGTCCCAGACTCTGACGCTCATCCAGAGGATGGACTGATGAAAAGTGGGACAGAACATGGCATAAAAGCTGCAGCTGCCAGCGAGGCGCCTCCAGTTGCTGGCCAAAGTTCTGTCTAAGATGAGAAATCCACTGCTCTCGCTGATGCTCTTCCTGCCGCTGATGCTCGTCCTCGTTGCAGCTGGACAAAGGATGAACCTGCGATTCGCGGATGGCTACCGCCTGCGCCTGGGAGGACTTCCTCCGCAGATCGTTGGCAAGGGTCAGGTGATCGCCAGTCGATCCCAAATGAATCATAGACCACAACCCCAGCAACCCACCCGTTGGATAACTAGAAAGAAGCACAAGTGACAAGGCAGTTCCTTCTGGTTAAATGCTCTTTTAATTGGCTAAATAAATAAAATAAATAAGCCCTTAAGTATATAATGGAGAATTTGCAATCCCTTAGAAGGCGGGTGCATATCCCTGCATGTTCATGCGATCCATGTAGCCTCCGGCGGGTGCATAGAGACCTGGCAGCTGGGGATTTTGATAGAATCCTTGGTTAGATCCTCCCAATCCTTGGACATTGGCCATGTTCACGATGTTGTTCAGAGCCGAGAAGTTGTCCCCCGATGGCTGGGGCACGAATCCGTTGGGCAGCTGGGGATTGGGATACGACATGGGATTGCCGTACATGAGCGCGGCAGGGCTTGAAGCGCCTGGATAGCTTCCAAAACCGAAACCAGGAGCAGTACCGAATCCAGGAGCTGCGCCGAAGCCAGGGGCTGCACCGAAGCCAGGAGCTGTTCCAAAGCCAGGAGCTGCTCCAAAGCTAGGAGTTCCACCAAAGCCAGGAGCTCCACCGAAGCTAGAAGCTGCGCCAAAACCAGGCGATGCTCCAACCAGATTTGGATCTGGATAGGCGGGATAATTGTTGGCTATGTTCGTCTGCAGGCCACTCAATCCATTCAGAGATCCCTGAGCGATGCCCGGGGCGTAGATCAGTCCCGGATAGTTGGGATACCGCACCAGCTGAGCACCGACTGCATTCAGGGCCATCTGATTCATCGGCAGGGACATGCCCATACCCATCTGCATGGAGGTGGCTGCCGCCGGCGTAACATTGGCCACCATCTTCACATCCGCATCCGTGTTGGCTCCTGGGCCGCCCTTCAGTTGGCGCTGCTCGCGTCCGTGGTGATCCTCTAAAGGTTGAGCCTGAACGGTGCCCAGCAAGAGCAGGGAGAGCAGCAGGACGGCTTTCTTCGCGATAAAGTTGGTCATTTTGGCAGCGATCTCGTTGTGTGACTGTTTGCTTCCGGCTCCCTGGTTTGGCCTTTTATGCCGAGGCCGTGAGTCGTGAGACCTAGGGAAACTTTCTTTTGGCAATTATCCGCAGCGCAGAGTTGGTTTTCTTTTAAAGTGATGCTTTTTTTATGTTTTTATGGCAGCAAAAGTCGAACACTGCGGCCCACAGATCATTTTGTCTTCGTTTTGTAATCTCTTTATAAACAATTCACACTTTTAGCCTAATACCGAAAGCAAATAAGGTGCGAAATGTCTCAGCGCTCCAGCGAAAGATCGAGCAACCGAAAGATCGCCTTGCAGAAAATTACGCTTGCTTCGGTAGGTGACGACGACTCGCCATGTGGTGAGTACATTCATTGTGTACATCCCAATCCATTCCACTGAGCATCTTAACGGTGAAATAGTCATCTGTATCGGGGAGGGCACTGCTCAAACGAGAACGGTTCGGCTACGGCGCTGCAAGTCATAAGTTGCAAGTTTTTCTTTATGGTGTGAGGGAGCGTACACTCCACCCACATTTTTTCCGCCCATCATCTCGCCGGCATTTTCCCAGTGGAGGGACCCGAACGTACTTTATTAGAATTAAGATTTTTGACTTTTTATTTTCTAGGTTTAAGCATTGACTTTTCAGTTTTAGGTTAAGGGGGAGGAGGGAAGGCCACGAAGGCTACTTGTTATTAATTTTGATATATTATACGGCCCAAGGGGTCTCTAAGCCCCACGTAGCTTATTATTTTCTTTAAAGGGGGGAAAGTCGCGATCACGGCGGACGCCACTGGCTTTCCAGAACCAAAACGAGGAAAACACCGAGAACCAAACTCAACGACAACGACGCAGCAGCGGCCAAAGAGAGACGAGGAATACGCCGAGAACCAGACCCCAACAACAACGACGCAGCAGCGGCCAAAGAGAGACGAGGAAAACAACGGGATCCAGCGAGCCGCCGGCATCGACGCAGCAACGGCAGAGTAAAGCGCTGAAAAGATAAGCCAACAGAATCGACGCCGCAGCGGCAGAAGAGAAGCGAGGAAAAGACAAAATAACAGCATCAACGCAGCAACGGCAGAAGAGGACCGCCGAGGACAGCAATCTAATCCAGCAACGACGCGCCAGCAGCGGAAAAGAGAGGCGAAAGTCACCGGCGCAGCTACAGACGCCCACGCTGACGATGGATCGGCAGAGCCAGCAGAACGCCGGCTCGGAAGCTGGGAAAACGTGGAAAGGAGTTCAGTTAGATTGGAGGCAGTCGTAGGAATCGGACGCGTTTGCGGATAAACTCCGAGTGGCTCGCGAAAAGTAAAACACGTGGGGGACGAGATCCACGCTAACGCGATCAGTGGCACGAGAAGGATCCGGCATCGACGCTGCACTTACGGAGAGGAGACCCTGCATCGATACCACGCTTACGGAGAGGGGATCCTGCACCGGCGCTGCACTCAAGGGGAAGAGGAGGCTTTCGACAAGTACAAGCGTGGGAGTTCAGGGGTAAGCGATTCTCTAGGCGTGTATACGGGCTGCTGAGCGGTGCGATAGGTAGGGAACCAAGAAAGAATAAAGTGAAATGTAACGAATATAACGAAAACATAGCCTGGCCACCAACAATCTATACACTAGGGAACCTGGATGCCCGGGGCTTCATCTTCTCTGCCCTTCCTCACTCTTGCCCGAGTCTCCCTCTTTGGCTGCACCCACGTGGTGATCCGTATTCGCTCCGGATGCCCGTCGGGGCCCCGCGTGATTCCCTCCAGTAGTTCGTAGCCCAACAGGGTCCTGAGGCCGCTGTCCGGCGATTGCCTAGGCGTTCTCGGTGACAACTGTTGGCGTTCCCCCCGCATGATTCCCCCAGTAGTTTGTGACACCACAGTACCCCAGTAGTTCCCAGGGTCCCGAAGGCGCTGTCCGGCGATTGCCTAAGCCCTCTCGGCGATACCTGCCCTGTATGATAAAGACTTTCGCAGTAATGTTTAGCCCGATAGTGTCCCGTGAGTGCTATCCGGCGATTGCCTAGGTACTCTCGGCGATATGCGTCGGTATTTCCGTATTCGTAGTAATTCTTAGTTCGACAGTGTCCCGTGAGTACTATCCGGCGATTGCCTAGGTACTCTCGACGATGTTTGTCGATATCCCTGACCCTCGTAGTTATTCTTAGTTCGACAGTATCCCGTAAGTGCTATCCGGCGATTGCCTAGGCACTCTCGGCGATGCTTGTCGATATCCCTGACCCTCGTAGTAATTCTTAGTTCGACTGCGTCCCGTAAGTGCTATCCGGCGATTGCCTAGGCACTCTCGGCGATGCTTGCCGATATCCCCGACCCTCGTAGTAATCCTTAGTTCGACAGTATCCCGTGAGCGCTATCCGGCGATTGCCTAAACGCTCTCAGCGGGATTGACTGCCACGCCCCGTGCTGTTCCCTTCATCTCGGTCGCTCCCGTCTGGGGATTGTCTCCCTGTCCCCATCGACGGCCCAGAACTCGGAGTCCCTGGAGTAGACTGAGATATGTACCCCAGCCCAGGATCGCTTCCTTACAATGGAAATAGAGAATAAGCGACATTTCGGCATCAAATGATGGAAAATGAGCGGGGTGGGGCTTAAGGATGTGGGGCTTCTTCAGGCTGTCGGAATGAATTCAATTTTTCTTGTTCAGCTTAAAAGTATGCTTCACTTTTTAATATATGGCGTCGTGTAGAATTTGTGTAAGATTCATGTAGCATCGACATTTCGTTTCCAGCCCATGTACTATATAGGCACATACTATATGCTTGATCTGAATCAAAATCTGTATGCATGAGCAGTTTGTATGCAGGAGACAGGAGAATACGTCTGATACTAAGTCCAATACTTCATCAGGGGACTCGACAGAGACTTGTTGTTGGGATGTGGATAGTTTAGTTGAATGTAAAAATAATGCAGCAACAACAAAAGGCAAGGCTTAGTACTTTTTCAAAATGGGTTTAATAAATTAATAAACATATTTTGTACAACTCATAAAGCTAGACCTGTGCAACTCCTCTACACTATAAGTATTCCAGTCGTTCTATGCCGACGAGTCGCCTATTTGCCGTAGCTATCAGTGTAGGCGGCGCGTCTGGCATCGGCTCGATCCTTGCGGGCTTCGAAGGAGTCATCGGCCAGGCGCCGTGGCGGACTGGCCACGGAATCATCCGAGCGTCGCTGGGAGGCACCGTAGGCACTGCCGTAGACCTCGCTCTTGGGATAACAGATGAAGTAGTCGCCTCTGTAGTAATCCGCACTGGCTCGCCTCTGACGCACCGCCTCCCCGGTGAGATCTGTTGGTGAGAGGATGGCCTCTGTTTCGCTGCTGCTGATGGGTGCCCCTTGGGTCATGTTCAGACCGAAGATTAGGGCAATCACTGCGATCACGGAGAGGGAGAGTGTGCACTGCATATTGGATGTGTGTGTGTTGTTTTTTGTTAGATAGGATTATCACTTGGTTTTGGATTTGGTTTAAATTTGGCTGGTCCACTTGTCGTGGAGTTCCTTTGGGTTCTGTGTCTGGACTGGGGCTGGCTGTGCCTTTTATACGTGCGATCTGGCCGAGCATTATCCACTATGCGCTAATTATTATGACAGACTCAGGCAGCACTCAGCACCCAGTACCCATTTTTGATGACAGTAGTGGGACACTAATTTAATCTTTAATCTTTCAATTCAATTAGCATCGCCAGGTCGCATAACATTTCCGTCAGAGTCCAGCCTTTTTGGCCGGTTTTTGGCTGCAGTGACGAAAGCACTGGGGGCTTATCAACTGGGGGGCGGCGTTTCAGATGTGAAGTTGAGTTCTGCGGTTTTGTTGTGGTAGGCACTGCTGATGAATCATTCTCCCTGGAGTTGGCCTCTTCCGAACACAGTTTCTTCACCATTCGGCGAAATTCATTAAGAAGCGACGACACTATATTTAAATCTTTTACCACCCCCCATCTAAGACCTAAGTTCTGGAGAGACCTTTCAGGCTCTATAAATCCGTCCGAACGAGGCGTTAATTGAGTGCAAGTACAGGAAGGTTTTGAACAAATATGAATCATGTTGACAGCGCGCGCCTGTTTCCACGGAAATGAATTCCACAATCGAGAGTGGAAAATATTTGCCTTTGCTAATTGGAAGTCCGTGATTCATAAGATCATCCCTCGTCTTTGCGCCCTATCTCTGTGGCCCTACCCCAAGGCGGCTCGAGTACGCTTCTGGTGAAAGTCTGTGTTTGGAACTACCAAAAATACGAATCCCAAGGGCTATTTACGGGTCTCCAGGTGAATGGAAACGATTGAAAATAGTTATTTTATTGACGTATCAATTAGTGTTTGGCTCGAAAACAAGTTACACGATTCCAGAAAAGTCTGCTCCTTACCATAGCATTTCACAAGCGACTGCCAATTCACGGCTCAGCCGATACTCGCATTGTTTTGTAGACAATATCTTGCGGTTCCAATCGAAACGAATGGGATTGAACTGGCATTCGAATCGATCTTCCGTACTGTGGAAGATTTTCGAACTTGAATAATATGATACCGATGGATTAGCGAGCGACAACCGGTTCCAGTACTCAACGTAGTGTTCGCGACGTAGTTCTCCAGTCAAGTGCGTAAGAGGTTACTCCCTCCGACGCCGCATCCAAATAGATCCCTTACCCACCCAGAAAAACTGTTATTTTTTGTTGATTTAATTTTGACTTTAATCTTTTTTTAGCACAGATCATTTAGCTATTATTTTCCATAGCTAGAGGCAGAGGCTGAAGCCGTGGCAGAGGCACTGCTATAACCACCACCGCCACCTGGATATCCTCCTCCATAGCCACCAGCTGGATAACCTCCTCCATAGCCACCACCTGGATAACCTCCTCCATAGCCACCGCCGCCAAAGCCGCCTCTGCGGTATCCACCGCCTCCTCCGCCGCAGCAGAAGCCGCCACCTCCTCTGCCCCCGAATCCGCCAAAGCCGCCGCGAAAGTGACGGGCCGCCCGAGTGCCGGCTCCCTCATCGTTCACGGGCTGGGCATCGGCGTCCTCCAGTGTGAGGCGCTGCTCTTCCAACGGATGACTATGGACCAGTGCCAGGGCCAGAGCGCCGACCAGTGCTAGCAGCAGGAATTGTTTCATATTTGAGTATTGAAATGTTTCTATTGCCTTATCGGATGGGCACGGGGTCTTTTATAGTCAACCACAGCGGGGATGTCCCGCAAGAAGATCGACATCATCATCCTGTGAATTCGGGGCCAAGTATCATTAGTTACCGCCACTCGGCAATTAACTGGTTCTCGATGATTTCAGCAAAAGTGCCCGAGGTCAGTGGAATTCCCAGACCCGTCGATTGCTGCTTCCAGAACGAACCTCCCACCAAATAGAGAGACAAACAAAAAACATCAGCACTTCACAGCTTCATTCACCGAACAGGCCTCCAGGATGGGGGTTTACTTCTCCCGCTGAAAAAAACCAAACGTGTCGAAAACTCCTATGTGATCACTGACCTGAATAAAGCCAAAATTTGCGCAGTAATTCAGCGGCAATCTATTACTTGATCGGGTTTACTTTATAGCCAGCAACAGAATCAGAATTGGCCGCTTTTGTTTCGCTAATAAGGTAAAGCACATTAATTACATGCCGAAACGAGGTGGTTCTGTTTAAAAACTTTTTAAAATTGACGCAAGTGGAACTCGTTTCTTCTCCGGGACACAATCCAGTGGATTCTCATTAAAAAATCAGGATGAAAAGACTAGCCGAACCATCGAATACCCTTGCAGACCGATCGTTTAAAGGCTCGTAGGATTTTCTTATTAAAGTACGGGTTAGCCGATCAATGTAAAATAGTTCTGAGATGCTGAAGTTTCAAAATTTAGAGAAAATTCCCCTAGAAAATAGTTATAACATGATCAAAAGTGGCATTTCATTCAGTTTGTGAATTAAAGGGTATAAACTCAAAGCTTTATGGGGTCATAAAAACATAAGAGAAAAAGTTTTGATCAAAACAAATCGTACATCACTTGGATAAAAGTAAACCGGTTAATCGGAGGAGGAGGGGAGGAGCACTGCGAAGGGAATCATGACAAGCTGCTGTCATCTTAGGCAAATTACAGCATCTTCCCTGTGATTGTAATTCTACGTGTATATGCGAATATTGTATGAATATACGTACTAGTTTCCCATTCATATGTAAGTTGATTAATCGATTGTTTTGATAGACATTTCGCCAGACGTCGGGCCAGACACAATCAAATCAAGAGCCAGAGATTTCCATGTCTCGCAAAGTCTCCACAATTAGTGGAGATGTTATAATTCACGGCAGTCTACGGGGTGCATGGCAACACATGGGTATATGGGGGACGGCAGATCAAATCATTTGCCAGGTATATAAGATGATTCAGAACTGTCATTCATACGAGTAAGTCATAGTTCATAGATCTGATTGTGGGATGCACCTTTTAATGGGTGATTGGTTCCAATGCCCCTCTCGAATAGTTACTAATTAGCTTTTGCTATTGACAATCTTAATTGCAAAGCAAATACAAAACTAAATTGGCTCTGCGAAAACGCCCCCAAAACTGGTAAAAAACAAAAGCCGAAAAAAAACGAAAAACCCGCGGAAGTAAGCCATCGAGTTAACGGTGTGAAACAGATTTCTGACTTATTTGGCCAACATTTGGCAAGCAAGGTCAATGGCGGGTGTGCCGATGACGATGCCCAAAGCGAATCCGTCTGCAGAAGATCGTTTGAGCGGAGCGTGAAAGCCATCTGGTGGCAACCAGTTGATGACGTTTCGGCCAACAGTTACGTTTCGATGCGTGTGCGTGCAAAGTTCCGCTCGCTCGCGCGGTCTGCGGATTGTCATTTGGGGCCCGTGAAGGTCTGCAAGTTTTGCGGCAAGCCAATTTGGAAATTTTGCCGAAGAACTTTTCCGCTATATAACTTATTTTGCTCTTCTGGCCAGTCTTCAGTTGGCTGTGGACTAGGCCACAGATTAGTTGCACATTTTGGATACGGAATGAATCTTCCCGCGCGCTTGGCTCTGATGAGTCTCCTTCTCACTGCCGTCTTGGCGGAGAGGAGCAGCAAATCGAGATCGGATCGTCCACAGGGACGTACCTTGGGTCTGTTGACGCCCCTGCTTCTGGGCGTCGGTGGTGGATCCCTCTTTGACGTTCCAGTAGCGCCAGTGCCGCCACCGCGGCCCGTGGGTGGTGCTGCAGCAGCAGCTGGAGCCCAGTCGGATCAGTACTACGGCAGCAGTTATCCCAGCTACAACTATAGGCCCAGCTACAATCCGTACGGATATACGAGTAGCTATCCAGGCTACGGCTACGGCTACGGCTATGGCTATCCGGGATTGGGTCTGGGATACGGCTCCAATTACTACCGGCCCAGCTACAACTTCGGTGGATATCAGCGACCCCAGCAGTATACCGGAAACTACTACGGCTATAGGCCAAACTACAGCGGAGGAGGAGCAGTGGCCGCTGGCTATCCCTCGTATGGAAGCTACGGCAGTGCAGCTGGAGTTTCTGCCGCGCCCGCCTACACGCCCCCGGGATCGGGAGTGGGAGCCGGAGCCGGAGTCGGAAGTCCACAGCTATCCACTGAACAGACGGCACAGCTGGCCGGACTCCTGGGCCAGGCCCTCGGCAGTAGTCTGCGCCCGTATCTGGCCAACGGAGGAGGAGCGGGCGGAGCAGCAGCAGCGGGCGGGGGTGGAAATTCACAAGCACTAGGCGGTCTGTTGGGCCTGCTCGGCTAGGCCACAAGTCATTCAGTATTATCGATGCCCGATCGACAGTTACGAGTATGGAGGGTCTTTCCATAAAGATCGCTTTGTTAAAGCTTAGTGTAAGTCTGGGTTTTCTGCCTCTTCGGGTCCATGCAAATTAGTGTTAATAAACATTTTTCTTAAGAATATGGTGTATGGGTCAGGGCTGAGAGCACCCCTGAAGACCGCAAATGCACTGCAACTACTTACACTTCAATTAGAAGTGCGCGAAGTGCAGGCGGGTATAAAAGGTGTCTGTGGCCTCCGGCTGTGGCACAGTTCCACTGGAGAGGATGGTCCGAATGCAGCTCATCTTAGTCTTTGCTCTCGCTGCCCTTCTGGGAGCGGCAATGGCCCGGCCGGACAATCAAGAATCCATGTCGGATGCCGATCCGGCTGTGGCCCTATCGGATGTGGCCGATGCGGGAGGCCAGCATGCAGAGGAGGGAGAACGTCCGGCCCGTTGGCTCTGGGGCGGCTGGGGAGGAGGATGGGGCGGCGGATGGAACGGAGGGTGGGGCGGTGGATGGCGCGTTTCGTATCGCCCCTGGGGCTATGGCTATCGCAGCTATTGGTGGTAGCAAGTAGCACTAAAAGTCGCCACGGCGTATTTGGATTTGGATGTATAATCGACCCACAACACAAATAAAGCAATTCTCTGAATAACAAAGCTATTCATGTTTATGTCCAGAAAAAAGCCCCCAGTTTCGGTTAAAGCGCAGTTAAAGCTTCGCGAAGCTCTCCACTGCGAATTAAATCAGTTGGAATGGCCATCGAAAATCGTCATCGTCATTTGTTTGTGCCGTTGGGATTTTATTGAAAACATTAAATTTCATCTACCATAAATGCGAAAATAGTCAACAAGAACTGGAATAACAGATGTTGAGTGTGCTCCAGGGACTGCTGGCCAAATAAAAGGCCGGTGCCTGGGCTCAACGATCAACAGTTGCTCGCAGCACAACGCACTCAATCATCCAGTGATTCTCCAAGAACAATCCTCAAATCAACAACGACTCAAGATGCGTCTGATTCTTCTCGCACTCATCGGCGTCCTCTGCCTGGCCTTCGTCCATGGCCAAGATTTCCTGAACGGCGACGAACGTGTGGATCTCTTGGACTTGGCTGATCAGGGAGCCGCCCATGCCGTCAACGGAGATCGAGAAGCCCGCGGCTATGGTGGAGGTCACTATGGTGGTGGTCACTACGGTGGAGGGCACGGAGGTCATCATGGTCACTACGGCCGTTAAATCACGCCTCGATTCCACTGCTGCAATTTTGTATATATCCGTAAATAAAATTATATTTTTAGAGGCAATTCTCCAGATAATACCCCATATCAATTCACAGCTAAATTTTCTTTTAAGAGTATTCCTGCCACTCATAGGGGTATACTGAAACAGAATATATGTTAATATATATTAAAAATAAACAATAAGAATCTCTGGTAGCTACCACATACATACATACAACATATTCACAAACAATTTATTCAGTGATTCATAAAACTTAAAAATACAAAGCTTGTTGTTGAAGCCGTTAGTAGACCACTGGGTTTCCAACAGATAGTCAACCGTCACGAATGATTCAGATTCAAGTGGGAGTCAATGAAAGCATAAAAGTTAGCCGCCACGGGGCTGGATTACGGATTCTTTACGAATCTGCAGGCATCGATCGTAATGTTGTAAAGGAAAGGCTTGTATCCATTAAATCGTTTGCACAAAGCCAAACTAAAATAAATCGTCGAAGAAGGTGAGAAGAGAAGTTATTATTAACTGTGATTATTTGCAAGTAGACATACAAACTGGACTTAAGTGTTGGCACTGCAATAACTTTAAGAGCTTTTAAACCGTGATTTTCAAAAGAAAAATAATTTTTTCCGATAAATGAATCAATTTTCTATAGGATTGTCTAATTTTTAAAGGCGTGACTTTATTGCAATTTTTTTTTAAATTTTTTAAACGAAAAATGTATGTTCTATGTTGAAAGACCAGGCAGTTGAATTTGATTTTTGTAAACTCCACCTTTGACGTGATCATGCACATTGATTCAATACCATTAAAAAAATAAAGGTTTTTAAAATGTAGAGATATGTACATACCTCTGCGAATAAATATAACACCACAATGAGTTTCACCTTTCCGAATATATTGATTAGAATATCACTATTTTTGGGCTATCGATTAACGTTTACGCGATCATGGGAGGAAATAATGCTGATCAATTTCATATTTCAACCTTTTTTATTTTATTTACTTATTTTTAACGATTTACTTGTACTATTATTATTTATCCAGCCCCGCCACTCGCCACTGTGCTTGCACAACAGCCGTTCCTCGAACAATAGCATCGCAGGGATTCCACGTGTCGATACCAAACTGCTCGGTCATGGGCAGTTAAGCGTGGATGGCCGCACTGGCTGGGAACTCCTGAAGCGCCAATTCTACGGGGTAAGCAAAAACAAAATTAATCAAGAATTACATTCTACCTGGAATCACAGTCTTTACACACTACCCACATGCACATGCTGTACTCACGGCTTGTATGTCGCAGGCGCTGAGGATAGGTAGGTTTGGAGTATTCCAAGCTCTGTTGTATCTTTCGCGTGATGGTTTTTTTTCGCTTTCTGTTTTGTTTCTTTAATGCGGCTTTTGCCTAGCACTTGGGCTTCTTGGGCTTTGAAGGAGAGTGTTTATTGGCACAGCTTCTCTTGGCTCCGCGCTTAGACTTCTTAGAAGCAACAGACTTCTGACGCCTGCGTTTGGCACTTGACGACTTCGATCGCTGGCTTTTGCCCCTTCCTCATGAGCTGCCTCAAGCCGTTTCTTCGGCTTCATGCCACATCCAATGTCATATGAGGGCTCAAGATTGCGGTCACCAAGCGCTTCTACAGCCACGGACACGGTCGTTGGCTGTGCGGACCAAAAGAGAGAGAGCTGTTGACTAGATGACCGAAAGATTTACTTGCACAAAGAGCTTACCTTGTGTGTGCGCCCAAACAGCTGTTTCGCTGCACGCATGTAATTGCGGTTGGCGACTGCGGATCGCATCCCAGCTTCGGGGAGAGCCAAGTCGCCAAGTCGCCAATGTCTTCAGACATTATTACAGAACAAGTCAACGAGACAAACGGGGGGCTGTTACAAATTTGGAAAAGTTGTGCTCCGATTCCAAAAATATTTAACTAAAAAAAACTTCACAGTTATATTTGGTAGAGCTGTAGGTGTGTATCGTACCAAGAGAAATATTCGACTGAACTGAGGGATGGATTGCCGACCCAAAGAAATTCTGAATCAAGTTCAAACTCAGAGCCTCCCTAGATTGGCTATCTTTGTGTGTTCCCATTCTTTTCTTTTCTATGGAAGTTTTCGTTCAATTTTATTTCTCAGTTGACTATGAGACATATGTCAGTAAAAACTGGTGCAGCATAAAGGGACCTATTGTAGGGTGTACCCTTGTACGAGGGCTGTTCAATTGAATTCTACGCAGAACAGATCTGTTAAAGCTCAACTTAAAGCTCTGTGATGGTGAACCGAGGGGCGTGTTTGCATATTATCGTATCTCGCTCGAGCTGCTGAAAGTTGCTAAATTATTGTTTGTATTTTGGCAAATATAAAAAAAAAACACTTTCAAGAGAACCTGTTCGAAATGCATAGGTTCAATGGCTTATAGGTTCATAACTCTTTTCTTTTCTTAACTCTAGATCAAACAAGTCGATCTTGACATTCATTTAACAATTAGAAGATAATTTCCATAAGAATCCTTGTGAATAGCTTGGGAATTCAGTTTGCAAAGGAACCAGTATTGATAAAATGGAGGGGAGGGCTATTACCTTAACATTTACCATGTGTCAGATGATAGATCCCTGGGAAGAGCCATTAATCCAAACAGGTCCTACCCAAAAATTAGAGCGCAATTGAGCACCCATCAAGTGATCAATGCATCAACCTAACCACTTAGGAACCGCACAAAGCATCCCAAAATGAGACATTAGCATTTGAAATGATTCAGTCGCAGAGGCAGCAGAAATACATATCAACGACAATAACGACGGGTGTAATAATCTTGTGGTGAAATATAGGCACACACAAACAGAACCCGGTCCAAAAAAAAGCCCCTGATCTGTCTGATGTCTATACCAAATATTCTCTCACAAACATACGAGCACCTTGCACCTTGGGTTGGGTTAGGCATTATACGAGTGCGAGTGCGAGTACCTCTACCAGAGTTGTGAACGTATTGATGTGTATTGGGTAAGAGAACAGGAACGACAGCTCATCCCAGCGTCCGAAACAGCAGATAAAAGGCGCCTGGCCGAGAAGGCAAATCATCAGTTGCACTCCAGACTTCAAACTCCTCAATTCAATCCAGAAAATATCCAATAGCTCAAAGAAGATGCGTCTAACACTGCTCGCCCTCATTGGCGTCCTGTGCCTTGCCTGCGCCTACGCCCTGGACAACCAGCAGGATGACAACCAGAACAACGAGCAAGTGATTGGCCTGCTGGACGTAGCCGATCAGGGAGCTGCCCATGCCAACGAAGGCGACCGAGAGGCTCGGCAGTATGGAGGCTGGGGAGGCTATGGAGGACGCAGGGGTGGCTGGGGTGGGTGGGGAGGCCGCGGATATGGAGGTGGCTGGGGAGGACGCAGGGGTGGCTGGGGTGGGTGGGGCCGATAGGCTGGCACTGTCATCAAAATGGATTGACAACCGACCACGCCTCTCCCATCGCCACATCCGGATGACACTTCCAGATGTTAGGGCGCCAATAAAGAACATTTAGCAAAGCAAATACCCAACCTGTTACTCATTTACTATGCTCAAAGAGGTGTCAGAGTACTCAGATATCGTATAATTAACAATGTCCAATGCACCGGGCGGTGGGTGCACATCCATAAAAGGACTCCACCGGAGGACCCTGGAGAAAGTACAGTTTGGAGCTGCAACATGTCGACAACGGAAAACTTTCTTCTGGTGCAGAAGGCCACCATCGCCATGCTTGGCTTTGATCTATTTAGCGGCTCTGGCGAGATGTGGAAACATCGGCACAGGTGTATCAACGTGTACTCCATTGCGACCATCTTTCCATTCATCCTGGCGGCCGTGATCCACAACTTGAAGAACGTGATGCTGCTGGCGGACGCTATGGTGGCCCTGCTCATCACTATCTTGGGCCTCTTCAAGTTCAGCATGATCATCTATCTGCGAAAGGACTTTTGGCGGATGATTGACACGTTTCGCCACCTGATGACCCATGGTGAGTGGAGGGCTGGATGTGATTCTGTTAGCCTCCACTAATCCCAATCTGTCTGATTAGAGGGAGCCCAGGGCGATGAGTACGCCCAGATCATAATCACGGCCAACAAGCAAGATCAGCGGATGTGCGGCCTGTTCAGGACTTGCTTCTTCCTCGCCTGGGCCCTGAACAGTGTCCTGCCCTTAGTGCGAATGGGTCTGAGCTACTGGCTGACGGGACATGTCGAGCCAGAGCTACCCTTTCCCTGTCTGTATGTATCCTTTGGAACATGTGAGGACATTCATTCATTGCCTTCCCTGCAGCTTTCCCTGGGACATCCACAACAAACGCAACTACGCGCTGAGCTTCTTGTGGTGTGCATTTGCCTCCACGGGTGTGGTCCTGCCAGCCGTCAGCCTGGACACCATCTTCTGCTCCTTCACGAGCAACCTGTGCGCATTCTTCAAGATCGCCCAGTACAAGGTGCTGCGATTCAAAAGCGAAACCCCTGAGGAGTCGCAGGCGAAGCTCAACAAGATCTTTGCGCTGTACCAGAAAAGCCTTGACATGTGCACGGAGCTGAACCACTGCTACGAGCCGATCATCTGCGCCCAGTTCTTCATTTCCTCGCTGCAGCTCTGCATGCTCGGCTACCTCTTCTCGATCACGTTCAGCCAGACGGAGGGCGTCTACTATGCCTCCTTCATTGCCACCATCATCATCCAGGCGTACATCTACTGCTATTGCGGCGAGAACGTGAAGACGGAGAGCGCTCTCTTCGAGTGGGCCATCTACGATAGTCCCTGGCACGAGAGCCTGGGCTCCGGGTTGGAATCCTCCTCCATGTGTCGTTCCCTACTGATCAGCATGATGCGGGCTTCTCACGGATTCCGCATCACAGGCTACTTCTTTGAGGCCAACATGGAGGCGTTCTCATCGGTTAGCTAAGCGCTTTTCTCTGCTACAGATTTCCATTTAGTGATTATCCTTTATCCCCTGCAGATTGTCCGCACCGCCATGTCATATATCACCATGCTACGCTCCTTCTCCTAGAGAGGATCGGATCACTGGATGCACTTATTGGCGCAATATTCGTTTTATTGCTGAGCTTGCGATTAACAATCGATTTTACATATCTTACAAAACATTACGTATCTCACACAGTTCGTAAATCACTAAGTAGAGTAGATTAGAATTGGGGATTTGATTGGAAGACTGTAGAAATGCACGAATGAAGCACGAAGGGAGGATGGTGTCTCAGCTGGAATGGAATGATGGGGTCGGGGGAAATGGATGCATGTACCTCTGATGAGCAGCTGCTCTCTCTCTCTCTCTCACTCTCTCGATCTCCTTTTCTGTCCATAGATTATCTTTCATCTGTGATTCAGATCTTGAAGAAAGAAGATTGAAGGTTGCGACCGATGGTGGGTTGATTATTTGAAGAATCTGCCAGGAGCGGCGGCTGCACGGACGGGAGGTGGTGTGGGTATGTGGGCGCCCTCGGCACGGTATCCGTTCTCATCAGCAATGTATGTGATGGTGTAGACCACGCCATCGGGTCCGGTGTAGGAGTACGAGCCCTGCATCACCTGTAGCCACACAAAGAGTTTCAATTGCCCCTCAAAGTATGCTGCGGAGGGATGGGGCTTCCACCCAAAAGTAGACTCACCTGAGCCTCCACTTGGGTGCCCGGATTCTTCAGGTAACCCGCCTCGTCAGCTCGGATTCCATTGCTCGTCTCGTAGCTGTCGAGGATCAGTAGAGTGTTAACTTCTACCGCAGATCTGTGATCGATTCCACTCACTTGTACTGATACGATCCATCCGGATTGAGGTCAAAGTTCTGCTTCAGTATCACAGCGTTGGCATCGAACGAGTTGGTTCGCGGCGGAGGCAGGCCGCGCTGGGGCTGGGCGTGGACGGCGCCCAGGCAGCAGAGGACCAGGGCCAGGGCAAGGCAGGAGGCGTGGGTGAGTGTCTGCATGACCTTTTGGGCCGAGAGGAAGAATGAAACGGGCGTCGGTTAAATAGAGTCATAACTGATGGTTC
The DNA here is from genome assembly GCA_008121275.1 of Drosophila lowei. Taxonomy (NCBI): domain Eukaryota; kingdom Metazoa; phylum Arthropoda; class Insecta; order Diptera; family Drosophilidae; genus Drosophila; species Drosophila lowei. The sequence continues at coordinate 5,741,952 of CM017778.1, forward strand.
AGCATCGATGGAGTTGCCGGCGGCGGTCTGTGCCCGCTTTGAATGTCAAACTCGTTGCTATGCAATTAGTATACTCTGATACATCGATTGACTTTAGCGGATTTTGAAAGTTCTTCAATGATGATGATGCCGATGAAGGTCGTGGGAAAATTATCCATAAAAGGCACACGTTCCCTTTCTCTCTCGGATACGAGGGTCCAAGGATGCTCTGGGGGATCTGGCTAGGATCTGTTTCACTTTGAGATTACTTTTTCGTAAATCAGAGGATCCAGAGGATCTTCGCACAACACCAAGAATGGAATGGAACGATGGAAAACTCACTTCGAATTCGCGACTTGATTTCGATTACTGCGCTGGGGAGGCTCGTCAAAAGTGTTTTGACTTGAATGCAGTTGCCACAAACGTTTTTATACCAAAAAAGTTCAGTCTCTGGGCCCGCAGTCGCAGCAGGCCAAGCGGAGGCAGTGGCAGTGGCAGAGCCAGATGCAGCGACGGCATCCGCAACGAGATGCAGTAGGAAGAGGAGCGAGCAGGTTGGGGGAGCAACAAACAGTGTTTGTTTGCCTGACAGCGACAGAATCGGAAGAGCTGCTGCTGTTGCTGTTGCTGGTGCTGCTGGTGGTGCTGCTACTTTCGATGTACCACTCGGCGTATGCGCAACGCCCATTTGCATTTGAAACTCGTTGCGCATACGCGGCGTATGCCGAGATTGGTTCTCTACATCTACCCGGGCATTAATTTATGTGAATTAGCAATGCGAACTTCATTTGATTAAGGCCCCTCCGTCGGCTGCTGGATGCTTCGTTCGCCGTAATAATTCTCCAACTCAAATATTAATTAAAAGATTACCGATGTTGCAATTGGATTCGTTTTGATGAATTGCCCATTTGGCCACTTGGACACTCGGGCACTTGAGCACTTGAGCACTGGGATTGCAATGCAGATCGGTAAAACATTTTGCGGCATTTCTATTGACATTTGAGTAGGCCGGTGGGGCGTGGCGGGGCGTGGCCAACTTGTCCATTTGAATGCATCGTTAAAGAGCATTATGTGGCTTTGTTTGCGGCTCTAGGATCTGGATATGTCTGATGTGTCTGCCCTTTGGCCAATCTGCTATCTCAATTTCGCTGACCAGGTCAGGCCGGCACTCCTTTGCACCAGTTACCACTTGGCCCCTTTTCTGAGCCCCTTTTTCGAGCCTCTTTCCATTCGATTCCATTCGATTCCCGTTTTGCCGGCCGGCTGGCAGTCTAGTGGCTTGGAAAAATGCAATTTTCGGCTTAAACTTTAAACTTTTGCAGCGTGTAGGAAATGTCAGTTGCAATTCATAAAAATTACAGCAATAACTGCTGCAAACTGCAAACTGAAACAGCTCCAGCTCAGCTACAGCTTCAGCTCCAGCTTCGGAGCTGAGCCACTGCAACAAAGATGATCACGAAACATGATGAACATCGCCCGAGATTACACCCTACGCCCCTTACCCGCCACTCACCTCCGCACCACTCCTCCCCACCAACCGGCTGCTGTTGGCGTCGGTGTGGATTTTCCTTTTCGTACGTTTTCCATGTTACTTGGCCAATTTCGCGGTTGCCCGCGTTTTGCTTTGGCCTTCGCTACGTTGAAACTGCAGTGATGCCGGATTCCAAGTCGAAGCCACAGTCGGAGTCTGAGGCAGGGTCTGGCCGAGAGGTGAGTGTCTTTGGTTTAGTGCATTTTTGCACATTTGACATACATCATTGACAATCCCCCTGCCAATGTGTCTATGCCAAATGGTAGATGGGATTACTCATCGTTTATGTTTTTCATCACACTCGCCAGTTTCCCGTGTGATGACTGACGACTGATGCATCTGCATCGCATGCGGGCTGTTCATGCCGATCCAATCTGAGCGCATTTTAAGTGCACCTAAAGTGCATCTTAATTTATGCCCCTTTGTCTTGTCGCATCACAATGCTACCCGATTCTACCCTCTATGCTAATCGAGTGCAGTTTCCTAAACATTCGCAATCAATCAGAGATACAATGATACTCAGATACTCAGATACTGAGAGACGCGACTGAGTTGTTCAACTAGTGAGATATTCGGGCATTCCAGCTGATGGATTGCCTTCCAGCAACACTTAGGTGGCTTTGAAGCTCCGAGCAAACTTGTTTGTGACGTGTTCAGGCGCTGCTTCTGAAGACGATGAGAAATGAACCTGTCCAGGCAGCAATTTGTGCCTGGAATATTGGCGCACACACTTACACACATCATTCGATGTTAAGTGGATTATTCGATCGCAGAAATCGCACTCATTACAGGGCTCTCATCTGTTCCGATGTGACCTTTAGCTCTCCTCGAGCTCTTTCTCTTGTCTCGTTGTTGAATCATAAATATGCAAATCCCATCGCTGTGGCTGTGAGTGTTTTATTAAATCACATTCTGGCCGCTTCCATAGAATTTCTTTGGTGTTTTTTCCAACATGATTCGTTTTGTTTTGTTTTGTATTTTGGCGATGGTGACTGGATGGCGTAATGGAGTGGAAGATGCTAATTCGCGGCTGCTGCGCACATTTAACTCCGATATAAAAGCCTCGCCTGCTGATGTAGTAGGCCAAGTCGAAAGCCAGTCCCCGCCAGGAACACACGCACCACACACACCCAGAACACCACACTCTCACTCCCAAAATGCTGAAGATCACCATCTGTTTGTTGGCCCTGGCCGCTGGAGCGTGGGGCGCCAGCATTGGTGGCCAGTTGGTGAGCAGCACCACCGAGAAGCGCGAGATTGTGCCACTGCTGAGGTTCGAGACGGAGAAGAACCCGGACGGATCCTTCCACTTCGAATACGAGGGCGGCGACCAGTCCTACCGCCAGGAGCAGGGACAACTCCAGAATGCCGGCACCGAGGATGAGGCTTTGGAGGTCTCTGGCTCGTATCGCTACATTGATGCCGAGGGAAACACTGTGGAGGTCCACTACACGGCGGGCAGGAACGGCTTCGTCCCCATTGGCACCATCATTCCCAAGGAGATCACAGCTGTGGCCCAGGCTGCCGCCGATCTTCCAAACATCTCCGAAGAGGAGGAGCTAAGGCTGAAGCATCGCAAGGCCCGCTCCCAGGATACTGTTGTTGAGAAGGAGTCTGTTTTGAAGAAGGAGGCTGTTGTTGAGAAGAAGGCTCTGGTGGAGAAAGATCAAGCTCCCGCTGAATCCCAGATTGTGCCCGTCGTGGTAGAGAAGAAATCTGTGGTGGAGAAGGAGGCTGCGGCTGAAAAGAAGGATCAATTGCCCGCTGATTCCCAAGTTGTGCCCGTGCAGGTCGTCCTCGACGCCCAGCCCAAGTCCGAGCCAGAGGCTGAGCCCAAGAAGGCCGAGATCAAGACTGCCTAAGACCTCATAGAGGATTAGGATTAGTCCTCCTAGATTCTACTGACTTTAAGTATTGTTACATTTAATCGTGAAATGTGCGCGCTTTAATTTAACTGTCTAGCAATAAAATGATTCCCAATCTCAACGAAACCGAACTCCAAACGATTAAGATGAAGCAACAACAACAGCAACAGCAGCTGCATGCCAATTGAGGATTGGAATGTACTCGAAAGAAGAGTTTATATTCCGCATATAAATGCTATGCTTAAATGCTGCTATGTTTAGTGCTAATTTAAGCAGTAATCAAACAGAGGCAAGCGATCTTTCGGATAACGAAACAGGGAATACGCAACACGAACAATGGAATCTGATATGTGGGAAAGTTAGAGCATGTGGGAATGGATTTGTGTTTCCTATGAGTAGAGAGGGTGCAAGATTCCACTACTGTATGACGTAGGTTGATCTTTAAGCGAAAACACCCTATCAGATGGTACTGTCTTTAGTATGATATCAGATAGTAGGCACTGCCGATTGCCTGTCAATTTTCTACCTAAATATCCATACTATTCAAGATGGTCATTGGTGTTTGGACCCGCAGTGTGCACCATCACGATGCATGCAACAAGGTCAACCATCTGCCAGAGCCGCAGCGCTGCAGATTCGTAAGGGACACTGCGGACTGCAATGACAATATGTACCTGATCAACTACCTCACGTGGCACTACTGCAACGTGGACTCACGGAACAAGTTCAACGCCTTTTGGAGTATGCTGGCCATGACCGTCTTTGCCAGCTACATCTTCTGGATGATGCAGATATCCGTGGGGGCATAGTAAGCACCCTCCAAAGAAGGCGAAGTTGATCAGCAGCTAATGATTCTCCGACAGCTTCTGTCCCACCCTCAAGGTACTGGCGGACACCTTTAGGATGAACGAGAACGTGGCTGGGGTGACGCTGCTGACAATAGCCAATGGGTCGTCGGATCTGTTTACGGCTGTGGCCGGGATGCTGGTCTTCTCGAAGTGGGGCTTCCTCGTGTCCATGACCCAGTCACTGTTCCAGCACACATTCGTGGCTGGCATGGTGATACTCACGCGCCCCTTTTACGTGGAGCCGTGCTACTTCCTGAGGGACTTTGGCTTCCTCTTCCTAAACACAGCCTTCATGGACTTCATCCACAAGCGGGAGTCGGGCATCACAAAACTGGGAGCCATTCCCGGGGCCCTCATCTACTTGGTCCACGTTTTTGTAGCCATCATAGATCAGAGACTGCTGACGGCTCGCGTTCATCGTATGCATCCCTGAGCTCCCATAAGATTTCTGATTCTCATTACATATTTTGGATATCCTCCAGATCTGCAGAAAATTGGGGATAGCGAACCGCAGGCGGAGCAACTGGAGGAGCTTAAGAGGCAAACGGAGCTGGGTGTCCACCGCGAGAGGATCGATCGCAGTGCTTCCCGCGGAGGTGCAAACAGGCATCTCTTCCAGCAGTTCTGGGAATCGCTCTTCAGGTTCGACAAGGACAAATTCCGGCGCGGGTCCTTTGGAGTCCGATTCTACCTGCTCGTCAAGGAGCCCATGGAAATGCTGCTCCGTCTGCTGGTCCCAGTAGTGGACGTGGAGAGGCCCAATCACGGCTGGTCCAAGCTGCTCTGCTGCCTGCAGTTCATCATCGCCCCCACCTACATCTTCTTTATATTGCGTGAGTGAGGCTTCTCCTGCCATCCGATTGATCCGTCTCAAACGATCCCATCCCTCCTCATGCAGTGAAGGATGTCTCCGTTTTGGGCACGGCCGCCTACATAATGACCTTCTACATAATGCTACCCTTGGGCTGCCTCATCTTCTGGCGCACTCGGACTGACACCACGCCGAGATTCTTCAGGGTAAAATATCAAAATGAGATCCTCGCTGTGTAATCACCATGTAATCTGTAATCTTGTTGAACCACAGTTCACGGCCATCCTGGGCCTAATTGCCGTCATCTTTCTGATATTTTTCCTCACCTCGGAGGTGATGGCGATGTTCTTCACCATCGGCACCATCTGGCACTTGAGCCAGTCCTTTGTCCTGGCCACCGCCATCTGCTGGGCAGTCAACTCTGGCGATCTTGTGGCCAGCATAACGCTAGCACGTCAGGGATTTCCTCGCATGGCATATGCGGCCACCTTCTCTTCGCCAGTGTTTGGTGGGTCTGGGTGTAGTTTTATTGAAAAGTTCCCAAAATCTTTGCTGATCAATACCGGAAATCCCTTGCAGGAACCTTTGTCAATCTGGCTCTGCCCCTGGCCCTGGAGACGACTGTGCGCTCCGTGGGCAACGCACTTACAGTAAGAACTTGAGCCCATCTCAATGCAAAATGATTATTTACAGTAACTTGTTTGACAGGCGGAAGAGAGCAGCTATGGGGAGACTGCCTGCATCTTCGTGGAGGTGGGCCTGGTCTTCACTCTGATGTCCGCTCTGACCACCAACTTCCAGATGCGACGAGCCTGCGGCATGCTTCTCGTGGCCTACTATCTGTTCTTCCTGGCATATCTGCTGCTGCTCGAGACCGATGTGATCCATGCGTATGGCGTGGATGATTAGAGAGAGGCGGCGAGAGACTTCCCACTGATCCATCAAATATGCAAATTCTCCCCAAATGATTTATGCCTCATTAAATGGCAAATTCGATTCTTTTGGGTCTTAATTTCCTCTTGTATTTTGTCTAATGGACTCTACGAGTATGCTATGTAATGAGGTACGGTCCCCAAAACAGATGCTTCATCTGTGCCCCGGGGCTGTCCAGAGCAAGCCTCACTGTACCCCCCAAAAGTGGACAAACGTGTGCTTAATCATACGGAATCACTGTGGCTGCGACTGGGTCTGTTTTCAAGGTCCCTCTGGCCGGGGCGGGCCGGGGCGGGGCGATGCGGGGAATTTCTCATCAACCAACACTAAAGCCTAAGCAAACAACACGATGATATGCAAAGCAGGAGGAGATTTTGAAGACACGAACAGAGTCTCGAGAGTGTATTTCTTCGATCAATTTCATAATTTCTTTCCATTTTTGTTTTGTTTGTTTTTTTTTGGTAATTTATTTGGATTTTTATTTACATTCGTAGATACATACGATACAAAACTATGCCTCCTGCAATGCCTTTGGTTTCAGCTCGGGCTCCTTGGGCAGATCCTTGGCCGCCTCGGCCACAGCTGTGATCTCCGGATTGATGATGGAGCCGTAGGGCACGAAACCATTCTTGCCCGCTGTGTAGTGGACCTCCACCTCCTGGCCATCTTCATTGATGTACTTGTAGGAGCCCTTCACCTCCAGCGCCTCATCTTCGGTGTCCTTGTTCACGACGCTGGCCGCCTCCTGGCGGCTGGTTCCGTCCGCCGTCGAGTACTGGGAATTGTAGGACCCATCGGCGAACTTGTTGGTCTCCGAGCTGAGGATCTCAATCACTTCGCGCTCCACGGGTAGGGCATGGCCGCAGGCCACCACCACAGCGAGGACGAGCAGAGGGAGCTATGGGGGGGATGAAAGAAATGATCATCTCCTCATCCCATCCTCGATTCGGGTCATCCACTTACGAATTTGTACATTATGGCGGAGCAGACACTAGAGTGGAGCAGAAAGCGAGAGTTTGAGCGCGTGTGAGCACGAAATGGATCAGCCAGTTCGCTTTTATACTCCCGACTACCCAAATCCCGACATAGATACACAATCGAATACTACAACACATATTTCGGTTATCAACCAGCCGCAGCAGCACCAGCAGCAGCACCAGCAGCAGCGGCTCTTTTCACTTAAACATGCCAAACATGTTTGCATCGCATCCCGTTTTATGTGGACGCCGCTACGTCCGAAAACTTCCAATTGCCTGTGGCTTCAAATGTCAGGGTCGGCACTGGGTCAGTATTCACCAGAAATGTGTCAATCAGATCTGCTCTGCTCTCTGAGTCTGAGTCAGATCTGGGCGATGACGCCGGCGATTGATGACACCGATCAGGGGCTCCATTAGCGGCCTCTGCAGCTCACTGCATAACTTACACGGCTTCACCCACTCGCGAGGTGTCGCGATTAATCAATCGCACCTCGCCTCGATCCGCGGCGGGAGCACACAATACCAAGCCTAGAAATGTTTTCATTTGCCATGTAAAATGTCAGCATTGCTGCAATTTATATTATGATCTGTGCACTGAGACGAAATAAACGGGAATACACTTGCGAAATCGATGAGAGATCATGATCAGAGAAACGGCGATCCGAAGTCAAGCAAATATTCTCCACATTCCAGATTAAAGGTCTGGCCTGGTCTTGAATTAAAAATGTATTTTTTAATTAATTTTAATCATATTTTAAGATCTATATTTAAAGATTGCCAAATTCCTAAAGCCAGCTTGTGCAATTCGTATCTAGATATGGTTTTTCCCACAGTGTGTGCAAGGCATGTGTCTGGGGTGTAGTCCCCTAGCCCAGGGCAATCTTATCGAGCAACCACAGATCATGATCATCATAACTCTCCCTGCGACGATCATCTTCCAGCTAACAAATGGTTTGAATTAGAATTTTGATGCGGCGCATAAAGCACTTCCATTTGCATTGCGCTATTAATTCAATAAGCAGAAAATTGTAGAATCATCAGGAGTTCCGGGGCCCATTATAAACGATCGTGTTGGTTTCGTCATTAATTTGATAGGGTGATAAATACAGATTCATTTGCCCAACGACGACACCGACATTTGGTTCGACGAAAGGGCAACCATGGCCTGCAGTGGGAGACTCTGCTGCTGGCCCCGGCAATTGCCACAATTTATAAATCTGACAGCTTAACTAATTTTGAAAATCTCCCGATTGGCGCTGTGCAAATTAAATATCCCCTCGATCTCGATGAGCAACATTTCCAGCTCCACAGCTGCTGGAGCGGACCCGAATGGATGACAGGCACTCCTTGTCGATCTTGCGCTGCTTCTGTAATTGTGTGGCTAGCATTTGGAGGAATGTGTGCCCCGTCAAAGCTAATGGTTATGCTCCAACACATGGCTCTATAAAGGTTTATTTATATGTAGGTTCTCTCTTCGCTCTTCGGTCTTTGTTCTTCGCTCGAGCTTCTATGTGGAAGCCCCGCGGCACAAAGCCGTTCTTGTCGGCCATATAGTTGACCTCCACTTTCTGTCCGCTGTCGTCGAGGTAACGGTACACACCGGAGACCTCCAGATCATCCTCCTTGACGATGCCCACCTCTTCGCGGTAGTTGCCGTTGGCCGCCTCGTAGGCAAAGAAGTAGGACCCATCGCTCTGCTGTTCGGCTAAAGATTTAACGATTCCAATCGAGGCGCTCTCCGCTGGCCAGCAGCAGCTGTAACAGGCCAAGATCAGCCACTAGAAGAGATGTTTATTTGGTTATTTGGTAGCTGGAAATGTCTATTCATGAGCTGCTGGTTCTGCTTACCAATGCGAACATGATTTATGCTAATACTGGGCGCGGACAAAAGATTCTACGCTTTTTATAGCACTTTGAAGACGGCTGTAGCCAGTCGGCCAGCCGGCCAGCCAGCCAGCCAGCACCAGCCGGCCATTTCTTTGGTTATGCAATCGCTGCTGATAATGATGGCCTTTTGAGGTCAGTAGAAAGTAGCAGCGGAGAAAGAGAGTTTGTTGAACCGTAGACTGGCTGCAGATTTGCAATTCAAATGATTCAGATCCGATCAGAAGAGAAGTGTGGCCCCCCCAACAGTAAACTGTCATGTTTACAATGCAGATACGATCGTGTGGGGGCTGCTTGTATTGGAGTCGAGAGGTGCAGCAGCAGCAGCAGCACTTGCAGGCAGCTAATAAAATTTGTCAAATTTGGCTACGACTGCGCTGTGGCATGCCCCCGCAAGCGAAAGGTGCAGAAATGGTAACGGCTGAGTGACTGCAAATCGTTCCGTTCTTCCACCAACTGACTTCCATGCAAATTCCACACCAAAAGTCGGACTCCGAGATGGAGCTGTTGGCTCTCCATTACAGCTGTTACAGTGGGTGGGCACCTGGCACTGTGGCAGTGTGGCACTGTGGCACCGCGACTGAGAAGCGACTAACATTTATGCCAAAACGGCAAGACAAAAAGAATTCAATAATAATTTCCAGCAATTTCGCAACGCCAGAAGTTGGATTTTTGGCATTTGCCTTGGCCCGCCCAGTTCCAGATTCAGTTTCAGTTTCAGTTGTATATATTTAGTTTGCGGCTCTCGGCTCTCGGGCCCAACGTGTTAATAAATTGATTCTCAGCTGCAGTCTCGCCCATTCAGCATGGAAATCCAATAACTTTCTGGCATTACACTGTTGCACAAATAGAAACCCATTAATGCAAAGATGCAACGATGCCAACGAGGTCGTAATTTAGAGCGGCGACACATTAACCTTTAGAGAGTCGCAGTCGCAGCTACTCGAACCGGAACCAGAAGCCAACCAGCCAACGAGATCTGCAGTCGCATTACGCACAGCCCCGGGCCCCAGCCTCAGCCTCAGCCTCAAGGAGAATCAATTAGCTGCGCTGGCAGCCATAATTTCTGACTAACCTGGCCTAATGCAATTACACAAATGTCAAGCGCGTTCTCTTCTCTTCAACCCCTTCTTACCTCAAAAACACCACAATTTTCGCTGCCTGTGGACCATTAATAATCCTCGCAGTCGCTGTCTAAATTGGAGTTACACTCGAATGAAGAGTCGTGGGAGGAGTGTCGTGTCCGTCCCGTCTTGAGTGTAGTTTGCTCATCGAGCCACATTGTGCGCTTGTCTCGAATTTCTGCATAAATTTCGGACGGGGGGAGCAACTTTTATGTGTCTCTCTGGGGCTCTGGGGCTCTGGGGCTCTTCCAGTTTCGTGAATTATTCAAATGGCAGATCCATCTCGCCAATGTTGTGAAATGTGGGGCAGCATGTTTATAATTAATATTGATCACCCCATTTGAACCATCTCACAAGTCACCAGCAAGTCCTTTCAACAGCGTGAGAAAGATTTACGCATCACACAAGGAAATGTCAAAGAAAGGATCGAAGCTGCAGTTATATGGTTATAACGAGCAGGAACGTTGTGAGTCGCAGATAGGCCCGCGACTCCACACTTATACCCGATACTAAGTCAGTAAGGCTCCCCTCCGCCAGAGGGGAGGATACGATACGAGAAAGATACGAAAAACTAAAAACGCAAAATTATAGAAAATTATCTTGTCTATCAGATTGCCGAATCTAGATAAGACCAGACTATTATTATAGCCAGAAGGAAGAAATGAAGCTGCAGTGACAACGCCACGCCATACATGCGCTTACTCATTCTCTCTATCTCTCTCTCACACACACACTCTCATCGTGCAGTGTGCGCCTTCTGGCGGATGGGAGCCATACTGACTGAGTGTCGGGTATAAATGTAGAGTCACGGCCGTAGCTGCGACTCACAACGTTCCCCCTCGTTTCCTGTTGAAAAGTTGGCAGCACTGAGTGCAGTGCATATGAAAGTTGTGTATGCCTAATGTGGATGGTATTTCTTCCATCTATGCTTTTATATAGAATACTTTTAGGCAGCTATACTAAGCTATGAACTAACTAGTTGTTAACTAGCCTACAGCCAGGCAGCAAAATGTTACATCTTTTTTTTTAGATGGTTTCAAAATGATGAAATATTTGGCGCTCGAAGTTCCTCCACATAGGCAGTTAATTAGATTTAGTGCCTTTTAATTTTAGACACTTGACTTTTGTTTTGAGATCACTTTTGGCATCGCCTTTTTTCGACCTTGGCTCGGAGTGGAAAACCTCATCTCATTCACATTTGCATATGCAATTAAAGCATGAATTAAAGCTGAACATGGAACATGGAACAAGATATGTATGTTCGAATTTTAATGGCAGCTCGAACAGATGACAAACGAGACCGAGTCCGAGACCAAGAGAGTGCGGGCTAGGCATTTACAAATGACTGATGGCGATCATGACGCGCCGCGGCATGAGCAATCGCAGCATGATGAATGATTGTGGCATGAAACATGAAACAATGGAACACCTCCGGGTAAACTCTCTCAGGCAGGGATGGTTAGAGGTTCCTGGGGATAGATACGGACTGATAAATGATATTCATGGCACTTGGAGATCAGGTTGAGGTCCGACAACCACCTTGACCCCTGCCCAGAAGAGCGGACCGACGGGGGGAGGCGCCGTACTGTCTGTCAGCACATAACTCACATAAACACCTTAGGAGTGCCTCAGAGCAGCAGCAGATTCAGCAGCGGAGACACGAGCTAGAGCAAAAACGCGACATTTGCATATGGGGGTCGCCAGTAGAAGCGGCAGCAGCAGCAGCAGCAGAACCAGAAGCAGAAGCCTCGCTGAAGATGCAACCGATGGATGGATGCATCATAAATAAGTGCGCGCATCGGGAAAACGCCGGAAGAGGCCAACGGTCGGCCTGGCCAACATGAAGATATCAATCAGGCAGCGAAATTCGTTTGTCCTTCTGTCAATGGCCGATAAAAAACCAATAAAGCTGCCATCTGCGGCATCTGCGATCAGCTTGTTAACACGACTCGCAAGCCGCAGATAAATTACACGCCACTGGGCCAAGCGCAAGATAACCATCGAGATAGATCCCCCCCTGGTTGGAGCAGAGCTGGGGCAGAGATACCAAGAGCACGGTGGCAGGAAGCGGCGTCGCTGGGTCGATTGTTCTTATGATTAGGCCGCGCTTTAGGGCCCACCAGCCACCGCTGAGTCGAGAATCGCGATTCGTATAAATACGGGCCGCAGTCGGTGGCGCAGTTGCAGTCGGGGCACGGCTTTCATTCAGTGACTTTCAGTGGCAGCGTCGCATCTCAGATCTCAACTCGGCTCGGTTCGGCACAGATCGGAATCTCCATCTTCATAGCGGACTCCGTTTTCCCACCACAACTCAGGGCACAACGAAAGTGAGACGTCAGGTTAATCGAGCGTGTAATTTGTGGGACGTTCGCGGGATTTACGAGCCACTGCATCCACCAGCTGACGACAGGTTAAATGCCCGCTCCCACCCACATGAGGCAGCTCCGCTGGGTGGCCTGCCTCCTAGCCGGCCTGTGTCTCACCACCTGCCGGGCGCAGCTCCCAGGAGCGCCTTTCGCGCAGCGTCAGCAGGGAGTCCAGTTGCAGCAGCAGTCACCATTTGGAGTGCGCCAACCCACTCTGGGCCAGAATCAGGGTCTTTTTCCGGCGCAACGCAGTCCGCTGAATCCGCTGGTCAACCCCTTGGCTTCGCCCCTGACGGGAGCCGCTCTCCAGAATCCCTATCGATACAACCAGTACCAGCAGCAGAACTATGTCCCCATCACAGCCTACCAGAACGAGCTCAATCTGGATGGCAGCTTCTCCTATGGATACTCCTCTGCCGATGGAACCACGGCCCAAGCCCAGGGCTATGTCAAGAATCTAGGATATGGCGAAGGCGTTGAGGCACAGGTGAGTGTTGATATTGATCTCCATGGCCCCCTCTTTTGCGCTCGAAAAGGTGTGGCATACTTTTGGGAGACCCTCAAATCTCGTTTCTTGTCCGCAGGTCATTCAGGGATCTTATTCGTACACCTCGCCCGAGGGCACGCCCATTACGGTACGCTACATTGCCGATGAGAACGGATTCCGAGCCGAGGGCACGGGCATTCCTGCCACTCCGCCTCCGTATATTGTGGGAGCTGGACAACAGCCGTACCAGCAGGGCGTCCTCAATCCCAATCTGAATCCATACCAGACGCCATTCCGCCAACTGCCACCCCCGCTGGCTACGGCACCCTTTCGACCACAGGGACCAGGACAGCAGCCATTAAACGCGTTGCAACAGCAACAGCAGCAGCAACAGCAACAGCAACGAAATTTCCAACAGCAGCAGCCGAACTCTGGACAGTATCAGCCGGAGCAGCCGTTCAATCAGCTAAATTCCGGACGACAGCAAGGTCAATATGCCGGGCAATTTGGTCAGCAATTTGGTCAGCAATTTGGTCAGCAATTCGGCAGCAATCTCACAACCCAGCAGGCCCAGCAGAATGCCAACCAGCAACAGCAGCAACAGCAACAACAGCAACAGCAGCAGCAGCAACAGCAGAAGGATCAGCAAAACGAGCAGCAGCAACAGCAGGGTCTGATTACCCAACAATTGAGAGGCAGACCCAACCAGTTGGTGGATCCGTATGGCTACAATCAGTATGGCAGACGCTTCAAGAAGTCCCCGAGGAAGTGATTAACTTGCCCACGTTGACCAAATTGTGTTGCATCGATTCTTACACTTAGTCCATCTACGTAGTCGCGTTCAAAGGCATGAAATACATGCACCAGAAAAGTCAAACAGCTCTTTTTACTCCCAACGAAGTGCCCTCTATGGCACAACCATGAAATCATGGACTCATGGGTTCACTAAAATTCATTTATTGCCTTGTCAAAGGGGATCGGATCGGGGAAGCTTACAAAAATAAGAAATAATTTAAGCACCACACTCGGTAGCACGAGTATTTAAGGCAGATTGCTATTGCATTTGCGTTGCACTGAGGTTTCTTCGATCGGAGTGATGTGGTTTTGGCTGGAAGGGGATCCCGCCGGGCTCAATAGCTGTAGCCAGTCTGGGGATTGAAGTCGCCGCTGCCCCGTCCACCTCCTGGCAGTCCAGGTGGTGGGGGGATATACTGAGAGCCCCCTCCTGGAGCACCACCGCGTCCGGGTGCTCCGCCGCCTCCTAAGATCAAGAAAGTGGTTTGTGAAAATCGCAAAGCTATGCCTTTCTATGCCTTCTACTTACCTTGTCCACCGCTGCCTCCTGGACCACCTGCTCCACCTCCAAATCCTCCTTGGCTGCCGGCTCCTGGAGCACCCCCTCGACCTGCTCCACCGCCATATCCTGCGCCTCCACCGCCTCCTAAGATCGAGAAAATTGTATGTAAAAATCGTAAGATAAGCCTTTATAAATCATCAACTTACCTGGCCCACCGCCGCCTCCTGGAGCACCAGGCCCACCTCCAAATCCTCCTTGGCCGCCGGCTCCTGGAGCACCCCCTCGACCTGCTCCACCGCCATATCCTGCTCCTCCACCGCCTCCTAATATTGACAAAGTTGTATGTAAAAATCGCAAAGATAAGCCTTTATAAATCCTCTACTTACCTTGCCCACCGCCGCCTCCTGGAGCACCAGGCCCACCTCCAAATCCTCCTTGGCCGCCAGCTCCTGGAGCACCCCCTCGACCTGCTCCTCCGCCATATCCTGCTCCGCCGCCGCCTCCTAAGATCGAGAAAATTGTATGTAAAAATTGCAAAGATAAGTCTTTATAAATCCTCTACTTACCTTGCCCACCGCCGCCTCCTGGAGCACCAGGCCCACCTCCAAATCCTCCTTGGCCGCCGGCTCCTGGAGCACCCCCTCGACCTGCTCCTCCGCCATATCCTGCTCCGCCGCCACCTCCTAAGATTGACAAAGTTGTATGTAAAAATGGCAAAGATAAGCTTTTATAAATCTTCAACTTACCTTGCCCACCGCCGCCTCCTGGAGCACCAGGCCCACCTCCAAATCCTCCTTGGCCGCCGGCTCCTGGAGCACCCCCTCGACCTGCTCCTCCGCCATATCCTGCTCCTCCACCGCCTCCTAAGATCGAGAAAGTTTTATGTTAAAATCGGAAAGATATCCCTTTTTTAAATCCTCAACTTACCTTGCCCACCGCCGCCTCCTGGAGCACCAGGCCCACCTCCAAATCCTCCTTGGCCGCCGGCTCCTGGAGCACCCCCTCGACCTGCTCCTCCGCCATATCCTGCTCCTCCACCGCCTCCTAAGATCGAGAAAGTTTTATGTTAAAATCGGAAAGATATCCCTTTTTTAAATCCTCAACTTACCTTGCCCACCGCCGCCTCCTGGAGCACCAGGCCCACCTCCAAATCCTCCTTGGCCGCCAGCTCCTGGAGCACCCCCTCGACCTGCTCCTCCGCCGTAACCTGCTCCACCGCCGCCTCCTAAAATCGAGATGATTGTAATCCGAGCTCGCAAATATATGCCTTTATAAATCCTCTACATACCTTGACCACCGCCGCCTCCTGGACCACCTGCTCCTCCTCCAAATCCTCCTTGGCCGCCAGCTCCTGGAGCACCCCCTCGACCTGCTCCTCCGCCATATCCTGCTCCACCGCCGCCTCCTAAGATCGAGATGATAATAATCCAAACTCGCTGAGATATGCCATTACTTACCTTGCCCACCGCCGCCTCCTGGAGCACCAGGCCCACCTCCAAATCCTCCTTGGCCACCGGCTCCTGGAGCACCCCCTCGACCTGCTCCTCCGCCATATCCTGCTCCTCCACCGCCTCCTAAGATCGAGAAAGTTTTATGTTAAAATCGGAAAGATATCCCTTTTTTAAATCCTCAACTTACCTTGCCCACCGCCGCCTCCTGGAGCACCAGGCCCACCTCCAAATCCTCCTTGGCCACCGGCTCCTGGAGCACCCCCTCGACCTGCTCCACCGCCATATCCTGCTCCGCCGCCACCTCCTAAGATTGACAAAGTTGTATGTAAAACTTGCAAAGATAAGCCTTTATAAATCCTCAACTTACCTTGCCCACCGCCGCCTCCTGGAGCACCAGGCCCACCTCCAAATCCTCCTTGGCCGCCGGCTCCTGGAGCACCTCCTCGACCTGCTCCACCGCCATATCCTCCTCCGCCGCCACCTCCTAAGATCATGAAAATTGTATTTAACGAGCGGGAACGTTGTGAGCCGTAGCAAGGCCCGCGGCTCTACTCATACGCCTGATAATCAGTCAGTATATACAAAATCTATCGCTGTTCGCAAAGGGGTCGAATTGATATCACGAAATGATTTGTTTCTTACAGCGGGGAAGCTGGATTTTAGTAGAACAACCACACAGACCGCGATATGTCTCAATTTGGCCCACAATTCTCATGAGAGACGGGAAAAACAAAGAGAGAAATGTAAAAACCGCGACCGCTAGTTACTTTCTAATGTTAGTGGGTAATACACACTGTGTATGTACATCGTTTATCGCCTCTTCACCTATATATATTTTATATATATATATTTTTTGGATAATCGGGTATATAACTTGAAAGGAAACCCCATAATTATCTTCTACTTACCCTGCCCACCGGCGCCTCCATATCCTCCTTGGCCACCGCCGCCTCCTAAGAACGGGAATATTGTAAGCAAGGACACTCCGTCAATGATCAGCTGGTACTTACCCTGGCCACCGGCTCCTCCACTGAAGCCACCACCCGGAAGTACAGAAATGCCCTGGGCAGCCAATGCCTTGGCAATAGCCTCCGGAACGGGCGGTGGCGTTGGCAGTGCTGCTCCGGAGGGAACGAATCCGTTCTCATCGGCCGTGTACGAGATCTCGACCAGCTCGCCCTCGGGATTGGTGTACGAGTAGGAGCCCATAACGGAGGGGATCTCGCTATCGGAGCCCTTGTTCTTCACGGTGCCCTCTTCCTGGGCCTTGATGCCGTTGCCCGTCTCGTAACTGAAGCGGTAGTTGCCGTCGCCGTCGTTTTCGTTCACGAACGACAATATCGGGATGGGCGGACCCGCTGGAGGAGAAGCCGCTGGAGCACTGGGACGTTGAGCGGGGGCCGGTCCAATGGGTCGACTTGCACCCCCAGCGCCTGAGAATCCGCCCAGGCCATTGTTGATTCCACCCAATCCGTTGTTGCCGCCCCCACCACCTCCACCTCCGCCAGCTCCAAAACCACCTCCTGGCCTTCCGCCAAAGCCACCTCCTGGTCCCTGAAGACCTGCTCCCGGACTGCCGCCCGCGCTAGCCGCACTCGCCGGCGGCGGCAGGTATTTGTTGTCCAACTTTGCACTCCGCGCCAGCGTCAGCATCGTGATCAGGAGAGCCTAGTCCAGAGAAAGAAGTAGGATTGGATTACACATTGATGTCTGGCATATGTAAAGTTCACCCGAATCCCAATCGCCATCGCAATGCACGAAGCACTCACGATCCCAGGGAGAGGCTGAATTCCTGATGGAGTCCCCCCAATGCATTGGGGTCAAGAGTAGACAGGCGTACGACCGAGTGGTAACTGCCATTTTATTAATGAAATATTCACTCATTGAGGGACCGCGCTCCACTCACGTTTTCCATTGTTGCCAGCGGATCACCCATTAAGGCTGTGCGCCATCATCGTCGTCATCGAGCGCTGCGGCGAACTCTGATATTTATGGACCTCTTGTACGACAGAAGATGTCTGCTACTTGCGACTTGCAGCAGCTACATTGAGCTGCATGCCTCAGCGTGTGAACAATCACAGAGGCAGCTAAGGAGACTCTGGGGGATGGTGGTCTCCGATGGGAGCTGATGGGACTGATGCTACTGATGGGAAGGTTAAGTAAATGTAGCCTGGCCGGGTGTCAAGTTGAAGTTTAAACCGTTTACGAGTTACTTCTCCACGTACTGGCCATAAAAGTAACAGCTTTATCGACTGCTGCATCGATGATGAGCTCACTGTCCCCCGCGCACCTGTCCCCCCCTCCGAATAATGGAAATTCTGACATTTGCCGCACTGAATCATCCATGTTGCATGCTGCACTCAACGCCTGCCCCCGTGGCAACAGCATTCTCAGACAGTTCGTGACCAGAGCAGTTGTCCCAAAGAGTTGCGCAACCAGAATTGGAAGCCACCCAAACCCAAAGTACTCTTAGTATAATTGTGGTAATTCCAAATGGGCTGCCAATTGGGTCGCCACTGCATCAATTTCGGGTCCGGCCAGTCGCTGATGATCTGCCGCTGGGGGCGGGGGCTGACACGACCACAGAAACAGAGCCACGATGCAGATGGATTCTTCTTGGGCAACTTTGCGTGCCGGGCGGGGGTTTCCTCATCATCAGCTATCTCTGATTTTAAATGGCCTTTTAATTTATGCGTTTTTTTTGCGCCAATACAATGGAAGGGGTCGGATTGGATGGATGCACTTGGGATATGTTATGTGGGATTGGGAAATCATTCGCTGCATGCCGCATGCTGCATCCAGGATGATTCTCTGGGGATGGGCAGGGACTTACCCATTTCAGAGCCATCTCTGATATCGTTTGATTGAACGAATGTATTCCAAGTCTCAACAGGAGCTAGAAGATGTATCCTTGGATGTCCTTTTTCCCAATCACTAAACACACACACAGACACACACACACCTAAACAAACACAGAAACACGCCTGCACTCTCTAAAATAAGTCACGAATCCATGCGAATCCTATGGTCCTTTTGGGTTCTGCAGCAGCCGCCTCCGCGTGTCGTGGCTCCTCTATTGTCACGGTACTAGTGTGCCGATCGCAGCCCAGGTTCTCCAGCTTTTATACTTTGTTTGGCGCCAAATGCAATCAAATGGAATGGAATGAACGAAAACGCTGCCGAAGCCGAAGCTGTAGCTGCAGCTGAAGCCGGAGATGGAGACGATGTGACGATGGAGACGGAGAGCAGACCGAGTGCTGGCTGAGATTTTGATACTTTATGGCATTTATTGCAATCGTGTGCAGCTGTGTTGGTTGGCTGGCAGAAACAATTGCATGCCGAAGGGAGACCTATGGTCGATGATGGGGCATGGGCAGGGGGCTGGTGCTGGGGCTGGGGCTGGTTCTGGTGCTGCGGAGACTATTGTCTCAGCGGCGGCATCTCGTTTACCCAATGTACCTTGTCTTGTTAAACATACTCGTAAGTACGCTCTCAGCCACATCAACTCTCCCCGGGTCGGTAAAATTAGCAAGTTTCTGGCACTGATGGCGCTCTGGTGCTCGTAAATTGAAATCCAATCGAAACCCTCAACGGTTGAGTGCATCATCAGCATCATCATCATGCCAAACGACTCATCTCATCTCATCTCCATTGAATGGCACGTTTGGGAAACAATTTTAATGCGCTTCGAATGCAATCGGAATTGGCGTCAAGAACCGCATACAGCGGTGTCTTCTAATCATGTCTGACCCGAGACGGATGTCAAATAACCTGGGCCGGGTTGAGTCCAGTCTTTGACCTTTTGCACCCCAGGAAAACTAAGGAAAACTGGAATCGAAATGGTAATAAATACCGCTAATATCACCATCGACACCCTAGGGCCTGGCGGGAGACCACAAAAACAACACAAGTTGCGCAAAACAAGTTGCTCCATTTGGTGGCAACATCCATCTGCCCGGGCCACATCCAGCAGAAAGGGCAGTTGCTTCTCTTTTTCTTTTTTGTTTTTTTTCTGATTTTTTTGTTTGAATGTGAAAATTCGTTGCCCCGTTGTATGGGGCCAAGTTTAGGCCAAAATGCCTGACGATTTCTGGCAGCAGCAGCAACAGCAGCAGCAGCAGCATCAGTAGGAGAATGCTCATTGACATTTGCCCGTTTGCACTGTTGTCGTCGCGCGGTGTTTAGAAAGGCAGCTCCACCGAAAGAGACACACACGGACGGACACGGGCCTCGGCAGGTTGTCATCGCAGCGGTCTCATTCTTGGGGGCATGGGATGGTCGCCTTGGGTGATCGAGGCGGCACAGCTGCGCGCACCAGAACGGCAGCCAAGTGGCAAAAGGAATGTGCACGCATGTGGCCACACGAGCAGCGAGGAATGAGACAAAACAATGGGACAGACGCGGGCCACGCTGCGTATGCGCAACTCTCATCATACGGCGCATTGCACGGCACGGAACAGCACTGCTTTGCATTGGCCTTGCCAAATTAACACACAAATGAGTGTGGCACGCCCCAATCGTAGTGCCTTGCCCGGGCCATTGCAAAAGTAGATATTATCGAAAATATTAACCAATGCTTGGGGGCGGCAATTACGATGAGTCATTCAACTCGGATGCGGTTGCAGTTGCAGTTGCCAGCAGGCAAGAATGTTTGCCGCGTTTTGGGTTTTTCTATTCTATCGAGTAGTAGTTCCTGTTGATGAAGCTGTGCGCTGCCTCTACCTTCTAGCACATTATTTATAGCGTAATTATGATTACTCAATCGTAGAAATAAAATAGAAAATAGAAAATGTTTATTCAAGCCTCGGTGTTCGTGCGGGGAGGGAATTGAATTCAGCCATCAATGCCATCAGATGTGTGTGTGTCCAAGAGTCGAGACTTATTCGCCAGTCATCATCTCCATGAATTCTGTGGATCAAACGGAGGGAAAGTGGAGCAATTAGTGGCATTCAGATACGGAGATCGGGTACAGAGCCGGAAGCCTAAAAATAGTCAGCCACAAGGGCCGGCAGAACGGCATTGTCTTCTCTGCCAGGCTGAACGTAGAACAGCGGGCCTGTAGAGCCTACAAATTGATATAACTTGCTTCTACCTCAACGCTGGCACGGGGCCAGAGAATTCGGGATTCATGAGGCATGCTCTGCTAATTGGTCGGTGTCAGCGTCAGCTTCAGCCGCTCTACTAACCATCAAAGTCCACGGTGCCGGAGCCATCAGAATCGATTTCCTCAATCATCATGTTCAGTTCCGTGTCGGTCAGCTGATCGTCGAGCTCCTTCAGGATCTCCTTCAGACAGGAGGTGGGAATGTAGCCATTGCCCTGCTTGTCGTAGAGACGGAAGGCCTCGCGCAGTTCCTTCTGCATGGCCTCGTCATCCTCCTCGACGATGAATTTGGCGGCCAGCTGCACGAACTCCTCGAACTCCAAGCGGCCGGATTCTGTTCAAAGATATAGTTTAGTAGATACCCATGGAGAAGGCAGGGGGATTACTCACTGTCCTCGTCGACCTCATTGATCAGCTCGTCGAGAATCTGCCTGTCGAAGGGCTGGCCCATGAGGCGCAGGATGTCGGCCACCATTTCGGTGGGGATGCTGCCGGTCTTTTGGTGGTCAAAGCTGTTGAATGCCTTCTGCAGAACGGCAATCTGCTCGGGGGTCAGGTCCTCATCCTGCAAAGCAATCAAAGCCGCATTAGAAATATCCGGATAGCTATAATCCCCGTCTCGCTCCACTCACAATGTTCTCCATGCTGAACTCTTCTGCTGCTGATGCTCGTTGTTCACCAGATAGATCACCGCTAACGACTGAATCAAATGCCCAGATCTACTATACCCATGCTTTCGTCCGGAGAGTGTGTACACGGAGGCACACCCACACATCCACCGCCAGAGTACAGAGACATTCCAAAAGTAACAGGCTAATTTATGGTTTTCAACAGCATCTCAAAAATAAAACCAGGGAAACAAACAAACAAAAGCAAAGGCCACCGCACCATCGCACACGCACACATGGAAACGGAAAACCAATGGAAAACTTAAAAACTGTATTTAATTTGTTGCTTTGTGAAACGAAAAACGAATACGAAAAGCACTGTAAAACCATCGAGCACTGACTATTCCTCTGTTGGCCAGCACCATCACCCACACCCACCCACACCCAACACCACCACCAGAGCAATTCCATTTTGTAGTGGTTTGCTAAGGCTTAACGTGGACATCGATGGTTATTTTTAACCGACACTGAAATGAAATTTCCGAGCTAACTGGAATTCTAAATGGCTATAAATGGTTTCATCTGAATCCCCAGTGTTCCAGTAATCACATTAATAAACTAAATTTAAATGTAGGAGGAGTACTGCTCAAATACCACACATTGGACCCGCAACCCCTGCCTTTCTCTCAGTGTATAGCCAAGTGACAATCAGTTCAATATATATTCGTACACCCCATCATAATCGAGGCAAATATTATCACATTCTCCAATATAAGGTGGTCCACGCTTATTGAATCAATCACTGCTGTGCCTTGAATTGATTTTATAGCCCAGACAAATTAACAAGAAATTAAATGAAGTCTATAAATTATATAGAGGGAAATACGAGTATTCCATATAGTATATGGAACTCATGGAGGAGGAGGGGAACACAGATCAGGCGAACAGAGTGCCAACACACATTTTTATAAGCTATTCGAATTTTATTGTCTCTTGCGGTTCTGCTTCCTATTTAAATTTAAATTTAAATTTGTTAAATGACCGAATAATATGCAAATTGATTTATACTAAATTCTGCTACAATGTGTTGCTGAGTTCATGTGACACATATTTCCAGAAATATACGTATACGTATAGGTACGAGTATTTGGAAAATAGAGGAAAGCCAAAGAAAAGTTGTTTACCAATTATGACAGCGGCAGCCAAAGCAGGCGCCAAAACTTGACGTCACTTTGACACATTGACCATTTGTTTATATGTATGTGGTATGGTTATTAATTAATTAGCAGATAAAATATGATGCCAATAACTCAAAATGCCACAGATTACTAATTGCCAACAGCTGGGGAGATGTGCATGAGAGATTCAAAGTGATTCCCTGATGATCTCTTCTCTTGATGGACAGGCGCCGACATCGATTCGTCAATCGATGGAAATCTGTTCTCAGTAACAGTGTGTCAGTGTTTTCATGTTGCGTTTCCCAAACGATTAGCCTCAGAGAGCCAGAGAATCAACGGGTTTCTTTTTAGTCGAATCGGTAACCGGAGCGCCAGAGTTTCAATGTTATTTTGACATTTGTGTGGCGGCGAGGTCTAGCCTTGATCGTCGCCAAGACCACTTTTGCCCAGAGTCTCAGGCAGCCGGATAATTGATGGAGGCATTCACTTTGCCCCGTCGTCATAATTGCAGTGGCATCTGCATCAACGAGTGCACTAAACGCTCCTAGAGGCCCTCCTCTCAGCCATCCCACTTCTCATCGGATCGCTGTCAAACGCGATAAAACTTAACATTTGCATTTGAAGTTATGACAACAATAAGGCTGCTCCACTGATCCACTGATCCATCCCATCGTGATCACGTGATTCGATATCGCTGGTAAATGAAAATGGAAATGTCTCTCCCAGCATAGCATCTCCCAAGCGGATCAAGTCTCAGGTCGGGTCGGATTGCCAATCTGGGTGAATGCGAAGAATACATACTCGTACTTTACACGTTTGAATACAAATCCAAATTATTCAGTCGTCATATGGGAAGTAACCCTATGGGCGTGTTTTTCGTGGGTGGGAAAGAGTCGTACTCGCAATATTGTTTTCGCTACTGCGTTTCATGGGCAAGCACTGATGGTTCCGAGCTCTGAGTCTGAGATCTTCTATTAGCGAGGTTCGCCCAAAAGTTTGGTATATCTCTGCATTGCTGAAAAACGAAATCGAAAGTGATTTACCACTTGCTCCGTAGGTCCGAGTATCTATAAAATCAAGTTCAGGGCCAAAAAGTCAACTATTTAAGTAGCATAAATATGCACGTATGTATGTTTCCTCCTGTGTTTTTTTCCCCTTGACTATCTCGTAGACCTTGTCATTTGTTGGGGGACGCATAAATTTAGGGGAACTCGTTTTAGTGCCCGCTAATTTGTGGCGTTTGAATATTCACATATTTCAGTTTCTCCCATCAGCCATCAGCCATGGGCCATCAGCTGAGAGGCATGATCGATCCTTTGGGGAGGAATGAATTTGAAACTAAAGTTAAAGTTAACTTTTAACTGCTTTTATTTTTGGTAAACAATGCTTATTCCTTAGGGGGGTGGGCTGCGATCCAGTCCAGGGAGCGCTGGATGGCCTCTGGGATTGGGGGAGGGGTTGGCAGAGGGGGGTTGGCAGCCAGCACCTGGTATCCGTTCTCGTCGGCAAGATACTGGATGGACACTGGCACACCGTCGGGGGATGTCCAGGCCTGGTCTCCCTTAACCACCCACTCCTCACCTTTCAGCTCACCTTGCTGGTGGACGTTCACGGAGTTGTCGAGCTCCAGAGCATACTTGAAGCTGTCAACGTTGACTTCCGCTTCACTACGGAGCACATTGGCATCCTCGTTGGCGTAGGCCACAGCCAGCAGGCAGGCGAAAGCAATCTATTGGGGGAATCGGAGAACAAGTTAGCCATTATCCTTCTAGGAATCTTTTGGGTTTTAGAGCCACTTACGATGAACTTCATGTTGTTTGCTTGAAGACTTGAAGAGACTTACTGATATCGAAATGGAACTTCTGCCATCTTTTTATATGCTGCTTTTGCTGCGCGGCGATAAGACGCCCAAGCTCAGGTCGTCTGACGTAGAGGATTTTTAATTCCACTAATTATGCATATGATAATCAAAAATACACGTTTTCTGCTTATCCAAAGATCCAACCGAAATTCATATCAAGACCCAAACAGGCGGAAGATGTGTCTGCGACGGAGACATTAACTATGTGTCGGCTACTAGAAACATTGTAAAGATATAATTAATTCTCTATATTCGTCAAAAAAAAGAAAGAAAAAAATCAGCATTTTAATAAATTTGTTCGTCTTGTTTTAAACTGGTTTCAATATTGTTCGCATTTTTGTGTAAATATAGATGTCTGTTGGCTTCGGGCGTGGACAAGGCCACCTTGACAGCACATCCCACGCGGCATACAGCTCTACTCTTCTCCTGGCAATCACCCCCGCAATACACAAATCTGAATCAATCAACCTCTCTTCTTTGATTATAAATAGTTTACTTTATTTCCCATTTAGTTGTAATCTAAAGCTACGCGTTGCCGCTCATCAATTTTTGTACGGCATGATCGAATTTTCTGCAAAAAGAAATGGGATGTCAGTATAACTATAAAAAAAAATTCTATGGGAAGACTCACTTGGAAGTCAGGGACTCGCCCGGAATGTAAAAAGGATTGCAGACGGCATCTGTGTAGAGGATATGCAGGTTGCGAAAGATCTGGGAAGCATTGAAAGTGGCATTGGCATGTCTATCACCTGTGGAATTAGTACTTACCGCCCGCACCTCGTTCTCCCGCAGAGCAACGTTGCTGGAATCAATGACTACTATGAATTTCACCCTGGAATTGGTGACGAAGCCATAGCTGAAAGCAGACAAAAAACACCGATTAGCTTAGACAGCGCGCTGAGCAAATGGGTGGCCATACATTTTATGATTCTCTGTGGAGTATAGGAGTCCCAGGTAGAGCTCCTTGGACTCGGGGACTCCCTTCCCAATCAAACACTTCTCCTCTACCACGTCCAGAGCGGCGTGTACATGGTACTGCAGGTCCAGCTCCTGCTCCATATCCGATGTAGTCAGGTACATCGGGGCATTCTTCAAGTGTTTTAATGTAAGTACATGCATCCATTTGTACGAATATTACTTACATCTTTGCCAATAACTGCAACAAATGCCATTTTACTTGTTTATTTATTTTCACCGCAACAGCTGACGACAGGGGTACCGATAGTATCGGGAAAAGGTCAAGTGCTGCCACACTGTTGAATTTAACAGGACCGTATTTCGGCAAACATTTTGCCACAAATTTAACAGGACCGTATTTAGGCAAAAAATTTTGCCACAAATTGATAAGACCAGAAATTTTTATCTATACTCATTGTGGTAGTTGGAGAAAAAAACATTAAAAATTGATATCATAGCTATTACTGATCGGCTTAGCACCCTGCTGGAGATGGCGCTGCAGATTGCACATAATAATCGTGGCAATCCGCACGCGCTGCATCCTCCACCAGCCGCCGAGCTTGTAGAGGTCTTTGTGCTTTTTGTCAACACAACAAATCGCACTGTTGATCTCTATTGGGTGTGCGACCGCGATACGGAGAACATGTATCTCAGCCTGAAGCCGTTCGAGGAGGTGCGCGTCAACACGTACAACACGCACACTTGGCTCTTCCGCGACTACTACACAGGCGAGCGGATGCACGTTAAGTCCAGGCGCATATTTGTCCCCGTTCCCATGCGCGTTCCAAAGAACCCCCAACATCCCGAGGAGCTGTGCGATGTACGCAGCCAGGTGAACATACATTTCCCGATGCGCAAGCTCAAGGACACCTGTCTTTGGCTGCTTGCGCGCCATCTAAATCGCACGAGCAATTCACCTCGAAGGCTGGTCAGCAACTATATGATACCTTCGACGCTGAAGCAACAGTTGTTCGTTATTCTGACCACTATGGAATCCTACTCTAGGACGGCTCGCATCAGACGGCGTCGCGTTCGTGAGATGATTAATAATATTTAAAGTGGCATAAGGGAAGAAAGCCAAGCTTGATTTCCAAATAGTTTTAATAATAACTTTAATTGATTTTCAATTGTATCATCTTTCCTTTGATTTGTTTGTTTGTTACTTATGTACAAATTGGCTTGCATAGAGCTTTTTATAGGTTGGTTTTCTACGATTGCATTGATTTTTGTATTTTTAACAGTTTACTTATAATTAAATATATAATATATGTTCTATGTATATATGTATTTATATATATTTATATATATATATATATATATATAAACCTAGTGTAAAACAAATGTGAATATTACATACATATATGCGCAATTCTCTAGATCTAAATGTTTTCAGATGCAATGCCAGATAATGTAAATGGTATGTCTGCGGATTATCTACTTGTGTGTTGTGTCGCAAACTTAATCTCTTTTAAGTCTGAATCTGAAGTATATAATAATTCCTAAACAGAGCAAACAAATAGCACCCTGGTGCATTTACATAACATAAATGTTTAAACAGATTCCTTCTTAAATGTTTAGTCCACAGGACAAAGTAATTACAAATACATTGCAAAATACATACAAATGGTTAATCGAACAAACTACAATTTAAATCTTTCAATTTAGCGGGAATCGGCTAGGAGAGAGAGATCACATGCCGTCGCTCAATACTTTCGCGTGACGCGCTCCAGACTATCTCCGATCGAACCTGTTGAGTGGGACACAAAACCGACTGGACTTGCAATTGGACCTAATCAGATCGAATTTGAAAGGTCTTACCGTCGTAATTGAAGCTCTGCTTTGTTTTGTATTGAAATGTAAGATCTGTTGATTGCTTCCAGATGAAGTGACGCACCGTACGCAGGTCCATGTTGGGGTCCACGACCTAAGTTAAAAATGGAATGGCAATAGAATATAGACAGATGCGATAAAGAGATCGTTCAACTTACCACATCGTTGCACGACAGTTCGATGCGTTCCTCCGCTGGCAGCTGTGAGCCTTCCGAGTTGCCGTCGCTTTGGCTATTCTGCAAGGAATTGTTTGCGTTGGCCCCGCTTGGGGTTGTCTCTGCATTGAGCACCTTCTCGAGCACATGCTCGCACACCTTGCGGCACTGAATGAACTCGTTGGCCACCAGGCGATCCTGCACAAATGAAAGGGAAAGCACAATTTAATATGAGATGGATCGTCCCATACTACCACCATTCGACTCTACCTTCTTGGTGCGCTCTGGCTTGGTCATCTGTGGATGGGGCTGCAGGAAGAACGGTATTTTGAGGAACTTGGGTATGTTTTTCTCAATCACCACATCGGTAACCCACTGCGGTGCTGTCTCATGCAGCAGAGTGCACTCGCTGTCGCCCGCTGCGTCGCGGACCAACAGACGGCAGACAGTACGCCCGCCCACCTCGCTATTGGATGGACACAATATGAGAATACTTGTAGCGAATGGAATACTATGCGACTTACCTGAATATAACTGGTGTATGTTTGGGCACTTGAAAGTAGCCGTTGCCATGCATGTCCGGCTCCAATTCGTTTTGCGGTATGCTATGCGGTGGTGTCCAGTACTCGAGCAGTGCCTCCAAGAGTAATTTCCCATAGTTTATCTGCACAATTGAGTTAAAATCAAGACATTCTATCAGAAATTTATACCTTTCATACCTTTATCTCTGTTGTGGGATCGACGCACTCCGGCAGTCCGGCCTCGATAGACACCCAAGCCGAGAAGCAATCGACCTCCTCCTGACCCAAAACAATCGTTGGCATCTGCAGTGAGAGATATCATATAGAGAGGTTATAATGTTGGTATTAAAAGGTAAAGCAAAGGAGTAACTCACCCCAGTTTTGAGATCCACTGTGAACCAATTTGGAATGTAGACTTGCTTGTTGCGCTTTTTCACCTCCGCCTCGTAGTCGATTGGGCCCAGAGTGTCCTTCTTGACCACTCTTAGAACGTCGTAGAGCACGACTTGATCCTGGGAGTCTTTCGTTAATATATAACGCTTGTCGTTCAGCACAGTACACTCCTTGATGGCGGCCCCACCCTTGATGCAAGCCAGCTCCGTGCCACCTTGCGTCCACTGTGCATCCAAACCGCCCGACGAGTTCAGGGTGCCCCTGTCGTACATCGGCAGTTTCCAACAGCGAATGTCCGAATTCCAGGTGGTGGCCCACACGCCAGTCTTGTCCATGTTGTAGCCCAGACTGAGCACAGGCGCCTTCTCCTCGCATACGAGCGTCTTGTTGCTGGGATTACGCATCTCTGTCACAATAATATTTTGATCCCTGCTCCCCGATATTATGTACTGAAAGTTCTCGCTCATTAGCAAGGACCACACGCCCTCCTTGTGCACGTGTATGGTCTGAACGCAGCGTTGTTGGCCCAAATTCCAGACCTTGATGGTGCCATCAGAGCTTCCGGATACAACCTGGTTGCCGTCGGGGGAGACTACAAGGCAGCGAACGTTTTCCGTGTGTCCTCGGAGCTTCATGCTCCGCATACAGGTTCTTGGATCCCATATTCGCAGTATATTCTCGGTGGATCCGCTCACAATTACGGTGCCAGAGGGATTCATGGCCAGGCTATAGATCGAATCCTTTGACCCAGTCAGACTAGAGGTTGTAACGGTGTTGTTGCTGGCAGTTAGCGCTGTTAGTGTGTTGACATCCCACAGGAATATCGCCTTGTCTAGTCCAGCGCTGGCTACTTGCTCTCGATCCTTGGCATAGGCCAGAGCCTGGACGTAGTCGCGATGCGTTCTGAGGGTCGACATGCAGAAGCCTTTCTGTGCATTCCACACCTTCACCGTGGTATCACAACTGGCGCTGATAACTGAATGGCCAAATGGTTAGACATTATATTCACTACAATGGCTCATTATCCATTATCCGACTTACGGTTCCTTCCGTTGCAGCAGAGCACTATGTCGTTGACCCAATCATTGTGATGTTCCATCGACTGTATGTACTTCTCGCTGGACTCCGAGCGCGTGTTCCACACCCGGATGATCGCATCACGGCCGGCCGAATACAATTTGCCATTGTTCGGATCTAGCTGCAATGAATTGACACCATTCCGATGCTGTTTCTCCTCGGCGTCTCGTATCACGAAGGAAACCTAGAGAATGGGGTGCATTGTAAACTCAATTTTCTCCTCGCCTTTCATGTTCTGATTAGGCCATTCTGTTTCCCCACTCACCTGCATTTTTTTCCGTGCCTGACAAGTTTTGTGCGTCAACATGTCTTCCACGGAGCTGGGCTGGCGCTGGCTGTGTTTTTGTGTTATGTTTGAAGTGCCTTCACGAGGAGGATGAGGTTGCGACTGTAATCGATGGCTGCTGCATATGAGGCACGCACATTTAGTGATGCTGCTGTCTATCCACTAATTATTGGCCCTCTACAAATCAAAATCTAGGAATTTCCAACCAAGTCCGAAATTTTTCGCACCTATTTCCCTCTCTTTCTCTCTAAATTCTTTCCTCCTTCTCTCTTTCTCTTGGTCGCCTCCTTCTCCAGCGCCGGGTAGTGATGCCACCCAGTGTTTGTATGTGTTTTGAAAACAGCTGTGGTTCAGGGTTGAAATTTGTCGATAAAATCCATCATTTTGCAACACTAATCTCCAGGGTGACTTCATCTATTAAATTTAATTTTCAAAGGCATATTTAAGAACAAAGGATATAGAAACTTCCATGCGCAGGTTTTTTGAATTTTGGCTCTTATTTATTCCAATGGATTTCATTTAAATCCTTGTCGCGCATTCACTTTCAAACAATTTCTATTTGGCGCTCAATGAACAACATTCCATGCACAAAAATTGCGGCAACATTAATTTGTATGGGCCAGACTTATGTGTCTAGAGAACGAGCAGCATTATCAACATGACGCGGATCTGCATACCCTAGAGAAAGCATATTATAGAATTGAGAAAATGTTTGTCATCCCAGGCTCTCATATATGCAGAAATTAGTCAGTCTCTGTTTAAAAGGTATTTCAACGATATTTTGACGGTAGCGGTCTTCTTACAGAGACCAAGAATTGGTAGCGGGATCAGGATATATATACAAGAAACTAATCAAACGCATGAATACGTTTAAAACATATCAATATGAGAAAATTTATTTATTAATTACGTTTTAAAACAGTTTTAGAAACTGTATATAAAGAGCAACGAAATAGGGTATACAAATGGCCATACTCCGGTTAACAAGTATTCAAATACCAGCAACATTGACGTCACAACATTGCGACAGTTTTTTTGTTAAACTTTTTTGTTTAAACCTTGTTTTAGTCAAAATACAACAAATGGGAGTACTTAAAAGTAATTACTCTTGTAGAAAATGTATTCACCAAAAGGATAAAACTATGTGGGCAGGGCTGAGGGATTTAGTTAGCCAGCATTATTCAACGGAACATCAAAATTGAGCAATGCTCACTTACGTTGTATTTGTTTAACCTTTTTAGCTAAAACCTTTTTTTAGACAAAATCCCATAAAAAAAAGTATTTAAAATAAACCAGCCAATTTGAAAATAGGTTCATTAATTGGATAAAATTATGTGGGCATGGCTTAATGTTCTACCTAGCTTATAATATTCGACGGAATATCATAATCGAGGAATATGGTTTCCAAACCATGACGGAGAACGATTAATATTAATTTTAATATTCCACCGAAAATAATGAAAATTTAATAATTTTAGCGCAGTTCAGGTGAAAGATATCGTGGTTTTTATTAAGTTCAAAGGAAAGATGGCATGGATCTACAAGCAGAATTTACAATCGTTAATATTTTCCGCCATTTATCTGAAGTAGTTGAACTATTTAAATAGAGGGGGCTTAAGTGGGCTATGTTCGTTTTTTCATCATACGAGGCACCAAATTTGAAGCAAAAATTATCAAAAGCAACCGCCGTAGCAGGAAAACAAGTCAACTATTTGAAACAAGCCAGTCAAGTAGAAAATTGATTAAATAATCGGATAAAATTATGTGGGTAGGGCTGAAGGCTCTATGTAGCTAGTAATATTTGACGGAATATCAAAAACGAGGAATATGTATGATGGAACCTGAACAATTCGTCAGTATATTTACGGTATATTTTGGTATATTTCTGAGGGTCGGACGCTATATTTTAACGATAAATCTTTATATAACGAAAAAGAAGAAGACTGACATTATCGCCGGAATAATATTACGTTAAATTTGCATTTGCACTAAAAAGAATGGCCAGCGGACAAAACAACGACGCGTGCAGCTTGTGCGAGAAAATAGGCTTGAAGCCGCTCACCAAAGAAAACGTGTTTAATTACTACATACCACTGCATGGGCTGGTCAGCTATGGAGCCCTATCGGTCAATGTTATGAACCCTCAGATTGTGCCCAAGCTCTTGCCGAAAAAGGACCTTACTAATGTGTTCTTGATTTCGTCTGCGGTAGGCACGGCTTTCTACATTTACGGTCGTCCCCACCTGAAGGACGTCAAGACTAATAAGCGCCTGGCGTATGCAGCCCTCGGCGGCGTTCTGTTCAGTATGGGGTCAGTCCTGGCCTGGGCCCTACTAAAATCTTCCCTAGCTGAAGATAATGCTCTTCTCGCCACCTTGGTTGGTCTGGGAACCGGCGCCGCCATTGTGAAGGTCGGCACCGAATACATTAAAGACATTGATAATCTGAAGAAAAACTAAGAGATGACTCCGGATATGTGAAGAGTAGATGTGAGCCGCATATTTGAATAAAATTATATATTAAACTCGAAGAATCTTTGGTTTTTGTGCGGAAAGAGAGATGGGGATTGGATTCTTTACGAAGCAACAATAAGTACCAACAATAGAGATTGAAAGTGTTTGCGTTTATTATAAATTAAATGTAATGTACCTTTAATTGCCTTCTCTTAACTACAAATAATGCCTAACAATTGAATTGTGTTATTTAATTAATATTTATGTGTGGTATAGCATTTATTAATGGTTAATATTGAAAACATTCAATCAGAACGTTCTCAATCGCCAATATGTACATTTCAATCGGGTTAAAACATTCTACAAATTGTCTTATTTATCGACTTTTCAATTGACGACTACTATCTTTATGGTTAATAAATCAATTTGTATTTCGAGAAATACAATTTTTACTTAGTCTAGATTCTTGTATACGTACATACTTTACAAACACACAATGGTCGGACTTACTAATAATGAATCGTATATGCATACACAAAAAAATCATTAAATCGTCCTTGCAAGTGGCCGGTACTCGCCGTTCTACAAAAAATTCGAATCAACTATATTATGAATACATATTGCATTTACAAAAGATTGCAGCGTGGTCTTTCAACGGCTCCTTTTTTGTTTCGGATGCAGAAAGAGAACGGAACGCCTAGTATACTAAACTAGTACAATTATTACACACTACCGCCTATAAACAAGATAAGCATAATTGGAAGATGCAAGCCATTGCAATTGAAATATTCATATTGAAATATTTTCGCGGACTACCATTACATCAAAAAAAAATCGCCGAACGACTCTTCTGCGTGGAAGCAACAATTTAAATTACATTTAAACGTGGCCCGCTTGCTCAACAATAAAACCGATGTGTGACTGACTGGCACACTGACTGGATTAGTTGCTCCCACTGCTGCGACTGTCTTTTAGCTGCACCCCAAGAACTTCGCGGAGTTCTCGCAACTGCTGCGCTCCTTGCATAAGACGCTTGACCCCGCGCGGCAGTCCACGACATGAAGCCAGGTTGATTGAGCTCATGTTGGCGCAGTTTTTGAGTATTTCCTTGACTGCCTCATCCGAAACGGACGAGCCGCACAGATTCAAATGACTGCACGGGATAAAATAATGAGATTTTTCTGTTATTTTTCGGATTTCAAAATACTTACGCCAATGGGCACTCGCTGCCCTTTTCGGCAAGGGCGCGCAATGCATTGTCTATCGGCTGCTGCACATTTGCCCAGGCCAGATCCAGTTCTATGAGACTATGCGCCCACTTGGAGGCAATGAGTTCCAGACCCGACCTACGAGACCCAACCAGAAAAAGGAATAGTAAATCTCAAACTGTGGGAACGAGGAGGATTGGACTTACCCCACATCGCGCGTAACTGAGCAGCCTGAAAGGTATAAATGCTTGATATCCCAGGCTGGTAACCGGATGAGGCTCTCGTGCGTCAGCCGAGTACAGTTGCGCACATCTAACAGCTTCAGCTTGGAGCTGCTCTTCAGTAGGCGCTGTAGGTGATCATCGCAAATGATGCGCGATTCATCTGTAGTCGCAGCCACGGAGAGCTCTTCGAGATTTGGAAAGCCAGGTGAGTCCATCTAAAAATATTTAAAGCCTAGAGTATCTTCTTTGTGACAAGCTTGAATTTCTAAGCTTACAATCTCCTGCATTCCAGCTATGCTCGGCGTAATGTGCGAGTTTGTCACCCGCAGAACCTTCAACTTTTGGCAGCCATGCTGGAGTTTCTCAATGTGCAGCACGCCGTGAGATGTGGCCTGCGTGGTCACATTCGAGAGATCCAATAGCGTCAGATTCGGACAGTGAGCCTGGAAGCAAATCATTGAATACCAGAGCCTATTATTACTGAAGACTGCATACACACCGACAGTACGCCGACTATCTGGGGTATACCCGCCAGACGATTGTGCGCCAAGTGGAGATGAGTTAGACGACTGCCAATGGTCTGAAGCGCGTTGCAGAGAGAGACCATGCCCACAGCGGTCTTGCTGGCATTCATCTCAAGCTGTATGTAGATTTAAGAAAAATAGTTAGCTGGTTTCCTCCGAGGCGCTGGCCTGCAACTTACGTTAATGGAGCTCAAGTCTAATCGTTCGAGTTTCTTCATGTTGTCCACCAAATAGGTTAGATTGTCTGAGGTGAATCCTTTCCAGCCGGACAGCGTGATGCCAGTTAAGTTCGGACAACCGACAGCCAACTTGGTGAGGAAGCAATTGATGGATATGTCCGATATTTTCCAGTTGGCTGCAAAAAGAAAAAAACTCTCGATTCAAGAGAAAGGTTCAGACTTGACGTTCTTGTTCACTTACAAACATTCAGCTCGGTGCAGGCACTGCAGCGGTTATCCACAAACCACTTGAGTTTCAGTTCAGTGCGATACTTCTCCTTGATCCATGTGGTCAGATCCATTGTGTGCCACAGTGAGGGGGTAAGAGAAACCTGCCGCCACAGGGAGCAAACACGTCCCAAGCGAAAGAGAGTGGGCAGGCAGCCGTCCTTCTCAATAACGTGTTCGAAAATCTAAAAGCAAAGAACAAACTCATTGAGTCCTTTTGCTAGTTGTGTCAGCGCTTTTGACTTACTTGTAAAAGGACTTCCGCAGGAAGCCTCTCAGCCCAGGCACTCTGTTCGACTGCTTCCCCTTCTACTGCCTCTGATGCACTGCTCGTCGAGACCTTCTTCTTTCGCGGCTCACACTCACTCTCATCGCTGTCCGGCTGCTTCGGCTTGCGAACGCGCTTGCGTGCCGGCTTGGTAGCAACAGGGACGGGGACGGGAGGCGATGTTATTGTCGGCGTGCTGTCTCCCCCAGCCACACCATCTGATTTTTTAATGCACAGCTTAATGCCGACTTTGTTGTCGCTGATCTCGCTCTCGTACATAGGCAGGGCCTTTGGTTTGCGAGATCGAGAGGCGCGCGGTGACGTGGATGCCGACTTGTTGGGCTTTTTGTTGCTTAAAGCTGTGGCCAGCGGTTTTCCCGACTTTGCTATAGAGCCATTGACCGCTGACGGCTCCTCTTGCTGTTCCTGCTTCGGTGCCGGCGGAGGCTGTTCGCCCACAGGTGAATGCTGGCCATCGGATGCTGGTGAGCACGACGTCGATGTGGCCGTGTTGGTCTCATCAGTTTGTGTTTCTGACTTTGGTGGCGACAATATATTCTCTGGTATGACGGGTGCTGTTGCTGCCGTTTCGGTAGCCAGCAGCTGTGGCGGCGTGTGTGAAGGCGTTGATGGAGTCAGCGTGTTGATATCCACCGTGGTCGGCTTCTCCTTATCTGTTGGACTTTGCTCATTCTCCACCTGCACACTTTTCGTATCCCCAGCCGGTTCCATGTCCTCCGAGTCCTTGGCAGAAGGCGCACTCGTGCACTCATCAGCTTTATCCTTTGGGCCATCCTCGTCGGACATTTTCGTGTCCTCAACGCTTGGTGCCACCTCTTCACTCATCACAAAAATGTTCTGCAATTAAATATTCAAAGTAAATACGAATTTCCATATTTCGGCCGGGAAAATCGATGCAAAATAAGCTCAACCCATTTTGGCGGCTTTTCACTGTTTCCTATGCGTTCCCATTCTTATTTTCGTTCTCATTCGAAAAGCTCTCTCCGCACTCAATATGCACTCGTAAATCTCACCTGCTACAACAAATTACACATACATATATTTTTTTGTTTTTATTTTCATTCGTTTGTTCGCTTTTAATAAACAAGTTGAGAGCCGTTGGTCGGGTCGCAACGACTTGTTCGTGACCTGTGCGCACACTCCAGCTAATTTCCCGCCACCAAAAATCAAACACAAACACCCTATCTCAATGGGCGCTAAGAGATTCTGAGACATTGCCAGAATCTCTGACCTATCTCCTGGGGTTTCACGTTTCACTGCAGTGGGAAAACTACACTTGATCGTCGCACTCATATGCTGCTCGGGGCCCGTTTGCGTGCAGGGTGCATAATCGGCATTCATTCAACTCACCACTTGAAAGAGAGGTAGGTACACAAATGTATGTTATCTCCCGACCGACTATTCGACTCGCTCGCACACACTGCGGTACTGTACTGCAACTGTAGTGTGTGAACAGAACGGCACTATGTGTGTGTGTTTGAATTGTTCGATTTCGATTCTTAAGATTTTTTCCTGTAGCGTTTGTGGAAATTTTCCCCGTTTGCGATGCCAAAACTGTGCCTTTACATTGTTGCCAAGCGCTTGAGGCACTGGATACCAATTGATCACGGCATGGAGAGCAATTGGTTTATTATTAACACACACAATCAATTAAAACTTATTTCCACCAAAACGACGTAGAAGCAGAAGCTAGGGATGTTGTTGTCGTATCGATAAGCAAAACAATCGGTTGTGTGACCGCGTTCGAGTAGCGTAAAAATACGCAAGGCAAAGCAACTGTTTATTGAACGTTACAATTTTGTAACATAATATATGAATTTAATTATATTAACTAATAAGTGTAGTCGAGATTCGACACCTCTGGCAGACCGGTAAGACCCCTGTGAATTTCTAGCCAGCGTTTGGCATCGATTGTTGTCTTGCCATAGGTACGTCCAAACTTGTAGAGCTCTCCCGGCACATGACCCGCGTAGCTGGGAACCATGCCGATGTCGTCGTGATAAATCACAAAGTGTCCCACCGGCGGACAAGTGACTGCCGGCCTGGTCAAGTCCTGGCCGCAGCACCAAACGTCGCGCTTCCTCTTGTACATGTAATCGGAGAAGCTGCACAGGGCACGATGGGTGAGCACCTGGTTCGATTCGCCAAATCGGGTAACGGCCATGGGTATATGGGCGGCATATCCATTGATTATAAACTTTTCGTCGTCGTCATCCTCCAGGAAGTGCGGGGATGTGAACTTGCTGTAGCGCAGCTTATCCACTCTGGGCGGACACTCTTCATCCTTGACGCCCTTTGAGCGACCAGTGACGGGAATGAGTGGCGAACGGTATTTCGCTTGCGGGAGCTGAGGGAGGAAATATTCAGTGGAAGATAATATATTATGGGGATCGAGTACGCACCAGACGCTCATTCAGCTTGCGTTCAAAGAGTCCTTTTCCGCTTTCCAACAGATCGCGATGACGAAGTGTTCGATTCTCGCAGCGATATAGCTCCATCAGCGTCTCATGCTGGGCGACACCCGCCGAGGCAGCGGCCACATAGCGCTTGCCAGTTTGACTGGCCATATTTGGGACGAAGCCAGCATATCCTGGAAGTATGGGATGCCGGTATACGGCATCCACCAAATCCTCACGACGACGCAGCACCTTCAGCTCGTGCTCCGTGGGATAATCCTTGAGTCCTTGCTTGGCGTGTATGGGTAATACGATCAGCTCCGGTGCATGGTATATGCACGGATCGATGAGCAACTTGTGCGTCTGTTTGCCATATGTTTTGCCCACGCGATCTCGGTTCTGGGTGCAGTGGCCGGTGTACCTGAGCGCCGCAACAATGGATAGTGGTTAGACAGCAGTCTGGATGGGTGCGCGCCTGCTTCCTTACCCTGGAACCAAATGCGGTTCCGGCGTAATGGTATCATTCATCATGATGGCGGGCCAATTTTTCTCACACAACAAATTTTGGTTTCTGAATGTTCACTTAGAGCAATTTACAAATCTTTAATCATGGGTATGGAATTAACAATACTTTACAAAGGCCTCGCATGACAGATCCTTAAAAGTTAAGTAGTTTTGGAAAGAATAACAAAGGCTTTATTGAAACAGTAACAGGAATTCGTTATACACCAGCTATTCGCAGCATTTCGGCTATGCTAACTATCTTCTCACGTGGCTTTCCCTTTGCCTTGCCCGTTTCCATCTCGAAATCATCTATACGTCGCCAGCCGTCCCACGTGACCACTCGTTTGTCGTCCGTCTCGAAGCCAGGCTTTGATGAGCTCGTGTCTAAGGCATTGGATGCTATGTCGTCACAGATATTTTTGGCCACAGCAAACGCGCCGCTCATTGTGGTTAATATAACACCAGTTGGTCCTGTACCCAACCATCCTGCCACATATAAGCCAGCATCGACGCTGTCTGTAGCGTCCACCTTCAGGACGCGACCCTCTCGATTGCGAACATACCCTTGCCGGGAGTCAAAACTAATGTCAGCGTCAGCGCAACTCGACTTGTAGCCAATGCTGCGTAAAATCAAATTCGCTGGCAGACGTTCGGTAGCATGTGTGGGAACAGCGGCGTCCTGCTGAAGCTGTGTGACAGAGAATTCCATTTCGCCCTCAGTGATGGCTTTTGGGGCACGCAGAAAAATTGGCAAAAACTGCTTTGAGCCCGGAGATGAATTCTTTCCCTGATCGTTTAGACTCTTTAGCATCAGTTCGGTAAGTCGCTTCCTTGGACGATGCAGCTGCTCCACTTGTGTGGCAATTCCTGGAAGCAAATAAACGTTGTGTCAGTCGTGCATAGCGTGAAATGATAGCCAGATTTCTTACCCGAGAAATCGTCCGAGCGCCAGCGTGTTTGAACATTGGGCAGCTTGAGCATTTCGCGCAACTCCTTAATGGTGAAGGCAGCCTGCAGAGGACCGCGCCGACCAACCAGATGCACCCGCTCCACCTGGCTGCGAGAGAGTGCCTCCAGAGCGTACTCCGTCGTGTCTGTGGACTACCCCAAATCAGAGTGAGCATAATGAATGCCTACAGTCGTCAAGTGTCTTACTTTGAGTGCATCTAGGGAACCGAGGAGCATGCGTGCCACGTCCACTGCCACATTGCCTTGACCCACAATCGTCACATCGCGTCCGCTTAAGTCTGGCTCCAGATGCTCTGCGCCCGGCAGTCCATTGTACCAGGCCACAAACTTGCGGGCAGATATCACATGGCTCTGCTGCTCGTTGTCCAGCTGTAACTCCCGATCCTGGTCGGAGCCATAGGTGAGGAGAACGGCGTGGTATTGGTTCCTCAGTTCCTGAAGGCTCACATCTGTGCCCAGGCTGACATTGCCAAAGAAACGAAGACGCGGATGCTCGGCTGTCTTTGTGAAGGTGTTGATGACGTTCTTGACCTCCGGATGATCAGGCGCAACGCCAAAGCTGGAATGTCGATTTGCATAATGGGACATGTCATTAGTCGATAAGTGTCAAAGTGCTTGCCAGACACACGCGACCACGCTTAGATAAAAACTTCAGAGGCCCAGCCGACGACCAACAGTCGTTGGCTGCCACTAAGATGTGGACGATCCGTTGCGCTCCGCTGCTCGCCTGCTTCTTTGTGCTTGTATGTCTTTCCTCTGTGTCCTCTGTGGCGGCCAGCCCTGCATGGAGCTTTGACCAAGTCGGCGGTGAGTCATCTCTGCGTTGCGTTTCCCCGACAATCCACGCCACCAATAACATCCTTGTACTCGTACTCACAGGCTACTTCAATGGCATTTTGCGCTCCGTCCTCGGGCCCCTTTTCGGGTTTGGAAACGGCATGTACAACACCACCACCTTTCTTTAGCCTAAGGGTCCTCTTACCGCACCAGACCGAAGGGGACCGGCAGCTTCTCAACAATATCCACAACGCAGTCGCCCAGGTGCTTCAGCAGATACTGGGCCGCATAGAAACCGGCGGGTCCGGCGCCCACAATGCATATCCGTTTGGTGGGCGTCTCACTTTGAATTATTTGTTGTCTTACAGAACTCGTGTAAAAACCACGCCTACAGATATTCAGTAAATTAGCGGTCATGTCTAACTTTGTCTTTGTTTGTTTAGGTTTACGCGTTGTAATCGTGAATGGGCACATTCTGCCTATCGGTGCAGGAAGGTAATTTCGATATCCGAGCAACCCTGATGCAGGGCGCGGTCAATTTGAAATGAACGCATAACAATATTTATTAGGTGCTTTACAAAGCTTAACACAGCTGATTTTTCTATTCTAGAAGGAATGTAACAAAATTTATTCGCGGTGCAGGGCTAGCCAACGCTTGGCGTCGACTGTGGCGCGTCCGTAAGTGGTTCCAACTTTGAAAATCTCGCCCGGAACATGTCCTCCATAGCGCGGCAGCATGCCAGTGATTCGGGGATAGATTACACTGTTCGTGTTA
The DNA here is from genome assembly GCA_008121275.1 of Drosophila lowei. Lineage (NCBI taxonomy): Eukaryota > Metazoa > Arthropoda > Insecta > Diptera > Drosophilidae > Drosophila > Drosophila lowei. Next base: position 5,782,040 of record CM017778.1, read on the forward strand.
GCAAAAGAACGACCCACACCAGCTTTCTCCAATGGCACCCACTCGGCACTCCTGCGAAAGAACATGTCGTCCTTGGGATAGCACCAACCCTCATCGGGCAGATGGAAATCAAAACCGAAGCCTAAGCAATCAGACCATAGTCAGCCATAAAACGACAATTGCCCATCAATAGGATATGGATACTTACGGCTGGAGTACGACATTGTATTTCTGTTTTAAGTGCTTGCCGACACGTCTGAACGCAGAGACTGAGTACTGAGGCGACTGGATATTACTACTTATTTGTTTGACGGAAAGGGACTCGACAAAATGATTTGTTTACTTTCCATGGCAACCGAAGACGGAATTCGGAAAGACCGACCGAAATAGACTGGCTATAAAATCTGCCAGCAACAAGTTTGGGGTGGGGTGGAAGGTAAGCACGGTCACGACATGAATTCCATTCCCGTAGCTTAATGGCGTTTATAATGGTAATTAATGCAGAGACCCAAGCCCATAATGGAATTTGCCATGAAATTTTAAAATTGCTCTACATATAAATGTGGTATAATTAATTTATAACGTTTACTGGTACGCGATAATTTTTGTCATTTACAGGGCCTTTGGGCCTTTAGGCCTTTATATTGATTAACAGATGGAAAAGGATACAATTCCGGGAGAATCTATATGTTTGTCAGCATCTTCTGTGCGGCCAGGGGGTTAGTTCGACTTCTTTGCCTTCTTCTGCTGCTTGCTCTTCAACTTCTCCTGCTTCTTGAGCTCTTTTTCCGTCAGCGACTTGTACAGCTTGTAGCCAAAGAGAGCTGCAATGGAAGGGAGAAAAGGCAAGCGGTTAATGATCGTTCAAGTGGAGATAATCGAGGATGAGTCGAGACCAAATATCGAGACGAGGAGAAATATCACTGCTGCCACAATGGAACTAGAGTATGTCTGAGCGATATGTGCGTGCTGCGTCAGTCTTTTCTCGATTCGTTCAATGGTCTCCTGGAATTTTCCCTTCATTTCCACGAGGAACAGGTGCCTATCGGCTTCGGTGAGCGACTCCAATTTGTTTTGCATATCGCCGATCTTCTTAACCAGATCCTGTGCAAATTTGCTGCTGGGTCCTGTCTTGGCCACTATCGCCTCCACAGATTGTTTCAGCTGCTCGACAATGCCCGCCGACTCGGCGCCGACAATCGAGCTCATGGTGTGGGAACTACAGGCCAAGGAAGTCCGAATTTCGAGTCAACTTCTGCCCTCTGGTCGGCATGGGTCCCGATCCAACACTGTCTCTGTCAACGCGTGGGCCTACTGTAAATTTTTGTTCCGAGGTGGATTTGGAGTTATCTTATCGAAAATCGAACGCCTATATAAAGCGAAGCAAACATGCTAGCCAAATCGCTCACGTGTGTGTGCGTGTTTGTGTGAGTGCTCTGGCAGGGCACCCTTCTCCCCGATTCCCCTGCGCTATCACCAATCTCTACACCCCGTCTATAGAGTTGGAGACGTGGATACCGTAGACCAAAAGAATATCCGATGAGTGTTCGATTTGTTCAGTTTCAGTTCGGTTCAGTGTCGTCCGCTTGCTTACCAAAGACGAGCAGAATCAGGGTCAACATCACGAAGAATATCATATATTCCCTAGAGCTGTGGCCCGGCTGTCCGTACTGGCGCATAAAGTCCTCCGGCGATGGCGGCTTTGGGTTGAATATGCTCTCGCGCAGCTCGTCGCGCTCTGCATCCGATATGCCGTCCATGCTCTCGACGAGCTTCCAGATCTCATCGGCACTGGGCATTTTGAAGTCGGGATGGCCTGGCTCTGCGCCGGCGAAGCCGTTGGGGCCACCGGCTGCCGCCGCGGCCTCCACATCCTGGGCGAATGCCTGCTGATTCAGTGGATCCTCTGCCATTCTCTGCTGAAATCACTTGTGGCGGCTAATGGGCTCGCTTCACTACACTCTTGGCTGTGGCTCTGGCTGTGGCTGTGGGTGGGGCTGGGGGGCTTGCCTTAACGGTTCGCGTCTGAAGGGTGAAGGGTTACAATATCTTAAAATAATTGTGTTTCCTCGAGTGTAATTACTGGGGGGAATAACGCGCAAATTTACGACGCTTTGGGAGGGGTGTTAGGGCAAACAAAAACACACAACAGCAAACCAATAGAATGATGGTTCAACGTGGCAAACCCGCGGGTATTCAACGACAGTTCGCGCTTGGATACTTCGTTTCGTCGCATATTCGGATATCGAAACCTATTTGATCACTATTATATTAAGCTTTTCCCCTCGGCTCTAATTTATAATCCCCTTCCGAATTTATTGGCCTATTCCGCCCAGTAAACACGAAATTTTGGTAATAATTTTGACGCTTGACCGCCACTTGCTTACGTGCTGCGGCTTCCTGCTGTTCAGGAGAACTGAGCGGTCACTAAAAATCATATTAAAAGTAATATAAAGAAATTGACACTGGTGTGTAATCAGTCGCTTATAATTCATTCTTATTGAGGAGGGAGATATGGTTCAGTTTCGCTGCGCTTCTCGTTTTGTTTTCGCGCCTTCGTCAGCATTTTTTCAAAAGGTAGTCGCAAAGAAGTCGGTAAAAATAAGTTGGGTGTGCGATAAGAGTCTCCTCCTCATGCTAACCCGAAGAGGCGCTTATCAGTCCCTCCGGACACAGGTACGACTGTACAAACGCATGTACATATAGGCCAAAGAGCATGCACCAAAAACTAGAGGATACCAAACTGGGATAAAACAGTGCAGCTACCAAACAAAACAGGGATTTAATTAAGTCTCCAACATGTGTTCTTCCCGAGCATGCAGTGGCCCCCCCTTGGACTGTACGTATGTACAATTATGGGAATGGTGAATGGCTGGCTCTTATCTCTCCAGAGAACAGACCGTCTTATCGCTTTCGAACCCACAGCCAATAAAAGAACACAAATTTGACTACGTACGCAAGAAAACCGGAATAAATGGCTAGATAGGATGAGGTTAGGAACACGTAAGACCTTGCCAAATGCAGGAGAAATCATGCTAAACCATAAATACAACAGATAGGAACACAACAAAAGATAACTAAGGGGGCAAATCTGAAACAGCACAACAAACTGGCATACAACACGGGCGAGGACTGTGGTTGGTAGATGGGCGTGCGGGCATTCTAGTTTCTTGCTTGGTGAAAGTCTTTTGACCCGCTTTTCAGTGGATTGGAGTGCTTGGAAGTTGGGGTTTAATGGGGGTGGGGTAGCAAATAGAAGCTCTTACCTGCTAGAGTAAACACAACAACAGCCGGCACATAGAAGGCGAGATTCGGAATGGATTGCTGGAACGGAGAGCCGGCGTCTGTGAGGTCAACCATTGTATACAATTTTAATCCGGAACTGGGCACGAGGAGGAGTCTGAGCTGGTCTTTCTTTTTCTTGTTTATCTCAAATATCTCCGACACGGCTCGTTGTCAAACCATCGATATCGATAGTGGCGCCACTCGATAGTTTTGAAGGGCAGGTTTACAAAATCTGTACTATCGATAGTATCATCAGCTGTGTATTTGGCGTGCGAGCGTAATAATTTGGCAGGAATTATAAAAACCTATTTGCAAAAATGAAGGTGATCTACAATACTCTGTTCAAACGTACGTCCACCTACGCCGTGGCCATCATCGGGGCGACATTCTTTTTCGAGCGTGCCATCGATGTCTCGTCCACTGCCCTGTTCGAGTCCATCAACAAAGGCGTAAGTTGAACGCCTCTTATGTAAGACTAGTTGGAAATAAACGAATTGCTCTTTTTTTCTGTTGCAGAAACTCTGGAAGGACATCAAGAGCAAATACGAATAGGCGCAGTCTTAAATAAAACAACGATTTGTTTTAATTAGCATAAAAATGAACGTTTATTCTAAACGAGACGAAAACTAGAACCAAACGATTTTCACTTTTGTTTTGATTTGGTTGCGGTTGTTTTCAATGGGGTAGCAGGAATTGATTGCTCCGAAACCTCCCACGGCTTTTCATGTCTGTACGCATCCCAGGGCTGACTGTTCTTTAATCGTGTGGGCTCCTTGAATGACACCCCATTGTCCTGCAGGGTTTGAAGCAATTTTTGAAGCTTGCTGCCGGCAACAGCATCCACATTGCACGTCATTTCGGTGATGCCCGACTGAAGGCATCGGTGTGCCAGAACACGGCCAAGATTCACAAACGCTGAGGTGTCGTTGGTCTTGTACAGCTGTTGTTTGATGGCCCATTCGGCGGTGCTGGCGCTCAGAATGATGCCGTTCTCGTAGTGCTTCACGTCGGCGCTGACATAACGACCGCTGGTGTTGATCTCGAGCATGTGCCAGTAGGAACGACCGGGCTTCTCCAAGTGGTAGCCGCTGGGCTTGTACGCAATGCGTAGCCTCTCCAGATTCCTCGGATTTCGGTTGACCACAAATCCTTCATTGCTCTGCGGGGCGGTCAGCGCCTTAATCTTGTGGAGCACGCGTGCTGAAGTAAGTGGGCGAGCACTGCGAGACATCCTTGCTCTAAAATAGTCGATTTAAAAAAGGTTTTTATACAGATTTCCGCAGTTCATGGATTACATACCAAGTTTCTTAATATTTCAGCGAACACACTTGCCTCAGTGTTGTACACTCCAATTAGTGCTGTAAAATGTTCCGAAGATGCAATGTGAATGGCCAAAATCGAACAGCTGTTACCGTGAAATTCGGCCTTGTTTTTATTTAATTTTCAGTTTATCTAGGCTTCTTTTGGCCTTGGCGGTTTTTTTCCGGCCTTTTGGCAATACAAATACTAACGGACATGCGCACATGTAATGTTCTGTTCCCCCACCCCATCAGTACGCACATGGGGGTCTGAATGCGCTGCCGATGGACAGGTGAAGACGCTGAACTGGCTGAACAGAAGAACTGCCAAAATTTGCAAGTGTATCTTTCGGATAAATAATCAGTTATGCAAAGCGCGCCGGTGCAATAATTGAAAATCTGCCCATATCACATTCGTATTAAGTAGTATTCATCATGTTGATGGCGGTGTGTACGAATCTGTGCCGCTTCAGGCACGTGAGGAGTGCGGCGGCATCTGCCACGCGGAGGCTTTATTGGGAACTCGTGCCACTGGCGTCTGCAAAAAGCCCCCATCAGAGCATCTTTGCTCTGTCGGCGAGGGTAAGTGGGAAGGGTGCAATATTTATTATTGGATTTACAGGGTATTGATTGATTTCACCCCCACCACTGCACATGTCAACACTTGGCGCGCAATTCAAAATCCACTCCTCATGCCGACTTACGTAGCTTTCGTTTCTTATCTGAATATATGTACATATATGCAATGTGAACGTCTTTTGTGGAAATGAAACGTGCTTAGTTCAACACTTTGGCTACTAACTGATAATGCCAGAGCACAATCGGCCTCTTGACTGTTGCTCTGTTGTGCTCTTTCTCTCTATCTCTATCTATCTATAGACCAGGTGTATGGGTCTCTCTCTCACGCCCTTGCTGTATAACCCGTACCAGTGCTTTTTTCCGTATTTGAACTTGAGATATTTCGTAGAGACGAAAATCAGTTAAACTTGAATGTTCCCGCCGCCTGGTCGTACACTTGAACAAATACAAAATTCTTCCTACGTGCGCGAACACGATATTAAGACGACGCACAAATGTCTTGCATCAACTGAAGGCTACACAAATTAATTGCGAACCGAATGAGCCGTGAGTGTTCCGTTCCACAATGTGATTGCTGTGTTCCGCCTTGCGATTTGAATTCTTTTATCGCGCTCTTTGTGCCGACACGAGATGAGGATGCAGCAGTTTTATTGCGCTCTTTCAATCCCCTATCAGTTCTGCTGCCGTCCACTGCGCATGCTGAGGACCTGTGGCACAAGGCAGTCCAGACAAAGTTCAGTCCGGGGTCGACTTGGTTCTCATTGACATTTTTATCAAATAGAAATACAAATAATATTCAAAATGCGTAACAGTGTGAGGCGAGCTAAACGAAAACCAAAGCATTCCAGTATTTTCAGCTCCGTAAGCACCGATAAGATAAATTGGTTTCCATGGTTAGCACAAGGCTTGCTTGTAACACCATTCGACATAGCCAGAGCCATAGCCATTACATTGCTCAAGTATTCAATGTTCTTCCTACCTTGCAGCAATACCAGCAAGCCCCAGAGACCCGAGCAGAGCCAGATGAGAGATCCACGGCCGGACTGCATAAGCAGGAGCAGACGGAGCAACGTCCGGCCTTATCCCGCAAACCAAGTCCTACCGTGTTCAGCAATCAGCAAATCCAGCCCCAGCCGCCAGCACAGCCGCCAGCGCAGCCACCACCACAGCCACCCACGATGTCCGACAGGGACCCGCGGATGGACATGCCCACGGCCGTGCAGATACCCTACAACATCGATTGGATATTTAAAAAGATGCGGAGCCCGTCGCGAGTTTGGTGGCTGGCCAGCCAATTTGTGATCACAGCAGTCGGAATCTTCAGCAAGATTTTACTGAGTGAGTATGCCCGTGCCGGAACTGAACGGACCCCGACCTCGTACAACATTCGGAGAAAAGGCAATAACTGACTGCTCTTCGTTATATGCCGGGCGATTATTTGGCGATTTGACAGCTTGGAAGAGCCCCTGACCATGATTCTCGCAATTGCCAAGCCTTCAGCTGGTTTCTCTCGCTGTGTTCGCATTCAATTAAGGTCAAGCGTGTGCCCCGTTAATTGTTTGTCTTTACATAACTATGCATATGGTGATTTTTACTGATTGTCCTCTCTTTTATTGTCTTACACAGTGCTCATGAACAAAACCCGCGTATACAACAAGGAACGACTTGTCGACATGATTTCAAAGCGACCCCAGGGTGTGCCGCTGTTGACCGTCTCCAATCACTACTCCTGCTTCGATGATCCCGGCATATGGGGCATACTTCCACTGCGTCAAGCATGCAGCACCAATTGCATTCGTTGGTCGATGGCTGCCCACGATATCTGCTTCACCAACAAGTACCACTCCATGTTTTTCATGTTCGGTAAGCTGGCTATCCCTTCACTGATAGATGATTTGAAGACCTAACCGATCCCATCTTCTGTGCAGGCAAGTGTATTCCTGTTGTGCGCGGCTATGGTGTCTACCAGGAGGCCATCAACCTGTGCATCGAAAAGTGCGCAGCGGGGCAGTGGGTTCATGTCTTTCCCGAGGGCAAGGTGAACATGGAGAAGCAGGAGATTCGACTGAAGTGGGGCGTGGGTCGCATTATCTACGAGTCCCCTAAAATGCCCATTATTCTGCCAATGTGGCACGAGGGCATGGACGATGTACTGCCAAATGTTGAACCTTACGTGCTGCAGTGGCGGAAAAAAGTCACTATAAATATCGGCCAGCCCCTGGATCTGAATGACTTTGTCGACGATCTAAAGAAGAGACAAGTGCCCGAGCCAACGGCACGGAAGCTCATCACAGACAAAATCCAGGACGAATTTCGGGTAATCGCAAACTATTTCATCCACAGATAGAATATTAATCCAAAAATCTTACAGATCTTGCGGATGGAGACGGAGCAACTGCACAGAGAGCGTCACCAGTAATTTTGGGAATGAAGCGGCATTCCGATTTTATATTATTTATTGGTATTGTATTAAGCCTAAATCAAAGCCAAGCCTCGAAAATCATTGGCATGCGTCAACCGATTACGATTCGCTTTTGACGTATACATTTTTCGATTATGGCCATTAGTCTTGGCTGAAGAGAACTCTTTAAGTGAAAAAGTGTGCATTATTAAATAAATAGTTTAAAATTAAAAACTGAGTTCAAAAATATCTTTTTATTGAGACGTAATTAAAATGTAGATAACGGTGGCGCCATTCGGTGTGATTCTTTTTTCTGACAGTCTGGCAGCGCTTATGCACAGCTGCTGAAGCGAAAGCACCGTTATACTGTAAAAATGTAAGCAATGTGAAAATAATTAGAATAATCGAAAATCTCTCATTATAAAACAAATGCAGGTCATTTTCAGTAGCTGATCGAGAAAATGAGCTTGTGCTTACCACGCCGAAGCGCAATGAACTGCTTAAGGATGGTCCACCTGGACACCGCACCAGGTGTCAGATTCTGGGCCGCGGTGCATATGGTACTGTTTTCAAGGCAATTTACCGCGGTATGTTTGACACAACAAAAAGGATATATCTTAGTGATCAATTCTGAATTATGAACAGATCACTCCGTGGCTGTGAAGATCATAAAGGGTGTGAAGATCTCTACGCTGCACAATGAGTCGCATTTGCTAAATTTGGATCACAAGAACATTGTGCGTCTTATAAAAACAGAGTCGGCTGTTGCCTTTGGAATGGTCATCATGGAGTGTCCAAAGGGGCAATGCTTACAGCAGATACTGGACACGCTGCCGTTGCCGCTAATCCACAGAGTACTGTATGTGATACAGTATCTCCCTCTACGGACTTATATTTTCTAAATTGTCCTTCACAGAATTACGTTGGACATTGTGGCTGCTCTGCGCTACTGCCATTGGCACAACGTGCTGCACCTGGACGTCAAGCCGGCTAATATTTTGGTAGCTCTGGGACCACGCCCCTACAGCATGGGGCCGCAATCCAGCTACCAGCGCAGCTACATTTGCAAGCTGTGCGACTTTGGCTCATCCATTAAAATTGGCGAATTTTGTGCCCGCCAGAGCCAGAAAAATGCCAGGGGCACCCTGAGGTACATGTCTCCGGAAGCCCTACGTTCGGATCCACTATCAGACGCCTCGGACATCTACTCCCTGGCCATCACCATGTGGCAAATGCAGGCGCGTCGATTGCCCTATCACACGCTTAGCTGCAACGAGTCCATCGCTTACCAAGTGGTCAAGCATGAGCTGCGGCCGGATAACTATGAAAAGTTAAAAGTCCTTTCCATCGACTACCCCAAGAGAGCACCTCTCGTCGGCTGTAGCGTGAATGTGTACGTGAATGAAAGCAGTTCCCAGGCGATGTCGGGCGGCGACCTTTGTAGAAGGGCGAATATGTTTGCTTGCCGCAATCTAAATTTCGAAACATCGTGCAGCAGTAGCCGTGAGCTAAAGAAGAAGCGCAGGCAGAACAGATTAGCGCTGTATTTTGATAGTCCGGCGCCACAAGCAAGCACCAGCGCGTGCCTGGAGAGCTCTTACTCGGATCTGTACAGAAGCTGCTGGGTCAGCATGCCAGAATTCCGTACGAGCTCTATTCTTCTGAGGAATAAACTGGAGCTTATCTTGGGCAGAAGCTCTCCCGCCGGCCTGCTTTTAGACTTAAATCGTGTTTAATATCGTGTTCGTTTGTAATTTGTTTGAATTTTATGCTACTGATTAATTGTACTATGTTTTGTAAGCTTTTACCATACCAATCATTCGATTGATCACCAGATTAAGGGTAACACAGGTGTGGGTCAATAATTTATATTTTGTAACTTCTTTTTTGTTTATTTTTGTACTTGCTACGCTAAGAAAATACATTTATAATGTTTATACGAGCTTAAAGTGATACCTTCTCTGATCTCTGCCGAGCATAGTATATGTAGTGCGTTCTGTTCTCTATATTGTATGTGTATATATCTATACGATACGTATTTATACTTAGGATGCGGGCTGCTGCGATAATTATTTAGTCGGTGGCAGCAGCCCGAGGAGCAGAGCAGAGCTACGCTAACTACTATACGTATAGAAGAGGGGCTTGAATCGACTTTTGGGGTCTTTTATGTACAGGTTATTGTTACTGCTGTCGTTTTATGTTCGCTTAGAAACCATACGCGTGTATATAGATAGTATATGTATGTATATATCGTACCTAAATGCATTTTATACTCCAATTTCAAATATACTTCAATTTCACCCTTAAATGCAAATGTCCAACTGTTGGTAGTGTGAGTGTGTGTGTAGCTCTTAGTCGTTAATGTTGATAACCAGGTCTACAAATGCCTACTGCGAATACACTCGATTTGTGCGGAAGACTACGGTTTTAGTTCATCTAATAGTATGGTAGTAGTTTGAATGGCTCTTTGCCAGCGACAAAGATCCTACACTCATCGTACTGAATGCCATATGCAGTATGTATAATAGTCAGTACAACTTATAGCCCGATTCGGGGGCTGCAACCGCGATGCTCTACAAAATACAGGACATAGAGCAGGGCGAGCCATCAGGGCATTTCTAGTGTGGGGGGGCCTCTAATTGGGGAAACAGTTGGCAGTGCTGCCGCTTACAAAGTAAAACATTTTCCAAAAATCTACATTATACAATACATAAATACTCGTATTCTTACATACAAAACTCGCTGCTGGCTCTCCTCCACACACTTACACTCTTCCTCTGTGTTTTGTTTTTTGTTTGTTTGAATATATCACAATTTAGTCTTTTTAATCTTTGAATATTTGTTTGCTTGACGATTATTCATTTGAGATTTAACGGCGACGTCACTCCGCCACTTAGCTCGCATAGGATCGCCGCACAGGAACTGGCGGAGGAATTTTCGATTTGCGCTGCTGCTGTCCTGAGGGTTTTGGCTGCTGCTGCTGCTTTTGTTGTTGTTGGGGCGACTGTGGCGAAGGAGACGAAGGCGAGGGCGAGGACGAGGACACCGACGAGGTGGAGGACGTCGATGAATTGATGCTCGTTGGAATTCTGGTGGGCACCGCCTTGGGCAGGCAGCTCTTTGGCAGCTCCGTTGACTTGGCTTGCTTCTGGAAATACGTCGCAGATTAGGATACGGATACGCATTCTGGGATCTGCAGATGTACTCACCTTCTTTGGGGATGCAACCGCTGGTATCTGCACCGGGGACGTAACCCGTTTCCACCCATTGCTCCTGCGCCACGGGCTCGATGTCGCCGGCGCGGAAAATTGGCGGTTCAGAATTCGCTCCTTCAGCTTGGACACGATCGCCGGTGACGGTGGCGTTGCCTCTTTGGCAATTTTCGCCATCAGGGCACAGCTGATGCTGTCGCTGCGCACCACCGTGGATTCCAGCTCGCGGCGCTGATTGTGGCGCAGGATGCAGCTAGGCTCCTGCTCCTCCAGCACGGACTTGGACTTTACCAGCACATGGGGCGGGCGTCGCAGCTCGCTCTTGATGATCTGCGCTATGCATTGCTGCTCATTGAGGGGCTGCAAAGGCGTGGCGCTCATGATCAGCGGCACGTCCTCGATCTCGATGTCGCTGACGCGGCGCCGGCACTCGTCAATGACCGCGTAGTCAGGCTCTTCCTCCTTCTCCTGATGCGACTCCATCGGCGGCGGCGGGTGGCTAATCGAGTTTTCGTCCGTTTCGCTGGAGGAGCAGCTCGTCAGCTGAGCCCGTCCCGCCTCGCTGGGCGTGGGACTGGTGGCAGCCCGGGTCGTGTGTCCCGCTTGGCTCTCGGACATGCTCGAATCTGCTTCATCGTCGTCATCCTCGTCCTCGTCGTCCGTCTCGCCCTCGAGGTAGGAGTAGAGGCTGCGCGACGAATTGGAGCGGATGTTGACCAGCTTGTAGAAGTCGTTAGTGAAGTCCGTGCAGGCCACCTCTTCATCCTCCGAGTAGACAATCTGAAATAGAGAGATCCTTGCTAAAACTTAATCTAAGGAAAGAAAGCCTCTTCCGCTCACCTTTTGCTGCAGCAGCTGTGCAATGCCGTCGGCAACGGAGTCCGTCTCTACGGTGGTCGAGTTGATGAAGTCACTCGAGGGCCAGAGCCAGTCGTGGTCGCGCTTCCTCCGTTGATGCTGCTGGTGGTGCTCCCGCTCGTCGTCGAATGTCATCACAGCCAGCTCTTCCTGCGACATGCTCCAGTCCTCCATTTCCGTTGAGCAGGGCTCTGCCGGCAGCAGCCACTGCTCGGGCTCCTCGGGTAGATCCTCCAGGTGGCCGTTCGACGGCTGCGGCTGGCCACTGCTCATCGTGCAGTAGCCCTCGTCCCGCCCCTTCACCGGACTGGCGGACAGCGCCGCGTTCTGCGCCTCCAGATCCCGCACTCGGCCTTTCAGCATGCTCACCTCCTCGCGCAGATTGTCCTCGGCCACAATGGCGTCCACCACCTTGCGCATGACGTCGTCCAAACAGTGCTCGTACTGCCGGATGCGGGTGAGCAGGGACCGGTTCTCCTGCTGCATGGAGTGAAGCAGACTCTCCTGGCGAGCGAAGCGCGTCTGCAATAGGAATCAATGCAAACAATGGATCAAGTGTGTGTCTGCAACAGTGGAGACCTTCAGCCATGTGCCACCCAAATGACAGCTGCATGGGCGCCCCGCACTCTTGACGAGGGTCACAGACGACGACGACGACCGCTCGTTCATCAAGTTTTCGGAGTGGAGTGTCAGATCCAAAGTGCTAAGTGAGCAGTAGTTACAAGACAAACCCCCATCCCCCCCACACAACCCAATCTCTCTTGATCGAAGCCAACTTGTTAACTGCCCCCCGAAGGTCAGTGCAGTCATTGAATGCCCCAATCTGTGTACGTACCGCGTAGATGAATGAATGGGGAGGGGAAACCTTGGATTCATTAGACGGCTTTACAAAATTGGGTTAGGCTCAGATCCGATTGTTTCGGAGCGAGACGCAAATGAGATTGCCAAAAGTTAACGACGTAAAGGGAAAGGAATCTCCATCTGCCCCACTACCTCTACATAACTCCTGCCCCTGGCTCAATGAAGCGTCCCTAATGCCAGCGCGCGTTCAATCAATTCCGGCAAAAAGTGCGCCCAGGCCAGACCAGGCCGGGCCAGAAGCAATTTTCAGCTCCCATCTCCCTGCTCCACGGATAAGAGACAATTTGTATGCGCCGGAATGGGAGCAAGGGGAGAGATTTTGTTCTTAAAAATGAATTTATGCGTTTATTTATGACTCGGGAACTCCTCTCCGCGCTGCAGAGGGAGTCTCGACTCGACTCTCGCTGTGCAAATTGATTTTCCACATGCTGTGTAGACAGCTATTCCCGCTGCGCCTCTTCTGAACTAGGGACCCATACATACCTGCAGTGCCTTGTGATCCCGACATGTCTGCATTTGTTTGCGCTCTTTGGATTTCATAATGCGATTCATGCTGCAGGTATGAGCGAGAGAGCAGGCGAGCGTGGTGTGGTGTGGTGTGGTGTTGAGATGCGAGAGCAAGTGAAAACGAAAAAGAATAAGAAAAAGACAAATATAGAAATAATGAAAGCGAATTGCTAAAAATCAACGGAATCTGTGTACTCCTAGGTGTGTGTGTGTGTGTGCGTGTGGGTGTGTGTGTAAATTAACAGTTAAATGTTGTCTATAAAGGAGAGAGAGCAGAGCATAGAACCAGAACTATGTAAGCTCAAATCTGAATAGCGGTAATTACACTTGGGCCGCGGAATGGGAGGAGGGGAAGGCGAACCCTCTCTGTGATTGATGGGTTCGCCGCCAGTAAGTGTTTCCTGCTGCTTGCCTTGCTGTTCTTCTTCTTCTTCTTCGACTTCTTTGTGTTCTCCTTGCACTCCTTGGCGCTGCTCTGGCAATTTGGAAAATTGCATTTTAGATGCCGTTAGCTCCCAGGCCAGCCGGCCGGTCATTCGCTGTGCGTAATGGCGCTGTCCTGGCCAGGAGGCGGAGGCGTGGCTAGTCACGAGTATGAATTATTTACGTAGTTTTTGCCAAAAGCAGTGCAAAAACTATTCCCGAATTGCATAATGGCCGCGAAAGGGTGTCTGGCGGGCAAATTAAATAAATATGTATTTTGCTTGTAATTTATTGTATAATGGAATGCATAAGAAAGCATTCCAGAATTGAGTTTAAGTAACGGAACTATTATCGCTTCTCTCTCTCTCCTGCTAATACTGGTTCTCACACTAACACACACACACAGTTACGGTCCTTATCGTGATTAACAATTTAACTTGTATGACACTTACTTCTCAATTTGCTCGCGCAATTCCTTCTCGAACGTTGGCGACCCGCATTGGCTCTGGAAAAATTACATTTGAGGTGGAGGCAGGGGCAAAATGAAGAGAGAAAATGTTGAAAAAACATTAAATGAAAAGCAAAAGAAATTAAACACAATAAATTAGTGCACTTTGTGACGATTAAGAGCGACAATTTAATTGTCCATATCACAGTGTCAATCAGCCCCGTTTACAAGCTAAATTGGAAAGCGACAAAGGAACAGATCAAAGGAACAGTGGAGGGCCTGGCGACGGCGACGGCGACTGGCCATGGCCCATGGACAGGCATTAGAAACACATTCTGATGCATGCAGCACCATAAATCACCAGAGTCAACAACCGGCTCCGTCTGCGCCCCCCAGCCCCAGCCACAGCTCCATCTCTGCCTTCGTTTGGGGGCACTTTTGGCGTGAACTGTAATCGATAAAAATTACCATCACGACGATTTCATCTGTGTGACGTGACGACTACTCAGACACACACCACTCGTAGAAGGGGAGCGGGGTGGGGTGGGGTACTTGATATAAATCGCTTGGCTTAGTGCAAACATAATGAATGACAACAAGAACAACTACAGTTTCAAGTGTAAACAAAACGGAATACTTATTATTGAAGTGTCATCGCAAACGCAAGACAGAGATTGGAGCACGCGATAGACACTAGGAGATGAGCGCGTGACGGGTGTGTAAGGAGCGAAGAAACTTATATGTACATATATCATGCCCACACGAAATCGAGCCCGTGCCCATCTCCAATCGCCATTATCTATGGGATAACGAGTGTATGAGCAGAACTTCGATTTCGATGTTTGCTTAGCCGAGAGTTTATTTGACTCAACGACTTCCCAGTGGCCGTCCCAAAGAGAAAAGGTGAGAAGGGCTAAAGAGCAGGGCAGGGCTATTAATCAATTTGATTATTCATAAGAAATTCCCAGATTCTTGCGATTCCCGAGAAGCACACAGAACTCCAATCGCACATTCCTTGGACATGCTGCAAGTCTTTTGTTGTTCGCCCTAATATCTATGGAAATATTTCTAAAATGCTTTCATCTGCAGCTTTGGATCTGGGTGGAGGGGTTGAATAAAACACTCCAGGGGGCAGGGGCAGGAGATCGACGATAAAACGCAGCAGCACGCGCCATGCCATTCAAGAAGTTGCCCAGCAACGTCTCAGTCCATCCTCCCACCCATCCCGACTTCTGCTGCCCAGAATTACAAATATATGCAATAATTTTTATTAATTCGCTTTCATGCATGAGCCGACGAGTCCCAATAGGAAAATGTGGCCCGCCCCCCTTAAACATTATTTGGAGCAACAGCAGGCGGCAGTCAGCAGTCGGCAGTCGGCTCCCAGCTCCCGGCCAGACTGATTGCCGTCCTCGGGCGCCACTTGTCCCAGCCAAAGCCAAATGGCAGTGGAATGGAGGGGAATGATGAACGTGTTAATAAAATTAGAGGGCCAAAACGGTTGGGCCACTCTCTAAGCCTCTTCGTCTCTCTCTCTTTCTCTCTCTGTTCTCCCCACCCAAGACGCTATTTTGGGCAACTGGTGCGCCTGTCGGCAGCTGTCGGCTACTGCACCCATCGCCCCCCACGTCCCCACCCCGCACCATCGCATTTCCCATTCAAGAGGCGACACGCATAAATATTCATTGTGAATTTTGCTCATAAAAGTGATGGAAGAAGGAGGAGGAGTAGGCTCTGGAGGAGCCCTGAGTGGGGAGGGACAGTGGACAAACGGTGCCGACAGCGGTGCTTATTGATGAAGTTATAAAATCAAGCATGAATTTTTTATTAATTAAGGGAAAAGGGAGAAACCATGGATACTTTGAGTTTCAAACGAAACTCTGCATAAATTTCAATTAGCATAAGGCCCACAACGAGGGTGGCCCAAGAGTTATTCAGGGTGAACCCCCAGCGTAATCCCCCGGACCCAAAACAGAAATTAACCAAACAAATCCCGGCAACATGTTGCACCCGGAGTCGTGGGATAAAAAGCGAGCCATCGGACTACAGAGGGTTGCACATCATACGGCCATTTGCACCCGCAAACGCACTTCCGTAAGACGTAACGTTGGTCCCATCCATCTATCCACCCACCCTGGACAACATCCTTTATCCTGTCGTGTGGGGGGAGTTTATCAAAGTGAAATTCCTCGCTTGACTATGTCCTCAGATGGATGGGAGACAGACAGGGGAGAAAAATATGAACACGCTTATTATTAATTAACATGCAGATTGAGCAGCGGGTGGACGAAAAGCATCCATCCATCCATCCCATCCCAGAATGTCAGCCGAAAGCATCCCAATCCGAAGAATCGATTCTTACCATTCTTGTCCCTTGTCGCTTCTGTTGCTATTATACGGGAAGTACCATTCCAAATGGGATTATTCCGATGAATGTTGTTCTTGCTGCTGGTTTAATTTAAGCACAAACTTTCGAGACCACAAAAGCGTAAAAATAACAGCAAAGTGGAATGTAACTTTAGGTCCTCCAACCAGACACAAGCCAAGCCCTGGCACGGACAGCGTCTGCCCGGGTAGTGGGTGTCCCCTGTCCCCACGGCACGGCATAAATTTTCGGTTAAAAAACGAAAAACGAAAATAACGACAAAGCGTAACTCAAATTAGAAGAAAGGATATAATTTCCAGAAACGACACAGCAAAAAAAAAACTTTCAAGAAAAAAACCGTACGTCGCGACGGCGGATGGCAACCATTTGACAACGGTAAAGGAAAACAACCCTGGCGCCGGCTACGGCGAAGAGGATGTGCAGCAGCGCGCAAGCGAGAACGAATTCGCCGCAGTGAGACCCAGCTGTTTTTAGCTGCTCTCTCTTCTACTCTGATCTGCGGCAACAGCCGGCACAAACAGCCACAACAGTGCGCTCTCTCTCACTCTCAGACTAACCTTCTCTCCCTCTGCCCCTCTGCCCCTCTCACCCACTCCCTTCTCCTCTACACAGAACAACACGGCAAACAAAAGCGGAGCATTTTTGATGTATTACTCCGAATTCGACTACGAATTGGCCGTTTTTAATTTAATGAACCGCGACGGAAGAGGGGATAGCGACAGACAGACAGTCGTCCTCTGCCTCACCCCCCTGCTGGCTCTTCCATGGGATGGGTAAGCAAGAAAACAAACATGCTGCAGATGTGCGAGGGGCAGACCGACCAACCCCGGGACTCTGGACTTAGCCCTGTTCCTAGGGGGGATGTGATCCATTCAAATTGGGAATTTTTTCGACTGCTGCTTCAAATGCAAACACTAAAACGTCACTTGAGAGAGCGGGGGAGAGAGAGAGCAAGCCATGCCTGAACAAAGGAGTGTGAGTGAAGCTTCCACTTTCCACTCCTTCCACAAAAGTTTCGCGAAAAATTAATTGCATTGCACTTTTTTGTCAAGGGGTTTTGGTACACAGAGCGTGACGGAGTGGGGAGAGGGGTAGGAGGAGAGGTGGCGAAAGAGACCCCTTGTTCGAGTATATAGAGCTCTGTATAGTGGTGGTAGTTTCCACACATTCATATTTCGTATTTTTCGGCCGGTTTGAGGGGGCGTAGTACATATGAATCATCATCATCCAAGTGGGGTTTAAAAAACACATCGAGGGTCCTGCAGGTCAAACCCATTTTGGGGTAGTATGCGAAAGGGTGGATTTTAGAGAATTAATGGGCATTAATAAGTATATGCAACAATATAACACAACACCAGGGCTGACCTACCCTAAAGATTGTTATGTACCATATACTTGTGTACAGGTCCTGGCATATAACCATCTCTCCAGTGGGCTGCTTGCCAGAAGATGTACGAGTAGTATAGTGCCAGGCAGCGGCTCCACGGGTGGTTTGATGGGAGTCGAGGTGGTGCAGCGGCGCACCAATGCCTTCATTTCCGTCTGAGTAAACCATCAAACGTTTGCGACAGAATTATTAGCAATTCAAGTTGGACGACAAACGCGAACCATGGCGATATTCCTGATGATGATGATGATGGAGGAGTGGGAGGAGGGGCACCACACGCTGATGTTGATAATAAAAAGTGCTCATGCTGGGGACTCTTGCCACGCCTTCGTCTCCACCTCTACCTCTAACTCGAACTCCTCTTCGTACTCCTTCTCCTCGTACTCCTGGTCCTTGCAAAAAGCTCTTGTAAACGACCAAGTGCCACTCAAGACAGCGTCCAAGTCCACGCCCCCTTGCCCGACAGCTGACAGTTGACAGTTTTTCTGCCTGTTCGTTCTCTTTATTCTATTCTATTCAATGCTCTTGCTCTCTACTTTTTCTTCTTCCCCTTCCCTTCCCCCCCTCCACTCTGCTCTTCTGAAGATGAATGCAATGGAGCTTATTAAGGCGCAGATTTCTCGAAGGGCAGAGTGACAGGGACAGCAAACGAGCCAGCAAGCGAGCAAGCGAAATGGATGAAGGGCTGGCATTGGAATTAAAAATTGAGCACGTGCTTTCGCAGCGAAAGCTCTTCATTGTTGACCTGACAATGAATACCCCTCCCATCCACCCTTTTAGAGCTGCCTCCTCACAAAGGGGGCATGCCTGGGCATACTACTCTCGGGGACTTCAGGGATACCCTGGTTCCATTAATCAGCCTTTCATTAGCAAAAGCCAGATTTGGATGAATGTTGGACCCATCGCCATTGATTAAAGACAAACAACAAGCGGAGACAAACAGAAATGCCATTCGTTTACATTTTGTCATCTGTTTTGGCAACATTTCATACTAAACTTCAAATATAAATATTTGAGGGCTTGCTGCAAGTGTGGCAGGACAGGACCGAAAGGATTAAGTGTCGTGTCACCCCGTGGTACGTCCTTCCAGCACTCGACACGACGCCCTCCCTGCTGTTGTAACCAAATACTCGTACAACGCAGAAATAACAAGTCCAACAACAGTGATAGGTACATATATGTGGCTTTCAGTAGTTGAAGCTTTAGATACCCTCAAAGATTTATTTGTATACCCCGATTCGAGTAGGGCACATACATTGTAGCTGTACAAATTTACCATAAGCGAGTGACACAAACGGAGCCTTTTCTGCCCTGCAGCAATACTTAGGAGAAGGGGATCAATATATCATACATCATTCGATCGAAACTTCTTTCCATGCGTTGCCAACATCTAGGAATGAGAATAATACCCTACTTCTGAAGTATTACTAAAAGAAACACGGCAACAAGAGCAACTGTCAGCAATTTGAAAAGGGTTGAGAGCGAGAGAAAAAGAGAACCTGACAACGAAGCTCTGGAGACCTAGGCACAATACGGATAATCCCGGGACTGCAATGGGAGTGGAGTGGAGCTTTTCCATCAATTAGATGACAATAATCCAAGTCATTTTCTGTTCCTTCTGCTTTGGACTGGGCTGGGCTTTGGCAAATCAATTACATTTCCGATTCGCAAATAATTCACTAAAGTAAATGCTCTTCTCTCCCACTCTCTGAGGCTATCCCTCAAATTAGAAACAGATGATGATGATGATGATGATGATGATGATGATGATGATGAGAATAGGGAGAGGCATGCCGAATCAGGAGATGGATATTCATTGAATCGTGCCATTTATTGCCTGCCACATGGCCAACAAGCTGCTGCTACTACTGCTACGTCTGCTTTCTGCTTTCTGCTGCCTGTTCCTACTTCTACTTCACGGGTTTCTGGTTCGTCTTGGCCAATTCTGCAACATTCACACTTTTGGTGGCTCGACTTGTCAATGGAAGCCACTCCCCTTGGACGCCCTCGCTCCAGCTCTCTATCGCCAATAACAATAAAGAACACACACACACACATACACTCTCGGTGGCAGGGGAATCTGACTAAGTGAAACCAAAGGACAGTGGCAATGGCTCCACTGCTGAGCGGGGGAGCAGTGGGAGCGTCTGTGGCTGTGGCAGGGGCAGCATAGCATAGTTAATCGTTATTTACAGACAGATAAAGTGCAGAAATATTGCCACAAAGCAGGCAGGAGAGGCAGAAGAGGCAGAAGAGGCAGGGCCAGCGGCAACGGTAGCTCATGTATCCACTTCCCCATCAGCTGCCGCATCCTCCTTCCACTCTTGCGGAAAAAAAGGGAAAAAATATCCGCATACGCCTCGAGTAATCGGATTCCCATGCATGGGCCCGGCCGCCACTGCCACTGCCACTGCCATCGCCCCTGCCACTGCCACACCAGAGAAAACCTCCGCCTGGGAGTCTGGAACGATGATAAGGAGGAGTCTGCTGAGAGATGGGGGGCACGGAGAAGTGCCATTGCCGTACTCGTAAATTCTGGAACCAAGTTGGGACGCCTGCCAAAAGAATAGAAAATCAGGCAATGGCCAGGACCGAGCCAGGGCCGAGCCATGGCCAGAATGTACTTTTCCTCTCGACGCCCTCTTGCCGACGGTTTTGTCTCTGCCGCTTCCTGTGGCAGGCAGCGGGCGGCAATTTCGTTGCGGAAATCATTGGCCAGAAGATGAAGATGGGGATGTGGGAGTAACTGGAACTGAAAGTGAAGCTGAAGACGGGCCTTTAGATGGAGCTGCTTAGGCCACACGCTGCTTCTTTTCACACCATAAACCCTGGGCCTTCAACTCGTTTTTGGCGAGTTTTTTCTTTCGGCCTGTTGTTGTCAAATTCAATTACCTAAAGCCGGAAATGCGTATGCTCCTTAGAAGCTCCTTCCGCTGCCCGACCAAGTTCCGGCCATTAAGCTTTCCCTTGGATCCGTCTTGATGGCAGTTTAGATAGAGATTTGCGCCAGTTCTGATCTAGTGTGCAAAAAGGTGTCGACGGGAAGGGGGCCCAACTCCAAACTAGAGTTCTTTCGGCGCTGCCTCTGATGTCAATTTGATTTGGGTACATGGGGCTCGTACTCGTACTCGTATGCATGTAATTCAAGCTTGTAACTTTTAATTGCCCAATGGGCAGGCGACCTACGACTCGGGCTCCGACCCGGTCCACAGTTACAGTCACAGCCACAGAGAAACCACATAAACCGCACAGAGCGCTGGAATGGCAGCAACACGATTAATGACCCCCATGTCCATCCAATACCAATGTGTGCTCCGTCGACCTCTCTCTCTCTCCATTTCTGGGGCGGAGATCTCTCACACTCTGACCGCACAGGAAATTAAAATGCTTCGGCCGGGACACCAAGCACCAAGCCCCAAGCCCCAAGCCCCAAGCCCCAAACCCAAAGCCTGGTCGACAACAGGAGACATAAAACTGAATGTTGATTTCAGAGAGCAATGTCCGGACCCATAATAACGTCTCCTTCAACTATCATAGAATCTCGCTGGCATTTGGAATTTGATACTCACTTTATGGAACTCCTTCTGCAAACGCAGCAGAGCGCCTTCCACTTCAATCATCCGCTTCTCCAACAAATCCTGCAAAGAACAACAGAACAGAAAAAAACCGAAAACTGAAGCACACGCACTGGAACAGGGAATCAGGGAGGGGAATCAACCGGAGCTCTACGTAAATACTAATGTATTATGCATGTATGTATGTACTATGCTATATGTATGCTATGCTATGGATGGAATGCAATGCCCAGTAAATAAAAGTTAAAGCCAACTTTTAAATGTGCCATGAATGAATATTTGAATATGGGTGTGTGTACATATGAATCGTTTCTGTAGGGATGTCCCATGAACCAATGGTATGTGCGTGTGCGTGATTGTGTGGGTGAGTGTTTTTGTGAGCAAAACAGTGCTGCCAAATTGTTTATTATTATTTTAGGATTGTTTTTTGAAAGCTTTTAATGTAACTATAACCATTTTAGACGTTTAAATTATTAGGTTTCTCCAAATGAATATAGATGAAATGAAGATTTGAATTAATCGATAAATATCGATATTTGCCTTTATTTATAGTAGTCTCAAACAATCCTCTGTATGAGTAAAGCTATTTGATGTTACTTTTCAACATTCTACCAAAGGGGCCTCTCCAGAGGATAGCCAAATCATTGCAAGATGGCCATAACCTTCTTTAATGATAATTAATCGATTGGGTAGACACATCTGCTCAATATTGCCTCATATCTAGCCAGAGCTTCAACAGACATACATTCTTTAAAGTATTTTAATCAAAGCACAGATTGGATTGGAGATCCTTTGCCCTATGTTCCAACATTCTATCTATGAATGTAGCCAGAGCATGGCTTCTATCCCTAGCAGCACTTCTAAATATTTTCAGATAATTATAGCTATTTTTTCCCACAATATTGTTTATTTTTCTGAACAAAAAAGTTGGCATCACTGAAGCGAATGAACGTTAAGAGCAAAGCAGGAAAAATAATTATGGTACTACGAAACGAAAAGCAATTGAAATTAATTTACGATCTTGTCATTGCTGGGAAAAACGGATTTGAGGTGTAAAAAGCAATTCATTGAACTCTTTTGGGCACAGAAATCAGCTCCATTTCGAACTGCAGTGAATGCAACAGCAACAGCAGCAGCAGCAGCAGCAGAGGAATGGAATGGAGCGAATCGGAGCGAGGAGTCACAACACAATAAGTCTGCTTTAATCCGCACGCGATACACAGAGAAGGTCTGGGGCAGGTGCAGATTGCAGCAGGAGGAGGAGGAGGCAGTAGGAGGCAGCAGGAGGCAGCAGCAGCAGACACACAGGCCGTTCTGTTGCAGGTGTGCATGGGCAATAATTCACCGGGACCGAAGCACCGACATGCTGCCACAAAGAACTGTGCGGCACACCCGAACTGGGGCTGTGGAATGGACAGACGGGCAAAGCTCCAAATGGAATCTATGGATTCATGGAGATACTTACTCGTACTGCGAGTGTGTACATACATATGTACGGGTATATGCATATGTCACGGATCCCCCGGACATGGCGGGGGCTTAAGCAGGAAGTGGAAATGGAAATGGAAATGGCAATTACCAAGTTTCATCTACTGCGTGGACAGAGCTGTGCCTCTAAAAATGGCCAACAAAAGTGTCTCTTTGGCCAAAAAGAAACTGAAAAACAGCAATTGTGACGCCACTCGCTCGTAAAACACGCATTTTCTTTCAGCGTTTTTTTTTTTGGATTTGTGGGGGGTTTCTTTTTTTGTAAACACTAAAAATTAGTTGTGGAAGTTGTAAAAATAATTTTTATCGCTTTTAGAAAATGTCTTGTTTCTGTTTTATTGTTTTTTCTTTGTAGGTTTTCTTTGAGCGTTTTTGCGCAATAGACAAATTGATTTTTGTTGTCGCAACGAGAGGGACAAAGGTTTAAAGATTTCGGATCCATATGCGATCCGTGATTAGCCGCCAGAGCGTGTGTTGGCCAGGTCCGAGAATGAATGCCATGATTTGTGGCAGGAAATATGTAATCCCAGTCTCAAGTTGGACTGAAACTACGAATGCGACTGTTCAAAATGGGTATGATATATAAGCGACTATATATCCATATGCTAATGCAGGCAGGCAGGCAGTGAGGCATTGAAATGGAGACGGCAACGGCGACGGCAGCGGCAGCGGCAGCGGCGACAACAATGGCAGGCCATAGACTGTGCTGTGGTGCCTCCAGCTGGCGGCAACTTCTGCGCATGTGCAACAGAAACGGAATCAGAGGCAGAACCAGAAGCAGTCACAGTCACAGTGGCAGTGCCAGTGGCAGTCAGAGATGTGTGCTAGAGGACCAGACGGAGGAGCAAACACTGCAAATAAATAGCAACAGGTTCGTTGAACTCTCCTCAATCACACAATTGCAACAGAGTGGCAGCTTCAGCTGTGTGGCATCCACGCATTGCATGGCAAGAACGTGACTGGGTTCTGATGATGCACTGCAGCAGCAGCAGAAGCAGCAGCAGCAGCAGCAGCAGCAGCAGCAGAAGCAGCAGCAGCAGCAGCAGAAGCAGCTGTGGCAGGTCCATTGTACTGGTGTGTGTGTACGTGTGTTTGTGTGTGTGTTTTTGCGGCAATAATCGAGATGCCATTTGGCAAATTTGTGCCCTGACGGCCACCAGCTGTGAGTGGGTGTCTTCGGATCCAGTGGATTTCCTGCCTGCCTCCTGCCTCCTGCCTCCTACCTCTCATTGTGCTTGGTAATCGATACACGCAATGTCTCGCCGAGATTCGTGCTGAACCATGTGGTACGTGGAACGTGCAACGTGGAGGAGGAGAGCGAGCCCCTTCAATTAGCAGGACCACGGCTCTGGTCTGATCTGGTCATGGCTGGCCTTATACAGTGCAGTGGAATTCTGGGAAACATTACCACGTCAACTACCATTTACATAGAGGAGTTACCACGTTCTGCCTCTGCCTCTACCCCTACCTCTACCTCAACCTCTCTCTTTGCTGCGCTGTCTGAGAGTCTGAAGCGGAGCTAAAACGGCCAGAGTGAGGCCTCATTTGCAGTCGCTTATGGACCACGGCACAGGGGATGGCTGTAACTACCATAAATCAAGTGCTCAAAGCCGCGCATGCGCCATACTTAGTGCTATTAAAACGTCACGGAAGTTGCAACGTGATCGGTGGACCCGAGGCTGAACGGGATGCCTGGCGGGATGCAATCGCCGTCTGGGAAACGCTCTATCCAGCCGCAGAACAGAACAGCCTGGAAGACAATAATTGTCAACGTTTATACGAGTATATGCGGATCAATTGGAGTTGCAGCTGGATTAACCTCGGATGCCTCCAACTCTGGTTCTCCTTCGCGGGAAAGTCAAAGTTGAGCCTAGTCCCCGGGTGCCGTGCATGTCAAGAGGGCATTTCGTCTATGCATTTCGATGGCTTGAAGACGGGGCCCCCGGCCCCCGGCCCCCGGCCCCTGGCCCTCCATCATCAATCTCTGTGATGTGTCTTAAATGGCACGTTAACGAGTTCAAGTGGCCGCCAAGGCAAGGCTCTGTCCCTCTGCCCCGCCACGGGTTCAAAGGTGTTTGTTCCATCCAACAGTTTGCATGCCCGGCACTTGGAAACATTCTCCACACGCCACACAGCACACAGCACACAAACACCGAACAGCAGGAAAAACATCAGCAAAGGAAAGCGACTGCCAGTGCTGCTCCGCTCTGCTCTCTTTGCTTTCCCCCACGAAATTTGGGTTAACAATCCCCACGGAGTATATGGT
Source organism: Drosophila lowei (assembly GCA_008121275.1). Classification (NCBI taxonomy): domain Eukaryota; kingdom Metazoa; phylum Arthropoda; class Insecta; order Diptera; family Drosophilidae; genus Drosophila; species Drosophila lowei. The sequence continues at coordinate 5,806,993 of CM017778.1, forward strand.
ACGAGTCGAGTATGATGGGTATACTATAAGAGTGGGTTTATGCATGGGCCATGATTTGATTCGAGCTGATTGTCTATAATTGGGTGGGTTTTTCCTTTTCTACTCCCAAGCGCTACGTGCTACACTCCAGGGCCAAGACCAAACCGAAGCGAGTGGGGGTGTGGCGGGGGGACTGGAGGAGTAGTAGTAGTTACCAACACCAGAAGCGTCTGGGACTCACCTTATCACAGCCGCCAGAGCCGAGGCTACCGCCGCCATTGATCCGCTCCAAGGAGAGCGTGCCCGTGTCGGAGGGGTCCGGCGTGCGGGGCTGATGCACCAATTGGATTCTGCCTTGCGAGATTTGTATGAAATTGGGGGGCGGCATAATGTCGTGTACATCGTCCTTGTCATCCTCATCGCAGTCCTTTTCGTTCTGCCTGGAAAAGAACGAAAGAAAAAGAGTTTCGAATTAATACCGCAGTAGCAGAAGCCATGGTTTTCCTGATTGCAACAACAGGTCGACAAAAGAATTACAAAAGTGGTTTCCATATCGCTCTGTCCGTTGAATGGTTGAAATAGTTCTCTCCCCTTTTGCCCCCACCAAGAAGTGTCAGAAGTGTCCGTCCGTTCAGCAGGCAGCTGGCAATCGCTTATCGAACGAACCAACACTGCCCAACATTGCACAACACTGAAACATTCGAGCGGCAGGGGGGTTGCGTTGCCCCGCGGCAATGGCTGACACCGAGACCCAAACAGAGTCCGAAGAGTGGAAAAGAGATATCAATTTGAACTGTTTATGGGAGCACGGCTAAGTGGTGTTCGGATCACCTGCTCGTTGGTGGCTGGTGCCCCCAAGGGAAATAGGGGGGACCAATGTCCTCGAGCGGCCTGGCCTGTTCAGGGGATCGGATCGGATCACATGGGCTAACAAACAAACGAAAATTCGGCTCGTTATTTCCAATTGAATTTGCAAGCTAAGTGCAAATAATTCGATAAAATTGCCACTTGAAGGCATTCGAGTGGGCAAACGCCAGCCAAAACACAAGCACCGCCAGCAGCAAGAAGTGCCCCAAAGAGCTCCGACTTGCCAGCTTGTCTACGTTCACATCTACCTCGGGACGGGAGCTGCCTCTCTCCACTTCGGTACCCCGTGCCCCCGTGTGGCACTGCTGAATCCAGTTTTTCACAGACTCCGTGGTGCGGTGCGGCACAAACTGGAGTCAAATAAATGGACACAAAGAGCTGAAAACAATCTTACAAGCTAATCGCACAAAATGTTTCGTTTCGTGTTTGAAGTGGATACCACCAGACAGACCCCTGCCCTGGCCCGTCACCAGAGTCTCGAGTACCCAGTACCCAGTCGAGTCTCTCTCTCTATGACGTTGACAGCGGACAAGTGGGTAGTGCTTTGAATTGCATTGGATTCGACTTCGATATCGGTGTCTATCATTGCGTATCACTTTGCGAGCCGCAGTCACAGTCCGAGTCCGAGTCCGAGTCCAAGTCCGAGTTCTTTTTTCTGATCCACGGCCCACGTTTCGGGCTTATTCCTAGGCAAATAAAATTCTCATTCCGCTTTGATTTATAGGCATCAAATAAAGCAATCAAAATCAATTTAACTGTTATCAAGCTCGGCAAATGGCAGCTGGTAATTAAGAGAGACGCCACATAGCATCGCATGTGAATCAGACATCAGACATCAGACATCAGGCAGACAGACACACAGACACACAGACTCCCGGTCTTCAGAGATGCAGAGATGAAGTCTCTCCGACTCTTCCTCCCTCCTGCTCCTCCTCCTCCTTCGATTTCGTTAGATGCAAACTTAATTAGCCAGACATCGCCGCTGCCGCTGCCGCTGCAGTCGCTGTCGCTGTCGCCATCATTGGCAAGTCAAAAGGCCAACTAATGACATTACAGGGCTTTAATTAACGGCCACGCCATTGCATGCCACACAGTCTCCTCTTCCTGCTCTCCTTCTCCGCTCCGCGCCGCGCCTCCAATCAATTGACAGCGCTCTGAGGCGGTGGTGACGCCAAGGTGCAGAGTGCAAATGCTGCACTTTAGGCACAAACACATTTAGTCCCCGGGTCTCTGAGTCCCTGAGTCATCGTTCTAACCGTACGTACTCGCTGGGGTTACGGCGGAATAGCTTACGCACAAGTTTTATTTGGATTTGCATTTTTATCAACTCGATTTCCGTCCCAGGCTCCCTATTTGTGGACACACTGATAGCTCCAGCGTTGAGTCTTGCACATTCGTCAGGCGGACAGATGGAGGAACGGACTGGATGGATGGAGGAACGGACTGGATGGATGGTGGGACAGTCGTTCCAATAACGATTCCATTCCATTCCCCTTCCAGTGGGCAAACGCTCGGTCATTCGGTTAATCCCTCATTCCCCAGTGCGCTACTGTTCTACTGCTTCTCCTTCTTTTTTCTATACTATACCCTTATGTGAGGTATTATATCACTTTAGGCTATCCAAAGAAGTCTTTTTTGGTGTTCATTAGCTTATATATTTTACACGCACTTCCTTCTGTCTGTTTCTGAGTTAATTTTTTAAAGAACCTCCTTTTTGTAACTTTTACTTCTATATAAAATATTACTCCCTCGTAAGAGCACTCTTTAAAGTTTAAGAAGTGCCTCTTCCGCTAATATTTCGTATCACAACACAACAGAATCGTTTTTTAGGGTATCTTAAACTTCGACTTGCCTCCACTTTGCTGCCTTTGTGGCCCATTCGTTTACTGATTATGTTTTTTATGCGACGACCATAAATTTCCGCTGTCGGTGTCGCTGTCGCTGTCTCCTTCCTGCTCTGCTCTGCTCTGCTCTTTCCGTTCTACCCCACATCCCCATCCACATCCATTCTCTCTCCACTGTCCGGCGACCATCGGCTGTCCAGACTCTTATCAATCGCCATTGCAGTTGGCATAAAAATAAATATTGCACAAATGCGTATAAAAAGTGAATAAAATAAAAGGCAGGCCAGGCAGGCACGCAGTCGGAGAGGGGATTTCGTGTTATACGACCTACAAATAAGCCCCCCCATAAGGAGCTCTGCTGCCGGGCAGAGGCAGAGGCAAAGGCAAAGGCAAAACCTCTTAAGAGCGATTTGTGAGGCATAATTACGAGAACGCTTTGCGCTGGCTTCTGGCATAATTGAGGGCTGGCCAGGCCGATAAGCACCCACGCATAACTGCAGTCTCGTCTCGGAATGTCTCGGCGATAAGCAGCGCCCAGACCTTAAGCCGCAGTCCAAGAAGATGATGCTTTCCCAGTGATAAGTGGGGGAAAGCATCCCACTTATTGATCATTTTGTAGGCACTTTAACCCCACAAAAAGCTCCATTTGCATAAAATACATCGAGTTACATGGTGGCATGTGGCATGTGTGGGAGCTGTTACACATTTTCCAGCAATGGTTTCCAGCAATGAGGTCGCGACGGTGCAAATAATTTACAGGTCTGTGCAATAATTGCCATAATTTTCGGACTGCCATTCGAACAAGGTTTTTCCTCCCACCCGTTCCCATCCGTTCTCTGCGCGACCGCCACCTCCACCCCCTTCCTGTCATGAATATTGAAAATCGAAGTTGGAGCTGAAACGCCCAAACTGTCCAAATGTCCAGCTGTCAGAGACCGCTCCGCTCCGCTCTGTTTGTGGGTGCTCCAATGACATGGACGTAGGCGTGGACTGTGTGGCATGGACTGTGTGGCATGGACTCGGACTATGCTTGACCACACGCAGATGGAGTTGCAGCCTCCTCGGGGCTGCAGCGGGTGTTTTGCTGTTGTTGTTTCAGTTCTTAGAAATCGACTAGACCCCCATCCGGGGATCAGGCTACTGTCTGCGGCTCAGGGCAGGGCAGGGCCAATTTTCGCTTGCGAATTGCATAATTTATGTGCCCAAAGATCGATTAATCGCTGGAGTGGTGGTGTGTATAGACGATAAAACAATGCAACAAGAGTACAAGTAGTGTGCACACGAAAAAAATAAATTTATACTCTTAGAGAGGCTATTGGGTGTGTGATTTCATAACTTGGGGTGCAATCAGAGGAAATACGAGTTAAAACTTCGAAATCTATCGACTGTTGAAGTAAAATCACGTGTGCTGCTAAAGATAATCCAATGAACCTCTTGGAAATCTAGTTCAAAGCTTTAATCAACATTAGACCATTACTATATAGCCATATACATATATAGCTTCAATGGAAAAAGAGTAGCTTGAAAGGGTATTTGAGGCCTCGGCCCCCGAAGCAAGTTCTAGTTTCTGCTTTTGTTAATTTATTCATGAGCGAAAGAACCCCCATTCTGGGGCTGGGAGCTAAGCTTCCGTTATAGATCCGCGCTTAGTGCACTCCACGCTTCGGTGGACACGTTCCCCCGCTCCCCGCTCCTGTGCCTCCTGCTTGTGTTTGCTTGCCAAAGGGCCCTCGTTCGTGCAACGTACGTACGTATGGTGCAGCAACCCATTTGGCGAGAGTTGAAACAAATCCGGCAACATAACCCAAATAGGCGTGTCTCTCTCTTGCTGTCTTGCTGTATTTCAGTTTTCTGTCTTTCTGTTTGCGTTAGAATGGGGGCTTTTGCATATGCACATGCATGTGCCTTTGTGCCCCAAAGTGTTGGGCAAAGTCAAACAAGAGGTTGGCTGTCGGATGCATCTGAATCTGCATCTGCCAGCTCGCCAGTTCTTCCATTGTTTCCCAGGGCCTCGTTGCCTTTGCTGTTGCCCTGGCTGCTGCCCTGGCAGCAGTTTTTCGTATGTGGGTGTGATTAATGTAATGAGAAATGTGAGTAGTAGTTGCCGCATGCATCTCATTTCAACACTCTCTTCATGGGTGGAGTGATGCTGAAGCTGTTGCTGATGCTATCGATACATCCCATCCATCGATGACCCAAATCTCTGCCTCTCTGCCTCTCTCCTATATTGGAGCCCACACACTGGAAATTTGCATAATTTGACGACAAGTCGGGGAATATCTCAGAGATTTATTACGAGTTATGTGATCCCAGCCCCGAATATGGCTAAAAACCATCTGTGTTGTCTCTGTCTGAGGATAAGCATCATATAATTGTACTGTCGCTGCGGTTGTGTGGATCGAGTGGAGCAGGAAATTACGACAAAATAATTGAGTGCGAATCGTAATGAGATCTCCCTCTGCCAGAGAGTCTCTGGGGATCTACCTAGGCCCCTTGTTCAGCAGTGATAGTGTAGCCACTTCATTCACCCATACAATTGACACTCGAATGAGGACCGCCTGGGGCCTGGCATGTGTAAATATTTATGCAAATATTCGCATAAACAGGGGGCACATATGTAAATAGTTGAGGCTCCCCTTTCCCCCCTCAAGAGATTAAAGCCATCGCTAGCCACCGACCCGACCTGTGTGTCACGCTTGCAGTTCGGGTTTCAATTCCGGGAATCCAAGGAGCAGCGGCAGGCCAGCAGTCCAGCAGTCCAGCAGTCCAGCAAAACGGAAGTCAAGTGGACACTTGGTGCTTACCTGGGCAAACACTTGGAAATGTGTCCACTGATTGACAGGCCACGAGATTTGCATATTTGCATATTGCGACCCGCGAAAGGAAGCCGTCAAGGTGCAGCCAAGCCATCACTTTAGAAAGTTATTTGCATGCCGCAAAGAGCCAGCCAGCCGCCTGGTGCCGCGCCTTGCCTTTGAGCCGCTGTTCCTTTCTGTGTGTGTGCCTGTGTTGCATGCAGATTTTTGATTGGCACATGGCCAGGGGCCTCCATCGAATGCCAGGCGGAAGCGGCAGCCCCCAGAGTTCAAGGACAATGGCATGTTAATTAGAGGAGAACCAACGATATGGCCAAAAAATGTTTGCGTTCGTACGCACCCTAATGACCCATAAACACTCGCCCAATAGGCCATATCCGCGCGTCGTGTCGTTGCCAGATAACGTTAAGGCATTGAATGGCTCTGGGGCACCACCTGCCACCTCCCAAGAACGGCCCCAACCAGGGGGCCATAAACATACTCACCCACGTATAAATTCTATTTATCAGCAAACATTTTGGCTTTGGCCAACAATCGTGGGGATTGGGGTACCCTCTGAGCGGTTGTAAAACGTAGCCAGCGCCCCAACAAAACGAATGTGGAGCTCCGCTCCGCTTCACTCAATCCACCAAATGGAGACCCAACCCCGAAATATAAAACAAGTTTGCGTTTAAAGCGAACGTTAAGGGCAAACTTTTAATTAGAAAGCAAGTACGGTCAGCCGGAAAATGCTATGGTATGGTAAGGGAGTGGAATGGAGTGGAGTGGACTACGGAAACTAAATACGGGAATATTTCATTTACGGACATGTGTTCGCATACCACAGAGCAGTGAGTGAACCTTTCCGAGTGAACGCACTTCGCACTTTGCATGTCAAGCCACAATAACAGAACAGAACAGAACAGAACAGAACCGAACAGAACAGAACAGAACTCTTGGCTATCGTTTCTGGGCTGAAAACGAATTGAAGTACTGTGGTAGGTTAGGATCGTTTCACGCATCGGGGAATGAATGGCTGGCTGTTTGGAGGAGCCGAGCCCGCTCCCAGATGATAAATCGCCGCGACGGCTGGCATCCCAAGCCGGGGCCCCCAAGGCGTCTCCATCACGTTCCCCTCCTCTCTCCCCCTTCGTGCCTATATTCATGTGTCAGCTGCTCATTAAAAAGGTATTCATCATTACCGCGAGGCGGCGGGGCGCGATGCGACGCTGCAATTGTCGCACCCAAAGACCGGGCTGCGAATCGGATCTCTCGCTGCATCTTATTTTCCACAGCTGGCGGCATGTTTGCTGTCAAAACCCATGACAGCAGCGCCTTGGGTACATCGCTTTGAAGACGTTTTTTTTTTATGGATTTTACTAGAGGAATTTCCATAGGGGTATGAGAGTTTTCGTGATTGATCGGTAGAAAAGCTTTCGCACGATAGTTTTTAGGGTTTCACTGAAATAAGCTATCGATAATTATCGATATGTTTGATTTTAGATTATAGTTGAGACAATTTTCAGACTGTTTCTGGTTCTTTGATCGACAGTTAAGCCTAGTAAATATTTTGTAGAAATGATAACTCCTCAAAGAGTATATAAATATTCGGTACATTCAAATTTCGATTGTAATATTTGTCTGGCTCACATCTCATCCCTCTCCTCTCGTATATATACTTTTTTTTTACTTTTTGTTGAGAAATTGTTCAATAATTTTCTCTTTTCTGGGGCCCCCCTTTTGTGTGCCGCGGCGTTATGCGATATGTGCGCCACTTTGGCGTATGATGGAATTGACACTTCAGTTTCTGTGACAGACATGGGGCATGGGGCATCACAAACAGACCCTGGGCACTGATATACGGAATGGAATACTCCTCTCAAAGTGGAGATGGAGATGGCAGATAGTGTGGCAGACGACGACGACGACGACGCACTTGAAATGCATAAAATGGCATTTTCCTTTGTGTGTGCTCGCCTCTCCGATGGTGGTGGGTGGGTGCTTGGGTGTTGCTGGAGTTTATGGCCAAATGGAGTTGGAGATGCGTTTGTTAGCGCTAATGGCGCATTTATGACAGGCCGCAGGGCTGCAAACTAGCATTGCAACAGCAACAGATACAAAAGAAAGCTCACATATCATCAACCCCTGCTGTCTGCCGAAGCCGCCTGCCTGTTGTGGCTGTGTGCCTATCAGTCCATCAATTTGTACTTTTATCACTTACGAAAACAAACTTCAATTCCAAGCGAAAAATGACAGCATAAATGGTTCTAGCTCTAGCTTTAGATTACTTTAGCATTTCGTAAAGTTTTTCGTTAGGGGATGGGAATGTTGTACATGGGGGGTGGGGTACATCCGCTAATTGCTGTAACTGTGGCAGCCCTGGGGCTCGCCTTGTGTGTGTGTGTGTGTGTAATCTAAGCGGCGAATGTGCCCCTGTCTCTGTACACTGCCGCACGCTTTGTTGCATCACATTTCCTTTAACCCATAAAAGTGGAGCTATGCCATGCAAACGATAGAAGTGGCACACATGCGCAGCGTCACAGAGATGTAAGAGATACATTTTTGATAGCAAATGCGAGTTGCCTGCCAGTGGAGCTGCCAGCGGAGGTGGAGAACAATGGAGGAGGCACCGCCTGCGGCCACTGTCGCTCTGGTTCTTGTGGATTGTAGTGTGTTCTTCTGTGTGCCGTTCCCCGTATCGTATCAATCATAATTAGGCATACAGTGAATGTGAGTTTTGAAGATACATTAACGTTTGTCCCTATGCGTAATTACAATCTACAGACATGACTGAAGAATTTTTACGATCGTGAGAATCCATCATTAATGCTGGATTTCCCTACACAGACTTTGTATACCCGAATCTTGGGGAGTACAAGGGTATATATGGACATTGTAGATGGTGGGTGTACTTCCAAAGGATGTATGATCCACAATTGGAAAGATAGGATACTCTTTTTTGGTATATTTATACATCAAGCCATTGAATACTATCTATACTACTTGCTACCCTGAACACTCGCTTTCATCGCTCGCGAAAGATCCACAACTTTTGTGTATAATAGAGAGATATACTCAAACCGTTTAATTCCCATTCATTTCTTGTATTTCCTTTGATTTCAAATATTATTACAGCTCATTGTTGCTCATTGCACAGACAATAGATCTGAGTACCGGGGTATCCTATAGTCGGAATACAGCGTTCTATCTGGCTGCTTTTTTGGGGCCACGTCTGCATCTTTGCACTTGGCTCGGCCCAGCCCACATCACAGCGTAGCACAGCACAGCACAGCACAGCACATCAAATGTTTAGTGCTTAATAAAGTGTGTTATGTCTTTTGTAATTATTTTCAGCTTTAGTCGCGCTTGATTGCCGTGCCGTGGCGTACCGTGCCGGAGGAAAGGCCTCTGCATCGACATCAGCCACCATCATGGCAGGCGTTCGTTCCTAAGCGTTTTTAATTCCAGCCAAACATTTATGCCGTGTGTGGGCCATCGCCATCGCCATCCAGTACACATCAGATCTTAAGCCAAGCACCGAAATCAGAGATACATACATACATCGTACGAGTCTGAGCGGAGTCTGAGTATATGTAAATGTATGTGCCGCCAGTGCCACCTACAAGGCGCTGCTTTGGGCTTTCTGGGTTTCTATTTGCACAGGTGTTTTAGCACCTGCCTTTCAGATGGGTGTTTAGGGGGGCATTAGGTACGAGTGTATTATCATCAATGTAGGGCTGGACGGGGGCGTGTCAAAGTGCTAAAAGGCACTGGCACTGACTGCACTTTTACTGTAATAATTATCACATCATGAACTGTAAATAAAGGCCACCAGTGATGCCCCCCATATTCGTTTCGTGACTCGAACAATAACCGTGGAAGGTCGCTTTCATGTAAAATACGAGAATATCCCATTTCAGAGGCTGTTAGGCACGTTGCATGACAATTTTTGGGCATCTCTTGAGCCGTTTCACACGTTGCATGATACTTAAGACTTCGCTTGAGGGTGTTACACACTTTGCATGATACTTTTAAGCATTTCTGGGGCTGCTACACACGTTGCGTGTTACTTTTAAGCATCTCTGAGGCTGCTACACACGTTGCATGATACTTTAAGGCATCTCTGGGGCTGCTTCACGTGTTGAATGACACTTTTACACATCTCTGAGGCTGCTACACACGTTGCATGATACTTTTAAGCATTTCTGGGGCTGCTACACACGTTGCGTGTTACTTTTAAGCATCTCTGAGGCTGCTACACACGTTGCATGATACTTGAAGGCATCTCTGGGGCTGCTACACACGTTGCGTGTTACTTTTAGGCATCTATGAGGCTGCTACACACGTTGCATGATACTTTAAGGCATCTCTGGGGCTGCTTCACGTGTTGAATGACACTTTTACACATCTCTGAGGCCGTTACACACGTTGCATGATACTTAAGACTTCGCTTGAGGGTGTTACACACTTTGCATGAAAACGTTGCATGATACTTTAAAGCATCTCTGGGGCTGCTTCACGTGTTGAATGACACTTTTAAGCATCTCTGAGGCTGCTACACACGTTGCATGATACTTTAAGGCATCTCTGGGGCTGCTACACACGTTGCATGATACTTTAAGGCATCTCTGAGGCTGCTACACACGTTGCATGATACTTTAAGGCATCTTTGGGGCTGCTTCACGTGTTGAATGACACTTTTAAGCATCTCTGAGGCTGCTACACACGTTGCATGATACTTTAAGGCATCTCTGGGGCTGCTACACACGTTGCATGATACTTTAAAGCATCTCTGGGGCTGCTTCACGTGTTGAATGACACTTTTAAGCATCTCTGAGGCTGCTACACACGTTGCATGATACTTTAAAGCATCTCTGGGGCTGCTTCACGTGTTGAATGACACTTTTAAGCATCTCTGAGGCTGCTACACACGTTGCATGATACTTTAAGGCATCTCTGGGGCTGCTACACACGTTGCATGATACTTTAAGGCATCTCTGAGGCTGCTACACACGTTGCATGATACTTTAAGGCATCTTTGGGGCTGCTTCACGTGTTGAATGACACCTTTACACATCTCTGAGGCTGCTACACACGTTGCATGACACATTTTCGTTAGGATTTACTTTCGAAACAATCCCTCAACATCTTGTCGCATGAAAATTCGATTGTCTTGCCTTTTGGGATAGTTTCGCGGGAACTTTCTTTTGTTTTTCTTCTTCTCCATTGTGATTGCTTTTCCCACGAAAATCATTTGGCAGATGGTTTTTTGATTGCTCCGAAGGCTAATTTTTTTTCTTTGGGAGAAGTAATGACTCGAAGATTCCACTTGCCCCCAAGCCACATTCGAAGAGTTCGTTCGCCAAAGTTTCGGTTCGAACTTCGCGTCGTATTGGAGCATAATTCAATTTTTCAAAGTTTTTTCTTTATGGTTAAATGAAAACCGGTCTCTGCAGCGGACAATCGGTTAATAATAAAGATTTTAAACTAATTGGCTCATTTACCGCACAAAAAAAAACAGCATTGTAATAATGATGACGATGACTGATGACTGATGATCATCGCACAATCATGGCCTTCACTCGGCTCCAGAGAGTGAGGGCGCGGGTAAGTCACAAAAAAAAATTAATTATACAAAAGTGAATTTTGCCATTGCAACGCTTTTTTCTCTCTCGTTGTCAGCGATTTTGCAAGAGCTCCAACTCTAGGGGAGTGCTCCTCCTCCGCCGCAACCCCTGAACTTTATCGCGCGAGTCATTAACGAAGAAATTGGGGCATGGCGTGGAGCAAAAGGAAGGAAAAGGAGACCATTGATAAAAATGGAAGGAAAGACATAAAACCTACTGCTGCCGCTACTGGACATAATCGCTGCAAAGTCTCCAAAGGGGAGTCCATAGATGGGGATTGTGGATGGGAGTGTGGGTGTGTGGGTGTGTGGGGGGGGATTTCGACTTACTTGCGTGCCAGGCGTTTTCGTATTCCAGCAAACATTTTTCGGGTCCTCCTGCGCGCGGCGCCCTTATCCTCTTTTATGTCGGTACTAATGTTGTATTGTAAATTAAATTGCCGATTTCCGTAGCTTCCGTCTCTCTTTGCTACTCCTTCTCTATCTTCCGTGCGTCGAGAAGGGCAACAACAAAATACGGCGACACTTAAAATTAATTAAAAAAATAGCGAAAAACCCGCACTTTCTGTTGTTGTTTCTGCTGCTGCTGCTGTTCATTTGTCGCGTTGTTGGTATCGTTGTCATTGGCAGCTTTTGAACGCCCCATTGCAGTAGGAGACGGACAAGCAAACAAACACAAAACACAAAACACCGAGGAAAAGTATCCAAAAGAAGCACAAAACAACGAAATCAATTAGCCAAAGTAGTTTCGAGGGGGAACGGCAGGGAGATGTATCTCCGATTGGTGTTTTCGGATTGTGCAATCTATAATTCGAAGAAATCAATAATCCTCAGCTGCGGATCGCGAACGCGAACGCACATTTCCCAATTCACACACACACGCGCACACACACACACGTGTACATGTGTGCACTTTGGTTTCCACTTTTCACACTGGCTTTTCTTCATTCACTTCTCTTCTCATTCCACATCCACTTCCACTCCTCCGTTGACAATCTCTTGGCTTGGGGAACTGTGGGCGATGATCGGGTCTGCGTCTGGGTCTGGGTCTGCGCCGACGCGATGCTGAAACGAGCCAAGCGGAGAAATTCACACATTATTTTCAAATTTATTTTCTGTTCGTTTTTGTATCAACAAAAAGAAAGAAGCCAAAGAAACGCTCTGTGGGGACCACATAAGCGATTTATATAATTGACGTGTCGAGTGACAAATTCAAAACATTTAGTGCCAACAAGTCGCATCGAATGGGATGCGGATGGTGGAAATTTCATAATTCTGACTGGACAAAATATCACGTACAACATTTGTTTAAACTTCATTGAATTGGGGTAGATAAGCGGCGATAAGAGGAAGAGTAATGGATAGCCAGCAACACCAGTTGTACTGCTTGGAATCCATCTAAAGCAGTGGTTTCTTTGCAACAGTTTGAACTGCTTTGTGGCCTGCAGAGACACGGGAAACGCTACAAAGCAGTGATATTTCGATTACTTTTGAGTAGCTCATGTAATTTTAAACTAATGAAAACGTATTTGCAGGCAAAGATCGGTCAAAAGACTTGTTTCAAGTGCACTAAATCAGGGCAGACATGTGGCAATAAGAGATAAGATTAAGTAGTGGCAACTTGCTCCATTTATGTTGAGCTTTTTGCACAGTTTAAGCTGCTTGAAAACATCACAAGCAGTGCATTTGTTGAATGAAAGTTTCAAGCAGTAAACTTTTGAGAGAAACAATCTAAAGCAGTCCTTTTTTCGGGGAATATTTCGACTGGTTTTAATACTGAAAGATTCCAAATGTTACCCTACAAAGGATAGGGCATAGGGTGTTCCCTTAGTCTCATTTAAAGGTTCAAGTTACATTCGAGCGAGAGTCATAATTGGGAAGCATCTCTTAACGAGTTTTAGACCTACGTTCAAGTGGCCAGAGTCATTTCCTAGACCGCTCGACTGTCCCGCCCGCAGAACCACAAGATTTATGGTCCGCAAAGTTGATGGAATCTGGCAAAAAAAAACAAGAGACTGCCGGCCTACTGTGGGGGAGTGGAGTAGAAGTGGACTCCCAAGCATTGGGGATGTGCTGAGCGATAAGGTGAGCAACGGCGGCGATCTCTGGGGCCCCACATCAATCATGGCCTCAATCTGTGTGTGTGTGTGTGTGTGTGACCCCCCATTCCTTGCCGAGAAGAACGGATGCAGATGTAATTATGGCCCATTCTCGTCTCGGCCGTGTTCTGTTTTGTTTCCATTCCCCCCAATGGCCGTGCTAATGGCGTAAGTATTTGGTTACAGTTTTTTGGGGGCAAAAACGTTTTCGGGCCGTGCACTTGGCTCACATACCCACACACAGATGCAGCTACTGCTAGATAGATACTGCTACATAGACACAGATACAGATACATTTTTAGAGGGAGCTTGCTTCGAAGGCCTGGCCAAGCATGACAAAGAACATGTTTTTTTGTTTTTGTTGTATTTTGTTGCATGTGAGTGAGAGCGTGAAAGAAGCAGGGGGGCAGGGGGCAGCGGGGCAGCGGGGCAGGCGGCAACAAGCGGCAGAAACTCGGAACTTCTCACGCACGCCGCTGCGGCATTTGGTGTACTCGTGTCTGCTGTATCTGGGAAATGTTTGTGCGTACATACGCGCTTTGTACCTCTGTATCTATTGGAGATTGCAACACGTACAGCGCGTGCATATTACCCCGTTCCGTTCCCTTCCGTTCCCTTCCGTTCGCAATGCTGTTCCCGTGGTCCGGGGTACGCGATCCGGAGGACGCCCTTGTTATGGTTCATGTTCCGCATTTGGTTGTGCCGCTATTTTAGGTCGTTCCCCTCCTGCCTACAGCCACTGCTACTGGCTGCCACAGCGGAAACCTGCAACATACGATACGCTTCAGCGAGCGTGCAATTACCACCGCAAAACATTGCTCCCGCCCGATACGACACGATACCCGCCGCGGTACCATATCTCTGGCAGGGAATCCAAAGTTGCTCCCAAAATACAAAAGTGGGAACACTCTTTCTGATTTATGGGCCATTGTATCTGACAGATACAAAATGCTCTTACCAAAAACGAGAAAAACTGAAGAAGCCCCATCGCTGAAGGAGTTGCTGCTGCCCCCAAAGGCACTGATTACATTGCACTCTGCTGCAGAGTGCACAGCGCAGAGCAGTGCCAAGTGCAACACAGATTCCATTCCCCATAGATTGAACAACAAAGAGGCATGCCACCACCGACCGCCGATCTTCATGTCACCCACATGGCCGGCCGGTCCCCGGCAGATTAGAGTACAATTCCAGCGCTCAAGTGCCCAAAGAATGTGCTCCTCGCTAGCCCGCTCGCTGATTTCTTAATAGAATTAGTTTTGATTTTCATTTGGGTCTTGAATAGTTCTCTGATTCTTGCTGTTCCTCTGATGAAATTTTCCGCTTGCGGAATGAAAAACGAGCCAAGAAAATTGCCACCAGCAAATGTGCGAAATACAAATTTCATAACGTGAAATTAGCGCAAATAACTTGAATGCAAATGCAATTTGGCCACGACGTTGATGGACACAGAAGGGACAGGAGGCAGGAGGCACAAACCACTGATGCTGCCACTGATGCCACTGATGCCACTGATGCCACTGCTGCCGCTGCCGCTGCCGCTGCTGATGATGATGAGAGTCCGCTGATGATGCCGGATGGCTGGCCTGGCTGACTGCAGTTCTGCAGTTCTGCAGTTCGCGGGTCGCTTGGCTGCCCATAAACGAAGCAGCAGCTGCACCGCAGAACCCAGCTCCTTCCCTTCCCCTCCGTTCCCTCTCCCTTACCCGAGGGTAACGGGATTTATAATTAAACATAAACTCAGCAGACTCGCCGACTCTCAAGACTCCTCAAGACTCCGCAAGACTCACAGCAGAGGCACGCACGCGGTCTCGTAGCTAAAGTCCATTTATGCCAATAAGCAAAAGATGAAACATAAAAGCGTGCCTCAATTTGAGGGATACTCGACCAAGAGACACCCATTAGGCACTGAAATTGATTGTAATTCGAAGACAATACTGTCCCAGGAGGAGAGCTTGGGAGTTCTGGAAACGGAAGATGGCGGAAAGTTCTGTCCACATTCTGTAAACCTTTCTGTGTCAGAAACACAGCATACCCTCTCTACCTCTGTCTTCGCAATATTGGGTATAAAAATAATCTTTCGAGTGCGCCGTCTGCCTCCGCCCTCCTTCCTTGGGGCTTTGCTGACAGCAAAGTCTCTGCGCGAATGTGTCGCCAAGTTGGCTCCCTCCCCAGAATAACCCTCTCCCCCCCCTCAAGCCCCCACGCTCTCCGCTGAGTATCGAGAAATGAGAGCGAAAAATAAACAAATCATAAATCTGTGGAAAATATGTTTTATGGCTTTAACGACCACCCAAAATATCACCACAAATACGAGCATAGATGCTCGTATGTATATGTATATCCCATAGATCCATAGATACTCGTACTTCACATTCGCAGTGGGTCCAAATTGCAGTTCCTTCATGCCGTAGTCCTCCAATTAAAAAGCCTGCGTCTGACTGCTCCCCTGCCTTCCCCTCTGTGCTTTGTTGTTCCAGTCGAATGGTTAATCGAAAATGAAATGCAATCAAATTCACATTCGGATAAAGTTTGCCCCCCATCGTGGGAGTCCTGGCCAGAGTCCATAATAAACGCCAATAAAACTTCACATTTAACCCATAAAACTAGCATCGGGGGAGCCCTTCTTCCTGCCTCCCCCGAAACTCAATTTCAACTTTTATTCGAGTGGCAACAAAAAACAAACTACGGAAATCCTCTCGATGACAGGTGTGTGTGTTGCAGTGTGGCAGTGTGGCAGGTAGCAGCTATGTACGAGCATGTACATGTGTAATCGTGTTATCCATTACGTTACGAGTATTTAAACACTTTAGTTCTCACTTTATATAGCCAAAAAGCACTTGAACGAGTGCTAAAAGCGATTTAAAATCGAATAAATTTTGTAGAGTTTTTATTGATTGTTGCCAAGGAGGGTCCCCCCCTCGTTTGTTAAAGACAACAAAAAGACTGATAAATAATCACACAGAGGCTTCAAAAGTTAGCTATCCCCAAGTATCCCTTAAGTAGTTCTCAGGGATCCCCGAATGAGTTCACCCAGAACCAGTTCAGTCACCTCTCCATCTCGCATCTATGTACGTCTTACATCTATGAACCGCACTGTTGGCTCCGTTTGTTTGTGTATCAGTTTACGGCAGAACCCAATCAATTGATGCGAAATTGCCACAGACTAAGCCCCGAAAAATCCCTCAACTGCAAACTGAAAACTGTGCGTGGAAATGTAAATACTTTTATGCAAAGGGAAAACATTTCCCAGTGCCCCCCAAACAACAACATTTGTTGTAAATCTGTCGCTGGCTTTATCTTCGAGCAGTGGAGCAGTGGAGCGGTGGAGCAGTGGAGGAAATGCGGTAGTCAGCAGAAAACTATGCCAAGGCAAGTGAACCCCCGGGGAAGCTCCGCCATTCGCAGAGTATGTTTCTCTTCTTCAAAAAATATATATATTCGTGGATTCTAGCCGGAGATTAGCCGGAGATAACAGCCGACTGGCGCGAGTGGGTCTCTGAAGAGGCTTAGTGGCAGCGGCAGCGGCAGCGGCAGCGGCAGTGGCAGTCATAAAAATTCGATGTTGCCGACGACTGCGGATGTGGCAAGGGAAGGGGCTTCTGCCAGAGGAAGGCAGTAGTCGAATCAGTGGAAGCCTCAAGCCCCATTATTTGCTCGAATAATTAGCGTACATTTTGGGGATATAAGAAAACTGGCTCAAAAGCCAACCGAATGTTGGCCAAAAAGTAATTGCATTAAGTAGCAAATTGAATAATGAAATGAAATAACCAATTAGGCGGCAACCCCAGGAAGTGGCAACAGCAGACCACAAAGCACACACAACATATGACACCATCGGTATTAGCTCTCCATCATCATCATCGTCATTGTTATTGTTGTCTTCTGGGACCATATCATTGACCAAATACAGTGGAGGGGGAGGGAGGGGGAGTAAACCAGTTACCGGTTTCGACAACTTGAAGGCGACAATGTTCTTGTTGCCAAAACAAAAAATTAACAAAACAACAGGAAAGAAGGCAAAAGCTGAACTTTGACAGAGCGACACTTTGAATACCCTAAGGATTTATAGTTCCTTGGGCCTCTCGGGCAGGAATGCCAGCTTCTTCATAGATTATTGTCTGAAAAGTGAGCTCCCATCCAATGTTTAGGATGAATTCCTCTCTTTCTGTCAATGAATTGCCAAGTTGCATGGTTGCAAGGGCAGAGAGGCAGCAGGAGGTGTGTGGGATGTTGCCGATGCCACAATACGATTGGATAGATTATGAATTTTGAATGTCTGGCGGAATCAGAACCAGTTCGACAAGTTGTTTGCGTAGCCAAAGCTAACAAAAGCTTAGAGATACTCGTTTAAACGAAAATATGTCTGAGAGAGAGAGACAGAGATACAGAGAGCAGGGAAGGGGAGGGGAAGAGCTATCAAAGTGTTGATTTCAATTGTTGACCGTAAAATTGTTGGGCCACCGTCAAGAAAAAAAAAGGTGTCAAGCCAACCTTGCTTGGGCTTTTGGGCTGAGATTTAAATTTAATCAAAAGAAATCAAATGAAACGAATTACCATAAATGCAAAACGTGCTCAAAACTGAAAACTTGGCCAAAACTCTGGGCTCGGGACTCTGTTGCTGGGCTCCGTCTGTGGCTCTGGCTTTCAGCTGGAGACCACGAAAAAATTAGTGCGTGTCTCCAAAAGGTTTTCCTTTCCAGCCGATTGCGCCCCATGGAATTATGAATCAACAACAAAACAGCAGCAAGAAACTGAAGAGGAAGCCTCCTATAATGCCCTCCCGCCCTCTCCGCTCCTCTAGGAATTTATGATATGAACCCAAATGAGATATGGTTATGATGGGGATGTGTTTATGCCGTCAACAGCGAAACTGCGACCCAAACAGACAGACATATTCCCAAAACAGAGACAGAGAGAGTGGGAGTGGGAGAGAGAGAGAACTTTCGGTAGTTTAGATATATGACTGGGATAGCACCTACCCTGCGACTGCGACTCCTGCGTCTCCTCCTCCATATGCGTATGCAAATGTTGGCTTATGTGGAACGCCAACTGAGGGAGGAGGTGGAGCACGAGCTAGAGCTGGAGCTGGAGCTCTAGCTGTAGTCTTATTTATTTCCCAGCGACACGTAAACTCTTTTCGAAAGAGAAATTTAGCCAAAAAGAGACATACACTCCTCTCCAGTGTTAGAGTTGTATGTTTTTTCTGGTGTCTTCAGCCTAGACCGATGTTGTTTTCGCTTTTTTGGTGTCTTTATTCATTATGCAAATCGAATAATCGTACATGTGTATGGCACGCAGGCGCACCTATCGTGCTTCCGGTTTTCGGAGGAGCCAGCAGCAGCACGTGCGTGAAAATTACGGCAATTGGAGGGTTTTTGGGTTGGGGCATAGGTAACCTAGCCCCATTATGATTGTTGTGGCAACAGCCATAATTAAAATGCTAGAAATTATGGCCACAGCCACGTACTTGGGTGTTGTTTTGGCATTTCTTTATGGCCATCGGCGCTAAGGTTGCATAATGCCACAAGGCTAAAAAAGAGTTCTACCTCTCACTCTCACTCTCACTCTTACTCTTACTCTCTCTGACATCGTTTGTGCAATGATCCATTGTACAAACACACTTCACTCTCCCTATCCAGGGGGAATATTCATTAATAATTTCCAATGAAGCGAACCGAATGCGGTCCTAATCTTATCAGAAATGCGTTTGCAGACAGAGGCACCATTACTCATAGGGCCATTAAGGTTGCGAAATGGAATTCGAACGGGCATTGGAATTGAAATTGGAAGCAGTGGCAGCTCCAAAGACCATTTCCATTCCCCATTCCTTCATTTCCCCATTGTTGTTTATTAATTGAATCAATGACAAACCAAACCAGAAATTCAATACAATATCCGCCCCTTCTATCGCTTGGGGGCGCCATGTGGCGTATGCGCAATATTACGTATTGTACGAAAGATTGTGCAAGGCACATTCTCAGCAAGCAATCGCTACTGTTATCGCTTTCTAGTGATAGGCATCGGTGACACCGATAATTGACGGCAATCATTGAGCATTTGACAAGTTCATCATTTAAGGAACAAAACGCAAACAGAAAGAACCTTTTAGGAGAGGCGCCTACAGCTGCTCAAATTAACATATTTTTGGTGGGGGGAATAGTTGGGGAGGGGAGATAGAGAGAGCGAGATAATTATATGTAAATGGGGTTTTTGTCGCCTGGCGCTGGGGCATTGTTATCAGCAGAGCAGCAGCGCTAATGGTAGAAGCAGTGCCAATGGCAGGGGTTAAAGGGTGAAAACTCATTAAGTCTGGCATTAAGTCATTGAACTTGTCCAATAGCTGGAGATAACAGCAACTTACTCTTCTAACGACGGATCCAGCGGCAAATGTACGGGAAAACAATCACAACAGAAATCTCTCTCTCTCTCTCTCTCTCTGGCTTGCACTTTTCTTTTATTTTTCGTTTGCTTTTTCTTTTTCTTTTATTTATCGTTGCTTTTGGCGAACAACCGGCGAACGGCAGCAGGTGTTTCTGTGTGTGTGCGTGCGTTTTTTGCCGCTTTGTTTATGTGCTGCTTGTCTGCCTGCCGCTTGTGGCCACGTTTCGAATGCTGCACTTTTTTTTCGTGCAGCTGTCAACACGCACAAAAAGCGCAAAATTATCTGCCGCTGCAGCAAAAACACCACTCAAACACAAAACATTTGATACAAGTTTTCGATTTTTAGCTGTATTTTGATAAATATTTTGTATTTCCTTTTTCGTTGCACTGACACTGGCAGTAATTGTTAAACCATAGAACGGGGCATCACTTGCCAAACACCAAGCACGCTCTATACGTGCATTTTAGCGAATTTTGGAGTTTTTTTAAATTTGTTTATCACGCGCGCGACAACCGCTCGGTTCAAATAACGGCGACGAATTGTGACGTATGAAGTCGGAAATTCGCCCTGAGCAAGAATATTTTCTATACAAAATGCGTTCGTGAATCGACACGAGAGAGCGTCGGCTGGCTGGCTAAAGCGCTCTCGGGTCTCTGTCTCTGTTGTTGCTTGTAAACCGGTTCCATGAGGGTGTCTTTTGTTGAGTATGGAAGTTTCAATACCCTATTTGCTCTAGTCTGGAGCTGAATAATTGTTAACTTTGGAAGAGAGAGAAAAATGGAGAGAGAATGAGAATCAATTTCGCCGTAAGCCAACAGCTGATTGAGTGAGAGATTGAGAGTGCGATATACATATACCCATACATATATATATATAGTTTGTGTGTAGAAGACCGACGCGGGTGTATAAGACGGCGCTCCAAAAGTCTGCTACTGCCTTTGGCTGGAGAAGAACCGTTCTTTTGGCTATTCATCGTAGTAAAAACGCGACACCACCTAACATCCCACCCCCCGGCCAACGCTCATTAGAGGGCAACAGTGGCGGCAGCCCTTTCCCCGCCCTCCCTCACCCCCTCTCGCTGTGGCATAGTAATCAAATCATTTAGCCAAAAACTTATTCAAAATTCACAATGGGGACACGCTTAAATGCACACCCTGCAACAGGAGTCCAACAGGGCGGTGTGTGTGGCAGGACGTCTGCCACAGGACCTTTGCATTGTTGTAAACAATCCATCATTATCGCATACACTTCCTTTTCCACTGCAGGCTAGCAGTAGCAACAGTCCTGCCGGCATTGCATTACAATTTGTGGCAGAGGAACGGGCGTGGGGTCGGGTCTGTTCACGGTCTGGTCTTGGAAGTCCTTTCCTTCGTCCTGTCTGCACTCCAACAAACACACACAGACACACACAGATACTCACACAAATTGCACGTGTCTGGCGGCGTTTGTTGGGGATTACGGACGGCAGGACAGAGGCACCAGGGGGCAGACATTGTGGCAGTGAAAGTGAGTTCCGGCAGAACCGAACGAACGCCGAATGCCCCAAACCAAACCCTCCAAAATGTTGCATTCCCCCGCAGTTTTCCTTGAATACTCGTAGCTGCTGCTGTTACCATTTTTTGGGGTTGCTTTTTGGGGCTTTCCGGGTGTACTGCGGTCTATGCAAATTAGCAAAGTTAACATTTACCAAATTGTTGGCAGAAAATTTAATTTCGTTTCGGTTTCTCCAACCCAATCCTCCAGGAGGTGGCACGTGGACCATATGCGGAAGTCGAAAAGTCGAAAAGTCGAAAAAGACTCAAAAAGAGAGCTGTGAAATCAAAGCATTTTCGGATTCTTTTGATCAGCAATGTGTTA
The DNA here is from genome assembly GCA_008121275.1 of Drosophila lowei. Lineage (NCBI taxonomy): Eukaryota > Metazoa > Arthropoda > Insecta > Diptera > Drosophilidae > Drosophila > Drosophila lowei. Next base: position 5,828,442 of record CM017778.1, read on the forward strand.
AGATATAGATGTGACGACGCCCCCTTCCGAGAGGGAGTGCACCACACCATGGGGCGGCACACATCTCCCATCTTTATTAAGGCAGATCTGCGGTTGACACCCGGCAGCGGCCATATAGTGACAGAGTGCACCTGCACGACACAGTCGCCTCCTGCGTCCCCGTTGCAGCACCCCCGCACATGCCCTGAAGAGGGAGGTAGGTACGTACACTCGTAGTTCGTTTGGAACTATCTATCATAATTAGATTTTGTTCTGTGCTGAAATGTCGGAACGAGAACGAAATGCGTGGCCATAAATTAAGTGTGGAGCGGTCCCCAGTCTTTAGCCCCACCATCCCCCATTCCCGACAGGGAAGCAAATAGAGCGCCTAATGGGGTTTTATTTAATTTCCGTCGCCCAAGGATTCGCCTAATGAGTTTTTTAACCTACCCCCAGGAAAGAGGAAGGAGGAAAGAGATGGAGCTCGTCAAAAACTGGGCCCAAGTGAGCCATTCCAATGGAATATTTGAACAGAAACGACCTCCAAGGGAAGATAAAATGGTAGATGGCAGATGGTAGGATACATCAGGTGAGACATCTCCCTGCCACACGACAAACAACTAAGAAACATTAACACCAAAGATGACTCCGACTTGTGTTTTGATAAACAGTTCAAAACAGGATCCTTTTATCCTTTGTCATGCTTCGGAGGATTGCCCGTACTCGTACTCCTCCTCCTCCTCCTGTTGCCATCTCTGCTGCTGTTGTTGCTGCATTGTGGCATCTGTGTGTGGCAGAGTTGAGCGAACTTGGTGGCGCAGACATTGCTGGGTCTTCTTTTGTGTCTGCCCCATCCAGTGGCAGAAGACAATGGCGCCCAGCCATTTGCTATGGGAACGCACTTTGGCCCCATCGTTCGCTCTGTGTCTGTGTGAAATTTATGCTGCCTTTTGGCTAATTTAATGCTCTTTTTCCACAGTCAACACATAGCCAGAGAGTGGGAGAGTGGTGGAGTGGTGGAGTGGGAAAGTGGGGTAGGCACCTGCTGCTGCAATTAACTGCCAGCGAAATTGATATGATTTGTGATGAGATTTGCATAAATTAGCATACAATATGTGGCAGTCCCTATCCCTGGCACTTAACTATAATTAGATGTATGCTGCGGTCGCTTTGGGGGCAGGTAATTAAATGCATTCCCAGGCAAAACATCTTTCTTCGCACAGTCCACACATACTACAGTGCGGTACGAGACTGTATTACAAGGCAGGGTGCATCGTACTTTTAAATAAATATTAGAAATAGAGGTACATATGAAAGAATGATTTAAATATGCGCCATTTGTTACAATAATGCATCACTTATTAGATTTTCCATTAAATAAAGCTGACTCTTCTCAGGAGAGAATTAAATTACTTGAATCATCAATCATAACTTTCCCCATTCAAAACACATTCTACGGCTTATGAACATCCAAAGTTTCTATAGTTTGGAGACCCATTTATAGACCTTTTATATTCCCTCCTCCATTCATAAAATCTACGCAGTAAATTCAATCAGTGTAAGCCTCTGTCTCTCTGGCAAATGGCGAATCCTTTCACGCTCTCGAGGACATCTTGTATTTGCATATTTATCATTCATTCAGAAGAAAATCTCCCCCTTGGACATACATACACATAACGTAACTATGCCAGTGGCTAGGAGGAAGGATTATGAATTCATTTATAATAATTTAGTTTGAGTTATGCCTGAAAACACCGAAACACACTCAGCGCGGAATCCCGTAATGAGCATATTCTATTAGGCGGAGCGGCGTGTTCCACCCTTGAGCTATCTTCTGCCTTTGTGGGGGGTGGAAATTAACAGGCGCAAATCCTGGACACATGTTGCATTCAACTGTAGTTGGGGGTGGGATGGGGATGTGGATGTGGATGTGGATGTGGATGATGGAGGGTGTGGGTAATGCCGTGTTTTGACAAACCCCAAATCACCAAAAACGACGACGATGAGGAATCCCTTTGAAGCTGATGAACATTTGCACCCGCAACCACCAAGCGACAACGACAACAATGAGGTGGAGAAGGCCACTGACTGCATCATCATACTACTCCTCCGACGACATGGCAAACATCCAGGCATCCAGACATCCAGACAGACAGGGACAGGGAGTCACAAGGGGTTAGGCAGGAAGTTGTTTGGACGGGGATCAAAAAGCTGAAGGACAGACAGACAGACAGACAGACTCCCCCAACAACTTCCGTGGGATTTCCCCGAGTTCTTTTTTTTTTTGGTGGGGGATACTCTGATAACTGACACGCAAAAGCAACAGAGGAGGACGTAGATGGAGTTGGTATTTATTTAGCATAATGGATTTGAGGCATTCGGTGTTCGTATAATTGAAAATCGAATCAAATCGCTTGAAATTTAATCAACTTAAGAACAGTCTGTGCTGTCTGGCAAAGGGGGAAATCCGAGTGCTGTCCAAACTCCAAACGGGATCCCAAGCGAGCGAGGAAATGGAAAAATTAGCACAAATCCATGTGATAAACTGGCGACTATTTGCGTTGAATAGAGTTACCCGGAATCCCAGTCGCCCCACAAGGCAGTCGGAAACCAAACTCCGAACCCAAAACTACGGAAGACAAAGGAGAGAGTCCGCTAAGCGCACAGGAAGCCCTGGGTCTGTGGGTCTCTGGGCCCCCTAGCGGATGGCACAGCATGGACATGGTCTCACATGCCTCCAGCCAGACTCTAATGCACGATTAATGCCCAATCCCAGAGGCAGACCTTGGCCTGGGGGATGGGGTTGCGCCGTCATTCGATGTGCATTTGCGTGTTTGGCCAGCAAATAAACCTAGACGAGGTGGAGTCGTGGGCTGATGTCCATTTCGAGAAATTAAGCCCTCCCTATAAGCGGATTTCATGCGACTTTGGCTTTGACTCATCCTCGCGACTCGTTGAGCTATGCTATGCAGTCAGTGCGGGAGGAGTACTTTCACTGACAACCATTTATTCGATACCATCAAAGTCCACACAGCTGTGTAAGTAGATGATTTAGATGATTTGCCGTCCCGTTCACTTGCTGCGGCGGCGGTAGTTGGAGAAGACGCGCAGGTGCTTGCTGCGGGACAGCTCACGGGTCTCGCGCTGGCTCAATTCGTACAGCTGCGAGTCCAGGTCCTGGATGTGGGCGGCCATGGAGGCGAGGGGCATGCCACTCAGTTCTGGGGAAAATACACACCACACACAATAAGTGCTTTAATCACCTTTGCTAACCTTTGTGCTGCTCACCCTCCATGCTTTTGACGTCCGCATCAGTAAATTTTCCCTTGCCGTTGTCCTCCTCCTCTTCCTCGTCCTTCTCCTTCATTTCAGCAAAGATGGAGCTGACGCCACTGGCCTCCTGTTGTCCCGACTCGCCGTCATCGCCGTCATCGCCGTCATCGCTGTCACCCTCGGCCGCAGTCGCATTCTCAGCGTCAGATCGGTTCTTGCTGGCCTCCTCTTCTTCTTCAATTTCCTCCAAAGAAAGCGAATGCTTTTTGGACCTCGAAGCTCTCTTCTTGGTCAATTCATTCTTCTTTGGTAGCTTTTTGTGCGACGTTGAAGGTGCCTCCATTGTGACAAATAAAAAAAAGTGACGCTGCTTTTTCGCCAACAGAGTTGCACTGGAAATCAGCTGTGGGTAGGGTTGCCATCACACACACACCTTGTCATAAGAAGGGTTCCGTTCCCATCCCATGCCACTGGCGAAGATATTAGCTATCTGGCGGAACCATTAACTTTTATGCACCCCAACTATGTAACACCATTTAAGGACCAGAGACCCAAGCCATTAGCCCCAATTTGTAGTGCCATAAAGCCAAAATGGCTATTTTCAAATCCATATTTTCTTCCTGCCCGAGAAGTGTATTCAAGCCTAATGAGCTGCACAAAATTAATTGTCACACCGAAATCACGGCAGGAGGTACACCGACACTCCACAGCACGTGATTCGATTCTATGGTATGCAAATGTTCCATTCCATCTCTGAACGAGAGGGGGGCTGCAGTCCACAAGGTCAACGGAGAAGCCCTGCAAGACGACCGAATGGCGATTAGAAACCGTTTTCAAAGGACTCGAGTTTCTGTAAACAATCCATCAACAACATTTTCCCCCCAGAACTCACCTTCCGACAACCCCATCTCCCTGCCCCCTCTTCAGTAGTCTTTCTACCCTGAGCCTGCGGCGCACGTGTCTATTTGCTTTGGTGGCGGCTTAAAAGCCAACGGACGGGGTGGAGTGGACCACACCGAATGTGTGTCGTGCCGGGGATAAAGGACGCGTGCCCATTATTCCTTTGTCCATGTGTCTTCTCTTTCGCCTGTTGTCAGCTCTGTTTTTGTCGTTGTTGTTGCTGCTGCTTTATGGGCAAAGTTTTTAAGCATAGTATCGTTTATACTTTTTGGCCGCGACTCATGCAAATTGAACAAGTTAAACTTTTCACGAGGGTAGAGTCCTAGTCCCCATCTGCCTCTCTCTCTCTCGCTCGCTCTGCTTGGATGGATATTGCTCCCCGGGGTGGCGGCTACACACTGTTTGCACTGCTACAATGGGCCGCATTACGTTGCAGTTTATTTGCAAGTACTCGTATCTGGGTGTTTCCATGTTATCATCCGTCCCGGCACGTGCCACAAGGAGCCCCATTGGCCTGCTGCTGACTTTGATTTGTTCAAATCGCTGCTGCTTAATGGACATGTTTACATGGCTGTACAGGGCACAGCATAGTCTGTTCCACTGTTCCGTACGGAACACCACTGCCCCGGGGTCTAAGCAACACGAACAAAGAAACGGGCGGCCAAAACAAACGAAACAGCCCAGACGGTCCGCCAGGACATTGTCCTAAATCCGGAACTCAAGTGGCTACAACTCCGGGCCGGGAAACTGCAGCAGCTGCAGCTCCTTTAGCAGCGCTTCCAATTTGAATGAACAACATTTTCCCATTCGTACAGTTTGGCCCCATGCAAATCGCCCGTTTAATTGGATTAACGCACATTTCCGTTGCGTACCGTCCCCCGCCCGACTTTGCCAATTTATCATTGCTTATGTTTCTTTATGTTGCATTTTAATTAGGGGCCGCCAGCAGAGGCAGACTGAATGCCATTGGAAGTGTGCCACGGCAGCAGGAGATGCGGATGTGCGGCTCGTTGCATTCAAAGTTTATAAATACGAGGTGCGGCTCCTGCTGATCGCAGAAAGCGATCGAACAAGAGAGAGGGCGGGAAGGCCTTACCCTGCATAATTATACCTTGATTGCAGTTAATCTCTCTCTCTCCCTCTCTCTCTCTCTTTGTTGTGTGTGATTTGATTTACTGTTTCTGTGGTCCTCACGTCCAATGCAACTGTCGATTGCAATCGATACCCTTTCTCAAGCTTTGCCTTTGATTGCTCTTCCTCCTCCTTCGTCACCATCCTCGCCAGAAACTGACAGGCTGGTGCGAGTGGATTGGCTTGTATCTGATTTGGAATGAATGTGCAGGTAATTTGAAGTCTTGTTTGCGGTTCGCTAATTTCGGTTTTCAGTGTGCAGCAGAGTCGATTGCAACGATTGTTGAGTATCGATAGCCGAAGTGAAAGTCTCTTTCTGCTTATTTATGATCATACTCTGCCAGAAACAGTATTACAAACGGTATAAGCAGCTTGCTGTGCATGGAAATAGTTATCTAATTAACTAGCATAGGATTTATTATTATTATCGGATCTCGATCGAATGCTTTTCTGTGGGAATTATGTATATAATCTGTTCCAAAAAGAGTATTGGAATTTCTTAATCCATGGTGGCATTCCAGTGCTCGAAAGTTGGCATCGCAGTGCTAGTTTTTTGTATTCTGCGTGCAATAGCTTCAGGAATTGTGTTGCTTGCTTTCAATTGGAGGAATAACTTATTTCTGACGCTGTCAGTCGGATGATGAGGATGAAGAATAGCATCAGCAGGCCGCTGGAGGCCCCAACGAGACTGAAAGTTGAATGGATGTTGAAAGTGAAGCCCCGCTGCCATACAGAGACCGACATTCAATTTGTGGAAGCGTCGTGTCGGACTTGTCTGTGCTTTCCGCTGACATTTCGACATTTACTTATTGTACATTCAAAGTACTCTTTGTCCGAGAGTTGTAGGCGCACACAAACAAAAGGATATTGGAAAATGCAACCCCCAAAGGGCCTCAAGGTTTGTATGGAAATTCGAGGCGGGTTCGCCTATAACAGATATGAATCTTTCACCCTTTTTCTCAATGTCTCGAGCGGCGCTGGAGCTGAGGGGATATTTACGGTCACATTTCTGTCTTATTAATTGGCCGCATGCACGAACCTGAATCCTGCCAAGGAGTGAGTCCCGTGTCCTTGGCGGCCTGTCGCCACCAAATGCAAAACATAAAAAGCATAAATATTAAAAGGCTAATTAATTTTAGGTCTCCTGCATACCATTCCATTCTCCCCCTCCCACCAGTCAATAATTGCAAGCAGTCTGAGCCGGGGCCGGGGCCGGGGCCGGGGGGACCGGGCCAGTGCAGGTGTGAATAGTTGCTGTTCACCTGCCGCCAGGACAGGATCGCAGAGAGAGAGAGAAGGTTTGTCACTTAAACATGATATAAAAATTGTTAAATAATTAAAGTAATTTACAAGGATTTCTGTGAGCAGCAGCTGTTCTCAGCTGCCAGCGACATGTTTAGCGACAATTTGCCAGGATGCCATGCAATTTGCTTGGCCAGGAGCCCGCTGCTGCTCCCTTTTGGCTGGCAGCTTTTGATTGATGATGGGGTTCTGCTTGCTGCAATTGAAAGTGCATCTCAATTAGGAGGCCGCCCTGCTAGACCTTCGACTGCCTCAACCTCAACCCCTCACTGCAGTGCACGCGTCTCCTTCTGTGAGCGGTTCAATGGAGGAGCGAGCGCGAGTGTGTGGGGCAGTAAAAGTAACGCCTTTCGTATGGCAATCCATGTACACATCGATATCGCCGCCAGCCAGTCTTGCAGCATTGCAGGTGCAGCCGCAGCCGCAGTCGGAGCCACCGTTTGTGGCTATCGGCAATATTGATGGCTAACAAGTTTGGCTCTGGGAAAGTAGGTGAGGAGCATTTGAATGGCATGAATAGTAATTCAATTTTCCATTAAATGTTATAAGACTGCATAGACTGCATTATTTACGAGTCTATGCCACAGCGGGCAAAACTCTGCCAAGAATCTCCATCAACTATAGCTGCCTTTGATCTGCTCTCCGGGTGATCTCAACTGTCAGAGCTGGCCAGACCCAGATCCTTTTAATCAGCTTCAGCACTCTCCTCCCACCCGCCTGGCAGGGTGCTGCCCTTTGAAGTGCTGCTGAGAGTGGAAATAAAGCTGTTTGGACATCTAATTTTAGGCGGAACTTCTGAATTTGACTGTGGATCATTAGGGCGGAGCGTGCGGGGTTGGGGGAAAGGAAAAGTCAGCGGAAAACAGCTTCCCGAAAACACATTAAGTGTAATTTTGTTTTGCAAAAGCTGTTAAAATTGATAGCCCTAACGGGCGCACGACGACTTTTGACCCACATCTCTGACTTGCTCTTGGAATTGTCACTTTATTTGTTTTCCTTACCTCAGGGAGCACACTCGCGGAGCTCACACAACCTCTGCCACGTCATCAATGGGAACGGAATGAATGGGTATGGGATGGAGACGGAGACGGAGACCAACACCGAGGCTGAGGCTGAGGCTGAGGCTGAGGATGGCAGACCACCAAGACGACGATGTCTGCGACGACAGCAATCTTTTGGCGGCGTCGCCGCTTCGTCTGACCCAGTTTTGGCTTGTGGCAGACAAATCGTCTGCGCTATATGTTTGCCCCACAGATTGTTTATGATGCTTTTGAACTTTCCTCAAAAAAAAGGAAGTCGCAAAAACTCCGAACAAAAAGAACTGCAGGCCGCGTCGCAAAAAAAAGCAAAATAAAAACCCCATGGCGGGGTCAGAAAGTTGCTTCGGCCAGGTCAATGTGGAAAGGAATGCGAAATTCAATTATGCTGGGCCAATCTTCAGGGGTGTGAGAGACGAGTCCTCCGTGTAAAGTGATAGGGAGATAACCCCACACGAATTGGTGCTCTGCCAATTAGCCGGCCTGGCCTGGCCTGGCCAAATTTCAATTAAAGTCAAGAGCAATCAACGAAACTTTCCAACCAGGGAAAAACTTTGTGAGCAGCCCGACATTGACACGAACTTTTTCCCATTCTGCTGGGGCTTTTCAATTATTTAAAACACACAGAAAACCAGCTGCATTCAAGTTGCATAAGCCCAAGGAGATGGGACCTGGCCTTTCATTCGGGCCGACAAACATGCAAAACTTGTTAGCCACATCGTAATTATGACAGAATTAAGTTTTATGTTATGTGCAGCAGAAATATCCAGCAACTGAAGTGACCAACTGTCAGGTCATGTAGCTCTGGCTAATCCTCGCCAGACAAACCGCAAAAGGCACAAAAAAAAGAAGAGAAGCCGGAGAGACCCCAACATCCAACACTCTCCACCGCACATAAAACTGTCAAAGTCTGTGCGGAGTCAGTAGAGTGCCAATATGGAGATGCAGTGGAGGCGAGACAGACCCTTCTTCGCCCACATGCTGCACAAATCATGCTACCAGCGATGAGGGCCCATTGTGGGTGTGGGTGCACTGCCTTTATTAGATGCATATTCGGATATTTGTCCATGTTGTGCCATTGACTTTGTAACTTTGTTAGTGATACGAGGAGTAGCAGCAGCAGGAGCACCAAGAGGAAGGAGTATGCTGCAGACAAGCTGTCTGTTTGTCAATAAAACAAACAAAGAAGTTTGTCCAGCCCCCACCCCCACTCAGTCGATGCGATGCGAATGTATATTTGCAGAGATACACGCGTGTATCTGTATCTGCAGCACATCTGCATGGGCACTGGCACTGGTATTGGCATTGGTATTGGGCACACTTCACCACCGCCACCGGAAGTGCAACTCAAACAGCAACACAGAAGAGAAGACAACTTTTTCGTTGTCTCGTCTCCGTGTGCCGATCCTTTTCATAAGCAATCATATTTTTCTTTTGTCTGGAAAGTTTTCCCCCCTTTCTCCCTCCACTGGTTATCAGTGTCAGTGACAAGTGTCAGCAGCTCCTACATCTCTGGTCAGAGCTGAAAATTAAAGCACTATAGTAGATGAAACCCATTAAATGGATCCCCGGAATCGTTCGATGGTGATGACTGTCAGCTATGCACGCTCTTTGGACGTTTTTCAGTTGGCAGTACGTGCTTGCTGGCCTGATTGCAGGGCTAGATAAGAATGGTCCCAGGACCCTGTAATTATGGTCCTTTTCCCATCCGTTGTCCCTTTTCATTCGCACTCAATGAAGCGCAATAATTGCTGCGCTTAATGCAAATTCTTTCTCCCAAAATGGTTCAAAGGCAACGCCAGCCGCCAGGCGCCACGCCCACATCCACATCCACATCCAGGGTGGATGTGAGGCTGAGGAGAAAGTAGTGTCAACCCCTTTATTGCAGTATCGCCGACCCGAAGCGTCGGTTAATGCCGCCACTGTGTATGCAAATGAGTTTCCAATGACTTGGTCCGAAAACAAAACACCGCACACCCACGGAAGGAAGGATGTTGTCTGCTGCACTTGAACTTGCCTCGCAACGAATGCCATGTCTCCTCCTCTCTCTCTCTCCCTCTCTCCGCTCATATCTATATCGCCGTCTCTTGCTGTGGCTAGACGCCGTCGACCACCATTAACTTAGCCACATGCGTCTAGTCTTCTGTGTGTGTTTCTGTGTGCATATGGAGTGAAAGGCATTTTATGCGAAATTTGCACTTTTATTAAGGCTGGGGCTCCTCCTCCTCCTCCAGCTGCACCTCCGTTCGCCTTAAACGCTCAACGCAGTGCCTCATGCGATAAGAGCCTGGCCATTTAAGTTTAATGCATGCCCTTTATTTCGCTTATCGTTGCACTTTGAATGTCACTTGGCGACGGTGTGTGACGCTAAAAGCCTCAGGGAACGCGACTGAACAGAGATTATCGAGGCACACATACGAATTTACGATCTAGTGCGAGCACTTTGGATCACTTACCGGGGGGCCGGCCAGCAAATTGTTTGCTTTAAATGTTTTCGCGCCTCATTTTTCGAATAAGCTCAGTGCTGGACAATGCACAGCTGTTTCGATATTAAGTCGATACTTTGCATCGATATTTTCTGAGGTCAAAATTGAACCGACGGTATATTTACGGTAAATCGGTATATAATGGTATATTTTATCAATTTTATCAATTTATTAAATATTTCATTTTCAAAGGGTTTAGAAATACAATAAAAGCAAGTGTTTAAATTAAGCCACTCAAGTAGAAAATTGATTCATTAATCGGATAAAATTATGTGGACAGGGCTGAGGGCTCTATCTAGCTAATAATATTCGACGGAATATGAAAAACGAGGAATATGTATTAATATTTATTTTCGAACTCGAATTCGTCAGTGTATATTCTGGTATATTTCTGAGGGTCGGACGGTATATTTTAACGATAAATCCGCGGTCACACTAGCTTGCACCTCTAAGTCAAAATGCGGTTTTTTTCCGGCGTTATTTTAATTTAATTTAATTTAATATCATTTTCAAAGGTATATTTAAGAAGAAAGGGTATAAAAACTTCCATACGCAGGTTTTTTCAATTTTCGCTCAGAAATCGTACTTACGTGTATCATTTATTCCAATAGATTGCATTTAAATTCTTTTTGCTCATTCACTTTCAAACAATTTCTATTTGGCGCTCAAGTTTGATGGGACTTTTTTGGGATTTTCTCTGATGGGATTTTTCCTCGCCGCCTCAATGTCCTTTACAGCTCAACAATGTCCCTTACATTCCATACTCACTTACGTTTTCTTACGTATTATGTTGCTGGCAACATTCACTTTGTATGGGCCAGACTCTGTACTAAAATTGGTACTGATAAGTTAGTTTTAGTATGTATTTGATATACACCACTCATAATATATCCATATAAACTCAGTTTTTCATGTGCTGGGCTTAAATATACCGGTTAAAACGGGAACTATGCAATTTTTGCTTTCGGCCAATGAAAATCTTCAAAAATGAAATGCAAAACATGCTGCATTTTTCGGCCAATGAAATCGACAAAAACATTCTGCAAAACACAATGCTGCAGCAACATGTTTTGCATTTTATTTTTGACGATTTTCATTGGCCGAAAGCAAAAATCGCGTTCCATGTTGCGGCAACATGCAGACTCAAATGCATACTCTAGGAAAGGATATATAGAATTGAGAAAATGTTTGTCATCCCAGGCAAAAAAAATTTAGTCTCTGTTTTAAAGATATGTGAAATCGAGCAGCATTGTTCCTCAACATGGCGCGGGCTGAGCAACACTTTGCATACCCTGGAGAAATGGATGTTCTAGAATTGAGAAAATGTTTGTCATCTAATGCACCAATATAAGCTAAAACTAGTTAGTCTCTGTTGAAAAGGTATTTCAACGATATTTTGAAGGTTGTGGTCTTCTTACAGAAACCAAGAATGGGTTTCGGGACCGAGATATATTTACAAGACCCTAACCATATGCATGAATATTTCTAAAGCATATCAATTTGAGATAATTTCTTTATTAATTACGTTTTAAAACAGCTTTGTTTTATTTTTTTCATATATATCTTCATTAACGAAATAGGGTATACAAATGCCCATACACCGGTTCACGTGACATTTCATACTCACTTACGGCGCATTCCATACTCACTTACGTTGCCACTGTTTTTTTGTTGACCTTTTTTGTTTAAACCTTGCTGTAGTCAAAATACAATAAATGGGAGTACTTAAAAATAATCAATCTGGTAGAAAATGTATTCATCAATAGCCTAAAATTATATGGGCAGAGCTAAAAGTTTTAGTTAGTCAGCAATTTTCAACGGAATATCAAAATTGAGCAATAGGAACGATTTTTCTCTTACGTTGTATTACGTTTTATTTGTTTGACCTTTTTCGCAAAAAAACCTTTTTTAGGCAAAATAAAGTAAAAGCAAGTATTTAAATTAAGCCAGAAAAGTAGGAAATGGATATATTAATCGGATAAAATTATGTGGGCAGGGCTGAAAGTTATATTTAACGGAATATCAAAATTGAGCAATAGGAACGATTTTTCTCTTACGTCTTATTAAGTTGTTTTGTTTTGACCTATTTCGCTAAAACCTTTTTTTTTACAAGAACCAATAAAAGCAAGTATTTAGAATAAGCCAGTTAAAGAAAAAATTGATTCATAAATCGTATAAAATTATGTGGGCATGGCAAAATGTTCTATCTAGCTAGTAATATTCCACGGAATATCAAAATCGAGGAATATGTATAATAGAACTCGAATTCGTCAGTATATTTACGGTATATTTTTAAAATAAGACGGTATATTTTGGTATATTTTAAAGATAAATCCGCGGTTACACTGTTTTTGAGGGTCGGACCACCGATCAGCTGTTTTTTGTGTCGTAAGAATTCTTAAGATTTGGGCAAGAAATAATAGCCGCAAATGTCCAAGCACACATTGATAGGTACGTTCGATGTGGTACCCAGGACTGGAGCCAGGTGAATTAATCGCCGTTCTCGCTTATCCTGCTGTCAGGTGGCGGCACGGGCTTCATTGGCAAGAACCTGTCGAAGCACTTGTCCCTGAAGGGCTATGATGTGACAGTCATTTCCCGCATGCCCGGGCCCAAGCGCATCACCTGGCACGAGCTGGAGAAGAATGGCATACCGAACAGTGTGAACTCCGTGGTCAATGTCACTGGCCAGAATGTATTAGATCCGTCACGCCGCTGGACGCCCGGCTTCCAGCAGAACGTGTGGAACTCTCGCATCAACTCGTCCAAGGCTCTGGCCAATGCCCTGACCGCCGCCCCTCAGGTCACTTCCTTTGTGAATCTCTGCGGCGTGAGCTCTTACCCGCCATCCGCCACGAAGATCTACACAGAGGACGATAAGGTCGAGGGCTTCGACTACATGTCCAGACTGTGCCTGGCTTGGGAGGAGGCGGCACACACTGGAGCCGAGCAGAACTGTAGGACTGTAAGTGAGCAGAGAACTCTATAATCATATTAATACAATATTGTTCTATTCCAGGCCATAGTGCGCACGGGAGCAGTGGTTGGACTTGGCGGCGGCATGATTGAGTCAATCTGGTTGCCCTTCAAGCTGGGCGTTGGTGGTCCCCTAGGCACTGGCCAGCAGATCATGCCTTGGATACACATGCTGGACCTTTGCAGTCTTATACAGCACATCATAGAGAAGTGCGAGTCGGGCGTGTTCAATGGCGTTGCTCCAGAGATAGTCACTAGCAAGGAATTCTCCAAGGTAAGCGTTTGTTATTCTGGGATCCTATTTGACCTATAACTAATTTATTGTATTATATGTATGAAACATCATATTTTAGTTTTAAGTTTGTAAGTTTCTTTTATTGTATTATATGTATGAAACATCTATCTGATCTCTCCTCAGGCCTTTGCCAGCGCACTGAACCGACCCTGCATCTTCAATGTGCCCGAGTTTGTGGTCCAGGCGATCTTTGGCAAGGAACGTTCGGCACTCCTGTTGAGCGGTGCCAAAATCCAGCCTAAGAAGGCTCTGGCCTCTGGTTTCCAGTTCAAATATCCCACGGCCAAGGCTGCCTGTGCGCAGTTGGTGGGAAAGTGAGGGGGGATGAGCAGAGGATTACATGGAATTCCATTGGCCTCAGTTGTGGTTTAGTTAAAGGAACCCTGTGCTTGTATATTATATAGAGAGTAGCAAGCGAAAATTAAAACGGATTTCTGCCAGTGCAGATCCATGAATCATACCGAGATAATGGGCCCTAAAAAGTCCCATTTAATTTGTTTACTCATTAGGTTTTGGCACCAATTTTTTTGTTGTCGCATTATATCTCATTATTGATTTAATTTATTTCACAACAGAGATAATTATTTTAATCGAAACGTTTGTACGACAGACATGTTCCCGCGAACTATAGCCAAAACCAAGCGATAATCTTGGCTTTCGGGTGGCACAATGCGGCACGGCACGGGAATGTCTCCAAGGAAATGCCCCGTCGAATTTAACAGCGGAGTGTAAATAATGCGAGATCGATCTGACAAACAGAGCCCTTTGCTGGCTTTGGACAATTGAAATAATTACGGACAACAAAAAACAATTTCAGAATTGGCTAAAATAAAAAGGTTAATTGACTTGCACAACGAACACGAATCGCGGTATACACACATAATTATAACCATCAATCAGTATTAAATGAACATATCGTTTTTTTCTCATATCGTCCGTCCGGATGTTCTATAAATTCATGGTTTCCAGCAGTTTGAAGCTCAGTATAGTTTGAAGCTGCAAAACCGCAAAATGCTCTCCAGAACACAGCTTTTACTGGTCGTCGTCGGGTTCTGTCTGGTATGTCTATGATGACTGCACAGCCGATGGCTAACACGCGAATGAATACCAGCTAACGAGCTCTGCTCTGCTCTGCTTCCAACTCTATTAACAGAACGCAGCCGCTTCAGGAGATGTGGACTGCAGCAAGCGGCCCAAGTTTGTCGATCCGAAGACATGCTGCCCCATGCCGGACTTCCTCACTGCAGAGCTGAAGGAGAAGTGCAAGTCGTTCAAAATGACACCTTCACCCCGGCCCACTGATGCCAGCGGTTCGTTAGAGAGCAAACGTCGTCACCACCATCCACATCCCCCACCGGTAAGGTTCTAGGCCCGAATGTAAACCATGGGTAACGCAACTGATTAACGGATTAACCTTCTAGTGCCTGATGGAGTGCATCTTCAATGAGACGGGCATCTATCAGAACCGGCGTCTGGACGAGACCAAGCTCGAGAGCTACATCAATGTGGTGTTCGCAGATAGCACGGATCTCCAAAATGTTGCCACGCAGGCGTTCGTCACCTGTGCCGAAAAGGTGGCCGATTTCGAGGCCAAAATGAGTTCCGAGCGTCCACGCCCATCTCCGCCACCGGGCATGCCCGTCTGCGCCCACGATGCCGGCCACCTGATGGGCTGTGTTTTCAAGAATATGATGAAAACTGCCCTGACTCCATTAGAAACGACGACCAAGAGTGCACTGATTTGCGCGAATTCTTTATCAACTGCAAGCCACCTCGCGGTGATCCAACATTCTCATCCGAGAAGGTCTAGACTCTCAAGGAACGCATTTAAAAGCTCCTAAGGGAGTGCATCATCAGGCAGAACACTTAATGTTTCCCAAACAAATTTAGGGCACTCGACCCAATAAATTTTAAAGCTCAACCTTCTGTGCCTTCCTTTGTGCCACTTATCGCCATGTTGCACGTCTGGGCGCGCAATGAATTAGAAAATTAGATTTCCTCTACGCAATTGCTTATCGCGCGCATGCGCGAGGCGAACCACATCATTCGTTGGGCTTCTGGGCGAAAGATTCATTCAAGTTCCATCCGGCCGCGGGTAAAGAACATGGAGAAGGAGCTGAAGGAATTCTTTGGGGATTGCCGGAAACAGGAGTTTAGTGCCAAGGAAATGCGCACCATATGCCAACCTCTAATCTGGCAGATACGCTTGGCCAAGGCCCAACGATGGCTGCCCTTTTCTACCCCTGTTTTTGGTTTGTCTGCTTTGGTTGTACTGCGACACCTTCGCTTGGTGGGCGAGTGCTTTCGGAAGACTGCTGCTGGTCCAGGTGCTACCCTACTGGGACTGGACACCACACTACAACGGAAAGTGCCTGATCCTGCGTGGCGAGCAGCGTGTGGTGGCGCAGGGTCCAGCTCTGGGAAGGCATGAGACTCTGTGGGAGAACTGCGTGCTCTGCGAGTCGCTGGGTGAGTGGTGATTCGGTAATGCCACATAAGTCTGATCTGTCTAATTCCCAAGCAGAGGGCATAGCCACCGCATCCAATGTCAGCTACTCAGTGCTGGAGTCGCAGTTCCTGGAGCGCGGCCTACCCGTCATTGTGACCGATATCAATCTGACAACGGATCTGGATAGCCTGCTGTGGCTTATAGACGACAAGGCGCAAGAGGTGATCACCAGCGAGGCCTGCGACGTGTCCAGTAATCTCCTGCTGCGGAAGCTCTTCAGCGTAGATGCGGCTCTGCAGAAGATCTGCCCCTCCAGGCCCAGCCATCGACTACCTGGCATCTCCAGCTGCGCAACTGCCAGTGGAGGGCGGTGAAGGCGTCGCGGCTCTTTCTGGAGCGACCCTACTTCTATCCCTTGCACCTGGAGCCCTACTACTCCAGCTGGCTGCTGATATCGCACCAGCAGGGGCGCCCCCAGGCGGAGATCGACGTGCGTGGCCTGGTCTTTGTTCAGCAGTTAAGCGGACACTTTGAGCTGGAGCTCCGACCTAAGGAGCCCTGTGACGACGGCCGGTGTCCCAGTCTAATGATGCGCCTCAATGCAGGCGAGGGTTTGCTCTTCTCCACAGACTTGTGGCGCCTCAGCTATGGTCTGCAGAAGCCCGACCCAAAGCAGAGTTCGATTGCTAGCATTTTCGAGGTGGACTGGCAGTTGTAGATACAAATACTACTATAACTATAAGATAACCCTGGAGTTATGTTACACCTTTTATGGGCAAATTAAATTATTTCCATTGTTAGCTCTAGCCCTAATCTGAACCGAACACTATTCTTCCCAGAAAGATGAGCTAGTAGATGGATCGAACTTGATAGTTTGCCGAAATTGTATTTACACATGACCAGAAACACCAGAAACACTCAGAAGGAGGCTACACATCAAAATTACAAATACAACTACGATAGGAAGAAAGATCTAAGCACGTCGGCACTTGGCCTCTACGAGCTTTTGCAGAGTGCCCGTCAGACTGTTTATGGCGTCGATCTTCATCCGCTCGATTCGCTCCTGCTGCACCATGGACATCTTCTGGATCTGCACCTGCTCCCGCTGCAGGCTCCGCTGCAAGTCAATTTTCGCGTTTCCAAGTCGAGCTTGCGCTCGAAGTAGTCCCTCCACCAAACGTCGTCCGTCAGTGGCTGGCCATGCGACTGTGCCACCTCGAACATCTTTCCGTTGGTGGTCTCCAGCTGCTGGATGCTGTCGTTGGTGCGCTCCACCTCGGCAGCCTGATCCGCATCGTACTCGAGCTTCGGTTGACGGACCTCGGAGAGACTGTTGCTGCTGTCCTCGTCGAACTCGTCGTTGGACTTACTGTCCATATTCATTTGCTCCTGCAGCAGCACCTGATCCACCGGCGTAATGTACGGCTGTCCCTCCTTCAACTGCGGCTGCATTTGCAGCGTGATCTGTGGGGTTCCGGGTTTTGTCTGGAATGCTGCCAGTTCTGGTGGCGGCTGCTGCAGTTGCATCTGTAACAGCGGCTGCGGTTGCTGCTGCTGTTGCTGATACGTCTGCTGTTGTTGCTGCTGCTGTTCCTGCTGGATTGGTGGTTGGACCTGTGGCTGCTGCTGTGGCTGTGGTGCCGGATTAGACTGCTGGGACATGTCGGCCTTCTTGCCTTGCAAGTACTTAAACATCTCTTCGAAGAACTCCCAGTGGACGTAACCAGACACATACTTCTTGGTCAGATTCTTGTTGTACGTGATGAGGATGTTGTGCCACTTCTTCTGCACCTTGGCGGCACTGTAGCGGAATCCCAGACGCTGCAATTGGCGTGTGCAGTGCAGCCAAAGGGCTGTTCGCTTCTGCCTGTAATGCCAGGAATCTATTATTATAAAGAACATTACCAATTGCTGGGCTGAGTGTAAACCTACCTGCCCTCCGTGAAGTTTCCCTCCATGGGGCCGCGTATGTGGATCAGGGCGCGGGTGGCATCTGTGGTCCAGGCACGTTCGTATGGGCCACGTCCCAGGCTGTTGGTGCTGCCCGGCAACTCGGCCTCCTCCAGCAGGCACTCATCGTCCAGCTCATCCAAGTCGGTGTCGCTGATTTGGTAGGCTGAAAGCGGAAACGGAAACAGAAATCCAAAGATGAACAAATGACTCCACAAAACTTGTTGCTTTTGCAACCAGATGGCAGCACCGGCGCTCTCTCAGCATCCTTCACCTTCCAGGCACACAAGCACGCACACACGGAGCTCTCTCTCTTCTTCCGAGTGTTTGCTTTTCTCTTCTCGTTTCGACCTTACCACCCACCACCAGCCCACATCCTAGCAAGGGAATAGCCATCTAGCTCTGGCTGATGGTGCTGCGGCTTAAGTACATCATAGCCTCAGCCTCAGCGGCAGCCTCAGGCTCAGCACAGACTCGTCGTCCGTCTCCTCGTTTTCACTTTCACATACACAATTGGAAAGAAAGTTTCGAGCCATAGATGATAGTTTTACATTGTACATATATGTTTTGTATGTACATACGTATGTGCACTGGATTGCAGGTGGACCTGGATGGTATGAGGACTTACGTTCGTTTTCGTCTATGTTACTATTTCCATTGCTTGGCACATTGGCTCCATTCAACTGTATTTGAGCCATTTTATTTGTGGTTTGGTTTCCGTATCACTAAGCCCCGGTACACTCAATATACACTCATGTGGGTTTATGATTTTTTTCTCAGACGCCAGCCTTTCGGATTAGACCTTACTCCTGTCAATAGTTTTCTGTTACTAACAGGACATTTTGCTGGCCGCAGCTTCCAGGCGAAAATTCGGAAATTCGCCTGCGCCTACTTCCGTCTCTCTCTCGCTTCTGCTTGTCCTCTCTCTCGCCAGCTCAGATCTGTGGAGTGTGGAAGCTGCAGCTAGAGTAACAGCATAGTGTGGCACACGAGTATCTAGACCAGCGCTGGGCTGTGGGTGGGTGGGTCGTGGGTGGTTCAGCATCTGCGCACTCTGCACACCTTTGCAGGTCTTTAAGCTGCAGCCACCTCCCTTGTTTTCGTTATGATGGAATGTCTATCGTAAATAGTTCTAGTCCGGCTGCATGGGAAGTTTAATTCTTTGCTTTGCTCTTATTAAGCTGCATATATGCGTATGTATAGTACTGCATTTTCTGAAACATATCTTTCTCCAGTCATCCAAAGAAATGAAAAATGTTCCCTCACCATGTAAACTTTTATTCTGTTTTTAGTAATTTCAAAAACCAGTTAAGTCTGTTCTCCCATAAATCTATATTATATACATATGTATATAATATACATATGTATATATAGAGAGTTTTCCGTTACGTTTTAATATCTTTTCTTTTCAAACTGTAACGAACATTTGAAAATTAGACACAACTTCATATCGACTTATATCGATCCGTAATTGGTCGAAGCGGTCTGGCAGCATCCAAGCCGCGAAACAGCGCGTGGAAATCTTTCTTTTGTTGAGTTGAAGGTATATTTACGGTATATCGGTGTATATCATTCATATCCTTGTCATTCATTTGGTAGGATTTGCTCCGTTTTTATCATCTCATCTCATTGCATCTACATACACTCGTCTCATTACAGCCATTTTGATCTATCGCTGATCCACAAACAGATCACGCTTTAGCATACTCTATCTAGACATACCTGTTATATCGTTTCATATGCCAATAGAACTCTTCTCACCCATTCAATGGCAGTTTAAACTTATAAGATTTGTAGGTTAAGAAATCTCAGAGCAGTTAAAAACCAGCTGTAAACAAAAATGTAAAGAAAATGAATACAGATACACTGACTGAGTACCGGGTATAAATGTAGAGGGGCGGCCCTAGCTGCGGCTCACAACGTTTCCGCTCGTTTTAATTAACTTTGCTTTGACAAAGGCATACAATTTATACTCGCATTTTTTAAAGTCTTAATAAGTCTCAAAATGTTCTAGTATTTGCTTTTGTCAAACATGTGATAAAGCGAGGTACTTGCAAAAGGCAGTGCACTCCAGCATATAATCTCATTTTTATTTAAATGAAAATAATTCATTAGCTGTATTTAAATATATACTAATTCTAATGCATGTATAAAATAGGGAGAGTGAGTGGCTCGTCACCTCAGTTGAATTCTCGCGTCGTCAAATCGAGTCGTCTCAAAATGTTTTGTGGCCTTAAACAAGTCGTTTGCTGTCTTCTGATACTTCAGCAAGCACTGAACATTAAAGCTCAGCTGCCGATAGTTAGTCTATATGAAGATATTGTTCCCGGAAAAGTATACCACATTCAGAATCCTGGATATCCTAACACTATCCCTCCGTTCAGGTTACTCTATACTGCCGTATTTAACAAGGATACCACAGAACCCTTTGTGCTATCCTGCAATATTTATCTACCGCAACCACCATTGGTGAGTATTGTCACAATGACCGAACACAGAACTCAAAATATTATTCCTTAGAACAATGGATTGTGCCTAAGTTCATCTATGAGTGTGCGCGAAGGTTTATCGCTGAATCCCAAACGCTACTGCGGAATGGGGGAGTTTGAAATAACAACCAATGAAAACCCATTAAAAGTAACTGTGACTGTTTTACCGGGTTTTACTGGGACATTTCAATGTACGATTTATTTGACAGATCCTATAAATATTTCAAATAAAACCGAAGAATATTCAAAGTCTTACGGCAAATACTAATAGAAAAAAATAAATGATATACAAATAAATATATTTGTTCTTTTTATTTCATACACATATTTCCGTGCTTACATAAATATGTAGCTTACATGTAACAAATGTGCAGTTACCATGTACAAATTTGACTTTTTAAGGGAGTACTTTTAAGTACTTAACAAATTAAGCAGTCTTGTAGAAAATTGATTCATCAATCGGATAAAATTATGTGTTATTTAGCTAGTCCCATTAAACCGAATATCAAAATTTAGGAACATGATTTATGATCATGAACACGGAACGACCCATTGTCGACCAGTGTTGATCGAAATACACTCCACAAAAATGACGAAACTGGAAGAACTGTAGCGCAGTTCAGTTGAAGGATATCGTGGAAATGTTGATGTTAGAGAAAGAATTTTCCGCGGTTTAACTCAAGCGTTCACTTGTTTAAATAGACGAGGGTTAAGTTCGTTTTTTCATCGGTATATGGACGATATATTTTGAAGTTAAGAAAGTATATTCGGTATATTTCTGAGGGTCAGACCGTATATTTGATCCGCGATAAATCCGCGGTCACACTGTGCGAAATTGCGCGTGTTTTGTTATTAAATTATAAAATTTAGTTTTAAGCGAGATCAAAGACAATGCCTATTGTGGAAAAGTATGTCATGTAAGTCCTAATAACCCTCAGTAACGGATCCAATCAAATAATCCCGCCTGTCGCTTGCAGCAAAGACTGGAAGCGCCTTTGGCAAATGGTGTCCGGCATCCACCATGAAACTCCCCGGGACATGGTGCGGGAGGAGCTGATGAGTGTGTGCAGTGAACTGCAGGCCGGCGTGCTGCAGTTCAAGCCGAAAAGAGCATCAGATGTCCAGCTGGAAGCACTTTTGAGAGATAAGAAGCAGGAGAAACTGCTGTCGTTCACAGAGCGCCTACAAGACTTGCTCAACATCGAGTCGGCACAATGCTGGGAGATATTATGTTACTATCTGACCCAAGAGTACCGCGGTTCCGCCAGTCTGCTGACCCAGCTGATATCAACAGAGACGTCTATGGCCAAGCTGCTGGCGGATATAGTACACTACTACTCCCTGGAGCGCATGATTGTGCTGAAGATTGTGAAGAACTTGCTCGTTTTCTACAGTGTGCCCAACCACCCCTACCACAAGGAGTACCGCGAAGTAGTGGATAAGATAACGCTGACTCGCCTGCGTGACTCGTACTTCGATCAGCTGGAGAGTTTGATCGATGAGCAGCCACCGCGAAAGCTGACGGCAGGCGAATGCTTTACTCCACCGACAGTCTGAAGGCCTGGTCCGAGCGCAATTCGCGCGAGATCAAAGAAGTGCTGCACATCCTCCTACTGATGACCGAGCACTTGCCGATGGGGCTGGAACAGATCAAAAGGCTCTTTTCGGTTTTCAAGCAGCACTCTTTTGGTCGCACGCACAAAAGCCTGGACGAGGGTAATATCTTCCATCAGGAATTGAGGCGCAGTCTGATCTACTCGGAGATGGCGCTACTTCTAAGGTGTTTGGACTTCGAGGAGCCCCGCGAAAACTGCGATCTCATTGAGAAACTAGTCGGTTGCCTTGATGTAGACATAACCAGCATGTACCACCGCCAGGAGCATGGACCCCTACTCCTGGTTTGATGCTAATGCGTTTGCGAGGCACCAACGACGCCGATGATGCATCCAGTTTGCTACGATGCCGACATCTTGGCAAGCGCGCCGTGGATCTTAAATGCTTTGTCGAGCTCCATTCAATTGTCACACATCCGATGTTCTCGGATGACAGTCTTCTGTCACGAATTGTGCGCAAGACCGTTTACAACCAGGTGGGGTACTTGTGCGACCTCTTCGACGGTGACGGCAGCTGTGCCCGCTACGAGGGCATCTACGAGCTGCTATACGAGCTCCTGTCCTGGCCGCAGCTGGCCAAGGATTTCTGCAGCCGTGAAGGTTCGTATTCGCATTGGAGTTTTTGGATTCTATTATTGAAATTATCCTTTTGTTTGCAGATAATGGGGCGCGTTCGCTCTACACAACTCTGTTGGAGAACTTTCCCCTGGACTTTGCGAATCTGGCCAAGCTGGGACAGGCGCTAAAAAAATTTCAGAATTGGCTAAAATAAAAAGGTTAATTGACTTGCACAACGAACACGAATCGCGGTATACACACATAATTATAACCATCAATCAGTATTAAATGAACATATCGTTTTTTTCTCATATCGTCCGTCCGGATGTTCTATAAATTCATGGTTTCCAGCAGTTTGAAGCTCAGTATAGTTTGAAGCTGCAAAACCGCAAAATGCTCTCCAGAACACAGCTTTTACTGGTCGTCGTCGGGTTCTGTCTGGTATGTCTATGATGACTGCACAGCCGATGGCTAACACGCGAATGAATACCAGCTAACGAGCTCTGCTCTGCTCTGCTTCCAACTCTATTAACAGAACGCAGCCGCTTCAGGAGATGTGGACTGCAGCAAGCGGCCCAAGTTTGTCGATCCGAAGACATGCTGCCCCATGCCGGACTTCCTCACTGCAGAGCTGAAGGAGAAGTGCAAGTCGTTCAAAATGACACCCTCACCCCGGCCCACTGATGCCAGCGGTTCGTTAGAGAGCAAACGTCGTCACCACCATCCACATCCCCCACCGGTAAGGTTCTACGCCCGAATGTAACCCATGTGTAACGCAACTGATTAACGGATTAACCTTCTAGTGCCTGATGGAGTGCATCTTCAATGAGACGGGCATCTATCAGAACCGGCGTCTGGACGAGACCAAGCTCGAGAGCTACATCAATGTGGTGTTCGCAGATAGCACGGATCTCCAAAATGTTGCCACGCAGGCGTTCGTCACCTGTGCCGAAAAGGTGGCCGATTTCGAGGCCAAAATGAGTTCCGAGCGTCCACGCCCATCTCCGCCACCGGGCATGCCCGTCTGCGCCCACGATGCCGGCCACCTGATGGGCTGTGTTTTCAAGAATATGATGAAAAACTGCCCCGACTCCATTAGAAACGACGACCAAGAGTGCACTGATTTGCGCGAATTCTTTATCAACTGCAAGCCACCTCGCGGTGATCCAACATTCTCATCCGAGAAGGTCTAGACTCTCAAGGAACGCATTTAAAAGCTCCTAAGGGAGTACATCATCAAGCAGGACACTTAATGTTCCCCAAACCAATTTAGGGCATGCGACCCAATAAATTTAAAGCCCAACCTTCTGTGCCTTCCTTTGTGCCACTTATCGCCATGTTGCACGTCTGGGCGCGCAATGAATTAGAAAATTAGATTTCCGCAACGCAATTGCTTATCGCGCGCATGCGCGAGGCGAACCACATCATTCGTTGGGCTTCTGGGCGAAAGATTCATTCAAGTTGCATCCGGCCGCGGGTAAAGAACATGGAGAAGGAGCTGAAGGAATTCTTTGGGGATTGCCGGAAACAGGAGTTTAGTGCCAAGGAAATGCGCACCATATGCCAACCTCTAATCTGGCAGATACGCTTGGCCAAGGCCCAACGATGGCTGCTCCTTTTTCTACCCCTGTTTTTGGTTTGTCTGCTTTGGTTGTACTGCGACACCTTCGCTTGGTGGGCGAGTGCTTTCGGAAGACTGCTGCTGGTCCAGGTGCTACCCTACTGGGACTGGACACCACACTACAACGGAAAGTGCCTGATCCTGCGTGGCGAGCAGCGTGTGGTGGCGCAGGGTCCAGCTCTGGGAAGGCATGAGACTCTGTGGGAGAACTGCGTGCTCTGCGAGTCGCTGGGTGAGTGGTGATTCGGTAATGCCACATAAGTCTGATCTGTCTAATTCCCAAGCAGAGGGCATAGCCACCGCATCCAATGTCAGCTACTCAGTGCTGGAGTCGCAGTTCCTGGAGCGCGGCCTACCCGTCATTGTGACCGATATCAATCTGACAACGGATCTGGATAGCCTGCTGTGGCTTATAGACGACAAGGCGCAAGAGGTGATCACCAGCGAGGCCTGCGACGTGTCCAGTAATCTCCTGCTGCGGAAGCTCTTCAGCGTAGATGCGGCTCTGCAGAAGATTCGCTCCCTCCAGGCCCAGCCATCGACTACCTGGCATCTCCAGCTGCGCAACTGCCAGTGGAGGGCGGTGAAGGCGTCGCGGCTCTTTCTGGAGCGACCCTACTTCTATCCCTTGCACCTGGAGCCCTACTACTCCAGCTGGCTGCTGATATCGCACCAGCAGGGGCGCCCCCAGGCGGAGATCGACGTGCGTGGCCTGGTCTTTGTTCAGCAGTTAAGCGGACACTTTGAGCTGGAGCTCCGACCTAAGGAGCCCTGTGACGACGGCCGGTGTCCCAGTCTAATGATGCGCCTCAATGCAGGCGAGGGTTTGCTCTTCTCCACAGACTTGTGGCGCCTCAGCTATGGTCTGCAGAAGCCCGACCCAAAGCAGAGTTCGATTGCTAGCATTTTCGAGGTGGACTGGCAGTTGTAGATACAAATACTACTATAACTATAAGATAACCCTGGAGTTATGTTACACCTTTTATGGGCAAATTAAATTATTTCCATTGTTAGCTCTAGCCCTAATCTGAACCGAACACTATTCTTCCCAGAAAGATGAGCTAGTAGATGGATCGAACTTGATAGTTTGCCGAAATTGTATTTACACATGACCAGAAACACCAGAAACACTCAGAAGGAGGCTACACATCAAAATTACAAATACAACTACGATAGGAAGAAAGATCTAAGCACGTCGGCACTTGGCCTCTACGAGCTTTTGCAGAGTGCCCGTCAGACTGTTTATGGCGTCGATCTTCATCCGCTCGATTCGCTCCTGCTGCACCATGGACATCTTCTGGATCTGCACCTGCTCCCGCTGCAGGCTCCGCTGCAAGTCAATTTTCTCGCGCTCCAAGTCGAGCTTGCGCTCGAAGTAGTCCCTCCACCAAACGTCGTCCGTCAGTGGCTGGCCATGCGACTGTGCCACCTCGAACATCTTTCCGTTGGTGGTCTCCAGCTGCTGGATGCTGTCGTTGGTGCGCTCCACCTCGGCAGCCTGATCCGCATCGTACTCGAGCTTCGGTTGACGGACCTCGGAGAGACTGTTGCTGCTGTCCTCGTCGAACTCGTCGTTGGACTTACTGTCCATATTCATTTGCTCCTGCAGCAACACCTGATCCACCGGCGTAATGTACGGCTGTCCCTCCTTCAACTGCGGCTGCATTTGCAGCGTGATCTGTGGGGTTCCGGGTTTTGTCTGGAATGCTGCCAGTTCTGGTGGCGGCTGCTGCAGTTGCATCTGTAACAGCGGCTGCGGTTGCTGCTGCTGTTGCTGATACGTCTGCTGTTGTTGCTGCTGCTGTTCCTGCTGGATTGGTGGTTGGACCTGTGGCTGCTGCTGTGGCTGTGGTGCCGGATTAGACTGCTGGGACATGTCGGCCTTCTTGCCTTGCAAGTACTTAAACATCTCTTCGAAGAACTCCCAGTGGACGTAACCAGACACATACTTCTTGGTCAGATTCTTGTTGTACGTGATGAGGATGTTGTGCCACTTCTTCTGCACCTTGGCGGCACTGTAGCGGAATCCCAGACGCTGCAATTGGCGTGTGCAGTGCAGCCAAAGGGCTGTTCGCTTCTGCCTGTAATGCCAGGAATCTATTATTATAAAGAACATTACCAATTGCTGGGCTGAGTGTAAACCTACCTGCCCTCCGTGAAGTTTCCCTCCATGGGGCCGCGTATGTGGATCAGGGCGCGGGTGGCATCTGTGGTCCAGGCACGTTCGTATGGGCCACGTCCCAGGCTGTTGGTGCTGCCCGGCAACTCGGCCTCCTCCAGCAGGCACTCATCGTCCAGCTCATCCAAGTCGGTGTCGCTGATTTGGTAGGCTGAAAGCGGAAACGGAAACAGAAATCCAAAGATGAACAAATGACTCCACAAAAACTTGTTGCTTTTGCAACCAGATGGCAGCACCGGCGCTCTCTCAGCATCCTTCACCTTCCAGGCACACAAGCACGCACACACGGAGCTCTCTCTCTTCTTCCGAGTGTTTGCTTTCTCTCTTTCTCGTTTCGACCTTACCACCCACCACCAGCCCACATCCTAGCAAGGGAATAGCCATCTAGCTCTGGCTGATGGTGCTGCGGCTTAAGTACATCATAGCCTCAGCCTCAGCGGCAGCCTCAGGCTCAGCACAGACTCGTCGTCCGTCTCCTCGTTTTCACTTTCACATACACAATTGGAAAGAAAGTTTCGAGCCATAGATGATAGTTTTACATTGTACATATATGTTTTGTATGTACATACGTATGTGCACTGGATTGCAGGTGGACCTGGATGGTATGAGGACTTACGTTCGTTTTCGTCTATGTTACTATTTCCATTGCTTGGCACATTGGCTCCATTCAACTGTATTTGAGCCATTTTATTTGTGGTTTGGTTTCCGTATCACTAAGCCCCGGTACACTCAATATACACTCATGTGGGTTTATGATTTTTTTCTCAGACGCCAGCCTTTCGGATTAGACCTTACTCCTGTCAATAGTTTTCTGTTACTAACAGGACATTTTGCTGGCCGCAGCTTCCAGGCGAAAATTCGGAAATTCGCCTGCGCCTACTCTCCGTCTCTCTCTCGCTTCTGCTTGTCCTCTCTCTCGCCAGCTCAGATCTGTGGAGTGTGGAAGCTGCAGCTAGAGTAACAGCATAGTGTGGCACACGAGTATCTAGACCAGCGCTGGGCTGTGGGTGGGTGGGTCGTGGGTGGTTCAGCATCTGCGCACTCTGCACACCTTTGCAGGTCTTTAAGCTGCAGCCACCTCCCTTGTTTTCGTTATGATGGAATGTCTATCGTAAATAGTTCTAGTCCGGCTGCATGGGAAGTTTAATTCTTTGCTTTGCTCTTATTAAGCTGCATATATGCGTATGTATAGTACTGCATTTTCTGAAACATATCTTTCTCCAGTCATCCAAAGAAATGAAAAATGTTCCCTCACCATGTAAACTTTTATTCTGTTTTTAGTAATTTCAAAAACCAGTTAAGTCTGTTCTCCCATAAATCTATATTATATACATATGTATATAATATACATATGTATATATAGAGAGTTTTCCGTTACGTTTTAATATCTTTCTCTTTTCAAACTGTAACGAACATTTGAAAATTAGACACAACTTCATATCGACTTATATCGATCCGTAATTGGTCGAAGCGGTCTGGCAGCATCCAAGCCGCGAAACAGCGCGTGGAAATCTTTCTTTTGTTGAGTTGAAGGTATATTTACGGTATATCGGTGTATATCATTCATATCCTTGTCATTCATTTGGTAGGATTTGCTCCGTTTTTATCATCTCATCTCATTGCATCTACATACACTCGTCTCATTACAGCCATTTTGATCTATCGCTGATCCACAAACAGATCACGCTTTAGCATACTCTATCTAGACATACCTGTTATATCGTTTCATATGCCAATAGAACTCTTCTCACCCATTCAATGGCAGTTTAAACTTATAAGATTTGTAGGTTAAGAAATCTCAGAGCAGTTAAAAAAACCAGCTGTAAACAAAAAAATGTAAAGAAAATGAATACAGATACACTGACTGAGTACCGGGTATAAATGTAGAGGGGCGGCCCTAGCTGCGGCTCACAACGTTTCCGCTCGTTTTTAATTAACTTTGCTTTGACAAAGGCATACAATTTATACTCGCATTTTTTTAAAGTCTTAATAAGTCTCAAAATGTTCTAGTATTTGCTTTTGTCAAACATGTGATAAAGCGAGGTACTTGCAAAAGGCAGTGCACTCCAGCATATAATCTCATTTTTTATTTAAATGAAAATAATTCATTAGCTGTATTTAAATATATACTAATTCTAATGCATGTATAAAATAGGGAGAGTGAGTGGCTCGTCACCTCAGTTGAATTCTCGCGTCGTCAAATCGAGTCGTCTCAAAATGTTTTGTGGCCTTAAACAAGTCGTTTGCTGTCTTCTGATACTTCAGCAAGCACTGAACATTAAAGCTCAGCTGCCGATAGTTAGTCTATATGAAGATATTGTTCCCGGAAAAGTATACCACATTCAGAATCCTGGATATCCTAACACTATCCCTCCGTTCAGGTTACTCTATACTGCCGTATTTAACAAGGATACCACAGAACCCTTTGTGCTATCCTGCAATATTTATCTACCGCAACCACCATTGGTGAGTATTGTCACAATGACCGAACACAGAACTCAAAATATTATTCCTTAGAACAATGGATTGTGCCTAAGTTCATCTATGAGTGTGCGCGAAGGTTTATCGCTGAATCCCAAACGCTACTGCGGAATGGGGGAGTTTGAAATAACAACTAATGAAAACCCATTAAAAGTAACTGTGACTGTTTTACCGGGTTTTACTGGGACATTTCAATGTACGATTTATTTGACAGATCCTATAAATATTTCAAATAAAACCGAAGAATATTCAAAGTCTTACGGCAAATACTAATAGAAAAAAATAAATGATATACAAATAAATATATTTGTTCTTTTTATTTCATACACATATTTCCGTGCTTACATAAATATGTAGCTTACATGTAACAAATGTGCAGTTACCATGTACAAATTTGACTTTTTTAAGGGAGTACTTTTTAAGTACTTAACAAATTAAGCAGTCTTGTAGAAAATTGATTCATCAATCGGATAAAATTATGTGTTATTTAGCTAGTCCCATTAAACCGAATATCAAAATTTAGGAACATGATTTATGATCATGAACACGGAACGACCCATTGTCGACCAGTGTTGATCGAAATACTCCACAAAAATGACGAAACTGGAAGAACTGTAGCGCAGTTCAGTTGAAGGATATCGTGGAAATGTTGATGTTAGAGAAAGAATTTTCCGCGGTTTAACTCAAGCGTTCACTTGTTTAAATAGACGAGGGTTAAGTTCGTTTTTTCATCGGTATATGGACGATATATTTTGAAGTTAAGAAAGTATATTCGGTATATTTCTGAGGGTCAGACCGTATATTTGATCCGCGATAAATCCGCGGTCACACTGTGCGGAATTGCGCGTGTTTTGTTATTAAATTATAAAATTTAGTTTTAAGCGAGATCAAAGACAATGCCTATTGTGGAAAAGTATGTCATGTAAGTCCTAATAACCCTCAGTAACGGATCCAATCAATTAATCCCGCCTGTCGCTTGCAGCAAAGACTGGAAGCGCCTTTGGCAAATGGTGTCCGGCATCCACCATGAAACTCCCCGGGACATGGTGCGGGAGGAGCTGATGAGTGTGTGCAGTGAACTGCAGGCCGGCGTGCTGCAGTTCAAGCCGAAAAGAGCATCAGATGTCCAGCTGGAAGCACTTTTGAGAGATAAGAAGCAGGAGAAACTGCTGTCGTTCACAGAGCGCCTACAAGACTTGCTCAACATCGAGTCGGCACAATGCTGGGAGATATTATGTTACTATCTGACCCAAGAGTACCGCGGTTCCGCCAGTCTGCTGACCCAGCTGATATCAACAGAGACGTCTATGGCCAAGCTGCTGGCGGATATAGTACACTACTACTCCCTGGAGCGCATGATTGTGCTGAAGATTGTGAAGAACTTGCTCGTTTTCTACAGTGTGCCCAACCACCCCTACCACAAGGAGTACCGCGAAGTAGTGGATAAGATAACGCTGACTCGCCTGCGTGACTCGTACTTCGATCAGCTGGAGAGTTTGATCGATGAGCAGCCACCGCGAAAGCTGACGGCAGGCGAATGCTTTTACTCCACCGACAGTCTGAAGGCCTGGTCCGAGCGCAATTCGCGCGAGATCAAAGAAGTGCTGCACATCCTCCTACTGATGACCGAGCACTTGCCGATGGGGCTGGAACAGATCAAAAGGCTCTTTTCGGTTTTCAAGCAGCACTCTTTTGGTCGCACGCACAAAAGCCTGGACGAGGGTAATATCTTCCATCAGGAATTGAGGCGCAGTCTGATCTACTCGGAGATGGCGCTACTTCTAAGGTGTTTGGACTTCGAGGAGCCCCGCGAAAACTGCGATCTCATTGAGAAACTAGTCGGTTGCCTTGATGTAGACATAACCAGCATGTACCACCGCCAGGAGCATGGACCCCTACTCCTGGTTTGGATGCTAATGCGTTTGCGAGGCACCAACGACGCCGATGATGCATCCAGTTTGCTTCGATGCCGACATCTTGGCAAGCGCGCCGTGGATCTTAAATGCTTTGTCGAGCTCCATTCAATTGTCACACATCCGATGTTCTCGGATGACAGTCTTCTGTCACGAATTGTGCGCAAGACCGTTTACAACCAGGTGGGGTACTTGTGCGACCTCTTCGACGGTGACGGCAGCTGTGCCCGCTACGAGGGCATCTACGAGCTGCTATACGAGCTCCTGTCCTGGCCGCAGCTGGCCAAGGATTTCTGCAGCCGTGAAGGTTCGTATTCGCATTGGAGTTTTTGGATTCTATTATTGAAATTATCCTTTTGTTTGCAGATAATGGGGCGCGTTCGCTCTACACAACTCTGTTGGAGAACTTTCCCCTGGACTTTGCGAATCTGGCCAAGCTGGGACAGGCGCTAACCAAAGGGGGACAACGAAACTATGTAAGCCATCCGTGCAGTATTTTTTGTTTTCTAGTTTCTTAATTGTATGTGTAATAATTAGATCAAGAAACAGCTAGAGTCTTTGCCCATACTGGCGCTCATGTACGACGAGAGGGTGCACAAACTGAATGAAGTGGACACGGATGAGTTTGAATTGACGGCCGGCGTTCGTCCCTATCCGGGCATAGACTTTACCATCCCCGTGAGCACCAGCTGCACGGCCGTACAACATTCGTCCGGCTGCTACATGCATTTCCGCACTCAAGTAAACTTCTTCGATGCCCTGCACCACGAGATGAACTGCCTGCTGAAAGAGACGGGCCATCTGCACGGCGACTTTGAGACCAACGACCGCATTCGTCGCGTGGAGGCGGGCCTAAAGTTCCTGGAGTGCGCAGTGCAGCACACCCAATCGGTTGAGGGCATCAGTGCCGAGATGGTGCATCCCACCGAGATGTGCATTGATCTTCTGAACAAATTCAAGACCGTGCAGTGCCCCCCAGTGGGACTATTGTCCACATGCCTCAACGTTTGCACGGCGCTGCTGCCGCTAGTGGACGAAGAGATATTCATGCGCGTAAGCAACCTGGGCATCCTGCCCAGCATTTCTGATAGATCTGTGGAAGACTACAAGCTCTATGCCAGCGGCAGTGCCGCCTGCTTCCAGGCGCGCTTTCTTGGCTGCATCATAGACAATGTGGAGAAGAAACTCGAGCGCTACGACTTCCTGCTCTCCTACCTGTCCTTTCTGCGCACATATACGAAGCTCAAGCGCAATCGCTACATGCAGGTGGAGCTCCCTGGCCTGATCTTCGTGCTGCGCGATGTCTTTCCCCACGTGCATGCCTGGCACTTCCGGTCGCATCAAGACAAGAACAAGATCTACTTCGAGATTCTCAGCTACATCTGCGACATTCTCGACCTTATCAGCACCGGCAGTACTCCGAGGAGCGAGGACCGCGAGCTCCTCCTGAAAGTGTGCATCTACTCGCTGCTGAATCGCGAGAACGGCATGATTCTCCTCAGGTGAGGGTTTCCTTCGATTAGACACTTTATTAAACTTTATTGACTCGAAATTTCATTTAGGTTTGTGGGCGCAGGCAATTCCTATTTGCAGAACTCCATGGAACTGGAGACGAACTGGATGCAGCAGCAGCCGCAGGGCCTGACGATGCTAGTGCGTCTCTCCATGCGCATTCTAATGCAGTTGCTGCGACTGAAGGGTACGGTGTATGGTGACCACGAATCGCTCTCCCCGCTAGAAGCCTTGATATACACCCAGCCCAAGCAGAGGGACACGCTGCGCATCATTCCGACTGTGTGTAGTTATATGAGTAACATTTTCGACAGATGGCTGCCCATCCTGTCGTGTCGTCTGCTAAAGCGCATTGCCTTGGAGTTTAACATGTCGCTGCTGGCTTGTCTCGACATGGAGCCCGATCAGATCAGGCTGACCTTCATTCAGAAGCTGCCGGACGAGCTGGAGAGCGATTCGATCAAGATAGCCATTCTGGAGCTGGTGGATGCCTGCATTGCAAAGCAGCCGGGCGTGACCGAGGCCTTCTTCAAAGTCAACTACGGTCAGGACAAGTGCTCACGCTCGTTTTTCGACAAGGAGTGTCAGCCCACCATTGGCGAGAGCATTGTCACGTACATGAAGGAGTTCCTCGATGCACTCGAGCAGGAGCCGCTCACCATACAACAGGCGCTGCCCAGAAAGATCATGAACATCTTCCACTCACTGTGGAAGCACAACCTCCAGATGCTGGTAAACGATTTGCTGAAGGAGTCGAAATTCTGGCAAAGGCTTTGCTCGCCGCTGCTCTGCCAATTCGAGCCGAATATCCGCGTCTACACCCAGATCCTCAACATTGTGTCCATCGAAGTCTACACGTGCAACGGAGAGAATGCCGCTCTCAAGGATGTGCTGACCAAGTTCTTTGAGGTCAAACACTTTGGAGAGTGGCTCAACTATGTATTCGACATACCCAAGGCTCCCGCCGTTGCCAACTCCAGCTCCGATGAGCTGCCTGATTGGATTTGCTGCCTGCAGTCGTTCAAGGATCTGATTGTCATAATGCTAAAAAAGCAGCCAAAGCTCATGAGCATCCCGGAGCCACAATTCAAGCTGATGGCTAAAAAGTGTCTGACCGTGTTAGTCGATCGTTCGCACTATCTGGAGGACATGCGTCCGTTTATAATGCTCGCAGAGCTGTATGTCTTCATTCTTCTGAAGCTGAACCACTCGTACACGAACAGTGACAAGGAGGACCAGGAGCTGATGGAGCATTTGCTGCAGCTGATGAGCCGCATCTGCTCCTGCTACGAAGACCTGCACGTGCGTGCCAAGGAGGCCTGTCTGGCCATCATCATCAAGAGCGCCCATCTCTACACGAGTCTTCTCATCCACGATTCGGCCATATCCCTGAGTTTCCTCAACTCTGTGGTCAGCATCATCTGCACCGAGTTGCAGAGCATGGAGAACTCGGTCAGTCTGGATAGGAGGCAGTCGGTAGAGATTACGGACAGCACCGACAGCACCACCAACTCTTTAATTTTGTGCCTCAATCTGCTCAAGACCGTGGCCACTATATTCCACAGCGAAGGACCCGGAAACTGGGACCTGCCCTTCGTGTCTGTCCGGCTATTTCAACGCCTTCTGCGCTGCATCGCCCACACTCTGCCGCTGCACAACAAGCAGGTGCTCACCGTCCACCTGCTGGACGTGCTAATCGTGTTCGCCAAGAGCCACTGCTCCGTGGAGTTTCTGCACTGCGATATCGGCGAATACTTGTGGCTAAGCCTTCAGCCGCCGCCCGAACTCGTCCAGGCCAAATACGAGTTCAACAAGCCCAAGGCTGATGCGGATTGCTGGACCCCGGAGCACTGGTGGCCCGTCTATGCCCGGGGCATTGAGCTCGTAAACATCATCTACGAAAAACATAAGGGTTGCTTCCTGAAAAATGCCCTTCAATTTGTGGACATACACGAGGTCTATCTGGTGGACGCCATGCTGCTGAGCAAGCAGTCGCTGGAGCCGGCTGCCATGCAGCTGATCAAGGCCGCCGTTTCACTGGTGGCCAGCCTGACGGAGCACCACATGGAATGGGCGCAACAGAACAAAACGTCCCTTATGAATATAATGGTAAGAGAGTCGTATTGAAGGTCATTCACCAATTTGACCAATTTGCTCTGCCCGTAGCGTGCGATGCAAACCCTGCTGTGCCACGTTTCCACCCTGTTCCACCAACAGCGCAATCTGAAGTGTCTCCTGGCAGGGAGACACTGCCAACTGGAGATCCTACGCAGCACCGCGGCTATTGTAATTGACGATGACCTCATTGCCGCCTGTAACGAGTGAGTTTTGATTGTTTGTGGTTGTGGCCCCGGATCTGGCCACATATATGTATCTCTATATATCTACATATATTTCTTTTTTGCACACGAATAGCCTTACAGACATCATCATCTACTGTACAAAGTCGCTGCTCAAATTTAGCCCCGATTTGATGGAACTAATCTGCTCCAGTGTCTACGAGCCGAGCAAATGGTCTCCGCTACTCGACGTGAAGTTCGGAGCTCCTAAGATGAGCGAGCAAAATGTAACGCTAACCTTTACCATGATCCTCAATATGGTCAGCATTTATGTGAAGGCCCTCAATATGGTATGCTGCCCGCGTATTTAGTACGGATAGATCAATGATCTCTTTGAATCCACAGCAAAATCATGGCTTCAGCGAGGTGCCCCTCAACACCCTGCCCAATGTCAGCCAGGATGGGGATGGTGGGGAGGCGGCGGACAACGAAAACGCATCACTACTCCAGACCAACCGAACCTTCTCGAAGACAATGTCGAGCACCTCGATTGTATCAGTCAGTTGTCCCGCCAGCGAGCTGCTCTCGAACATGGATAGCCATCTCTGCCTGCTGGCCCTGGAGCACTTGCTCATGTTCGTGGCGTCGCAGGGCATTTACATAATTCGGTCCACAAATCTGGAGCCGCGCTGGAAACAGATTGTGCGGCGAGACATCAACAGCGATCTCCTCTGCTTCCATGAGTTCGTGCGTCGAAAGGTTATCGCAGACAGTCGCGACTCGCGTTCCCCCTGGCTGCGCCGCAAGCACGGGCTATTCAAGCTGAATTTTCAGGATCCGACTCGGAGCTCCAGATCCCCCAGCAGCCGCAGCACCGATGTAGTCCGCCGAACCAACACCGCCCCCACCAACGAGCTGCGGGTAAATGTAGTCCGACGGCTGCATCTACAGCAGCAGCATCGCACGCCGGCTGCTGGCACGAATAACTTTGACATGACGCGCGACCTGAGCCCCATAGGGGCGGAGCACGGTCCGGCCGCCGCCCAGCACTTGGCCACCTCGTCCACACCCCGCTCCAATGATCCGGCGGGAGACTTGGGCAGCAGAAAGCGCCTGTATCCGAGTGACAACTACGTGTTGGATGATCTTGCCGCTATGGAAGTGCAGTACTTCCCCCCTCCGATGGAGCCCGGCTTCTGTGAGCAGTCCCAGGTGCAGCTGGTGGAGGAGGACTACCTCAAGCTGATGTCGCTGCTCTTCGTTGTGATACCGAGCAGTGAATGATCCATCTTTTCTCCTGTTTCTCGAGCATTTGCAGATAATTTTAATAAAGTTTCCACACATGCATACATTTCACACTAGTATGCGAGTGACGTCATGGCCATGACAAATGCCAAACGTAGACGAGCCCCCAGGCAACGTCATCGACGGGAGAACGAGCACGTGCTAACAGACAGAAAAGAGAGAGAGAGAGAGAGCGCGCGCTGGAAATGCCACCCATGCCGTGCACCTCTCTTGTTGGTGGCTCTTGTTCCCGGTTAGAGTTCTCTCTTTTCCGCTTGCTCACAGCCCAAAGAAGTGGCTACCTCTGCTGCCGCTGTCGCTGCTTCTGCTGTTGCCGGTGGCAGCAGCAGACTGAGGCTGATGATAAGTTTTTTCTGCCAACTGCCGCTGTTGCTGTTTGGCTTTTTAGTACCTTTCGAGTCGCCCAAAGAGAACGAACGCATGTGCAGAAGCGGACACGCACAGAGCAGAGCAGATTAGCCAGAAATACGCGTCCGAAAGGTTTATAGACTCCAGCCACGCTACCGTTGAGGCTGATTGAATTGGCATTGAGAAAGTGCAGACAAAACAGAGGAATAAGTGCTTGTGATAATGTTCAAAGGTGTTCCCGCTCTAGCAAGCCAGAATCTTCGCTTCCTGAGGAGCCACTCGGAGCAGGCAGCCACCGCTGGCCTGGGCCTGGGCCTGGCGAAACGCTCAAAGGCATCGTCTGTGGAACTGGCCGCGGCATATCCGACTGATGTCCACTCTCCTAGGGAGTCGAACCTCCTCAATCGCGTCAAGTTTGGCCATACGGGCCACCAGGTGAAGCAAAAAATAACTACTGAGGTGAGTCCGAGGTGTGAACGAACGGCACAGCTGACCAGAAAATCTAGGGGATGATGCAAGTGTCTCGTCTCGCAAATTTGGGAGAGGCCATGAATTGCGTTCCTATTGATTTTTACATGTGATAGCTCGAGTGAATCTGCACCGCACCACAATAAAATTCCAAAAATCCCTTAGGTGCGCACTTTCCGAGCAGAAAAGCAAACAATTTGCACACGTCCGAGAATAGATTTTTGGAAATTCAACATAAATACGCTTTGGTATGCCAGAAATCGCCCACATATCAGATGTATTACGAGCATGCCCATGTACTCTGCTCTGGCCTGGAAGTTCTTTCATTACGAAAAACTTGACAACGTCGTATTCCTGGTAGCCGGCAATAAAGATAGCGCCCTGTCGTCGGGATTTAGTTTAATTAGATAACCGTGAACCACACACCGCACCGTGATTGGCGCAATCCCTCCGCTAGATAAAAAGCCCAGCCCATTCACCCGCACTCCCACAGTGATAGCTTTTGGTATCTCTTTGGTATCTTATCACATGAGTACCAGACGGTCTGGAAAAAAAAAATTGTGAAATTATCGTGACGATTTTCGATTAGGCGCTAAACATGTGCAAATCAAGTGACACACAGAGACTACTGGTCCTTCCTCTCTCACATGTGGAGCACCAAACAGTTTGGAGTGGTCAACAGAGCAATATAAATGTCAGACGCCAGACGGCGGGCCGGCCCCAGACGCTGACCGAGACATTGAAACTGATTGGGAATAATCGTGGTCGCAGAAAATCTGCTTTAAATTAATCTTTCACGCTCGCAATCGGAAGTCTTGGGTACACGCCACATGAATCACTTATTCCATTCCCCCACAGAATCTGAGCATGTCAAAATCACGCGAAAGTGTCACCCAAAAATAATTTGAATAAACGTGAGCGTAGCATAGCAACAGAATAATAAACAGTTTGGAACGGTGTAGACGATGTTCGGGCTTTAGAATACCTGCTGGTCGGAATTATCTGTTGTACTGTTGTACAAAATGATATGATTGAGAAGCAGCAGGTGCAAATTATCCAACAACCACTTTCACAATGACAGGATAAGACCTGAAATAAATGGCAATAAAACCTGAAATATATTACAAGTTTTCTGGCTGTAATAATTGTACGATTGGGATGATTTCCGGTAGATCGGTTTATAAAAGCTAAATCAAAGCCCCTGCCAAATGAGAGACAAGTATTACTGGGTATGCTATAAATCATAAGATCCCTCACAGTCCCATCACTAGCCTCTCACGAGCAGACGCTGAAATGGTTTTGTGGTTGTTTCGACGTGTCGTTGCCATGGAAGAAATGAACACACACATCGAAACGCACATAATATTTAGAATTTTTCGCGTATGTATATAAGTATTACAAATTCAGCTGACATAACAACAAAGAACCAAGCCCCTTCACCACTCACATGTGGTTTCTTTGAATGAGAGCAGAGCTTTGGACGAGTAATTTCTCAAATTTTCCCAAAATTTCCTCTCTCCTGCTAGTCTCTTTTGGCGCTTGGGCACTTCCGTGCAAATTGTGCGTCAGATATTTCGTCAACCGTCAACGAATATGGAAAGGTGTCAGTCAGGTACGTCCCACGCTAAGGTGCCGCCGGGCCTCCTCATCTCTCTCTGGGTTCTCTGATTCTAATTGAAGCACTTGACAAAAACTTGTTTGCGAAATTCTGTATTATACTCGTATTTGTTATATTTATATACTAAATCTGCAGTATTTGTTGTTATGTCAGATATTCATGTTCACATGACTTTCTTTTCGATCAATATGTATTTAATAAAATTCACATAGCAAGTGCGAAAACAGCTGAACATCAAGAAACGATTTGGCATGCGAATAATGCAGTAAATACCCTTTTGGGGTTTTGACAGAATCTGAAAGAATCGTCTCCATTGGGAATAGAAAGCATAGCAATGGAATTTGTTGATTTAATTTATATTTATATCGGAGAAGAAAAGAAAATTGGAACCAAATTAATCAACAAATTGCCTCTAAGGAGTCGAAGAAGCGGAAGCGACCTCTGTTCCGCTGATGTCATACGGCTTTTGGGTTGGGTAAGCCAATAGCATTAGTAGGAAGTATTTAGTTGCGAATAAAATATTGACCAACTGAATTAAAGTGTAGTTAAAGCACTTGGCCAGTAGGCCTAGAACTTTAACTAAACAAATTATCAAATAAATTAAATGTAAAGCTGAGAAGTAAGCAGTTTATGAAATCAATGAGAACAGCAAGGAAATATGCGTATGATATGCTCTAAAGGTGTCCTTGCAAGAAGTTTTATTACAATTACACCAGCTAAGGTACTTGAGATATAATCCGAGACTATATAAGGTTCTGCCTTATGAGGTGTGTCCCGTATTCTGTGCTCGACTTAGTAGCGGAGTACATTAAAAATTGGACTTAAATATGTTTGTACGTGTCGTATAATTCGAGATAGCTAGGAATACGTGACTCAGGGACATTCCTATTCCTACCCCGAACCGAACCACACCTAAACCCAAATGAAATGTGTAGTAATATATTTTCTTTTTGTTTTACAGAAGAAACTGCGCGCTCCGCCGCTTATGAATCTGGTATTTGCCAACCGCAAGCTATCCTTCTACGACACCAGCTCCGGACGCAACGAGGAGAATGCGAAACTGTAAGTAATCAGCCGATTCGAGTACATCACTTGCCACTTATCACACCACCACACCTGCTACACCTGCCACACTCCACGCCAAAGCACCCTGCCGAATGCATTCACTCAGTAACGGTTAGAATCGCAAAATATTTGCATCACTCGTTCGCACTTGCTCTGCTCTGGTTGCTGGCTGCTCTGGGCTGCTCTTCCTTCTCCTACTCCTGTCCATGCCACGTGGCTCAAATAAGTTGCGTCCACAGACCATCGGTCCTAGCGATACTGAGGTACCAGGCCGGATCCCACAGCCCCACAGTTGGTTGCCATTTATAGATCAAACTGCAATTTGCATTGCTATTCATAGATGGCCAAATATTGTTTTGAAAACTGCAGCCAAAACAGTTTACAGACTCAATTAGCAGCAAGAGCAAAAGTCCAAAGAAATGCCCCCTGTTGTGCAATAATATGTTTTGATTGCATTTGGTAAATATTTCGTGGGGAATCGCTGCAGACACGCGTACATTCTCGTGCTCTTTTGGAGGTGCCCTGCCCTTTGTTTAATGTGGAATATTAGGGGATAGTTACGAGAGCAGAGCTCCGAATCTGGCGCGCTAATTGCCGGCCATCTCGTGCGCATAAAAATAAATTAACATACGTTTATTAAACGAAGATAAAAATCGAAATTCGCTCAACTCTTTGGCATCCATGTGTATGTATCATATGTATCATGTTGGTGTAGACGTCGGCGTTGCCCGAACTATAAAACCATTGCCCGGTCGCCGGTCGCGCTCATTTCGTGAGTGACGGGCCACAAGTTTGTACAGAAAGCAGGAATCGAATCGTGGTATCCGAACGGACAACACAGACACACAGATGAGCATGGGCGATCGCAGTTGGAGCCTGTTGCAGTATGCAACGGAGCAGGCACCAATCCCGATGGACGGCTACACCGCCGAGGAAGCGGCCCAGTTCAAGGACGTCATCCGTCAGAGAATAGTGGATGATCTTAAGTCGATGACTGGCGAGGAGCTGATCGAACTGGTCAAGGAAAACGCCGCCAACGTGGTGGTGGAAAAGGCAGAGACACAGGCGGCTTCCTCGACTCCCGTTGATGGGGCAAAACGCATCCAGGACGATGCGGATCTGATCGATGCGGGCATCATAGCCGAAATGGTGGCTGGACTTTGCACCAAGAGCCAAAAGGAGACCTTTGTCAAGGTGATAACGAAGTATATCAGGTAAATGTGACTCACCTGAGACGTGCCCACCACCAGCACCATCGCCCCCGTCATCTTTGGGCCTTATCAGCATGACGGAGGCGTCTCAAAGGTTCCTCCGCGTCATGTCCTCTTATCGTTCATGCCCATAGACTCGTACCATGCGTGTGTACACACAGAGTGGGGCAGACAAACCCTAGAGCCATTATAATGCCATAAATGCTATAAAACACACATCTACATATCGTATATGTAGGCAAACATGTCTATATCTATATCTATACAGATATAGAAAAAAGGAGTTAATTAATTTATTTTATTGGCAATAACATGATTTAGAAATTAGCACCTCGCTGCTCGCTCGACTCTCTTTGGTGTGCCCCCTGCTCTGTTCCAACCTCCTGCTCCCTTGCACCGCCTCTCCATCTAAGTGCTCCGCAGACCCAACAAAAGTCACACATTTCGATAATGTATAAAATGCCGGAGCGCTTACAGTTGTTCCCATTAAACTTGCAACAGTTCAGCGTTCGAGTCAAGGCGAAGCGGGTTCCAGCGATCCACAGATCCACAAAAAGATAGCTACTCTCCAGATACGTAATATCAGGTATACGGCAGCATGGTGAAGAGCAAGGAAGTGGCTGAAGTACTCCAGGAGCTGAAGCGCCAGAGCGAGGACGGGGAGGCCAGCAAGGAGCGCGAGGAGACGTACAGGCGCGGCAAAGAGCAGGAAACCACAGAGACAGCGGCCATCATCGAGGAGATTATCGAGGGCATCTCCCTGCAGAATCGTCGCGGCACAATTGTCCGTACAATTTCCGCCATAATAAGGTAAAAATAGAGGCGACACCGAGGACAGAGCCAGGGCCAGAGCAAGAGCATGAGCAGGGACGCGGAAGGTTGTAGTTTATGTACATACTTGTCGAGTGGATCATAAAAATAGATTGTGCAAGCAAAAACACACACCTCCTCCAATCTCAACCACACCCCCTGACACGAACAATCGACAATTGCGTTGATTGACGCTCATTACAAACATATGGAAATCTATTCTATCTGTGTCTCTATAACGATTACACTCTGATTATCCTGTTTCACTCTTTTAGCAATCAGCGACGCCACTATTCGATGCGGCCGTGAGTAATCAAGTTTATTGTGCTCCTCCTCCTCCTCCCCCTTCTTCTCCACTGTAGTATTTGACTTAGATTTGACTCCATCCCATCCCATCCCATCCGATCCTCCCAGCCAAAACCCTGACCCCGACGATCGCTCAATCAAGCTCAACTCGACCAAATTGAAGTTGATTGAAAGTCTGCAGAA
Organism: Drosophila lowei; assembly: GCA_008121275.1. Taxonomy (NCBI): domain Eukaryota; kingdom Metazoa; phylum Arthropoda; class Insecta; order Diptera; family Drosophilidae; genus Drosophila; species Drosophila lowei. Next base: position 5,870,179 of record CM017778.1, read on the forward strand.
AATATTAATATTCCTAAATTGATAGTTCCAAAAATTAATCAATTACCCATGACAACAACATTGGCAAAAGTCTATAAACACCCCCTACTGGATTCGTGCAGTTTTCGACCAGACCAGCACGTTACTGCAATGGATGTCTGTCTGTGGGGAAATTAGCACCTGGCCTCCAGCGCCACAGCAGATTGAATATCTGCTCCCATGCCGTAATGGTGGAGATTAAATCTGATGTTGTCCCTATACGCAGTACTCGTAGGATCCCATCGGTCTGTCTAGGAATACCCCAGAACCCAATAATTTTTAAAAAACCAATCCAAAGTTTTGGGTATCTTAAAGTCGGATTCCTCGACTATAGCCATCTTTTCTGTATTTTTTGTTGGAATTTTGCTTTGCTTTTCGACATACGCATGCTAAAAGTCGGAGATCCGTGGTCGCCCGTGTGTGGGGCGGGTTCGAACCTCAATTAGCAGGTGCCCTAAAATTCAATTGCTTTGTGGTTTGCACAGCTTGGCGGGGGAAACCATTCCGCTAATTGTCTAACCGTTAACCGACTCTGTCCTCTGTCCATCCCTCACAGCCATCGGGAGCAGGAGCAGCGCAATGCCGAGGATGTGCTGTTCGATATGTTTGCCAGCGAGGAGACCGGCCTGATCTCGATGGGCAAGTTCCTGAACGGACTGAAGACCACCGGCATCAGGCGGAATGATCCACGGGTGCGCGAGCTGATGGACAACCTCAAGAAGGTACACAAGCTGAACAACTACGAGACGGGATCCTCGGCCGAGACGCAGCACCTCAACCGGGAGACCTTCAAGGCGTAAGTAGATACACAGTGCCCTGAAAGGAGCTCCTGAGAACTAATCCGCTGACTAATTTTTCCGTAGCGTGGTGGCTCCCAATATCGTACTGATTGCGAAGGCATTCCGACAGCAATTCATCATCCCCGACTTCTCGAGCTTCGTCAAGGACATAGAGGAGATCTACTGTCGCTGCAAGACCAACACCCTGGGCAAAATCGCCGACTACATTCCGCAGCTGACTCGCTACTGTCCCGAATCGTGGGGCGTGAGCATCTGCACCGTCGACGGACAGCGCTTCTCCATCGGCGATGTGGAGGAACCGTTCACATTGCAAAGTTGCAGTAAGCCGCTTACCTATGCCATCGCCCTGGAGAAGCTCGGTCCGAAGGTGGTGCACTCATACGTGGGACAGGAGCCCAGCGGCAGGAACTTTAATGAACTGGTCCTGGACCAGAACAGTAAGTGGCACTCCTTGTGGAGCACGCTCCCAAGCAAAACTAATTGTTTCCATCTACAGAGAAGCCACACAATCCCATGATCAATGCCGGTGCCATCCTCACCTGCTCCCTAATGAACGCACTGGTCAAGCCTGACATGACCTCAGCCGAGATCTTCGACTACACCATGTCCTGGTTTAAGCGCTTGTCCGGCGGAGAGTACATCGGCTTCAACAATGCCGTGTTTCTCTCGGAGCGAGAGGCTGCTGACCGCAACTATGCCCTCGGCTTCTACATGCGGGAGAACAAGTGCTTCCCCAAGCGGACCAACCTGAAGGAGGTGATGGACTACTACTTCCAGTGCTGCTCCATGGAGACCAACTGCGAGGCGATGTCCGTGATTGCGGCAAGCATGGCTAACGGCGGCATCTGCCCCACCACCGAGGAGAAGGTTTTCCGCCCGGAGGTCATCCGCGATGTGCTCTCGATCATGCACTCCTGCGGCACGTACGACTACTCGGGCCAGTTCGCCTTCAAGGTGGGCCTGCCGGCCAAGTCTGGCGTCAGCGGTGGCATGATGCTGGTCATCCCCAACGTAATGGGCATCTTCGCCTGGTCGCCGCCACTCGACGACTTGGGAAACACAGTGCGTGGCCTGCAGTTCTGCGAGGAGCTGGTCAACATGTTCAACTTCCATCGCTACGACAACCTGAAGCATCTGTCCAACAAGAAGGACCCGCGCAAGCACCGCTACGAGACCAAGGGCCTGTCCATTGTCAACCTGCTCTTTTCGGCGGCCAGCGGCGATGTAACGGCTCTGCGCCGGCACCGACTGTCCGGCATGGACATCACCCTGGCAGACTACGACGGACGCACCGCCCTGCACTTGGCCTCCTCGGAGGGCCACCTGGAGTGCGTCAAGTTCCTGCTGGAGCAGTGCCACGTGCCGCACAACCCCAAGGATCGGTGGGGCAACCTGCCCGTCGATGAGGCCGAGAACTTTGGCCACTCGGACGTTGTCGAGTACCTCAAGTCCTGGGCCGAGAAGACCGTTGCAGCTCCAGAGTGCAAGCCGGAGGCGGTGACCACCAAAACCGAGGCGGATGAGGTCAGTTCAGTTCATAGAGTGACGGCAGCGATGCCCCCGAAGCCAACTCAAGATATAACCAATTGCAATCGAACATTTCAGGAACTGTGCAGCACCAGCGATCTCGATCGCAGTCCCAACACCAGCCCCATTCCCACAGAGTCTGGATCGGGCCTCTCCAGCCCAGCGCCCTCGGAGGCGGGCAGCACGGCGAGCATCGCCAGCGATGACAAGACCAAGCCGGGCCTCTAGGCAGCCAGAGATCGTCCGGCTCCCACCGGATACCCGTAGAATCTCTCCTTCGCTCTCGATCGCCTATGTCTAAATTATTCGCACAACCATTTAGTTTTTACGAAGACTTAGTTTAGAGCCTTAGAGTTCCCATCTCAGCTCCCCCGCCAGTCGGAGAGGAGAGCTGATCGCCTACTTTAATTGTTAATAAACCAAACATCCCATTACAGATCCCCATGCAATGCATCCTAGTAGACCCACTATGGCTCCCTCGATCAGGATCGGGGGGCTTAGCGGGATTTGTACTTACAGTCGTAGTGTACTTAGGTAGCCACACAAATTTATTCCAGAATATCCATCTGAAACAATGACAATAACAAATATTTATATCTACTAACCGATGTCGGGGTCTGCGACCTTGAATTACCGTACGCTGTAGTCAATTGATGTTTCTAAGTGTGTTGTATGCATATTTATGTATTATTCTGTTCTGATAAATCAAGTTTATGAATACAATTTGAACATATAGTTATAGTTCACAAAACAGATACCTTAATATAATATATTTTCTCTATTCTTTCCAAGTGTCACTCGATTTCTACATACTCGTATGTATCATGTCAATCTTTACATCCTACATCCAATTTATGTACGAGTACGAGTACGAGTATGTATATTCTACATTACATTCGTTTGCTTTGCAGCGAAAGATACGAAAGTACACGAAGCTGAGCCATTCGGCTGTTGGGGGCTCCATATGACTCCCTCGCGTACTTCCCTCCCCCCCCATGCTCGGCACTGCTCCATCTAGCTGCCGGCCAATTCCAATTTTCGATTCGAATTCAGTTCGTTCACAGCATTCGTGGAGCACGGACCTGGGAGAGTGCGTGCGTTTGTGTGTCTTGACTGCTTGTTTCTGTTTGTTTTTGGAGTTTCCATCACGGATTCATCAGTGACGCCGCCGCCACCGTCGCTGCCGCCGCCGGTCCGGGAATGTGCATCTGCGTTCCGAACGCTTTCTGTGCAGATGAATTAATTGCTGAAAATATTTAGAGGCATATTCATTGGAGCGACCACAAATCCAATTACACTTAACCATAGCCATATTCATATTCATATTCGTTATTCGTGGAGTGTTTTTGTGTATAATTACCTAATTGAGCATCGCGTTAAACAGATCCCAGAAAGAGAAAAGGATTTCCACTCCACAAGCCATTATATCTTGGGGTAGGTTGTGTCTTGGCCCGGCATAGAGTGACAACAGCAACAAAAACAAGAGCAGCAGCAGCAGCGGTTGGTGGCAGTGGCAGTGGCAGCATCGTTCATAGATGCTCCACTTCCGGTTCCGCCTGTCTACTATGACTATAACTGTGTGTGTATGTGTAAGGGTTTTCAAATGGAAGTGAATAAGCCACCGAATTCTACAGAACCGAATCGGATTATTCAGTTTGTTGCCACAAAAAGGATGTCTATTGTGGCTGCCTTTTCCACTTTCTATCCTCTATCCTCTATCCTCTATCTCTCTCTTTCTCTCGTCAAAGGCTGCCCCCAAAATTGACAAACTCGGCACATTTTGGTGCATATCCGGGGCATTCCACATTCGGGAATTGTTCTTTTGTGATTGGATTTTTGGCCGCCCGTCTTGTTTGTTTGTTTCCCTCACATCGAGGCAGAGGCAGAGGCAGATACGGGCAGCTGTGGAATTGCATAATGTCCAGTTTCCTCTTCAGAACGCAGCTCAAGCGATAGCATCGAAATGGGAATGAGAATGGGAATTGGGTCTCCAGAAGTGCATGTCTTTGGAAATTGAACTCATATACCAAGAGGGAGACAGAGTCGGACTCTAATCGGGGAGCCAATCAAACCAAATGGAGCACTCATACACCACCCCCGCACTTATTCTCCTGACAATAATTGTCCGACCATATCTGCTAATAATAGTGCGAGACACAAATCGGCAAGGAATGCAAATAACTTTGCATGGGGTGGGGATTGGGGTTGAGGTGGGAATGGATCAGTCGATTCAATCAGTCCATCCGTGGGAAATGGACACATGTCGGAGGACATTATAATGCAAACAAGTCAAAGGAATCCAGTGGAAGGCGGTGGAAGGCGGTGGGAAAAGGAAGTTGGCTTCGGCATCAACATTTGCTATGCATTCATGTGTCCATCAAGTGTCTCCCCATTTGGTTCAATGAACTGCCAAGAAGTAGAACGTCCAGTAATCATTGATTGGGGGAGTAAAGGGAGTGGGGTGGAGGTGGGCCACACTCGATGGGGACCAGCGGAAATTGGCGCTCTCCGTAGAACCCAATCGGACGTGTGATGAGCCAATTTCAGACGCAGCAGCAGAACACCAGAACAGCAGAAGAACAGCCAGAACTCAAACCAAGTCAAGTGCATTGCCCTGCTGCTCTGGCCGGGGCTCAGCTCCTGTTGACGCTGCACTTTTGCCACCTTACGCGGCGTGGAGTGAAGTAGAGTGGAGTGGCCAAAAATAAAAACCAATTCCCGGCCTCAGCATGAATGTTTTGCATGGCTGGGCTGGGAGGAGAGGCCTGCTCATTATGCACCATTCCAATTGTGGCCAAGGAATGGCCGGGAGTGGGGAGCAGAGTTCGCACCAAAAGCCCATTCATACGTAATGAAAACTGGCATCTGGCGGCGCCGCAATTCATCGCCAGATTGTGGCGGTAGGGAGATGCGGAAGAGTTCTCCTTGCTGCACGGGCAGCCACAGCCCCAACCACAGACACAGACGCAGATGGGTGGGAGGATGCGGATATAGCTGTGCTGCAGTTTGCTTGTTGTTCTCTCTATAAATATACGGCACATAAAACATATTTACTCGTATAAAACCACACACATATCTCTCAACTCCTCGCAGCCAGAACAGTAACAGGAACAGAAACCATCGAAATTGATTGCTTTAACATGGACACGAATTCGGTGAGCCCCCTGCCACCGCTGGAGGCACCATTGGCCATGTTGGACAGCGAGAAGACACCGCCGGGAACCCCGAACGGCATTGAGATGCCTCCACCGCCAGACGAGAAGTAAGTATCCCAGATTCCCAATCAATCCCTTTGGCCCCTGAACATTGTCTCGAGCATCATCAACCAATCAACACATAATTCACAACTTCCCAAAACATTTGTGCATAAATATTTAAGCAAATTGTGTCACTTATAGAACAACACACATTTTCAGACAGACAGAGACACAGACAGAGACAAAACCCACAAATGGCCCCAGAGAGCAGAGCAATCTAGCCGGCAATTGGCTCTGCTGCTCAGCTGGCAGCTGGGTTTTGTATATGTGTTTGTATTTGTCCACTGACTAAGACTCAAATCAAACTCTGTACCAGTCTTATATGCGTACCGGGCCTCGTTAAAGCCGCCAGACCGTTAATCGATTCTAATGGCACCACGCGGCGTATGTGTAACATTTACATTGAATGGGATCGGGGCACGTTAGCATTACGCTCTGCCCAGAAAGACTAAGGCTAATTAACAACAACAGCAGCAACAGCAACAACAACAACAACTGTCGACGCCTACACACCCTTTGACTTGGACGGCGGATGGTGTACGCCGCTGGTTGGTATTTTTACGCGCCAATTTCCTAATTCACGTATCTTTGAAAGTCGTAAATTTTATTTTAATGCGACCTCGGTCGCAAATCACACAAAACTCGGGCACATCCTTTCCTCCATACACATACACAACCCACCTCACAGAGATACTCACTCACACACATTCAACAGTTGATCGCGTGTGCCCGTACAGTTGCCTCTGGTAGTAAACATACCCATCCTCCCATCCCGCTCCTTCCAGTGTCCTTGTTCAATTTGTGGGCACGCAGCGACCACCAATGTGCTCCTCCACCAGCTCAAGTAATTACGGACATATTTTCCAGACGAAAGGACATCTGTCCCGTGTCCTTAGAGTTGGCTTCAACCTTTTCGCCGCCTTCCTTCTTCTGGCACATTTTCATTCCATTTTCATTCCGTTTTCATTTGGTTTTCATTTGATTTTAAGTAATTTTTGGGCGCGCTCCCACACGAAAAACCACTAGCCGTTCGCTCCAAGGAGTTATAGCCATTCCGCTTACCCGACCTCGAGTAATGACCAAGCTCCAAAGCAGGGTGTGTTTGCAGCAGTCCGTCCTTGGTCCTCCCACCCTTAAGTGCTGACTGGCCGTCTGAAGCACAGTTCTTGTGCGGCTGGCTCCTTAGCCACGAATTCGGGGAAGCCTCGTTTCCATAAATATTTGATTGGTTCGCAGACTGCTGCCAGGTGTTTTGATTGATACGAGTATTCATGCTCACTGAGCCACATTCACCCATTTATTTATAGACCCTAACGCACTCCACTCCGTTATATTGACATACAGGTGTCCCATTAATTAGGTTCCGAATGGAAATTCAAGCACTGGATGCGTGTGCACCTACTTCTGTTTGTCCACTTTAATTCATATTATCTGTGTACTTTGTATCTGATGGCTTTGTTCTTGATTTAGAATATGTCTGCTGAGTCTCTTGCCTATCTTTTATCTTTATAATATTTATCTTAGCAATAGAAGCTGTTCCAGCAATAATCTTGAAAGTCAAAATTGTATAAAGCAAGGCCGTGGTTTGGGTATGATAGGTAGATAATGTTCAAGTACATTTCCGATGGTTATGTCCGACTGAGAAGACCTTGAAAGATTGGATCTGCCTAAAGCGGAGCCCCGGTTCGGGCCGATTCTAGTTGTCCCAACTTTTCTGATCTGTTTCTGGAGATTTTCTAATGATATTTTGGAAATATTGGTTCCAATCGACTCGGCGTATTCGTCAAGACCGATATAAAAAGAAGCCATGTAACGCCCAGAATATTTTCCATTAAGAATAATTTTTAAAAATATATCAATCGTTGTTACGTTATATCTACACCACAACTACATTTCTTTGTGGCGACACCTAGACTCAAAGTTTTTTTTTACCTTGAAAATATTCCGTTTTCCTAAATGTTACATGGCTAATTTGTTTAAAATTAATGTTTTTTTATTTAAAACAAACCAGTATTCAATGCAAATAAGGGCAAATAAGCCTTTTAAAAACAATCCCAGAAGCTTTTTACATGAATTATACGTGCGTGGTTCGTGTACCCACTACACGCGACCGATCTGTGTATGAAATATCCTAACGCGTTGCTATGCGTCGCCTTCAACGATCTGGCAGCACGCACGCACAAGCTCCCAACGACAGCTTTGTGCAGGCAGAAAATTTAAAATTAGTTTTTGTCTTGACTCGATCGCCGCCGATCGATTTAAATTAAGCCAATCAAGTAGGAAATTGATTCATCACTCCTATAAAATTATGTGGGCATGGCTAAATGTTTTATATAGATAGTAATATTCGACGGAACAAAGAACAAGTAAATTTACTTCTCTCGTTTTAGCTCTCTCACTCAGAGAGCGCACGAGAGAGCGCGAGAGCGCACGAGAGAGCGCGAGAGCTCACGAGAGAGCGCGTGGGCGCACGAAGCCTTCGCTCTCTCTCTCTGGACCAGTTAATGAGTATTCCATTTTCTTCGACCTTTTTGCTAAAACCCTATTTTAAACAAAATCCAATAAATGCAATTATTCTAATTATTCAAATCAAGTAGGAAATTGATTCATCAATCGTACAAAATTGAGTGGGCATGGCTAAATGTTCTATATAGATAGTATTATTCAACGGAACAAAGAATTGGTCGTTTTTTGAATCAAATTTGAGTTCGCCGCAGTTCGCCGCAGTTCGCCGCAGTTCGCTTTAGCAACAATGAGACTCGTTCCATATAACTTAGTTTTTCATGTGTTGGGTTTAAATATACCGCCAAACTACGAACCGAAAATCGTCAAAATAAAATGTTAAAACCGGCCAATGAAAATCGACAAAAACATTCTGCAAAACATAATGCTGCAGCAACATGTTTTGCAATTCATTTTTGACGATTTTCATTGGCCGAAAGCAAAAATCGCGTTCTATGTTGCTGCAACATGCATACCCTAGGGAAAGGATATTATAGAATTAAGGAAAGGTTTGTCATCCCAGGCAAAAACAATTTAGTCTTTGTTTTAAAGCTATTGTCTTCTTACAGAGACCATTTTGCACATTCCATACGCAGTGTTGCGGCAACATTTACTTGAAAACCGTATTTTAGTCGAAATAAATTACGTAAAGGTAATTAAAAGAAGCAATCTTGTAGAAAATGCATTTATCTATGGGATAAAGCTAAGTGGGCATCTATATAGCTTGATATAGGCAATACCCGATTCGCCGCAGTTTCGCTATTGCAACAATGAGTCCCATTCCATACGCAAACATGTTGCTAATTCCATGCGCAATGTTTCAGGGCATACCCTGAGGGAAATGGATATTATGGAATTGAGAATACGTTTGTCATTACAGGCTCCAATTAATGCAAAAACAATTTAATCTCTGTTTTAAACCTATTTCAACGGTATTTTAAAGCTTATTGTCTACAGAGACCAAGAATAGGTATCAGGAGCGAGATATATATACATGATACTAATAATATACATGAATATGTCTAAAAAATGTTTACTTGAGAAAAGGTCTTTATTAATTTCGTTTTATCTTGATATCTTCATATGTATGTCTTCAAATTAAATTAACGAAATAGGGTATACAAAGGCCTATACACGCATCATGTCTTCAAATACCAGCAACATTGCTACTGTTTTTTTTGTTGAACTATTTTGTTTAAGCCTTGTTTTAGTCAAAATACAATAAAAGCAAGGACTGAAAACTAGCCAATCTTGAAGAAAATTTATTCATCAACGGCGTAAAATTATGTGGGCATGGTTAAATTTTGTATATAGCTAGTAATATTCGACGGAAGATCAAAATCGGAATATGTAAAATAGAACTTGAATTCGTCAGTATATTTACGGTATATTTTTAAAATGAGCCGGTATGTTTCGGTATATTTCTGAGGTTCGGACGGCATATTTTAACGATAAATCCGCGGTCACACTGGTCTTGACTCGATCGCCGCCGTTATTTGTTGAACAACGGGTCCGTTGATCGTGGTTATTCTGTCACCTTTCGATACGATTTGAGGATAGCGGGCGGCATTTGAAATTTAAATATCGAGTGCTTGTGTTGGTGTTTGTGTTTGTGGTGTGTTTCTCGCTCTTAACAAAAGGAGCAGCATAAACAAAAGAAGAACCGAGACGGGCGATATTATAATTAAAGCGTTTTGTTTATACTCATGCTGAGTGTTCTGTGTGTGTGGTGTGCCACTTTTACCAACTTTAGATGCTTACAACTGTGTATTACACGGATCTCTAGCTTTCTTTGGCTGTGCTGTGAAATTGAGAGTTTTTTCGGTGCTTTTTATACAAGAAAAGAATCGAAATTTGCAACTCAAGAAATCGAATTAATTGAAAACGCTGCGTGTGAACTTTTCGGCCCCGCATAAACAGATGAATAGATAACGAATCTGCCACTGTATGGGATCGTTTATAGCCCCCCAGAGAACCCTCGAATCGAACTGAACCGAACCGAACACTCTGTGATTGACAAATTAACGCATTCATTTTGATTAGCATCTGTATCTACTCGTATCTGTTCGATAGCTGGGGTTCTGTTTCAATAGTTCCAGCGATTAACGATCCCACAGTCAGATGACAGTTTCGGTTCTGTCCGTCCCCCATTCGGTGTCTCAATTGTCTATAGATTGGCATTTTACAGCATTCGCGTTCGCCGAACCTCAATTGAGGAAAGCTCTACACATGAACGGTCTTTAGTCGTACCGCACAGATATATAGCTACATATCGTATATAGTAGAACCGACAAGTGACGCATCATCATCATCATCACATTGAGATCGCGTCTAGTGGGTGGCGGTGACAAAAACAAGAAGCGAAACCCAGCCACTAATTTCAACTAATTTCGAACACTTGGCTAAATGCGTGATCGTCACTTGGCCAAAATGCCGCGTGGAGGAACAACAACAGCGTAAGTTCTCCTTCTTTCCTCATCTTGCAACCCCCCAACCCCAATCGACTGTACCATATTTATTTAAATTAAACAATTGCGGATCGGATTAATGCTGGAAAAACACTGGCGGCGAGTAGTTTATCTGAGGATCGCATTCATTCTCGCACTTGAGTCGTCTCTGGTAATGGCACCGCGAATTCGATTGTATCTTCAAGATACAATTTCAGACGCACATGTGTGTGTGTGCGGCTGCCGCCAGATCGTATGCCATGCGAGTGTATATGCAATCATGTCGCTTAATATGATCGGACACCCGCACTCCGGCGAACCGCAATTGAGACTCCGAGACGTCGTCTCTAAACAATTGTCGGGCATTGTAAAATAACACCAGACCAGTATATACTTGCAGTATAGTGTGTGTGCGGACCGCACTTCACTCTGCTCTATCGTCATAATTAACCCGCAGGATATATACATACATATATACAGCGTGTGTCTGATTTTCAGTGATGCGTGCGACTGCGACTGCGGCAACAAATGTTTTAATTTGACTCCAGTTGCAGACTTTTAATTGTGCATTCCGCGCCGGCTCGTTATTTGTTACATCCTATGGTTTCTGTAATTGAAATGTGCCCAGGCTTCCTGGTGTGGAGTACTCCGAATACGAATCCGAATCGGAATACTCCCTCCCTACTCATCATACAATACTCTGCCCGCACCGCTCTCCATATTGGACAGTTAACGTTGCTCCAATTGCCGTGCGGGGAGGCGGCCTCCGGCAACATCTTTAGCGCGGCGACAGCAGTTATGGCCATAATTAGCCTTCTTTTAAGTACATGTACGGACAGAACAGAGTATATCTGTTCTCCTCTGTTCCCCTTTTCTTTGGGTCTATGTTTTTATGGAGACATCTTGTGGCCATGGCAATTGCAGCCACAGCCACAATCACAATCACATGATCTTATCTTTTCGCGTGTGATAAGAAAACCTTAACATTTATCCAAGTTTCGGATGTTGTTTGCCCAAGCTTATGATGACGGATGCCCTGTTTGCCCCTGAACTGGGGGAACTATCACAGTCCCATTCCACTTTCTGCCATTTCCACCAATCAGCCGCATGGAACGACTTTAATTGAATTTGCATCTATCAAGAGGTTGATTGGATGCCATCTTCGGCCTGCAGCCTTTGTAGGGTAATCCCCTACTACGGCTTTCTTGTGGTGTGGAGGATCTCCAAGGGGATATGGTGATTATAGATGACACATGTTTCTGAGAACTGCCCACTTGTGCGCTTTCTCTGTGGCACTGAGCCTGTGCCTGTACTGAGGGTGCACAGTGAGTGTCAACAGCCTCCGCTTCGCTGGATGACCCATTATCCAGAGCCATGACTGAGGTTCAGGTTCACGTTCACGTTCAGGCCCGGCTTCGGCTTCGGCATCGACTTCGACCCTCACTCCCCCAGAGCAAAACAGGTGGCAGTAAAAACAAGTTTTCCATAAAGCGAAAAGCTTTTAGCGAAAATTTCTCAGACTAGCTCCCAGTTGAAAAGTGAAAGAGATACAGCAAGTACAGCAAATGCACACATGCAGATGCATAGATACAGATACATGGACACCGGCGCGCCGATGCACACCCATTTGTGGGCCCGTCTGCCGTCTGCTTATTTTCTGCGGCAAGTGAAATGTGTGTTAAAGCAAACACACTGCTCTGCCAGTGCAACTGCTGCCCCTTTGGGCCCCTTCTCCAATGTGTTGAAAGCTAAATGCCTGCCCCAACCACAGAGTCAGCCGCAGTCGCAGCCAGAGGGGCAGAGACACTGAGCTGCAGGCAGGCCATGTAGGAGTACGACTACGAGTACGAACACAAGTAGTTGTAAGCATCGTTCATTGACATCGCCATCGCCATCGCCATCGAATGTGTCTGGCTTTGGCTCTCTTTCCACTCAGAAGATCTTTCTCTCCCTCTGTAAATGTATCTGTATCTGTAGCTCTCTCGCTGTCAGTGGACTATTGTTGCATGTAAATTAGAGCATTCATTAGCACTATCACCAAATGATGCAAGTGGCACTCTAGACACGAGACTGGGCTGGGAAAGTGAGAGTGGAGTGTGACTGCAACTGCGGGTGATAATGGTTAATAATAGTTTTCCCATTTGCTTCGCTTTTGCTTTCGTTATCGCAGCACTGTCAGGGGTAGGGGCAGGGATAGGGGCCGGGGCAGGGCAGAGGCGCAACGCACTATTAATTTAAATAATCATTTTGTTTGCTTTCGTTTCGCATGGCATTGCAATGCATTTCACTTGACGCCTGTCCGTCCGTCTGTCCGCTTCAATTGCACTGGGCCTGGCCAAGAGCTGCACTTGGGAATGGAATGATTAAGCGCCTCGTTGGCAGCCAGCAATGCGCCTAATTACCCCAGTCTCCATAGCAGCCCCCCCCAGTCACCCCACCCTCTGGTTGCCAGCCCATAATCCAGTTTGTCTGTTGGTTGTTTACTTTGAACAGATGGCCCGCGGATTGGCTGGGCCTGGGTATTCATTGTGGCAGCTCCTTCACATACTCGTACATATCCGTTGGCTGTGGGGAGGGACAATTTTCACAGAGCAATGTCCCAGTGCACCATGCTGATGATGGATATGTTTCGGTGATGATATCATTCTACCCAGCATCAGTGCTCCATCGGAATTGGATGTCATACGATCACACGACAAGTGATCACCCCCGGCCACAATTGAATTGAAACCATAAACTTTTGACTCCACTCCACTGTGTGCCTTCATTGGGGAGGGGAAGAGGAAACACTTCCCCAGCTGTCAAACAGAATTCATCAGGAAATTATACTCACACTTACGTACCTCCCAATGGGAAAAAAATTGTACAAACTGTGGTCTCTTTTTAAGAAAAGGTGAAAAAGCAAGTACAAATACAATCATCCCTCTCTCTTTCTCCAGAGTAGCTACAACACAGAGCTGTCTGCAGTCCGAGGGAGGAAAGACCACAAACAATCTGTGGTAGTTTCAAAAGGAAATGGGAAATTTACTTAGCAAATTAGATAATTGCAAACTTTCTTAAACTCAGTGCTGTGATTCCACTTGAGGGTCTGACTGGGCTGTTGTGCATCAATTAAACCGATTAGCAGCACATTCAACCCGCAATTAGTTCAACTAAATCTCAAGAGATTGAGAGAGTCAAGTAGAATTTCCATAATTCCAAGACCAGCCACAGAAACCTCACAAATTATGCTATAATGAGGGAAAAACAAAACCATTTACATATCTTTGGGGCTGGAAGAGCTCTGTGTTGGGCAACTCTCAATGGGGAACCAAATCTCAACATGCCATATACAAATATGATATATACAATGTAACCCCCCTCCACGAAAAGGAGCCCCAGCAGAATGAAAACCATTGACAAACCCTTTATCGATGAGCTGAACAGAATGCTCTTCAATCGACCCCGTCTTGCGATGCTACCGAAGAATGAGTAACTGAATTGAAATTGGAATTGAAAACTGACGAGTGCTTTATCTACATGTCCTGTTCGAATCTCTCCTTGCAGGCGCTATGAGGAGGATCCGGACAATGCCTGGAACTGCTGCTCCTGGTGCGAGTACTTGCTGATCGTGATCCTTTCCACCATTCTGCTGGTGGGAGTCCTGGTGCTGACCCTCTTCTGGGTGATGTTCTATCGCGATGGCTTCGCCTGGTCGGAGAGCCCCAAGCAGCAGTTCAATCTGCATCCCATCCTGATGATTGCCGGTTTCGTCACTCTCTCTGGATTTTGTAAGTTATCTGCCATTGTTTCCAGCTGGTTCACGATCTCAGCTCATCTCGATTGCATCTACATACTCTCGTCTCCTCACAGCCATCTTGATCTATCGCCTGTGCCGGTGCGTGAAGCATATCTATGTGAAGCTGATCCACATGTTCTTTCACGCCATTGCCATTCCGTGCATCGCCCTGGGTTTCCTCTCCGTCTTCGACTCCCACGAGGCGTTGCAAAAGGTGAACTTCTACAGCCTGCACTCGTGGCTGGGTTTCGTGACTATGGGCATGTTTGTGCTGCAGTTTGTGATCGGATTCTTCAGGTAGGTGGTGTCATACTCCCCAAGTGTCCCAATCCAGCATACTAATCACCCCATTCATTGGTGATGCTTGCATTAGCTTTCTGGTGATGCTCTGCTGTGAGAACAAGACCTACAGCTGCCGCTCCGCCATGGTGCCCATACACGCCAGTCTGGGTCTTGCCAACTTCTGGCTGGCCATTGCCACATCTGTGACGGGTCTCATTGAGAAGGAGCGCGAGACGGTGGCCGAGACGAACGTCAGGTGAGTGTCTGTCTGATTGTTTGTCCTTTCACCTCGGAAAATACATACCATATCACATCTTATCTTATCTTCTTGTAGCGCCGAAAACAAGCTCATTGAGCATTACATCACCAGTGCCATTGGCATCACTCTGATCTTCATCGGCATCATCGTCACCTTTGCGGTGCGACGGTCCAACGCTCCCGCCTCGGCCAAAGTCTACGTAACCGAACGCATTTAGGATGTCGGCTGTTCCCCAGCTGGCCTCAGCCAACCACAGCCAGTGCAGGAAGAGCGTCTCAAACGGAAAATGTATCCAAGGATTCCGTTGTGGATTCAGAGCTTTGAACCAATGTCGTCCTATCGAAAGGCTTAGCACAAACAGATCACGCTTCTGCATACTCTTTCTAGACATACCTGTTATAACGTTTTATATGCCAAATTGATTTCCCTTCATATACATAGACTACTCTACTGCGTAAATCAAAAACTTTTCTCACCCATCCAATGGCAGTTTAAACTCCTAAGTAGATTTGTAGGTTTAGGAATCTCAAAGCAATCGCATTACCACTTGGTAGACAGTGAAAGTACCCGACCAGATCGAATCAGAACCGACCAAACGCAGGCAAAAATAATCAAAATTCAAGTGTTCAGCTGAAGTTGATCGTACATTACAATACATGATTAGCCAGTTTTTTGGTACTATAGTAGAATTTTGATATAAGCCAATGTATGTATTCAGCAGATAATACAACTAATCTATGTACTATACCAGATAAAGAGTACACTTTACACATTTATTGTAGATTCATATTGTCGCATTTGATGTTTCTCAATATAAGCTGTAAACCAATTTTACAAATAAATGATACTTTCCCCAGTCCGGGGGTCTTATAATATTTTTTTTTTTGTACTTTAAAAATGGCTGAGTTTAAAAAACTTCAATTTGAGTTCTATAAATGCATATTTAAACGGTGAAGCCTCGCAGCTTCTGTTTGAATTCGATAACATTTTCATAGCAGCCAGCTCTAATAGTCTCATACTTTTCGCAAAACCGTCGTAGTGCCATATTTTCTATAGTAGGAATGATTTATTTGGCCAGTACCGATTATGGATTAGTCTTTTTTAGACTAATTCCAACAAAAGCAAGTGTTTAAGCCAGTCAATTAGAAAATGGTTTATTAATTGGATTAAATTATGTGGGCAAGGCTGAGAGATCTAGATAACTAGTAATATTCCACGGAATATCAAAATCAGAGAATATGAACTGGAATTCGTCAGTATATTTTAGTATATTTCTGAGGGTCGGTCTGACCGGATTTTCGTATTTTCTTGCCACCGTCTATCTCACACACCTCGCAATTTTTATACTTTTCATAGCATTTTCTAGTATTTTCCAGTATATTTTAAGACGCGTTATGGACTCACCCTCTTGTCCAATGCACCAATGTAGAAACCGTGTAGAAATGCCACTTAGAGCCATGTCCCAGGCCACATCGAATACTAATTCGTGATCAGAATCGAATTCCTGATCGTTTGCCATCAAAATCTCAATTTTTTCCAAAATGTTGGAAAAAAGGCATGTCGAAAAAGTGGATAACGGAGGTTTTTCACACTGGCGCTTCTATGGAGCTTATATGAAAAAAAACGGGCAAAAATTTTTCAAACGTACACATTTCCCCTTCAGGTGTCGCCTTTGTTAATTACATGAACATTTAGTTAATATGTAGCAACTGTGTAGTTAGCGTGTAGTTACTATGTAATTAAATTAATTTAGTGGAAATTGTTGTTGACCGGTTTTGTTTAAACCTTATGTTTGAGATGCCAAGCTTTTTTGGCACCTATTTGTTTCAAAATGAAAAGAGAGTTTGGATTAAACTTTGTAATTCGTATTTAATCTTGGTGGCTTAGCGGAAGTCGATTGCTTGCTATGGCCAGATAAAATTTATGCGAGATCGATATGCAACCAACGCGCATAGAACTAAAAATAGACGACGGCGTTAGATCAAATTAATTGCCGAAGTGGTGGCGGCAGAGAGCCCCTTTAGCGGGAGAGCGCAGCAGCTCTGCAGAAAGTCAACGTTTTACAACATAGGCGGCTCTCTCTGCTCATACAATAATAATGCTTAAAGTTACGGTTATTCTTCGGCGGCTGGCCCGAACACCTTATTTATAAAAATAAACAATCCAATTATGATGAGAACTTAAAGTTAACCAGTCTTATTGATGCAATAATCGGATAAAATTATGATTAAATTATAATTATAAAATTATTCAAATTAAATCAAAAATCACAATTACAGTTTCAAGTTCAGCATGATACTTGCAGGATACGCGCCAGCCATCAAAAGCGATTGAATGCATTTTAGGAGAACTTTGCATTCAAACAAATATTATGTTATTTTGTTTAATATAACATTTTAATTATCTTTGTTTTGTCAAAAGCTTTCAATTTATATTTGCACTTTTTTCAAGTTTAAACACATATGTTCTCGTATTAAATTTAGTCAAACATATGATTAAGCGAGGAATTTCCAAAAGCGAATGTCGCATTCACACCAGCATGCTCGTATTATTATACGATTTCTTTTTCTTCCTTGTTTTTATTCTTTCATTCTTTATTCGAATGAAAATAATTAATGTTTGAATAGCTGTATTTAAATACTTTTTCAAATGCATGTATAAAATGGGGAGAGTGAGTGGCTCATCACATCAGTCGAATTCTCGCGTCGTCAAATCGAGTCTGCTCAAAATGTTTTGTGGCGTTAAACAAGTCGCTTGCTGTCTTCTGATACTTCAGCAAGCACTGAACATTAAAGCTCAGCTGCCGATAGTTGATAGGCTTGATTCTGATATTATTTCCGGAGAGGCATACAACTTTGGGAGTCCTGAATTTCCTAACACTATCCCTCCGTTCGGGTTACTCTATACTGCCGTATTTGGAAAGGATACCACAGAACCCTTTTTGCTATCCTGCTATATTTATCTACCGCAACCACCATTGGTGAGTATTGTCACAATGACCGAACACAGAACTCAAAATATTATCCCTTAGAACAATGGATTGTGCCTAAGTTCATCTATGAGTGTGCGCGAAGGTTTATCGCTGAAACGCTACTGCGGAATAGGGAAGTTTGAAATAACATCTAATGAAAACCCATTAACAGTAACTGTGACTGTTTTACCGGGTTTTACTGGGGCATTCGCATGTACGATCTCGGTTTGACAGATTTGACAGAATCTAATGTATATTTCAAATAAAATCAAAGAATATTCAAAGTCTTACTGCAAATACTAATAGAAAAAAATAAAGGATATTCAAATATATTTTGTTCTTTTTATTTCATACACATAAATGCTTACATAAATATGTAGCTTACATGTAACAAATGTGTAGTTACCATGTACAAATTTGACATTTTTAAGGGAGTACTTTTTTAAGTACTTAATTTTTTAAGCAGTCTTGTAGAAAATTGATTCATCAATCGGATAAAATTAAGTGTTCAAGGCGTGTGTGTTCAGATCAACGAGAAGAATTTATTTTCCGCAGTTGAGCTGAAGCGGTTCACATCTTTAAATATGGGGGGCTAAGTGGGTTAAGTTCTAAGTAGTACATTTTATCGAAAAAGCACACTTACGTTTTTTGTACTTTGACTTATCTGCTTAAACCTTATTTAAGAAAAAAAATTCAATAAAAAGCAGTAATTAAAATAAGAATATCTTGTAAATAATTAATCTATAAATCATATACAATTATGTGTTCAGTATGGAGGTCCTAGCTAGCTAGTAATATTAAATCGAATATCAAAATCGAAGAATATGGTTTCCAATCCTTGACGGAGAATGATTAACCCATTGTAGACCAAGGGAGTGTTTTAATATTTCACCGAAATTAATGAAAATTGAATCACTTTAACGCAGTTCAGGTAAGAGATATCGGGGTTTTTTAAGTTCAGAGGAAAGATGGCATGGATCTACAAGAAGAATTTACAATTAGTAATATTTTCCGCCATTTGCCTCAAGTCTATGAGCGGTTAAAATAGAGGGGGCTTAAGTGGGCTATATTATATTTTATCGATAAGTCCGATAAGACACGAAGCGCTTTCGCGGTCGTCGCGCTGTGAATTTTCTGTGTAATTTTTAGCATTTAAATTGAGTTAGTTGTGATTTGTGTTTAAGAATCCAACAAATAGTACTTTGCTGGCGGAGCGCTTTTTCTGTTCGGTGTTCGGTTTGATACGTGGTGATAACATAAGTAAGCAAATGTGTGGTGGTTCTCGGCGTCGGCATCGCGCGCCGACCAAACATTTATTTATTTTTCCCCAATGCTAAAAAAGACGCGAAGAAGCCAATAAGTGTAGCGAAGATTAATTAAATGTGCGTTGCGCGCGTGTCGTCACACACCAATTAATCGAATTAAAGCGGTCCCCGAGCCCCAAGTTGGATAATGCGGCCACAGTGCCACAGCTTCAGCTGCTGTTTAGGTGAGTTCTGGTCTGTGCTGATGTGGGGCTACCGCGAAGGGCTGGGGCTGTGCCGTGGGCGGGGGGCGCTAGGCGTTGGGCAACTATAAATAATGTGCAATGCTATTTTGGATAGGCGACGGCGTCCGTGTCGCCCCAGAAATCATTAAGAATCAAGTGCAATTTTCGTTTTCTTTCGGGGTCCCGCCGCGTCCATGCTGATTACGAAACGGGGCAAGGCGCGAGTGACGGGGGATGGGGAGAGGACGCCCGATTCGGGGCCCCCACACCTCGCTTGGCATACAATGGAGCTTGGCTTTCGTTAACGAAGGAAAATTGCGTGCGAAGGTGTGTGGGGGGTGTCTGTTTGCTTTCGTGTTGAATGCGCTATCGATTTGGTTAGGGGTGTTCACCATTCCCCCGCTTCCGGTAGGAAAGGAGGGTATGTCTTCGATGTGAATCATCCATCGTTTGGTTTGTCGTCGAGCAGCGCAATCAATAAAAATCGTTTAGCATTACCAGCATTGCTTGACTTGACACTTCCTTTAGCGTTAGATCATGTGATAAGCAAATGCTACTATCAGTCACAGATACACACACACACCCTAGCACGCTTAGCAACGCCCCTTCTCGAAATTCGAATTTAAATGTTTTCCAGCTGTTGTTGCTGTTGCGTTTCTTTGGCCCACGGATACTTGTTCAACAGGATGTGCGTCCGAGCAGCAGCAGCAGCGACAGATGTTTCTGCCAGCCCTCGCATCGTTGCAAGATGTGAGATGCTGACATGCCATTTCAAGGCCCTCTCCATCCGTCTCCCGCTTCGAATTGCCTTTGTTCTGGCAGGGGCGGCTTAAGTACAGCCACTCGGCAAGAAATGGGTAAATGGTTCATTTCTAGGCCGGGATGGGACCCGAGCCGCTCACTGGGTGCCTGCAAGTGACCCACTTTGGAAGCGCGGATCACATAAGCCGCAAGACCAACAAAAACAAAATACGAGAAAGAAGAAACCTCAGCTCAATTGCTTGGCCTTCCTTGTGGGCCCCAGCTTTGTTTTTGTGTACTCTCACGCGGGGGTATCATGATTATTCCCAGAAGTTTGCAATGCTGCAACCCGACACATATCCGACCCTGTAATTAATAAGAGTATGTACACATGTACATATATGTATGTATTCTCTGTATTCTTGATCTGTTCTGCCTTATCCAATAAAAACCAGTTATTAAACCCTTATTAAGTGCAGAACTGCTACGATATCGTTCAGGAAGACCAAGATATTATTGTACACACAAACATATAACATATAATTCAGAAACGATCGGTCCCCGAGGGTATCTCTTGCTTCGGTCCGCCCAAGCGTGGGCTTCCTTTCTGGTTGTTGTTCAGTTTTGCACTTTTCATTTGTACTCGTAGTTTCTCTCTTATTGTTACCCACCAGCGACCGACCGTAATTACCTGTATTCCTCTACCGATGTGTGCGTTAGTCGAGTGCATGTGCGCGAGCGTGTGTGTGAATAGTTTTCTACGGGCTGCCCTTGCCGTGGATTATGGTCGGATGATAACGCCCCTAGTTCTCAATGAAAGATTAGCTAAATGTTTTCCCACTTGAATAGCATCCCCGCACCCCCTGATATTCCAATGTCTTCTCTGGCAGTCGGTGTCGAAGGTTGATTGAGTCAAATGGAAATTAATGCAAAAATATTTCATTTTTAATCGCAAATCTCTTCGGGCGGTTGTTGAACTTGACAGCAGAATGAAAAGACGAGCCGAGCGAAGATCACTGGCGACAGCCACTCACCGCTGACCTTGCCCGCCATTATCCATATTGTATAAGTACGAGAGACACTACATATACTCGTATGTACATATGTAAAAATATTTTGTAAAAACTGTGCCGCCATTTCGAACTATGCATAAAGAAAGCGGCTCCAGAGATCTTTAGCCCCGCACCGAAGTCTGAGGGTCAAGCAGAGCTGAACTGCAGATTCTTTTGATGGGCAATCACATGTCATAGCCGCTGCCGCAAATTCCAGAGCAACACCCACCCACACACGAAGGGGCCAAAAGAATTTATCAATGGAAAACGCCAGCAGCCACAGAAGAGAACAAGAAAATTAATGCTGAGTTTCCTCAGGCACACATGATTATCCCCCCTCCCCCGCACACAAACATATGAGCATACATATGCATAGAAATAAGTATTGTTTTGTATTTTATTTAAATACAATTGCAGGTCTGATACTGATAAACAAAAAACTGAAAAGCAGAATGGAAATTAAAATGAATATGAGAACGGAGAAGGCAATGTGATTTCCTCGAACTCTGCAGCTGTTTTGTTTGTTTTCTTTGAAGAAATTTATGTAAAGACAATAAACATATTGGCCAGAGAAAGACTAGGGAGTGATGGTGGCGTTCAGGGGGAAGATTGCAGTGGGCGGCATTTTGGGCAGATCAACAGGCAAAAAGAGACGCCTCCACATCCACATTTCTCCATATCCCTGACCACGAAAACAGAAATTTGTTGCTGTGTTTTTTTTGTTATCTGTATCACATAAATCTGCTGGATCTCAAAAGTTTACGAAATTCGCATTAAAGGAGATCTGTCTTCCAGACAGAAAAGAGGGAAATCTTAACAGATAGACAGGCAAGGCCCACATGAGGAACGTTAATTGTTTGGCTTGGTTTTAATTGCTATAATTTGATATCTACTATAAATGTGTTCTCTTTTCCGAGCCATAACCGAAATTCGCACAGATTGGCAGATACACATATCCGTAATTTGTGGTATATACTCGGACTCGACCCATCCCATCCCATCAGAATGAGATACGAGTTTTTTGTGTGTGTTGAGCGAATAGTTCAATAGTCAATAAAGTCCATTTGTTCAAAAACTTGAGGCAGTCGTCTGGCATTTTGGAATATATGTATGTACATACATATATAATTTGTGTTCGCCTTTTGTCTTGTCTGGGCTTTTGTCGGTTGTTTTTGTTTCATTCCCCCAATTTGTTTTCATTTTATCTATATCCCTCCACATACTCGTACCCGTACGATTGCTTGTGTATTTTTTGTAAATACGCTGCAATTGAATGGGATTTCGTTTTTGGGGATAGAAGCATATGGAAATGCCTTGGAAGATGCGAATCTCGCACGGTTAGAATAGAATCTGCTCTCAGTTCGAATAGCATAGAAGGAAATGCGAAATAGAATTTAGTGCCAGGAATGCCACTGCCAGTCCCATTACGTATCCATTCCCAACTGACTTTTCCTCTTCCGTCTTTGGTTATCGTCTCTCTGTGGCATCTCTTTACCGCACCCCCGCACCGCCACACACTCATCTCTAATCATATTTTCTCGGTCATATCTGAATCGGGTTATTCCATTTGCTCCACTGAGCAACGCAAAATAATCGAAGGAACCGCAGACGCAGATACAGACACAGACCCCCAGTGACAGCCGCGACAGCATGGCGAAGGCGATGCCAGTGGGGATATGTATGGACGTCATTGCATTTGATCAGCTTTTCTTTGAAATGATTATAACTTAATTGAAATTAATTAGCCGGGGTCGTCTCAGTCAGACTTTGCTTGGAGAAATGTGCATAGAAATGGCGTAGATACAGACACTGCAGCGCAGTAGTGCAGTGCAGTGCAGTGCGCGGCAGGGCAGGGCAGGGCAGATAGAATTCCAACTATCTATCATTCTCAGCGTTGCAGTGAAAATCTAGAGAATGACCGGCATTCAGAGAGGGGAGACACATACATAATTGTACTTCGTAGACCCGTAGTTAAATTTGGGTTTATTTCCCGGGCCCGTGCTCAACGAGTTCATTGAACCAAGCGGAAAACCAATTTCGGCTTTGGCTTTGGTGACTCGTTTTCAAAACAAGACAAAACTTTCCGCTGGCCGTTGCAGCCATAGCCTTTATCAGTGGTGCGAGTGTGTGTCTGTGTGTGCAGCATATTGTTGCACCCCCAAAAAGCCAGTCGACCACACGACTGCTACCATAAAAGAGCAACGCAGAGCGGACCAGGCCAGGTCTTCCTAATGCTTCCGCGCGCTCCGTGCTCGTGACTCACATAGCCCATTCCATTCCATTGGAAATTGGGCAGCGAAGCGTGCCAGAAGCTGCCGCCTTTCCGCTGTTCGTGCAACACAAAAGCCACAATGCAGAACAACACCGTGCCACAGCAAAACAAACTTCGGTTTCAGTAAGCGCGTGGAAAGAAAGGCTAACGGTCGCCCGAAGCTGTGCATACCCTTGGAGATCGATCCTTCCAATCGCAGGTGATCTGGTGATTTGGATCTACAACGGTTGTAGTTGAGGTCTGAGAAGTCTTGTATTTTAAGTGTATTAGGAATGGCAACGAACTGGTATTGTGGGGGATTCTATTTTAGAAAATACTGTTTTCAACAGTATGAAATAAACGAATAAAAATCATAAAAACCCTCCTTCGCTAGGGTATAACAGTGGATCCATTCGAAACTTTATCGCAATCGGAAAGTTTATACTTACAAGTCTCGTCGTTTATTGCAGTCTGTGTGTGTTGTCCAAGTTCCACGTCCGCTGGTTGCCATGATGCGATACTCGGAAATCTCACGCGACCTGTCCATGGATAATCTGCGGTACTCGGAGGTAAGACTTCTCGATTCCCTATTGAAAACGGTTTGATTAATGTTTGCCAATCCCTTAGTTGAGCAGAAAACCAACAACCGACTATAATGGATACGCTGGACAGGCGTATTCTACGCAGTTGCAGTTCAGACAGAGCTCCCCCGCTCCTGCTACTCCTCCATCCATGCAGTCGCAGCAGCAGCCGCCTCGGCTGGCCAAGCAGCGGAGTCCGAATGGGAATGCCCATACAATGGCCTGCTTGCGGCAGGAGAAGAGCCCGAAGGAGCACCAGGTGGAGCCTCAGATGATGCAGCATCAGGCCAGCAAAACGCTGAACATCAAGAGCACGCGACGCAAGAACTCCATCGGATGCCTCAACAGTTTCTCCTCCTCGCCAGACTCGCCGGGATGCTACTACAGCATAGCGTAAGTGAACTACCCACAACCATGGACTCACTATTTACAGAAATTTCTCGATTCTAGGGCCTCGGCAGCACCGTGCTCCAAGTCGCAAAGCCTGCCGGCCCATGGCTCCATCAAGCAGCTGGATGCGGTCATCTTGAGCGCCCTGCGAGTGCCCGCCGATGTGCTGGCCAACCAGATCACGCTGTTGGACTTTCCCGTCTTCGCCCTGATTCAGCCGGATGAGCTGGGCAGCTGCGCCTGGACAAAGAAGGACAAGCATGTGGTCACGCCGAACATTGTGGCATTCACCAAGCGCTTCAACCACACGAGCTTCTGGACAGTGCAGGAGATATTGAACGGCGAACAGCCCAAGCAGCGAGCAGAGATAATGACGCATTTCATCAAGGTATGGGAGAGGATTCTTCAACCGAATCTTCGGTCGAATAATCACCCACGTTTGACTCTCTCTAGGTGGCCAAGAAGCTGCACGAGCTGAACAACCTCCATTCGCTGTTCGCCATAATCTCGGCCATGCAGAGCGCCAGCATTTATCGGCTGAAGAAGACGTGGGCCTGTCTGTCCAAGAAGGATCGCCAGTCGTTTGATCGGCTTAGTGACATATTCAGCGATCAGGACAATTGGGCCAATCTGCGGGCCTACCTGGAGAGCCTACGCCTGCCCTGCATACCCTATCTGGGACTCTTTCTCACCGATTTGATCTACATCGATCTGGCGCACCCGCACAAGGGCGGCCTGGAGCCCGAGCAGCGTCGAAACAAGATGAACAACATACTCCGTGTCATTTCAAACTATCAGCAGTCGGACTACCAGCAGCTGCAGCCGCATGAGGCCACGCAGAAGTATCTCACATCCATACGATATATCGAGGAGCTACAGAACATATTCGAGGAGGATCAGTACAAGTAAAATCAATCTACATACATATTGTATGCATCTAAAGAACTTTCTTGTAATCTCCTCCTAGACGTTCACTGAATCTGGAACCGGCATCGCCCTCAGGCCCTAGCTCGTCGTCCTGCAGCTCCAAGGAGTCGTTCAATGTGGAAACCGTCACACCGGCCCTGGGCTGTTTGAATCTCTCACCAGCCAAAACCATTGGCTCCATGCGCATGGCCAGCGGTACAAAGTTTGTACCCGGCCATCGCAAGTGCCGCAGTCTGGGCACCAAGTAAGTAGCGGCTGCCACCTGTACCCACGACAAGCGATACCCATTCGGTTCATTCCGTTTTTAACCACTCGAACTCCTCCTAATCTCTTCACCAACTCAAATCACTGCGCCAATTGGACATTGTATACACCGGGTCTTTATTAATCGTTAATCTGTCTCTCGTTTACTCTGTCTCTCACTTGATTGTTTTGCTTTGGCTTCTGCTTTCGTTTTGTGTAATTTGTGTAATTGTTAATGTACTCTCGAAAAATCTGTAACTGCAACGGCAACCGTAACCGCAACCTCAAATGATGCACTGCGCCATAGATTTCGCAGCAGCAGCTTGCCGCGCAACTTTGCACAAAAGTGTCAATGCTGCATTGTGATGATTGCGCCGGGCATTGGCACCATCTCCAACAAGCGGTGCAGATGCCGCGGGTGAGTCCTGTAGCTTGGATATACACTTGTATGAACGCCTGTAGCCGATACTGATCAGAACCAGAACCCACCCGCAGACCTTATTTCATTTCAATATTATCATCCTAAGTTATTGTCTCTTCAGTTTGTGCACGGACCCAAGTTGGAAATGCTTCATATGAAAGACACCCTAGACCCTCTGATATACGCCCCACACAATGCTCTTTTGATTTGGTTTCTGTTTCACAAAACCACAAACCACACTCTTCCCACACCCGACACACATACGCAGTTCGTCCTTTGTTGCTTTACATTCATTTCTTACCTCATAGCTGAGATGCATGAAGAACTTTCGAAGTCCAACAGACCAAGACCACAACTAAAACAATTCACCTTCCCGTAGCATCTTTGGAAAGATTGCCACGCACAGTCACGGCGACGGCCATCCGCATCATCTGCAGTTGGAGCACGACCAGGGCGTGCTGCCACGACACCACCTGCTCGACGACTCGGTGCTGGAGCACAGCGATGCCCTGTCCAATGCGGATCTCACATCTCTAGAGAGCGCTGAGGGAATATTGTGCGACTTCACGGGCAGCGAATGCGATCTGATGTCCCCCGAGGCGGCAGCCGCCATGCAGGGCTGCGTTCGTCGCAAGACCGTTCAGAAGGAAGGGCGCAAGCCGGCGGTGGCCTCCTGGCAGCGATACTGGCTGCAAATCTGGGCCAACTCTCTGGTCTACTTTCCGCCCAAGTCCTTCAAGGGTAGCGAGCGGAGCGACTTCAAGCGCGAGCCCTGCAAGGTGTGTCCCCTGGATGGCTGGTACGCCCACGTCAGCGACAACACGAAGCACAAGAACACCTTCGAGCTGTGCCACCGCACTCTGGGCACCGTCTACAAGTTTCGCACCGACAGTCCGCAAATGACGCATCTCTGGACGAACGCCATCTGCAAGCTGGCCACAATGCGTGTGCCAAAGCCATTGCCAGCCAATCTGATGTCCTTCGAGTGAGCTTCAGCTCCTGCTCCTGCTCCTTTCGGGGGAATTGTACTTGAGAGCTCGAATCTATTGTACTCATCATTGTTTAGACCGTAGTTAAGTTAGCTTAGCCATTGTATACATATGTGCACACCCCACAACCAAGCAAGCAAACAATCGAGCAACCAGCCGCAACACCACCCACCAACTCAACCACTCACTCACTCAAACACACACGAGACAACCAACCACAGAACATTCCCAGAACACAACGAACGAACAAATTGCAAACTGCAAACTGCATCTAGATGAATCGATTCAAATGGTATTTCAAAAGACTGACACCGGCAGAGAACGAAGAGGAGAAAGGAATTGAAGCAGCGAATCAACACAAACAGACAAATAATGAAACAAATCAATTTTAAGAATCCCATTTCCGTGCTGTCTTTACTGTTGTGCTGTTTGTATGTGTATCCTTAATGTTAGGTCAAATACTTGGACATTTACTGAACTTTATTTTGCGCTAATTGTGCCATATTATTTCTAAATTAGTGTAAACACTGCGAATGTCGGCAGAATTGAATATGAATATAACAGAGAATCAAAAATCAAACGAACTTTCGAAATGAAACTATAGGCTTTAATACGAGTATGCTATCGCTGTCACTATCACACCATCACCTGTACGATCACTGTAACCATCTGCCTTAAGTTGATGCACTCTAGACATAGACACCATATACCTACGATTACATTACTCTATATAAATATGTATGTATATTGCATGCTATAGACAATACTCTGCGTGAATTGTACGAAACGAATGTATGTAATGTAATGTAATGCTAGTTTTGTGAACTTGTTTTCTGTCAAAATGTTGGAGATGGTCTCATGAATTTGTTCCTCCTAAGCTTTGCCACACATACGGCATTTTGATTTGCAACGTTTTACATTAGGCTTAAGAAATGAAATGCAACAAAAAACAATTAAGAACGCTGTAGCCTCGAACATTTCTGGTGGATCGGATCGGATCGGATCGGTACATAATAAATGTCTCCTCTATCTTGTGGCCTGCCACCAGCACGGGGGCAATGTGTGAAAACAAGAGCTGCAAACGAACCGAGAAATTGCTCTTATATAAGTCTATCGCTTTGGGATTTACAACCATTTTCACCCGCAAATCAGATCGTGCCAAGTGCGGGAATTTGCAATTCATTCGTTTGATGGTTAATGGTGGCTGCCTTTGGCTTTGGCCCGGGCGCACTGAATTTCAATTAGGGAACAGAGCATGACAGGCCAGTGCTCAGTGGGAGCCATAAAATGAAGAGTGGAGATAATAGAGCCCCCATTCGATTGCGAAACATGAAAGGGGAGACTAGCGGAGACAGGATGCCTAGGCCAATCATCAGAGAAGGAGCCTTCCCCTTTCGACTGCTGACAGCGCTGCTGCTCTTGTGCCTGGCCATCAGCTGTTGCCTGGGCGGCAAGACCACTACCATGTGAGCCGATTGCGTAACCACTAGCCACTAGACCACTTTCACCAACCCAACCTATCCCACCTATCCTCTCCCCTCACACACGACACGTTTACAGCGTACGACACACAGACACCCTGGATCCGCAGGCGGACGGCTTTTGGGCGAACAAAACCACATGGAATGCCCGCTGGGTGAAGTACTGGCGAACCAAGAAAATCTACGAGCCTGTGTGGAAGAAGGTCTGGACACCGACCGTCCACAACGAATGGGTGCCGCTGCCCAATGCCCCCACCGAGTGGGACCAGGAGGAGGGCCACCATGCCCACTAACAGACTGAACCTAGCTTTACTTTTGTTTATTTATTTAATTCGTAGTTGTATTCACTTTGTTGTTAATTAAACATTTAAGTCTAGAGATAATTTAAAGTGGCGCCAAAGCAAATGGAAGTGGATGGATGCCTTAAGAGCTAGCGACTGGTTTGTAACTATTTACAAGGAGCTTGGAACGGGCAGATGCAGGTGCTGGTGCAGGTGCAGGCGGCGATGCAATGGCGAATGGCTGCACTGCTGCTCTGCCTACGCACCGGGAAACTTGAATTGCGAGGTGGCGGCCACCGAGGCTGACGGTCCGGCAGCAGCTGGCGACTTGGCTGCCTCCAGAGCTTTGGCCTGGAAATCGGCACTGGCCACAGGCTGCAGCAGCGTTGGCTTGCCCGAGGCGGAAGCATTGGTGTCATCGCGTTTCCACACTACTTTATCCTTGCCGGTGGCAGTGGCAATTGCAGGGGCGACGGCTGCGGCTGCGGGTGCGGCACCGGTATCCTTGCGGTCCCAATCCCAACCAGATTCGTGATGATGATGATCATGGTGATGGTCGGGCGAAGGGAACCACTCGGATATGACCACTGGTTTCCAGATCTTTTTCCAACCAGGCACCCAGATCTCTTTCCAGCCAGGGACCCAAATCTGTTTCCATGCCTCTTTCCATTCCTGTAAGAAAAGGGGACTCCTTAGTAATGTCGTGTGAAATATATATGTATATATATGGTCTGCTAGCTGTCTAAGAATTCTTTTTGCGAGAAGCCTGGACACAAAACTACGTTCATATTTATATGATATCTGCATACCAATTTGTCGGTCCAAATTTCCTTCTTTGCTGGTTTCCAGTACTGTTTCCATCCTTCTTTCCATTCCAGTTTCTTGTCGGGCACCCAGATTTGCTTTTTGGCTGGCTTCCAAATCTTTTTCCAGTGGGATTTCCAAACCACTTTCTGTAGGAGAAAAGTATCAACTGTTGCCAAATGATTATAGGGATGCTGCTACTGACCTTCTTCCACAGATCGTGGCTGGTGTACTCCCAACCCTCGTGGTCCTTGCCCAGAAATTTCTCGCCGGGAATGCCAACCTGAGGAGGGAAACAATCGGAACAGATTGTTGATGGATCAGATATTAATTGTGGCATGCGAAATGGCTGTATACCTTCACGAGCTCAGGGGTCCAGATCTGCTTGTAGTCGGGCACTTGAATGTCCTTCCAAGCAGGCACTAAAATCTCTTTCCAGTGGGGCACCCAAATTTGTTTCCAAGCTGGCACCTGAATCTCTTTCCAACCGGGGACCTTCACCCAATGGGGCTTGTAGATCTACAGAACAAGGACACAATCAAAATCTGTTCCGAGTGAAAGTTAATTCCGTTTCGAAGCGAACCTTTTTCCATGAGGGATTCCAGATTTGTTTCTTGGCTGGATTCCATATCTTTTTCCAGCCCTCTTTCCACGTGACCTTCTTCTTCCAATACCCGGGATCATGGTGGTGCTCGTGGTGTTCGTGGTGGTCCTCGTGCTCGTGTATGTGATGCTCGTCGATGACAGGGTCGTCGATGATATGATCGCTAAATCCCCCCAAGTCGATGCGCTGCTGGGCAACGCTCTTGCTGTTCACCTGAGTGTCGGCTGCCTGTTGATCCACCACAGCCTTGGCTTGGCTGCCACCGATGGCCACAGAGAGCGCACCGAGAAGACCAAGCTAAAACAGAGAGAGAGAGAAGCGCAGAGATAATCAAACGACTTGGGAAGCAAACTTCACTTCGGAGAGCAAACGGAATTCGCAACAGTTATGCTAAT